>CM049804.1:16839170-18237611 GCA_027422405.1 Ptychobarbus kaznakovi | reverse complement strand
CGATGAAGGCTTAGGTGAAATCAGGTGCGGTGCGTGTGATGACAATGTTGGAGGACAGACAGATACGTGACAGTTACTTTACTAGTTACTTGAAAAAAGTAATATTATTATGTAACTCGCTTTACTTGTAATGCGTTACCCCCAACACTGATTATGAACATACAATTACTTTGTCTGAAACTGATTAGCCAACTGTGGTAGTATTCGTTGATTGGTGTTTATATTTGTTCAAGCATGACAACCTTATCATAGGGCTGGACGATATCGCCCACAAAATGATCTTACTGTTAGGCAATTTGTAGACTGAAACGCCTTCTGTCTGTCTCGTTGCGCACAGTTCTACTGTTTGTCATCGCTGTTTAATCTGTCTGTAAACTCATTTAAATCAATTTGTGTTCTTCACTGAATGCAAGCGCTTCACATTGGATCTCACAGTGCTGCTTAGTGTTCTCGTGACCAAGTAAACACATCTGATCTTGTGAGATCGCGCCGCAGTTTGAACTTTGATCTGAGCAGATAACGGTTCGTGTGGCGCGCTTCAAATGACTAGTGCTTTTTCGTTCACCTTTTGGCGCATGAACATTATATCGAACATTTATCGAACTCTTCATATTGTTTTATCGAGGAAAATTATATCGCGATAATTATCGTTATTGATTTATTGCCCAGCCCTACCTTATTGCCATTATTTTCTAATATATATATGTCATTACAGATAAGAACAAAGATTAAATTGTAAGAAGGGTTGCTTATAAGAGAGCATACAGTACATCTGAAACTGCTGAGGCTTGGAAGGTTTTTGACTATATTACCGACCAGGTACATTCTTCTCAGTGTACTGTCATTCTTAAAAAGAAAATAAATCATCAATCATCATTTGCCTTTTTTGTGTCTGTGTGAATTTTTTAGTTTTTTAGATCAGCTGCTATTGAAGACAAACTGAAATCTGTGTGCAGAGACAAGCAAAGGAATATAAAGTGTATTTTAATGTTGTATCACCTCTGTTATAGAGATTTCTGAATCAGGCCTAATGGAGGGTGATTCGGTCAATCTTGGAAGAAAAACTTCCAAGACCATTTTTTCTGCTGGTGTGACTCAATTTTGCACTGGTGCGACCATCATGTTGCCCAACTCATAAGCGCTGCCATTTCTGTTGCATATGAGAAAAATCAAACAGCAAATGAAACACAAGCATGACGAAACCGCCCTACTCATTTGAGATCCGGTGATGCATTAAAATTCTGCACTGAATTATTTTATAAACAGATCAAACAGCGCTTATGTAGAAAACCAGAAGTAGTATTGATAACTGTAACCACGGTGTTGTGGCAGAAAGAGTGTTATTACATTATTCATTTCAGGGTTTGTACAACCTTTTGAAAGAGAAATTCAAGCACTTTTCAATGACTTTTAAGTATTTCACACAACTAATTCCAGCACATTAAAGCTCTAAAAATGATCCAATTTTATTGTTGTTTTTAACGGGATGACCAAAATATACGTTGTGGTAAAAAAACACTTATTTAAAATTTTACTTAGCCTATTTAAAATGTAAAAGACATCAAATCATCACTATAACCAGTAGATAGCAGCATAGCACTTGTTGGCGTATTAATCATTAATTTCCACTTTTTTTTTTGCTTTATATTTTGATATTATAAAATCGCTATTATAAAATTAAAATCATCAAGAAATCAAATCTTGTCAAAGTTTTGCACTTTTCATGTGTATGAAGTAATAAATTTTTTTTTAATTACAATTGCATTAAAAAACAAACTTTAAAGAGCGTTCTATTGAAAATCGCTGAAGCTGTCGGCCAGTTCAATATAATAGGCTACTATAAAAGAATAATGGTATAGTTAATGAGAGTAGAATATATATTTTTTTCATATAAAATATAGTTTGCTTGTTTGCTTGTTTTGAATAAAAGTAAATGTTGTACGCTTCGCAAATCAAGCACAGTGCTTTACTGTCAAATGTGCATTACCAATAAATAAAATTTTAATATTATTAGTGTGACGCGTGTCCCGAGCACTCATCAGCGTCGCCCTGGAAACAGAGGAGGAACACCTGCACGCAATCATCGCGGGCTGGCCGGCCACAGCTGAATCTCATCAGAGGACAGCCACAAAAGCCACAGAGTCACACACACACTGGTGAGACATGTCTCCAGAAGACTTACCGCTAACCCATTCTCTATTTGACTTCCAGAGAGCAGTGTGTGACCGGCCAGCCACAGCACTTGAGCACGGCACGGACACCCAGCACCTGGACACTCGGACTGAGGACAGAGGCGGATCACGGAGCACCGTTTCACCGCACCAAGACACGTTGGCACTCTTTACCTCACCAATAAACACACCCTCCGGGGCCTTTATTGTACTCCTCTTGTCGTGTGATTCTTGAGCCCGTCACACTGGTGGAGAATGCAGGCATATTCCTGAAGAATCACCGACAAGCATTCCCTTCCCAGTTGAGTTTGCCCCGTGTCTACGGACGACCGTCATTTTTCCCTGACTTTTTATTTTTTTCCCTCTACAGGCGGCGGCTCCTCCCCAGCCATGGATGAGTTATTGAAACATCTCACCGAGGTGAGCATCAGACAGCAGCAGATTGTGGAACACATGGCCGCCCGACAAGGGGAGACCGAGCGAGAGGTCGCCGCGCTCCACACTGCTGCTGCCCAGCGGGTTCCGCTGCCAGACCCCTGCATTCAGGCCACGCAGCTTATGCCGAAAATGACTGCACACGACGACGCGGAGAACTACCTGCAAATGTTTGAGTCCATTGCGGCCCGGGAAGGCTGGCCACAGGAGGAATGGGCATGCGTGCTGGCGCCGTTGTTGACAGGGGAACCGCAACGAGCTTACTTCTCGATGCCGATGGGTCTGGTTGACTCCTATGACAAGCTTCGGAAGGAGATCCTGGCCCGCGTGGGCCTCTCACCAATCGCTGCAGCACAAATGTTTCACGACTGGGAACACCCGGTTGCCAGCCCGTGCCCAAGCAGCCGAGCTCTCCCGCCTCTCACATCATTGGCTGCTCGCCGGGGGTCCCAGCGCCGCCCAAGTCGCAGAGCACGTCGTCGTGGATCGGCTTCTCCGTGCCCTTCCTCGTTCGCTTCGGCAAGCGGCAGGCATGCGGAACCCGCACACCATCGGAGATCTGGTGGAGGCCATCGAGTTGGCGGAGGCGACCCAACGTCGTGAGGCTGGGGAGCGAGCGCCGCCGTTTCCCCGGAGGGTGAACCTGGAGCGACGCAAGCCGGAGGGCATCTCGCGACCAGTAGGCAGGTCGGCGGTTCCCGGTCCCCAGGATGAGCCGATGCCCACGGATCCACCTCGCTCACCAAACCGGGCCTGGCTGGCAGGCTGCATCGTCCACCATGAACCACCGTTGGAGGCGCCGTGGGTGGAGGTGAAGGTAAATGGACGACCCTACCAAGCCCTCCTCGATTCGGGCAGCGCGGTCAGCCTAGTGCAGCCGACAGTGTTTCCCCGCGGGTGGAATCCAAGGCCCTCCTACCCATCACGTGTGTACATGGTGACACTCGCCGGGTCCCCGCTCGGCGCATCACCATTTCGGCTGCCCCAGGCTCCTGGTCCGTCGAGGTGGGGATCGTGAAGGATCTGCCCGTTCCCGTGCTCCTCGGGAGGGACTGGCCGGGGTTTGATCGCCTGCTCGCCGCCGCCACACAGCCTGTCAGCCCTACCGGGAACCGCCGAAGACGGAAGTTAAACCGAGGTCCCTGAGGGCGCCCCGTCCTACTAGCGTCAGACAGCGCCAGAGACGGTGAGTCCCCCTCCCAGACCACTAACCTTTTCTATGATGTTTTCCAACAGGTTACGGGAGGGGGGGCCTTTGCAAAGGAGCAACTCGGGGACGATCGGTTGAAACACTGCTGGACACAAGTGAGAGTGATCGAGGGAAAGGAGACACAGCCACCGCCTCATCCAGTCCCTCACTTTGTTGTCCAGAAGGGCCTGCTTTACTGTGTCGCACAGCGGAGGGGGGAGGAAAAGAAGCTGTTAGTGGTGCCACGGTCGAAGACAGAGACCGTGATGGAGCTGGCACACTCGCATCCGATGGCCGGCCACCTAGGGGCGCAAAATACCATCCAACGGATACGAGACCGTTTTCATTGGCCAGGCCTGGATGCTGAGGTAAAACGGTTTTGTCAAGCCTGTCCGACATGCCAACAGACGTCACCTCGCACTCCTCCCCCCAGTCCGCTGATTCCGTTACCCATCCTCGAGGTGCCCTTCGAGCGGATAGGGATGGATCTGGTAGGGCCGCTGCCAAAGTCCGCCCGGGGTCACGAACACATCCTCGTGATAGTGGACTACGCCACTCGCTACCCGGAAGCCATTCCCCTTCGCAAAGCCACTTCCAAGGCCATCGCTCAGGAGCTGTTCCTCCTTTGTAGTCGAGTCGGCATCCCCACGGAGATATTGACCGACCAGGGCACCCCGTTCATGTCCCGGATGATGGCAGACCTCTGTCGCTTCCTGAAGGTAAAACAACTGCGAACCACGGTCTACCATCCTCAAACCGATGGGCTGGTCGAGCGATTTAATCAGACGTTGAAGCAGATGCTCCGTCGGGTGACTGCTGACGACAAGCGGGACTGGGATCAGATGCTGCCATACGTTCTCTTTGGCATCAGGGAAGTCCCCCAGGCTTCTACCGGTTTCACCCCCTTTGAGCTCTTGTTTGGGCGTCAGCCTCGCGGCCTGCTCGACGTCGCAAAGGAAGCCTGGGAACAGCAGCCGGCAGCCCATCGGTCAACCATCGAACACGTCCGTGAGATGAGGGAGCGGATTGACAGGGTCATGCCGTTAGTCCGGGAGCACCTCACGAAAGCCCAGCAACGCCACTACAACAGGGCAGCCCAGCCACGGGAGTTTCAACCAGGAGATCACGTCCTGGTCCTAGTCCCGACAGCCGCCTGCAAGTTCCTCGCTAAGTGGCAGGGGCCCTATACGGTGACAGAGCGAGTTGGGCCCGTTACATACCGGGTTCGGCAGCCCGGAAGAAGAAAAGAGGATCAGTTGTATCATATCAACCTCCTAAAGAGATGGGTCGGGACTAGGGCCCAGCTGTCCGCTCTGACCACCATTGACCCGGAACCATTGTCAGGCAGCGGCCTTACCGAGTCCCGGAGGCTCGGCGACACGCCATCGAGGAGGAGGTACAGGAGATGCTGAGGTTAGGGGTAATAGAACCATCGCGCAGCCCGTGGTCCAGCCCCATCGTCATGGTTCCAAAACCCAGACGGCACCCTCCGCTTTTGCAACGACTTCCGCCGCCTCAATGAGGTCTCCGAGTTCGACGGCTATCCGATGCCACGAGTCGATGAGCTGCTAGATCGTCTGGGGAGAGCCCGGTTCATCTCCACATTAGACCTCACCAAGGGCTACTGGCAAGTGCCGCTGACGGAACAGGCTAAACCCAAGACCGCCTTCTCTACACCCAACGGCCACTGGCAGTACCGGGTTCTTCCCTTCGGGCTGCACGGGGCCCCAGCCACTTTCCAGCGAATGATGGACATCCTGCTGAGGCCACACCAGTCCTATGCAGCAGCCTACTTGGATGACGTCGTCGTGCACTCGGAGAGCTGGGAGGATCACTTGGAGCGATTGCGGAGGGTGCTTGTCGAGCTGCGCCGGGCTGGACTGACCGCCAATCCCCGGAAATGTCATCTGGCCCTCTCCGAAGCAAAGTACCTGGGGTTCCAGGTGGGCCGAGGACTCATAAAACCCCAGGAGAATAAGGTGGCAGCTATCCTCTCGGCCCCACGGCCCACCTCCAAAACCCAGGTACGGGCCTTTTTGGGATTGGCGGGATACTATCGTTGTTTTATCCCTGACTTCTCCTCCTTAGCTGCTCCCCTGACAGACCTGACCAGGAAGGGGCAGCCGGAGATAGTACCCTGGGGTCCCACCGAAGATGAGGCGTTCCAACGAGTGAAGGCGGCACTCACCTCGGAGCCGGTACTGCGAGCCCCGGACTTCAACTGCCCCTTCCTGCTGCAGACGGACGCCTCCAACACCGGGTTGGGAGCCGTCCTCTCCCAGGTACAGGACGGTGAGGAACACCCGGTGATCTACATCAGCCGAAAGCTGACCCCAGCGGAACAACGTTACGCCGCTGTCGAGAAGGAAGCGTTGGAGTGGGCAGTCTGGAGGGTATTACAGAAAGTTCACTCTCATTACTGACCATGCGCAATGCAATTGGATCGACGAGTAACGCTGGTTCTTGGCGCTCGCTTCACTTCGTTGTGCGACATGGCCAACGCTGAGACGCTCTCATCAGAGGATTCAGCCACACCAAAGCCACAGAAACAGTCACAATCATCGCGGGCTGGCCGGCCACAGCTCTCATCAGAGGATAGCCACAAAAGCCACAGAGTCACATGGTCATGTCCCAGAAGACTTACCGCTAACCTATTCTCTATTTGACTTCCAGAGAGCAGTGTGTGACCGGCCAGCCACAGCACTTGAGCACGGCACGGACACCCAGCACCTGGACACTCGGACTGAGACAGAGGCGGATCACGGAGCACCGTTTCACCGCACCAAGACACGTTGGCACTCTTTACCTCACCAATAAACACACCCTCCGGGGCCTTTATTGTACTCCTCTTGTCGTGTGATTCTTGAGCCCGTCACATTAGTAAATACACTTGTTAATGCAAAAAAAATAGTATTTTATGACTAAATTATCTTTGTTTTTAATAACCCCACATATCACCACCCAGCACTAACAAATCTGCTTCTCGCGCCACCATCTGTAGAACTTACTAGCGCTTGTGCCAGTGCTCACAAATGTTAGTCTGGACCCCTGCCATCTAAGCATCATCGGCATCCTCCCATCACCATCCCTTTGCCGCATCCTGCCATCATCCCAGCACTTTTGCCTTTCACCATCCCTATGCCATCTCCTCGTCCATCTCCAAAACCCCCTCCATCCCTCCCTATTCTGTTGCTTGAGCTTTATCATCTTCATCTTCAGTCTTTGCACACACACACACACACACACACACACACACACACACACACACACACACACACACACACACACACACACACACACACACATCTATTCACTTCTGCACTTTGTTTTTCAGTAAATTTAAAAAAATTCTTCCAAAAATTGCATTGTAATTTATTTATTTTTTTCAGCAGGGGGTTCATTTTTTTATTTTATTTTTTATTCAATATATCCCTAAAATATATCAAGAAATATCTCGATTCTCAAATATGTGTAAGTAAATGTATTTTGCACCTTTATAGATTAAGTCATTTGGTCTATAATGGACGATGGGCAAAGTAATACTGTAATCTATTAACTGCATAAACGCCCGTCTTTTTAATTAAGTACCATATATGGGCGTCATGCCATAAAATACTTTTACTACGACTGACTTTGTATTTAATGTGAATGCATTAAAAACATTGTAAGTTACTAATTAGCCTAACGTTATAGTTTTCAGTGTACAAAAAGAGAGCAAAGAAAGTTTACAATATCAAAGAACACATTCACTTCAGTCCAGCGAGTTCAAGCACTCTCAAAAACTGTCATAATAATCTCTAAAGCTGTTTACACTGTATAATGAATATCTTACTTACATTCGTACTTCTTCACTTTGTTGTTTCTGATGAGAGAATTAACGTTAGTCAGAGAATTTAGTCAGCCGGCGCGCGTGATAACGAAACAGCGTGTTTCAGCGATGACTCATCTGAACACCTCTGATTGGTTCTTGCATTCATAAGCTCAACAGAATCGTATGTGATTGGTTATAATGCGCAGTGCTTTAGAAATGTGTGCGTCTCTGGCTCTGTCCCAGCCAGCGAACGCAGATCTGAATTTAGCAGCTGGTGATGTTTTTCTTTTTATATACATATAGTTTACAGGACAAAGCATTTCACCCAGAACCGCCCCTGCATGGTGTTGTTTTTTAATTTGTATTTTTTTTTATTATTATTAAGAACATGAAAACAACATTACAGAAACACAGGCATCAAAAACAGAAGCTCCAAAAACATTCACAAGACGCCAAATACAGATTCGTAATATCTTACAATATTCGTAGCTTTTACCTTTTTCACAACTTTAAGAGACTTCATTATCAACGTTAGTTCGTTAGAGAAAACCTTGTATAAAGGAGATTTTGACAATCTACATTTATGAATGAAAAATGTGCCATTCAGGAAGATAACATTTACCAAATTGTGAATATTTTATCAGCATTCTCAAAATAACAAATAATTTATTTCGCACTCAGAGTTAACATTAGATTCATTTTAATTGAAAAAACTGAAAAAACAATCTTTCCAAAATGATTGTACACTCTGGCAATCAACAAAAAACAGAAGACATAAAGACTCCTCACAGCTGTTACAAAAAGAACATTCTTTCCCAATATCCATAAAGTTAGAGAGTAACATGTTAGTTGGATATATTTTGTGTAAAATCTTCAGGTGAATTTCTCTTACCTTGTTTGAAATACAAAATTTGTAAGGAAGCAGCCATGCTTTTCTCCTATTAACATCCCTTAGAATGGAATTCCAATAAAATGTTCCTCTTGGAATAACTCATTTTTTTTATTTAAGACTTGTCTTATATCGGTTACAACTGAGGTTCACGTATTGCCTCTCTTACACCACCAGAGGGAACCTTCACCTGAGTATTGACTGTTTCCATTCGGACTTATACAAATACAAATTAAGCTCAGATGAGCTTTATTTGTCACATACACAATTATACAGAGTATAATGAGGAGTGAAATGTGTTCTCTGCATTTAACCCATCCAAGTGGAGCAGTGGGCAGCCGACATTGCTGCGCCCGGGGAGCAGTTGGGGGTTCGATGCCTTGCTCAAGGGTCTCACCTAAGTCGTGGACACTTCCTGCCAGAGCCGGGATTCAAACCCACAACCTTGGGTTTCAAGTCCAACGCTCTATCCATTAGGCCACGACTGCCCCTAATTCTAATCAATTCTAGAACTGATTGCACCACACCTGTATTCAATCACTCATGCACGTATTTAAGCAATACTCACTCACACTCTCACTGTGAAGTCTTGATTTGCTACGTCATTTCTGAGCGTTATTCTGTGCATTGTGAAAATAAAGCTGCAGATGGATCGCCACTCCTCTGACTGCATTACAACATCTTTGTTAGTAAATTTTTTATCAAATGAATGTTTATTAATGTTTAAGAAAAGTAGGCGAAAAAGAGGGAAGAGAGCTGGCGTCCTCGTCAGACTGAGACGCCGTGCCTTTCGACCTCCTCTCCCAACCATTTTGCTGGCTAACGTTCAGTTACTGGACAACAAACTCTGTGAACTGTGGGCGCGCATCTCATACCAACGAGAAACAAGGGACTGCTGCGTTATTTGCTGCACAGAAACTTGGATGTCTGAAATTGTTCCAGACTCAGCCATCGAGCTCACGGGCTTCTTCGTGCATCGCTCGGACAGAACGAAAGAGCTCACAGGGAAAAGCAGAGGTGAGGGCGTCTGTTTCTATATCAACAACTCGTGGTGTGATGAAAGGAACCTACACTCTATTAAATCCTTCTGCTCCCCTGATCTGGAATTTCATATGCTTCTGTGTCAACCATTGTGGCTACCGAGGTAATTTACAGCGATCATAATCAGAGCTGTTTACATTCCCCCTCAAGCCAACACAGACCAGGCACTCAAGGAACTGTATGGGAATATAAGTGAGCAGGAAACCACGCACCCAGATGCGGCGTTTGTTATTACGGGGGACTTTAACAAAGCCAACTTCAGAACAATGGCTCCAAAATACTTCCAACACATCACCATCAACACGCGTGGTGATCATGTACTGGACCACTGTTACTCTCCTTTCCGGGATGCCTACAATCCCTCCCCCGCCCACCTTTCGGCAAATAGGATCACTCTTCCGTTCTGCTCCTGCCTGCTTATAGGCAGGAACTGAAACGAGAAGCACCCGCCCTCACGACAATTCAATGCTGGTCGGACCAATCGGACGCTATACTACAGGACTGTTTTGATCACGTGGACTGGGACATGTTGGGACATGATGACTGTGACGAGTGGGGCGGGGCCGAGAGCCATGGGAACGGAGCGAGGCCGGTGACAATATAAAAACAAAGTTGAAGAACAATTCAACACCAACAATGCAAGAAGCCTGTGGCAGGGCATCAACAACAGTACAGGAATAAACCAGCTACTGTGAACATTGCCGCCTCTCTACCGGACGAGCTTAATACTTTTTATGCTCGTTTCAAGGCTCACAACACCGCCCACACAGAGAGCGCTCCCGCGGCTGCTGCAGAAGAGGTGAGTACACTCTCCATTTCCGTCGCGGATGTAACCTGATCCTTCAAACGGGTGAATATCCGCAAAGCTGTGGGTCTGAATGGCATCCCAGGCCATGTGCTCAGAGCATGCGCATTCCAACTAGCCGGAGTTTTACAGACATTTTCAACCTTTCTCTCTCTCTGTCTGTGGTTCCCTCATGCTTCAAAAAATCCACCATTATGCCCATACCAAATAAAATAAAATCACATGCTTGAATGACTGGAGGCCCTTTGCTCTGACCCATGACTGTACAGCCACACAGAGCTCCAACATCATCGTCAAATTTGCTGATGACACAACGTGGATAGGCCTGATCACTGGGGACAATGAGACGGCCTACAGAGAGGAGGTGAATACCCTGACTAAATGGTGTCAGGAGAACCACCTCTCACTCAACATTGACAAGACCAAGGAGCTGGTGGTGGATTTCAGGAGACAGAGCAGAGAACACACACACACACACATCACCATCGACAAGACACCTGTCGAGCGGGTAAACAGCTTTAAGTTCCTCGGCGTTCACATCACTGAGGATCTCACATGGTCCACTCACACAGATGCAGTGCTGAAGAAGGCACATCAGCCCCTCTTTTTACTGAGATGGCAAATTTGCAATGAGCCCCAGCATCCTCAGATCATTCTACACCTGCACTGTGGAGAGCATCCTGACCGGCTGCATCACCGCCTGGTTTGGAAAAAGCACTGCTGGCAACCGCAAAGCTCTGCAAAGGGTCGTGCGAACTGCCCGCCACATTGTTGGAGGTGAGCTTCCCTCCCTCCAGGACATCTACACCAGGCGGTGTATAAGAAAAGCCCGGAGGATCATCAATGACTCCAGCCACCCGTCCCACAGACTGCTCTCTCTGCTGCCCTCAGGAAGACATCTCCGCAGCATCCGATTACGCATTAGCCGACTGAGGGATAGCTTTTTCCCTCAGGCTATCAGGCTAAAGAACAGTCAAAACTAATACACCCTACAGCACACTCCCACTTTACGGTATGCCATGCACTGCACTTTAACACAGTTCAACTGGACTACATGCACACACTGCACTAATACAACAACCTATCTGCTACCACTGGATACCATCCAATGCACATGTATGACACGGCATATCCGGCTTATGTATAATCTGTTGCACCTTCGCATATTATTGTATGTATATATGTGTACATAATGTAGAATGTGTACATAGGGTGTATAATATGTATTGATAACTGTAAGTATGTCTAATAGTACACTGTGTGTACTGAGTATATGTTTGTGTATTTTTCACATTGTCATCTGTATAAGTCTAAGTATGTACTGTCTATATTTAAATTGTTTCTGCACTGTCTGGAGCACGCTCTCAAGAATTTCACTCACCATGACATGTGCTGTGGTGATGTGACAATAAAAGTGATTTTATTTGATTTGATTTAAACGTATAGACATTGCAAATTCTTAAGTGGAATTTTCCAGTTTAACAGTCAGTATAATCCATCTTCCATTATCTAAAAGAATAGTTTCCAAAACATCGCCTTTGAATTTGTTAAAGAATCTGCTGAGTGATTGGATCCGTGACTAAAATTAACATAATCTGCCCATTGGGTTTTCCAAAAATTTGAGTCAGAGTCACAAGAAGGAGTCTCTTGAAAAAAAAGTACTTGAGCTTCTGTATGTCTTCCAAAAAATAAATAAAGCTTTTCTTTTAACAGCGTCGCGAATTCCTCGAACATTTAAAGAAATTAATTTGAACTTGCCAAACTTGTAATCAGCCGTTACGAAAAATAACTAATTAACCAGCATAAAATAACCAAATACCTTTGGAGAAAGTGAAAATTGAGAAAGCATGAAACATTGTCAAACAAAACACTTGTGTTGACCCCGATATGTATCCACAAACGTTGACAGCCACCATCCGCTCAGGTAATGTCAGGAACACTGATGTGCACCCCTTCAATGAAGGCAAATCCTCCTCGAAAGCCGACCTTCTTGCCCTCTTCTCTCGCACGTTGCACCAGTTGCCATGCCTTTTTTCTTGAGGCTCGTTTTCTTTCAGATAGTGATTGTCTTTGGCATCTCTCCACATTGTGTCTCGATAAAGATGCATGGCGAAGTGTATAATTATCACTCTGGGGTGACCATCACCTCTGTTTTGTACCAGTCTATGAACCAAATCCACGACATCAGGAAGTTTGTGCGCGATCTTTGGAGACTCTTTGGAGAGGATCTTGATAACAATATCTCGTGTGTTACTCTCCTTGTCTGGACAACTTTCCTTTACCCCGTAAATCCTGAGATCCCATCTTCTTTTGTAGTTCTGCATCCCCATACACACCTCCTTCAGCTGCCTATTTTCTTGCTGCAACGCAGCAACATTTTTTTCCAGATTCAAAATCTTCTCTTTATGGGACGTGCTCTCTCGTAACAGCTCATTTACGGTGGTAGAAAGAGTGGTGAAAGAAGAAGCCGTATTTTCCAAGATCTTCTCCATAGACTCAACTCTCTGAAACGTACCGTCACATTTCGATGTGAGTTCAGCGACAGCATTAATGAATCGATTTAAAAAATAAACAATGAAGACATTCCCTTTTTTTCCCGGTGGACTTTTACTCGGAGTACATGGAAGAGATGTAGCAAGTTCTTCTGCGTCCATGTCTTAAACACTGTTGCACTCGTCAGTCGCCATATCTGTATCTTTAACCTTATCTCTGTTTCTTTTCTTACCCATATGGGTCTGACAAGCCACACAATAGAAGAAGAAAAACGTAACTAATCATCAATAAAGTTCATCAGGGTTTTCAAGCTTAGTTTCATTTTAATCTCTTAATTGCCTGACGACACCGATCAAAACGTGTCTGCACGGATGAATGCCATCTTGCACCCCCCCCCCCCCAATAGTGATGTCTGATTCGCGAACAAATTGTTCGATTTAACTAGATCTTCTTAGTGAACCGGTCGAGTTCACCAAATCGGACTGATTAGTTTGAAACGGTTCGCTTCTCCAGTAAGCACTAATCCACAAATTGCTTAAGTTATTCACTTTTTTAACGTGCCTGACACTCCCTCCTGTCTCAAAATAAAACCAATATCCCTGATTTATTCATTTGCTCAAATAGTACACTGAGTGAACTGCTGTGAAGAGAGAACTAATGATGAACATGAGCAGAACAGCATGTGTGCCAAACGCACTGCTAGAGCAGTTCTCGTTCTCGAGTCAAGAACCGGTTGCAGCGGTTTTTGGATCTCCAGTACACTGAACCGAGAACCGTTTCTTTCGGACATGTCCGATTTGAGAACCGTTGATCTGATGATACTGAGCATGTGTCATTTTTCAAGCGGACGGAAAGCATGCTATCCAAGTATTTTGTTAAACATCAGAAAGTTTGATTATATAAAACATATTTTATTTAAAAAAAAAGATTAATGCATCTAATCTGTGTACTTTGTCCAGATGAAGATTCTATTAGGTTATAGGCCAAAGGGGTTTGTCAGGGATGTTGAACCATAATTAAGACTAATAGAAATTAGGGATGCTTTATGTGCTGTGCTATAATTATAGTTAATGATGACACATTCACAAATAGAGTTTGTATGAAATAGAACTGATGACGAGCAGAGCAGCTGATACACTGAACGCACGTGTAGTGTGCCGGTTAGAGCGGTTCTCGTTCTCGAGTCAAGAATTGGTTGCAACGATTTTCGGATCACCAGTACACTGAACCGAGAACTGTTTCTTTCGGACATGTCCAATTTGAGAACCGATGAGCTTATGAGACTGCGCCTGCGTGATTCAGTGAACAGTGATAGCCTACTATGACTGACACAGCACATCTGAACAAAAATATTTATTTTGGAGAACTGATTCTGTGCCAATGCTATGGCGCGGGTAAACCGAGGACCTGAATGAGGGCGAAACGTAAGCTTGTGTAATAACAAATAAATCGCAATGGATTGTGTATAGCAAGTGGATTATGTTTTCTGCCTGATAACAACTAATTTATTCACTCAAGACTTAAATCCTCTTATGCACATCAGTGCCTCTATGTATTTGGGTGCTTGCAAAACTTAGTTGTAAACTTTAAAGATCATGATTATGATGTTTTAACTGACTGAAGTTATAATTACTGACTTTATATATTTGAATGTGTATTTTCATCCCGGCCCGGGACGATAGATTATATCATTACGTCATCGCGAATGACGTCATTACGTTAGGGCGTAAAAGAACCGATGAACCGTTTTCTTGAAGCGGTTCATTGAAACGAACTGTCCGAAAGAACCAGTTTGCGGAAAAGAGCCGGACTTCCCAACACTACCCCCTAAATATTTCTCTGCACGGTGTTGTATGAGCTATCGGTCTTAGTCAGGTAATGTCACACTCACGAGAATCGAAGTGCATTTTGGGTATTACGGCTGTTTGTAAGGTATCAAAGCCGAGGTGTTCTGTAGTTGGAGAATTGTCTTTTCATTTGCTTCAAAATGGTACATTCTTGTTGTGTTAACGTCTGCAATAGTTAATTGCATGATAGAAAAGGTCAAAACCTCACCACGAAGAATGACATTTTAGGTCTCACACTTGAAAAAAAAGAAAAAACAACAAGAGCGTCGGATGGCCTGGGTTGCAGCGGTGATATGCAAAATCATCATATTTGCCAACATATCTCCGTTTGTGTTTGTTTACCCTCGACATTTTCATAAAGGTAAGAGATTTTTTAGATGTGCTTATTTTCTGATTTCTGAAGTAGCCAACATTATATTCACATGTTATTTAGGGTTATCAATGCTATGAAACAACCAGGGAGCGGGTGAGCAGAAACGGGTCATGTAATATTACCATGAAATGTCTTGCAATCGTTTTATGCATAGTGTTGAATATGAGATGTCAAAATATCCAAAGTTCATAAAAAAAATGTCTGATTAAAACACAGGAAGAAACACCAGCCCTTTTCCCTCTTTTATTTTAAAATAGTACATTTTAGGTGTAAAGAGTTCATTTATTTCACTAAAGTTGCTGAATTTAAATAATAATAATAATTAATAATAATTTGTTACATTTATATAGCACTTAGGCACTCAATTGGCTCATCTCAGCATCCGGCTGTCCACTCCACTTGAGCTACTGCTCCATAACTCTGTTTCCCATCGTTCTTTGCTTGTTTAGTCTGTTCTGATCATTAGCACCTGTAGGTCATTTAGCTCATTATCCATGTCTACTTATACCATGCTCACTCTGTCTTTTGTTGCTGCAGTATTGTTTGGTCATGTTGTGTTTTTCTCGTCACAGTGTCTTGAACCATTCTTTGTTACGTTTTGATCTGTTTTTGATTATTTTTACATTAAACAAACTGTTTTTGCCTTGGCTTTTGTGGGGACTATGGACATTCGGATTACCTCTCCGGCCACAAGGAAGGAGCGAACGGCTTGACACCAGGCTCTGATGGCTCTGAGACAACAAGGTATGCATGTTGGAGGTTTTGCCCAGACTTTTGGGACATTTTCGGTGGTTCTGAATTACAATGAAGCTGCACCTAAGAGCTTCTTTAATGTCTGCTTGGATGATCCTTTGCCCCAGTGGGAGATGGAGGGACTCGAGATCATGGATTTCTGGGGTTTCGTTAAATATATCCAGGCTCTAGTTCACTGGATGGTACCAGACCAATCAGAGCCCCTCCACAGGGATTCCGCCTCTGCCCTTCCTACTTCCACTGAGCGACGGAGGGCGAGAAGGAGAAGGAAGGCAGAGTCCGCTTCGTCCGGGAGCCCACAGAGCCCGTCCCAATCCGGGAACTCCCAGAGTCCACTCCAGAGCCCGTTCCAATCCGGGAACTTCTCCAGAAATCCGCTTTCCTCCCAGAGTCCACTCCAGAGCCCGTTCCAATCCGGGAACTCCCAGAGTCCACTCCAGAGCCCGTTCCAATCCGGGAACTCCCAGAGGAGGGGGAACTGAGTCCACTTGTGTCTTTGGGAACTGAGTTCCAGTTCCTGGGAACTCCCAGGCCACTTGAACTGAGGTTCCTTCCCAGAGTGAGCCTGGGGAACTTTTGGGAACTTACTCTGTCCCAATACGGTTCCACTTAGGACTCACAGAGTCCAAGCCCGATCCAGTTTGTGAACTCACAGAAGAGACTCCAGTCCGAGAGCTCATAGGAATGTAGAACCTGAGCCTGACCAGTCGAGCCATCCTAGTTCATGGCGACCTCTGCATTAGCGATTCTCATCTCACAAGTGATGGCGTGCTTCTTTATACCTGGGAGTCATTGGCTCACTCCTCCGGCTCCATCCTGGCTAATAGCTGATGGTTGGGGCACAAATCACCTCTGACCCCCTCTCATTGCATGGTCCTGGCCCACCGTTACCTCCCTTCTGAACTTTTATGTTTCCTGGTGGAGAGTCTGGTATCCGCTCCGTAGAGGGGGGTAATGTCACGATGACTGGCCACAGGGTGTGCACACCTTCAACTAACGGAGCACAACCGGTTTTGAAGGAGGTGACTCTCTTTCAGTGGGGCTCAACCCTGCTGCTCCTCCTGGAAACGTCTCATCCAAAGGATGGTGCTTTTTAAAGTATAGTGTCTCCGTCACTATACTGGGACGTTAGGACCCACACAGACCACAGGGTGCGCACACCCTGCTGGTCTCACTAACACCTCTTCCAGCAGCAACCTAGTTTTCCTAGGAGGTCTCCCATCTAGGTACTGACCAGGCTCAACCCTGCTTAGCTTCAGTGGGAAACAGGGTGATATGGCTGCTGCTTAACGTTGCTGAATTTAAATATTGTTTTGGGGGGTTTGTACGTTTGTAAACTGAATATATCCCCTTTAAACTGAATACTTAACTAAAATACATTTCTAATGTTTCTCATTTTTATTTATTACAATTTTAAAAAGTACTGACTACATTTTTGTATATTTTCATTTCATATACAGGTGAATCTCAATAAATTAGAATGTCGTGGAAAAGTTAATTTATTTCAGTAATTCAACTCAAATTTTGAAACTTGTGTATTAAATAAATTCAATGCAGACAAACTGAAGTAGTTTAAGTCTTTGGTTCTTTTAATTGTGATGATTTTGGCTCACATTTAACAAAAACCCATCTCAACAAATTAGAATACTTCATAAGACCAATAAAAAAAAAACATTTTTAGTGAATTGTTGGCCTTCTGGAAAGTATGTTCATTTACTGTATATGTACTCAATACTTGATTGGGGCTCCTTTTGCTTTAATTACTGCCTCAATTCGGCGTGGCATGGAGGTGATAAGTTTGTGGCACTGCTGATGTGGTATGGAAGCCCAGGTTTCTTTGACAGTGGCCTTCAGCTCATCTGCATTTTTTGGTCTCTTATTTCTCTTTTTCATCTTGACAATACCCATAGATTCTCTATGGGATTCAAGTCTGGTGAGTTTGCTGGCCAGTCAAGCACACCAACACCATGGTCATTTAACCAACGGTTGGTGCTTTTGGCAGTGTGGGCAGGTGCCAAATCCTGCTGGAAAATGAAATCAGCATCTTTAAAAAGCTGGTCAGTAGAAGGAAGCATGAAGTGCTCCAAATTTTCTTGGTAAACGGGTGCAGTGTCGTTGGTTTTCAAAAAACACAATGGACCAACACCAGCAGATGACGTTGCACCCCAAATCAACACAAACTTTGGAAACTTAACACTGGACTTCAAGCAACTTGGGCTATGAGCTTTTCCACCCTGCCTCCAGACTCTAGGACCTTAGTTTCCAAATGAAATACAAAACTTGTTCTCATCTGAAAAGAGGACTTTGGACCGCTGGGCGACAGTCCAGTTCTTCTTCTCCTTAGCCCAGGTAAGACGCCTCTGACAACAACTGTAGCAAAATTCCTTGACACGTCTGTGTGTGGTGGCTCTTGATGCCTTGACTCCAGCCTCAGTCCATTCCTTCTGAAGTTCACCCAAATTTTTGAATCGATTTTGCTTGACAATCATCATAAGGCTGCGGTTCTCTCGGTTGGTTGTGCATCTTTTTCTTCCACACTTTTTCCTTCCACTCAACTTTCTGTTAACATGCTTGGATACAGCACTCTGTAAACAGCCAGTTTCTTTAGCAATTAATGTTTGTGGCTTACCCTCCTTATGAAGGGTGTCAATGATTGTCTTCTGAACAACTGTCAGATCGGCAGTCTTCCCTATGATTGTGTAGCCTAGTGAACCAAACTGAGAGACCATTTTGAAGGCTCAGGAAAACTTTGCTTTGAGTTGGTTCACTGATTGGCATGTCACCATATTCATCTAATTTGTTGAGATGAATTGGTGGGTTTTTGTTAAATGTGAGCCAAAATAACAACAATTTAAAGAAACAAAGACTTAAACTACTTCAGTCGGTGTGCATTGAATTTATTTAATACTAGAATTTCACAATTTCAGTTGAATTACTGAAATAAATGAACTTTTCCACGACATTCAAATTTATTGAGATGCACCTGTAGTTCGGCTAGGCGTGACTAAACAGTAAGTGGGAGCAGTTAAGAAAAAAAATACATTGCAGCCTGCTGAGACGATGACCCACCAGGCTTGAAGAGATGTCAGCTACACACTGAATGCCGGAGGAGATGCTCAGCTACACACTGAATGCTGGAGGAGATGCTCAGCTACACACTGAAGGCCGGAGGAGATGCTCAGCTACACACTGAATGCTGGAGGAGATAGTCAGCTACACACTGAAGGCTGGAGGAAATGTCAGCTACACACTGAAGGCCGGAGGAGATGCTCAGCTACACACTGAATGCTGGAGGAGATAGTCAGCTACACACTGAAGGCTGGAGGAAATGTCAGCTACACACTGAAGGCCGGAGGAGATGCTCAGCTACACACTGAATGCTGGAGGAGATGCTCAGCTACAAACTGAAGGCAGGAGGAGACGGTCGGCTTCACACGACAGTACTCAGTGTCACTAACTGAATGTAACTTGTGAGTCTGCTAAAGAAAACCAACTGCTGTGGCATAAACTCAGGATTTCTGATAGTTTTTTAGTGAGCGTTAAGTATTATACAGGCATGCCAAACTTGAGAACCTTTATCACATGGGTTCTCATCTCTGGCCTCGAGGTCCACTTTACTGAAGAGTTGAGTTCCGACCCTAGTAAAATACACCTGAACAGGCTAACCAAGATCTTCACGATTACTAGAAAGTTACAGGCAGGAGAGTTTGATTGAGGTTGGAGTTAAATCCTACAGGAATTGGACATAAAGGTTTATTGCCTTATGCTGCTGTTCATGTCAGACATAAGGAAAAGTATCACTTCATTTTAAATACTTGATGCATTGCAAACAAAATACAGTAATTGCTTATTATTTTTACATTCTGTTTCTCTCATGAAAATGTTGTTTGTTTGTGCATTAGTCGAAGTAAATATTAGTGGCATTAATGATTTTCATGACAATATATTTAATGTTCTGGATAATTTTTTATTAACAGAAACACTATAAAATTAGTACCAGGAGTCCATGATACGCCTCATGCTCATGAATCTCATGCCACCCATATTGCTGAAGCTCCTGTACTCTCCAGGCCTGAAGTACGACATTCTGCCTCTGTAGTTGGGCTGGTCATAGAAGAGCCAGTGGCCGTCCATCACATGGCAGGACTGGCAGTGAGACATGCGGTAACGGTCCATGGTGTTGTCACAGTCATCCATCATCTCGTGCATCTGACCCATGAAGTTCTCCCTCTCGTAGATCCTCATTCTGTAGGATCCCCTATGCTGTAGTGGAAGATAAGTCATTTTAGTTTATCATTAAAAAAATAATTAATTTAAAAGATAAAGTTAAACTTTTTTATTTTTATATGTTAAATCATCTGAAATTGAGCTCACCATAGGAATCATACGGCAGGACCTGATGCAGTTGTTCATTCCAAACATAGACATGTAATCAGCATACTCTCCTCTTTTAAAGAAATACTGATTTCCCATGTAGTTGGGATTATCATACATCATCCAGCATCCACTCTCCACTTTGCAAGAGTGACAGCGGCTCATGTGGGAGGAAAAGTCACCACAGTCGGCCATACACTCATAAGAGCGACCCTGGAAGTTCTTGTCCTCAAAGAAAGTTACCTGAAAATTAAAAAAAAAAAAATTGTGACTTAAAGAGATACCAATTCAAAAAAATATCAAAGTTAAACTTTCTGGAAATAGGTGTTGGAACAAGGTTTACCTTCATGGTTGCACTGGCTGGTCCTCAGTAGTTCCACAAAGGAGAAGCTGAAGCTGATTCTGCTTGTTGACTGACTGCTGTCACCTGTGCTTTTATACTAGATCAATTCTATAGACTACAGGGCCTCTATTGTTAGTCAATTCCTGACTGTGCAAGTTGAAACAGAGGTCATTCTAGCTAAAGCTTGGTATGTAGACCTTAGAACTCAAAATTATTAGAAAAATACAAGTATATTTGTCAAAAAGAATGTGAATCAGATAAACTCTTAAGAAATGCTGATAATACTTTACAATAATGTTCAATTTGTTAACATTAGGTTATGCTTTAGATATCACGAACTAACAGTGACAAATATGTAATCTATATTAACCGTAAAACGTTCCAGCCATTCTTAATCCATAATTTAAACATTATATAATGTTAATGTAAACTGTCATTGAAATACTAATGATTGTGAATTGTAGAAATCAAATTCACTTATCACCAAAGCGCACTTTATTTTGTTGCATATAGACTTTTATGCTGGTTCAGAATCCTTTCTGAAATCTGTTTCAGTAGGTACCTTCATGCTCAAATACAACTTGTCAAGTCATAATATAACAAGGCAGCTGCCTAAGCTTTCAGATACAGCCTTGAAGTTTGTATTTTTATCATGTGGTTGTTGCTTTAGATGGAGGACTTCTGGCTATATGGATTTGGTTTGTTTGTTGGTTTTTATAAGCTTTGATTTTGGAATGCTTTTTGGAATGCTTAGTGGTTTTGAAACTGTAGCCTATCCTTTGCTCTGTCCATCCATAGAAGGGGCCTTGATTCTGTGTTTAGAGTAAAGAGACAAAACCTAGTGAGTAACCAGTCTGCAATGCTAAATGGCACATAACTGTAGCCAATTTTGGGGGTTTGGTGGTGAAATCTGGCATTATTTAAGATGCAGTATATATTCCCCTCATTATAGATATGTAAATCAGTCTTGATCAAACTAATAACAAATCGTAAAATAATTCTAAATCTTTTTAAATTTTTTGTACAATTAATTAGAAAGAAAAAGAAATTGGCTGGAAGTTGTATTTTTAAACTTTGAAATATTGCTAATACAACAACTTGTGTGCCTCCTATGCATTTACATAAGATAACATGTTGACGTATTGTGTTCCCTTTGATTTATTCCTTAAATTTACTTTGTTTCTTGTTTACTTTTGCAAAATATTTTTTAAAAACTGAATTTTACCTTCATAAAACCGGCAGAAACTCTGATATTCAGACTTTGACCATTTTAAGAACTTCTACAATGGAGAGCTTAATAGTTCTTCATCTCAACTATGTTTAGAGAAAGGAAAATTTATATTTGGCCCCCACTGTTCAGTCAGACTTCTCTGTGTGTGTATGTGTTCTGTAGCGGTTCTTAATCCTGGACCTAGTGACCCCCTATTCTGCATATTTTGCATGTTTCTCTTGTTTAGCCTACCTGATTCAAATCATTAGCTTGTTAGAAGAGAGATCCATGAATGAACTGTGTTCCCATTGACATGGTCCCTACACAGTGTTCACTGCCCTTTACTCCTTGCACCTTGGAAATCGGCACAAGTATACTTCACTTAGGAACACGGATGTGTGCTATACCACTGCCTGCAGCATCTTCACGCACAAACAAAACTTACTACAAAAGTGTGAAGTGTTATTTAACTGTAATCATAAGATTTGCAAAGTAGTCACATCTTGCATAATGACCTTTGAATGGAATATATACACTCCTTTCACACTGGAATCCTGGTGGAATATCATATGATGTCCACTTCGCAGGGCATTTACGATTGAATAGAACAAACCTCGATAAGAGAAACAAAATATGCAGAGCGAGGGGTGGGGGTCACAAGGACCAGGATTAAGAACTGCTGGATTAGTGTAAACATTAGCAGGTCTAATGACGCACCAAACTGAAGCTGAAATCTAATTGGCTAAATTAGTTATGTTTGAAAATGATTGGATATATGTGGAAGGAAGCAACTTTCATTTAGCCTCCCTCAAACCTTTTTTGGCTGCATTTTGGATGGAGGCTAAATGTGGTATCCTTTATCGTATACATTCTCATTGGTTATTTTAGTAATGAGAATATCCTTTATGATATCGGCCACAGTGATTGCAACTCATCTGTGCTATCATGTACAAAATAATATTATAAAAATCTGTTTTTACTTTATATACATTTAAGTTTTGCACATTATTGGGTAAACTGAGTAAAACAAAATGTACATTTATTATCTGTTATTTTCATTTAAGATGCATTTTTGAGGAGGCTCAGCATCCCGTGCCTCTAATAAATAACTACTGCCCGAATGGTGTTAACCATGGCTTAGTACTGTGGTTCATAACTAATTCATTATGTGGCTCTGTGACAATTGAACCTCTTCACAAATTCACAGAAAGGGATGATGATAGAAATGTGTCAATATGTTCTTATGAAAAGTGAGAAGAATATAATGGTTTGGATTGGCTCAAGGCATCTGTTGACATGTTAATGTGATAGGTAAAGTTAATGTGAGAGCTTGCAATCCATGTCCTTATACAGGTTCAAGTTGTAAGTTCTTATTTAAATTTAGAAAATTAAATCTAGCATGTTCAAACATAAATCTCAACATTGCAGCATTGACTCCCATTTTCCATTCATTTTTCGTGAGTAAAAAAAAAAAGATTCACATTCACATTATCAACCTATCCTAAATTTGTGGTATTTTGAGTGTGTGTGTGTTTGTGTGTGTTGGGGGGTGGGGTATGGGGGGGCTTTTGTAGTAGTGGCATTAATTATTTTCAGGATACAATAAGTTCTGTAGAGAAATAATTGTATTTATTTAATTGGTTTTGTTAATAGTGGCATTAATGATTTTAAGGACAATGTTTCATTTAGAGAAAGTATTTTATTAATATAAACCCTA
The DNA here is from genome assembly GCA_027422405.1 of Ptychobarbus kaznakovi. Classification (NCBI taxonomy): domain Eukaryota; kingdom Metazoa; phylum Chordata; class Actinopteri; order Cypriniformes; family Cyprinidae; genus Ptychobarbus; species Ptychobarbus kaznakovi. The sequence goes on along the minus strand of CM049804.1, from coordinate 18,214,160 downwards.
GTACTAGGAGTCCATGATACGCCTCATGCTCATGAATCTCATGCCACCCATATTGCTGAAGCTCCTGTACTCTCCAGGCCTGAAGTACGACATTCTGCCTCTGTAGTTGGGCTGCTCATAGAAGAGCCAGTGGCCGTCCATCACATGGCAGGACTGGCAGTGAGACATGCGGTAACGGTCCATGGTGTTGTCACAGTCATCCATCATCTCGTACATCTGACCCATGAAGTTCTCCCTCTCGTAGATCCTCATTCTGTAGGATCCCCTATGCTGTAGTGAAGATAAGTCATTTTAGTTTATCATTAAAAAATAAATTAATTTAAAAGATAAAGTTAAACTTGTTTATTTTTATATGTTAAATCATCTGAAATTGAGCTCACCATAGGGATCATACGGCAGGACCTGATGCAGTTGTTCATTCCAAACATAGACATGTAATCAGCATAATCTCCTCTTTTAAAGAAATACTGATTTCCCATGTAGTTGGGATTATCATACATCATCCAACATCCACTCTCCACTTTGCAAGAGTGACAGCGGCTCATGTGGGAGGAAAAGTCACCACAGTCGCCCATGCACTCATAAGAGCGACCCTGGAAGTTCCTGTCCTCAAAGAAAGTTACCTGAAAATTAAAAAAAAAAATTGTGACTTAAAGTAAGAGATACCAATTCAAAAAAATATAAAAGTTAAACTTTCTGGAAATAGGTGCTGGAACAAGGTTTACCTTCATGGTTGCACTGGCTGGTCCTCAGTAGTTCCACAAAGGAGAAGCTGAAGCTGATTCTGCTTGTTGACTAACTGCTGTCACCTGTGCTTTTATACTAGACTAAGACTAAAGACTACAGGGCCTCTATTGTTAGTCAATTCCTGACTGTGCAAGTTGGCATAGAGGCCATTCTAGCTAAAGCTCATCATGTAGTTCTTCATGTCTCATATTTATTAATACCCTAACACTTCAGAAATTTAAACATGTCTTGTATTCTGCATTAGTGATGTAATTACAGGTATAAACAGCTAAAGCTATTATTTCTCTCAGCTATGTATTTCTAACTGTGTAATATGTAGGGAATAATTGATGACGGGCAGTTGAATTGTTAGAAAAAGAATGCACACCCGAGGTGGTGATCCGGTCACGACGCGAAGTATAAACTGAATTATTCAGCTTATACTTCGGTTGCCACTCCTCAAGACATCGATCAGATGATATATTTCAAGGCATTCGTCCGGGTTTTCTACTTCAATCCCTATTGTGAGCAGGATTATTTCTTCCGCATCTCATCCAACGCCTCCCTTGCTAATTCCAAAACGTAATTTTAAACCGTAACGGAGGCTTGAGACGTTGATAGCAGACTAATGCAGTTAATAGAGTTAATAACTAAGTTATGAGACGGACAGAGAGAGATTAATGTTACCTCTGTGAGTCAGTGATCGGCAGCAATGTCTATAGCAGGGGTAGGCAACATCGGTCCTGGAGTCCTGGATTGTTCACACCTCAGAACGTTCGTCAGCCAATCAGATTCAAGCATTCAACGGCCCCGTAGTATAATCAGAGTTAAAACATAGTTAGGCTAGGCCTTTAGTCATTGACCTTATATGTAGTTTTGTAAAATACAGCATTGCTACTGTTATCAGTGTTTTAAACAATCCATATTTAATGCTTTTGCCATTGTGGGGAAGCTTGCCACTTATAGTTGTTTTGCAAATGTATATTTACAGCATTTGGTATATACAGTGTCCCTTTGCTAAGTTCTGCCTTGATGTTACTGACAATTACCCTTACCAAAAAGTAGTATACTTCAAGTTTATTTTATTAAGTATACTTAAGTAAAGTTCAAGCAGCCTATATTTTTAAGTATGCTTAATGTAGTAAGTATACAAAAATATTAGTATACAAGCAGTATACTTGGAAGTGTACTATTTCAGTACTCCTTGAGACTAAATTGGCCCACTCTCTAAAAGTATACTTTTAAGTATAACAGTAGTAAACTTTGAGAACACAACTAGTTTACATCAATGTTTTTAGCTTGTACTGCAACTATACTAAAATTGAACTTATAGGTTTAGTGATAGTTTACTAATTAAATACTGTGTAGTAGCATTTTAGTACACTTTGAAGTATAGTCCATGTAAACTACTAAATTAGTAGTTGTATACTGCAAGTACACTCATAAGTTTTCTTAAAGTGAACTTTACCTCATACTTTAAGTATACTACCATGTCCCTATTAGGTATTAACTTGTATATATTTTGTTATATGAATATCTGAACATACAAACATCAAAAGAAATAACAGGTTAGCTGCTTCAACTGCTTGTAAACCAAAACATTTTATTCTAGCTTTGTGCATTCTTTTTTAAACACTTGAATGTGGGTAAGTCTCATAAATAAAATAATAAATAAGTAAACCACAACAAAAAGCTGAAAATGGCTATGAATTGGATTCAGAATGATAATCAAAACGTAGATGAGTCGATCAACACCCCAAAGCTTGACAATTATTATTACTTCTTCGTTGGTGACATTTTATTCCATAACGCCACACAGTTTTGATGCTGTTTTATGTCTGATGATCGTGTTAGAGTACTTTAGAGTTTCTTCTTCACTTGTGTATTTTGGAAATTCTGTACAGAAGATGTGTCTGGAGGCACACGCTAAAATATACTGTATTTAGACTTTTTTTAAGTATAAGTCAAGTATACTTAAATTATATTTTAAGATTATTTCTTAAAGCCCATTTCTGAGAAGTACATGAAAAGTAAATAAAAAGTATACTTTCCTATTTTTAGTTAAAAAAATATATACTAACAGCATCCTTGAATAAACTTCTTTTTCGTAAGGGTACCCTAATGAAAAAGAAAGTATACTAAGTATGCTTGCAGCCAGACTAATTGTTAGTATACTTCAAGTGTGTTAATGATTAGTTAACTTGAAGTGTGTTAGTTTGGAACAACTTTTTTGTACTAAGTGTATTTTAGTTGTAATTAAATTATACTAAAGTATAATTTAAAGTGTATTTAGTGTACCTTTTGATGCTAAATTAGAACAACTTCAAGTATACTTGAAGTACACTTTAAGTACATGCCTAATTATGAGTGTCTTTGAAACACACAAGCAATATACTATAAATGTATTATTGTTGAGTAAAATATACAAATTTCCCCCTCAATACTGAATCCACTTTTTAAGGTCATAACAATAAATACATAACAGAGACAGATTATTCAAACAGTGTTTATGTAAACTTCAAATGGTTTTAGCATTCAAAACATAAAATGCACCAACCATGTTTTTAAATAAAAAGAACGCTGAAAGAAACAAACATAAAAAACATTTATTTCAAATATTTAAAATAAATACAATAAAACAAAACAAAACAAAACAATACAAAACAATTTTAAATGATACATCTCCAAAAAATATTGCAATTCTATAAAGATTTGCTCTTGGTTACATTTGCACCTGATGGCCGCTCACACATCAGATGTTCTTGTGTGTGGAAACTCCGCAAGAACAGCATTTGTTAAAGTAAAAGAGGGAAGGTCAGAGGGCATGTTCATACAACTTTTTCTATTTACTACATCAGACTGTAAATATCCTGTATTAAACCCATACTACTTAATAGAATGAACATCATGATTAGCAGTGAGGAATTGTATCAGTATGTCACGTTAATTTTGCTTCCAGTGAATTAGTCAAACATACAGTATACAACAGAAGTGTTTACACCCATGTAGCATCACTATAAATTTCGAGATACAACACTATTCAAGTTGAAAAGTATAGTATTTATAGTACAAATCAGGCTAAATTGTAATGTAGACACAAGCCTTTTCTGTAAAGCTGCTTTGAGAAGTAAGTGTACTCTAAATAAGGGCATAAAGTGCAAAAAGCAGCAGCAGTGCACGGACACTAGACTTGGTTGACATCATCTCTTCGTCTTAAAAGACAATCAAAACATCTAGTGGGTTCCCTCGTGACATTTCCTCTTCCTCCTCAACAGCAATGATGGGGAAAGCTGCCTTCTGCACCTGGTCAGGCTCCTTTTTCTAAATGCATAAAAAAGTGTTAATATATGTCACAAATAAAAAATATTAAGACTTGTGTGGAAAGACATTTAAATTTTCATAATTGAAAATAAAGGTGTGAAGGATCAGAGTAGTGTTTATCCAGTAGAGCGTGTGCCCATTTAAAACCCTGTTGTACTTTTCCAAAAATGTTATTAATTTTCACAACATGACTTCCAGAGCTGCCGTTCAACTGGATTTAATAGGGAAATACTTTCAGGGGTGTATCAGCTGAATGTTCTTGAGCTTGAATTGAATTGGATTTTTCATTAATAAAACAACCAAATAAATATAAATTAATAAATGTAAATAATAAATAAACACACCTTTATACAAAGCCAAAGCAACTTCAAGATAAGTGCAAGTGGAAATATAACACAAAAGACCTTTATTATAATCCATATTAAGACAGCCTATTAGAACTAGAACTTTCAAGACCCAACTCTTTCAATTCGCACAGGTCTAAGCCTTGTCTCATAAGTTCATGCTGGTGGAGCATGCTGCACAACTTCTTGTCCAGGCCCTTGTCATTGGCTGGACTACTGCAATGCTCTTCTGGCTGGACTTCCATCAAACACAATCAAACCTCTAAAAATGATTCAGAATGTAGCGGCATGACTGGTCTTCAACGAGCCCAACAGAGCCCATGTTACACCTCTCTTTGTCTCCTTGCACTGGCTACCAGTTGCAGCTCGCATCCAGTTTAAGACACTGATGCTTGCATATAGAACAACCACAGGCTCAGCACCCTCCTACTTCCTCTCACTATTACGAATCTACATCCCCTCCAGAAGTCTGAGATCTGCTAGTGAGCAACGCCTCGTGGTACCATCACAGAGAGGCTCAAAATAACTCTCCGGAACATTCTCGTTCACCATTCCTGGCTGGTGGAATGACCTTCCCACCCCTATCCGGAATACTGGATCCCTGTCAATCTTCAAGCAACAACTGAAAACTCATCTCTTTCAACACTACTTGACTTCATCATAAAAAATAAAATAAAAAAAACTTTCCCTTTTTCTAAATCTTCATCTTATACTTTATCTTTCTCTCCTTCCCTTGCTAGCTTGTACTTATTTGAACAATGCCTGAGACTTGGTGTTATGGGCACTTCCTCTGTCTGTTTGCCTCTTCAAGATTAATCGCATTATGTATCCCCTAATTGTAAGTCACTTTGGATAAAAACGTTGCTGATCATGTACATGCCTTTATTACTACAGTGTACCCATCTTCTGATGGCTACTTTCAGCAGGATATTGCACCATGTCACAAAGCTCAGATCATATCAGACTGGTTTCTTGAACATGACAATGAGTTCACTTTACTCAAATGGCCTCCACAGTCACCAGATCTCAATCCAATAGAGCACCTTTGGGATGAGGTGGAATGGGAGATTCGTTCGCATCATGGATGTGTATCCGACAAATCTGCAGCAAATGCATGATGCTATCATGTCAATATGGACTAAAATCTCTGAGGAATGTTTCCAACACCTTGTTGAATCTATGCCACAAAGAATTAAGGCAGTTATGAAGGCAAAAGTGGGTCCAACCCGGTACTAGCAAGGTGTGCCTTGTAATAATAATACATGTTTTAAGATGTCTTAGTTCACTCTGAAAAGGGGTAGCAGACTAACTTGACCCATGAGCTGTTATGGACAATAGAGACTCCTCCTGGTCTCTGAGTGGGCCTTGAAGCATTCAATCCATTTCACTACGATGATTAGCCCTGGGAAGATCTGTGAGTTTTGTTTATATTTAATAAAGTTTATAACAAAAAAATGTTGTATTATTTTTGTATTTATCTATTTTGTTGGAAACATTTCATTCGTGGAATGGACGTCAGTGCGTAAAGGTCCAGCCTACCTCTAAGCACTCTGAAAAATGTAAGGTGTTTTTATATTGTCATCTAAAACTATAGTAGATGTTTATTTTATACAGTGTGTTTATACTGAATATATATATATAATCAGTTTTATTTGCTACCATCTTCTCTAAAAGAAGAGAATGATGTGTTTTATAAGGTCAAAAAATACATTTTGAATACATATTTAAATGTATGATAAATGATTTGCTTCAGTAACATGTTACTATGCTGTCATATATATTTTATTACAATATTATTTAAAATAGAGATAAGTCTCTCTTTAGCTTGAAATGTTTATGTATGTGCGTGCTTGTTTATATGATTTATCAGAACACAAATTTGTGTAGTGACATGGAAGCTACACTGATATAACAATGTAGATGTGATTTATAATGACATTTCTTGAGTTGTCATAATTCAGATTGCTTAAAACAATATTTAATGAAAATGAGCATACGCAGAATATTTTGTGTGATGGTATGTGTAAAGTTTGTACAGTACAAAATCATTACGCCTATGGATCCTATATCCCCAGAAAACATAAAAACCAGCGTGAGCGCGCTTGTGTGTGTGTGTGTGTGTGTGTGTGTGTGTGTGTGTGTGTGTGTGTGTGTGTGTGTGTGTGTGTGTGTGTGTGTGTGTGTGTGTGTGTGTGTGTGTGTGTGTGTGTGTGTGTGTGTGTGTGTGTGTGTGTGTGTGTGTGTGTGTGTGTGTGTGTGTGTGTGTGTGTGAAAGAGAGAGAAAAACAGAGAGGGAGAGGGTGAGAAAGGGGACAGAGGAGCTATAATCACATTTATTTATTTTTTACCACCTTCTTTAAAAGAAGATAATTGTGTTTTATAAGTTCAGTGAACTTAATTAATTGTTGAATACTTTAAAATGTATGATAAATGATTTGCTTCAGTAACATGTTTGTTACTTGGACATATATAATTATATATTTTGTTTGTTACCATATTCTTTAAATGAAGAGAATGATTTTTTGAATAAATGTTGAATACATGATTAAATGTACGATCAAATATTTGCTTTGCTTTAGTAACATGTTTGTTACTACATGTTTTAGAATATCAATAAACTTAAATGTTGAATAGTTGTTTAAAATGAATGATGAATGATTTGCTTTAGTAACATGGTAGTAACATGCTGTCATATATAATTATATATCTCCATATTATTTAAAATATAGATAAGTCTCACTTTAGCTTGAAATGTTTATGTGCGTGCTTGTTTATAACTTATCATGATACAAAATTGTATAATGTCATAGGTATTATGCTGATATGACAATGTGGTTTATGATGAAACTGCCTGAGTCCTCATAATTCAGATCGCTTAAAGACAAAATTTTGTTAAAAATGGTTGTATGCAGAATTTTGATAGGTGTACAGTAAAAAAAAAAAAATATTGTCTATGGAGTGTAGTAATACTCTAAATGATTGTAACCATGAGCATAACTTTTTAAATTAAATTATGTTTATGAAAATATAAAAAAAATAAGAAAGTTTACTGTGCTGGGTAGAGGTTTAGGGGATGATACAGTATAAAATGTATTAATATAATATAAATATAATATTAAATATATTAAATATAATATAATATAAATAAGGTTCTAAATATAATGTAGAAACTGCTTTGCAACAATTTGATTTGTGAAAAGCTATACAAATAAATGAATTGAATTGATGATGGAAAACATAGAAATTTGACATGTCCGGACATGTCGAGGACCCCAATAGCCCTTTCGGTTTTCTTGTTAAAATATTTATTTGTTTTAACCTTTTGATAACTTTTTCTAACATGACAAACTCTTTTTATCGCTCCTGGTAAAATGTACAAAGTTTTTTATATTTTTTAGTGACGACTAAAACTAGTGTAAATGTTTTGCATTGTTTTATATTGCGTGTAATTGCATAATCTATTTATTTATTTTCATTTAAAAGAAGAGAATACCACTCGTGATGATTGAATGAGAGAGAGAAAGTGAGACAGAGAATATCAAAGACATAAATTCTTCTTTCAACTTAAACACAATTTTTGTAGGAAAAAATTATGACAATCTACATCCCCTCGATCTGCGAGTGAGGGATGCCTCGTGGTGCCATCACAGAGAGGCACAAAATTACTTTCCAGAACATTTTCATTCACCGTTCCTGGCTGGTGGAATGAACTTCCCACCCCAATCTGGAATGCTGAGTCCCTGACAATTTTCAAGTGACACCTGAAAACTCATCTCTTCCGTCTTGACTTCTGCTCCATCTTCTTCATAAAAAAATAAAAAAATAACCCTTTGCTCTCTTTCCTTAACTTCTCCCTGTCTAGCTAGTTTTGCTCTGAACAATGCCTGCAATGTTGTATGATAAGCACTTCCTGTGACTGTTTGCCTCTTTATAATGTATCGCTTATTGTATTCCTCAATTGTAAGTCGCTTTGGATAAAATCGTCTGCTAAATTAATAAATGTAAATGTAAATGTTTGTCCGAAGAGAAAATTAGATATCTGGTGTTATGTAAAAATCAAGCAAATAGCCATAAATAAATAAAGCCAACTGACCACATTATTAAATAAAGTTTTGGTATGCTTAATAAATAAAATTCTTCATAAATAAAATGTCTCTGTCACGTGCACATTTACTTCTGTTTCCTTTGTTCTAGTGTTCCCTCCACTAGTGTTTCCTTGGTTGTTAATTAGCTCCACACCTGTTCTATTTCTCCCTGAATGTGTTCTCCTCTGTTCCTTTGTCTGCTATTGTTTGGTGTCAATGTGGTTGTTCTATTCTCCCTTTGAAATTATTAAAATTACTATCTTGAACTCTAATTCTTAGTCTTGTGCTTTACTAAGTGGCTTAAGTGCCCTGCTCAAGGTTGCAATATCCTGGTGGTTTTTTAAACATATTTGTGAAGACATTTTTGGTCTCTGGCTGAGGACTTAATGTTGCACTGCCAATATAGTGATTTAAAACTAGCAGATATTTTAATGTTTGAGATTTTTATAAAATGTTGTCGGCTTTCATCCTAAACAGGCCTTGAATAATGAATTATTTGTTTCCAGCTTTCTGAATATTTTTTTTCTATGAGTGTGATAAGCTCGGATGTATTTTTGTGTTCATTATCAGACAAATATAGGTGGTACTAATTTCCGAAACACAGTGTTTAGGTACAAATTATTTTATTGAAACTTTGGAACCCTAGTACCAGGAGTCCATGATACGCCTCATGCTCATGAATCTCATGCCACCCATATTGCTGAAGCTCCTGTACTCTCCAGGCCTGAAGTATGACATTCTGCCTCTGTAGTTGGGCTGGTCATAGAAGAGCCAGTGGCCGTCCATCACATGGCAGGACTGGCAGTGAGACATGCGGTAACGGTCCATGGTGTTGTCACAGTCATCCATCATCTCGTGCATCTGACCCATGAAGTTCTCCCTCTCGTAGATCTTCATTCTGTAGGATCCCCTGTGCTGTAGTGGGAGAAAAGTAATTTTAGTTTAACTTTATCAGGCAAAATAAAATAAAAAAGATTAAAAAGATTAAATAAAATATAAATATATGTATGATTATATTTTATCTTATATACGCTTAAATATAATAATGGTGATTATATAAGCTTAAAAAGCTCACCATAGGGATCATACGGCAGGACCTGATGCAGTTGCTCATTCCAAACATAGACATGTAATCAGCATAATCTCCTTTTCTGAAGAAATACTGATTTCCCATGTAGTTGGGATTATCGTACATCATCCAACACCCTCTCTCCACTTTGCAAGAGTGACAGCGGCTCATGTAGGAGTGCATGTCAGCACAGTCTCCCATACACTCATAAGAGCGACCCTGGAAGTTCCTGTCCTCAAAGAATGTGACCTGAAAAATAAAATGTAATATTTTAGTGATCTAAAGTGAAATATATAAAATCAAATCATTTTTGTGTGGAAAATGGTGTTGGAACTAGGTTTACCTTCATGGTTGCGCTGGATGATCCTCAGTAGTTCCACAAAAGAGAAGCTGAAGCTGATTCTGCTTGTTGACTGACTGCTGTCACCTGTGCTTTTATACTAGACTAAGACTAAAGACTACAGGGCCTCTTTTGTTAGTCAATTCCTGACTGTGCAAGTTGGCATAGAGGCCATTCTAGCTAAAGCTCGTCATGTAGTTCTTCATGTCTCACATGTAGTAATCCCTGAACACTTCAGAAATTAAAACTTTTCTTGTATTCTATATTAGTGATGTAATTACTGGTATAGACAGCTAAAGGTATTATTTCCCTCAGCTAGGTATTTATAACTGTGTAATATTCAGAGTTAAAAATAGCTAGGCTAGACCTTTAGTCACTGACCTCATTTGTAGTTTTACAAAATAAAGTTTAAAAATACAACAGTTGCTACTGTTATCAGTATTTTAAACGGTCCATATTTAATGCTTTTGCCATTGTGGGGAAGCTTGCCACTTATAGTTGTTTTGCAAATGTATATTTACAGCATTTGGTATATACAGTGTCCCTTTGCTAAGTTCTGCCTTGATGTTACTGACAATTACCCTTACCAAAAAGTAGTATACTTCAAGTTTAATTTATTAAGTATACTTAAGTAAAGTTTAAGTAGCCTATATTTTTAAGTATACTTAATGTAGTAAGTATACAAATATCAGTATACTAGCAGTATACTTGGAAGTGTACTATTTCAGTACTCCTAAATTGGCCACTTTCTAAAAGTATACTTTTAAGTATACTTTAAGTATAACAGTAGTAAACTTTGAGTACACAACTAGTTTACATCAATGTAAAAAGTACACTTAAAAAGTACACTGTGTGTTTGGAGTATATGTATATGTATTCTGCACATTGTCTTCTGTATACGTCTGTAAGTATGTACTGTCTATATGTAAATTTTTTCTGCACTGTCTGGAGCACGCTCTCAAGAATTTCACTCACCTAGGCACATGTGCTGTGGTGATGTGACAATAAAAGTGATTTGATTTGATTAGATTTGATTTGATGTTTTTAGCTTGTACTGCAACTATACTAAAAGTGAACTTATAAGGTTACTGATAGTTTACTATTTAATTACTTGTAATAGCATTTTAGTACACTTTGAAGTAGAGTCTCAGTAAACTACTAGATTAGAAGTTTTATATGGCAAGTACACTCGTAAGTTTTCTTTAAGTGAACTTTACCTCATACTTTAAGTATACTACCATGTCCCTATTAGGTATTAATTTGTATATATTTGTTATATGAATATCTGAACATACAAACATCAAAAGAAAGAACAGGGTATCTGCTTGTAAACAAAAACTTTTTATTCTAGCTTCATGCATTCTTTTTTAAACACTTGAATGTGGGTCTCATAAATAAAAAATAAAGAAGTAAACATTTTGAACAAAAAGCTGAAAATGACTATGCAATTCAGAATGATAATCAAAACATAGATGGAGTCGATCAACACTCCAAAGCTTGAAAATCATTATTACCTCTTCGTTGGAGACATTTTGTTCCACAACGTTTCACAGTTTTGATGCTGTTTCATGTCTGTGGTTTGTATCGCAAACCTCTGCTCCAAATGCAAACGCTTCTCGCTTCTGAGTAATATTAATTAAATACATGTACTTAATATATGGTTAGGGTCAGGATTAGGGTTTGGCTAAGAGTTACTTGCATGTCATAATGCATAATAAATTGTTATCATAACAGTGAGTACATGTTACTTGTAACAAGGACACCTTAAAATGTAGTGTTACCGGGGAATACTTTATGATATTTTTTATAGTATTTTATAATTTTTAGAACTTGACAGCCCCAGATACATGCGTTGTTTTATCGCCGTACTTCTGTGTTAATGGCGAATTAGAAGCTGTTCTCATTAACCGATCTCAAGCTGTCTTCCGTCAGAGGTTTGGCACGACATGCAGCGGCACAGTCTCAAACTCTGTCCGGCGCGTGTGAAATAATTATAATGCTGAAGGTGAGGTACAATTCATATTTCTTTATTAAATAACTTATAAAATTATTTGAAAACTTTCTGTGAGGCGTAATTTTACAAACAGCATAAGCTCTCTGTCTTTCCCTCTCAAAATGCGCAAATGGCTTCATATCACCACATCGCGTCTGCACTATAAACGAGCTGCACACTGCATGACTGACACAGGAATTGTCACAGTTTACATGCATCATCACTAAAGTTTATAAGTTTGCCAATATTTAAACTATTCAGCAGTCGTGCGCTCTCCAGTGTGCACTCTCGACACTTGCCCCATTGTGAAAACAAAAATACAGAGCATGATAAAACATTTAATTACATATTTTTTGGGGGAAAAAGTCAAAATATCCCCCCTCCACCACTCAAATAAAAAAAGAAATCCTCCCTCCCACAAGAGTCACCTAAGAGGGGAATTCACCCCATTTTCACAAATGAAACTCAGGACCTGAATGAATGTCTGTAAAAATCCTGATTCGAGAATCACTATAAATAAGTCTACGTGTTAAAAATAAGCCTTTTTTTATCATGTAGATAAAAACAGAGATAAAAAAGTCCCTCTAAAACATAGAGGGACACTCTCTGTTAGGAGAAATCATGCCCGCTCCCTGAGAAAGTCAATATTTAAATTTTCTTTAATAAAAATAGCTAGAGACGCCAGAATTCTCTATTACATTCTGTTGTGCTCCAATGCACACGATGTTCAAATATGTTTTGCTATATGGTATGCTGAGGAAATCTCTCTCTCTCTCGCTCTCTCTCTCTCTCTCTTTGAAGGGCCTTTTTATTTGACAAATGTGCTTTATGTGCCTTTTTCTGTTTGCTTGGAGGCATTTGTAAACTGCAGTAATAAAATAACTTGAAATTTTCAACATCTTTTTACATCATTTATTTTTGCACCAAATTATAGAGAGTAGTATGGATAACTGTATTGATAAGTATCATATCAGTATCGATAAAATGTAAACGATACCAATCCCTACCCCAGAATCGATCGCAAAATCCACAGAGGGGGGCCCCTCGGGGAACACTTGCTGAGGGCCCCCAAAACACTAAACACGCCCCTGACAACAGAGTCTGTGAATAAAGTCACAAAGAGTTTGGATAGACAGTCAAGTCAATTGTTTGTTGCCATGCTGCTCGGAAACAATTTACTCAAATTTCAGTTGGATTGTGGGGCAACGTGTAACATCATCCCCATAAATCTTGTGAATCCAAACGTTCAAATAGAGGACACAGACCAGGTACTTGTGATGTATAACAAAAGTACACTGAAACCAATAGGCAAATATCAGATGAAACTGAGAAATCCACGTAACAAAAAGCTGTACAGACTGGAGTTTATGGTCGTGGATGCACACTCTGCAGTACCATTACTAGGAAATAGAGCAGTCCAAGACATGAAGCTTGTTAGTGTGCAGTCTGAGAACATCCTAGTGGTGGATAATGTCGGGACTAAAACAGAGACGAGACAGATGGACGATGGGCAATGGAACAACTAACATGTGAATTTACAGATGTTTTCACAGGTGATGGTTGTCTGCCAGATCACTACAAGATTAAAATTGATCACGAAGTGGAGCCAGTAAAACTGCCTGAGCGGAGAGTACCAATTGCGATGATGGGACAGCTGAAAGAGGAGCTGAACAATCTCCAAGAACGAGGTATAATCGCGCCTGTAGAACAAAGCACTGACTGGATAAGCAGAGTTGTTGTCGTAAAGAAACCCAATGGCAAGTTAAGAATCTGCATAGACCTCAGACACACTGGTCGTCAAGAACAGACCAACAAGGTGGGACTGCCAGCTAATAACATCAAATCAAGGGAGCAATGTGTTCAGGCAAATGTAGCAATGTGATTGTTATTTGACTCATGTTGTATTACGGACCTTTTGAAGTGTAACACTGAGCGATGTGACTGAGTTATGCTGTTCAGTAAATACAGAGTCACAGATACAAAGTAGTTGTCTGAGAGTTATTTATTTATTCGCTCTGGAGAAGAATAAGAGTGAAACATTTATAATGAGGGCCTAAAGGGAAATGTTTTTTGAGACTGAAAGATGCTTATGTTTGTCCGAAGAGAAAATTAGATATCTGGTGTTATGTGAAAATCAAGCAAATAGCCATAAAACAATAAAGACAACTGACCACATTATTAAATAAAGTTTTGGTATGCTTAATAAATAAAATTCTTCATAAATAAAATGTCTCTGTCACGTGCATATTTACTTTTTTCTTTGTTTCCTTTGTTCTAGTGTTCCCTCCACTAGTTTTTCCTTGGTTGTTAATTAGCTCCACACCTGTTCTATTTATCCCTGGTTGTGTTCTCATCTGTTCCTTTGTCTGCTATTGTTTTGTGCCAATGTGGTTGTTCTATTCTCCCTTTGGAATTATTAAAATTACTTACTTGAACCCTACTTCTTATTCGTGCGCTTTACTCAACATCCCCATCTCTGCTGTAATATGAGGTTCAAGAGGCTTAAGTGCCCTGCTCAAGGTTGCAATATCCTGGTGGTTTTTTAAACATATTTTTGAAGAAATGTATGGTCTCTGGCTGTGGACTTAATGTTGCACAGACAATATAGTGATTTAAAACTAGCAGATATTTTAATAGCTGAGATTTTTATATAATGTTGTTGGCTTCCATCCTAAACAGGCCTTGAATAATGAATTATTTGTTTCCAGCTTTATGAATGCATTTTTTTATGAGTGTGTTAAGGTCGGATGTATTTTTGTGTTCATTAATCAGGCAAATTTAGGTGGTATTAATTTCCAAAACACAGTGTTTAGGTACAAATTATTTTATTGAAACGCTGGAACCCTAGTACCAGGAGTCCATGATACGCCTCATGCTCATGAATCTCATGCCACCCATATTGCTGAAGCTCCTGTACTCTCCAGGCCTGAAGTACGACATTCTTGCCTCTGTAGTTGGGCTGCTCATAGAAGAGCCAGTGGCCGTCCATCACATGGCAGGACTGGCAGTGAGACATGCGGTAACGGTCCATGGTGTTGTCACAGTCATCCATCATCTCGTGCATCTGACCCATGAAGTTCTCCCTCTCGTAGATCTTCATTCTGTAGGATCCCCTGTGCTGTAGTGGGAGAAAAGTCATTTTAGTTTAACTTTATCAGGCAAAATAAAATTAAAAAGATTAAAAAGATTAAATAAAATATAAACATATTTATGATTACATGTTATCTTATATACGCTTAAATATAATAATGGTGATTATATAAGCTTAAAAAGCTCACCATAGGAATCATACGGCAGGACCTGATGCAGTTGCTCATTCCAAACATAGACATGTAATCAGCATAATCTCCTCTTCTGAAGAAATTCTGATTTCCCATGTAGTTGGGATTATCATACATCATCCAACATCCACTCTCCACTTTGCAAGAGTGACAGCGGCTCATGTAGGAGTGCATGTCAGCACAGTCTCCCATACACTCATAAGAGCGACCCTGGAAGTTCCTGTCCTCAAAGAAAGTGACCTGAAAAATCAAATTGAATATTTTACTGATGTAAAATGAAATATACAAAATCAAATAATTTGTTGTGTGGAAAATGGTGTTGGAACATTGTTTACCTTCATGGTTGCGCTGGCTGATCCTCAGTAGTTCCACAAAGGAGAAGCTGAAGCTGATTCTGCTTGTTGACTGACTGTTGTCACCTGTGCTTTTATACTAGACTAAGACTAAAGACTACAGGGCCTCTTTTGTTAGTCAATTCCTGACTGTGCAAGTTGGCATAGAGGCCATTCTAGCTAAAGCTTGTCATGTAGTTCTTCATGTCTCATATTTTGTAATACCCTAACACTTCAGAAATTTAAACTTTTCTTGTATTCTGTATTAGTGATGTAATTACAGGTATAAACAGCTAAAGGTATTATTTCCCTCAGCTAGGTATTTCTAACTGTGTAATATTCAGAGTTAAAAAATAGCTAGGCTAGACCTTCAGTCACTTACCTCATTTGTAGTTTTATAAAATACAGCATTGCTACTGTTATCAGTATTTTAAACAATCCATATTTAATGCTTTTGCCATTGTGGGGAAGCTTGCCACTTATAGTTGTTTTGCAAATGTATATTTACAGAATTTGGTACATTCAGTCATATACAGTGTCCCTTTGCTAAGTTCTGCCTTGATGTTACTGACAATTACCCTTACCTAAAATTTGTATACTTCAAGTTTATTTTATTAAGTATACTTAAGTAAAGTTCAAGTAGCCTATATTTTTAAGTATACTTAATGTAGTAAGTATACAAATATCATAATACTAGCAGTATACTTGGAAGTGTACTATATCAGTACTCCTAAATTTACCACCTTCTAAAAGTATACTTCTAAGTATACTTTAAGTATACGAATTATGCGCAGTAAAGCTTCCGTGATTGGCGCTAAATCTCCATCACCTGTAAATTGAGCGCAGTTAACACAGAGCCGTTGTGAGAACAAGTTAGCAATTTCGTTTCAAATCGAATTTTCATCTGCGATTTGACAATTAGCTTTCATAACTACGCTGTACACTTAAAAAGTAACTGCCCTGCGATATTTGAAAACAGTGATGAGAATTAGGCAATACTTTACTAACGAGATTCAAAATCGAATTAGATTAATTGCACAGCCCTACTTTAAGTATAACAGTAGCAAACTTTGAGTACACAACTAGTTTATATCAATGTTTTTAGCGTTTGCTGCAACTATACTAAAAGTGAACTTATAGGTTTACTGATAGTTTACTAATTAAATATTAGCATTTTAGTACACTTTGAAATAGAGTCTCGGTAAACTACTAGATTGGTAGTTTTATACTGCAATTACACTCATAAGTTTTCTTTAAGTGAACTTTACCTCATACTTTAAGTATACTACCATGTCCCTATTAGGTATTAATTTGTATATATTTTGTTATATGAATATCTGAACATACAAACATCAAAAGAAAGAACAGGGTATCTGCTTGTAAACAAAAACTTTTTATTCTAGCTTCATGCATTCTTTTTTTAACACTTGAATGTGGGTAAGTCTCATAAATAAAAATAAAGAAGTAAACCACATTTTGAACAAAAAGCTGAAAATGACTATGTATTCAGAATGATAATCAAAACATAGATGGAGTCGATCAACACTCCAAAGCTTGACAATCATTATTACCTCTTCGTTGGTGACATTTTATTCCATAACGTTACACAGTTTTGATGCTGTTTTGTGTCTGATGATTGTGTTAGATTACATGTGGAAGCATCTGTTGTTTCGGTTTCTTCTTCACTTGTGTATTTTGGAAATTCTGTGCAGAAAATGTGTACTAGCGCCTCCTACCATATAACAATGAAAACACTGAGTCTGGAAACACAAGCTCACATATATTTAGACTTTTTTAAGTATAAGTCAAGTATACTTAAATTACATTTTAAGTATATTTCTGAGAAGTACATGAAAAGTAAATTAAAAGTATACTTTCCTATTTTTTTGTTTAAAAGACGTATGCTAATAGCACACTTGAATAAACTTCTTTTTCGTAAGGGTAACCATAGCCACTGTTGTCCATTTCTTCAACCATTTACTTTGCTTTTAGCTGTTGCTCTATTTTTATGTAAGTCTAAAAAGCGTATCCATGTATTTCTATGAAATTGTGTATAAACAATTATTCTGAACACAATAAAATGTTGCTGAGGTATTCATATCAAAATCTCAAGGTACAGATAGAATGTAAGCAATATTTCTTTGTGTTGTTTTTGTTTTTTTATAAAAAAATGTCCTTCTCCAATTTTTAAATACATTTTGACAAATAGATGCTGTGGGTTAAACTGCATGCGTTAAAGCCAGCAAAACATATTCAAACCAATATGTGTATTTACATTTGCACCAATTTAAATTACTGTTAGTAACCTAACATTGTTTTGTTTATGTACTGATATAGGTCTTTGTAGTGTAAGTAGTAACTAAAAAGTTCACAATGCCATATAGTGACCGTGTTTCAAGAATTGTTAGGAAAAGCTCTGTTCACTTAGACTGATATATCAGTTGTAATTATTATGAAATGAGGCTTTTCTCTTTTAAGTTGACTGTGAAAAGCTTTTTTATTTGCAGTTTATAGTTGTTAATCACGTTATTGCAGCTAAACATCCTGAGCAATATCACAAATAATTCCAGCCCACATAATAATATATGAAGAGTTTGTTTGCAAAAACAGTTAATAACTCAGGTGCTTTTTTAGTTCAATATTTTTTTAATCTGGATTACAGCTTTTATTCTCTCCTCTTATCAGTTTGTATTGATGTGCTTTCAATGATGTGTGTTTAGCTTAGCTGCTTACAAAGCAAATAACTTTTTTTAATATTTTTTTAAATCCCTGTAATTAAATAACCCAACTGCAGTTTGATTGAGATTAATTGGAATGCACAATAAAAAAACATGTTTTTTGAAAATAGTTAAAAACGGAGTTATCCGTTTTTGCAAATTAAATCTTCATATGAAGACCTACACAGTCACGAAACTCATGTTTTTATTGGTCTGTTTTGGCTATCAGTAAATTGCTTTGTGTACATTTTGATAGCCTACAGGGAAATGCTTTTGAACTACATATAGGACTGTTAATCAAAATTAAAGATTGTGCACATGTGATTGTGTGTGTCTGTTTGTATTGTTCAACCACATTAACACAATGAGAACTAAATGTCCTCATTAGCTCAGTGGAAAACCATTATACCTATGAAATGTCCTCATAACGATGGGCTATTGTGTGTGTTTGTGTGTGTGTGTGTGTGTGTGTGTGTGTGTGCGTGTGTGCGTGTCGTGCGTGCGTGCGTGCGTGCGTGCGCGTGCGTGCGTGTGTGTGTGTGTGTGTGTGTGTGAGAGAGAGAGAAAGAGAGAAAGAGATAACGAGAGAGAGTGAGAGAGAGAGAGAGAGAGAGAGAGAGAGAGAGACTTGTGATGTAAATTTATTTTCAATAGGATGATCAAATATTTGTACTTAATCAAGCACTGTCTATCTATCACTGATAGACTTTGCCTGCGTCCCAATGTGCATACTATCCATCCTAAATTCTATGTGATATTAGTAATTTTCAAAACGTTCAATACTATTTAGGGCAGATGGAGTGGGTATTATGCACATTGGTATGCCGGGTTTGTAATAAATAATGTAAACAAAGAAAATGTGTAAATTAAATTATTTTATTTGTTTTTAATTCTTTTAAAATATTCATATGTATTCTGTTTTTTTAAAGATAAGGATCCATAATTTATTATCATAAATGATATGCTCAGTTATTCTCATGAACTTGAAACTCTAGATTTGGACTATAGCATACTGCCCCTTTGAGGCCTTTAGCTGTTTAACTCTTTCCCCACCAGCATTTAAAAGAAAATACCAGCCACCACTAGCATTCATGTTAATTTACATAAAACTTTCATGGCCCCCAGAATATTTTGATGTATGCATCTATGAACATGCAGTGTGTCAAAAGAAAGAACCGAGTCTGCAAAACCTGTTTTATTCTAGCTTCATGCATTCCTTTTTTAACAATACTTGAATGTAGGTTTCAGTAAAAAAATAAAAAAAAATAAAAAATTTTTGAACAAAAAGATAAGAAAATCTAATTTTTGTCAAAGACAATGTCTGGAGTAGATCACTTCCATCAACACCCCAAAAGCTTGCACAGTCCTATACCACTTCTAGCGCTGACATTTCATTCGGTAACTTTGGGCTGTTTAGTGCTATTTAATGTTTGTTGGTCACGTTATTTTACACATGCCTCTGTTTGCATATGCTATCGCTTATTTTTGCTTCTTTGCCTGTCTTTTGATCAGGAAATTATGTACTCTATCAGAACAGTGCCTCCTACCATCTAACAGTAAAAACACAAAATCTGAAAATTATGTCAATGGTGGAGAAGCGTTGTCTTATAAATTACAGAAAATTCTGTCACTGGCAGGGAAAGAGTTGATAACAATTATCATGAAAAAAGTAACCAAGAAAAGTGTATTAGCCTTCAGCATGTAAAATATTTGTTAATTTAAGTGTTTCTATGGAATACTCATTTTCACAAGACGTTTGCTTTTGTAGAGAAGTCATTTTATTGAAACACTAGAACACTAATACCAGGAGTCCATAATACGCCTCATGCTCATGAATCTCATGCCACCCATATTGCTGAAGCTCCTGTACTCTCCAGGCCTGAAGTACGACATTCTGCCTCTGTAGTTGGGCTGCTCATAGAAGAGCCAGTGGCCATCCATCAAGGTTGCAATATCCTGGTGGTTTTTGAAACATATTTTTGAAGACATTTATGGTCTCTGGCTGTGGACTTAATGTTGCACAGCCAATATAGTGATTTAAAACTAGCTGATATTTTAATATCTGAGATTTTTATATAATGTTGTTGGCTTCCATCCTAAACAGGCCTTGAATAATGAATTATTTGTTTCCAGCTTTCTGAATTCATTTTTTTATGAGTGTGTTAAGCTCGGATGTATTTTTGTGTTCATTAATCAGGCAAATTTAGGTGGTATTAATTTCCAAAACACAGTGTTTAGGTACAAATTATTTTATTGAAATGTTGGAACCCTAGTACCAGGAGTCCATGATACGCCTCATGCTCATGAATCTCATGCCACCCATATTGCTGAAGCTCCTGTACTCTCCAGGCCTGAAGTACGACATTCTGCCCCTGTAGTTGGGCTGCTCATAGAAGAGCCAGTGGCCGTCCATCACATGGCAGGACTGGCAGTGAGACATGCGGTAACGGTCCATGGTGTTGTCACAGTCATCCATCATCTCGTGCATCTGACCCATGAAGTTCTCCCTCTCGTAGATCCTCATTCTGTAGGATCCCCTGTGCTGTAGTTGAAGTAATTGTATTTTTTGTCACCCCAACTTAAGCTCAAATGTAGACATAAATCTGTGACCAAATATTTATGGAACTCACCATGGGGATCATACGGCAGGACCTGATGGATTCACTCATTCCAAACATAGACATGTAGTCAGCATAGTCTCCCCTTCGAAAAAAATACTGATTTCCCATGTAGTTGGGATTATCATACATCATCCAGCATCCACTCTCCACTCTGCAAGAGTGACACCGGTTCATATGGGAGGAAAAATCAGCACTGTCACTCATGCACTCGTAAGAGCGACCCTGGAAGTTCCTGTCCTCGTAGAAGATGACCTGAAAAAATCAGAGTTATTCTTTCACTGTTTTATTTTTATATCTATAAAATTAAATTCATGTCAATTAAATTTAAAGAAAAATTGTTGTTAAAATGAAGTTTACCTTGCCCATCATGGTTGCGCTGGCTGATTCTCAGTAGTTCCACAAGGGAGAAGCTGAAGTTGATCCTGCTTGTTGGCTCACTGCTGTCACCTGTGCTTTTATACTAGATCAGACTAAAGAGTACACCCTGTCTATTGTCTGTCAATTCCTGACTGTGCAAGTTCAAATAGAGACCATTATAACTAATGCTTATTGTTTATATGTTGAAACATATTTGTCATGATTCTAAGTCTTTTTGATTATTATTATTATTATTATTTTATTATAAAATGAAAGGATTGAAACACATCAATTAAGCTAAATATAGTACATGTAATATATATATATATATATAGTAGCTTGAGTTGACAGTAGCAGTAGTTTTCAGTTTTGTTGAGCATGTAAAAATCTGTAAATACTGACAACCTTGTTTTTTTAATTCTAATGATTATAATATATAGAATGGCTTTATGGTATTTTGACTATTAACACATTTATTTTGTATAAATAAAAAAGCACAAAACTGCTTTTAACAAAAATATCTGTAATGTGGCCTGTATTTCATTACTCCTTTACATTACATTCAATCGACCTATGTGTCTACATGAATTATATTATACAATTTGGTATATGAATTTCCTACATTTCTGCCACAATACCACACTGTTACTGTTACTACAGTAAATCCATTGTAAATGTTCGTGATTTGTGGATAGAAATGTATTCTAACTGCTGTTGTTGCATTGTGTTTCTCCTGTTTTCCGCGACAGAGTTGTTGAGAATGGCAATGCTGTTTCATCTGGCCTTGAACTAATTTAAATCACCATGACATCTGTGGTTTGTATCGGAAACCTCTGCTCCAAATGCAAATGCTTCTCGCTTCTGAGTAATAGTAATTAACTACATGTACTTAAAATATGGTTAGGGTCAGGTTTTGGGTTTGGCTAAGGGTTACTTGCATGTAATAATGCATAATTAATTGTTATCATAACAGTGAGTACATGTAACTTGCAGTGTTGGGGAGTAACTAGTTACATGTAATTAAATAACATAATTTAATTACAAAATAAAATTAATTGTAATCAGTTACAGTTACTGAGAAAAAATGTGTAGTTAAATTACAGTTACTTATGAAAATGTTAAGGATTACAAAGGGGGTTACATCTGGGTTTTTTTTTCACACACACACTCCCACATACAGATTGAATTGATTTCTTTCATAAATTACAGTAGTTATGTTTCCATCCAAAGATTCAAAATAAACTTATGCGCATAAAACATGCGAATAAAGCACCGTTTCCATCCAACAAGTCAAAGAGAAAAGTGACAAAATCATCACTTCCTGGTAAACCGTGGCACTAAATATCACTAAGAATATAGGAGAAGCCACTGAATATAGGCTGAATATTTTTCATATATAACATAAATTACTTGCACCTCAGAGCGAGCAAATGAGACACAATAAATGCGGTCATTACTTTCAGAGGAGAATGCCTGCTGTTTGGGAACACAGTCGTGTAAGACAATTATACAGAAATACTTTGACGACAGACTTTCCTCAGGCTTTTCAGAATTACCATAACAACATATGGATGCTATGAACGAGATCAGTCCGCTGGTTAGTCAAGTTATCCCGTCTCATAGCGCAAAATCACATGACTTAATTTATGCGCATGGAGGAATTTATTCTGTTAATGTGTTTCCATCGTAGTTTATGCAAATATTTTCTTATCGGATAAAAATGTATCCTACTCAAATATGCGCATACGTTTTTTATGCACATTTTTTTAATTAATGCGCATCTTGGCGTTTCCATCCTGGATTTTTTTATGCGATATTCCAAAATGCGCATAAAAATAGGTGGATGGAAACGCAGCCAGTGACTGCTCTAAAATATGAAATAAACATGTTTCAGAAGTTTATAACATGCTTATTCGATAATTCTTATATTTCCTATATGGGTTTATATATATGCTTTATTTTTTTAAGATTAACTTTTTTTTGTAAGGCATTGTTAGATCCAGTGTTTCATGTCATAGCTATGCAAAGATTTGATTTCAAAAACAATATCATAGCTATTAAATTATTTCTTGTTTTGATTTTAAATCTGTATTTATCCTCAGCATGATTTTAAAGTAAGTCTGATTGTATGGTGGCTGTGGTTCAAAGGGGACATTGGATGCCCATTTTCCAAAAAGTGGTAGGATTCTTTAGGGTCTTCTTGAAATGGTCTCAGTGGTCGTGTAAAACAACACCCATTTTACCTTGTCAGAACAGCTCTGTTCACAGTGACTTGTTTCGGTGCATATCTCTTTACATGCTAATGATCACTGCTCACCCCACCTCTCTCTTCTGTGGAGTGACAGTAGTCCTGTCAACTAAGAACAGGAAACGGAGACTACAATTCTCACAGGCTCACAAAAATTTGACAATAGAAGATTGGAAAAACGTTGCCTGGTCTGATGAGTTTCGATTTCTGCTGCGTCATTAAGATGTTAGGGTCAGAATTTGGCGTAAAGAACATGAAAGCGTGGATCCATCCTGCCTTGTCTCAACAGTTCAGGCTGGTGGTGGTGGTGTAATGGTGTGGGGGATATTTTCTTGGCACACTTTGGGCCCCTTAGTACCAATTGAGCATCGTTTAAACGCCACAGCCTACCTGAGTATTGTTGCTGACCATGTCCATGCCTTTATGACTACAGTGCACCCATCTTCTGATGGCTACTTCCAGAAGGATAATACACCATGTCACAAAGCTCAAATCATCTCAGACTGGTTTCTTGAACATGACAATGAGTTCACTTTACTCAAATGCCTCCACAGTCACCAGATCTCAATCCAATAGAGCACCTTTGGGATGTGGTGGAACGGGAGATTTGTTCGCATCATGAATGTGTAGCCAACAAATCTGCAGCAACTGCGTGATGCTATCATGTCACTATGGACCAAAATCTCTGAGGAATGTTTCCGACACCTTGTTGGGAATCTATGCCACAAAGAATTAAGGCAGTTCTGAAGGCAAAAGTGGATCCAACCCGGTACTTGCAAGGTGTACCTAATAAGGTGGCCAGTGAGTGTATATTGTATTGCATAAATCAGGAATGTATTCATCAATTTGTGCACTGACAATGGGCAAGCATTTATTTTTTTAAATAAAGTAATGGCTAGCAAGCTTGCTAAAATATCCTGTATCGAATTTAAATTGATGTTGATTGATTTATCTAATTGCGAGTAAAAGTTATCTCATAGTATCTTACAATGTTGACGTAAGGCTGTGTTGACTAAAAAATATTGGCCAGTACTGTACAAATTAAACAGTCCAGCTGTGTTCATTGTTTTGTAAAACTCTGAATCAACAAGTATATTGTCTTTATGATGAGGGCCTAAAGGGAAATGTTTTTTGAGAATGAATGATGATTATTTTATTTTTTATTTAACCTTTATATAACCAGAAGAGACACTCTGAGATAAAAAAAAACTCTTTTGCAGGAGTGTTCTGGCCAAAATGGACAGCAATACATCAGTTTCATCACAAGATATTACAACACAGACAGACTAGAGACACTTAAAAACAGTTACATGTTGTTGAGTCAATTTCCATTTGCCAAATAACTCTTTTGAAATCACACCAAATTTTGTAATTTCAATTTCGATTGCAGAAGATTCCAGTCAGACGGAGCGGGATACATAAAAGCCTTTTTACCTAATTCAGATCGAACAAAAGGAACAGAGAGAGTATAACAATTTTGTGAGCGAAGGAAGTATTTCTCAACAGCTTTCTGTTTTATAAGACAGCAGAGATGAGGGCAACATCCCCAGAATGGCTTTATAAATAATTAAATACCAGTGCATTTTTCTTCTGAAAAGCAAAGAAGGCCAACCTACTCTGTTATAAAATATACAGTGATGAGTTGAGGGTTTACAATCTGATATAATTCTTAAAGCACCATGATAAACGGCATCTAAAGAGGAAAGAAGATATGATGGTGCGAACTGATACACTACATCACCATAGTCAAGCACGGGCAGAAAAGTACATTGAATGAAAAACAAAACTTGTTCCTAAAATAAAACCTAAGCTTAATTTTCTATTTTTTATTCAGTTGAGTAATGTGAGAGCTAAAAGATAGTATGTCGTCCACAATAATGCCAAGATATTTGTACTCTTTTACTAATTCGATCAAGGTACCTTGTAGGGTCTGAAGAGAGGATACATTTTTATCAAATTTTTTTTGAATCTGAGAACAACATATACTTAGTTTCATCAACATTCTGAACAAGTTTTAGATTGTAAATCCGTGATTGAATGACATCAAAGGCTGACTGGAGATTATAAAGGGCTTGTTGTCCAGAAGAAGCACTACAATACATGACTGAGTCATCTGCATAGAAATGAAAGTTGGCATCCTGAATGTCGTAATCAAGACAGTTTATATAAATGATAAATAAAAGGGGACCCAGCACAGATCCTTGCGGAACACCTTTGGCAATCAGCAATGAATCAGATAGTTTTTCTCTAACGAGAAAATTAGATATCTCGTGTTATGTGAAAATCAAGCAAATAGCCATTAAACAATAAAGCCAACTGACCACATTGTTAAATAATGTTTTGGTATGCGTAATAAATAAAAGTCTTCATAAATAAAATGTCTCTGTCACATGTATATTTACTTCTGTTTCCTTTGTTCTAGTGTTCCCTCCACTAGTTTTTCCTTGGTTGTTAATTAGCTCCACACCTGTTCTATTTCTCCCTGAATGTGTTCTCATCTGTTCCTTTGTCTGCTATTGTTTTGTGACAATGTGGTTGTTCTATTCTCCCTTTGGAATTATAAAAATTACTTACTTGAACCCTACTTCTTAGTCGTGCGCTTTACTCAACAGCCCCATCTCTGCTGTAATATGAGGTTCAAGAGGCTTAAGTGCCCTGCTCAAGGTTGCAATATCCTGCTGGTTTTGGAAACATATTTTTGAAGACATTTATGGTCTCTGGCTGTGGACTTAATGTTGCACAGCCAATATAGTGATTTAAAACTAGCTGATATTTTAATATCTGAGATTTTTATATAATGTTGTTGGCTTCCATCCTAAACAGGCCTTGTATAATGAATTATTTGTTTCTAGCTTTCTGAATTCATTTTTTTATGAGTGTGTTAAGCTCGGATGCATTTTTGTGTTCATTATTCAGGCAAATTTAGGTGGTATTAATTTCCAAAACACAGTGTTTAGGTACAAATTATTTTATTGAAATGCTGGAACCCTAGTACCAGGAGTCCATGACACGCCTCATGCTCATGAATCTCATGCTACCCATATTGCTGAAGCTCCTGTACTCTCCAGGTCTGAAGTACGACATTTTGCCTCTGTAGTTGGGCTGCTCATAGAAGAGCCAGTGGCCGTCCATCACATGGCAGGACTGGCAGTGAGACATGCGGTAACGGTCCATGGTGTTGTCACAGTCATCCATCATCTCGTGCATCTGACCCATGAAGTTCTCCCTCTCGTAGATCTTCATTCTGTAGGATCCCCTGTGCTGTAGTGGGAGAAAAGTAATTTTAGTTTAACTTTATCAGGCAAAATTAAAAAATAATTACTAACAAAGATTAAATAAAAGATAAATCTTTTTATGATGATACGTTATCTTATATAAGCTTAAATATAATAAAGGGTGATTATATAAGCTTAAAAAGCTCACCATAGGGATCATACGGCAGGACCTGATGCAGTTGTTCATTCCAAACATAGACATGTAATCAGCATAATCTCCTCTTTTAAAGAAATACTGATTTCCCATGTAGTTGGGATTATCATACATCATCCAACATCCACTCTCCACTTTGCAGGAGTGACAACGGCTCATGTGGGAGGAAAAATCAGCACTGTCGTTCATGCACTCATAAGAGCGACCCTGGAAGTTCCTGTCCTCGTAGAAGATGACCTGAAAAAACAGAGTTAATCTTTTAATGTTTTTTAGTTATATCTATTAAAGTAAAGATATTTGAATTAAATGTAATACTAAATTGTTGTTGGAATTAAATTTACCTTGCCCATGGTTGCACTGGCTGATCCTCAGTATTTCCGCAAAGGAGAAGCTGAAGCTGATTCTACTTGTTGATTGACTGCTGTCATCTGTGCTTTTATACAAGTCCAAGAGCAAAAACTACAGGGCCTCTATTGTTAGTCAATTCCTGACTGTGCAAGTTGGCATAGAGACCATCATACGACCAACCAGGCTTTTGTAATTTTCCTGTTCTTCTTTTGTTGTTGTTCTTTGTTAAATTGTCCTTTGAATACATTTGACCCTACCTTCGTGGTTATAATGTAACACAGTTTTTGTACAAATGTTGCAGATTCAGATGTGAATGTCAAAGGCATGTTAACTTTTTAACATCAAAGAATGTTATCTGATTATCACATGCTGTACAGAATATATGTACTGGATGCAGGATTTTCCACCTCTAGTGTATTTTCTGCTCTATTCAGTGGTGAAATAAAACCTTTAAGGCACAATTGCATAAATGTTGTCTGCTTTCACTCTGCAGTCATCATGTACACTAAACTGAGAACAGAAAAGTCAAGTGTAATGATATAAATTCAGAAACATCCCTTTGAACACATCTTGTACAATCCGGACTGAAATTGTATATATATAAAGATTTGTTTTTGGCATTTTTGCGATATATTTAGATAGGAGAGAGTAATGACTTGAAGCAAAGTGGGAGAGGGAGCATCAGATGGTTGTTGCGTTACTGTTAGCGATTTTGCATCATTACAGTATACACTAATCCACCACAACATTGGAGCATCTGACTGGTGAAATTAAGAACATTATATTGTTAGAATGGCACCTGTCAAAGGGTGGCATATATTAGGCAGCAAGAGAACAGTCAGTTCTTGAATTTCACTTGATAGATAGCAGTGACTTTGACAAGGGCCATATAGTAATTGTTAGATGGCAGGGTCAGAGCATCTCCAAAACTACAAGCCTTGTAGGTGTTCCCGTTATGCCATAATTAGTGCCTACCAAAACTGGTGCAAGAAAAACAAAATGGTGATCCAGCTTCATGGTTGTGGGCTCCCTCCCATAGCTCATGTGGATATGGTGTTATACTCTGAGCATTGTTCTGCTGGGAAACCTTGTGTCCTGGCATTCATGTGGATGTTAAATTTCCCTGCCATTGGAGGAATTTTCCATAATTTATGAGACAACACTTCTCCGCCATTTATGGAATTGTCCTGCTTTGCGAATTTTCTCTGGTTTACAGCAGGAGGCACTATTATGCTCCTCCGAAAGAGTATTGAATGTCTAGAACAAAAAAAGTGAAGAAGAAACAAGCGATACATGTGTACGCAGATGCATTATGTAAAATAACATGATCATCAAACTTTAGTCATTATAATAATGAAAACTGCATAGGGATACAGAATTAAATAATGATCCAGGAAGTGTTATAGGACTGTACAAGCTTCGGGGGGTGTTAATGGAAGCAATCAACTCCATCTATGTTTTGATCATCTATCTGAATCTGATCTGGATGAAGTCTTTGAAAAGAAATTGATTTTCTCGTTTTCTGTTCAAAATATTGATTGTTCATGAAACATACCCTTATTCAAGTGTTGATATGAACAGCACGCATGAGGAATATTTTTTTGTTGCTGTTGTTTAAGAGCAGAGGCTCTGTTGTTTATTTTTAAATACAGCATGTTCATATATTCATGCAAAAAATATTCTGGAGGCCATAAAAATTAAAAATACTGGTGGTGTCTGGCAACTTTCTTTTTTGTAAACGTTGGCGGGGAAGGAATTAAAAATTACCTATTATGCCCCTTTTTAAAATATGTATAAGTCGCAGGTGTCCCCAGAATGTGTCTGTAAAGTTTCAGCTCAAAGTACTGCACAGATGCACCTAAAAATCTAAATAAATACGGTTATGTCTGTGCAAACCATTGCACTCCAGACTGCTTTATGAATGTCGTGTCGTTAAAATGCTTAGCAAACATTTGAATCATATTTGTGTGCATACGTTTTCAAAGTATTTTATTTGATCAGCGCCTTGATGTTGGGATTAGTTCGCACCACGCTGTCAATTTGGTAGCACTAGCAAACACGTCCTCCCTGCGGTATCGGTCACGTGGCTCGGTCCATTGATGACAGGTCAGTCCAGCACGAGCTCTGTAACATCGTGCTATTTCGTCCCATTTTCAGTGTGTTTGGCTTCCCTTTTACGGAATGTTTATTGCTGTAGGTATGCAAAGCAGAGATATATACGGTACGCCCTCTTCTGGAGTGGGAATATGCAGCTCATTTGCCTTTAAAATGATAAACACCAAAGCAGATATTTTTTAGACACGCCCCAAAATGACATTTTCAACATTATAATAAATTATCTGTATGGTATTTTGAGCTGAAACTTCACAGGCATATTCTAGGGACACCTAAGACCAATATTACATTTTATAAAATGGGCATAATAGGTGCCCTTTAAGGGATCTGGTGCTAATGGCTCTGTTCCAGATACCACAGGATATGTTCAGAGGTCTTATGAAGTCCATGCCTCGACACATCAGACCTATTTTTGCAGCACAAAGGGACCTACACAATATTAGGCAGGTGATTTTAAAGGGGTGGCTGATTGTGATTTAACTTTTTTAACTTTAGTTTGCGTGTAATGTTGCTGTTTGAGCATAAACAATATCTGCAAAGTTACGACACTGAAAGTTCAATACAAATGGAGATATTGTCTTTTAAATGTATGGTAGTTAATAGGCTCGTAGGGGCTACAACAAACTAATTCCCAGGTTTGTGAGGTCACAGACCCTGACAAAAGGGGGTGGGGCTATGTTGCAGTGCTTTGTGAAAATGAATTATACTTGAATTCAGGTGTGGAGCATTTCTCTATAAACAGAAGCTAAGTTTACTAGGAAGGTGTGTTCAAATACAACATATCATCAAACACAATGATTGTTCAGGCATTGACCACAGGGCCATCTGTGTACAAAGGGACTCAAGCTGTAACCAGGTTTTTTTTCCCCCCCACCAGTAAATACATTTACAAACATCTAGATAGCTAGAAACTTAATATATTTTAGTCAGGTATTTAAAGTAATACAATTATTTGGATAGAATTAACTGGATGTTTCAAGTAGTCAGCAAAGGGAGAATGTTTGTCCAGAGGTTGCACTAAAAACAATCACTATCCAAATATGATGCCATCGTATATATATAGTCATGACAGGACGCGAAGCTCCAGGACCTCAGACCAGCTCTTTGTCTGTCACGGAGGCCGGCAGAAAGGGAAAGCTGTCTCCAAGTAGAGGATGGCCCACTGGATAATGGATGCCATCACCCTGGCTTATCAGGCACAGGGTGTGCCTTGCCCATTCAGGTTGAGAGCTCACTCTATAAGAAGTGTGGCGCCCTCCTGGGCACTGGCTCGTGGCGCCTCGCTGACAGATATTTGTAGGGCTGTGGGCTGGGCGATCCCTAACACGTTCACTAGATTCTATAGCCTTCGTGTGGAACCTGTTTCCTCCTGTGTTCTCACCTTAAACGGGTAGAAGCACTGAGGGGCTCCGGTTTCAGGTCGGCTTGCTAAAAACTGCTCCAGAGAGTCCGTACTGTAGACCCTGTCAAGCTCCTCTGTCCCCTCGGCAGCCAGATGTAGCGGAGCATCTGGCACCAGGCCCTCACTCGATGAATCCGTGAGAACCGGTAGAGGGCTGGGTTCCATATGTAGAGACCGTTTGGATCCCATTTGTGTAAATTCCATGGTATAGCCTCAGAGCCCGTGTTTTCCCGGCAGACTTCCTGCTACTTCCAAGAGGGTTACAATCACCTCCAATCTTCCATATGCACCTGAATATTGTCCATATGTGTATCTGCTCCTGAACCTCCTTCGGGAAGGTCGGAGCTTCCGCAGCGTTCCTATTCTAAGCTGAACGGGTACATTTTCCCAGTGTTATCCAGTCCTACTGAGTGGGTAGTGCCATAGCAACAGTAACTGGTCTTCTTGTGGGAGCCCTAACCTGCGCCAAAAAATAGGGGCACAGGAGGCTTCCACGGGACACTGGAAGGGGCAGTATCCGTGGAATTTTGGTAGGGATATCAATTCGTCGGTCCTCCGACGTGATGTCGAGGACCGACGTCACGGCTCCTGTACCACCGCTGAGCGGCCGGGCCCCGGTTGGCTCCTCAGCAAAAAACTGAATATGCGCTGCACCTGCTGCCTACTTATACTCACGCTGTGATCAGCGGCAGCTGGATGCAATAATCGCATGCCAATGTGCATTGGCTTGTTTAGTTTACACTCGAAGTGGATAGGTCTCTCTAAGTGAGATCCCAATTTGTCGGTCCTCCGACGTTACGTCTCCATTCCCTCCTTCAGAGAATGAGGGTTACATACGTAACCGAGACATTTTTATTTTACATACTATTTATACGCGGTTTCATGAGACCGGATTCAAATATAACAGATAATGTAATATTAATATAATAATGTAATAATAATGTACAAATATTATGGAAAAAGACAATCAGTTAATGGACTTACAAGACTGTGGGATGGATAAAAATGTTTTCTTGTAGGAGTGTTTTATTTTATCAAATCAAATCACTTTTATTGTCACATCACCACAGCACAAGTGCCTTGGTGAGTGAAATTCTTACGAGCGTGCTCCAGACAGTGCAAAAAAACAAAACAACAATTTACATATGAACAGTACATATTTACAGACTGTACAGAAGACAATGTGCAAAATACACATACTCAGTACACACAGTGTACTATAAAGACATACTTAGTTACCAATACACATTATGTGTACACGTCTACATTATGTACATATCTATACATAGTAATATGTGAAGGTGCAACAGATTATAAATTTACAGCAGATTGGTTGTGCAACAGATAGTTGTGCAAAGGTGCAAAAGATTATGCATATGCAATGTCGTGGATGTGCATTGTATGGTATCCAGTGATAGCAGATGTGTTAGTGCAGTGTGTGCGTGTAGTCCGGTAGAACTGTGTTAAAGTGCAGTGCATGGCATGTTGTGTGATGTAGGGTGAGTTATTTCTGACTGTTCATTAGCCTGATAGCCTGAGGGAAAAAGCTGTCCCTCAGTCGGCTAGTGCGGGATCGGATGCTGCGGAGACGTCTCCCTGAGGGCAGCAGAGAGAGCAGTCTGTGGGACGGGTGGCTGGAGTCTTTGATAATCCTCTGGGCTTTCCTTGTACACCGCCTGGTGTAGATGTCCTGGAGGGAGGGAACCTCACCTCCAACAATGTGGCGGGCAGTTCGCACGACCCTTTTCAGAGCTTTGCGGTTGCCAGCGATGCTGTTTCCAAACCAGGCGGTGATGCAGCCGGTCAGGATGCTCTCCACAGTGCAGGTGTAGAAGGATCTGAGGATGCTGCGGCTCGTTCCAAACTTCCTCAGCCGTCTCAGGAAGAAGAGGCGCTGATGTGCCTTCTTCAGCACTGCATCTGTGTGAGCAGACCATGTGAGATCCTCAGTGATGTGAACGCCAAGGAACTTAAAGTCAAGTCAAGTCAAGTCACCTTTATTTATATAGCGCCTTTAACAATACAAATTGTAACAAAGCACTGCACAGTATCAAAATAGGCAAGTTGTCAATAATGTAAAATGATAGGATTTAACACTCAATTTTCAGCTGAATGCATTTCATTATTGAATTTAGTGATGGCATTGTCCAGCTCAGTTCAGTTTAAATAATATTTGTGCAATCAAGTCGATGATATTGCTGGAAATGAAGATTCCCCAACTAAGCAAGCCAGAGGCGACAGCGGCAAGGAACGAAAACTCCATCGGTGACAGAATGGAGAAAAAAACCTTGGGAGAAACCAGGCTCAGTCGGGGGGCCAGTTCCCCTCCGGCCAGACGAACCAGTAGTTTGTTCCAACTGCAGCAAAGTCAGAGTGTAAGCAGTCCACTGGTTCCAGTGGTCTTTACCCGATGGATGTCTAGGTGACGAGTTCCTCACTGGAGATCTGTCTCTGGGG
Organism: Ptychobarbus kaznakovi; assembly: GCA_027422405.1. Taxonomy (NCBI): domain Eukaryota; kingdom Metazoa; phylum Chordata; class Actinopteri; order Cypriniformes; family Cyprinidae; genus Ptychobarbus; species Ptychobarbus kaznakovi. The sequence goes on along the minus strand of CM049804.1, from coordinate 18,180,975 downwards.
CTCATCTATGTGTCCTAGACTCCGCTGACGTTCAGGGCTGTAGAGGTTGTCTTTAGGTGCTGATCCTCCATTTATGGCAGCTGATCCTCCATTTAAAGCTGTTTACCCATTCCACAGGTGTCTTGTCGATGGTGATGGGTGTGTGTACTCTGCTCTGTCTCCTGTAATCCACCACCAGCTCCTTGGTCTTGTCGATGTTGAGTGAGAGGTGGTTCTCCTGGCACCATTTAGTCAGGGTACTCACCTCCTCTCTGTAGGCCGTCTCATCGTTGTTGGTGATCAGGCCTATCACCGTTGTGCCGTCGGCAAATTTGATGATGACGTTGGAGCTGTGTGTTGCTGTACAGTCGTGTGTGTACAGGGAGTACAGGAGTGGGCTGAGGACGCAGCCCTGTGGAGCACCAGTGTTGAGGGTCAGGGGAGATGAGGTGTTGTTGCCCATTCTGACCACCTGACTTCTGCCTGTCAGGAAGTCCAGGATCCAGCTGCACAGAGATCTGTTCAGTCCCAGAGTCTGGAGCTTCGCAACCAGTGTGGCAGGCACTATGGTGTTAAATGCTGAACTATAATCCACGAACAGCATCCTCACATAGGTGCTCTTATTTTCCAGGTGGGAGAGAGCAGTGTGCAGGGTGAAGGCAATAGCATCGTCTGTGGAACGGTTACTGCGGTATGCAAATTGTAGTGTGTCCAGTGAAACAGGCAGCACAGAGCCGATGTGTTCTCTGACGAGCTTCTCAAAACATTTTTTATGTAACATTTATTCATGATAAACTTTATTTGAATGCTTTCTACACCACGCATAATGCAGTCCGGTAGCCTAGGCCTATGTTTAAAATAATTTAATGATGTAATGATTTCTATAAAAATATGTGATATCCCAGGTTGCTATGGTCACGCAGGTTTGTTTACGCATTAAACTCGTGGACACAAGAAAAATATTTAATTCCCTCAACATAAGAGTTGTGGCCACGAGAAATGGATGTTGTTCCATGAACATAGCATCTTGAGGCCACAACTTCTCATCGTGTGGCCACGACATTATCACATTCCCACGAGTTAATATGGCATTCCCATAAATTAATATATCATGTTTAAACACAAAAATGCATTTTACAACCCGAATTCCATAAATGTTGGGACATTTTTTAGATTGGAATAAAATTAAAACTAAGACTTTCAAGGCATGAGCAATATTTTATTCACAATGTAACAGATAACAAATGTTTCAACAAAGACATTTTACACTTTATCCACTAAATGAGCTCATTTTAAATTTGATACCTGCTACAGGTCTCAAAAAAGTTGGCACGGGGGCAACAAAGGGCTGAAAAAGCAAGACATTTTGAAAAGATTCAGCTGGCAGAACATCTAGCAACTAATTAAGTTAATTGACATCAGGTCTGTAACATGATTGCTATTAAAGGGATGTCTTAGAGAGGCAGAGTCTCTCAGAAATAAAGATGGGCAGAGGATCTCCAATTTGTGAAAGAGTCCATAAAAAGATTGTGGAATACTTTAAAAACAACGTTTCTCAACGTCAAATTGCAAAGGCTTTGAAATCTAATAATCTAAAGTGCATAACATTATCAAAAGATTCAGCGAAACTGGAGAAATCTCTGTGGGTAAGGGACAAGGCCGAAGGGATCACTCATCCGCATGATTCTGTCATTGACATTACTAAATGGGCTCAGAGATAGTTCCAGAAACCACTGTCGGTAAAGACAATCCGCCGTGCCATCTGCAGATGCCAACTAAATCTCTATCATGCAAAAAGGAAGCCATATGTGAACATGGTCCAGAAACGCTGTCATGTCCTGTGGGCCAAGGCTCATTTAAAATTGACTGTTTCAAAGTGGAAAAGTGTTCTATGGTCAGACGAGTCCAAATTTGACATTCTTGTTGGAAATCACAGATGCCGTGTCCTCCGGGCTAAAGAGGAGGGAGACCTTATAGTGTGTCATCAGCGCTCAGTTCAAAATCCAGCATCTCTGATGGTATGGGTGTGCATAAGTGCATATACGGTAAGGGCAGCTTGCATGTTTTGGATGGCACTATGAATGCTGAAATGTATATAAAGGTTTTCGAGGATTCAAGGTTTTATTCATCACATACTCAATTATACAGAATATAATCAGCAGTGAAATGTAAATCAGGTCCGCTCAATGGACCGTGCAATTATATGTAACACAACAAGAGAATATACATAAATATAGGTAAAAAAAAGATTAAATAATCAAAAAGAATAAAATGTGCAGGACAGTATACTGTAGACTTAATAAATAATAATATAAGCAAGGATGTGCAAGAGGAATGTGCAAACAAGTTGCATAGGATATAAACATAGCAGCAATACGGATGATATCTTACTGCTTATTAGATGGAGTCATGTTGATGTTATGAGTTTGAGTTTAGGAGCCTGATGGCCTGGGGGAAGAAGCTGCTCCTAAGTCTTTCAGTTTTTACCATCATGCTACGGAAGCGCTTGCCAGATGGTAGTAAAATGAAGAGACAGTTACCAGGGTGATTTGAGTCTTTGATGATTTTAGCAGCTCTGCTTTTTCAGCATTTGAGGTAGATGTCCTGCAGAGGTAGATGTTGAGGTAGATGTCCACCGTGCTGCAGCTCAGTTTCAGGGTCTTGGCAATCTTCTTATAGCCTACGCCATCTTTATGTAGAGCAACAATTATTTTATTTGTATGTTCAGAGAGTGCCTTGCCATGTTGAACTTCCAGTGAACAGTATGAGAGAGTGAGAGAGATCACACCAAATTTAACACACCTGCTCCCCATTCACACCTGAGACCTTGTAACACTAACGAGTCACATGACACCGGGGAGAGAAAATGGCTAATTGGGCTCAAATTGGACATTTTCACTTAGGGATGTGCTAACTTTTGTGGCCAGCGGTTTAGACATATATGGCTGTGTGTTGAGTTATTTTGAGGGGACAGCCAATTCACACTGTTATACAAGCTGTACACTCACTACTTTACATTGTAGCAAAGTGTCATTTCTTCAGTGTTGTCACATGAAAATATATAATAAAATATTTACAAAAATGAGAGGGTGTACTCACTTCTGCAAGATACTGTATGACATATATACTTCAAATGAAATCGAGTCGGTTAGTATACCATATTTTTTTATTTATACTTTTAGAGACTTTTTACATTAGAGAAATGCAAAGTATATATTTTCAGTTGCTGTTGTCAAATAAAATCTCTTTTGATATATTCATTTATTTTTATATTTATTTTACAATCTCCTCTCTGAGAGATATGTATCCATATGTAAATTTCACAAAAGCAATGAACCTTATCATTACACATTAGATGATCAACAAAATGAGATGTCACTGAAATGAATCAAATGCATGTTAATTAACATTTGGCAGTAGCTGGTTTTGTCATACATTTTGTTAAAAAATGTACATGGAGTAAGAGATCTTTGACATTATGCTGTAGATCCTATTCACATTTGAGATTGAGTGTCACAGCATTTCTTGCTGGGAAATATGGAACTCATTGTCTTTCTTAGCAAGTGTAATTTATTTCAACAGGACTCCATGATGCGTCTGATGGAACAAATTTTAAATGGGCCTAGACCCATATTATTAAAGCTGCTGTACTCTCCTGGCCTGATGTATATCATTCTGCCTTTGAAATTGGGCTGTTCATACAGAAGCCAGTGGCCATGTGTGACATTGCAGGACTGGCAATCGGGCATGTAAAAGCGTTCCTGGATTGACTCACAATCATCCATCAACTCATACTTTTGTCCGACAAAGTTTTCCCCTTCAAAGATTCTCATTCTAAATGTTCCTTTATGCTGCAAGGAAAACATTTATTTATTTAGTAATTCAATTACATAAATGTACTCTCTCTTTATAAAACATTTCTAGAATTACCATAGTGATCATTCTGCAAGATCTGATGCAGTCACTGATGCTTGCACCCATGATCCGCTGGTTATCAGGATACTCTCCTCTTCTTACCAGTATTTGGTGACCCATGAATTTGATGCTCTCATAGACCATAAAGCAGCCACTTTCCACCCTACATGAGCAGCAGCGGCTAAGGTATGAGGTCACCTCAGGGCAGTCACCACTGGTCTCATAGTTACGACCATGGAAGTTTCTGTCCTCATAGAATATTATCTGGTAAGCGTAGTGACAAAAAGACATGCTTACAATGGATATGTTACTCTTTGTTCTTTACTGTGCTTGTTAATCCATTTAAAAGTACATTGTGCTTGTATTTCTCCATTAACAGCTGACATTATAAAATCAATGTAGATCAGATTTCAGATATGATTTGGTCAAAGTAGTAATCCCTTTTAAAACCACATTTGTCTCATTCAACATAGTTATCTCTTACCTTTCCCATGATTTTGCATTTGTTTCTATGGTGCCAGTGTTTTACTGTGTTGCTTTTATACTCAACTTGATTGCTAAAAATCTATAGCCTATTGTTTGAACTTCTTACTCAGCAACTCTTTTTTTCTAAACTAGTCTACAAGTAGTTACCAGAACTGTTTGCTCCTATACGTGCCAACTGTTTATTTTCTTGGTTGTAGGGCAGGTGGAGGCGGACAACTGGTCCACTGATGTGTCATTCACTGAACATTTTAAACTTAGAATAGACACAAATATATATTCACTTTTTTGTCTTAAAAAGTACATTGTCAGGCATAAAGGGCATGCCTTAAGGGGACACTGGTAACTGAAGATCTACTAGTGCCATACTGGATTATTTTAGTTTAGCCTATTCTCTTTATTTAGGTGTTTGTTTAAAGATTTCATTTAAGACTGTGAAATTAAACTAAAAAGAGTAAGATTCAGTTATGAAGCAGAGATCATAGAGATCCATAAGTTCAAGCCTACTTTAATCTTAATAATTTTGTTTGTCTGATGTACAATATACAGCTTAAATAACAAAATAGCTTGATACATAACGTGACAGGATCAAAAAACTTCTATGTTCATTAGTTATATTATTTTTAATAGTTTAATAGTTTTTAATAGTCCATCATTTTCTTTATGAATAGATCCAGTTTTTCAGATTGCTTCTTTTCATTTATGTGTGCACGACAGGTTGATTATTCAGAAGTTTATTTCACAGTATGACACACTATCTTGACATTATAGTACACAAGTAGTGTTTTACATGCATACAGACATAAAAATAATCAATGCCATGTAATTTGGTCATGTCTATTTTTATGTTATATTTGGGGGGGGGGGGTACCTTTATTGGACTGGACAGTAGGAAGAGAGAAGAGAGAGGAACAGGACTGGGTGACATCTAACTAGAATTATTAATATATACATCTTTAGAATAATGTTTGGTATGTATAATGATTGATTAAGTCTATTTACAGCAGACAATAGCCCCTTTCACACATACAGTCTTTACTGATAAATTACCAGTCAATTGACCATATGCACGATTACTTCCTGGTTTTAGATAAGCCAGCTCAGTCATTTCCGGTCAACTGTACTGTGTCATAAGGGACCGCCTTTTTTACTCAGTTTCTCTACATAATCCATTCACATTTTGGAGAAAAGTTTTGTTTGGCTGAGAGGACCTGGTCCAAAAGAGGACCAGACGTCCACTTATAACGTTTCAGGAATGAAAATAAGCAATGTTAAATTTACGCGAGTGAATCAGCAACGGAATGTATCATCTGATGAGCCGATGACAAAATAGAGCTGTGCAAGTGATTCAGACTAACAAAATTACAGCAGCAACAAGTCTGTGTTGGATAAAACTTAAACAATGTAGTTATTAAATTAAATCTAAACATTTCAAAATATTGAATGCACTATTTAATTGTTGTACCAACTTGTAAAATGAACCGAAGCTGAGCGAAAACATGCCTCACAGACATGATAAATATATCTATATATTATATTTATATTTAGTCATTTAGCAGACACTTTTATCCAAAGCTACTTACAAATGAGGACAACCAAAGCAATCAAGTGTAGCATTCAAACAACTAAAACAGATCCAAAACTAAAAGCTAAAACTTTATCAATACTATATATACACATAAAAAATAAATTAAATAAAAATGACAAATGCATACAACAAAATTTAAAAACTTAACATGTAAATGAAAATAAAAAATTAAGCTAAAAACAATTCAAAATATTAAAGAACAAAATGTATAAAAGTATAATAATGATTCTAACATAATACAAACATAAAGCCAAACCCCAAAAAAACAACTAGCCTACATATATGTGTGTATGTACAACCACACACACATACAGTATATACTGTATATATATATATATATACATTTATAAATTATATATATATATATTCTTTCATTTCATTGTAGTTTGTTGAAGTACTAAAACAACTCAAATTAAGTAAAACTAAAACCTAATAAAAAACTTATACACCCATAATAATAAAAGATTTGCGAGCTTACTTGAAACCAAGGGGTACCCAGAACACACTGCGGCCAGATCATCCAGAGAGTCCCATAAATGTAACTATTTTTGGCTTAAATAATTGATTTAAAATTAGACAGTCTTGTTGTGTGCTCTAACGTTACACAGTCCTGTACATATATATTTGCAACCGTGTTCTTAATTGAAACTTTTTTTAAAATCGCTATTTTTCCACGCTAACGTTACATTGCTGATTTGCACAACAGTCCCACATTTCTCTGACTAGAGAAAACATCACTATAACCCACGCAATCGACATACACACACTTGCAGACGGCAAGTTTGTGATCAACAGCCTCTGGTGACGTAGCAGCTAGCTAGCGACGATGTATGATGACGTAACCGTAACCAAGTGGCATCTCATTTCATAGGGGTATGTTTTCACCCCTAGCGCTTACCACTCGGTTTCGAGGGACAAGGGCTAGGGGTAAGACGAAGGGGTAGGGGAAGGGGAAGGGGTAAGACAGAGAAATGGGATTCACCCTTAGTCTATTGCATGCGTTTGAACACACTGTGCAGACTGCTCACTGCTGCTACTGGACACTAAACACCGTTGAGCCGCTGTCAGTCACAGCACGGTCTCGTGTTGTTTCCACCAGTGCAGCAAAAAATAATTTGATCATTCATCACTTTAATAAAGTGAATTTTACTGCACAGATTTGAGAAATAATAAAGGCTTTACAATTTTTAAGATTTTAAAAATATGTTCACGGAGGTAAGGTATTGATTATGGAGAATACCATTAGCTGTCATTTAATAGATTAGCCTAACTTTCTAAACAGTTACTACAGTGTTTATTTGTCAGCATTTAAATGTTCAGTTACATGTCTGGCCTACTTTTCTGGGATTAGGCTACCAGACTCTACATATACATTTATATGTTCTTTAATAACATAAAAGAGTATGTTAATTCCGCTATCATTATTTATGGTGTTGCAGTTATTTTGTTTCTCAGTTTCTGATAAGAATGAGGCAGGAGAGGTTTCTGTGAGAGTCTCTACCTATATAGCACATATAAAATGAGCTTCACGGAAGATTACGAGCTGGCTTATCTTTAGCAGGAAGTTCTAAATAGCTCCATGCATATGGTCAATTACCATTAAGATATGCTACCTGGTCTCATGGCATTTAGTATCAGGGTGCACTTTTTAGCGAGACACGAAATACGTACCAATAACTGCATATTACTTCAGTTTCCAAAAGAAACAAACACTAGAGGCAGTAAAACTCTGACACCTTTTACTCCTTTTCACACAAATTTACAGAGTTTTGATTAATAAAGAGTAATTTTCGCACAATTACTTGAAGAATATCATGTTACGACTTCAAAACAATATTAATATGCTGGGAGATTTGAAAACTGATGCTTTTGAACGTTAGCATCGCACATATCCAGCTTCATATTTATGGGTTTTCATAAACGGTAAGTTTGTTCGGTAGCTCATGGAGTACGGAGACGTACTTAGGAGGCGAGGAGCGCCGGTTCAAATCAGTTCATCAAAGCAGTTCACATCTGCATATAAGGAATTTGAAATGGCACGGTTGCATTAACAAGTACGTTTTTATATCAGTTTTGCATTTGTTAACACTATCGGGTAGGTTTAGGGTTGGGTTTGGTGTAGGGCATATTTCCAACACGATAGAGCATTAACTTTTAGGGACAGACCCCAGATATTTGAATTCTGAACCGCCACTATATGTACCTGTAGCAACGTAATAAAAACACAGCAATATGTACCTAAATCTATGTAATAAAAATGTGCCAGGGTTCATGTATTTAACCTGTGTTTTAGCGCCGCTCAGTGGACAGTTCTCTTTGATACTGCAGTGAAACGTGCATTAAGGTACGTAAAACGGTGTCGCACAGAAAGTGCACAGAGGTACGTATTTTTATGAGACCAGATCATGTGTGAACAGGATAAGTAATATGCTTTGTGTGAATGCAGAATTAAAGATTACTGGTATGAGCACGTTCAAAATTATGTCTACTCTGGGCCAGTCATAATATTTTGATGCAGATGACGCATTTACTCCACGCTGTGTAGTTCGGTTTGAAGTCGGCTAATGCGATGCCGCTTGGCCAAAAGCAGCTGCATGAATGTGATTGTTTGACACAAAAATTAAAACATTGACAAAAACACTTACTGTGTATACCTCACAGTGCTTACAAACAAAACACTGAGAAGCGAAGCCTTTTTGTGGTCATTTTGTGTTAAAGATATCACAGAATATACCGATATTTTGAAACTGATGTATGAATGGTTCTTTACTGGTAAAAAGATGGAATGCCGTTGCATGTGTGAACAGCGCATTTTTATATATAACGGTAAAGTCATTCCGGTAATTTATATGGCAATTTACTGGTAATACTGTGTTAAATTGGCTGATTATCTGCTTCTTCATTTGGATATTATAAGCTTAAGTGATGCTATGAAATTTATTTGATATGTTTATTTTCCACTGGTATGTATACTTTTGGTAAAGTGACACTAATGGTGGAACTCAAAGTGGTGAAAACAGGCCAAGACAACAGAATAAATGCATGTTGAGAAATTTATTGTTTATGCTTATATTATCATTTATGTTTTCAGACTGTGAATTTAACACAAGTCCATGATTCTTCTAACAGAGTTGAATCTGACATTGTTGTATCCCATATCTCTGAAGCTCCTGTACTCTCCAGGTCTGAAGTATATCATCCTTCCTCTGTAGTGGGGTTGCTCATACATGAGCCAGTGGCCATCCATCACATGACAGGACTGGCAGTCGGACATGCGGTAACGGTCCATGAAAGAGTCACAGTCATCTGTCAGCTCGTACATCTGACCTGCAAAGCTGTCCCTCTCGTAGACTCTCATTCTGTAGGGTCCCCTGTACTGTAAGATGAACATAAATGTATTGGTTCAGTATATTTCTGGTTAAATACAGTCTGTTTCAAATGCGCTGAATAATTGAACTCTTATTATTAATTAAAATTATAATACTATTATCATTGTTTTATTTTGTATTACCTGAGCAACCATGCGACAGGACCTGATGCCATCACTCATTCCCATGCGCATTCCATCAGCATACTCGCCCCGCCTCATAAAGAACTGGTTTCCCATGTAGTTAGGATGGTCATAGACCACAAAGCAGCCACTCTCCACTTTGCATGAATGGCAGCGACTGAGGTAGGTAGACATATCAGAGCAATCACTGCTGCACTCATAGGAGCGACCCTGGAAGTTCCTGTCCTCGTAGAAGATGATCTACCAAGAAAAAAATGTGAATATTAAAATAAATGTACTGTTTCTCTGTAAATAGTAATCTTTAACATTTGAAGTAACTGGCCTATTTTTTTGGCTTGCATTACACAACAGGTATAGCTTATGTAGAAAATGTTGAATATTATTCAAACATATTTATGACTTTGATCGTTTCCATCTTTGCATTTAATACATTTAATACATTTTTAATACTTTGGATTTCGCTGTTTTTGTCAGTTCTTCTCCACTGGATTAAGGCTACCCAATACATACCTTGCCCATGTTTGCTAGTCTTCGTGGGATTCTGTCCAGCTGTTGTCTGTCTGACTGCTGCCTTTTATACTTTATAGGCTGATAATGTTTTTTGTCATTCAAATAGCCTGGAACCTGATGATTAAGCAGGTCTGTGATTTCTGTTAATTTAAATTGTGCAATCACAGCCTAAATGAAACAAACAGAATGAAATACAAACAGAAAGAGAGAGTGAGAGAGAGATAGCCAATGAGAGTGAAAAAGCAAGTATGAGAGTAGCAAGGTTCATAAAGAGTCTAATTTGATCTCTATCTTTAAGTAAATCTAAAAATGTCATGTTCATGTCAAATGAAAAAAATATATACATTATATAGGTTTTGCATAAAGAGATCTGCAGGTACAGTGTGCTTTAAACGAGATATCCCTTCACATAACTGTAGCGATTTGAACAATTCTACCAAGAAAGGTTACCAGAATTAACAATTATGTGAAGCAAGACATAATGTAAATGTGTATGAAGGCAAAATTTAGTTTTTTGGTTGTTTTCAGTATTTGCCAAGTCTCTGATGTATCAGTTTTGACTAAACATACCCCATATTTGTCCTTTTGGACTCCCTTTTTCCGTTCTACGCTTTGAAGTAGCATTTCATTGCAGTAACATTATTTGAAATTTCTAGTAGTTTTCAATTGTTGCTTTCACATTATGCAAATATGATCCATAAAACTCTGTCCCTAACATGTGGAGTAAACTTTTCAGGGGTGTTTGAAACACAGCTTTGAGACCTGTGCCTCATCATCTGCAAATGAAATGGATTATTAGTAAAGTTCAAGAGAGTGTGATGGCTTTAAATGAAAACTATCTCTTGCACTCAAAGATTTACAAAAAAGAGGTTTAAATTTATTGTAGAATAAATACAATTATTTTTTACCAATAGGCGGTGCTGTTACCAAATTGACAGAATACTATCATGGCATTGTGGCACTAAATAAAGAAAAATATGTAATGCCAGTGTGGTAAACTTATTACGGGTTCAAAAAAGTACATTATTGACTAAACTCAAAATGGCGACACACTGTACAGTGTGGGGATTTCTTTAAGACTAAGGGAAGCTTTCCCAATAATACAGTCAAAATCATTAATGAAAAAAAGTGAAAGTGTTAACATTTTATTGACAAAAAATGTTAGATCACGTTCATCTCGAAACAGTTCGTTCAAATCAACATAAATATACATTCCCGTAGGAGTGTATCCCTGCTGAAGCCCAGCGTCCATTGACTTCAGTGTGCCTCGAACAGTTTTTTTCAAAAAATGGTCATTGGATTATGTCCCGCCCAATGGACGCTCAGCGCTCGGGGTGATGGAGAGTGGGCCCGCCCACGACGCTCAGCGTCTCTGGGTGAATGGAGGAGTGGGCGCTGGCTTCTGCGTGACGCTGGGGCTTCTGCGTGATGATTGGACGGTCTGTATCTCCTTTTGATTGACAGCGATTTTTGTACTATAAAGAGTCGCTGACGCTGAAGCTATTCAAGCTCAGTCCCAAAGCGCTTTTGCACTTGGTTCTTATCAAAAATCATATTTTTTTTTTAATATTCATTTATAATGTTATGTTTTATATACATGCTGCTTAACTAGGAAATTTAAAGATATGCGGAAATTTCAAAAAAAAAGAAAAAAACAGCAAAAAATGCTGTTTTTGTTTCGTTTGTGTTCGAATTCAATCCGCGTTGATGTGGGCAAGAGTGCTGTTTTTGTTTCGTTTTGTTCGAATGATCAAATCCCGAAGCCATTGATTTGGGCGAAAAACAGTCTGATTTGATTTCGCTCCTGAAGGATTCAAGCCGTTTTGAAAGAATCGTTGAATGACTCGTCATTTGTTCATTCGCTCCTGAAGGATTCACCGTTTGAAAGAATCTTCTGCCAATGACCAGTGATTCAATCACAAACTTCTGTTTTTAAGCTGGCCGTTTTAAAAGTAGGCCCGTCTAATTACATTATTTTCCAACATATTTCCTATATTCAAATTTAGTATTAAAACATTATTCTCATATCATATTCATGCAATTATAAATAAGCAATTACATTATTTTCCAACATATTTCTATATTCAGAATTTAGTATTTAAAACAAAAATCTCATAACATTATTCATGATGCAATTATAAATATAGTCTTCGTGCAAATAATAAGATTCACTTTTGTTAGATCAGCTTTCAGGGATAACAATAGCAGCATTCATTCACATTCATTAAGTATTAGAGAATAATATTGTCTGTTTTCATGGATAACTTACCACCTATTTATTAAATTTGATTAATTTGTCATTCATTCACATTAATTAAGTATTCAAGAATTATAAATTAAGTTGGATAGTATGGTAAGACTGTTTTCACTTACATCAATTTATTAATTTTGATTAATTTTGTAGAATTGAATTATAAATAAGTTGGTATAGTATGGTAAGACATTTTTATGACAACCCTATTAAGACACCACATTCCTGGACAACCCTTAATACACCACATTCCTTGTTTACCTAAATTCCCACATTTCCCTCCATCGAGTTTAACCTAATTCCCACATTTCCTCCATCGATTGTTTGTTTGTTCTTTTTTTTAGATTGTTTGTTTGTTCATTCATTCATTCATTCATTCATTCATTCATTCATTCATTCAACATTCATTCATACATACAGTAGGCTAGGCTAGCGTCACTGGAAAAGACGCCTAGTTGTGTACGACAGGGTCACAGAGCATTTTTGAAAAGGAACTTGAAAAGGAACGTAGGGCAGAATTTAAGTATAAATAAACGACAATTTGTATGATGTAGGCCGAAAATGACTTTCCCCTCTTTGCTCCCCTCTTTGAAAACCATCAGCCGCCACTGGTACAGTGTGTCCAAAATTGGAAACATAGGTATTATTGCATTGCCAATAATTACAGGAATCTGAAGCATCATGAAAGTGACAAAAAAAGTGAAAGTGACGTGACATATGGCCAAGTATGGTGACCCATACTCAGAATTTGTGCTCTGCAATTAACCCATCCACAGTGCACACACACATCAGTAAACACACACACACACACACACACGAGCAGTGGGCAGCCATTTATGCTGCGGCGCCCGGGGAGCAGTTGGAGGTTCGGTGCCTTGCTCAAGGGCACCTCAATCGTGGTATTGAGGGTGGAGAGAGTGCTGTACATTCACTCCCCCCCACCTACAATACCTGCCGGCCCGAGACTCGAACTCACTATCTTTGGATTACGAGTCCGACTCTCTAACCATTAGGCCACGACTTCCCCCGTGATGTCATGATGCTAATTCATAAAAAAATTGCTGTAAGAATATATATGTATAGAGAGAGAGAGGAGAGAGAGAGAGAGAGAGAGAGAGAGAGATGAGAGAGAGAGAGAGAGAGAGAGAGAAAAGTGTCTTTTGTTTTGTTTTTTTCATAGATACTGCCAAAAACATGATGGGCATGATGCCAAAGTGGACATAGTTTTACTTCCACGCTGTATAATTCGCTGACACATGAAAAATGGAAAATGTTGTATCTTTCTTATTTATTTTAAGAGCACTTTAAATTACTCATATAAAATGCATAGGATTGCATATAAATAAATTCAAGATAAAAAAGTTGTTTTTGTTATTAACAAACATTAATAAAAGGGACGTTTTCAGACACTATCCAATAACTGAAAAAAATGTATTTACGGCACTGCTTTTCCATTTTCATATGTAAGAATGCACTATTTGGACTCGAGTCTTGCATGTGACAGTAAAAAGAAATGAAATTGTTTTAAAGTGTCTCTACTGAAGACTTTGCATTCCGCTGGCCTGCATCTCGCATTTTAAAATGAATTGAAAGTCTTCTATGTGAATGGCCCATAAGAGACACAGTATATGCCTCAACACCAGTGCTTGGCTTCTAAATCCTCTTTGATGGACAAAATGGTTGCCAGTCATAACAGTGATTTTGCTGAAGCTTATAGTGTGAGGGTGCTGTTGGCAAACATTTGAATGCATTCTGTAGGAAGATAAATAATCAGCCTGAGCTGGCTAAGTAGACAAACACTAATTTAATCAACGTGTAGTGGCATGTTGTACAAGCCTGAGGTTGGGATTCATTGGCTGAGGTTGGGATGCTTGGCACTCACAATTTTATTGTTGAATGAATCTATGATTCAGTGCTTTAGAACAATACATTAAGCTTAGATACTTTTTTGTATTGCTGATAAAAATTTGTACAACCTGTGCCTTTGTTCAGGACTTGTATAAAGAGACTACAGCATGGTTTGCTATCCAACATTTCACATCTGACAATGACGACTGAGAGTGTAAGTGCCTCTTTCTCCCTGATTGTCTGTGTCCCACAGTCTGCCATGAGATTTTAGCACATTGTAAATTGTCAGTGTTGTGCTTCGTCTGACAGACTGTGTTCTACGAAGACAGGAACTTCCAGGGAAGATCCTATGAGTGTATAGGAGACACAAGTGACCTTCATTCTTTTTTTAGCCGCTGTAATTCTGCAAAAGTGAAGGGGGGCTCTTGGGTCCTGTATGAGAGTCCAAACTACATGGGCTATCAGTATATCCTTGTCCCAGGGGAGTATCCAGATTATCACCATTGGATTGGCTTCAACGATTGCGTCCGATCTTGTCGTCTGCTCAGGCATGTAAGTCCAATTGTACAAAATGTGATCACTTTGAATTGCTCTCAGTGAGTCTGTGTTTGTGGTTAGGTCTATACATAGAAACATAATTTGCATTTACTCCAGGTTACTGGACATCTCAAGCTGAAGCTCTTTGAGAGGCCCAATTTTGATGGCCAAACATGGGATGTTTCAGAAAGCACCCCGTCCATTCAGGAACGTTTTCTCTGCAGAGAGATCCATTCCTGCAAGGTCCAGGAAGGTCCCTGCGTGTTCTTCGAGCTTGCAAACTACCGTGGCCGTCAGTACCTCCTTGAGAAGGGAGAATACAGGCGACACACTGAATGGGGGGCCATGCATGCCACTGTGGGCTCTATTCGTCAGATCACCACAGACTGTTGAAATGAATACCTGTCATAACAACTACTGACAAATACTGACAAATAAAATTATTTGAAGAATAATTTATTTATATGAGTCGTGTCTGTTTTTTACTGGTTGCCATACAAAGCTGAAATGTTTCTAACATGTTAATTATATATATAAAAAAAAACATTCTTAAAAGCAAGTTTATCATTTATATATAGTATGAATGGCTGCTTTATAAAGTCAAATCAGGTCACCTTTATTTTTATAGTGTTTTATTCACTAAAGATTATCTCAAAGCAGCTTGACAATATTGAGCAGCAACGTAACAGAATCTGTAATGCAAGCTTTAAAAATGAGGCAAATCTAAATTCAGTTGCAAAGCAGCTGTTGCAAGACAGAAGTAAACTGTTGGTTCACTTCAGTTAAATAACTGAAATTGCAGTGTTAATGTATTATAAAACAAGCAATAAGCAAGTCTTCTGAAGGTAGTAGTGTAGTCATTCACATCGGTGTTGAATGGTGATTCAGTTCAGTTCACTGTTGATGTTGAAAAATTCATCAATGAACAAATTAGATTTTTCAGCTATTAATTTTCAGCTATGAAGCAGCTCTACAGAGGACAATAGTGTCATTATTCAGCTCAGTTCAGTTAAATTCAAGTAGTGTTCTAATCCAATAGTGTCAGTGTGATAACATTACTGAATATTAGGTGTGTTTTAGACCCCAACTAAGCGAGCCAAAGGCAACTGTCACAAGGAACCCAAACTCCCTCAGGTAACAAAAGTGGAGAAATAAATTAAACCTTAGCAGAAACTAGGTTCACTCTGGGACCAGTTCTCCTCTGTGTGATATTGAGCACTGATATGTGATATGTTTTCATACAGTGTGTGCAGCTCTTTAGCAGAAATGGTTTCAAGTAAGATGTTTTACATATTTAATATTTTCAAAAAAAATTGTCTTAAATCAAACCTTATGAACAAGATTTGTCTGAGTCAGACATAAATCAGACAAACAACAACAGTAAATTCCTGAGCAACTTACAAAGCCAATCAAGATCAGTTATTTTATATACAGTACAACATTCTATATAATATTCTTATCAGACAGTTTGTATTTACACTGAGATCAAAAGCCTATTCGGTAATTCCACACACCGTGATCAAATATGTGACCCTGGACCACAAAACCAGTCTTAAGTCGCTGGAGTACAGGGTTTCTCAATAAAGTTCAATATTTCAGTAATTCGTTCAAAAGTTCATTTCAGTAATTCAACTCAAATTGTAAAACTTGTGTATTAAATTAATTCAATGCACACAGACTGAAGTAGTATAAGTCTTTGGTTCTTTTAATCTCAACAAATTAGAATACTTCATAAGACCAATACAAAAAATGTTTTTAGTGAATTGTTGGCCTTCTGGAAAGTATGTTAATTTACTGTATATGTACTCAATACTTGGTAGGGGCTCCTTTTGCTTTAATTACTGCCTCAATTCGGCGTGGCGTGGAGATGATCAGTTTGTGGCACTGCTGAGGTGGTATGGAAACCCAAGTTTCTTTGACAGTAGCCTTCAGCTCATCTGGATTTTTTGGTCTCTTGTTCCTCATTTTCCTCTTGACAATACCCCATCTATGGGGTTCAGGTCTGGTGAGTTTGCTGGCCAGTCAAGCACACCAACACCATGGTCATTTAACCAACTTTTGGTGCTTTTGGCAGTGTGGGCAGGTGCCAAATCCTGCTGAAAAATGAAATCAGCATCTTTAAAAAGCTGGTCAGCAGAAGGAAGCATGAAGTGCTCCAAAAATTCTTTATAAACGGGTGCAGTGACGTTGGTTTTCAAAAAACACAATGGACCAACACCAGCAGATAACATTGTAGCCTAAATCATCACAGACTGTGGAAACTTAACACTGGACTTCAAGCAACTTGGTCTATGAGCTTCTCCACCCTTCCTCCAGACTCTAGGACCTTGGTTTCCAAATGAAATACAAAACTTGCTCTCATCTGAAAAGAGGACTTTGGACCACTGGGCAACAGCCCAGTTCTTCTTCTCCTTAGCCCAGGTAAGACGCATCTGACGACAAACTGTAGCCAAATTCCTTGACACGTCTGTGTGTGGTGGCTCTTGATGCCTTGACCCCAGCCTCAGTCCATTCCTTGTGGAGTTCACCCAAATTCTTGAATCGATTTTGCTTGACAATCCTCATAAGGCTGCGGTTCTCTCGGTTGGTTGTGCATCTTTTTCTTCCACACTTTTTCCTTCCACTCAACTTTCTGTTAACATGCTTGGATACAGCACTCTGTGAACAGCCAGTTTCTTTGGCAATGAACGTTTGTGGCTTACCCTCCTTGTGAAGGGTGTCAATGATTGTCTTCTGGACAACTGTCAGATCAGCAGTCTTCCCCATGATTGTGTAGCCTAGTGAACCAAACTGAGAGACCATTTTGAAGGCTCAGGAAACCTTTGCAGGTGTTTTGAATTGATTAGCTGATTGGCATGTCACCATATTCTAATTTGTTGAGATAGTGAATTGGTGGGTTTTTGTTAAATGTGAGCCAAAATCATCACAATTAAAAGAACCAAAGACTTAAACTACTCCAGTCTGTGTGTGTGCATTTAATTTATTTAATACACGAGTTTCACAATTTGAGTTGAATTACTGAAATAAATGAACTTTTCCACGACATTCTAATTTATTGAGATGCACCTGTATTTTAGTTGTCTTTTAAGCAGAAAAGTCTGTTTCTGTTTGTTCAGAAAACAGTCTGTTGCAGAAAAACTAAGGCTGACAACAAGCGAAAATGGGCAGAAATATTTGCGCACTATCACGGGAAGTTTGTGAGTTACGGGGAGTTTTATGGGCTACATGAATATGTGTCATTGCCTACCACTGAAATTACCTGGGCTGCGTTTCCCAAAAGCATCGTAAGCCTAAGTTGATTGTAGCTCCATCTACCATTATGCATATGCTGCTCACAGACCTCGCAAATAAAATGCGTGACGCAGAAAGCACTGGTTCATGCATGCAGCACATGCATAATAGTCCTGAGTGCAGACCGTACCGGTGGTCAATAAGAATAAAGAACAAATATGGTGTTCTGAAATGACCTCATGAACGGGATATTGTTAGACCACCCGCTCCCATTCAAATTATACCAGACCAGAGTTACCGACCGCTACTGCGTTTTATTCGGGAATTTAATTCCGCGTCGCAAGAAATCTGGTCGGTTCTCGCAGGAGAGCCGTGGGAATGCAGACCTCTAGCCTAGGTCTTCCATGAGCATCCTAACTTCAGAGGACGTCAGTAGGCTATTTGTTGGAGAGAGGCAAAAACCACCACTTCACTGACTGGAGTGTCATGCATCCTACTGTCGGCTCCATCCGCCGTGTTCAGGAGATTGAGGTCTTTCGATGTGTAGTTTATTGTTCCTTAACTATTGAATAAAAAATGACACTGAGCTCACCTAAAGCTCCTGTCTCCTGGTTTATTTTGTTCTATTTAAAAGTCGGGTGGTTTTCAAACAAAGCATTTTTATAAAAACAAATTATACATTTATAAAACAAATTGTATATATATATATATATATATATATATATATATATATATATATATGTTACATATATATTTATTTATATATTATTAATAAAATTAAATAAATAAACAGCAATATCATGAAATAGTATTACAATTGTTTTCTATTTTAATATATTTTAAAAAGTGATCAATTTCTTTGATGACAAAGAATTAGTCTTCAGTGTCACATATCCTTCAGAAATCACACTGTATAAATATACTGAATAAGCTTTATGCTGATGCATTTTGTTTAGGATTATTTTATGAATTAAAAGTTCAAAAGAACAGCATTGATTTTAAATGTAATTATTTTGTAACATTATACTTGTCTTTATTGTCTCTTTTGATCAATTAATTGTGTCATTGCAAAATAAATATATTAAAGTGATAATAGATAATACACACAAAAAAGAAAAGAAAAAGGTGCTCCCTCAAGAATCTTCATTTTTGGGGCGAACTATCCCTTTAAATGAATATAATTAAATTAAATTAAGTGTCAAATATTAACCATTTTTATTTATTCATTTATTCATTAATTGTCATCTCATGGCTTTCGACGTCTTCTGATGCTTTAACACAATACTCCCCTCTTTTGGTTTATTACTTCTAAATGGTCTCTTACAAACTTACAAAGTTTTAAAGTAGAAAAATATAGACTTCTGTTACATTTCACAGAAAACAAGAAAACTGAATGTATATATTTTTGAGTATTGTCATGACAAACTGTACATTTTACAATAAATAAATAAACAATTGATTGAGGTATATTTGATAAATGCAGTTGCATTTAACACTCATGAGTTTATTTAAATTGTATTTATAATATGCATGACAGATGAAGAATTAGGCTTTAATAAATAATAAATGCTTTAAAAAACATAAACTGCCTCTTCAGGCTTTTTGCTGTACTGACACTGAGGTCAGGAATTTATTTTTTGCTACCAGTACCTGTTCACATGAATATACATACTACACATGTTTTTTAACCATTTGTATGTTAAAAAGAATGAGTGCTTGAGAATGAGAATGTTTGCATAGGCAGAGAGCATGAGCTGCCTGTTGTGTGAGCAGGTGCTGGTCAATAGACCCTGCTAAATCTCCCCATACAATAGTTCGGGCCATGTTGATGACTCAGGAGCTTTGCCAGAGTCCAGCATGTACCTAAAGTCCACAATGCCGATGCAGGTCAGAGAGGCACAAGAGCATGCTGAAACAAAAGGTTTTTTCTGCACAAAGGCCACTAGCAAGCCCTTTTTCAACAGTGGGCCCACAGGGCAGCACGTATCTGTTGGTCCAGATTCCTCCATAGGCATCCAGCACAGAATGGAAGGATAGTTCACAAAGTTCACTTACTGGTGGGTGAGCTAGTACTTTTTCTTTCTAGCCTGACAGCGCTCTCTTGTGGTAGTCATTTGTATTACTTTTTAACATGTGGTGCTCGGATTAATCACAAAAAGTTATTCAGAATTGTATTACTGTACTCAGATTTGTATCATGATTTTTATAACAAGTGACATGCTACAGGCAAGGGAGTTATAATAATACATAATCAGCATAAACTTGGGTTTCTAAGGGTTTATTTTATGTTTTTAAATGGTCAGCTTGTGTTATTTTAGTTTTCTTTTAAGCAGAATACATCTTCTGCCAGATGTATCAGCTGCTACCATGTGGTAAAGCTATGGATTAACAAGCTGGCAAAGTATGTGCAGGTGTTAATTACCTGGCAGTTGTTATTGGGAACTGCAAGGTCATTGTGGAGACACCCCTGCTGCAAGCACTGTTAAAAGATGGAGACATCTTTAAATACGCCAGGGACTGATTATAAGATGGAGGCTTCTAAAGCAGTTAATATGTAGCCTAATGCAATTTAAACCCAGTTTCAAAATGTAATGATGTGTTGTATACAGTAGTAAAAATGGCACATATTGTGTCACTGGCCTAATTTAAATAAAAACTAAAGTTTGATTTGTCTGGTCTGCAGTTATTTGTTTTACCATGTGAATGAAATTTCACATTTTCTTATTGTTTTCAGAATCACATTCCTCCAAGACTATTTTTAAACTTCTGAGTCACTGATACAGGTCCACAGCTGAAAGTAATTACTTTAATCCTATGAAAAGAATGTAAAAATAAACATTCCAGACAACATAATGGCCTTGTAAGGAAATGGCAACAAGGTTAGAAGGGAAAGAGGGCTGGGGGGACCATATTCTTTTATACAAAAGCCATTTAGTTTATACAGTAATAATGTTGACAGAGTTGGCTTGGGCACTTTAAAATTGTACAGTGCTATACAATGATAACAGAAAGATGAAAATGATAATTTAAGTAAACTGAAACTTGAAAATGTAATTTATATGGAAATTAAATACAACATAATCAAAATGTTACTGCCACGATTTCAATATTCATTAAATAAAGTCTGTTGTTCATACACATATAATTTATTATTTAGATGCTGTCAATATTGTGCATCTCTATGTCTATCGATGCATAATGTAGGTGTGGTGGAACCACACTTTACAAAAAATACATTTGAGGTCACATTGTTTTTGTGGTCTGGCTTCCACAACAGACACAGCCTTACAAAGTGCTGTAGACTAATTGCCTGTATCTTAACACCTCTCTCTGTCTTATTAATGCATTAATTATTAAATAAATATCTTTCTTAGCTGGATTCCTTTGATATGTTTAAGATTTAAAGGTAATAGATTCACACTCTATTTCTACACCTGTCTTGCATAACCACTGTGTGAATAAACTACAAACTAAAAAGCAAAAAAAAACATTTTCTACACTAAAATATTATATATTTACCCTCAATAATTCTGTACATCAATGCTTTTAATAGATGCAGGTGAAAATTAGGATTCATTATCTCATGGGCAGGCTGGAGGGGCAAGCTAAAGGCAATCTTCACTCCTTTCTGGTGATGACAGACAGACTGGAGGTACACCTGGCCCTAAACGGCATGCTGGGTCCTTAATTATGGGCCTCGGCCTGAGGTAGAGGACCCACCTAGTGCTGTCATAAATCTGTTACAAATACAGGCAGCCTCTGAATCCCGAAATAATGACACCCCTCCTACCATACTTTATTGTCATGATCTCCTGCTATTAATGACCAACAGGGATTAGGAAACTGAGAAAGAACCGGAACTTTCAATATCACTGGGAATTTTCATTATATAAGTAAATGTTATTAGATTTCCATGAAATGTAAGTGTAGGTTTTTGGATTCACTTGTGCCTTTTGTTTTCACCATAGGAGGGCAGCAAATGATTTAGAACAACTTATAGCCAATGGTACATACATTTTTTCTTTTAATTGTATCATTGTGAATGTTGCTGTTATTGGAATATAATCTTTGCATATTTACTTAGAGGTCCACACAATGTTTTTTCAGTCTGGTATCCTGCAGCACAGAGGAAGACAGGACGGTAACATCAGTGTAATCTTAAACAGGCCACTACACTATTATAAGGGTTTGACTGACATTTGTTTTACAAAGCCAACTTCTCATTTGTCATTTAAGGAAGCCTTGTAAATAACAACCTTGGAGTAAAGGATTCACCAGAGTGACTGTGTGATGACATGAGAAATTTGCTAGGCTGCGTTCCACTTCGTTTTGTATGCCATTTTCTCGATAACTTCCCTCCGTCTTATGAGTGTCTGAAGCTGATTTGTTGCAAGAGTGCCTACTTGCAGTGGCAAATGACATACTCTCTTGTAATTGGAGTTATGTTTAGCCATAGAGTTACAGTATATTCACACGGGGCGCCAGCATCGATGCTTGACGGAGGGTGTGTCTGAAGCTTGGTGCTGTCGCAGCCATCATAGTGAGCCAATCACATTACTTTTCTGGTGTTGCATGAGCATGGTGGCTAGTGTCTGCGATAGGGTATTTGCATAAGGCGATTTGATTGGCTGACGCCTGCGTTGGCATTTGAAAAGTTGAACGTTTTTCAACTTCTGCTGTGAGCAACACCAGTGGCACGATGCGACGGATCCACAATTCAGTTTTTCAAGGCATGATGGCACCCATTCAAAGTAAACAAGAAGCGTTAACACTGTCGCCCAGTTTGAATGCACTGTTATGGTTAGGGTGTAGTTGGGCCCTCCAGCTCCACCCATTTAGAATGTCTTAATCCATTTATCACTAGGAATCCTATCATTATGGAGTTTATTTATTATTTGCATCGTTCTCTTGCAAATTTGTTTGATGCATCATTTAGGGTGTTGAGTGTCCACACATTTAATATTTTTCACTTGTATTTTGCTGTGTTTAGTTATTCCGAACAAGTAGTGTTTACTGCAGAGCCAAATTACATTCAAAACACCCCGCAATATAATGGGTGGAGCTTGAGTTAGTTCAACTCCACCTCTGTGGACCTAAGGGGTAGAGTTATGTTTAGCGATAGGGCAGGGGTGTCCAGTCCTGCTCATGGAGGGCCAATGGCATACAGAGTTTAGCTCCAACCACTCCAACCTCACACGTGGGGGTAAAAGGCACACGGTATTGATACAAATACTTCAGCTAAAATAATGTTTTTTTTATAATGTCTAAGTTAATACTTGTTCAAAGCAATCACTTTAGCAAATGTTTTACTATTTTCTGCTTATTTTGAAAAATAAAAGAATACATTTTTGTTCAATGAATATAGGCTACTGTCATTTAAATATGTTAATATAAAAATATATTTTAAAATACAGAAACAAAATATTTTTATAAGTAAAGATTCTGAAATTATTGAAGGAGATCCAATAATAATTGAATATATATTTACAGTAGTAACAAATTCAATTTTATTATATTATACGATTAATATCATGTTTTTAAATTTGATGGTTTCATTCTAAATGTGGTGATTATTTCTAATATGGACACCCAACATAATGTATGATATTTGCCATCTGAATCTAAACATGTCAAGTTAACAAATGGAAAAGTCAGCCATCTATTAATTATCATGTTAATTATTGTGCGCCTTTAGCCCCAATAGCGTCTTTTTACCCCAAATAACCATACTTTTACCTATTCTTTCCTTATTTAAAAACTGTTGCTTTATTATCTTAAACAAAACTGAAAATCAAAAAGAAGACCTTTGTCTCAAAATATATGCATTACTTTTAGCGATTCTCATTTGCTACTTAAATTTACAACATTTAAAATAACAAAATTAAAATAGATCAAGTAAGCAAAGAATCAACTTTGCACTGCTGCGCGTGATCTCGTCAAAGATCAGACAAAAAATAAATAAAAATAATATCAAAGGCGCCTTTTACCCTGAGGCGCGTTTAGCCCCGTACCCTACTGATGAAACACTAATCCTAAAAAAGTTTTAGGAAATAAAGTACAGGGCGGGCTAATGCAGTAGTTAGTATAAAAATGTGATCACAGTCACAGATCCTGAACTTTTTCAGAGGGTGGATTTAACATTCTTCATTAGTAGGCTACTCTTTAAAATCAACTGTATAAAACATTGCTTAGCTCAGAAGAATTCTAAATGGTCTTATATGCCCAATCAGAGCATGGAGGGTTAACTTTTCTTTACTTCAGAAGCAGTTATTAGAAGCATGGAAGATAGTCTTTAAACGTATTATACTTATCAGCAATTTCTTTCTTTCTATTGAGTCTATTTATTTATTTATTTATTTGAGGTGTTTAGTCGGTCGGTGTGGAAACAGAAATTCAGAAGTGAAAGGCAGAATCGGAAGACAGACAATGGGGTAAAACAAGGGTAAACACTGGTTTTACAAGATGGAGGAATCTGGTGAAATGTTTGGAATTCCATCGACAAGACGAACTTGGAGAGTTTCTTCTTGACATGTAAGCTCATTTTCTAATTAAAAGCATTCCTAATCAGGGGCGTTGCTGGTTGGGAGAGATAAGGGGCTTAGCCCCCCCACCACCACCACTAATTTATTACAAATAAATGTATTTCATAGTAAGTATATGTCAAAATCGATAAACCCATTTATTGACATATCAATTACTGATATAAAATTATGATTAAACATTATTTGGAGTATGTCTTTATCGCACAATGCACATTTCCTAATATTATGCCTAAAATGTGTTTTACTATCACTGTTAAAAAGAATAGGATTGTATGATCTCTGTATAATATCAGTCAGTTTAAACGCAAGATATGTAAAGTGTCCTGAAGTATACTTTGATTGTACACTTTAGCACAATCAAATATACTTTGAGTATTCCTTTAGTTGGACTTCAGCACCACTTCTGCACAAGTAAAGTGCCTTAAGTACAAAATTAGTTGTTCCAATTTAGCAGACTTTAATTATACCAGTTTAGTATACCAAAAGTACAATTGCAGGGTATTTTTTATTATGCACATAAATATGTAAATGTATCTGTAGAATACTTAGCACAAAATAAATGTATTTCAAATACATTTTAGAATCTTTTTTTCCCCACAAGGGCCACCCCAGTCCCAATATGTTGGAGACTGAACCTCACTAACCACATCTTTGGTGCTTTATCTGCCATTCAAGTAATTTATTTGTTTACATTACGTGTGGATAAATGACCAACTAGAGCTGCACCATTCTAGATAAATAGAGAAGGGAGAATCTTGATTTTTTTTTTTTAATAGTTATCATGATTCTCCCACCATGATTCTGGAAAAATAGTCAACTAAACTAAATAACATGCAATTTACTAGAGGTTCTGACAAAATGCAAATTGCTACAATCTGTTTATAAAATGTATTCTATATTCAACGCATTGTTAAAAAAGTCAAGTTGTACGAATGATTCCGTGAGTCGCTTATAAAGACTTCACTTGTTTCATTCTTGAATGAATCAACGTTTTTTGAACAAATCTCTTTTTTAAGTCACTAGTCGCCATCTGCAGGCGTTACGATGTAATTTATATCATCTTTGTTTGAAGCGTGAATTCACTTTCAAAAATGTTTTCTCTATTTTGATCGCTACTGTAGACAACAGTGTTTATGTCCGGACTATAAACTTTTATCTCAGTAATTGTGTGATTATTTGAATGTTTGTAACGCAGAAATAATGACACAAAATACTTATAAAAATGTTTCATATTAACTGCCCTCTCTGGGTCTGCGGCAGCGCAAACGCAAATTTGAATGTTACGGTCTCATTTAAGGATTTAGTAGACATAGCTGAATCGTTGTCATTTAGTATCGTGGGTGACTGATCTATTCGCGATATAGCTCTTTCAATATCCAAAACATAAAACGAGGCTTTAAAGCCTTGTTTAGTGGAATGAACACTTAATAATCTACCACAGCCAGTCTAATATGTTGGACCTTTTATTGAAAGTAGTCTAATTTTACATATTGAGTCGTGCCTTTAACTTTACTTTTATAAACCTGAAAGAGATGTGTTTGTGATGTTTGAGTTGGGAGAACGTGTGAGGCGCCAAATGGAGATTCTAGCTCAATTCTTATTTTTGCCATAGAAATATATATCATACAAATATAAGAGTTGTCAAAAACCACCCTCTCCCACTTAATGAAGTAGAACAGTCTTCCCAGTTGGGATCTTTACTTGGCAACACAGATTATATTTAGTTATTATACCAGCGTCCTGTAAATAAATTACACATACTGTAGGTGACCTACGTAATTTTGTATAGGCTATTAATTTCCGTGTATTTAAATAAAATGAACATAACCTGACACGTATTCAGATAATTTAAACACCAAACCGTTGAAATCACACGATTACTTTAATTTAATGCTATGTTGAGCAACCAATAAGAAGACTTTAAATAATGTTTTTCATTGTTTCCGTCCAATATGTTATCCAGAAGCGGTTGGAGGACGCGTTAGTGCCCATTTAGGGACATTTGAGAGGCTCGCAGCATTATTGCTCGTCATAGTGTTTCGATTCAGCTCAGCTCTGCACACACCATGCCTATGCTCCACGCGCACATGATGCCTGTGCTGTCTAGGTAGGCAGGTCGCTAGGTTTTGAGCAACAGCCGGAGTCACGACTCCAAACTGGTGGGAGATGAGGACACAATGAATTCATCTTTGGGTAGGTTCTCACCTTATTATAGTTACTCGGATTTATAATGGATAAAAGATCGTTGCTGTTAGATTTGAACTGGAAATAGTGATTTATTTGGTTGCACTGAATGATCAAAATATTACGGACATTGCCACATTATTCATATGATTTCACTTTTGTATGTATCATTGTGGCATTGATTACTCGCCATGTTTTAATATTGGACCTTTATATAAATTTATGGAGATTGAAAATCTTTCTTGTTTTCTGCATGCATTTATGAGATTAATATCAGAATGTAAACTACCAATAAGCCTTAGTTATATGTACCAATGGACAATACAACAGCAGCTTTGTTCTTTATGCTGTCCACTCATGTAGACAGATATATTGCTATATTCATAAATGTTTATTGTAAGTTGTTATGTATGTGTAATTGGCTGCAGTGTGTATGAATGCGTACTTAAAATCGTTTTTAAAGGTTTGCAGATGTGGTGCTTTTCCCAGGACTGTCTCAGGAATGAGGTGTTTACAGTTCTGGGCAAAGGGGGATCCTGGGAGGTTGCTATTTTTAGCTCTTATTTCATCATTCCTCTGCACAGTGCTGTAAGCTGCTCTCTGCATCTCAATGATTGAGGATGGGCACATCAGCCCCCTGCTCTTTAAAATGTCTACAGCTTTTAAATAAAAAACAATATGAAAGGACGAACGGATGTGGGGTCATACTATTTTTCCATCTGCTCTATTTTTGTTGCTTTGCTGTACAGATTCTAAGGCTGTTATGTAGTGCAATATTGTGTTCTATACACGTGCAGCATTAGGACATTCATGGGCATTCAGTAGTGTTTGACAGAATGATGTCTCTTGATACTAAACACAATATGCAGGCACAGATCCATTCACAGTGTTTCCTCCAAGGTTGTCATAACAGCATGAGCCAGATTGGTATCTAACACCATAACGCCTGACCTTAAACATGACCTATGTCTTTAAAGTTTCCATCGCATGTATAATCCGCAAGACATTTTTCATCACAACGAAGAATGTTCATCTTTGCTTAATAAACACAATCTTGTCTGTAGTGGATGTGGTGTATATTTAAGGATTTTAATTCAGAAGGAGTTTCCATCACAGAAAGTGTCTTTATTCTTCTGTATTTAGAATATATGTTGAACTCGTAGCTAAGCACATTGTCATGGAAATATGAGCCAAAAATGGAATACAGTTTCCTCACTTACATTCAAGCCATGTCTCAAAAAATGTAGGTGTTCTATTTCAATTTGATTTTAAATTGAATTGTATTTTATTGTAAATTTTAACCAAAATGTATTTTGCATTTGTTAGTGGCATTTCTAATAAGATATCTTTGACAGTTCTGGTCATTGGATTTTTTTTAAAATAAAGTTTATTTTTAATAAGCTTCATTATGAGATATTTTCTCAGTATATGTGTTGGAAAAATGAAAATACAATCATTTTGATAATTTCCATTCCATCAGCATGGATCCCCAACAACAGTGCATGAGGATGATGGGAGAAAAACACTTTTACTTAAATTATTAGACGTTTTTATTCTTATAAATTATCTTTTGATTGAAACATTTACATTTAAAACAATTTTTGCACACAATGTATAGCATCCGTTATATTAACTTAAGATATTGTTTGACTGAGAGCAAGATAAAAATGTACATACTTTTTGCATATAAATGTGAAATAGCCTATCTATTTAAATTTTATATTAAAAGTTAAATTTCATAAGTATAAAATGTTGCAGTGTATTTTGCTGCAGTGCACTGATACAGTGATCTGCTACTTTCATGAAGTAATGGTGTAGTTTGTCTCACTTTTGGTGTAAACTGTATGAAACATGGCAAAAGAAGCAGTCAAATCTTTTCTTATGGTACACAGTGAGAAACAATATCTACGTTGATGATTTGATGTGAGGCAGAAAGAGCCTAATTGTGTGGGCTGTCAACGGGGTCCACAGTATTCTGATAGTTGACAGCAAGCACATGTTCTAAGGCATATTTTGTAGGTTGCACAACAAAGTGTCTTTGTTCAATGAAAAACAACACAGAAACAGCTTTATCTGACTAGAGATAATGAGAGAGGAAACCTGCCATTGTAAAATATAGAACGCTGTCAGCACTAGGCCATAGTTAAGTGTGACAACTGAGAGAAAGCAATTGAGAGAAATAGAGAAATGTCTCTCCTCGGTGCCCTCAGGAGATCAGTCTGCTAACCCTGCCAGTGTTCCAGGGCGCAGCGGTCTCCAGCAAGCACTTTTCTCAGTCTCTTCCGCCCGGAAACGTAGCCGCCGCCCCTTTGGGGGTCTCTAGAGCAGCTAGAGCGGCCGTCCCCTGCGGCTGCTCTAGAGTCTGTAGAGTGGTCGCCATCTCACGTGGCACTTCAACTGCCTGGAGATACTGGCCGTGTTTCGAGCACTCAAACACCTTTCTACCAGACCTGAGAGATCGCCATGTGTGGTGCGATACCTAGTGTACGGAACGTAGCAGGCCTCCTCTTGATCCAGAGAGTCGTCATGTTGAGGCCTCCGCTCCAATAGCTTAAACTTTTGGTGAGTGTCCTCAGGCCTCCTCTCACTCAGAGAGTTTTAGAGGCCTCCGCTCGCCAGAGCTCCGCTAGGAGTATGCCCAGTGTACGGAGTGTAGTAGGCCTCCTCTCATTTCGAGAGCCGTCATGCTGAGGCCTCCGCTCCAAGAGCTCGGCTGTTTCGGTGTGTGTCGTCAGGCCTCCTCTCGCTCAGAGAGTTTTAGAGGTCTCCGCTCGCCAGAGCTCCACCTGGACAGTATCTGTGAGTGGTAGGCTCTAAGTGAGTCTCTTTACAAGACACATCCTGTCGAGGCAGGTGCTGAGGCCCGGGGAATGGATGCACCCTGAGGGGTGAAGCAGATATGGAGAGTTTGGGCCAGGAGGCGGATCCGTTTGCGACTCGTCAGACATCGCACTGTCCCCTCTGGTTATCGCATACTCATCCAGCTCCGCTGGGGCTGGATGCTATGGTACAGACTTGGCCGAGGCTTCGTCTGTATGCCTTTCCCCGATCGCTCTGCTCACAGGAATTCTAGAGAGAGTGTGCCGGGATGGGGTCCATCTATTGCTAAAACCCCGTTCTGGCCAGACCGAGTATGGTTCTCTGACCTGATTCCTCTCCTCGAAGGCTCTCCATGGGGATTCCCGCCAGGAGGGATCTCCTCTCACTGGCAGCGGGCATGATCTTTCACCCCTGCTCGGAGTTGTGGAAGCTGTTGGTGTGGCTCCTGCAACTGAGGCTGCTGAGACCATCCTCCAATCTAGATCTCCCTCAATGAGGAAACTGTACGCCCTGAAGTTGAGACTCAGGGTGCGGAGACCGCCAGCTTGATCCAGTTAACTACCCGTTTGGTACAGTGCTGGAGTTCTTGCAGGCCCGTTTCTCCACAGGGTTAGCCCACTCCACCCTGAAGGTCTACGTGGCAGCTATAGCAGCCTACCACGCCCCTCTTGGTGGCCTTTCAGTAGGCAAAACCCTCTAGTTACACGTTTCCTCCGGTGCAGAGGCAAGAGAAGCTTATGCTAAGTGGTGGATCAGGATGCTATCCTATAACCTTGAGTCTTCTGATCTCCCCTCACCTTTGGGAGTCAAGGCTCACTCAACTCAAGTTATGGCGGCCTCCAGGGCCTTTCCGGTACTGCAACGCTGCAGGGTGTTCTACGCCCCTCACATTCGTCAGGTTCTTGACAAAGATATGCGAGCCACTCCTGGCTCTGCTATTCTCTTAACATAGCTGTGCTTTTCCACACTAGGCAGGGATTTGCAAGTCTGGCGGCGTGGATATCTTGTTCCCCTAGTGTTCGACGCAGCTCGAGTCCCCGGAGGGGAACGTCCCAGGTTACGTATGTAACCATGGTTCCCCGAGGGAACGAGATTCTGCGTCGCAGGGCCATAATTCCGGCATCCCTACTAGAGCTATGCTTCATTCCTAGAAGCTAACGCCGGTTGCACCCCACGTGCTTTTACGCCTCCTGGTCATTACGTCACCCTGCCCATGACGTCTTGCCCATCATTTGTACTGATTACACATATGATTCAGATCATGGTATCGCCGAAGGCGTTCCCCTAGCGTTCAACGCAGCATCTCATCCCCTCTGGGAACCATGGTTTCATACATAACCTGGGACTCTTTATATAAATTCAAAACAACTTTGGGGGCATGCAAGTTTAAGATTGCACCACATCATGTGAGCAGAATTCTATTTTTAATTTATTTTAGTTTGTACAGTAGGTACAATACAGAGTCCTATTTTATATACAGTGTCTCTGTCTTAAAATGTCTTAAAGTCTTAACTTGATTTTTCACAAATTAAGACCTTGAAAACGTCTTAAATCAGAGCAGAATGTCTTAAATTAAGCAGTCATGGCATTAAATCTTGCATTCACTGAAAAAAACTGTTGTTTTTCTATGCAAATATCGGAACATCATTTAATTAAGAAACATTAACATGAGATGTTAACATATTACGTCTTGTTTTGAGAAATTTAACAATTTAACAATTATTTTCTCTTAAATTAAGTTGATTGGTGAAGTTGAAATTGATTGAGCCCATTGGCAGATGTTTATCTTGTCTTCTTATGCCATTTTGCTTATGTTGATGTAACTTTACCTCAATAAAACCTGTAGATACCTGAAGATCAAGTTAATTGTAAAATTAGGCTACATAATGTTCATAATGCTAAAAATGTATTATTTTCTTGAAGGAACTGTTCATCAATTAAATTGCAGCTGCAAAGATGCAGTCACATCGCAGCAAGTTGACTTATACTTTTACGTCATTCTTCTTTCCCCTAGATGTTAAATAAAAGGCTGCAACATGCAAAGGCCTGGCAATCTGCCTGGAAATGAGGGTAGCAATTTATTCTCTTATAGTTTCTCAGCCAAGCAGGATAGGTGGCACAAATGGAGTATTTTAATTAAAAACTGCTGAGACATTAGGGGAGGATGCCAGCATGGCAAGGTTTTCCCACACAAACACGCTGCTTATGTTTTATCACTGTAAAACAAATAACGCAAACAGAATTACTCTGACAATGAATAGTGTTTTTTACAAAAACACAATTACAAAAATAATCTATATAGGAATTCATATTGAATTTCCTGAGTGCTACAGAAATTAAAATATTTGTCTAGTTGTTTTAGTTTATTCTTTACACCAAAATGCAAGCAATAGAATTCATTAAAACATTAAACGTATTCCCTCACAACAGTAGTCTAAGCAATAACCCTGCTTTTCCATATATTTATGAAGTTTGTATTGATTCACTGTAACTGGAAATAAACATTACACATTGCTTTGCTCCAGTTGTAACTCGAGTCAGAATTTTGTCTAATAAGCATTTGAACTGAAAGTATCCTTAAACGTGAAAATATTCCCACCCATCAGATGTCACATTACATCGTAATGGTGAAAGCGCAAGTCCATGTTAAAATCAAGGTTGTAAAGTGCATGGTTAGAAAAACAAGTTGGTATAACCAACACTCTTTGAACAATAACATTAGAGATCAAAATACATTTCAACTGACACAGGGAACAAGGTTATGCTTTTGTCCATAGAGATGTTTACTAGCATTCCAGGTCTCTATATTCCCTGGGAGGTTTCCATCGCTATGGTGACAGCTGCTGATGTCATCCAGTCCATGTCACTGGGGTTGTTGGTGGGCTCTGTTCTGTCCTTTTTTCCCCATCTCTCCTTTTTGTTTACATCAAAACTTAAGCACCAGATCGGAATCAACATGATTATAAAATGATCACTTCATAAGCCACCTCTGTTGTTTTTTAATGAATTTGCTGCATGGCAAACCGTGTAAATATGATACAGTGAAAACAAGTTGGATTTTTTGGATGGATGTCGCCTTTTATTCTTCCTCTGACTGCTAATTAAGTTCTCTGTAATGAGCCCTAGAGGCATGCTAATCACATTAGCATCGTATTTACAGGGAGGTTTGGTGTCCAAGGTGTATATTTACACATGGGCAGCTGGAATATATCTATATAAGGGAGAGCAAAGTGAAGGAAATGTTTTTAGGAAATGTTCTGCTGATATATGCATGTCATGCTCATTAGCGTACAATGAACTTTCTGTTCCTTATTATTACACATTTCTTTGCACTTTTCCAGCCTAGTCTTGGCATCGTATTAAGCCAGATGTTGTAGTAATTATATCATTCAGCACAAGAGAAAATGTTTCTTGAGCTACGTTAACCAGTATGGTTGAGATTAGGATGAGCGATAAAACGATAACGGTAAATATCGCGATATAATTTTCTCTGATAAAACGATAACAAGAGTTCGATAAATGTTCTATATAATGTTCATGTGTCAAAAGCGGAATGAAACAGCACCTACTCATTTGAACTCCGCCACACGGATAAGTCTGGTCAGTCTTGGTCACGCGAGCACTAAACAGCGCTGTGCGCTTAAAGTCAGCGAAGAACACGCATGACTCTATGATTTAAACTAGTTTAAAGTATGCGTGAACCGGAAGTTTGCGACAATTTTTACTTCCGTATTGTGACGTACTTCCGAGAGAAACAGAATATTGAATGAGGAAAATAGAGGGCATGGCTTGTTTTTTCTACTGAAAATTGATTGGATGTAGTAAAGTAGGTGTTTCATTAAAAAATGAACACTAACAGTTGGAGGGGCGTGGTTCAGGATGTCACGCTCATGCCCAAGCCGTCAAACTGATGTCATCAGAGAAGGCCCATCATTTTAGAGGGGAGAAGCATTTTCAGACTTGGATTAAAGATTATGAAGGCAAACTAATTATTTTTGTGGATTGACTTTCACCACAGAAATAGCAAAGTGCGCTAACAAAATAAATATAGTCAATGTTGATTTCACGCGGACTTTAAAGCCAGATGAACAGAGCTGACAAACAGGAGAAACACTGCTCAATGATTCTGTCAGAAGGCTTTTCAATCTACAAATCGCCATCATTTACCATAGATTTACTGTAGTAACACTACAGATGAACACTAGAAATGTGGGATATTAATATTGAATTTTATTATATTATTAATGTATATGTGAAATATATTTTTGCAGTATTTTTTTGTGATTGAGAAATGTTTTTTGTGCATTTATACTAAATGTATGTAGACTACAGTTTTTTTTCATACAAATACCTAGAAACCATATAGTTACATTGTGTACCATGGTACTGTGGTGCTATATGTGTGGCTTTAACGGTGGTTAGTATAGTGATAATGAACATAAATTTACATCTGCATCCTAACTCAAGCTACTACTTCTGTCAAACTCAAGCTACTATCAAGTGTACATTCCTAAGAGACAATTTTTTTAATATTATTAATATTGCAGCCTACACTGCAAACTGTACTGAATGTACACCATATCCTGTGGCTCGGTGGTTAGAGCATTGCGTTAGCAGTGCAAAGGTTGTGGGTTTGATTCCCAGGAAACACACATACTGACAATACAAATATATAGCCTGAATGCACTGGAAGTCGCTTTGGATAAAAGCGTCTGCTAAATGTAAATGAAGATATTTGTCATCAAAGTCAGGCAATTCAAGCCTGTTTCTTGATTTGAAACAATATCACTCATTAAAACATGCAGAAACTAAGAAATTAAATTTTCTATTAAGATTTAAAAAAAATTAAGGAAAAATTACTGGAAATGTATAAAGAATTCAAAAATGTGAAGTATTTGTCATGTTCTGGCCATAAAGAGTAGGCCTAGTTTAAAACCACAATTAACAGTTTGGTTTTTACAAATCTTACATAGGAGCAAAAATCTGCCTTTTAAACTTGAAATAAATAAAGATTTGAAATGTATTGGGATAATTATCAATATCGACTAATATGAAAAATGTATATTGAAATTAGTTTTGGCAATATAGCCCAGCCCTAGTTGAGGTTTTATCACTATTAAAATGTTTTAACGTAATCTAGGGCTGTAACTAACGATTACTTTGGTAATCAAGTTATGATGGTACTGCTGTAATGGTCATCTTATTATATGCAAGTTTCAAGCATGTGACTGATGTCATTGCCTATATGTTAAATACATTATATTCAAATTACCTACCATTTTTAAACAAGCTTTTGATGCCCTGTTAGCAATATGTTTCTCTGTGGTTTCCAGTGAGAGGTGATCAACACTTTCAAACCAGTGCAACTTCTAAGAAACCATTATATAAAGCAGCCAAGGCTGGTTTTCTGTTCTTACCTGGTCTTCCTGGTGATCTACTTTAGAGGGGTTTTGGCCACTTTTCAGCCTATCAGACTTGGAGACCAACCTGCCAACCAGCTAAATCTTGCTGTGAGATCATTTAAATCCAGCTAACCATGTCATGGTTTTAAAAGTCATCTGATCAAAATACACAACTGTCTGGTACTGTTTAGTTGTTGTTGTGGGTGCACACTATGCACAGGGGGTCACCAATAAGAAGAATCTGGTTGTCAAAATACGTTTTATTGCCAAACATATGTCAGAAGTGATACATGAAAAAACGTACATTCACGTGTGAGACAGGATTTCTTACTGTTAAAAATTGTAGCCGGCAAGGAGTTTGCAATACAAGTTGTCTAAATGTTGATTTGCAGCAAAAATAAAGAAGATTATGACGTGACTAGAATTTTTTTTTTAAGAAGCCATGCATGCTGATGTTCTGTTGCAGGTCTGACTCCTCCCCTGACATTTCCCTTGCCCTGTATGTTGCTCTTTCATTGGCTGTAGGTTGTCGCGATGTCATTTTTAGTCAAAACACATTTCAGACTGCTGGTCAAAACGGTCAATGAGCCTCATTCATTAACTCTGCGTAATATATATGAGTTAATTCTGAGTAATCTGCATCTAAAACTTTAGTTGCTATGATTTGGAATATCCAAGGCAGCAACGTATTACTAGTATCTCATTTTTTTAAATTTTACTAAATATAAAATGTAGTAACCATTGACTTCTCCATTGCTGTTGGCAGTCGTTGTACAAGTAGGATGGTTGGTCGCTATTTGTCCCACCCGTCCTCAATTTACGGCTGGGTAAATAGTGACAGTGATGAGCGCTGCAGTTATCAGAGTTTTACAGTTATCAACTCAGCTGTAAAAAAATAAATAAAAGTTTGTCAGGATTTAGTGCCATCAGTTTGCCAAAAGAACACGGAACGTTTTACGCACCATTTATGCGTGGTAGGGAGCAGGTGTAAATTTATTTCGTACCGACTAACATTTTGAAAATATGAAAATGTTCATGAATTCGAAAGTTTACGTCAGAATGGCTTTACGAACAATTTACACAAAAATGAGTTCTGCTCATGTTTCATGAATGAGGCCCATTGTGTGAAAATTGGGGCTAAAATCGTTCAGTGTGTACCCGGCTTTAATAATCGTATGCAGTTTTGCATTGTTTTTTATTTATTTAGGAAAGCTACTAACAGGAAGATGTTAGTTTAAATGTTAATTTTCTTCTGAACATATAGCTCTGAAAATGTTCCTCCTGTGATAAATGTTGCCTGATGAGAAGGACTAGCTTATCTCAATAATTAATTTATCTAATGTAAGACCCTTTAAAGAAAAACGTATATTTTTCCATGGAAGTAGAAAGAGAAGCTTATTAAACAATGAATCAGTTCATTAAAAATGCATGATATGACAGGGAAATAAAATGTAGGTACACTCAGCACAGCTTGTCTTTTTGTGAGAGAACAATTCAGAAGTTTTTTAATGGCAAAACATCATAAAGCAGTATGGTTTTTCTTTTTCTTGTCCAACTTTAGAAAGTGACACAGTATTGTAACACTGTACACCACAGGGAAAGCACCACCTCCGCTGCCCCACCACAGGCACAAGGTAACCTGCACTTTGAAAAGCTATTCCCAAATTGCATTCCTCGACTTGCCGACTCCACTTAATTATTTCCACCCTCAGTGATAACATTTCTGTCAGTGGTGGGTGTAATGATTAGGTGTCAGTGGTTTTTGTCCTTTCGCACCGAGAGGTCCCGCTGAAAACCTTGTTATTTACACCCACCCTCACATTCAGGCTGAGTCAGAACACTGAGTCGCCTGCTGTCTCGAACCCCTTCTTCTCCACACAGCCTCTTCCCATCCGTTGCTCATTTACCCCGGATTAGTCTCGTGGCTGATGTTTACATGGCTGATGTTCCCACTGCCGCAGTAGGATCTGTCTCAGTAAACACAAGCACCGTCGGAACTCTCATAGAGGTAAAAAAAAAAACATCCACATAGCACTCTTCTCAAAATAAAACCAATTACCTGATGGGTCCACGTGATTATGGGCAAACAGAGAGGCTGTGGCTTGAGGCAAGCAGTAAAATGATGCAACTGTGAAAAAGTAATAATGTGCTGGAGCTCATCGAGCCCTGTTTGTTTTATTGCGAAAGCAAACAGTACTTATCAGTGAAGGATGAACTCTCCAGTTGTGTATTTATAGCAACCTAATTGATCCCAAGTGTGTAATCTTTTTTTAGGACAAAATATTGATTTAAAAAAAAATCATAATCAGGACCTTCAAACACTGTGGTGTTTGAATTCATAAAGTAGGATTGAATTATGGCAATAATTATCTTTTATTGAAAACCAAAGTTTCCGAGTTTAAGTGCCGTTTTCAGGTAATTAACGTTAGATTGTGTATGTGTCAAAAGTTGCATTCAGCAACATTAATCATACATTCAGAGCCCCAGCTGCATTCATTTCTCATGTCTTTAAATTTTTCAAATGCAATATCTACTTTTAAAAATCTAAATTGAATTATTTAAACCTAATGCTAAATTATTAAAAGCTGGCACGTAAGCATGACAGCTCACATGGTTAAATAATGGTCAAATTAAAATTTAGAATTTTTATTACAGATTATTTTTTTTTCTTTCCCCTCGTTTTTTGGCCCCTAGTAAATCATCAACATCGTCATCATCAGTTTTACTCAATTTCTCCAGTCCTTAAGCATAATTCCAACATTTGCCTCTAAATATTTGTTTGATTAATGTCAACACTGTTCAGTCCCAAGGTTAAAAGGAAACCCCTACAGGGACATGTATATGGGTCAGAGTTATTCCCTTGCTTCTCAAAAGGTAGGATACTCTCTATGCATTTGCATGCTAATAGAGGTGGTAGTAAATATACTGTGTGCACACTGCACAGTAATGCTAATGTTAACCATTCATCAAGAGGCTGCCAGAGACATTATTGATTCTCAAGTCAGGACATACAGATTCCCATACAGATAGATTCCCTGTCAGTGCTGCTCTGGAGTTATTCCTGGTACCCGTTTATAATGAACTACTTGGAATCCATATAATGTCACAATTGAAAACTGAATGGGAGTGCTTTTATATGCACGTAAAGCTTTGCTTACATCAAAGGAAAAAACGTTGCTTACATCAAAGGAAATGCTAAAGTGAGAGCAGGAGGTCCCTGCAGAGGAAACCAGAGTCTTTTTGCAAATGTGTGCATGACTGTGGTAAAAAGATGAGCAGAGGATTTCAACCTGTCTTTGTGACTAACAAGTGCATGAAGGTTTTTGGACAAAGAATGATTGTTTTATGCATTTAATGAATTGTTTTTAAAACTGTTCTAACTCTAAATTCTGACTGGTAAAGCTACACATTATGCGACTGACAGGGACAAAAGGTTTGATTAGCAGCTGCAAACTACCTAATTTTAACTAACTTTTACTAGAACTAACTTTTACTTGGATTATTATAAAAAATAATAATATATAATGTATTTGTCTTTGAATTTATATTTAGTTATTGGTATAATAATAGTTAGCAGAGAATGCACTCAACTTTGATTACTTTGTGTATCTGTAAAAAAAAAAAGTTTACTGCAGAATACAGTGTTTCAGTTATAACAGGATGGCATTTTTGTGCCTTGATGTTTTACAACTTATTACTGTATCTTTAATCATAACTTTAACTCTCAGGAAAAAAATGACAACATCTGTCAGTAGCACAGTACCATTTCAAAAGGTAGTAATGTATGTATATTTTATGTAATAATATGTACCTTTAAGATACTAATAATATGCACCCTTTAGAGGAAAAAAACAACAACAAAAAAGGTAGCAGCCCAGCCCTTTTTTCAGAGAGTGTTCCAAAATCTGCTTTTTGACTTAATATTTACTGATAACCCCCATTATACAGGTGGTGTGATAAAAAGCCAGTCTGTTTGTTTACTGTTGTCCTGTCTGTGAGAAAAGGATACGAAGCAGTCAGTTTTTCACCTTTAGTGCATGTTTGTGACCTTTATGCACGTGTGAGTAGGTGGATGTCAGTAACAGGCTGTGTATGTGTGAAAATGTATTATTGCACTGCTCTGGTGTTCCCAGAAATGAATCGCATCTCTCTAAATGCGAGTGGAGTCCTCTTGATTTGGTTTGAGCTATGATTATACGTGTCTCGGACTGCTTTATCAAGACATTTTTTCATTCTTCTTCTGCATGTAAGTGCCTGTTGCTAATTCAAACCATGATATATTGTGCTCTTTGCAGCTTCTTTTGATTTTTGTTTTTTATCTTAGCTGATTTGGGCCAAGAATTGCAATTATAATGTTTTTGGAAAAGTCTGATGTTTTTATGAAATATCAGCTTGTCAGCTTTGTTATATTTGTTTTGTGCAATGCTTCTTCATCACATCTTCTCCATCTCCTCCCCCTTCTTCCTGTCCTTGTGTCTCTGGGGATGAGCCTGTCAGCCCAGTGATGTTGCTTTGGATCTCATTATGTGGCAGAGATGTAATGGAGCCACATGGTTGTCGGTCACACGCTAAGATGTGCATTAATGCAGAACTGTTTGTCCACTGCAGCTGCTGGTGGTCATATAACTGGTGCCCCCCCCCCTCCTTTTATTTCCAACTCAAAGAGGGAAAAAAAAATAAGGCATATGTTTCAACATAGCCTTCCGGACATTCCTAATCTGTCTTTATGCTATTTTTATTTCCACATCTGTAGCTACTTTATAGTGCGGAAATTTGGAATTACTATGCTGGATTGTTTACACTTTAATTGGATCATAGTTTGATACTGTATTGGGAAAGCTCATTTCCTGCTGTTGCAGAAATGCAGTACTCCATGAAGTGAACTTTAAATCCTGTACAATTTTCTAATTATAGTTAGTGTGTATTCAATAAACTAATAGTTTTGGGTCTGTAATCTTATTGTTGTTATTATTATAGTACTTTTTAAGAAGTCTCTTATGCACAACAAAGCTGCATTTATTTGTTCAAAAATAGTTTTCCTTTTATTTCCAACTCAAAGAGGGAAAAAATAAGGCATATGTTTCAACATAGCCTTCAGGACATTCCTAATCTGTCTTTATGCTATTTTTATTTCCACATCTGTAGCTACTTTATAGTGCAGAAATTTGGAATTACTATGCTGGATTGTTTACAATTTAATTTGATCATAGTTTAATACTGTATTGGGAAAGCTCATTTCCTGCTGTGAACTCCATGAAGTTTTTTGTTGAATGAAACTATTAATTTCTTTACAAAATTTTGAATGGTGGTGTAGGTGTTACTATAGGCTTCAGCGCCCATCTTTCCTCAGAGAGATTTATGAGAAATCGATATAATCTTCTGATTATATTTATATATATTATGTGGGAGTCATACCAATTTTATGATACTTTTATTGTGAGTTTGTATGGAAAAAGTAATTAGTACATTCTGTAGAATTTCTTCTTTTATGTTCCACAGAAGAAAGAAAGTCATACAGGTTTGGAACATTAGGGTTAGTAAACGATGACAGAAATGTAATTTTTGTCTAAAATAATCTTTTTTTAAGCTCTTAGCCAATATCTGTTATTATGTGTCCTAAAAGTTTGTTATATTAAGTATTTTCCTTCCCTCTAGTCTGTGGAGAACCCGGTGATAGGTGATAAGTCTTTCACCCAAACGTTTTCTGCTCCAGTCACAAAATGCAACCAAACACACGCTATTTCTGACATACACTGACAAAAAATATAACAAAATAACATTTTGCATGATTTGCAATCTGTTTTACACTTCTTTTCCGATGTTTCTGTCATTACAGTTGCCTGCATATCTTACAATTCACACTCCTCCTACACACTCATTCACACTACACACACACGATCCTATTACTGCCAAAGGCCTATATATTTCTCTGAAAGGTGTCCAACAAGGTAATTCTTGCTAACTGGCATATGCCATGGCAGGAGAACATGAACAGTCTTGCTTTTACAGCAAGCTATTACTGCAGACTGTCTGGTTCATGCGTTGTTGCACAGTTAAAATAGAAAAAAGGGAGGCGAGACGATTTTTTTCCCCATGGTGCTCTCACTCATGATGAGAATGAGGTGACCGTCCCAGTGGACTCTAAGGTTAAGCACGAAGGACAGTGCTTCCACTCAGTGGAAAGATGGGACAGCCGGAAGGATAAAAATAGCAAGTGAATCCCCCCCCAGGCTCTCTTTTGTCCTTCTGAACACATTGTGAGGGTCCCCTGCTGCCTGCTGCCTCCCCATAGACTCCGACAGTGTGTGACCTGCTGTAATTTCCACCCAGTGCTGGATTCAGAAGCAAACGCCTGTTTCCCGTCGCTGCAAAGATAGAAAAATAGACAGATAGATAGAGTACAGTTGTGGTCAAAATTTAACTGCTGCATCTGCAAAAATGTTATTATCATACAAAAAGCATGTTTTTGTATTTATTTAGTACTGACCTTTATAAGATATTCCACATAAAAGACGTTTACATAATTTATAAAATGGCCTTTCCTTCTGGAGCATCAGTGACCCTTTTAACTTTTTTGTAATAGTTGTGTATTGCTAATATTTTCTCTTGCAGACTATATGAAAAAGTATTTTATGTGTAATATTTTAGTCAGGTCAGTACTACAACCTGAATTCCAGAAATGTTGGGACGTTTTTTTTTTTTTTGAAAAATAAAAACTAAAAGACTTTCAATTCAAATGAACCAATATTTTATTCACAATAGAACATAGAAAACATAACAAATGTTTAAATTGAGAAATGTACACTTTTATCCAATACATGAGCTCATTTCAAATTTGATGCTACAGGTCTCAAAAAAGTTGGCATGGGGGCAACAAAAGGCTGAAAAAGCCAGAATTTTTTGGAAAGATTCAGCTGGGAGAACATCTAGCAACTAATTAAGTTAATTGACATCAGGTCTGTAACATGATTAGCTATAAAAGGGATGTCTTAGAGAGGCAGAGTCTCTCAGAAGTAAAGATGGCAGAGGCTCTCCAATCTGTGAAAGAGTGCATACAAAGATTGTGGAATACTTTAAAAACAATATTCCTCAATGCAAATTGCAAATGCTTTGCTAATCTCATCATCTACAGTAGGGGTTGAACGACTTCTGATTTTTTAAAGTCGACTAGTCGCTGATGACGTCATTAATGAACAAATAAGTCTGGAGCTGTGACAAACACCTTGTGCACAGCTATGAAATATGACACAGCGCTGCCCACATGACTATTGCACCTATAACAGCTTATTTTTATCAGTTCTTTAGTCTTTGGGTCGTTATATTTCTCACAGATTCCTGCTCGTTCTAAATCAGATGCAGATAAGTACAGTAAAGATTACGTTCATATGAATGAATGCATTAGTGAGAGCAATTGCGTGTGTGAATTAATTCTACCTGGCAGCATCTCTCTACTAGTGGTGAAGCTGTGGGATTTAGTTATTAAGAAATATATGCTTGAACTTTTCAGTTTCTAAGCTATTTTACAGAGAAATCACAGAACAGTGTTGACAATACATTTTCGTGCTGAATGATTATGTGCGCGCAATCTGTGCGTGATGTATTGTACGCGTTACTGTCTGTAGTCTATGTTTGTGCATTACAGTGCAGCAGCGCATTAGATTAGAATGTGATTAACTTACCTGTACAATAAGCTGTTTAACACGTACATCCTGCCGTTCAATTTCGAGCATCCAGTAATATAATCACACATGTCTTGTGGAACGCATTCAGAGTATGAATTAGTTTGTAATTTTAACTGTTTGGAAACGGAGCAAAAATGTGGATTTATTATCCTATTGCGCCCTCTATAGGACCAGCGACTAGTCGACTTCAAGCTTAAAGCGTCATGGCAGAGCACTGAAGTCGACTAGTCGATAGTCTCTGCAAACCCTAATCTACAGTGCATAACATCATCAAAAGATTTAGAGAAACTGGATAAATCTCTGTGCATAATGGACAAGGCCAAAGACCTTTGTTGGATGCCTGTGGTCTTCGGGCCCTCAGAAGACACTACATCACTCATTGGCATGATCCTGTCATTGACATTACTAAATGGGCCCAGGAATACTTCCAGAAACCACTGTCGGTAAACACAATCCACCGTGCCATCTGCAGAGGCCAACTAAATCTCTATCATGCAAAAAGGAAGCATGGTCCAGAAGCGCCGTCGTGTCCTGTGGGCCAAGGCTAATTTAAAATGGACTGTTTCAAAGTGGAAAAGTGTTCTATGGTCAGACGAGTCCAAATTTGACATTCTTGTAGGAAATCACGGATGCCGTGTCCTTTGGGCTAAAAAAGAGGGAGACCATCCAGCGTGTTATCAGCTTTCAGTTCCAAAGCCAGCATCTCTGATGGTATGGGCATGCATAAGTGCATACGGTATGGACAGCTTGCATGTTTTGGAAGGTGCTATGAATACTGAAAGGCATATAAAGGTTTTTAAAGCAACATACACTCACCGGCCACTTTATTAGGTACACCTGTTCAATTGCTTGGTAACACAAATTGCTAATCAGCCAATCACATGTAAGCAACTCGATGCATTTAGGCATCTAGACGTGGTAACGACGACTTGATGAAGTTCAAACCGAGCATCAGAATGGTGAAGAAAGAGGATTTAAGTGACTTTGAACATGGAATGGTTGTTGGTGCCATTTTCACGCACAACCATATCTAGGGTTTGCAGAGAATGGTCCGAAAAAGAGAAAATATCCAGTGAGTGGCAGTTGTGTGGACGAAAATGCCTTGTTGATGTCAGAGGTCAGAGGAGACTGGGCAGACCGTTTAGAGATGATAGAAGTCCATGTCACTAAGCTCAAATCATCTCAGACTGGTTTCTTGAACATGACAATGAGTTCACTTTACTCAAATGGCCTCCACAGTCACCAGATCTCAATCCAATAGAGCACCTTTGGGATGAGGTGGAATGGGTCATTCGCATCATGGATGTGCAGCCGACAAATCTGCAGCAACTGCGTGATGCTATCATGTCAATATGGACCAAAATCTCGGAGGAATGTTTCCAACATCTTGTTGAATCTATGCCACGAAGAATTAAGGCAGTTCTGAAGGCAAAAGAGGGTCCAACCCGGTACTAGCAAAGTGTACCTAATAAAGTGGCAAGTGAGTGTATGCCCCCCTCCAGACAAAGTGTATTTCAGCAGGACAACGCAAAACCACATACTGCAGCTATTACAACAGCATTGCTTCGTAGTAGAAGAGTCCAGGTGCTGAATTGGCCTGCCTGCAGTCTAGATCTTTGACCTAAAGAGAACATTTGGCAAATCATTAAATGAAAAATACATCAAAGATGACCACAAACTCTTTAGCAGCTGGAAACCAATAGCAGGCAAGAATGGGACCAAATTCCAACACCAAAACTCCAGAAGCTCATAACCTCGATGCCCAGACGTCTTCAAACTGTTTTGAAAAGAAGAGGAGATGCTACACCATGGTAAAGATGCCCCCGTCCCAACTATTTTGAGACGTCTAGCAGGCATCAAATTTGAAATGAGCTCATTCTGTGCATAAAATGCCTTTTGCCAAATGTCTTTTTTTTCTAGGTTTAAACATTTGTTACGTTATCTATGTTCTATTGTGAATAAAATACTGGCTCATGTGATTTTAAATTATTTTAGTT
The DNA here is from genome assembly GCA_027422405.1 of Ptychobarbus kaznakovi. Lineage (NCBI taxonomy): Eukaryota > Metazoa > Chordata > Actinopteri > Cypriniformes > Cyprinidae > Ptychobarbus > Ptychobarbus kaznakovi. Next base: position 18,136,495 of record CM049804.1, on the reverse strand, counting down.
TTCATTTTATTCAAATTTAAATAAATGTCCCAACATTTCCAGAATTCAGGTTGTAAATTAAAAAATAACATGCATTTTGTATAATCCCTCATATTTTTATAAAGTAATTGACATTTTGCAGATATTGCAAAGTGTATGTAAAATTTTGACCCCAACTGTAGATAAATTTGTATAAATTCATTAAAATTCATGATATGGCCAATCAGCAGTAAGTGGTTAATATTAAAGTTTTGTAATGTTTTGTCCAAAATGAATGATACAAGTTAATTTACGCATGAAAACATTGCAATATACAGTATGAAAATGTCTATTTTTAAATTTGCAAACAATTGCTATGAACAGTGTTAATAAATTTAGGGCTGTCACAATATCAGATTTTCACTACACAGTTATATTGGCCAAAAAATCATAATAATGAAATTATCATGAAATCAGTAGAAATTAATAAAAAAAAGATATTGGTCCATTATTCTAAATGTAATTGAATTAAATTCAAGTTTATTTGTATAGCGCTTTTTACAATACAAAGCAGCTTTACAGGAAATTATATTATTATATATATATATATATAATATATATATATATATATATATATAGTAGAAACTTAATATATTTAACTTATGGTAAAATTTGGTTAATTCTGTATACTATCTGAGGGTTGGCTTCCTCTGAGGGGTTGGCATCATCTCTTCTCGGGTGCTTGGTCATCTCAGATCATTTAAGGGTTGGATCCAGACTGAAGCTTCTGTAATTCCTAGTTACCACGGGATCTTAATCCTGTGGCAGAAACAGGGAAACAAATAGAGACATAATTAGCGTTGCTGTTGTTCTATCCAAGCAAAAATTATTTTATCAACCCAAGCTAAAGCATAATAATGTGCGTTTGATCAGATATAACTGCAGTACAAGATTGTGAGATGCATTATATGAATGCTTGGCTAAAGTGATGTGTCTTTAATCTAGATTTAAATAGAGAGAGTGTGTCTGAACCCGGACGTTATCAGGAAGGCTATTCCGAGTTTGGGAGTCAATATGAAAAAGCTCTACCTCTTTAGTGGACTTTGCTATCCTAGGTACTACCAAGAGTCCAGAGTTTTGTGACCTTAGGGAGCGGGTTGGATTGTGGCGTGATAGAAGTCTAGTTAGGTATGCAGGAGCTAAACCATTTAGGGCCTTATAGGTAAGTAATAATATTTTGTAACTGATACGGAATTTAATAGGCAGCCAGTGCAGAGACTGTAAAATTGGGGTAATATGATAATATTTTCTTGACCTGGTAAGGACTCTAGCCGGTGAATTTTGTACTATATGTTGCTTGTTTATTGAAGATGCAGGAAAACCACCTAGCAGTACATTACAATAGTCCAGTCTAGAGGTCATGAATGCATTAACTAGATTTTCTACATCAGAAACAGGTAACCGTACCGTAGCTTGGCAATGTTTCTAAGATGGAAGAATGCTGTTTTTGTAACGTGGGACATATGATTTATGACAACCATGAGGTCTTGTTATTCATAATCAACTCTACGTTGGTTCATAACAGTGTTTGCTCATATCTTCAAACAAAGAGGACAATAAGATAGGACAGGAAGTGAAAGCATATGCTCTACTGGCACAAGGCAACGCCTCCATTTTTTACAGCAAAGGGGAAAGTCCCCTCAGAAAGAGACAGCACTAGAGAAAGCCAGAGAGAAAGAACAGACACCTTATGCAGACCTGTATACCTACATACATTTTCCTCTCCCTTGTCTCACCCTCCCTTTTGTATTTCTCTTGCCTTTTCAAACATATTGTGTGTCTATTTCACCATGTGAAGTCTCAACACTTTGTGGGTTTTGATAATGCTGCATTAAACAGCACAGTTGCAAGAAGCACATAGTTGGTGTGGAACTTCTCTGTTACCTTTAGCACTCTGTTCTAGGAAACACAGATGCCACCTCATGTTGACACTCCTACACATTTCCTAAACACTGATTACTGTATGCACAAGATGGCCCGCTTACCATTCTGAAATACGGTTCACGTAAGAACCGTCTTATCATTTAGTATCCTTATTTTCCTTTTTTTTGTCTGTTATAAGAGTGTGTGATCTACTCTCTCAGTATCCTTCAACTTCAGAATCTCAACAAGCTAGAGGCTTCAGGGTTCAGCTTATGTCCTCTGATTGAAACCACTTACCTAAAAAGGTCTTTTAGAGCAAATTCGTGATTGCTCTCTTTTTTTAAAAGATATAAAAAGGAAAAGAGGATGGCATACCTAGGTGAAAGTCAGGCCAGACAAAAACAGTCTGCTTTTGATCATAAGAGCAGGGGAGGAACACTCCAGGGCTATTTCTGTCCCTTTGTCTGCTTCTCAAATTAAGTGATGGAGCGATGGTTTCTACAGCCTAATTCCCTATTCGGTTGATAAGCACTGCTCTTATCCCATCATCCTTTGAGGGACCATTATATCATCCCAATGTGACATCACCAAAGTTCTACTGAGTTTCTCAGTAGTGAGAAACTCAAAGTGTTAAAAATAATGGTTTTGAAAGGGGTTTTCACAGCAGTGCCAAACAAGAACCATTTTTTTGGTTCCCCAAAGAACGTGGTTTTGAATATAAAGTTCACAGCAGTGCCAAACAAGAACATAACTACTTTTTGGTTCCCAAAGAACGTTAATAAAGTGTCTTAAAGGACTTTTTTTATTATAATAAAGGACTTTTTAATATTCTACTGAACCACTACAAAAAAACAAGCAAAACAAACAAAAAGTTCCATGGATGTTAAACTTCCAATAAAGAACCATTATTTTTAAGAATGCTTTTTTTTATCTATGATTGTACTATCAATATTTTTAGATAAATATACATTTTTTTTCTGCTTAGATTTATGCGGGATAAAAGCTTCTTGGCCCACTTTTCCAACTAGCATATACTGAAAACTTTGTATTGTTTATGTTTATAGTTGTCTTAAAGCCCCCATGAAATCATTCAACAGATACAGTTGTCTTTTTCTATGTTGACATGTATTTCCTTTTGAAAGTTTATCAAATGGCTCACTGCTTTTTTCGTTAGTTAGTGGCCTTTGGTTATGTTAGCCCCATACAACAATGTTTTGCTGTTTGCTAGTCAAGTGCGGGTTCATTTAGTGGGTGAGACATTCACTTGTTAAAGTGTTTTTTTTATTAATTGAAGAGAATGATTGTACATTTTAAATGCATATATGTGTTGTGATTGTCAGTGTTTTGTATACAGTAGTAAGCAGATGACCTCAAAGCTAACAGACATGGACTAAAAGCCACAAAGCTCTCATTATGATTTTTGCTTTCATTAAGCATCATGGCTTGTTTAGTGCTGTTTTGCTGCATTGTGATCTCATTCTGTTTGTGAACAATGGGTCTGAATGTAGTGGAACGATATTGTGAGCACCAGCCACATGACGCTTGCCCACGTAGATGTTACAGTGGTAAAGTATATGAGTATAGTTGTGCAGTTGAGCTTCTCAAATTACTATGAACTTTTAGCTTGTAGCAGATCATACCAGCATGATATTTTTTTGTTGTTGTTATATTTGGCTCTGCAGAATGAGCAGAGTTGTGTAGCATGTTATTTTCTTATAAAAATAGAAAACAGCGAAACAGCAGTCTGCCCAGTCGTGTTTTGAAACAGAACTGTTTTGAAGATGTTTTCATTACCACTAGATTGTATCAGAATATTAAATAATATCAAAGCAAATGGGGTCCCCAGCAGTACTGCAGAGGGTCTACCAATAATTGTTTGATCTCAAATTAATTTTTGTTGAAAAAGGTATGATTTAGAAAAATGTTTTTGAAAGAAGTCGTTTCAGCAGATATTACCCCAGTCATCAGCGTCACTTCAGAAATCATTCTAATAAGCTAATTTGATTATCAACATTTTTTTTATATATATTACAAGTGCTCAGAACAGTCGTGCTGATTTAATATGTTTGTTGCCATGAATATAGTAAAATAAAAGCATGACTTTCTTTCACAAAATGTATTTTGAACAGTAGTGTATAGAATAAATGAAGTAGAAAAATAAATAAAATGTATTAAGTCAAAGTCAATAAAGACTATTTTAATGGCTATTTATTTTTATTTAAGCCCCCCCCCCCCCCCCCCAAAAAAAAATCACATAACATAACATAAATTATTTGAGATTTTATTCTGCATTATAGCACGTTTTATAAAAGCCTGGAGAGGGGCACTAACTGTGGTGGTTATGGTTGTTCACAAGGGGGAGGGCTGGCCCTATGAGAAGCACTTTGATATTGCACTGTTGATGAGAGAGAGTGTGCAGAGCGAGAGAAACAGAGCGACAGCAGAGCGCTCTGTAAACAGGCTGTCAGAAAAGAAAGTGCAGGGACATTTTCATCCGCTGCAGCCAAAGGAGAGCGTTGCATACAACACTGAAGGATAATCACCAGAGGGAGAGAAAGAGAGCGAGAGAAGGTTTAATTAATTCATGCAGGAGGGGAGGGATGTTTCTGCCGCTGACTGAGCTGGTTCCAGCACTGCCTGTAGCATTTTTTCGCTTGTGAGCCATCCATGCTGTGACCGTGACAGCACTCAGATCAGCCAGGATTTGACGGACATCACCTGAACAAGCAGAGGTAGAGTACGATTTGTCCTTCTTTCTCTCACGCACATCTGCTCTCTGCTCGCTCGCCTACCGTCGCAAGTGACCCTTGTTTTCCTCTCACGGTGTGTTCTTTTATGTCAACACTGCATATCAGGCACCAAAACGTGCACGCATTAATTGGTGCGCTTTTTATTTATTTAGCTTTTCTCTCTTCATCCTCTCACATGAGATGATTTTGGGTGTTTCCTGTGCTTTGTAGAGTTCACATGCAGGATGTTGCCTGCTTACTGCTTTTTTATGGTCCACATTGCCATAGTTTGTCTGTCATGTCAGAGCTGAGTGCAGATAGTGTTTATATTTCACACTCAGCTGAGAGATCAATGACGTGGGATGATGGATTCTGTTAATATGGAGGGGGGGGGGGGGGCGTGTAGCTCTACCATTTGACCAGGTTTGTTTGGCATCTTCTGTGATGCCCTATAAGGGCCCACATAATACATGTTGATGTGTGGGATGATTCATTCTCTTCACAAACCTGTGCTGTCATGTGCTTTGGAGATGCTGGTAAATCGGCTTGCTTAATTTTACGGCTCATCATACAATGACCAAAGGCACAGGGTCTTCATGTCTCAACAGGATCCGTGGAGCAGGAAGAGTGTGAGCTGTGTGTGCGAGAGCTTTTTCACTGTTGCTGCTTTAGGACACAATTCATGTTGTCAGTCTTCATAGAGGGCTGAATATTTGTTGAAGCCGAATGTTTACAAGTAATTAATTAGCTCTCAATTATTAGAAAAAGACACAAAGATAACAAAAAGAGAAAAGATTGCTTGTGACACTCTACCCAAGGTCAAAAACTGCAGTCAGCCACGGAGTATCTTAATAGATACCACAATAAAGGAGAGCCTGAATAAACACTTACTGATCATACTGTTGTTTTTGGCTTGTCTCTCATCTTTACTATGCCGCTCTTGGGTAGATGAATATGTTTCTGTCAGTTGAAGAAGCACAGTGATTTCTCCCGGTGTCCTCACTGGAAGCACACGTTACAAGAGCCACTCGGACAGTCTGTGTTAGTGCGAAAGTTTTCAAAACAAATAGAAATTAAGCAAGTTGTTTTATTTCTATTGTTGTTTTTTATTTCTATTCTAAATTCTATTTTATCTATTTGTTGTCTTGTTTATTTAAAAAAGCCCTGTAACACCTGCACTCTCTATTTGTTTTCTTACTGCTTGTTTTCTCAAAAAAGGCTTCTATCACTAGTTTCCTATTCTTTTTCTGTTCTATACTTGTTTTCTTTTTGTTATATAGGGTATTAAAAAAACACCTTGCTACATGTACTGCGTTAAGCTAACCTAGACTTGTCAAAGCACTTGCATATTATTGCTCTTTTGTTTGCTTTGATTGCTTCTATTGTCCTCATTTATGATTCTCTTTAGATAAAAGCGTCTGCTAAATGACTAACTGTAGATGTAATAAAAAAAATACAATTGTGCTGTGGTTTTCTGTACCTTAGTGTATTTCCTCTTCCTGTTTCTACATCATGATCAACTACTGTACTGTCATTCCAACAATAATAAATAATAGTAGTAATAAGCGTGTAACACTTTAGTATAGAGACCAATTCTCACTATTAACTAGTTGCTTATTAGCATGCCCTTTATTAACATATTGGCTGTATATTAGTGCTTATAAAGCACATATTCTGCATGATCATATTCTACAGCCCTAATCCAACCCAATACCTACATTTAAAAACTACCTTAATAACTATTAATGCAGAAAATTAAGAGCTTATTGAGGCTAAATTCATAGTTAATAGTTTGTTAATAGCGAGAACTGGACCTTAAAATAAACTCTGACCAATAAATGTATCAAGTTTTATGTGAATATAATTATATATATTTTCTTAAAATATTTTTTTCTATAAATATTTTTTTATAAATATAAATATTTTATGCAAGTTGTAATAATAATAATATGAAGAATTGCATAATATTGATCATACACAATATTAGCTACAGAATAGAAATTACATTTATTTCATATAATGATTCGTATGCATTCTTATTGCATTAAATATTAATGTATAAAAAAATCTGAATTCATAAATGTATAGTATTGTTTGAAATATATTTATTTTAGAAATATGATATTATCTAAAAAGGCTAATTTAGCTATTTTCCACCTTTGCTCTGCCACTTTGTTAGCATTCTGTTGTTGATGTTCAGTTACATTAAAAGACATTCAGACCGGATTGAAGGGCAGTAGGTTTCCCTTTAGCTGGGAATCAGAGCAGGTCTTGCCTGACTTTTCCATGTCATTGCATTACAATTTCGAACCAACCCCTCCTGTTGCCATGACATCCAACCCCTCTGTAAATACTCCCAGGATTTTTTGAGCATGTAGGGCCCAGGAGAAGAGAGAGAGAGAGAGAGCGAGAGAGAGCGAGAGAGAGAGAGAGAGAGAGAGGGAGAAAAGATTGCTCATGTTTTTTTAGCTCGGGTTTTCAGCTTTTTCAGAGTCACTTAAGGAATGTTAAAAGGCTAACTTTATTCTCTACTCTGTGTTCTACTGCTTTACGGCATGTATGAGTTAAAAAAAGCGTAGAATCAGCTGTAGATAAGTAAGTGGATGATGATACCATTTTTAAAATAGACAGTGTTTTTTTTCTTGAATTATGTGCTATGTCTGCGTTGTTATGTGTATTTATACTTCATTTTGACTTTTATAAAGAAAAGTGTTTCGTAAAGAAACCGTTTAGATTGATTCAACTGCAAAGAAGCCAGTGTGCCTAAATACAAATATGGGGTATTTGTGTTTTGAGTTTGTTTTAAGCATGCCCATTTAGCATTGATTAATTTCAGCAGTGCCTTTGCTTGTACTGTTTCACCATCCATTACATTGTTTTGGACTATTAAAGATATTACGCTAGATCTCAGTTTAGTCACACTTTACTAATGCATAAGTGGTAAATGCAGCTGTAAGTAATTGCAGTTGTGAACATCATAAAGATCACTTTGTGGTTGCTCACACTTAGAGAGTCATCGAGTTGTGTTTGACGAGAGAAAAGAAAACTCTAAATGTCATGAAAAATGCATCAGATAGGCCTAACAACCATAGAGTGAGCACAATGTTGTCTTCAGAGATGCTAGTTAAATAATCCTGTCTCCTCTTTAGGCCTGGACATGCTACACTGATTCTGCTTCTGTGAAATCAATAGGAAAAAAATAATCTTTAGCCAGACAGCAATAACCACACAGACCCAGAAGAAGATTCATACCTAAATGCCCTCAGTGCATCCATCAATCAGATGACGTTTAGCATGTGTGAGATGTTTGGCTGTTTCTTTTCTTTCTGATTTGTTCCACTGTTCCTTCTTAGGCCGTACATTTAAAACAAAGCTGCACCATGGGTTTGTGGGGCCCTAGACGAGATTATGAAAATGGACCCTACTGGTGTACATAGATATTAAAATGAGTGTTTTCTTTTTAAGGGTAAATGTATAGGGTACATTTTTATGGTAAAATATATATGGATTTTAGGTTAAGTGTATATTTTAGGCCCTGCAACTGGTCCATTGTTGTTATTGTAAACTAAAACTATATAAATAAACTATATAAATTTAAGAAAGCATTGACCTGCCTGCTAACTGAAATAATGTAAGTTTGAAGTGAAGTTGAAGTACTGAAATGACTAAAACTGAAATAAAATAAATTAAAGCGTACTATAAAGATTTTTTTTTTTCATAATAATGAAATTGACAAAAGCACATGAAAACTGAAAATACAAAAATAAATATTATATCATTAAATAAATAATCTTAAATAACAGTTTTACACCACCAGGTTTTGCAGATCACTTTGGTTAAGTTTTTTTTGTGACATTAATATTGTATAAAACTTTTGTATTTACTTAATTAGTCATAGAAACGGATGTGTAAAAATTAGATAAGATGTTCTTAAAATAGTTATGAGTACACTTTAAGTGTATTATATGAATTTAAAATAATGTATTATAACTATGTAGAGAGAATTTAAGCATTATGAGTCCCTCAATTAATATGGAGATATAGGGCATCACAGGCCTGATTATAAAATGACTGTTAAAGGTCCCTTGAAGTGCCTTGAAACATGCAGCGTTATTCTATGTGGGGACATAATTTCAACTGAAACAGGAAGACTGGGCGGGACATATCGAGCAGCCCCGCCCCCTTTTTAAAATAGCCAATAGCATTTTGTTTATCTGCTCGGGTCAGAGCCGTTGAGCTTGGTAAAACCGCATTTGACAGCCACAGTCTAATAGATTACCCCTAGATTCAATATGAAACTCTTAGTAAAACAAAATACTGGTAGTGATCATAATCATGCTGAGGCTGCGTAGTTTAAATTAAAAATTTTTTAATATATGCCGACTCGCGCATATGATCCGCTCCGTGCGATCATGTCTCTGGACCCGAGTAGTCCGGAGTAGACCTTGCGCTCTACTGCAATTCGCATGAGACAACGGTGAAACCAGACCTCATTTGCCCCTATCGAAAGAATATTTACACGGTCTGAATCGTTCCCTATCGCCTACATTGTGCACTACGTGCCATTCAACTGTACAGGAAGTGCCCGATCTCAGCCGCAGCTTCAGCATCTATTTATAGTATAGGGAGCAGGCGCTTCACATTCTAGAGAGCATTTGATTGGTCAGAAGATTTGATGAGAAGCTGAAGTACGAGGTGACGTCAAAAAAAATAATTGATCCATTTTGACGGAAGTAACGAACTGCAAGCTTTGAATGCTTATATCCTCTAAATCCGAATGTTGTCTTTTTTTGGAGCACAGTGGCTTAGAGATAACCTTAAGACTAACATATTGATTCTAACACCCACAAAACTTCAATTTTGATTTCATGGGGACTTTAAGTGTGTGGTATTGACTATTACAAACTAGATTTTTTTCAAAGCAAAATGCATGTTTATGTTGTTAATTCAACTTATTGCTAATTATCATAGGTTCATAATACATTTTCTGTTTTGTACTGCCTTGAGCAAACTACACATAACAAAAAAAAGACTTTTTACACCTCCGGTTCTCTCACACACACAGTGTGAATATTGTAACCTGTTAGTATGAGTGGTGAAATAAATATACCCAAATAAATATAACAGAAAAACAAACAAAATATGTTTTTGTAAGCACAGATATTATCAAGTTGACCATCCACAACCACACATAAATAGACTCGTGTTGCAGTTTGTCTCTTTTTTTCTTTCTTATTTTTAACTGGGTGTGTCATGAGAGAGGCCAGTTTCTGTCAGTAAAATGGGCCTATCAGGTCTCCTCCAGCCTCTTCCTATGGTTTGATAATGTGACATCTTTAGCTGCCACTCTCATCCACTTTGTCAGAGCTCTTTCTGCTGGCTGCACACCAGACCGCAGAGACTATCTGTGGAGAAGTTGAGACAAAATTATTACACCATACCTTATCATACTTCAAACTGTGACAAGCAGCTGCCTGTGGGTTAGCGAAACTGCCTGATGAGCGGTGACGGGTGCACATGGCAGCGCTGCTGTTGGCTCTAACTGGACTGCGACCCCTGCGGCCCAGCCATGCCGTTTAATTCTATAATGTTTATGAAACTTGGGATTTTGGTATATCTGTGCCCCTCACTAACCTCCCGTTCCCAGCTGTTTGGCCTGCCACTTTCTGCAGGTTCTTCATTCATCACAGTCGCTGTCTCATTCTCCTGCGTATCAGCTCTCTGTGTCAGCCTGTCCGCTGTCCCGCTGGAGGCGGGTGATGCTACTAACATGGCTGGACAGCAGTGCACCTCTCCCTCTCTTTGTCCCTTTTAGAATTATTGTCCTAATTTGGTTGTGTTCTTCCACACTATAGTTCAGGAGACTAGTGCAGGGTCATTTTCGGAGGATGAATACAAAATCTTCTGATTGAATTGTAGGCAATTAATTATTGAAAACTGTTGCATTTATTAGATGTTGCATATATTTATTCTGTGTTTTGTGTGCTTACATTAATAGTAATACCTGAATAACCTGCAGTACCTATACATTTAAGAAATTGTGTCAAATAATTTAACCTATTCAAGTGGTAATGAATTGCACTGTGTCATATTTTATTAGTTCAGTGAGGACCACTCTGTTCAAGTCAGAATATTGTAGAGGTCCTGAACTTATATTTGGTGGAAGGCTTCGCTCTGAAGGGTTCGGATTCTGAGCTTATCCACAGGCAAACCTTACTGAGGTTTGAACCCCCCAACACAAAGACGTAGAAGTTTGGTTCTAAGATCATTCCGGGAGTGCACTCTCTGTGCAAACCATCAGTGGAACTTGGTTTGTACCTCCTACTCTCATCGGTTGGTCTTCTCTGTTTGACTTCTCAGCCTCTACATTCAGGCCGACTGTCTCTTAGCGAATACTCTCATCTCAGCTGGTGAAGATGGTGTATTTCAATTATGATAAGGAAGTTGATCTCTGATAAGACACTGTTGAGGATAAACTAGGAAATTGATGGATATCAGACAATGTTGAATAACTCCATGAGAGGAAGAAATAATGGTTGAGTTATATTCCACCCAAAATGAAGTACAAAGTTAGCTGCTTGAAGCTAGGCAAACATCGTCTCCGTGACGTAGGCATAGAAGGACTGAAGATGATGTTGTGCTAGCATGAATAGCATTATCACACTATCGTTAAATGAGCGATTTTAGAATAATAATACAAATGTATCTACACCAACCTGCGGCCCTAGAGAAATGGTGTGAAGAATAAATAGGCTAAATATCTGTGTTAAAGTGGACCTTTTTAATAAGTTGAAATCAGACTAAAGAACAGTTGGAATGAAGGCACATGTAGCCAGTGGAATGTCCATGTCATCAAAGTCCCTTCTAGGCGAGTCACTTCATGTGAATCAGTCCTTGAAACGCCTCTCAGTTAAGCAGCTCAGCTCCTCTATCCTTGAACGGGGAAACACCACTCCATCAAGGTTATCACCAAGTCTCTCATCATCATCAAAATCACCAATGAAATCTGACAATGACTGTCTCATAATGTTCTAAACACACGAATCCAGAAATTGCATTTTCTCAGCTGACTAGTCAATGCTTATGTGCTGTCCTAAATGCGCTTCTCAGAGCACCGACTGCAACTGGAGCCTCCAACAGCAGCGGAAGCAACTTAGTCCATCTGCAAATGGCTCGTAACTTAGAAGTCGGAACCTATCAGACACTCTGCATTCTGCACTTCCTCCCATCAGTTTTAACAATTATGCAACTTATTGCTAGATAACGACTTCCAGACTTTAGTTCTTTTCCAAGTGCCTAGCGACAAGCAATGTCTGTGTATACAGATATTTTGTCGAACAACATCTTAATTATAAATCAGATTTACAGAGCATTTCTGTTACTATGACAAACTGTCTGACAGAAAAAGAGTTATGAATGGTTTATGCAATGTGCTGTATTAAATACATTATGTGAGCACAGAGTGTAGCAGAGAAGTAACAATAAAATGCTGACACTAGGTAGAATGCAATGCTAAAGGGATTAAAATGTCATGTAGTGATATTTAGCAACTCGAATAGGCTTTAGCTACTCACTGAAAATAGCCAAAGTCCCTTTAAGGCAAGTCATGTCACTCGGCGGCCATCTTTGAAACGCCTCTCGGGCATGCAAGTGCAGCTTCTACCTCTTAGAATGGAGAAAAATCTAATTCTCCAAACCTGATCACCAAGCCTACGATTAAATTCATATTTGAAATCACAAATGAAATCTAACAACGACTGTCTCATAATTGTTTATTGCTCAAATAGCGTTATCAAAGGCATATTATTCAGCTAGACCAGCCAGCGTGCACGTCTCAGAACGCTCACTGTTTATAACCGGGACTTCTAACGGCAGCTGCAGTGACTTACTGTCTTACCGATAGTAATTACTGAGTGTTGCAATTAAACCCCATTCAAAACTATACGAGTCACACGTCTTGGGTGTTCATAGTCTTGAAATGGCTACTTTGCATGATTCCACACTACTTCGATTTCAAACTGCTTAAGCAATGATACGTTTCCCTTAACACCAGAGTGTCTTAAACATATTGACGATAACGGAATACTGCAACAGTATTTAATAAAAACAGAACTTGTTCAACAGCATATTTGCGAAAACACAGCTAGCCTAACAACAAGAGTGTTTCCAATGATGTACATACAATCCTGGCAAACAGTAGGTTATAGTAGAAAAATAGTTGATTATAATAGTGACTAAATAGCTTTTTTGGCAACAGCCGATTCCAAACAAACTATGCCAAATTAAAATCATATTTGACTAAGGGGGCGACACAGCGTGTACTTCGGGAGTAATTAAGCTTAGCAAACAGTGTGTTGCTAAATACTAATTACCTCTCCTGGAGACCATGCGGTCATGCATACTTGCAGCGCACACACATAATGCCAGGTTCACATTACTCCATTTGCAGTGCGTATGGTGCGTATTTTTCCGCGCTCATCATGTTAACGGATCAGAGCGTTAATGCGGTTGCGGTCCGGTAGTGCGTTCCAGGTGCGTCTGCAGCAGTGCAGTGATCGATTCCGCTCCGAGTCTATTTTTACTGTACGGCATGCACTGAATTAAAGTGACAGTGCATTGTTTGCGGTAAATATGAACATGGATTGACACGAAAATGTTGTAATTACACTATAAATGCATATAATTAAAGTCTACTGTGTTTCAAATTCATCACATGTGGCTTTTTGGCTAGGTTTAAAGGCAAAGAGCACTTTTAGATAAACAAGGGAATAATAAGATGTCACTCATGGAGGTATGGAAAGCAAAGTTCTTTATAAACCGCAGGATTGCTTGTAATAAAGATTTAAATGCAAAATAAAATTCAGTAGAGCTGACAGAAACAGTCATAAGTTAATTTAGAATGTTTGTGATAACATAAGAAAAATAGTTTAAATGTTTTGCCACTTGCTTGAGCAACTTAATATATAAATCTAGAAGTAGCTTAAATGCAAAAGTGAAAAGCATTGAATAATGAGTTTCTTATATTTATTGCATTTAAACACGTCTATAAAGATTGTATTTCTGTAAAAGAAAAAAGAATCACAATGAAAAAGCATTTTCAGTAACAATGTTTGGATTTGAAATCAAAATAATGGATAAATGTTGTGTTTGTGGTAAACAGATGGATCAGTAGTGGAGTCCTGTGTGAAATCAGGCTTGTGCTGTGTGGAAGCTTTTTTGCAACACTTTTACTATTGTAAAAACAAAAATGCACTAGATGATCAAAACATTTAGGTGAGATAAATGTATATTTTTTAAAAAAACGTCTAAAAAATGCCCCCCTCCACCCCTCAAATTAAAAAATCCTCTCTCACAAGAGTCATCTAAGGGGGGGATTCCCCCCATTTTCAAAAATGAAATTCAGGCACTGAATAAATGTCTAAAAATACTGATTGGAGGATCACTATAAATAGTTCTACATTATAAAAATATGGCTTTACAAAGATCGGTATCGGTGATCGGATCGGTAGATACTGCTTTCTGTGATCGGCAATCGGTGATCGGCCTCAAAAATCTTGATCGGAGCACCCCTAGTCCATAGTAGCAGTTTAGTTTAAGCACAATGGAAGTCAAAGGGAGGTCTTCACTATGATGTGAAACAAAAGTGCGCACGTGTGTGTGTGTGTGTGTGTGTGTGTGTGTGTGTGTGTGTGTGTGTGTGTGTGTGTGTGTGTGTGTGTGTGTGTGTGTGTGTGTGTGTGTGTGTGTGTGTGTGTGTGTGTGTGTGTGTGTGTGTGTGTGTGTGTGTGTGTAACAAACACAGCTGCAGACAGTTACTCGCTGGCGTATTGATCTTGAGTGACTCTTCACTACACAGCAAAACAGAGTTGGCTGACTAGCCAGCTAGCCATGTGGAACTAGCTAGCTAATACCAGATTTCATCGGTTTCCACTGTGTAAATGAAAAAATGAATAAAACTGTTGTTGTTTCCATAATTGTTAGATGTCTATCTATGTTCTTAGGTGCAGGACCACAGATAAGAACATCTCTTACTGTAATGTTGTTTAGAAATGGCCTCGGGGGAAAACCATGTCGCAGTTAAAGTGTCAAGTATGGACTGAGAGGACTGGATAATTTCACATGATATTGCAGCTGTACTTTGCTTTGAGTTCTTTACTGTTGCGTACATATCTACTTAAGCATCTCACTAAAATTCCACTAATGTGAGATGTTAATTTGTCAGTGGAATATGACTGCTTTTGGACATTGTGTGAGCGTATGGTTACTGTGTATTTATTTTAGACTTTTAGACACTGATGAATTAAAACACAAAATCGCTTAAATAAGTAATTATACATTATACAGTGATGTTTACACCACAGGTGTCTGATTCAGATGATTCGGGCTGCAGATGAGCAAGAATTTCCTGAAATATATTTTTGGAGCTGAATATATGATTAGCTCACAGTTTAACTGTTGTTAAAACATTTCAAGTTCAGTGGGAGGAAGGTCGTGATAGGACTTGAAGATGGCGAGTGCAAGTGGATTTTTATTGCTAATTACCATTTATTATTTTCTATGGTACTTTACTGAATAGTGCAAACATGATTAATAAGGTTATTGGAAACTCCAGAAAATGACAGAAAGTTGCTCATACTGTAGCCCCGTCAACAGCTCAACCGAAAATCGCTGAGGGCACAGAGATTTCTGGTTTATCTGTAAACCACTTTTAGATCCGTGAAGTTCTTTTCCGTCGTGGGCAGTGCAGGAGTCCATCACATCTCTGTCACACTGAAACTGTTATGTTGCACCCACATTACAAAAGCACAGCGCAAATCATTCACATATTCCCCAAGTCTGATGCAAACTCTTTTACTTATTACATAGAGAAAGTATCAGTGTGTTAGAAACACTTAAATAATGGATCTGAGAAAGGGTCAAAGGAGGAGGTATATGTAACAGGATGGTCACATAAATTCTACATAAAAAGGAGATGCATCATGGACTGAGCTGGTATAGTTTGGAGGAAAGTGGCGGAGGAAGAGAGAGAAATGGAGGGAAAGATCTAATATAGATGGCTACAGCGAAAGGGATGCGGGGGAGTGGTATAAATACTCCAGGGCTAGAGGATAATGGAGTGTCAGTTGGAGACAGAGAGGCAAATGGAATAAGGTACATGCATTTCTTCACTGCAAGACAGGAGAGAGTGGAGGGAGAGGGAGAATAATGAGGCTCATACTGTTTAATGGGACTGGGAGGCATTATAACTCTGAGTAAGATCTGCGCTCACTGAACAAGCATCTTGCTGGACAACATGCTCCATGTCCCAGTGTAGTCCACGTTCCTGCTGCAGTCTGATCTACAGAGGTGGTTTCAGGAGCTCCCATTAGTGATGTGACGTTCAACACAGAGGCTTCAAAGCTTGTATAAAAAACAAAACGAAGAACCTCGCAGTGAAGCACTGTAACGGACGGAGCTTGATTCATTTTGGCAAAACCACGTGATCTGTGATGTCCGAAGCTTTGTTTCGCAACCACACAACCACGTGACTGCTTCGAATTCTGATTTAAATATCCCAAACCACTTGCGCAGTTTCAACTTAATAATTTCTTTGCTTTATACATGTTTTCATAGCACAAAACTGATTTATTATCTGAAACTGTTAAAAAAATGGCTGGGTCAACTGGGATGTGAAGGCAGCTTTTTCCACCTTTTGACCACAAGATGACGTTAGTGTGCACCGTCTTGAAAAGCTTCGAGTAATGAACCTTTTTACGATATTGTTGAGGGGAAAGCCTTCAGTGCTTCGCAAAGCTTAATTTTTCCATAGCTCCCATTGCCTTGTATGTCAGGTGGAAAGAACACCTTTAGGTTCAGCAGTGAGGAGTCAATGTGAGATTGTAAACAGTCGATGGAACTGTCACTGCTGGGTTTACTATGTCTTGTGTTCGTTGGCCATGTTTATGCCTTTCTGTGATGTATTGCACCTTGTAGTGGTGAATTCTGGTTATACACACTACTGTTTAAAAGTTTAAGGCTTGTAAATTATTTAAAGGTCAAAAACTATAGAAAAAAACAGGGCTTAAAGTTTTCCGGCACCGAGCAGGATCTCCGGCGTGCAGCGTTTGGATGCAGAAAAACATAGTCAGTTCAGTTTCACATTTAATTTTATATATTTTTACATTGCTGCACTATGAATTAAGCCATCACTTTCAAGATCACATATACACACGGTAACTGTTTGCCTAGCCATAGCATGTGATGATTTGTGAAGAGAGTGAGCACAAGCTTTCCACACACAATGTCAAAAAGTCCTATTACATATATCAATGTCCATTAGTTGCTACAATTTGAGAGGAGCACAGCTTTCTCTCTCAATCAAACTAACATTACTAGCCAATCAGATTTTTTTTGCTCTCATAAACACGAGACGCGCATAATAATATCCAATTGCAGAGTTGCAGCCCTGATTAATGGAGAAGCGTGACACTGAAAAATCTGCAAGGCGTAATTGTCAAAGATGTCCATCTAGCGCATATTTACATATAAAAACTAATTAAAAAGCAGCAGAGCTTTGTAAACAGCTCAGAGTAATCACGTCATCTCCATAAGAATGATATGATTGCCAGAACAAATTTACCAGGATTCTTGAAAAGGTCCTGTTCACACATGATCTCTTAATCATAGATATACACTGAACAAAATTATAAACGCAACACTTTTGTTTTTGCCCCCACTTTTAATGAGCTGAACTCAAAGAGCTAAGACTTTTTCTATGTACACACAAGGCCTATTTCTCTCAAATATTGTTCACAAATCTGTCTAAATCTGTATTAGTGAGCACTTCTCTTTTGCCGAGATAATCCATCCACCTCACAGGTGTGGCATATCAAGATGCTGATTAGACAGCATGATTATTGCACAGATGTGCCTTAGGCTGGCCGCAATAAAAGGCCACTCTAAAATGTACTGTATTTACTGTATTACTGTATCCGTGACCACCATTTGCCTCACACAGTGCAACACATCTCCTTCACATAGAGTTGATCAGGTTGTTGATTGTGGCCTGTGGAATGTTGGTCCACTCCTCTTCAATGGCTGTGCGAAGTTGCTTGATATTGGCAGGAACTGGAACACGCTGTCGTATACGCCGATCCAGAGCATTCCAAACATGCTCAATGGGTGACATGTCCAGTAAGTATGCTGGCCATGCATTCGGGGGCAGTCGTGGCCTAATGGATAGAGCGTCGGACTTGTAACCCGAGGTTGTGGGTTTGAATCTCGGCTCCGGCAGGAATTGTCCACGACTGAGGCGAGACCCTTGAGCAAGGCACCGAACCCCCAACAGCTCTTCGGGCGCCGCAGTGTCGGCTGCCCACTGCTCCAAGTGTGTGGACCTTGGATGGCTTAAATGCAGAGAACACATTTCACTGCTGGTTATACTCTGTATAATTGTGTATGTGACAATTAAAGCTCATCTGAGCTTAATAATAATAATAATGCAAGAACTGGGATGTTTTCAGCTTCCAGGAATTGTGTACAGATCCTTGCAACATGGGGCCGTGCATTATCATGCTGCAACATGAGGTGATGGTCGTGGATGAATGGCACAACAATGGTCCTCAGGATCTCGTCACGGTATCTCTGTGCATTCAAAATGCCATCAATAAAATGCACCTGTGTTCATTGTCCATAACATACGCCTGCCCATACCATAACCCCACTGCCACCATGGGCCACTCGATCCACAACGTTGACATCAGCAAACCGCTGATGACGATGATGAGCATGCAGATGCTCATCATCCCTGAAGAACCATCTTCCCTGAGATGGTTTCTGACAGTTGTGCAGAAATTATTTGGTTATGCAAACCGATTGTTGCAGCAGCTGTCCGGGTGGCTGGTCTCAGACGATCTTGGAGGTGAAAATGCTGGATGTGGAGGTCCTGGGCTGGTGTGGTTACACGTGGTCTGCGGTTGTGAGGCCGGTTGAATGTACTGCCAAATTCTCTGAAACGTCGTTGGAGAAGGCTTATGGTAGAGAAATGTACATTTAATTCATGGGCAACAGCTCTGGTGGACATTCCTGCAGTCAGCATGCCAATTGCACGCTCCCTCAAAACTTGCGACATCTGTGGCATTGTGCTATATGATAAAACCGCTCATTTTAGAGTGGCCTTTTATTGTGGCCAGCCTAAGGCACACCTGTGCAATAATCATGATCTTGATATGATGATAATCTTGATATGCCACACCTGTGAGGTGGATGATTATCTTGGCAAAGGAGAAGTGCTCACTAACACAGATTTAGACAGATTTTTTTAACAATATTTGAGAGAAATAGGCCTTTTGTGTACATAGAAAAAGTCTTAGTTCTTTGAGTTCAGCTCATGAAAAATGAGGGCAAAAACAAAAGTGTTGCGTTTATAATTTTGTTCAGTGTATATATATATATATAGAGGGAAACAAGATACAATCATAATTTTTTAATTATTTATTCTTCAGACATTGTTCTTTAAAAAAAAAAAATTAGCTGCATACAAAGTGACCAAATCTGGTTTTTGACCACTGAAAATGGGTAATATTCAACAATCTGGACATGGAGTCTCACTGAGATCCCCATATCTCTGGGATTGAACGATGTATGGCCTTGGAATTTAAGATTCCAAAAGAACAGTTTATTAACAGAAGTTTATTAACAGTTTATTCCAAAAGAAAAGTTTATTAAGTTATAGGCATGCAAACTTTGGGAAAATAATATTTATGGCACTCAGACAGGCATGTTCAATGCAGTTGTCTTGACAGAAGCAAACAAGATACATCTCTAGTTTCGAAATTATTTCTGACATTCCTCTTTAAAAGAAAAGAAGTATCATATTTTTGCAATTTTTTTTTTGACCCACTGAGAATGTATGCATTTTAACAATTTACTCATGGAGCCATATTGAAATTCCAATATCTCTGATGAACAATATATAAAATTTATAAAGATGAAAAGTTTCTAATTTTTATCTTAAATCTTTTACAGGCTACAATGAAAATTTTGAAAAATTGGCATATAACTTAGGGCTGGGTATCGAGTTCGATATTTTGTACCATATACATGTATGATGCTTCTTTCTTATAATTTTTTACCCCCCTGTAATTTGACTCTGAACAATAGACTAGGGCTGGGTACCATTCATGCACACTGTAGTATCATGCTACATTAGACAATAAATAAGATTCATATTCTGCTTTTACTCAAAACTCTGTTTAAACCACCATCGAGTGTTTGTAATATCTTCCGATTGCTGTGTAACGTGTGTTTTGTAATGTTGCTGAAATATGTTATTTACTCTGAGTCAGAACAGCGATCGTGGAAGAGAGAACATAGGCAGACAGCGCTGGAAGCAGCTAATGCTTATCAGTAAATCAGTGGAAAATGAATAGAAATTATGAATCTGTCTGAGCTATGCATTTTTAAACGAACACACACTAGTGTAAATGTAGCCTAAAAGATGTGTTATCTGAAAACTATTTGAACTTTATTAAAACTATTATTTTAACTTTATTTAAACTAATTTTATTGTGTTAGTTACATTTTGGTTCTTTGTGCAGTGGCTCAGGAGATTCGTTTTTTTAGTCTGTATAAACATCAACAAGCTGAAATTATTATTTTTTTAGATAATGTAATCTTGTTAAAACTGATTTCATAAAATGTATATTTCGAAAAAAGTATCATTCAGGAACCGCTAATGAAGTCAAGGTATCGGTATCAATATCTAAAAAAATTCAACGATACCCAGCCATAATTTTAACCCCCTCTACAAAATAGTGTAATATTCACTCAGTAAATATTTATCCATGACATTTAATATGTTGGCTTTAATCACTATACATGTCTATCTTTCTTCAGAAAAATATTAGCAAAATCAAAAATTTGAGCCAGAGACCTCTGGTTGAGTTGAGACACGGAATGACCCCTCATATATTCAATCCTAATATTGTGTTAGTGTGGGGACTCGTAAACAAGTTTGAGCGCAGGGAAGCGCTAAGTTCATAGGATGTGGGGGGGGGGCATAAATTGGGTATTGGAGTTTGGTTTCCTTTAGTGTGTCTTTGAGGTGGCCTGGTACATACACAAATAGACATAATGCACCAATGCACACAAACTCCTCCAGATACACACACACACACACACACACACGCTTTCACTTCATCTCCTTGTTGCAAACGTATGACGTCAGGTTGCCAGGCAACTGTCTGAGCAAACAGAATCCCTCTCCACACAGAAGGGAGGCCCCATCCTGTTGATCAGCACGTGGCTCCCGCAGCCCATTAACACACGCTTTTGCACAATACAGCCATTAACTTCATCTCTCAATCCTTCCTTTAATGTACACATTTCCTTAACTTGCTTATTAGAGAATGCTGCCCTTGACAGTAATAATGTATGGATGTATAGCTTGCATTGTTAGGAGGAGGACAAAAGAGAAAGATACTATGAGTGATGAGGGAAACCCACACAGGAAGAAACCTGTTTTTCTTTAACCGTAAAGAGGCATAGTGAAAACAGAAAGGCAGTTTGCATGGTGGGAGGATCAAAAATATTTTCCATCGTCTGGTGATACTAGAATTAAATCCATTTACCACAAACCTTTTATCTCATTAGATGACAGTTATGTGTTTATAGTCTCTGTACTATCGTTATGTTTTGTGGGTTTTTTCACCCGTTCACCTTGACTTTACCTCCCATTTTCCATTTTAGCTTGTCTCGTTTCATTAGGACAGAGAAGGCAGATTTGATTCTTAAAGTGTTCTAGCAGCAGGAAATTACAACACCTCGATAAAGCTATTTTTTCAGCCTGTCTGTTTTAGGCACAGTAACACGATCTCATTCTTTTATCAAGACCCCATGGTGCTTTACTCTTTTTAGATAAAAAGACAAAAAAAATAAAAATTTGCCAGGATTTTGAACCCTGAAGTCAACATCTGAAGTGGGATTTCAGTGGTCATAAAAACTGGCCTATATTTACTTTTAAGGGCTGGGAATTCACATCCTGATTCTATATTACAATAAAAAAGAACAAAAACAGCTTTCAATATGTAACTGCAAAGAGCTTAAGCTGCTAAAGCAGCAGTCTGCTTAAACCCCAATATTTTCTTGCAGTCAACCTCAAGCATGTCTTAAGATGCTTCCATCCAATCAACAGCCAAGTACTTAACCAAGTCTACATAAATATAGCATAATATTTTTTTCATGTCAAGAGCGTTTCTCGATACACATTTAACATTTTCAACTTCTTTTAACTCAACACTTTAACATCTTAAAAAACACTCATACATTAGACTCAAAAAAAACGTGAAATGTGAGGGCAAACATCAAAAACATCTGTCTAGTGCATGTTTACATAGAAAAACAATGGAAGAGAATGGAAAAAAAATTCTGTGAACGGCCCTGCAATGTAAGGTGCTGACATTCTAAAACTATTAATGTGAAAAACGCTTAATGTTGTTGTTTTTAGAACATTAACCCACATTAATTCAGAAACCGAAACTAAATACAAAAAATAAGTAAGAGACTGTCTCTGAGTGAGTCTTTAACCGTCATTCAACTACATGTTCAAAAACTCAGATTAATTAAATGAAATATGTAATGGCAAACGCTGTTGAAATCATTTTACCTTTGAGTGCCATTTAAAGGCTCAGCTGACCAGCAGAATGTCAGTGCTAAGACAGCTATTTCGCTTTCCTTGGACACGACAACCTATTTTCTCAAATACACATGACTCGGCCTGAAGTACAGACGCAGATAATTGCACGAGATCAGTCGATCTCTCTCATTCGCTGTCTGTTTAGGCTTGTTAAGTGCAAATCTACTAGCCTCTGTACAAATCAGCATGGTACAAATTGTTATCATTACTAACCTATTTAATATTCAGTACGCAAGCACAAAGTGTAAAATGAGAATGGCATACGAAAAACGAAAACATGAAAATGTCGCGGTTGCTGCGGTTGTTGCATTCCTTTGTGGTTATGCTCGTCAATAGCGTGGTATTCATGGGTTCCAAAGAAGTCACTTCCACTATGCTCGCCGCCATATTTGTGTCCGATGTGACAACAAGCACAGCACATCTCTATGAGATTTAATAGATAATATTAATATATTGAAATAATAAACTACCTTTTACAGTCAAGTGTAACAGTTAGATTGTAAAATTTAAAACTGACATCAGCTCAAAGCACTTTTGAGTCAATGATAGTGTAACAAGATAACGTTATTAGCTTACTAGACAATCTGAATTTAATTAGCACATTTTAGCACAATTTATAATAAATCAGTCTTTCTGGACAAATTATTGTTTGAATTGCGAGCGTAGCCGCTCGATGAAGGCTTTAAGAGCTTGGAGAATCCTCTGCCGGCTGGTGAGCGAGACTCGCGCTAACGGTGATTCCCTTCTCTGCCCACGTTTTGATTTCAGCAAGTCAGTTTTGGTCAATGCAAACAATCACGAGCCCAACATCCAGCAAGCCAAGAAAACATGCAATCTACCTAAGGGAAAACGTCTTTCACTTCTAGTGTATTCTTAAACCTGGATAGAGATAGAGAATTGGTGGGTTTTTGTTAAATGTGAACCAAAATCATCACAATTAAAAGAACCAAAGACTTAAACTACTTCAGTCTGTGTGCATTTAATTTATTTAATACACAAGTTTCACAATTTGAGTTGAATTACTGAAATAAATTAACTTTTTCACGACATTCTCATTTATTGAGATGCACCTGTATGTAGGCTATGTTCTAAATTATTACACCACTTGTGCAGCCAGTCACAATTCACAAAGGTAATTTACTCAGGACGTTTTTTTAGTTTGTTAGTTTTTTAGTTTGTTAGTTTTGTATGACAAATTTAATAATATGATAAATAAATAGGTTTAGCAAAACAAATGTGATTATTTTTGAAAACCTTGTGATTATTTGTATACACCTGTAAATATATATATACACGTAACTGCAGACACAAATACAAATATTTTAGCATTCTTTATTCTCCTATAAAGAATCACAATTGTCTCTTATCCTTTTCTGACCGTACGTTAGCTGCCAGTGGTGCCTTCTGATTGAAGCCAACCATTTATTCCGCCAATCTAACCTCTTTGGGATTGAATGAAATTGTTGTTTGGGTCGCACAGCTGTGACTCGATGGCGGCGATAAAACACTGTGACGCCCGTTGAACCTATGAATTGCAATATTGCAGTTATTGCGACAGCCCTAATACCAGCCATGCTACGGCATGCTTCAGAGGTGGTTCTCTGCACTGCTTTGCTAAAGATACAAGTGCAAATTTTGTGCAAATCTGTGATGAAAACCTGGCTAGTGAAGTCTTTGAAGGTAACAGGGATGATTACTGCTGAATAAAATGCACCAGGGTAGATTTTTGGCATTTTTAAATTAATCGGCATTGGCCGATTATGCTGCAATTAGGCCGATTAATATACAGGCGCGTCTGCAAGCTCACGTGACGCTGCCTCGTGCGGCAAGCAGATTGCCATTCCACTGGCACAATGGATAACCCTGTGATGTCCCCCTCTGCCTGCTAACTTTTTGAAGAGAGAACTCCCTCAGCCGTCATCACTACGCCGCGTGACGCTTCGTTCAATAGGTTGTTTGCACATGACGTCATTGCTGTGGCGCGAAATGCAGTGATTTTTTCTCTATAGGAATCAGTTACATTAACTCATAGTGCGCAATCATATTTATGTATGAATGGATGACAGAGACATGCATTTTCCTTTAGCACACACACTGAAGCGCGCGT
The DNA here is from genome assembly GCA_027422405.1 of Ptychobarbus kaznakovi. Classification (NCBI taxonomy): domain Eukaryota; kingdom Metazoa; phylum Chordata; class Actinopteri; order Cypriniformes; family Cyprinidae; genus Ptychobarbus; species Ptychobarbus kaznakovi. Next base: position 18,112,104 of record CM049804.1, on the reverse strand, counting down.
GACGTCTCAATGAGGACATAAACACACGAACAGCATCTCCAGAACTGATCTGAGAGTCACTTCATGAGCGTTTCACCATTTCATTTGAGTAAAACTATCCTCATATCATATACACACAGAAATGTAAAGGTATTCACGGCAACCCGTCAAAATAAAAGTCTGGGTTTTTTGAAGACAGTGCAGCAGAAATATTTGTTCAGCAGAATCTACATACTACTAGTACTAAAATTATGAAAACGTATTTTTTTAAGGAATGATCACACAACATTTCTAACATGTTTTAATTTTAATAGTAAATTCCTTTTGTTTGCCTTTTTTCAATCATTTAAAGATAAATTAAAGTATTAAATGTTTAATTTAAGCAAGTTTATATATGACTTTATTTCTTATTACTTGACTTAGATTTTATGAGATGAAGGGGGAAAAAAAGAAAGAAAGAAAATCGGCCAAATATATCGGCCCAAAAAATCGGCATCATCGCCATCGGCTGCTCTGATTTGGAAATATCGGCATGAATGCCAGAGAAAAACCCATATCGGTCGACCTCTACCCCAGGTTATGTGTTGGACATATGCAGAAAGACAATTACTGTTTTGTTGTATCAATCATTTTATGATAATTTTCCTTGATTCACGATTGGTAACAAGAATTTTTCCCTCCACCCTACTCAATATTGCAGGAATCTGAGCCTCTTCCTCTGAGCAGGATGTTTTAAATTCACTATGAATCTCTAGGGCTCTTTTTAATATAATAAATATAAGCTTGGGTATTTTGATTCTGACTTGCAGATTGTGAATACATTTTACTAAATTGTGAATTGAAGTGCGAAGCAGACACAAAGGAATTCCTTGAGGTTCCTCATACACTGAGGAAAATACTCTTAAATGCTTTAGGTAGACATATCTGACAGGATGGCAAGTGGCTTTAAACTGTATGCTAAGATGGTTGAAATGCTTAATGTTGTCACCTCCTATGGGACTGTCTGTGTGTGTTTTTCTCTCTAGACCACTAGGGCTCAAATCCTACCTTTTTTTCCAGCTACAATGTTGTGCTAATGATTTGGCACATAGTTATCAAGTGATTAGTACAGTTATGGCAAGTTTTTATACTGTTTATCCTAGATCATTTGTATTGATATCATGTTTGGCAAGCTGAATGGAGAGTTTAATTTTGTCAATCAAAAATAATGTGTGTAATTCAGAGTTGTTATGTTGGGCCGTGTCCCATAGGAATAGTTCAGGTCTATTTTTGGGTCTCTGTGTGAAATTTTCCACAAGAGAAAAGCAAATTCCCTCTGAAGTCACAGATGGTAACAGAAATGATGTCCGTGATATATGGACCAATACATCATTGTGAAGTAAAATGAGTTATGGGGGAAAATTAATGATGAGTCTCTTATTCTTGGAAACGTAAGCTGTTTATGCGCATAGTACACACTAATGTCAGTGTTTTCAAAAGTTATCACTGACTTATTTATCTTTCTATTATTTCCATATACTATCAGACAAGCTTGCGTGATTCCTCATTATTGGATTGATCATTTAATTACACAAAGATAATCATCAGTAATCAAACTTAATTTAAAGCAGTGTTTCAATAAAGATCCTGTTTCCTTAGACCTACTGATGTTATTAATGGAGTGGCACATAATTTATGAATCTGTCTTTTTAAATACATTAAACCAAATATAAAACAGAAAATAAATAATTTACTATTGTTTGATAATGATTTAGATAAGCTTATAAAATTATGTATCTGTTCTAGTGCTAATGTGCAAATATGTGAATTATGGACATAACATCTTTTCTGAAATTTCTAAAGTGAGGTAATACGCTTGTATTCACGATAATATTGGCTTTAAACATATTTTAAAATCTGAAATATATACCAGAATGTTGTGTGTAGATCAGGAATATTAACCCATTTCTCTCTTGTCGGAAATCAGAGAATTGATTTGGGTTGGAGGATTCATTTTGAGACATGAAAATAACAGGAAGGATTCCACTCAGCGATATTCTCTGCTTCTCTGTGTGTTTCAATACAGCTACACCAGCACCTACACCAAGATCTTTATCTTTATTTATCTACCACTAATGGCCATATTTGCTCTTTCATTTTCTATCATCCATTTTTTGTTTATCAGGTTTTGCTTCCTTTGCATGCCCCGTTACAGTATTTTCCACAGAAGTGAATTTACTTGAATTAATCTCCTTGGAATTCCAAGAAACAGTCAGTTGAAATAAAAAATATTTGAATATTAAATTATATAATTATTTCTATATTAATTATTAATAATTAAATTAGTTTTAAGCAAATCAGCCTTAGTTTTCATATTTTTTGCAATGATTGTTTGATTTAACAGTGTTATATTTTGAATGAAATGCTTCACCAGAAAGTAGGAAAAACTATGCTAAATGAAAATATTAGCGGTCATGTTTTTATATAATCATTTCTGGTGTAACGGTACAGATAAACAATGGTTCGGATGTTTTCAGTACAGCGGGGGAACAAACAAATATAGAGGTTTGTGCTTTTTTATTAAACAGCAGTTTTCTGAATAAACTATGGATTTATCTTTAAATAAAGTCTGTTTTTACTATTGCAACTTGCTGTCAAGATGTGCCTTTTTGCAAAATAGAAATACTCATGTGACTTTCTAATATTTACAGAGAATGATAAACCCTAAGATGTAAATTATACACTGAGGAAAATACATCTTAAATGCTTTAGGTAGCACACATCTGACAGGATGGCAAGTGGCTTTAAACTGTATGCTAAGATGGTTTGAAATGCTTAATATTGTCACCCCTATGGACTGTCTGTGTGTGTTTTTCTCCTCATATGCTCCCCGTGAGCTAGTTTATCCCTCTCGTTGAGTGTCTCATTTTATTCACCTGTGTCCCATTCATTACCCCTCATTAAGCCCTGTATATATAGTGTTGTCTGCCTTTGTTAAATGTCTAGATGTGCTATGTGTCTCCAGCCTGCTTCTGTTACCCTTTGGCAATTATCCGGGTGTCTGGAGAGTGTCCTGCCCCGATCCAGTGCACAGTCAGACCCAGAGCCCAGCCCACCAACCCCCTGCTGAGCGGAGTCCAAGCCAGAGCTTACCGATGTTGGAGAGACCGAGCCCACCGCGACGACGAACCATCACCGTACGGAGCGTCAGAGCTGAGGATCGCTGCATAACCGATGTTGCTTGTGACGTCAGAGGTGCAAGAGCCGGCTGCAATGCCTGGCACGAGGGAGCAAGCCGTGGACAGCGAGATCGCAGAGAGGAGCCCACTGCACCACGGCTGAGACATGGGTCTAGCCCTGGACCAGAGTTAAACGAGGGCTCCTGTTCCCGAGTTTAGCCCAGAAAGTGCTCCTGTTTCCTCCAGCCCAGAGAGGGCTCCTGTTTCCACGTCCAGCACAGGGAGGGCTTCTGTTCCCGTTTGGCCCAGAGAGGGCTTCTGTTCCCAAGATCGGCCCAGAGAGGTCTTCCGTTCCCAAGATCAACCCAGAGAGTGATCCCGTTCCCAAGTTCGGCCCAGAGAGGGCTTCCTTTCCCAAGATCGGTCCAGAGAGTGCTCCCGTTCTCAAGATCGGCCCAGAGAGGGCTTCCGTTCCCAAGATCGGCCCAGAAAGGGCTTCCGTTCCCAAGATTGGCCCAGAGAGGGCTCCTGTTCCCAAGTTTGGCCCAGAGAGGGCTCCCGTTACTGAGTCTAGCCCCAAGAGAGTTCGTATCCCCGAGTCCATCACAAAGAGGGCAGCAGACGTCACCAAGTTCGGCCCAGGGAGGGCTTCTGCTCCTGTTTACAGCTCTGAGAGCCCGGAGGATCAGAAATGCATCGTCCCTCTGCTTCTGTAAGACTCCTCCATCCCTTTGGCTCCACATTGGTCCTCTTTTGCTTCTGCTCCACTGTGGCCCTCCGGATCCTCCTCGTCACCCTGGATTATCGGTTCTCCGCCTCTGGCTCCTCTGCTGCTGCCATCAGTCGGCCCCCTGGAGTCATCAACCCTTCCTCCTCCATGGCTCCTGCCTCCGTTGACTCCACCGTGGGTTGTCATTACGGCCGTGGCCTGGGTCCCACCTGGCACTGCCTGCTCCAAGCCCCTCCTGTCTCCGTCTGGTCTGCCCGGGCTCTTCTTGTCTCTTCCCTGGCTCCTCCCTCCATCATCACCACCCTGGACTCTGTCTGTCGGCCAATGACATATTGCCCCCCTCCCGGAAGGCAGATCCTCATTTACAGGAGGGGGGAAATATGTCATGCTCATGGACTGTCTGTGTGTGTTTTTCTCCCCATATGCTCCCTGTGATCTAGTTTCTCCCTCTCATTGAGTGTCTCATTTGATTCTCCTTTGTCCCGCACAACTCGGGAAATGAGAGCATCCGAGGAGTGCGTTAATGCAGTGATTACACTTGCTCTGACGACAGCTGTAGGTAGCCTTCCATTAACTAGCTAAGCTACTACTAGGCTTCTAATACATCGATTAGCAATGGATTAATAAATATACTTAATTATTATGAAAATACCACAGATGGCGTGAATAACACAGATAAATTATACATAGTCGTAGTCGAGTGTTTATTGTATTTATTTGATCATTCAAAACGTTTATATCTTCTGTTTACTACATTTACATTTATGCATTTAGCAGACGCTTTTATCCAAAGCGACTTACAGTGCATTCAGGCTATACATTTGTATTGTCAGTATGTGTGTTCCCTGGGAAACTAACCCATATCCCTGGAGCATCATGAGTTCCGCTACTTCTGTGACTGGATATGTGGATTTTCTGTGCGAGCGTCCTCTGGCGTCCAGTATGAATGAAAAAGACATCACCCCCCCGGTTTCACAGACAAGGCTTGAACCTAGTGCTAGACTAAAATGTAACTCTTAGCTGTTTTAACTGAAATAAACTTGCACTGACTTATCCTAAAATATATCAGTGCCTTTGTTTTGTCTCAGATGCACCCCAGTAATGTTTTTTTCTAAGCATGTTTATAAAAATGACTTAAATGTCCTAATTAAACTATTATCTAATCCTGGTTTAGTCTAAGCCATGACTGCGAAACTGGGCCCATGTGTTTAGTGCCAATGGCCAATCCAATTATTAATTGTTAAAAAAAAAAAATTATAAGTATCGGTTCAGGCACCGTTTAGGCACTGGTACCGTTTTAAAAGTATCGATTTGGCACCGGTATCAAAAAAATAAAAACTATACCCAACGCTACTCGTTACAACCAATGTATGCAGAATACAATCTCTGAACGCACAACACGTCAAACCCTGAAGCAGATGGGTTACAGCAGAAGAAGACCACACCGGGTGCCGCTCCTGTCAGCTAAAAACAGGACACGGAGGCTACAATTCGCACAAGCTCACCAAAATTGGACAATAGAAGATTGGAAAAGCTTTGCCTAGTCTGATGAGTCTCGATTTCTGCTGCAACATTCAGATGGTAGGGTCAGAATTTGGCGTAAAGAACATGAAAGCATGGATCCATCCTGCCTTGTCTCAACGGTTGGTCGTGGTGGTGTAATGGTGTGGGGGATATTTTCTTGGAACACTTTGGGCCCCTTAGTACCAATTGAGCATCGTTTAAACGCCACAGCCTACCTGAGTATTGTTGCTGACCATGTCCATCCCTTTATGACTAAAGTGTACCCATCTTCTGATGGCTACTTCCAGCAGGATAATACATCATCTCACAAAGCTCAAATCATCTCAGACTGGTTTCTTTAACATGACAATGAGTTCACTTTACTCAAATGGCCTGCACCGTCACTGGATCTCAATCCAATAGAGCACCTTTGGGATGTGGTGGAATGGAAGATTTGCTATCATGTCAATATGGACCAAAATCTCTGAGGAATGTTTCCAACACCTTGTTGAATCTATGCCACAAATAATTAAGGCAGTTCTGAAGGCAAAAGGGGGTCCAACCCGTTACTAGCAAGGTGTACCTAATAAAGTGGCCGGTGAGTGTATTTCGCTGTTGATGCCAAAGTCTGTGTGTCCAAACAAACTCTACAGTATTGTGATGCATGACGTCTTGAGGCTGAAATGTCACGTTCAGCCAAGAACATTTCATTTTTCTTTGTATTCTTTTTATACTATTTGTGTTGGCCCATTTATATTCCTTGTCTTCACACTCCCTTGTGTTGAGACTCTTTTCTCTGTACATCACACATCACCCTATGCTTTTTAAACTAGTGGGCATGAACTTACTCCCTGGCATGCTGTAACTCATGGCAGCCCTATCAACTTGATTGATTTTTGTCCTTTTACTCTGTCTTTTCCTCTTCTTGTCACGGCAGTTTCTCTTGCCTCTGCCCTTTGCAGAGGTTTTATGTCAGTTTCTTCCCTCCCTGTGGATGTGCTGGCAAACTGCTGTTGATTTTTCTCTCTGCTTAAACTCATTGGGAGTGTCCGAGAACAGAGAGAGAGAAATAGAGACAGAACGAGAGTATTAAGCAGACAGAGAGAGAGAGAGAGATTGATTGGTATGGCATGCTGAGCACAGAAGCAGGCCAGGCCCATGTGAGTCATTTGCTGAGGGGCCCTTTGAACTTACAGCTATGTGGAGGAGCACTATGTTGTTTTAACTGGGTGTACTGGAGTAAACGAAATGTCCAAATGAAGGCAAGACTTGTACACCTTGTCAAAAAAAGACTATTATTTTTAACTGTCTCCCTGGAGTAAAATTGAATTGCTCAGATGTTGCCTTTTCTTAACTTAGGAGACTTAATGTTGTATAAAATATTGTCTTACGTGTTTGTTCTAAAATATATTGAATGGAAACAAATGCGAGTTACTGTAGATGTTATTTTTTAGATTTCCTCTGAAACTGAAAGCAGGGATCCTCAAAATATGGTGTGTGACGGTGCTGTAAAAAATGTAAAAACTCATTCAAAATATGAGTAAAAAATATAATAGTATCAATTATACTAAAATAGCACTGATGTGCATTTCAATTAACTATATTGCAAGAGATCATATATACAGTATATATAATAAATTACATATTATATATTACAATACTATAACATTATAACAAAATAATAAAGTTGAACTTTGCAATCTAAGGGCCAGACTTACTAATCATGACAAATTAGTGTGAGAACGCAATTCCATAAAAGTGCGGACGGGAGTGAAAAGTTCTGTGGTTGATGTATTGACAGTATGCAAAAGAACACAGATGCAATCAGTTCACATCATTTATGACCAATGCAGTCTACCAACAGCAGCGCAAATCAGCACAGGGTTACAAACCAGCACAGCCCATGATTAATAGACCTGTGTAATGTTCTTAGAACACAGGCGCAAAATGGTTTAAGACATGTTTTTGGGGGTTAAATAATGTTGCAAATACCAGTAAACTGACTTCCACAAACCTTAGTAATTCACCTTATATGATTTATTTAATATCTTTTCACAAAAATGTTGCATCTGTGTAACTGTGTCTCAGCCTTTCATCAAAAAACTGCTTCATAGAGACATCAGTAGTATTGTTATCAGTGATACTCACCTTCAGTTATAAAGAAGATGCCACTAAACAAATGTTATGTTGTTTCTACATTAATTTGAAGATTGAATGTGAAATTCTTGCAATATAAAATTATATTAAAATTTTTATTTTGGGTGGGATTAATCACGAAAAAAATGTGTGGTTAATATTTTTTGTTATGATTGACAGCACTAATTTACATATGATTTGATATAAAATATTTTGACCAGACTAGAAATGCAATGCTCAAAAGGGTGTCTCTGCTTAATCTACCAAGAGATTTATGGCCTGAAAAAGTTTGAAGGCCGCTCTAGAGGAGACACATGAGAGATTTGTGGAGATGCAGGACTTCAGCGAGTGTCTTCGTGTTCTCTCCATTTAGAAGAAGCAATTGAGATATTACAGACACACAGGCTCTGTTGTTATTGGTGTGTTTACTAGAATCAGAGACCTTTTAATAAATATGCTTGACATGAGTCGATAATCTTAAGTCAGCTTTGAGATGTTACTAAGTCTGTTTCTTCTCTCTCTCTCAATCTATAGATTGAAAATTTCAACTTCGGTGGAAAGGTCATCAGTTGCTCTTCCGTGTGCACCTGCACCTCCCCCCACAGAGCTACGGTCCAGGCCCCTAGCCCCTGTCTGTGGCGCGGCTCATCTCTTTGCGTTCCACGTCTCTGTTCCTACTTCTTTGTTGCGCACTCCACGTCTGCCAGAGACGCCTTTCTTCCTCATTGCTAGAAAGCGAGTCCGATCATGACATGCCAGCAGTGTCGTTACCATTCCCGCTCCTGGGTTGTCCCTGTACGACTGAGCTGGTCTGAGTTGTTTATTCGGGCGAGGGGAGACTGGGTGTGTCTGAGCCCTGCCGAATTCTCCCGCCTTCTGTTTATCCAGTGCTGCTCTCTGACAGAAGCCTCTCACCTCTGACCTCTGGCAGGTTGGTTGGAATTGGAATTGAGCTATGGTATGTTAGGTGGATAAGAGATGGATGAGGGTTTGTGTTAGTTGATTTCTTGGTCTTGGACATTTACCTGTCTTGGCAGTAAGATGCACTTTGGAGCTGATTGTCTGACTTTGTTGGTGGCTGCATACTATATGAGATAAGATGCATGGACAATTCAGGTTTGTAGGACTATAGTACTGAGCAACGTAGGGAATGTGTGCTATATTGATGATGGTAGCATGTGTTCACTGGAATGTGTTGATAATGCTGCAATGTGATGTGCAGACCATTATTGAGCGGAACAGTTGATTAAAAGATGAATACACATAGGTTAATAAGTGAGATGTTTCAATGAAGTTTAAAGAATTATTCATTATTTAACAAATGTTGATCTATTGTTGCAGTTATGGGTTTCTATGTTTATGGCAGTTTGATTATAATGTGAATGTAATGGGATATTATGGGGCGGGTTAAATTGTATATTATCTATGGATGAAAATGTAAGTGGTCTTTTGATTAATTGTGATGCTTAAATCTGGTTTGCGTAGAGTAAAATTGTAAATAATATTAGTATATACGGGGACTGGGTTATGGGTTTCATATTTGTAGGCTGGACCTCATATTTGAGTGTGCACTATAATTATAAGGTATTCATTGGATTTGATGATTTGGAACATTAATCTGAGAGCTGAACTGAACAAATAAGCTTTCATTATGTATATGTGTGTTAGGATAGGACCTATTATGACCGAGACTACAAATGTGTGCTTGTGGAATCAGGAAACTAAAATAATTGATGAGAAATTTAAAATTTATGTTCCAAATGATTCATAGAAATGCATGTTAAATCAGTATTAATTTTGAATTGAGTTTTTACAAAATATTGTATGGTAGGATGACTTATTCAATATATCCTCATGATGATTTTGGATAAAAGAACTCGATTTTGAGATGGTATGAATTTTTAATTTTAATATATTGACACATAATATGGAATGCTTAGCTATGGACAATATGGTTTTGTGATCCAGGATCATGATGCCTGTGAATGATGGAGGGTAGAATTAGGTCTGTCAAAGTGAGCTTTGTTTGCCATTGTCATGTTTACGCATCTGAAAGATGTCTTGTCAGTATGATGAGGGAAATTTAGTTTTATTTTGCATAACTAATATTCAGGCATTGTTTTGCAAGTAAAATTGGTGTAGTTGTGGTTTACTCTAGTGGTATTTTAGTACTCGAGTGCAGAAGATTAGAGAAATTTTATGTTGCATTTAATATATGCAATTTCCTATATATATATATTATAATATATATATATATTTATATTTAAATTTATAATAGATTTTTAGATGGGCAGATGCAGATACAGCCTTGTACTCCTAAATATTCTGATGGCCTTAATTTTTGTTCTATAGTTATTAACGTTTATTCAATATTCTGTTTTGTAAAAATAGAGGAGAACCCGGCAGTTCTTAAAAGCTGAAGAATTCCAAAAGGAACTCCGTTTTTTTCACTTTAAAGTACAACTAAGCATATCGTTTACATGTAGCACGTCAATTCCGCATGTTATGAAAGACCCGTGGACACGAAAACAACCCGCGGCAAACTGCGGACTTGGCAACACAGCGTGCCAACTTGATGCTTCCTCTGAAGACTGCTCAGATGTGTTCAACTTGAAGCAGCGCTGCTAGACCGATCAGTGTGTGTCATCAAAGTACTGCGAGAGCTATAAGAGAGCGAATGTCTCCTAATGCTTTCATTCGCCATACTTAGATGTCATACGATCGTCATACATTACTCTCGCGTGTCACGTGACAGAGTATAATAGCAGCCTCTGCTGTTGAAAAATCACTTTTTTTCATATCGCGATATTATGGCAAATGCGATTAATCGTTCAGCCCTAGCATGTCCCGGGAAAAAACGATATAATAAAATATTACCTAAATTAAGGGGGCTAAAGCACTCTTGAGATACTGTATTTACCCTGGTGTGTATGACCTCTGACATCATGCTGCATTTTATGAATTAAGATCTGAAACTATAACAGCTCGTAAACCTCTGACTGATAGTAAAAGTGTGATGTCAGTCTTTCCAACCACAGAAATCACCAGATTGCTTTGTTCTGGGTTTTACCTGTTGAGGAAAGACTCGTTTTGCTCAGATGAAATAGTGGGTGCAGTTTGGGTTTCAGTTATGAGTGTCTGTCGCATTGCCTGCGCCCCCACCTCTTTTTCCCTTAACCACTGACTCTCTATATACTACTGACTCACCTAACACTGCTGCTTATTATTTGAATATCTGACTTCATTTTAGATTGTTTTTTTTCCATTTCAACTGATTGTTCCCTCCAAATGAATATTATGTCATTGTTAGGGATGTGCCTCTCTATGTTACTTTGTAGTCTACGTGACTCTCAGGACATGCCTCTGTCTCCGTAGTGCTGTGATGTGTCATATTCACGTAGCAGCAGTGGTGATGAGAGAATGTGCTTGAGAAACAGTTTAGAGAGGAGAAATCTATCTACATAAAAAAAATTGGTCACTTTCTTAGTGATTAAAAGTATAGCGCATCTACTAATAATTATATATAAATAAATACTTTTTTTACTGATGCAAATATGTTGGAAATGATGCATTGCGATATAATAGCCAACTATGCATTGCGATATAATAGCCAATGCGCACTTTTTTACATCGTTAACTTTTTCGTGTCGATCCACCGATGCAAATCTCTAAACCATTACATCCCTAGTCATTATAGATTCTCCCTTGTGTTGTCCTAAACCTGTATGATGTTATTTATTTAATAGAAAATGGATATAGAAATAATATTTCTATCTTTCTCTTTCGACGTAATAATGGTTCATATGGTGACTGATCTGTCAACCTCAAAATGGTCAAAACACCAAAAAGCACTTTTGTCATTTGTCATTATCAGTTGTCAATGTCATTGGTAATTTTTTTTAAATATGCAATTTCCTATTCAATCGCCTATTTTTATATATGTACACATAGCGTTCCTTTATCTTTATTTCTGTTTTAGTCATTTATAGTATCATTTTAGTAGTATTTAGTAGTTATTTTATCATTTTGTGTTTTAGTTAACAAAAGCAACACTGGTTTGAATGAATAAGTGCCAGTCCTGCAGAAATCAAGTGACTTTAAGTCAAATGCATATTTTGTTTATTTTCTTAAGGGCCCTAAAAATCCAGCAGAAATTGAAAGGGAGGAGATTAAGCATGTGGAAATAATAAACATTTAAAGAGCTAGCCAGTCAGTGGGAGACACAGTGATGACTGCTATCAGTACTGGGGGAGATTAGCATCTTCTATGAGGAAAGCACCTTGTTCTGCCCCCCTGTGCGGCAGCCAGAAGGCACGTGTGTGACAACTAATTAAATGCTTACAGAAAATAAAAATGAAGCCTGGAGCAGCAGATTCATTTCTCCTGTCATAATGCTAATAAGCTTTGGTGACATTTTCTGCTCAGCTATTATCTCTGCTTAATTAGCCTATTTTGTCAGATTGCACTATACATCTAATGTTTCCAGTAATATATACCAAATGCAATGGCTTTTTTCAAAATTGTATGGATAATGATGCATGTAGTAAAAGTTTCAAGTACATTTCTCTTGTGTTTAGAGGCAACATTGTGTTAAGAGTTTCAACTCGCACAATATGAGTTGAAAATAAGATTCATTCATTTATTTATTTATTTTTGGTTGCATTTTAGTTTAGGGACCAATTCTCACTATCAACTAACGATTAACTATGACTTTGTCCTCAACAGACTCGCAATTGTCTGCTTAGTAAGGTAGTTCAGTTTAGCTATGGGGTAGTAAGGGATCTAAAATATGTGACCCTGGAGCACAAAAACAGTCTTAAGTCACTGGAGTATATTTGTACCAATAGCCAAAAATGCATTGAATGGGTCAAAATTATAGATTTTTCTTTTATGCCAAAAATTATTAGAATATTAAGTAAAGATCACGTTCCATGAAGATATTTTGTAAATTTCTTACCATAAATATATCAAAACTTATTTTTTTTATTAGTAACATGCATTGCTAAGAACTTCATTGGGACAACTTTAAAGGCAATTTTCTCAATATTTTGACGGATCATTTATCTGAATATTTCTCTGAATATATTTCTCTGAATATTTCGAATACATCAAAGGAAAGCTTATTTATCTACTGAATTTTGAAAAATTGACACTTATGACTGGTTTTGTGGTCCAGGGTCACATATGGTCATGCAGAATAATGCATTAATATGTTCTTTATAAGTACTAATAAACAGCCATTATGCTAGTAATATGCATGCTATAAGCAAGCAACTAGTTAATAGTAATACATGGTCCTTAAATAATGGTTACTTAGCTAGTCAGCAGCATCCATCCGGCATTTGGTGTCTTGGGAATATTACGAGTGTTTTATTAACGTGTTTCACAGAAGATGCTAATAGCTAGTTCTAATTTACATCGTTTTTATAGAAACATTATTAATCTAATTAATTTATCAAAATAATATTATCAAGTGAACATTCATAGTTAAATGTATTAATAAATCTTATCTAAATGGAAGGAAACACACTGAAGTGTAAGTGTCGGCTGTTAAATGGCATAATATGATAGCATCTAACATTAGCAGCACATTAGCATTACAGCTTATTTCTGCATTTTCAGGTTTCTTTGATAAATATAAAGTTGAAAGAACAGCATTTGCAGTATTCATTAAAACATTCTGAATGTGTTTGCTGTCGCTTCTGATCAATTTAATACAATTAAATGCTTGCTGAATTTCATTTCTTAAAAAGAAAGAAAAAATCCTAAAGACCCCAAACTTTTGAACAGTAGTGTATCTAAATATTTCCATTGCAATATATACTGCACTTATAAGTACTGCTGTATGTCTGACTAAATATTTTCCTTTGAATTTACTTTTTGCACAGATTCCTCCAAGAAGCTTAAAGATGTCCTTGAAGAGTTTCATGGAAATGGTGTCCTCTCCAAGTACAACCCTGAACAGGTATGTAATGGCTGTAGCGGCCGTGATCTGGCCTGATTAAATGATCTGTTTAGAGGCAGTGGAGCTTCTGGCTGTGACTTGACAGAACACCAATACAACCTGATCATTACAGAAAATGCTTAGTCATCCTCTCCCCGAAACGAAGTGGTCAGATATCGCCTCCTATTAGAGAAGGTCCTCGCTGACATCATAAAGCCCATGCATCACATTGCCGTGACAACAAAGCCAGCAGGCAGCCGCATCTATAATTTGCTTTATGGAGTGTCGCCATTATATTTCTCCCCTCTCCTCCGCACTGACATAAATAAGAGGCTGCTCGGGGTTTGGCGCCACAGGTTGTGACCCAGAGCCTTGGCTGAATCAATAGTGAATAAGCACCGGTGGCAGTTAATGGGTTTGAAGCTGACGCCAGGTTGGCTGTGTAGTGACATTGCATGCTTCGCATTGTTCATCAGTTTGGTTTAAATCATAAAGACTGGAAGTATCGCAAAATGGAGGTGACTTGCCTTGAGTGCCAATGTGTTGCCTGCTTACGATGACAGTGCGCGGTATTTCAGTCATGTATACAGCCTTGATTGACTGTCTGACTGCGGTTGGGCTGTAAATATCCTTCATCGCAGCCTCAACAAGTCACTGCTGTTTTGAGTATAATGATGTTTAATTATGGTGACTCTGTAACCTTTGTCAAAGGAAGAGTGTCTGTAAAAATGAGCGCCGGTGAAAGGATAAATAAACGCTTCATTGTTTTCTGCGTTATTTGATAGCAGGGCCAGCCTCTGTGTTTTGCACGTCTGAAAGTCAGACAGGAAGTTTCTTTTACAGCCACGGCTGGTTACGCTGCTTTTCACACCGCCAAAACATATAAACGTGTTTGCTAAGACTTAGACAAAGAGAGTCATTTGGGTTCGGTTACTTTCACCTTCCTGTTTTTGATGTGCATCTGCCCAACGTTTGCAGCCCTTCAAGCATAGACTACCTTTGCATGCAAGTTCCTCTCTGTCCACCTCCACTTCCTTCACTGCATGTCTTGCCTGTTTTTGCCTTATTGACTTTTTGCCTTTTTCTAGAGTTTTATTTCAGCAACAAGAGGGATCTGATGGATTTAGATTTGTTAATTCCTGCAATGATATGATTAAAGGGGAATTGACCCACAATGCCTTGAAATTAGTTTTAGCACAGATTAGTGGGTGCAGATTATGTTCCAGTGCCCAATTTGCACATTTTCTTTAGTGAATCGTGCTTGTGAATTCTCTTCAAGGGCTTTTGGTTTTTCATTTTACATTTAGTTTTTATTCCTATTTTATTTCCAGGTTGTCGTTTCAATTTTTGTTTTTGTTAGATTTCACTGTCGTTATTTAGTTTAGTATTTCAGAGATTTCCAGTTTAAGTTTAACATGTTTATTCATTGTATTTTATTTTCTCAGCACAGCCTGGTGTTTTTGCTATCTGGTGGCATTTTCATTATTACACATTTACAAGAAATGACAAGTTTTATAATACAGCATGTATAAAAAAAAAAATATTTTTTTTTTTACATTTATTTAAATTAGTTTTGTAACGATAACATTTTAAATTACATTAATGTCAATGGTTGGGGCAGTAAGATTGATGAATTAATATTGATATGATGGATGGATATGGATGGATTGATTGGATTGATTGATTGATTGATTGATTGATTGATTGATTAATTGATTGATTGATTTGACAGAAATGAAATTGATCATAAGTCACAGTTTTTCAATGTTTTTATTTTGAGCTTGCTATTCATTAAAGAATACTCAAAGAAGAAAAAATGTAAGTTCTCACACATTTCTATACAAATTGTAAGCCGCACAACTATGTAAAAATGGGTAATAATTAGGGTTTAGACAAAATATTTAAGAAATAATACTAAAAGCTTTTCCATGACAGGAGTACACTATATTTTAAAATACATTAAAGCAGAAAATAGATACTTTCTGTTCTTAATAAAATAAATGCAGCCTCTGTGAGCATAAGAAACTTAAAAACATTTTACTTGAAATTTTAAACAACAAGAAAACCTTACCAACCTATAGTGTATTTGTTTCGTTTCTTTTTTTTCCCTTGCTATGCTAATTTTATATGTAAGTTAACAAAAATATTTTCATTAATGTTAATAAAACGTTCCCCTTTTAAGTCATTTATTACCTTATTTTTCAACATGGAAGTAAGCTGTTTTCTGTGAATGTGCGAGACTTCCTGTTCATTAGCCGCTGTAGGGAAGTAACGAAAAGAATAACAACGTGCAGTAAACGGTAAAACTGTTTACACTACAAACCGGTGTGTTCATAATTAAGACAAGACATTAAAATAATATTGTAAGAAACACCAGTTTTCAATATCAGGCAGCAAAACGAGCCGTTTTGTACAGCTAAAAATAACTGGAAGGGAATGAGACCGGAAGACCGGACCTCGCACATACAATGTACAAAGGGTTGAGCATGTTCTTACGAGAAAAGAAAGGTGGATATTTATTTATTTATTTTTACTAAGAGAAAATTACCACCGTAAAGAAGTAGGTCCGGTCTATTCAAATTACTACTCTTGCTACTAAAACTGCAAAACAGCATTAAGTATGATGCAGGTGGACTAATGCAATATAGCATTAAATAAGGAATAATGTAAATTAATTCAATGTCAGAGGAGTAGACGATATGAAAGGTAACACCATTCACTGATCCCTTCCCTCTGCACGAACAACCACGGCAGTGCATATAACCCCTCTCTCCCTCTACCCTCTTCATATATATCTGACTGCCACACAGAAGCAAGATGTTCTCAACCAAGTAAGCTGTTACCTTCTGGGTTTGCATGTTCTGTGGTTCAGTGTGTCTACAGACTGCATGCCCCGGGCCCATCCCTGTCTAACAAGATAGTATTGCTACAATGTCTACTGAAGATCAGAGGTCACGCCCAGTGCTTTTTAATGTGAGCCATGTGTCTGTGCTACTTTAAATTCTATTAACAGCCTCTTCATCATGGTGTTTTTGTAACCTCCGATGATTTTGTTTCTCTGAGCAGCAAATAATGTGCAAATGTATGTGTTTTATGTGTGTTTTTTGATGTGTGTCAGTGGGCTCCCTCTCAATTTTTGTTGCCATGTGTCGTAATGAAATGCTTGAGCGTGTTATTCATGCCCAAAGACAGGAACATCCTCTCTGCTGAAAACATAAAGGAGCAGGAAGCTGCATATTCATGGCATTATTCTGTCTCTCAGGCTTCCTGTCATCTCATTTCTCATCATCTCTCCACTTGTCTCCTGCAGCCCATCGACTATGAGGGCTTCCAGCTATTCATGACGACGTATCTGGAGAATGACATCCCTGAGGAACTTTGTAAACACCTCTTCACCTCCTTCAAGAGCAAGAATGGCGGAGGCAGCTCCCCTGACACCTCTCGATCTGGAGCAGGCATGCTGGGTAAATACTCTTTTTAAAATGCCTTTATACTGTCTATAACGGGTCATGAAAGTTTGTATTTCATATTTATTTTAGCAGTTTTAATAGGAGAAACAGGTGTCAGTTTCTTCTGAGGTTCATTTTTTTGGGAGCTGTGAATGAACAACTGCCCTGATACACTTGTGCGCTGTTCATAAATAGTTAGGCCCTGATTAATACCTGGAAATAAGCTTTAAGTTTGACGATTTTGACAAATGTTGAACCTCATGACTTAAAATAAGAAATATTTACAATTCTTCACTATTTGAAGGTCACTAATCAAACTTTAGGAGTTCATCTAGAGTGCTGCTGCCATTAAAGCAAAAGAGGTGCAAATCAAATACTAATATATTCATCAGCATTTTAGATTTAGTTTACTCGGTATGATACAGTTCTACTGGAAACATATACACTACCTTTCAAATTAAAATACAAATTAAGCTCAGATGAGCTTTATTTGTCACATACACAATTATACAGAGTATAATGAGGAGTGAAATGTGTTCTCTGCATTTAACCCATCCAAGTGGAGCAGTGGGCAGCCGACATTGCGGCGCCTGGGAGCATTTGGGGGTTCGGTGCCTTGCTCAAGAGTCTCACCTCAGTCGTGGACACTTCTTGCCAGAGCCAAACCCACAACCTTGGGTTACCTCAGGTTTCAAGTCCAACGCTCTATCCATTAGGCCACGACTGCCTTTCAAATGTTTGAAGTCTGTAAAATCTGCATAATAGATACTCTGCCGTTCAAAAGTTTGTTTTTGAAAGAAGTCTCTTATGCTCATTTATTTGCATTTATTTGATCAAAGTACATTATTTATTTGATCAGTAAAAACAGTAGTTCATGAAATATTACATTTAAATGTGAGTTTGAAGTCGGTAAAATCGGCATAATAGATACTCTGCTGTTCAAAAGTTTGGGGTCAGAAATATTTTTTTATGTTTTAAAAAAAATAAGTCTCATATGCTCATTTATTTGCATTTATTTGACCAAAAATAAAGTATTTATTTGATCAAAAACACAGTAAAAACAGTAATTTTATGAAATATTACAATTTGAAATAACTGTTTTATATTTGAATATATTTTATATAAATGCGATGGCAAAGCTGAATTGTAAGCAAGTCTTTACTCCAGTCTTTAGTGTCACGTGATCCTTCAGAAATCAATCTAATATGCTGATTTGCTGCTTAAGGCTGATGATACACAAGGCAACTTTTTGAGCAGTTTTGCCGGGCAACTTTTCTTGAGCAATGTTGCTTGGACACATTCCCACTGAGAACGGGTAACTAATTTCTGTCTGGGTACTTTAGATCAGTCGTGGGCCCTGTGTCTCACCTGGTTGCCCATTGACGGCGACATTGCTCAAAAAGTTGTCCCGTGTATCATCAGCCTAAAACTCATTTCTTATTATTATCAATACAAAACAGTTTTATACAAGATTAAAAAATAAAGTACTTTCACCTTTGGTCTCAGATCACACTGTGTCTTTTCATTTAAATTAGATTAGACTGCATAACCAGTTTGCTTGTAAACCTATTTGTAATAAACACTCAGCCTGCATGACTGAAATAATGAACGTCTAAACATCTGGAGATCCCACACATATCTGATGAGCATTTGTTTTGGTGATATGCGACGAAACTTGCTCTTGTCTGGAGACATGCTGCCTGCTTTTCAGGCTCTCCATGACTCTTAAACCATTTTTCTATAAAGGTAAAATTAGACAAATTAAGAGATTTGGCTCTTTGCAAGGTTGATGCAAGAGTACACTTTAATGAAAAGATGCTGGTGGCTTTGTGTCCGCTGCTATTACTGTTAACCTGAGGTGATTTAGGGCAAAGATTAGTTGAGTATATAAACAGTTTGACAGCCAACAGTGCCATCTAGTGCCTTGATTTCTCTGGACTGGCTAATACAATACAATCTGTGATTTCTGTTACTCCATTTTTGTCTTTAATGCAACTCCTTAATGCCAAATGAGAATTGCTCATTATGGCAGTAATACATCTGCCATATTAAGCTGTCCTGAATGGTTGCGCTCATAAACTATCCCAGCTATCTTTTCCTCCGTCTTGCTCTACTCCTGTTCCACTATAATTTGACCCCTGTGTCTCCAGAGCCCAAGTCCATTGATGCAGGCATCTCTATACAGACCGAAGTGGCCTGTGCACCCATAACAGGTACCACAGCAAGTGTGGTGTGATTTGATTGGACAGAAACTTGCATCACGGCTGTGACTTAAACGTTTTCCTTCACCTGGTGTTGTTATGTGTTGTCTTGGTGTGTCTTGGCAGCTCTTTTTATTTATTTGTGATGTCAAACAAAGCAACCAGTGACAGATATGATTTTCATCCATGGTGTCAAGTCAACCACTGTGTGACTGTGGTGACAATTGTGATGCACCGCCAGCTTCCTTAGTACCTTGTGCAATATTAAAAAATGTCATGTGTCACTCTACCTTTTCAAAACTTCCCACAAACTGAACAATTTAAAGTGCTGTGCAGGGGTAAACAGACCAATAACAAGCAATATAAAGCCGAAAACTATCAGACCTAGTGGGTCTCATTCACTAATATTTGTGTACAAATCTTCTTATTTATGTGTGTAGAATGGGTTCTCATGTAAAATGTTCACTGTGTTCATAACAGGTGTGTACATAAATATCTATTTTATTCTGTTTATGAATCACTTTCATTCTGAATGAGCAATGCCATTGATGCTCAGTAAATATGTTTTGCATAGGATGTCTGCTTGAAATCTAGAGAAAAGAAATAAGATTTTACATTGTTACAAAAACATTCTGTTTTAAAGAAATGCTGTTCTTTTGAATTTAATAGTAATCAAATAATCCTAAAATATATGTGTTCCACAAAAATATTAACCAGCAAAATCCTTTTCTGATTGTGACATGAAGACTGCAGTAATAGTTGCTGAAAATTCAGCTTTGCCATCACATGAATGAATTATCTATCTATCCATCTGTCTATATACAGTATATCTATATTCACTATATATTCACTACATTTTAATGACAAAAATGAAGTTATTGATAAATAATGATTTTATTGTAACATATGTGTGTACACACTGTAAGTGAATGAGACCCTATACTGTTTCTTCCTGTCTCATTTCAGATCATCACTTTCATTCTCTTCTCATTTTCCTGTGCTGCTTTTTTCCTTGTAGGTATGAATGGGAAGAGTATTTTGAGTGCTATGAGCCGACATACACCAGAGAACTCTGCAGGGATCACTCCAGGCTCAGGGGCGACCACATCACCCTGCTCCTCCCGCTCCTCCTCACAACGCTCAGGCACAGGGGGCCACACACCCAGAGGCCTCCTCCGCTCACCCGGCATGCAGCCCAATCCCCCAGCGAGCAACAGCAGCAGCAGCAATGCTTTGGCGCTCTCCAAGACTACCAACTCCCCGCGCCTCTCCCCAGGTCAGAGTCGAACAAGGGGACAACCTTGATCTTCACTGTCCTTTTTTAAATGTGTAATCCATGACAAGGGTCTAATAAAGCAATATTGCCTGATCAGAATCTGGATGCTCCCACACAAATATTTTGGTGTGATATCTGGTGTCATTACTGATATATTATAATATACATATTATAAGTGTTCAGTATTTTGGCCAAATAAAGTTGATTTTAAATGTGTTTTATAAATAAAACTGAATTTAATTGAAAAAGTATCATTTAACATTCTTCCAGAACGTAATCAATCAGAAAATCGTACATCTCTCCGGAGGAGTCCTTCTCCACAAAAAGGATCTCAGTCACCCCAAGTGGTCTTCCTTAAAGACATTGTGTGCTACTTGTCCCTGCTGGAGAGGGGGACGCCAGAGGATAAGCTTGAGTGTAAGTTGGAAATTATTCACAAATAATTTTCTGGTAGGATTTTAGATGTCTTTAGGAATTTTTTAAGAAGGATTCTTTGTAAGACATTTTCAAATACTGATTTGGTCATATATATTTTTTTATATTAATAGTTGATGATGTTACCTTGTTCATGTTAAAACAAAGGCAAAGTTTTTATTTGTTATGGTAGTTTATCAGACGCTTTTAAGGTCACATGAGGTTTCTTCCTTTAATCTCCTTCTTATTTACATTAAGACATCATATCCTCAATAATTCCAACGTTTCCAAAGTTCTTGTAAAGAAAAAAAGAAATATAGATATATTAAGTAATTTTATAAATGATGTCTCCAAACCA
This sequence comes from Ptychobarbus kaznakovi, assembly GCA_027422405.1. Lineage (NCBI taxonomy): Eukaryota > Metazoa > Chordata > Actinopteri > Cypriniformes > Cyprinidae > Ptychobarbus > Ptychobarbus kaznakovi. The sequence goes on along the minus strand of CM049804.1, from coordinate 18,090,956 downwards.
GTCGTGCCAACCACAGGAAGCACAGTATTAGTCACAAACATGTGAAAAGTCACCTCATTCTTGACAGGTGTCACATATTTCATTTCCTTACTGACAGTTCATATTTAAACACAGCATATGAAAAGCATATATGGATCTTTGAGATGTTTGAACAGTCAATTTCATTTTAGTTAGTGTAGCCTATGAAAAGCTGAATTTTAGCAGCCATTACTCCAGTTATCAGTGTCACGTGATCCTTCAGAAATCATCCTAATATTTGGTGTTTAAGAAATGTTGATCACAGTTGTGCTGCTAAATATTTTTGTGGAATTGTGGACCTTGATACATTTTTTCAGGATTATTTGATAAATTGAATGTTCAAAAGAATAGTATTTGTTTGAAATATAAATATTTTGTAATACAGAACATTTTGTTTAAGTAGCTATAAGTTATAAGCTATAAATAATAGGGCTGGGTAAAAAATATAGATATACATTTATTCTCATTTTTACGGAACGATATAAAAACGATGTAAAAAAACAGGTAGAAAAATAAACTCTAGAGAGGTGCATTTTGCTAAATATATGCCCCATATAACATATTCATTATAAATTTGACTGTTATTCAATGTTTAATTTAGGTTTGAATAAATCCATCAAGTTTTTATGACAGCCACTATGTATATATAACTAATTTAAGTAGAAATATGATGTAATTAACTTGGCTAATGTCATGCTAGTAACTTGAAAACCATGCTAGCAACATGCTAATCTTGCTAGCAACATGCTAAGGCAAGGCAAGTTTATTTATATAGCACATTTCATACACAGTGGAAATTCAAAGTGCTTTACATAAAATGAAGTGAAATAGTAATTAAAATAACAATCATAGCAATAAAACAAGGAATTTAAACAAAAACTAACAAAAACCTTCCAAAACACCTAACTATTCCACTACTTCACGCCCTACTTCCTTTGACCATCATAAACCAAACAAATCGAACTCAGAGGTCCTATTTTCAACTGATTAACCAACACACGTGTCTTTCTTTGCCCACATTCTCTTTACCATCACATCACTTACTTTAACCTTCTGTTTAAAATAAAAAAATATTTAAAATGAATTTAAAACAGTTAAGAATAGAAAATGATTATAAATAAAATACAGTGCAGTCAGTTTGGACGTAGCACAGTGCTCATTCAACAAATGCACAGCTAAACAGATGAGTTTTGAGACTGGATTTAAACGTGGCTAATGTTTTAGCACATCTGATCTCTTCTGGAAGCTGGTTACAACTGCGGGCGGCCTAATAGCTAAAAGCGAACTCCCCTTGTTTTTTGTGAACCCTTGGTATTTCTAATTGACTCGATCCTAATGATTTGAGTGGTCTGTTAGGTTTATATTCAGTGAGCATATCAGCAATGTATTTAGGTCCTAGGACATTGAGTGACTTATAAACGAGTAAAAGTACTTTAAAATCAATCCTAAATGTAACTGGAAGCCAGTGTAAGGACCTGAGGACTAGTATGATATGCTCAGTTTTTCTGGTTCTAGTCAGAATCCTTGCACCAGCGTTCTGGATGAGCTGCAGCTGTCTAATGGTCTTCTTTGGGAAGCTGGTGAGGAGACCATTACAATAATCCACGTGATAAAGGCATGAACAAGTTTCTCCAAGTCTTGTCTGGAAACAAAACATCTAATTCTTGCAATGTTTTTAAGATGATAGTATGCTGATTTAGTTACTGCTTTGTCATGACCACTAAAACTAAGGTCTGTCTCCAGAATCACCCCAAGATGTTTGACTTGATTTTTAGTTGTTTGACCCCTAGAGTCAATGTATGCATTCACTTTGAGAACTTTATTTGTTAACTTAACTTATTATTTGTTTCCAAATGCAATGACTAACTGAAGAAAGTTCTGGCACACCCAACTGTGAATTTCGTTTCAGTGGGAGTCAATGGGGCTATATTCATTTGGAGATTTGGAGAGATGTATATCTGGGTATCATCAGCATAGCATTGATAGGCAATTTGGTTCTTTCTCATTATTTGACTTAGAGGGAGCATATACAGGCTAAACAAGAGCAGTGCAAGAATTGAGCCTTGTGGGACTCCGCATGTCATGAACGTCCACTTAGATTTATGCTCTCCTATTCTCACATAATAACCTCTCCCTTCTAAGTATGACCTGAACCATTTGAGTCCCATCCCAGAAAGCCTGACCCAGTTTTCCAGTCTCTCTAGAAGTATGTTAGGATCGACAGTGTCAAATGCAGCACTAAGATCTAATAGTACCAGCACTGATATTTTGCCGAATAAAAGCAAATATCATTTATTATCTTAATGAGTGCTATCTCTGTGCTGTGATGCACTCGGAAACCAGATTGAAAATGGTCCAGGTATCCATTTGAGTTTAAGTAGTTGTTCAGCTCATTAAAAACTACCTTTTCAATAATCTTACCTATGAAAGAAAGATTTGATATTGGTCTATAGTTGCTCAACATGGTGTTATCAAGATTGTGCTTTTTCAGAAGGGGCTTAACAACTGCAGTTTTCAGGGAGTTTGGAAAGTCACTTGCTAGTCATGCTAGTAACATGCTATTCACTTGCTAATCGTGCTAGCTACATGCTAGTTACTTGCTAATCATGCTAGAAAAATGCTAGAGACATGCTAGTCACTTGCTAATCATGCAGACAACATGCTAGTAACAGGTTAATCATGCTAAAAACATGTTAATCATGCTAGAAACATGTTATCAACATATATCTAATCCAGGGGTCGGCAAGCTACGGCACACGTGCCAACAGTGGCACGCAGAGGGATAATCGCTGGCACATGAGCAATAGGGAAAACTGCATGCTGACGTACATTTTGATGTAATAAGTTCTCATAGTCACACAGCCTGTTAGGAGCTATAAATACTATTAAATTGTTAGAATTAACTTGCGCTAGTCTACGAATGTGTGCGTGATCGCTGCACATAGGTGCTTCAGATCAAAGCCTCAGCGGTCTAATAGCGCTCGTCAATGTCAAAATTACTGAGATGGCCTATCAAATCAAAGTAGGCAGGGTTTACCATTCACAGATGCACAGTATATCCAGGGATGCAAACTACTTGAATTTTTTCTCAAATATGGCCATTTTGAGAGAGAGAGAGAGAGAGATGTGAGAATTGTAAGCGTCCATCTCTCTCTACAAACAATGAAGCTAAGTTTAGTTACTTAAAATACATCAATTTTAGCCCTCATTGCTGAGAAATATAAAGTAGCGATTCAGTATCGATTAATAAAAGTTGCGTAGCAGCACTGAGAATAAGTTTATGAGCTTTTGAATGTGATTTTCTATCTCTGTGCAGGGGGTAGTATTGGCACAGTGGTTAACCAGAAAAATGAAAAATGGCACATCATGCCGAAAAGGTTGACCCCTGATCTAATATATCTAAATGTTCAAACTTCAGGCTTTACAACTGTTTAAACTTTCAGGCTAGGCTTTCTCAAGCCAACCTAAAGTTTGCCTTGACAAACGTTTTTATCTAGTTGTAACTTTATTATTTTAAAAGCTTCATTAAGTGTAATTTTTAACAAATCAGTAAATTTTAGTCTTCAATATTATATACCAACTGACTCTCATGTATATTTTACAGCATTAATTTCATCAATAGAATTTTATTTATATAGAAAATTTAAAAACAACCTGGTTACCAAAGTCTTCACATTATATCCTGACTCTCAACACATACAAAATTGAATACAGTAAAATTTCACAATGTACCTCAACTCAACTCAAAACAAAATCAAGAAACAATTGTGTCTTAATGAAATCGATTGTAAAAATTCCAACACACTCTGAACATTCTTAATGTGCCCAGTAATCATTCACATAAAGGTGCTACCGACTGAAAAAAGCTCGTCACCTTTTTTTTTGACTCTGATCTCGACATCCAGGAGTACAGGATTGACGACCTTCAGTTATTCTAACAGGTGTCTGGACTTGTAAAAGCTCTGATAAATAGGCATGCCAAGCCATGTAAATCTTAAACAATCATGAAATCTTGTGCTCAATCCTAAGCGGACAGGAAGCCATGTAGTGAAAGCTAAGACGGGCTAATGGCTCCTACAATTTTTGTCCCATTAAGACCGAGCTGCTGCAATTCTGGACTGCTGCAAGCGTTGAAGCGATGACTGATCCAAACCAACATTCAACGACTGACAATAAGTCCAGTCCTAGATGTTATAAAAGCATTATTACCGGTTCATTTCCTTACGCGCAGGTAGGGCTTTGACTTTAGCCAACAGTCTCAGTTGAAAAAACTGGCTTTTACAACAGAATATAATCTTTTTTCAAATTTAAAAGCTTCTGTCAAATCTTCAACACCCGAATTCCTGGTAAATGACGAACATACAATTCCAAATGACCAAGTGCTTCTACACAACAAGTAAATCCCAGGACGACCAAACACAACAATATCAGGACTTTTTTCATTAAGACAAAAAAGTTCTGATCCTAACCATGTTTTAAAATCTCTCAGACATTTATATTGACTTAAAATGATGCTTGTCACTTGTTTTTGACAGGCAAATAAATTGTTACATCTCCGCATACAATTAAGGACATGTTGGTTTTCTAAAAATGTACCCCAAAGGCAGCATATACAAAGAAAACAACTCGGCCCAATATGATCCTTGGGAACGCCACAAGAAAGGGGGCAGCAGATGAAGAAATTCACCTAGGTGAACAGAAAACTTCTGTCTGTCAAATATGATTGAAACCTTTTAAGGCTATGCCCTTAAATACGACACTCTCTCAGTCTGACAAGTGAGAATCGAGTGCGACCGTATCTAAGCCGCATTCAAATCCAAGAGGACTAAAACAGCAGAGTTTACCAGATTCCACAGCTAAAAGAAGATCATTAGAAACTCCAACAGAGCATTTCTGTACTGTGACGGGTTAAAACCAGACTGATATTTTTCAAAAATACAAATTCGTCTAGAAACGTTTTAAGTTGATTAAAAACCTACTCTCTCCAATATTTTTCGATAAAAAGGCTAGTTTAGATATAGGTCTAAAATTATACAAAATTGAAGAATTTATTCTTTTTTAGAAGCGGTTGAAACATGGCATTTTAAAAACAGCTTTACACACCCTGACTGAGGGTTGTATTAACCTAAAGATCAAATCTGTCCAACAGGAGTCAAAAACATCTTAAACCAGAGGTGCAGGAATCTAGATCATAGATCTAGATCATTAATCATAGATTTTCTTTCCATGAGAAAATTTGGTATGTACTGTACCTGGTAATATATCAATAGTCTTCAATATTATATACCAACTGACTCTCATGTATATTTTACAGCATTAGTTGATAGATTTTCTTTCCATGAGAAAATTTGGCATGCAATGTACCTGGTATATATCCAAAATAATCTAATCGAATTGGTAATCGAATTGAATCGCATTGTGAATGAGAATCGAATTGTGAAATTTGTGTCAAAACCCAGCCCTAATAAATAATAAATCTGTTAAGTAATAATAAGTCGATATATTTACATATAGTGCACCCAACAACAGCTTTGTCAGTACTACATTTTACTTGACTTGTGACCTACACATAGTGAGAGTGACAGGAGACTTCTAGAATCTCTTTTTCTTATTCTGCAAAGGCTTATCTCCGCTCCTGTCCTTATTTGCCATGGAATTAGCATAGCCAAGCTTTCTTTAGCATAGGAAGTTATTTGTGCCCAAAGCTAATCCTCACTAGCTGCCTCAGTCTGCCTTGTGATAACGTGAGTTCCAGGTGCTATCATGGGGTCTGTACTTGACAAATGTTTGCAACACTACAAAAAGATGCAGTCTCTTATCGTTTACTTCTCTCACCCTAAAGTCATGTTCAGGCTGTACGACACAGATGGCAATGGTCTGCTGGACAGTTCGGTAAGTCTGAAATCTTTGTTATAATGTGTCATTTTGAAATGTCCAGTTATTTGACTTTGTGGTTAGATTCAAGATTCAAGGTTTTATTCGTCACATACTGAATTATACAGAATATAATCAGCAGTGAAATTGAAGTCAGGTCCGCTCAATGGACAGTGCAATTATATGTAACACAACACAAGAGAATATGCATAAATATAGGTAAATATTTTTTTTTACATTAAATTAAGAAGAAAAAATGTGCAATAAAATAAAATGTGCAGGACTGTAAACTTAATAAATAATAATATAAGCAGAGATGTGCAAGAAGAATGTGCAAACAGGTTGTACAGGGTATAAACATAGCAGCAATATGGATGATGGAGGATAGTAAATATCTTACTGATTATTAAATTGAGTCAAATTGATGTTATGAGACCGAGTTTGAGTTTAGGAGCCTGATGGCCTGGGGGAAGAAGCTCCTCCTAAGTCTTTGCAGTTTTTGCCATCGTTCTGCGGAAGCACTTGCCAGATTGCAGTAAAATGAAGAGACGGTTACCAGGGTGATTTGAGTCCTTGATTATTTTAGCAGCTCTGCTTTTGCAGCGTTTGAGGTAGATGTCCTGCAGAGAGGGGCGCTCAGCTAAGCGCACAACTCTCTGCAGAGCTTTGCAGTCCTGATTGGAGCCGTTTCATACCACACTGAGATGCACTGAGTCAGTACACTTTCTATGGCCCCTGAATAAAATGTTTTCAGGATAGCTGGTGAGACCCTGAATTTCCTCAGCTGTCGCAGATGGTAAATATTGATGCTGTAAACAACAAGGTATGATACTGCACAGTACTGCAGGTTAATGTTAGGTTTACATACAAGTTTAATACAACACACACAGTTAGAGTGCATTTCATTTGGATTATGTAATATTATTATCATCCTTTCATTGAATGTTTCATTCATCTTAATGCTATTAGAACTTGATGATTCAGAGCCTGTCTCACAGTATTATTGATCTTTTTTGGAAGCTTTGAACTGATAGTTGGAGCGAATTGTAAATACCAGGCTTCATAAAAAGTGAATTTGAAAACTGTATGCTTTATAGTGTATAATATCTAAAGCAATCATATCTGTCGATTTAGGAGCTCGACCGCATCATAAACCAGATGGTCCATGTAGCTGAGTATCTAGAATGGGACTCAACAGAACTACGACCAGTATGAATCACTTTAAATGTTTCCACCAGGCAATCCAATCTTGCATTGTGGAATCCATATCTTATTGTCCCTTATTTCATGTCTTATATTGTAGATTCTGAAGGAGATGATGGAGGAGATTGATTATGACCGGGATGGAACGGTCACATTAGAGGAGTGGATCAGAGGAGGAATGACCACCATACCACTCCTGGTCCTGCTGGGAATGGGGACGGTGAGGAAAAACTAATTTTGAGTTATAAATAGGAAATAACACGTTAAGATGTAGTATCTTAATTCCTGTTTCTCTTTCACATACATTCAGAATGTACAGGAAGATGGGCAGCATGTATGGAGACTGAAACATTTTAACAAGCCAGCATACTGTAATTACTGCCACACTATGTTGTTAGGAGTAAGAAAGCAGGGCCTTTGCTGCTCACGTGAGTATCTGTCTGCTTGTCTCTCTATCTATTGTTCTATCTGTCATTTTGTGTAACTATATCTGTCTGTGCTGTTCTGTCTGTCGCTCTGTCAGTTTGTCATCTGTCTTTTTTCTGTCTGTCTATCTATCTCTATATCTGTATTTCTGTTTATCTCTGTTTGTCAGTCATTCTGTTTATGTGTCTGTCTCTTTGTCTGTCATTCTGTCTAACCATCTATTGTTCTATCTGTAGTTTTTTCTAGCTATATCTGTATGCGTTGTTCTGTCATTTCTATTATTTTGTCAGTCTCTGTCTGTCATCTTGGCCCTAGGTTTTATTATTTTCCCAAATACCATCAATTTTTTTTCCAAATTATGTTTTCTTAATTTTCTGTGTTTTATTTGAATGGTTTCATTAAATTTTAATAATCAAAAGCATCTCTAAATAATTGATGTTATAAAAAAATATATGTATTTATTTATTTTTCAGAAATACTGTGTTGTGTATTTAAATTTTTCTGGTAAATAAATTCTGGTAAATATTTTTTCTGGTAAATGTTCCTTAAAAATAATATTTTTTAAATAATTGTATTAGTAGTAGTAGTAATATCATCATATTAATAATATATTTCTATCCCAGTTTCTTCAAGTTGAACCAAACTTTTATTTTGAGAGGTTGTTGTGAAGACCTTTATTTTTTTTTGTTTGCATATGACAATAGAATACACACGAAACAGTAAATGCTCATGAAGTGACTCTCAGAGCAGTTCTATAAATTATGTTAATGTTAATTTACTCATATATTGAGGCAGCAGAGGCTGAAAACACTGCGAGCATCACATGCACTTCAGTATGTGTAAAACAAAACCACGTGTCATTCAATCACACAGAGACACACGGAACATGCAGGATTCATATTTAAATAGTATTTTGCAGCTTAATATTTACTAGGGGTGTAAATCCCTCGTTCGTCACGATTCGATACGATATGATTCTCATACCCAGCGATACGATATTTGCCGATACCTCAAAAAATTATACGATTCGATTCGATACAGGAGTATATCGATTGATATATTGATATTATCATATTATATACCTATTTTAAACAACCATCTACATTTTTATTAACTCACAAATGCAACCAAAATATATAACATGAACATAAATCTAAAAATGCTACTATGGGCTCAGTGCTAAACATCTTTTCTACAGATAACCAAATTACAAGCAATAGCAGAAAATAAATACAATAGAAGAAAGACACAAGTTCAATAAACAGAGCTTTTCAGGGTTTTCAGCTCAGTCTAAAATACATTTTCAGGTACGCTAAAGAAATGTAATAATCAAATGTAAAATAACTGTATAAATTAAATAGCCTGTAAATGAATACTTTTTGATGTTACAAAGGTTATTTAGTCAGGAGCAGTGAGCACTTGTATTTTTCTTTGACAGCATTAGATATATTATTAGTTTTCTTTCACTTTAAGAATGAAAGCACAGATTTAATATACTGATACACATGCCTTTTTCTCCACTGTTTACATTAAGACATATGCTTTTCTTAACCTACTGTTTACAAGGATATTAGCAAAAACATGCATTTCGATGTAGTTTTGTCTGAATTTATTCATCCATGCTCCAAAAAACGGAGGAGAGCTCAATTTAGTATTCGCGCAGAGTTGACACGGCTGTCTGTGTGCGTGCGCTTCAGATATGTGTGCGTGCGCTGTGTGCGACTGTTCCTCCAACAATCCCGAGTGTCTTTTATGCTCGCATTGTGCCTTCGGGCAGTCCTTATATCGAGTCCTGATACGTGAGATTGAACGAGAATGCACGTGTTGGTGGTAATGCATAGACGGACATTATGTGAAAATGTGGACAGTGCCAAAATAAAGGTGCCTTTTTATACTACAGATATCGATATTTTGCACGTGGCATCGATGCATCGTATCGTCATACATTGTATCGATATATCGATCCATATCGATGAATCGTTACACCCCTAATATTTACAGCTAGTAGTCCATATCACGTTTTGGCTTAAAGGGATACTCCACCCCAAAAGGATAATTTTGTCATTATTCACTTACCCGCATGTCGTTCCAACTCCATAAAAGCTTTGTTCGTCTTCGGAACACAATTTAAGATATTTTAGATAAAAACCGTGAGGCTTGTGACTGTCCCTTTGACTGCCAAGTAAATAACACTGTCGAGGTTCAGAAAACAATGAAATGCATCGCCAGGGTAGTCCATCTGCCATCAATGGTTCAGTCTGAATTTTATGAAGCGACGAGAATACTTTTTGTGTGCAAAGAAAATAAAAAACACTCTTCTGCATCCGCCTCAACGCAAGGATGCGTATTCTACGTGTATTTACACTTTGATTTGAATGAAAATAACGCATTCTTGCATTGAGGAGGATACAGAAGAGCGGACGCTGCTTGTGTTCGATGGGTAATGATTGGTAGTCAATGGGACAGTCACAAGCCTCCCGGTTTTTATCTAAAATACTTAAATTGTGTTCCGAAGACGAACAAAGCTTTTATGGAGTTGGAACAACATGCGGGTAAGTGAATAATGACAAAATTATCATTTTGGGGTGGAGTATCCCTTTAAGAGTACTTGACCTACTTTTGATTAATTCATCCACAATTGGTCAAATTCTGTGACATTATGCAGTATATTCCATTTTTATGACTGGTTTCCGTGTTCCTGTTCATGTTTTCGAACTCTGTATCTGTCTGTCATTCTGTCTAGCTATCTGTTGTTCTAACTATCCGTCATTTTATTTAATTATATTTGCCTGTGTTGTTCTGGCTTTCATTGTCTTTCTATCTCTCTGTTATCTCTCATCTTTTTGTCTATCTATCGCTTTATCTGTCTGTCTGTTTTTCTATCACACTATATTTCTAACTACCTAGCCGTCTGTTGTTCTCTGTTTGAAATGTTTCCCTTCAATCTCTCATACGCCGTCTCTCACAGTCCTGTCTTTTGTTTGGCAGTATGCAAGTACACAGTCCATGAGCGCTGTGTGTCCAAAGACATTGCTCCTTGCATTAGCACCTACGCCAAGTCCCGCAGACACACCAATGTGAGTGCATAAACAACATACGCTTACAAATTAACACTCACTGTGTTCAAACTGGATTTTTCTCTGAGGATTTATTTACAGTAAGGCCAAAATCAATAATTTCAAAAGACACATTTTTTATTTTGTTGAAACTAGGAGTCCCAGATTGATGTGTTTGGTACAGAGCTAATAGTTCTAACAAACACAGTGTTCTATTATTAGTAAACGACTCGTGTTATGATTATTTTATCCACTGACCGCAGTCCAGCTCAGTTTTCACCCAAGGCAAATTTCCAGACCCATAACTCTTGGTTTAACCTCAAAGTAATGATCTGTGGACATGTCAGAAAGGCTCTGAGAACATCCTGTGTGTAACATCTTTTTTCTTTACTAAGAACTAGAGGGGAAAGACTGAGATCACACAGCGGTTTTAGTAGTCACTGACACCTCTTTAAAACTTGCTCTCCCCATGCAGTAATTACCGCAGAGATGGAAGGCACTGCGTTCAAAACAAATTATTTAGATTATGATTTCACAGAGTGTATGTGATGTTAAGTGATGTGGAGTGTAATTTTAGTGTAAAAAGCAATACAATATTAGTTATCATGCTTGAAGTGGTTATTAAGACTTGGAGCTTGTGTAAAAATATTACAAGCAATCAAATTCAAAGTGATGTGCTATAAGTTTCTGCATTAGTCTTACCTTCATCTCACATACTACATATTATGGTATTAATTTTTACTGAGTTTTTAACATTGGTTGTTAAATTAAATGAAAAATGCTTTGTGCTAGACCCTTCCTGAAGGATCATTTTGAAAGCTCTGACCAACAAAAAAATCACTGAATGTGTATGATAACATATGGATGCATTTAGTACATTCCAACACTGGTAATTATTACCGGTATTTCTTTACTAATGTCCTGTGTATTCTTCCACACTTGAGGTTTTGCCTTGTGATGTGATTGTTTGAGTCAGTAAAGTGCAACAATATTGCAGTTAGGGATATAATTCTCGTGCAAATGCCTTATAAATGCATGACAGAGCAGGATAATAATTTCAGTAATGTATAGATGGGCTGTTTGAGTATTTCACAAACAAAATAAATAACAAGCTTCTATTTAATGTCTCTCTAGGCTATGCAGCATGTTTGGATGGAGGGCAACTCCCCAACAAAATGTGACAAATGTCACCGCAGTATCAAGTGCTATCAAGGTCTAACAGGCCTTCACTGTGTTTGGTGTCAAATCACTGTGAGTATATACTGACTAACTGTGGCCAGTGAGAGTTTAAACCTTTTGTGTTAGCATTAATATTCATTGTAATTCTTAAAAAAAATATGCCTTGAGCAAAGACCAATTTTTTTAATGTTTTTCTACATTTTTCCTTTTTATCTCAGTTTAATTCAGTTGTAGCCTATTTTTCTAAAAGCCATTTTAATGTAATACTTATTCACACCACTTGGTGGTGTTCTTCACTAAACTTTCACACCATTAAGTTGAAATGGCCAATTTGTTTTAAAATTGCCCTAATAAAGATAAGTGTCAGCTCTTAACACTCATTCAAAAGCTTTATCTCTGCATAATGATTTTTATTATCACATTATATGCTCCTGCACGCTCTCTGAACCATCTCTCCTGACAGTTTCAACTCTAAACCTGCAACTAATTTAATATCAAGTACAAATCCTGCTGTCCTCTTTGTTCCTACCATTTAATGTCTTCTTAAAAGGTCAGATTAGTGAGGATAAAACAAGTCACAAAAGATCCAGTCCATTCCAATCTGTTGATGTGTCTTTCTCCACCACTCCTCATCTATATTTGTTTGTTTTCCAGCTCCATAACAAGTGTGCGTCTAATGTGAAGCCTGAATGTGACGGTGGGCCATTAAAAGATCACACACTCCTGCCGTCATACATCTGCCCTGTTGTTCTGGTGAGTTCAGTCTCTCCCACTGCACTCTTTTGATATGCTAAAATACAAGGATCCCAGGACAATTTTTTTCCTGGGTGGGTCCTGGACGAATTATTTAATGGGCCTCCTCTCTACTGGGACCAATGAGTAGTCTATACTATATTTTGGGGGATATTGTAGATACAGTGCAAGTCCTTTCTAGATAGTTAGAAGCCATTCTAATTTTAGAGTTATATACAACCCTTATTGTTGATAAATTGATGTTAATTAATGTAAATTGAACAAACACCCATCACACACCTGGATGGTGGCAGGAGCGCATGACATAACCATCAAAAAGAAGAGAATATTTCTCCTGCATGCTGCCGTGGCTTCCAAATCTTTAAATATTTATTTGAAAAGCAATGTTTTGCAATGTCCATCGCAGAAATGTTGTTAAACATATTTTTAATGCATCTATCTTTGCATACCTTTTTTTAATATACATTTACATTTATGCATTTAGCAGACGCTTTTATCCAAAGCGACTTACAGTGCATTCAGATTATACATTTTTTTGTCAGTATGTATATAATATATATATATATAATATCATGTATGTATATTATATTTTGGATATTGTGACGGTGTTAATAAAGGGATATAAGTTTTTGTGCAGTCTGTCACAAAACAAACTGACTGGGATTTTGCATTAAGGAATGTTCACTGTTTTTGTGTTATTCCGCCTTTGTGCTATGAAATTAATTAATTAAATATCAATTCAAGTAAATGGTATTCAAGATAAAATGATTCCAGTAAAACCTTATATAATGTCTTTTCAATAAGTATGACTTAAAAATCAAGTAAATTCACAAACAAGTTTTGACTGGAGTCAGTAACATTATTTTGTCTTTGAAAAAAGTATCTTATGTTCGCAAAAGCTGCATTTACTGGATATAGTAAAAAAAAACAATGGGGCTATTGAATGTGTGATTCTGATTGTTTGATGAACATTTTAAAGTGGAAGTGAAGCAGTCAGTCAAGTTTACATTATTTAGTAAAGTGATTTCCACTTTAATTAAAAAATATATAACAAACACAATTAACGAAACCGTTTTAAAGAAAAAAAGGATGTTTTGTTATAGCTTTTAGAGAAAGGGCGCCGCCCTCTTGCAGTACCACCGTGTGTGACATCACGGGGTTGGTTCGCTCCATTGGCCAATTAAGTAATATAGGCATTTCTTTATGTTTTGAACACATACATGTTATTTTAACACATCAATTTCTTGGTTTCCACAATAATTTGGATGAATAATCAACATAAATATCTATATCACATTATCAAGGCCTATTTCATAAGTTTTATCATTAAGTTATATCCCAAACATCGTTTTCATAGCGTGAGGCGCAACGTGATGTAAACAAACAATGCTTCATACAGTATCGCTCATGTGGCACCTTCTCATATCAGACTTTTCAGACAATTGCATTACACTGTCTCGATCACCAGTATTTGTATGTAAAACCTGCGAATGCACCTGCTGTTAGGAGAATGCAGTATTTTAACTAATCATCTCTGAATGATCGGGCTAGTTCTGCTTTATCATTCTCGCATGTTTTAATCCTTGTCAGTTTAAACATTAAACTGTTTTAAGCCATTTAAATTGCGAGTCTGCACGAAAGATATTTCAATGCAGTACTCGCGCGCTGTGACAGATTGTTTCTTTTCACACACACACACACACACACACACACACACACACACACACACACAACACGTGCACGCCACAGCTCTGCACGCTGCACGCTAGTACCAAATTGAGTCCGCTTTCTTGCCTGTTTAAGCCAATGCACAGTATACTATGTTAATGGCTGTTTTGATGAGTATACATGTAAACGCGATTTGTTTCCGACCCGCTCTTCACCTCAAACCAGAGCAGATTCACAACTTCTTCCACCGTAATGGCAGTACTGCTCAGCCCCCTCGCCGTATCGGCTCAAATGCATAAGCAGTTGCACTTATTATGGGCTCAACAGTCCTTTCAAGTTCGTCTTCCTCCATTTAAACAAGCGTCTGTACAAAAGTAAAGAAATGCTTTATATATTACTTAACTGGCCAACGGAGCGAACCAACCCTGTGACGTCACACGCGGTGGTACTGCAAGATGGCGGCACCCTTGCTCTAAAAGCTATAACAAAACATCCTTTTTTCTTTAAAATGGTTTCGTTGATCATGTTTGTTATACAATTTTTTTATTAATGTGGAAATCACTTTACTAAATAATCAAAACTTGACTGACTGCTTCACTTCCACTTTAAGGCGTGCAGTTATTGTCCAGGAAATGCAGCTATGAAGTAGTTCCATTACAGTTACAAATGACTTCACCAAATAATTTCCATGATACTTTTTTTCAGGATTACTTGATGAATATAAAGTTATAATAAACAGCATTAATTGAGAATTAGAATATTTACTTGAGATATAATTTTTTCATAACATTGTAAATGTCTTCACTATCACTTTTGGTCAGTTTAATGCATCCTTGCTAAATAAAAGTAATAATTGATGTATGCATATAAAGAACTTTGTCACGGGCTCTATGATTGAGACTTGTGACCATGTCTAGTCTAAGGACCTTGTAAAACGACCTGTTGAAATGCTAAAACATCAATTCTTTCTAAGTTAAAGAGAAACATAATAAAGTGAGACAGATTCTGAAATTGCATTTGTGCCTTGTCATTCTTATCTCAGATGCACATCTGTCTCACTCTGTTTCTGTTTGTTGATGTTCACTGTAATGTCTGTATATCTGTAGGACCGTCATTCTGTTGTCAAAAGAGATGAAGGAGAATCATCCCCCAGTACCAGCCCTGAGGACACCAGCCAGTGTTTTAAGTTCACCGGTGATGGTCAGGCACTGCAGGTGAGTCCTTAGCAAACACACTCTGGGACAGCAAATCTGTGCACGTATGTGTGTGTGTTTGTAACCTTTTCTCCCTTTCTGCTTTTTAAGATCACCCCTCTGCCCGGGACGCACCCCCTCCTCGTGCTGGTTAATCTTAAAAGTGGTGGTCGGCAGGGAGAGAGGTAAATGTTTTTGAAGCTCAAACTGTTGCAACATAATTTTTCATATTCTCCGACCTTGTACAGCTGTAATGGTTCCAATGAGGAGGTTTGTCAAACCATCTGAAGTCGGTCGAATCTGCATAGACATGTTAAACAAAAGTCCCACTCTATTTCTTGCTTACTGGCAGTGTCCTAAATACCATCAAAGCTAGCAGGAGACAGTAATGCTGTTTAAGGAGGAAGAATGTGGGTGTTGTTTCAGCTCTCACCACCCACCCAACGTCCTCCGGGAGACCGGTTTTGGGATTTTGTGCAGGCATCACCATAGCAACACAGTTTTAAATACCATTAATTGGCCGATTATCCTCCATTATTAGACATGTGCTCAAACAAAGACACGATAACTGCCCTGGCCCCAAAAAAGAAAGACCATTTTGGTGGTTCTTTGATGCAAACAAAGGAACAGAGTGGTCACCGTTGAATCATACTGTACCGAGTGTATTTTTCCACCATATTCACCCTGAGCAGCGTACTGAAAGCTCATTGGTCGGGCTTGACACTTGACTGCGTTCTTTTGTTCTTTGCGTAGGGAATGAATTCATTTTTCAGTGTTTATAAGTGCTCAAATTATCACCCCCACATAAAAGCATAGCTTGTGACGCACCTCAAACTAACAGCCCGTCTTATTTCTCTCTCAATCTTATTTCTCTTCCTCTCTTTGTCTTTGCATACTAAAAGGGCAGAGTAGCTAACAGAGTTAGAAGTGAAGGACATTGCAGAGTCCTCAATAATAATTGTATTGCTTCAAGGTTATTGAGGAGCACTGCTGCAACCGTGTGCAATTTCCGTATGTGTGTTCCTGTCTTGCTTGACTTCATTGATTCCGAGGTTTGTGTGGCCTTTTATGATAATGGAATGATGACGTTTTAAGAATATCATTCCTCCATATGTGTGTCTATCGGCAAATGTTATTTTTTGGATTTTAGTGAAAACATTTATTTAGTTATTCCCTTCCCTTTTGTTATTTTCTTCTAAAATCGAATGGTGGTTATGCTAAAACAATTTTCTTTTGTTTCGATTTAAACAAATAATGACTAAAAAACAAACTTGATGTAACCAACAAGCAAAAATTCACAGTTTTGTAGCACAAGGACAGTATGAATCTGTTTTTTTGTGTGTTTAACTGAGAGAAACAAATACCACATGTTTTAAATTTTTGTTATTCCAAATCTGACCCTATTTTCTCTTATAATATATATATATATATATATATAGTATATATTTTAATATATTTATTATCTTCTATAATATATATATACAGACGTGGTCAGAATTGTTGGCATCCTTGATAAATATGATCAAAGAAGGCTGTGAAAATGGACCAAACATGGACCATTATAAGATTTCTACAGAGTCAATCACTTATTGTTTTTTTTTCTGTTGATATTTGACAGAATCCATGATGCCATGTGTCTAAACAAGATGTCCAGGACCTCCAGCAGAAATATAGGCCCACAAAATAAAAAATACAGCAGTATATTTTATTGTACACATGGGGTACTTTTTTATCTCTGAGTGCACCAAACCCATCTTGAGTGTTTGCTGCTAAAAAGCTATTTTTTTTTGTTTCATCTGACCATAGAAGCCAGTCTTCATTTGAAGTTCCAGTCGTGTCTGACAACTGAATTGCTTTTTGGATGAGTGAGGATAATTTTTCTTGAAACCCACCCGAACAACATGTGGTGATGTAGGTGCTGTTTGACCACATTTTTTTTTAAGGTTTTCTGACCCCGAAACTCAACCTTCTCTACCATTCCCAGTTGTGGTCCTTGGAGAGTCTTTAGCCACTCAAACTCTCCTTCTCACTGTGCATAGGACGATTAGACACACGTCCTCTTCCAGGCAGTTTTGTAACTTTAATGTTGATTGGAAATCTTAATTATTGCCCTGATGTGGATGGGAATTTAAAGCCGCAAAGCTTATAATTTGTGAAGCTAATTATCTTTTGCTGCACAGCATAAATTTTCTTGGTTTTTCTCATTGTAATGGATGATTAAGGGAATTTGGGCTTTGTTTTCCCTCTTATTTAATTTCTGTGAAACAAAAGCCCTGGCTGGAATTCAATATTCATAATCACTATGGGAGTGCTCAAAATTATGATTATGAATGGAAATATACTTCAGAGATATTTTACTCATAGGAATTTCTAGGGGAAGAATTCCCTATTTTCAATTGTGTTAGTTCAATGAAAGTTAGATTTTTGTGATTTAAAAAAATAAAATCAAAAGCATAATAATGCAGGCTTATTTTCAGAGACTTTTGTATATTGTACAAGGGTGCAACAATTCTGACCACGTCTGTGTATATATATATATATGTTAATATACCCATACCCCAACACTCACACACATATATATTTTATTCAGGAAGGATGTGTTAAATGGATAAAATGATAGTTATAGTAAGGACTTATATTGTTAGAAAAGTTTTTTTGAATAAATGCTTTCTTTTTAACTTTTATTTATCAAAGAAAAACATTCACAGGTTCCAAAAAAATTAACAGCCCAGCAGTTTTAACACTGATAATAAATAAGAAATTAGAAATTTCTGAAGGATCGTGGGACCTGAAGACTGCATAATGGCTGATGAAAATTCAGGACTGTAACAAGAATAAATTTTTTGTTAAAATAGGAAAACAATATTAGAATTGCAATAATATTTCAAATCTGTATTAATGTTTTTAATATATATAATTATATATGTCTATTTCCGATAAATAAATACAGACTTGTGGTCATGAGCTAAAGTTGGCTCCATAAATATTTTTTTTAAATCTTACTTTTTTAAACTAATGTAAATATGATCACTTGCAGGTACTGTAAGGCTGGAATGAAAATATTCCAAACATGGAGGGAGATTATATGATTTCTTTTTTTTCCTGTAAATTACTTACTTATTTTTTTTTCTGTTGATCCAGGTATATTTTATGATCCCAGAATGTAGAAATGGATCAGTCTATGTGTCTAAACAAGATAAGCAGATCCAGGACCTTTAGCAACTTTTATGCCCCACAAAATAAAAATACAGCAGTATATTTTATTGTACACATGGGGTCATTGAAAAGATTTTATCTCTGACATGAAATAATTATTTGTTTATGAATTTAGCATCGCACTTCTCTCGTAATCCCATCTTGAGTGTTTGCTGCTAAAGAAGAAATATTTTTTTTGTTTCATGTCACCAGATTTTCTATCCAAGCCAGTCCCCATAACATTGATAGATTTTTTTTATTTATTTTTTTCACCTCCGTCGTGTCTGACTTAATAATTTTGACAGATTGCTATTTTGGATGAGTGAGGATAATTTTTCTTGAAACCCACCCGAACAACATGTGGTGATGTAGGGGCTGTTTGACCATTTTTTTAAAGGTTTTCTGACCCCGAAACTCAACCTATCTCTACCATTCTCCAGTTGTGGTCATTGGAGAGTCTTTAGCCACTCAAACTCTCCTTCTCACCATGTATTAGGACGATATAGACACACGTCCTCTTCCAGGCAGATTCATAACATTTTATGTTGATTGGAAATTCTTAATTATTGCCCTGATGGTGGAAATGGGAATTTTCACTGCTTTGGCTCTTTTCTTAAAGCCACTTCACTAATTTGTGAAGCTCAATTATCTTTTGCTGCACAGCATAAATATATTCTTTGGTTTTTCTCATTGTAATGGATGATTAGGGGAATTTGGGCTTTGTTTTCCCTCTTATTTATATTTCTGTGAAACAAGAAGCCCTGGCTGGATAATTCAATATTCATAATCACCATGGAGTGCTCAAAATTATGATTATGAATGGAAATATACTTCAGAGATATTTTACTCATAGGAATTTCTAGGGGAAGAATTCCCTATTTTCAATTGTGTTAGTTCAATGAAAGGTTAGATTTTTGTGATTTAAAAAAATAAAAGATCAAAAGCACTAATAATGCAGGCTTATTTTCAGAGACTTCTTTGATCATATTTACCAAGGGTGCCAACAATTCTGACCACGTCTGTATATATATATACCCATACCCCAACACTCACACACATATATATTTTATTCAGGAAGGATGTGTTAAATGGATAAAATGATAGTTATAGTAAAGACTTATATTGTTAGAAAAGTTGTGTTTTGAATAAATGCTGTTCTTTTTAACTTTTTATTTATCAAAGAAAAACATATCACAGGTTCCAAAAAAATATTAAGCAGCCCAGCAGTTTTAACACTGATAATAAATAAGCAAATTAGGATAATTTCTGAAGGATCGTGGGACACTGAAGACTGCAGTAATGGCTGATGAAAATTCAGGACTGTAACAGAAATAAATTATATTTATATTAAAATAGGAAACCAATATTAGAAATTGCAATAATATTTCACAATATTAATGTTTTTCTGTATTTCCGATCAAATAAATACAGACTTGATGAGCTAAAGAGACTCCATAATTTTGAACTAATGTGTTTACACTTGCAGGTACTGTAAGTGGAATTATTCTGAGGGAGATACTTTTTTTTCCTGTAAATGAGACTTATATCCAGGTATATTTTATGATCCCAGTGTAGAAATGGATCAGTCTAATTCATAAGCAGATCATTTAGAACTTTTATGTGATCCGCATCAGTCATTCATTGAAAAGATCTGACATGAAATAATTATTTGTTTATGAATTTAGCATCGCACTTCTCTCGTAATCTCTCATGAAGGGTACAAAGAAGAAATAGAATGCATGTCAAGATTTTCTATCCATAATAACATATATGATTTTTTTTTATTTATTTTTTTCCCTCCGTACTTAATAATTTTGGACAGATTGACCAGGATATTCTTTCAGAAATTAAACCTTTGTGTTCATTTTGAAAGTAATTTGGGCTTGGAATGACAAGAAGTTTGGTAAATGATGGCAGAATTGTTATTTTTGGTTGAATTATCCCTTTAAGCCTTTTATCATAATGTGAAGTTCACAGTGATTACGTTTAAAAATGTCATTCCTCTATGTGTGTCTTTTAATGCTTTTCTGTTCTTATCTGTCTTCATCAGGGTGCTGCGGAAATTCCAGTACCTGCTTAACCCCAGACAGGTGTACAGTCTGGATCGAGGAGGACCCATGGTGGGGTAAGACTACTAAAAGCCACCATCAAATTTCAAGGGAGATATGTGCGCATAACATTTTTTTTTGAGTCATGACAGGGTATTGCTCAAAAACAGTTTGACATTCTCACTGTTGTTTTGTTCTGGCATGGCTCCCTCTCTCTCTTATCTTTTTGCTTCTACAAACCTGCAATAAAGTGAGCCAACCTGCAATCATCTAGTCTGAGAGAGGAACCTTTCGCAAAGTGGAGCTGACTTTGAGAGACCTACAAGACATTTACTATGACTCAAGCAGCCCCCTGCTGAGTAAATGTATTCATTCAAGCGCTGAATGTTTTTCTGAGCCTGTCGATCACAACGAGGCTTCCTCTTTAAGCGACTACATTACTCTTCACCCATACACCCCATATGTCTTTAACAAGAGACCAACTCAACATCATCCAAATCAGTTTCAACAGTAGCATAGCCATGAAATCTGACAATGTCACTGTAAGAGGTTCATATTTACATATTATTTTATGAGCGCCAAATTGGCATATCCTCCATACTGGTTATGTTTCAAGTATCATAGGTTTGAATTAAAGTTTTTTAATTAAATAAATGCAAATGAGACCATTATAGGCAATATGTTAAGAAGAACAGTGTTGTGTTACTATTATTTTATACTATTACACTATTTATATATATAAAATGACTAACTTTTTATAATTGTATTATTTTAAGATTTTTTATTTCTATTTAGCATTAATCTTTTTATTTTCCTTTTTAGTAATTGTAGTGTTTTTGAATTTAAACTCATTTCAGTTGTCAAGGCTATATTCCTATTTTTCATTTATGCTTTTCATCAACGTTTTATATTTTATTTTATTTTGATTAACTAAAACATTTTTTGCAGTAGTTTGTCCACTACTGAAATACTTTTAGTTCATATTATAACAACATTGATATAGAGCAATATATTTATGATGGCACATATTAGATAATTTGACCTCGGAAGAACTTGATGAGAAATCATCTTAACATCTTAAACCAGTCTAAGCTGGTTTGTTAGTCTAAATTGTTCTCCCAGCATGGTCAGATTGGTCTGTTAGCTGGTTTAAGCCTAGCTTTAGGCTGCCACTAGTTGGTCATGCTGCTAAAACTAGCTTGGCTTGACTTGACCGAAAGACCAGCATAAACCAGTTTACAGTAGGCTGATTTAAGTTTTTTTTCCATCATGAATTTTACATTTATATTAAAATTGGCAGATCTGAGCTCGGTTTGAGACATTAAGATCTTTTCTGGGCTTTTTATCTCAAGAGAAACAGAAGCAGAAGACTATTTGTTTCCAATTTATTTAACAGTTTAGATATTGGATAGATTTCATCTGTGTTTTTTATATGCTATGAGCTCTCACTTCCACTTTAGTGTACTATTATGCAGGTAAACATTCTACAAACCCACTTAAAATGCATGAGTACATTCTGTTCAGCATCCTGCGGTTGTGCAACAGTGATTCTCATTCAGGAAAAAGGAGAGAGAGAAGTACAGAACAAAAGCTAAGCAATGGTCGTTTTGCGGGAAAGCAGGCTAACCTTCCGTCTCAGATCCCCCTCCCACCACACAATGTTCTGTAGTCACGACTGGAGCGCTGCTCATTCTGAAGAGACCACTCAAAGAGAGAGAGAGATTGTGTGACATTGCAGATTTCACTCATGGAGAACAATTTGGACATATATTCAATGTTCTTCCTTGAGCACTTAGCTAATTTATAAGCATGTTTTTATAAGCATGTTATGTTTTTAATGTGTCCTGTTAATAACTGTGCCATTGCTTGTGGTAGCAGCTCTTCATTAATAAAGAAAATTATTATGAGAGAAAAAGCAACCAAAATTCAGTCAAAACATTCAATTTATATTAGGGGGAAAGCCACTAATTATTAATACACTACTGTTCAAAAGTTAAGGGTCAGTAAGATTTTTGTATTATTATTATTAAGAAATGTGGTTTCGGATACGTGAAATTGGTCAAAAGTGACTGTAAAGACATTTATAATGTTACAAAAATATCTGTTTAAATAAATGCGGTTCTTTTGAATGTTCAGTTTGTAAAAGAATATAAAAAAAAGAGAAACAGCACATCAGGCTGCTGAAAATTCAACTTTGCCATTACAAAATAAATAACATTTAAAATAATAAAATAGAAGTTGTTTTAAATTGTAATAATAACAATATTTCTGTTTTGCTGTATTTTTTATCAAATAAATGCAGCATTGGTGAGCATAAGAGACATACGCATTACAAAGTCCTACTGACCCCAAAGTTTTGAACAGTACTATTTAATAAAAAGTAATATCAAATCATATATAAAGCATAAATAAAGCAGCGGTTCTTAATACTGTTACTCGCAACGCCCTGCTCTGCATCTCTTACAAATAACAGCGTATCTAAAAGTATGAACCAACTACAAACAAAAAACACACCATAAAGAGCCATGCTTCCACAGGTTCTGCGCGATCCTCTTCACTAATATCCTCTGCGTATCAGTCGGGCTCAAACTGATAAGCAATATTGACTACGTCATTTTTTATTCATTCTACAAGACATCATTCACCGTGGCACATGCCGCTGAGCTGAAGGGCGGGACGATTAGACGCGACTAGAAGTGGTTTAGCCAATCACAGCACACTGACCAGCTAACCAATAAGAGCCCATCACATGTTTCTGAGGGTGGAGCTTCATAAAACCAGGAAATAATTGGGGCGTTTATCAGAGAAAAGACATAGAGGTGTGGAATAAAGGTAAATTATGTGAAAAATAATGCGTTTAAAAAAAAACTAAGCATGAACACATGTTTGACTGCACCCCATAAACACAATCAAGCCTAGAAAAAAAACAGTCAACCGCCCCTTTAAAGGCGATTTTCTCAATATTTAGATTTTTTTTGCACCCTTAGAATCCAGATTTTCAAATACTTGTATCTCGGCCAAATATTGTCCTATCCTAACAAACTTATTTATTCAGCTTTCAGATGATGTATAAATCTAAATAAAATAAAATAAATTGACCCGTATGACTGGTTTTGTGGTCCAGGTCACAGTTGTCATCATTTGCTCAATGTCATGTCATTCTAAACCTCTCAGACTTTATTCCCTTTGTTAAACACAAAGGAAGATATTTTGAAGAATGTTGGTAATCAAAAAGTTTTGGTGATTATTGACTTCGATTGGATGGATTGTATGTGTTCCACAGAAGAAGCTCATAGGTTTGAATCTACATGAAGGCGAGGAAATGATTATAGAATCAATTGATTGTGTCACTCTGGATCTAAGCATCTGCTAAATGAATAAATGTAAATATAATGCTGTATATCATCAGTACAGCTTCACTATTAACACTGCAGATGGATCATCTGAGAACAAACCACTTTAGTTGTGTTATATTCTTATTTGATCTTTCTTCTTTTCAATCTCTTGGTCATTTCATTTTAAAAATTGCTGAACTGATGATTGACACTCAGGGGTCTGAGTGGAGATCAAAAGATGGAGAGATGAAAATAGACAAGTTTTGCTAAGTGTCTGAGCAGAAGAGCACTCTCTTACAGCTTTATATGGAAAAACACACAGATTGCTAAAGTATCTGTCATAGGAGAAGGAAATGTTTACGCAAACCGCATCTCTACAACAGCAGCCTACGTTGCCATTTCAAACAGACTGGCACTGGCACATTACAAATTTATCTGGAACAGAGCTCATTTAGTCACGTTCCACTTGTGTTACTCAGCTATTGAACTTCAGTGGACATCCATGTTGAGGATGTTGTTGTTGTTGACATAGTTTCAGAATTTTTATAGCATTACAGCAATAACCTGAGAAGGTATGAAAAACTGAGAGCTGCTTGAATTGACAGTGTTTTCATGGTAAAGGTAGTGGCACATTTACTCACTGCTTTTGCTCTTGTCCTGCATACATAAAACATGCTGCAGTGTCAGAGCCTATCAAAAGAAGTTACACAGCATACATTTTTAACACACTTGTGTGACTGCTTTGCTCGCGTGTGATGCTCAGTGCTATAGCAGATCCCACATGTGTCTGTATACGCAGGATATGTTCCCCAGTCACCCATGTGCTGCAGTACATGCTCCTGACCAGCAGAGAGTGATGTCTTCTTCAGCCTCTGTCCATATATGATATTTATATATTATATATATATATATATATATAATAGTTTTGTTTTTTTGTCTTGGCTGAGACAACAAGTTTTATTAATTGAGTGCTTTTCTCACAGCTCGAGGCCAGTTCACAAACAAATAAAAAGTGAACAAAGTTTTGGGACTCAAACTTTAACAATCAAAAGTGTAGAAACAATGTGCCAAAACGGATTCAGTTTAGATGTTTTGGCAGCTCAATGGGTTTGACTTCCAGAGTTTTTCTCCCATGACACTGAATAAAAACAACACAAATCTGCTGTAACATGCAGCACTGAGTAGTAAACTGTACATTGCCACTGGGGAAAAGTGTGAATGGTGTAAGATTGTTGGGTAGGTTTGCTTTGCTGCTGTGTTGTCACTCCAACAGGATCACTACTTAATTATAGGACCAAGGGAAGCTTTGATGCAAATACATGAAAGGCACCATCTCATTGTTTTTATGTCTCCCAGGCTCAACTTTTTTCGAGACGTGCCCAATTTCCGCGTGCTGGCCTGTGGAGGCGATGGATCAGTGGGGTGGATTTTGGACTGCATTGGTGAGTACAGATCAGCATCAGTGCTTTCCAGAGCTGTAATAATTAACATTGTTACATGGACTTAACCATGGGATAGTTCACCTAAAAAAGAAAATTCTATCATCATTTACTCAATCTCAAGTAGTTCCAAACCTGTATGAATGTCTTTGTTCTGCTTAACACAAAGGAAGATATTCTGAAGAATGTGGGAAACAGAGCAGTTCTGGGGCACAATTGACTTCCATAGTATTTTGTTTCCTACTATGGAAGTCAATGGTGCCCCAAAACAGCCTGGTTACAAACTTTCTTCAAAATATCTTCCTTTGTGTTCGGCAGAACACAGAAATTCATACAGGTTTGGAACTACTTGAGGGTGAGTAAATGATTTTCATTTTTGGGTGAACTATCCCTTTAATACAACATCTGTACAAAAAATAAAACTATTTCTGGTTTGCTAAATATCACATTCATTTTTCAAGATTAGTTTTTAATGATGTGAACAAAGAAAATACCTTCATTTGAGATACTGGTCTTATACTGACCATCTAGTTTGATTGCACTTTATATTTCCTGCTATTTTGCATCTGTATTTCTCCCAGGAGATCAATAAAGCATGTCAACCAATTCATCGACAATCATTAGGACATCCTTCCATGCGGTACTTGACTCGAGGCTGGCTCTATTTAAGGCACATATAATCATGACGTTTAACCGTCAGAAAGATTGTTCACAAATCATTGTTTCTATCTGTGACCTCTTTCATATGAGTGAATGCAGGATAACAGTGGAGATATAATGGTCTGTCTTTCCCCCTCCTGACAGCCGTATTGATGTTAATGGACGAGCGCTGGAGATGAACCTGTGTGGGCGGTGATAGATATCACCGCTAAGTGCTGATTTAAAATCAGCTTGGTCTCCAAACCTTTGGTTTGAAATTGCAATTGGCTGATGGTACTGAAACCTGAACTTAGATCAGAAGCGATGTACTCTTTATCCCTTTAGAGACTTTGAGAGTTTGTCCTCCTAACAGCCCTAAAGTGATGATTTAGGAGCAGCTTTTGAATGAGAGCCGCTCTGCGATCAGTCCTTGCTTGTTGTTCACCCACACGAGTTTGACTGCTATTAGAAAATGTCTGCTGCTCACGATTACTCAGAGAGCCCCTGTGGTTAGACAGTACATCACGCCATACGGACCAGCACTGAAAACAACGTCCCCGCAGTCCCTGTGCACATAGCAATGAGCCACACAGGGACCATCAGCGTGAGGACAGAAAGCTACAGTTCATCATGTTGCTTCCCTTCGGCAGATAGCACACACTGCTGTTTGTCTCAGAACAAGAGAAACAAACAAATTGATTGTGAATTATTGTGAGGGATGATACACATTGATGCAGGAAGGACTAGCCAATGCTGTATGCCTAACTTCAGTGCCTTTAAAAGGTGAAGTAAGATCAAGGGCCAGTTGCATAAACATAGCCATGTTAAAACTGTGCCTTAAGAACTAGTTTGACCAACTATTAGCTAGCCAAGAGGTAATCAGACTTAATTTTTGGATTCAAATTAGACCATTCTCCTTTTTATAACTAGCTTTAAAAAGTTATGACCAGTCTTAAAGAAAAAAATTAGACGACTAACTTCCCTGCTAAAAAAACTGGGATAGTAATGGGATTTTCCAGTAAAACCATTTACTAAATTTCATTTTTGTTTGTGTGTTTTGGGCATTTTTCCAATATGATTTAACATCCCACCAGTATAAACCATAGACACCATATAGACACATTTTCCATTTAAATTCCATATAACTAAATTACTAAATTTTCATTTTCTATTGTGTTTTGGGCAGGGTTCTATTGTTTTTTTCAGCAGGGTTTTTAAGACTAGTCTAAGCGTTTTATGAAACTGACCCCAGGATCTTCAACCAGGCCAAGGAAGTTTAAAAAAAGAGTGAAATATGTAGTTCCATATTAGTGCATTTACTTTACCGTTTGCAAAAAAAATAAGAAATTACAACTTATAAAAAGGTTTTTAAGAAATTACAACTTATGATCAGCAAGGATGCATTAAATTGATCAAAAGTAATTTTACAAAAAATATATCTGTTTCCAATAAATGCTGTTCTTTTTTATTTTATATTCATCGAAGAATCCTGAAAGCAGTAGGCCTTCAACTGTTTTGATTGATTGCACCAGATCAGCATTTAAATATGATCATGTGACACTTGAAGACCGTAATGGTACATTGGCTGCTGAAAATTTAGCCTTGCCATCACAGGAATAAATTACGTTTTATAATATATTAAAATAGAAATTGTAATGACAGTTCACACTATTACTGTATTTTTTATTAAATAAAAGCAGCCTTGATGAGCATAAGAGATTTCTTTCAAAAACATTAAATAATCCTCAACCTCAAACTTTTGCGAATACATTAAATATAAATCATAATTTATGTCCAAGTTAAATACGTGCTTTACATTTAATTTTACTTGCAGTAATACATTTTAATGTGGGTTGAAAATATTTTGAAACAAATTGAGCTTTTTAAGGTATAATGGTATAACGCATAATACAATTTTTTTTCACAAAATTGAAATTTAAAAATAAATATTAAAAGGAGAATGACCCCCCTACAGCACTGCTGACATCCTTTTTTAGCCCTGAATGGCACCAAATCAAAATGTAAAAGTTTTCTAACTCTCCCCCATGTTCCATCATTTAGCCAAACAAATAGTCCCACCCCAAATGTACAGTGAAATGTTGAGCCAGTGTTGCTATATCAGGCCGCTGTGCAATGTTTTGAACACCACAGAGCACCATTGTTTACACTTATCAAGGAACTCTGCACATTAAACTGGAATAATAGAGAGGGTTTTAACATGAAAATGACACACAGCAGCTTTAACAGCTCTCTTTGTTTCTCAACAGATAAGGCCAGTTTTGCTCGGCATCCACCTATTGCAATCCTGCCGCTGGGTACCGGGAATGACCTTGCACGCTGTCTGCGCTTGGGTGGAGGTAAGGAATAAATAAGAGACTGTCCACCAGCAGTTGGCGGGAATTACTAAAGGCCTTTGAAATTAAACTTAAAGGGCTTTTCTTCACAGAACCACTCGAGTTGAGATTAGGCTTTGAATTCTTTGAATCTGAACGCAATCCCATATAAACCCTTCAAAAGGATTTTGAGACTGCTTTCTTTTAAACAGTTCCTCTCACACCCCCCAACAGAAGGTCAGACTGTAATAACCAAACTTGATCATAGTTAGCGGAATGCACCAGTCACATGAACGAACAAGCAGGATTTGTTGAGACCACACTTGAATTCAAGATATTGATTCTGTAATCTGCATCACACAGATGACCGTGACAACACTTGCCCAGTTAAAACAATTAAGTAAAAACCTTAAGGGATAGTTCACCCAAAAAAGTTCAATTCTCTCATCATTTGTCCTCAGCACAAAAGGAGAACTCTTGAATAATGTACTGGACCAGTTTGACCAAACAGTTTCTGGTAGCCATTGTCTTCTATGCCAGCAACCAGCATTCTTTTTTAGTGTTCAGCAGTGTAAAGAAACCCATACAGGCTAGGAACAACTTGAGGTTGAGTAAATGGCGACACAGTTTTCATTTGTGGGTGAACTATACCATTAAACTTATTTATCTTAGTTAGACACCTAGGTAACTTTTACATTTTAAAATAAGCTGACGTTTTTCAGCTGTATTTACATAATTATGTGTATCTCATTTTATTTTAGCTATATTACCAAAAATAATTTTCAGTAGTTTTAGTTAATAACAACACTGTTAAGAGGTGGTTTAAAAATGAATTCAGTTAGAGTCATTTTTTAACAAGAGATAAATAAACTATTCTTTGAATGTGTATATATAGACTTGCCAATCATTTGCCAACAAGAGACCTGCACTGTTTCATTCCTGTGTGATTACATATGCTTGTTCTTGTTTAGATATGTGGTTGTTATTTATTCAGTAGTTATGATGGAATGATATGCATCAGTGAGCCTGCATCTGCTTGTAAGACAGGTGTGATGGCCTTGTACAGGCTGCTGAATTAATTGGCCTCGTATTAGTGTTTCCTGTGTGAGCATGTGTGTGGTTTGTGCAAAAGGGTAAGGTTTTGCATAAATGTATTCTTAATTTCATTTGGATGGTAGGCTGTTGTTTTTCTCTCCATGTGAGTTGATTGACTTTGAAACACGTGTAGCACCTGTAGTCAGTGCTGAGGTGCCATGTGAGCATCCGTTCATGTAACGTTCGACTGGAAGCCTCTGCGTGTCTGGTTCAGAAAGGCAGAGTGAGCACCTGGGTGTCATCACACATGTGATATTTCGCTCATTGGGTTGCCAGGCGGGAGCCAGTATCCCCCCTCACTCACAGCATGATGGCCATCGTTAAGAGATGCCACTTCTTATGATGGCAACGTATCAAGTAGACTCTGTAGACTCAGTAATTACAGTTTGATCACCTCAGGGAACCTTTCTAAGGATCCCTTCATGTCAATTGGAAGGGTTGCCAGGCATGGACAAAATCCTCTCAGGTCATGGTGTTCATCCCATTGATGTAATGCAGTAGATAATTTAAATTAATCTTTTTTAATGGACACTGCCGTTAAAAAGTTTGATGTCGGTAAAATGTTTAATGTTTTTAATGGAGTCTCTAATGCTCATCAAGGCTGATCAAAAATACAGGAAAAAGCAGTAACATTGTGAAATATTATTGCAATTTCTAATATTGGTTTCCTATTTTAATGTACTTAATTTCTGTAAAAAAAAAAATATCTATATATATAAAATATAATTTATTTCTGTGATCCAGTGTCTCGTGATACTTAAGAAATCTTTCTAATATACTGATTTATTTGGAAGCTCTGATACTTTTTTCTTTGATTCTTAGATGAATAAAAAAGTTAAAAAAGAACTGCATTTACTTAGCAATATAACTATTTTCTAACTATATTAGTCTTTTACCATCACTTTTTATCCATTTAAACACATCCTTGCTGAATAAAAGTATTTTTTTTTTTTTTAAAGATAGATACAATTTACTGACCCCAAACTTTTGAATAGTAGCGTATATTGCAACACAAAATGTATATTTATAAACACTGTTGTTTTTAACATTTTATTTATCAAAGAATCCTGAAAAAAGCATCAAAGGTCCCAAAAATATTAAGCAGCACAGCTGTTTCCTACATTGATCATAAATCAGCACATTAGAATGATTTCTGAAGGATCATGTGACACTGAAGACTGGAGTGAAGTATATTTTAAAGTATATTAAAGTAGAAAACGGTTATTTTAAGTTGCAATAATATTTCACAAAATTATTAGGTTTTTGACCAAATAGAGACAGCCTAGATTTAAAAAGCATTTAAAGTCTTACTGACCAAAACGTTAGAATTTTAGTGTATGCATACAAAAAAAAATTGAATGTTGTGGTCCTCAGGCAGCCATTACCATACTCTTATTCATCAATATCAAATGAATGAATGATTTTCTTACATTTTCTGCCCATTTTACAGAAACGCTATTTAAAGCTTATAGTTTTGATTAGAATACATTACATCCAGTTTGGCAGTTGCATACAGTCTTGTTTTAGCACACCTGAAGCTCAAATTTCTGAAAAGTTGGTATACATACTGTATATAGTCAGAACTTCTGTAGTACTCTCCATTGGAAATGAATAAACTTGTCGTTTGTCAAAGAAAAAGCTGCTTTATACTGACACAGCATTGTGTTACCTAGGCAAGTTTAATCATTTGATCTTGCTGTGCTGAAGTTTTAATTAAGCCATGTTAACCTTGGATTTGAGATAATTTGAGTCTTTCATTGTCACAAGTAGAACAAAAGTTGAATTGTGCTTGTTTTATTCTTCTTTTCTATGCGTGGACACTTGCACACTCTTGTTCACAGATAAAAATAAGCTTTTGTGCTTTTCTTCATGTGTGTGGCTGCAACAGCAACAACATCAGTTCATGTCTTTATATGTTATGAAGGTTCATGCAGTGCATGTGTTGTGATTGACAGGCTATGAAGGAGGCAGTCTGGTCAAGTTCCTCAGGGATATCGAGCACAGCACAGAAGTGCTGCTTGACCGCTGGAATATCGACATTGTCCCTGACGATAAGGAGGAGAAGGGCGACCCTGTGCCCAACAGCATAGTGAACAACTACTTCTCCATTGGAGTGGTGAGAACATACTACACTTTTACACAAATGCTTACACCTCAGGGAGACTCAATATCAGAACTCCTGAAAGTGCCATTATATTATACCTCCTCCTTCTATCTACACTCATTCATCAGATGAAATCTCGTTACTCCCCATTATGAGAGTGTACTTTTACCAAAGCCTGAGGCTAAACTGCTAAAAGTAATTTGAGATTAATTAAACGTTGTTTTCTCTTGTAGCACTCGACTTAATTATAATTGTCAGGGGAACAACAACATGTTCAAACTTTGCTGATGTGATTTACTGCGTCTGAAACAGTTTCATGCACGTGACTCTGTGTATTATTGCACAGAATTCTCCTTCTCACACACAGTTGCTTAGCAACCCTCTTCTGTTCAAATGTTGTATCCCATGTTGTTGCTATAATCAAGCACTTATTATCAGAGCAGTTAAATGTCGATTCAATGTTTTTTTTTTACCAAAAAAACTTCCTTTCACAGAGTAGTTACATAATCTTTGTTACTTCTTTTTAGATACCAACTTGTGAGGCAGATTATTTAACAAATATGTGTTTTTGTATGTTTTTTTTTTTCAAGTGGTTTTTGCCAGATGGATAGATGGTTACTTTCTATTACTGAAGTTACTGATTTAGAAGTTGCTGAAAAGATTCTGAATAAAATGAGAGAAAAACAAAATTCAAAGATGCAGGAGTGAATGCCAATGAGGTTATTTACAGATCGGGCTAAATTTCTGTTCTTTCGCTGGCACAGTCTGGCCACACAGGGGCCAGGTGAGTCTCCGTGAGCCTGTCGTCCTCCCCTTGTTTAGCTAATGATTAATTTCCATCCTGTTTTTAGAACCCGTAACTATAAATAGTAAGTCTCTGCTTTAATTTCTGAAAAATGTCCAATATTCTATTAGAATCAGCCGAATCCCAGGTGTGTTGGATGACTGCTGTTTTATCTCGCTGAAATGTGCCAAGTAGTCAGGCCACATTTAGAATGGCCAGAAATAGTGACGCGACCTGAAACGGGCCACCTGACCTGGTTGAAATGGGTGTGAAGAGTGGCAGGAGGCACATACAAGCTTTACGCAAGGTGGCATGGAGGAATGCGCCACTTCAGGGCTGTTATGTAACTCGGCTTAGTGTCCCGCTGTCTCTGTGTTCATCAGCCAATGACACGGACCACATAAGAGTTGTTGTTGTAGAAGCCTTGAGAAATTGATGTTGGATTATGCAAATAATAAATCTAGCATTCTAGCTCTATAGGATATATAATGCCTATGTAATGAGTATCAGACCTCAGTACCGTATACCTCATGTACCTGAATGTTTTTGAAAGAAGTCTTTTATGCTCATTATTTATTTGATCAAAAATACAGTCAAACCTGTAATTATAAAATATTATTAGAATTTAAAATAGCACTTTTCTATTTTATATATTTTAAAATGTAATTTATTCCTATGATAAATAATATGCTCAAACATAATTAAGGCATGACAGTGAAAAGTTTGTGTGGTCACACTTTATTTTAAGGTCAAATTCTTGCTATTAATAAACCATTAGCTACCACTTTTGCCTCAATAATCTCCTAATTTGCTGCTTATTATTAGTTAGTAAGGTAGTTGTTAAGTTTAGGTATTGGGTAGGATTAGGAATGTCAAATATGGTCATGAGGAATATGTGCTTTGTAATTACTAAATAAACAGCCAATATGTGAATAATATAAGTGAGTAATAAGCAACTAGTTTATAGTGAGAATTTGTCCCTATACTAAAGAGTTACAATTTGTGTCAACTCAAATACAGAAACACTGCGAAGACGCAGCTGTTTGTTCTGGTCAGGTTTGTGTCAGCCCATCTGATGATACAGTGTGGTTGTTTGAAGAGGCTGGGTAACGTGAGGAGTGCTGACTGTGAATGGACAATGGCCTATACTGTGAACCCTAAGTCTTGTGATTGGGGTGGACTGACTGTGCCATGTGGGTCCTTGCGTGGCTTGGCACTAATGCTGCTTCTCACAAGACTGCAATATATCAAAAACTGTCTGGTGAGTTGGATATTTTATTTTAAGCTGTAGTGTCTCATTTTTGGATTTAAAAAATACTGAGACAACTAAAAGACAGACAGTTGAAGGTTAATTAATTCAAAAATGAACATTCTGTCATCATTTATTAACTCTTATGTTGTTCCAAACCTGTATGACTTTCGAGAAATGTGCCCATACAATAAAAGTCAGTGGAATCCAATGTAGTTTGAACATTATTCAAAATATCTTCTTTTGTGTTGAGGTGAGTAACATGAGGGTGAGTAAATGATGGCAACGTGTTAATTTTTGGATTGAACAATCCCTTTAATATCCCTAAAAAGTGTAAACGTCCAGACATTGCTGTATTTATTGTTGTAATTATGTTTGGTGGTGCTAGTGGCTTCTGCTTTAAACTATTTCAGATATGAAACTCTGCCATATCATAACTGACTATTCATGAATGAATGATAGCAGTGCAGTACCTAATAATGCATGCTTTAATGGTTGCAGTTGATTGGTTTTCAGTATGATGGACTGTTCTGAGGATGCAGGCAATATTGTAGGGGCATTTAGTGTCTGAAATCACGATGCTGTGGTGTATGGTCCAGTGTGGCATGGCACTGGAGCACAGGGACAGGGTGCTGCGAGTCCAGGAGGACAGGACAGATGGCTCCGCATTGGGCGCCACTGACACCTGAGTAAAGCAGTGCCATGACTCATGCACTGATGTAATCATTAGTAATGCTGTTTCAGCCTTCAACATTTTCCAGTCACTATCCATAGAGGTTGCCATGACGTTTGTGATTTTCAGGCCGCTATCACTAGGGTTATGTATTTCATCATTTGTTACATTCAGAGAGCTCATTTTCTCTTTAGTTAACTAATATCCATGTGGAAATTAATATTATAGGGATATTTCAACCTAAAATGAAGCATTAACTCATCCTGATGCTGTTCCAGATCTATATGACTTTCTTTCTTCTGTGGAACACAAACAGATTCTTCAGTCTCTTTGAGTCCATATAATGCTGACTAAGGAACCCTCAAAGTTGACGTTTCAAAAATCACACTTAATGGACCAGATTAAAGCACATTGTGAAACTTTTGTGAGAAGTGACAATCCTCTGTGCTTACGCATCACTATACGTGACATTATGTCATGCTTCATAGTAATGTTGTATGATATACCAGTACTAAAAAGGTATTACGATACCCTGTCTTAAAAATGGTACTCATGTGGTACACACCCAATGCGTGTGCACTGAAAGCCGCCTCTCTCAAACAGCATAAGTGATCGCAAATGTGTATCAATAAATTGGATCCGTCCAGCTCTTAAAGTGACAGCAGGCTAATATTCCGTCTGCTGTCTGTATCTATAATGTTAATCAAACAACAAAAGAAAAAGAGAAAATCATGCACTGATCTTTACTGACTAAATTTAGTAGCTTTAACAAGTATCAGTGTATGAATGTTCAATTCGTACAATTAAGCACTGCTTTACTTTTTGAATTTGATTACTTTATTCAATGTCTGTTAATATCTCTTACTTGAATACAACTGTTAAATAGACCCGCTGTATCTATAACACTGTTTATTTCATTTATCTATTTTTATGTTGTTTTATAACAACTACTAGTCGACCAGAAACATTTTTAGTTGATGGCAGTCCTACTGTTATTATTAATAACAAAGATAAAATAACAAAAATGACTGTATCATGATATAAAGACACTGGTCAAGTGAGAGCTTTTTTTAATTAATAGATACAATTATGAACTGTAATTTCCATGAGGTCATCTAAAATGTAATTACTTTTCCTGTTGTTTTATGTCTTTGTTATAGTATCGGTTCAGTAGTAGTATCGAGATATTTTAGTCAGGTATCGTATTGAAGTAAACATTTTGGTATTGTGACGACACTACAGTGTGTTGGCGTTTATCTCAAGTGTGAACTCTTGAACCTGCATTTGATAGTTTCCTGGAAGCAATTATTTATAGTTTAAAATATTTAAATATTATTATTTTTATAACACATATGTACAGTTTTTCTTTAGAATTGATTCAACAGCTGGGGTCATTCATCAACTTTGAGAGATATACCCATACACAAACTGAATTTCTGAGTGTGGATGCAGGAGGGAATATAATGATGTGAAGGAAAGAAGGAGAAAAAAATTATATGATAGACATAATTATCTTTTATATAAATATCTAACAATTAAATAGAAGTTGCTCAAATTTAATTTTATGTTTTTAAGATAAAGAATGTTATTCAAGTTACTTTGTCTATTGTGCAAATTCATCTGTTGTGTGTTTTTGATTATATGTGTCTGCAATGTAAAACACTAATTTTGCCTGCTGCAACAAATGCAATAACGCACGAGATCCAAAGCGGACTGGGATTAAAAATCTGCATAGACCACTTCCTCTGGGTTTCTCTGGGCAGGAACGGGACAGAGTCTTGCAGAAGTGGGACTGAACAAAATAGAGCTTGATGCTAACAAGGCCATGGGGTTTGATTCTAGAGAACTAATTAAATTAATCAAAATGATCTACCAAATAAAGGCATTATTGATTGCAATGGTACTGTTTGCCGGCTAATCAAATGCTAAAGCTGAAGAGCACAAATCTGGGCACAAACAAGCTGCAAACATACAAATGTTTTAGGAAAATGTGCACTAGTTTGGCAGCTATCATTGACATGAATGAAAACACTTTATCCAGGTATGATAGACTTCTTTATATGAACTTTCACCCCAAACATCACCAGTTGATAGTGGAGGGCAGTGCTTCACATCCATGAGAATCTGATTTCTGAGACATCTTAGCATGGCATTGCAATCCTGCTATGTGATCCAGTTCACCTTGGAAAGAATCCTCTGGAGGAATTAAAGACAGCAAACACACCTCATCAGCAATCATTTCAGACGTCTCTCCATGTACATCTCCAGGCCTGGGAGATTAAATCGAACCACCTCTCGTTGACATCAACAACTTATCTGTGTGAGCCTCTCACCCTCCCTGTGGTGATGGTGTTTGGAGAACTGCCCCGCTGCCATCATGTTCTCACTGGTGTGGTATCATGCACACCTTCATCTCCCGTGACACATTCAGTTTTGCCCTGGGACAACAGTATGAGCTATTATGGTTCGTTTTGAAGAAACGCTGTCCCACTAATTTTTAAATAGTCTCTCTGCTAATTAAGATTACATTTGAGAATATTTCCTTCGTGTTTCAATGGACCCTTTCACAGACTGTAATGATGCATTTCCACAGTTATTAACCCTGTAAAATCTAGTAATACACCGACTGAGGGAGTGACAGCAAATTTGGCATCATTCTCTATTCTGACCCACATAATCTATTTTCAGAAATGCTTTATGCTATTTTGGATTTTTCCTTTTGCTATTGGGGCAAACGGGAGCACAAAAAGTATATAATTTTAAGTTTTGTTTCACACTATAGAAGTTTAGTTAGATAAACTTCTGTAGTGTTGAACGATAAATACAACAAATTGCCCCAGTTGGTCAGAAAAGTTAAATGTGTTATCACTCAGCCGTTATATTGCAAACACTCATTTATTAGATTAATAGTGTGAAAAACTGTAGAAATATTGTCAAACTTCTGCTTCTGAGAACTTCAGACATGTGAAAGGGGTCTATTCTGTCATATTATTGGCTGTGCTCATGCCGGTTCAGTAGGTAGCTAAACAAACAACCGTTTGATTCATTCAATCTTTCAACCTTATCTATGTGATAAGAGTGTTTATTTTAGAGCCTGTCAGTCTGTGTATGTGTGTGTTTGTGCATGTTGCATGTGTGTGTGTGTGTGTTTAGAGGGGTATAATATTGGCACGGACTGAAGGTCAGGGGAAGTATCAGTGACAGGAAGTGTTTGGCTGCCAGAATCGGACCAGGTTACCACCATAATGAATGGCCGTGCTGAGTGACACCTGGCCAGTCTTAAAGATAGAAGGAAAACAGGACCCATCTCTCCATTTACCTCGCACATGCGCTCTAGAGATGCATTTGTACAGTATTCACATGATTCACTCCCACTCTTATGTGGACTTTAACACAAACATTCCCAGTCTCACCATAAGTCCCATATGCACCTGCTCGCGGCCGTGCTGACAGGAGCACAGATGGGCACTGACTCAGTACAGTGCTACAATAACCCGGTGTGGACACACCAATCATGGTGACCTGAATATCACCTCGCTTAATACCCTTCACTTCTTCACCCCATCAGTAGATACCGTCCCAGGAGGACAATATTTGTTTTTGGAACGAATTTATTGTTGAACTTTGCCCGCTGGTGTGCAGGAGCCATCTAACTATATTTGATACAAACTCTGAGATGATGAACAACCTTTAGCCCGTTCAGATAGCGCAGGGGGGAATGCCAAGAACAGTTGAGCCTGCAGTTTCATTCCATAGGGACAGGATATGTCTTAGTGGAGTACGTGATGTCCCTGTCCTCCCATAGCGCACAGTTTTGGGATGAATCACAACTTAACACCCCAGAGGAATTGTGTATCTGGGCAGCTAAACCTTTTGAAAATATACAATACAGATGGGAAACTGTGAAACTGAACAAGAGCTTTGTCTATGAGGGCTGTTTTTATATTCATTTAAATCTGTGCGTGCCTAAACTAAGGTTATTCTGTCTGATATTAGATTATTAGATGCATGTAAGTTTGAAATGTCAAGCTATTGGGGGGCGGGGGAGACTTTTTTAAACGAAACATGGCTTACATATAAGAGCCTGATGGCTCTTATGCACTGTTGTTTGGACATGAATGAGAATGAATGTGTCGATGAAATTAAAATGCACTGCTAGAACAAGCCTGTCTAGCATTTCCAGAAGAGAATAGTAGGAAAAGTATGTTCTTGTCTGAGTTTATTCAGAATATGCTGATGCAATTTATACAGGGATATTATAGCTGTGGAATATGTAACCTTAAAAAAAATTAACCAGTGTATGGACCTTAATTAGAAAATCATTTATCAGTTTTTGAATCTTAAAAAGATTTGATAAAATAAACAAGTACAAATCCTTACAATTACAACAGGGTTTCAGAACTTCGTGCTTGAACCTCTAATTAAAAATGAATAAAAAATAATAATTCACTCACCCTTGTGTTATTCCAAACATGTAAGACTTTTTATCTCCCATGAAACACAAAAGACACTTGTAGTTTTTCATATTTAACCTGTATGTGGACCAAAATAAGGAGGAACCTAAAACAGGCCCCCATCGGGCCCGGGCTGAAATGCAGGACAAAACCACAAAAGGAAATAAAAGCACCATTGGAGAGCAGCAGTACTTTTTGAGGACAGCTTCCTGGTGTGGATTGGTTGTGTTACTCTTAAAAGCATGGCATCGTGCAGTGCCCGTTCTGTTTCATGGTATTCACCACAGTGATTGAGGTACAGTGCGTTCTGTTCTCTTCCAATGCCACACATGCCAGTTTGTGGAACACCTGCGAGGGCTTTCTGAGCATCGAAAAATGTCATGTAGACATTGTAAATTCTTTGATATTTTAACTGACTTGAGTAATACCAGACGTGCATAGACCTCAGCAGGTGATAGAACATTTTTAAATATCAGTATTATAGCATTGGTTTGGATATATGAGGGATAAAAGTCCATGCAGCCTCCCCAACCCCCCACACTTCCTGTACCCTCTCCCATGTGAGCGCTTGCAACACCTGCAAGCACGGGCAGGAAGCCAGCGCAGGTGCTGCTAACGTAGCATCGTCCGCTCGTGGCTTGATCGGCATGCCAGCAGCTATCAGACCCTGAGAATTTCACAGTCGCACACTTCCTCCCTGTCTGAGTCTGTGACACGGTGAACACTGCAGAGTGCCGAGATCCATCGTTATATTACACGGCAAAACTCTCAGACAGGTGTTACGTGTGTGAACGTATTCAGGCTCGGGCCTAGTGAAGGATGTGGTGGCTTTGAGCTCTTCTGTCTTTTACATGTGCGTGTGTAAATATAGAAATAATCAGTTACGGTTGCAGATCTGATTCATCAATTAGTTCTTCTGTTT
Organism: Ptychobarbus kaznakovi; assembly: GCA_027422405.1. Classification (NCBI taxonomy): domain Eukaryota; kingdom Metazoa; phylum Chordata; class Actinopteri; order Cypriniformes; family Cyprinidae; genus Ptychobarbus; species Ptychobarbus kaznakovi. Next base: position 18,051,316 of record CM049804.1, on the reverse strand, counting down.
GCACACTGTTGCTTTGATTTTAATCAAGGCTGCTTGACTGAGGGTGGATTCCGCTCTGGGTTGGAGCTGCAAGAGCAAACAAACTCTGGTGCTTTTAACCCACTGTTTGATCACTTGTGCTCTCAGCTGCCATTAGGTCCTCATAGGCAGAACGTCATATAATTCAAGTTGACAGGATAATGGTCTTGAAGTAGATGTGGTCATTTTATTTAGCAAAGTGTTTAGAAGTAAAACAAATTATATTATGGCAGAGCTTTTAATAATCGGTGGTTGCTAAGGCAAGTTTAGCAATTTAAACAAAATGCTAGTAATGATCTTTGGTGCATAACTTGTCCTGCACTATTGTGTGCTTCCGAATGATACCTCAAACTGTGTGGCTTGTTAGTTGGTGCTGATAGCCTCGTGGCAGTGTGCCGACTTAGCACTATTATACTTCAGGCGTCCTGAGTTCAAGTCTCATGATCCTTTTCCAATCCTGCCCCACTCTCTCTCTCCCACTTCACGTCAATTAACTGTCCTATCCAAATAAACTGTCCTAAACCCCCGTCCCCCGTCCCCCTTCAAAAAAATTGGCTTGTCAAAGAGTCATTAACTATTTCTCTAAGTAATGAGACTTCATTATACTTCCATTACGCTATCTTGCTAAATCCGCTCTGGTATCTTTATTATATTTCAGTGTTATTTTAATATTATTTAACAGTTTTTATAATATTTTTTTAATATTTAGAAGTTTTTATATTTTCAGTTGATTCTTAATTTTAGTTAAACTATTAGTAAATGTTTTTCTATTTAAATGTTTAAAAAAATATTTCAAAATAGTTTTATTTATGTTTGAGTAATTTTAGCACTTCAGCTTAAACTTACTTCAGTCATGTAACATTTCAAAATTTGTATTGAATAATTTTTCTATATATTTTTTTATATTTATATTTAATTTTAATTTTATTTGAATACAGATATTTTTTGATAATAGTTTTTGTAGTTTTACTTGATGATAACCACATTATATTTTTATAGCATTTGTTTTTTTTTTATTTTCAGTTTAGTTTTGAACGACAGCAAGTGCAGATAATGTATGGTGATGGCCAAAAAAAAAAAAGTCTTATATATTATTTCAATTATTTTTTTCATTTATTTGCCCTAATACTGAAAACATTTACCCTTGGAATTAATAAAATGAATAAGATCATTGATTTACATCCTGAATTCCGGAAATGTTGGGACGTTTTTTTTAATTTGAATAAGATGAAAACTAAAAGAATTTCAAATCACATGAGCCAATATTTTATTCCAATAGAACATAAATAACATTACAAATGTTAAATTGTAAAATTGTATGCATAAAATGAGCTCGTTTCAAGTTTGATGCCCGCTACAGGTCTCAAAATAGCTGGGAAGGGGGGCATGTTTACTATGGTGTAGCATCTCCTCTTCTTTTCAAACAGTTTGAAGACGTCTGGGCATCAAGGTTATGAGTTTCTGGAGTTTTGTTCTTGGAATTTGGTCCTATTCTTGCCTGATATAGGTTTCCAGCTGCTGAAGAGTTCGTGGTCGTCTTTGACATATTTTTTGCTGTAGCAGGCATCAAATTTGAAATGAGCTCATTTAGTGGATAAAAGTGTAATATTTCTCCTTTTAAACATTTATGTTCTCTATGTTCTATTGTGAATAAAATATTGGCTCATGTGACTTGAAAGTCTTTTAGTATTCATTTTATTCAAATTTAAAAAACGTCCCAACATTTCCGGAATTCGGGTTGTAAATTGACATCATGGCTCTACATTATTTTAATGCTAAAATTACAAATTTATAAATTAATCACTCATGAATACTCGATGAGCATTTTTTTCTGTACTTGGTTGAGGCAGTTGATTTACCATCAACCTGTTTTCATCTGGCAGAAGTATTTGCTTCCAGGAAAATCCCTGGAATTTTCTTGTTCACAGATGGGTCTGATGAAGTGTACACTATTGCTATAAAAGCTTTGTAGTCTCTTGTCTTTGTCTGACTGTTAATTTTTCTGGTCTTCAGCATCGTCTTCTTTCATGCCCCCACCCTCTTCTGCCGTTCCTGGAAAGCCTCTTTCCTGCTGATACCATCACTTATTCATCCAGCTTCACTCTTTTTTTTTTCATCAGGCACTCATTTCCAGGATTGTGTACTTTGTCCAGCAGGCCTATCTGCACGATCATCTTCCCCTCAGGCCACAGCAACAGAGCTGACAAGCAGAGCCTTCCCCCATTACACATGAGCTCATAATGTGAAACAGGGACCTGTTAAAACCTGAGCAGCTCTCCTTTTCTAGGGATGGCTATTTTTACTGCACCAGAGAGAAAATCACCTCTCGAGCACCAATTTGAAATCATCAGTCTATAAACTCAATGAGCCAAGCTGTAAGGTTTCCACTTTAACACTCATATTGAAATTTGATTTGCAGCCTTGTGCAGGATTCATCTATTTGTGTGATATATTTGGACATAAAATAGAAAAATAAAGACATAAAATTAGGAACATATTTAGAGAATGATTTTATTATAATTCCTGTAATTTAATTATTTTTAATTCAGTTTCCGTTTTTAGTTGATATGAACACTGCCATCCAAAAGTTTGAGGCCAGTAAGTTGTTTTAATTATTATCAATTTTTAAAACAGTTGTGGTGGTTAATATTTTTGTGGAAACCTTGATGCGTGTTTGCAAGACCCTTTGATGAATTGAAAATTTAGTAGCATGAGTGTTTCCTGTGAGGGTGATCACAAAAGAAGTATTGGAGAGAAAATCAAATGTTAGTATGTTATTGTTTTTTTGTCCACAACTCTAAGTAGTGTGGGTCTTGTCTGAGCAGCGTTATGGCTATTATGTTTGGTCCAGGGGTGCTGTCTTATCTCAGCCCTGAACACTTGATTTAGGACGTGCACTCCTTCAGCCAACTGACAATGTCTGTAGCTCATTAGCTAGAGACATAAAACACTGCTTTATACAGGTACATCTAAAAAAAAATAGAATATGGTGAAAAAGTAATTTTTTCTTGTAACTTATTTCAAAGAGTGAAACTTTCATATATTTTAGATTCATTACATGTAAAGTAAAACACTTCAAACTTTTTTATTATTATTTTGATGATTAGAGCTTACAGCTAATGGAAGTCAAAAATCAGTATCTCAAAATATTAGAATATTTACATTTGAGTTTCAATAAATGACCATCCATACAGTATAAATTCTGGGTATCTCTTGTTCGTTGAAACCACAATAATGGGGAAGACTGCTGACTTGGCAGTGGTCCAGAAGACGATAATTGACACCCTCCACAAAGAGGGTAAGTCACAGAGGGTCATTACTGAAAGGGGTGGCTGTTCAAGGAGTGCTGTATCAAAGCATATTAAATGCAAAGTTGACTGGAAGGGAGAAATTGGGTAGGAACATGTGCACAAGCAACAGGGATGACCGCAAGCTTGAGAATGCTGTCAAGCAAAGCTGATTCAAAAACTTGGGAGAGCTTCACAAGGAGTGAACTGAAGCTGGAGTCAGTGCATCAAGAGTCACCACGCTCAGACATCTTCAGGAAAAGGGCTACCAAGCCACTTCTGAAACAGAAACATCATCAGAAGCATCTTACCTGGGCTAAGGAGAAAAAGAACTGGACTGTTGCTCAGTGGTCCAAAGTCCTCAGAGTCTGGAGGAAGAGTGGAGGGGCACAGAATCCATGTTGCTTGAAGTCCAGTGTGAAGTTTCCACAGTCAGTGATGATTTGGGCTGCCATGTCATCTGCTGGTGTTTGTCCACTGTGTTTTCTGAAGACCACAGTCATCGCAGCCATCTACCAGGACATTTTAGAGCACTTCATGCTTCCTTCTGCTGACAAGCTTTATGGAGATGCTGATTTCATTTTCCAGCAGGACTTGGCACCTGTCCACACTGCCAAAGGTACCAAAAGCTGGTTCAATGACCATGGTGTTACTGTGCTTGTTTGGCCAGCAAACTCGCCTGACCTGAACCCCATAGAGAATCTATGGGGTATTTTCAAGAGGAAGATGAGAGACACCAGACCCAACAATGCAGATGATCTGAAGGCCGCTATCAAAGCAGCCTGGGCTTCCATTACACCTGAGCAGTGCCACAGGCTGATTGCCTCCATGCCACGCCGCATTGATGCAGTAATTCATGCAAAAGGAGGCCCAACCAAGTATTGAGTGCATAGAAATTAACATACTTTTCAGAAGCCTGACATATCTGTTTAAAATATCCTTTTTTTATTGATCTTATGTAATATTCTAATTTTCTGAGACACAGAATTTTGGGTTTTCATTATCTGTAAGCCATAATCATCAAAATTTCAAGAAATAAAAGCTTAAAATATTTTACTCTATGTGTAATGAATCTATAAATATATGAGTTTCACTTTCTGAAATGAGTGACAAAAAATATTGACCTTTTTCATGATTTCTTTAGATGTACCTGTATGTTAACCTAAGTGAGGCATTTAACCTGTCTTTCCTTTTTTCTGTTTCACTTTTCAGGACGCATCCATAGCACATCGCTTCCACTTGATGAGGGAGAAACATCCAGAGAAGTTTAACAGCAGGTAAGAGAACATGCATTCATGAATGAGCATATGTAGCGAAGACAAAAAAAAAAGAGATGCATATGAATGATGCAAGTGAGAAAAAAGGACGTTACAATGTAACATCTGAGAAGGTACTAAAACCTTTACTAAAACCTAGGTTCTGTTTAAACCAGTAATGGTAAATTATGAGCAAACTACATTGGTTTCTGTTTCTGGGTCATGCTGCATGGCCCTGCTCACACTGAATATTCACTGAACCAAAATGTTGGTCTTTTCCAGTTTACTGTATCAGAAGCAGCCACTCTTTTCATATTTTACCATCTTTGACTTTGTTGGTCTAAACATATATTTACACTTGGCATGAATATAAACACAACCCTTTTCTCTATCAAAAATAAACCCCGATGAATCACAGCTCTGTCTATGTCAGGTATATCACAGTGGCCAATGGCTGACTGTTTCAATCTCTTTGCTAGCTTGAGTAGAGTCAGTTTGCATGTAGTTTTTTATTAAATGTTATGCAACGCATCCCTGCCTCAGCGGTGGAAAGTAAACCGGTCATGTATCCTTTACAGAAGGCCATTTAGAGTGGTAAAGTAGAAATGATATAGTCTAATTTGGACCCTCTACTATTATCTCCACCCAGTTGGATCATTTGAAGTAAGGAGGAGAGTTGAGCAGGTAGAGTGGATCAGGATGACGTCAGCGAGGCAATTCAGCATGAGAAAGGATAGCAGTGAAATCATCATTGCTCAAAGAAATTTGCAGCTCACAATAGGCCTACATCAGTCTTTCAGCAGTAAAAGGGTAACTGCTAAAACTGAGCCTAGAACAGCACTTTGGGTCAGCTCTAACAGCTCCATATATATGATGTTTTATCTTAAGGAACAGTCCCTCGGAGCCTCTGGTGCACTTTACAGTAGCCGTTCTGAGCTCCCTTTGATGTGGATCTCTTTCAAGTCCGCTCTACTGTTCTCTATTCTCTTGGTTGATGCCTCTATTGAGAAATGCTGTAAAAAGCCTGTGTAGCCCTTGGCTGTAAAGCACTCTGAAAGAATGGGGCTTTTTGTTAAGCATCATTGGTCCTGCTTGGTAAGACTCCAGGCATTTTAGGTTGCCATTCATTCCCAGCCATTCAACTCAATAAGACAGCAGAAATATTGAGATTTAGTTATTTGTTGCATAATCTGATGTTGATTGGACAAGCAGACTTCCACTCATAATTTAATATCATTTTTATATATTTTATAAATGTTATGAATGTGTGTGTGCGGTTCTTTTGAACATTTGATTAATTTTAAGAGTCCACAAAAATATTAAGCAGCACAACTTTTTTCAAAATTGGTGATGAGTAATAAGTAATAATAAATGTTTCTTAAGCAGAAAATCAGCATATTCAAGTGATTTTTGTATTTTTTGATACTGCATATAATCAGGGCTCTACACTCATTCTTCTCATTGGTCGCACTTTTGCGACTAACTTTCTCAGTTGGTCGCACGAGAACATAATTTGGTCACAATTATAATTTTTTTGATACAACATTTGATTAATCAATGCATGCTGATTAACTTTTATCATAGTCTATAGTTATATGGTAACGAAAGTGTTTAACATTCAACCCGTTCTTTTTCATCTGGATTATTTGTGATTTAAATTTTGTGAACAGGATTTACTTCTTTCGTGCACTTTCACTTTTAAATTTGTGATCTTGGTGTCACGTTTTACAAGAAAAAGAGAATTGTCTGTTTTGCTTATATCTATACACCTTTCAATTTTTAAGACTAAAACAAAAGATGGATTCATTGTTGTTCTTAATTAAATAGAATAACGCTCTTAAGGCTCTTAATTAGCCTCCTCTATTTCTGTTTTATCACATGATAGAAAGTCTAAGGCCTTCTCAAGGTGTACGACTAACCCATCTAATCTGCGGCCTATAATGCATCAATCTAAAATTGCTGTAGACACTAAATGAATCCCATCAAGTTAGTATTTTTTTTAAATTCGCTCACTAAAAAAATTTGAATTTCTGATCAATGATTTAATAACCACAAACAACCTGGATTTTATGTTTCTAAATGAAACATGGCTAGAAGACAGCTGCAGTGCAACAGTCCTAAATGAAACAGCCCCTCCTAACTTTAATTTTATAAGTGTTACTACTGTTACTTTATAAGTGTTACTATAACTGTTAGGAGAGGTGGAGGTGTAGCTGCTCTGTTTAAAGATGTTTATCAATGCAAGCAAGTGTCATTTGGTCAGTATTTGTCTTTTGAATACATATGTATTGTGCTGAAAGGTGCTCCACTCGTTCTGTTTATTATTATTTACAGGCCTCCAAAATACTCTCCAGCCTTTGTTGAAGAGTTCACAGAACTGTTATCAATGATTTCCTCAGAGTTTGACTGTTTTGCTATTGCAGGGGATTTTAATATACACATAGATAATGCAGAAATCAAAACTACAAAATAAATGATAACTGTTTTAAACACTTTTGACCTGAGTCAGCATGTGCATGGACCCACACACAATAGTGAACACACTCGAGATTTACTCATCAGTAGAGGTCTAAACATTTCATCCATTGTTATTAAGGATGTAGCATTATCTGATCACTTCTGCATTTTCTTTGATATATTGATCTCTGTAACCACTGAATCTAGATCTGTCTCTGTCAGAAAGAGATGCATTAATGAGAACACTAGTGCGCTATTTATGAAGGCAATATTTTTAACACCAAGCATTTCTGCAGACTCTGTTGATCTTCTCCTGGATTAATTTAACTCAAAAGTTAACAATGTTATTGATAATATTGCTCCGATAAAGATCAGCAAGAAGACTGGCAGACAAAAATCATCTTGGAGAAAATCATGTGGCGGAAGACGAAACTCAAAATTACACCAAAGGTTTACGTAACATAGCCAATTCAATCTAGCATATGCAACTCTAAGGCCTCTGTTAGGTGGAAAAAATGTATATTCCTCATACAAAATGTGTGAAATTTGGCTCAAGTTTATCGTGTAAACTACCTATATATAATATATGTTATTTACATATGTGTGTGGGACAGAGGGGGACACGGTCGCATCACAGAATATGCTGGCCATATCATACATCAAAGCACATGGCACACAGTGTTCGAAGGAGCTCAAACCACTTATGTCTGGGATGCATTCCAGATGAAACTGGACAAGTGTAAATGCATCTGCTTGTTGAAATCACATATGTACATTTTACTCCTCCCAAAATGTTGAAAAACAAACGTCTGAGAGCATTGTTATAAGCTATATGACATGTAATAGTCAGATATGACAGCGCTAAAGCTACACGTGCAAACTTCCGCGAATGAAACCGGAAGTAAAGTAAATTATCTTTCCATTGCTGATGCCGCTCTCTCCTGTTGCGATCTTCGATCTTGTAATTGGCTGATGATGAATAAAATGCAGCGCATATCTGTTGATTTCTTTGACGTGATATTGCGGTTGGCCTAATTCAAGATCGGATTTAAATCCGTTTTATATGTGGCCAAAAGTAACAAATCAGATCTATTTCCGATCCGACAAAACACCAGGTGTAAACAAGCCCTAACTGTCTTTCCACTCCCTCCCTCAAAATCAACTGACATGATAGTAAAAGGTCAGAAGACTGAATCCATGTTTCATGCGGCGCATTCGAAGATTTTATTTTTAAACTGAAATCACCGGTGTTGTGAATTGTGCTAAATAAAAAGTATCTTTATCTTCTCTGACAAGCGTTCCGCATATGCAACTTACATAAAACACACTTTCAACAAAAGAAACAGATTTAACCTTATTAATAATAATAACAAAATAATTTACTTTAGATTGAGTGAGGTGAAACCAGCCACAAAATAGCAATTTGTTAACCAGCTGCTAATTTTATTCAGATGTATGGTAGAAAATTAGACTACTAGTTAAATATAAACTTTTTAATGCTAGTTTTAAATGCTTTTTCAATATTAATATAATTATAATTGTGAGATCTAGCAAAGAAGGATCATATCTTACAAAAATATGAAAGCCTGTGCAATTGATAGAGGGTCAAATGTTTGTGTGTTTTTTTTAAATAAAAAGTAGACAGATTAGATCAAATAAATTTAGAATAGAGAGAGCTAGAGTTAGAGGGTCAAATAAAGATGGAAGAGATGTGTTTTTAGCCGTTTCTTGAAGATGGGTAAGGATTCAGCTGCTCGGATTGAGTTAGGCAGGTCATTCCACCAGATGGGAACAGTTAATGAAAAAGTCTGTGAAAGGGATTTTGTGCCTCTTTGGGATGGTACAGTAATGCGTCGTTCACTTGCAGAACGCAAGCTTCTAGAGGGCATATAAGTCTGAAGTAATGAATTTAGGTAAAGGGGTGCAGAGCCAGAGGTGGTTCTGTAGGCAAACATTAATGCCTTGAATTTAATGCGAGCAGCTATTGGTAGCCAGTGCAAATTGATGAACAGAGGTGTGACGTGCGTTCTTTTCGGCTCATTAAAGATGAATCTTGCAGTAGAGCATTGCAATAGTCAAGTCTGGACAGAACACGAGCCTGAACATGGAGTTGTGTTGCATGTTCCGAGAAAAAGGATTCTATTTATATAGAATGTTTTTTTTTTAAATCACACTGTATTTTTCAGACTGTACATATTGCAATTTCATAAATTGTAATCATACTGTTACCGTATTTTTGCTCAAAGTATGTATGTTGGTACTTGGTACCTTTTTTATGTTATCTATATAAATTAATATTGAATTTTATTGTTCATAATTTTTTGGTTATCAGCCATAACATGAAAATATTATTATAAAATCTTAGAAACATCAGCCAGAAATTTAAAATTAGTGTATCCCTGCTGTTTGTATCACAGCACCTGTCTGTGGTCATGCCTTTGCAGGCAAGCTTTCAGTTGATACAAACATTGAAGAATCCCTGCGCTCTCTCTTGGAGCGCCAATCAGATTAAAGGACCAGAACTGTTGTATAATGCATTTAGTACGATGCATAAAATGATTATAAGCTCTTTAAATTCATGTTAGGCATTTTCTAGTGTCTTTCCACTAACAGAATCTGTAAAACTGTTCCACAAGAAGTGTTTGAGTGGCAGTGACATGTACCGAGGTCATATATATGATGTCCTGTATACAGAGCTCTGCTGTAAAACGCTGGATGATGGGATTATATAAAGATGGATGACAACCACCGTCACACGATTTTACATGTTAGAGTGAGAACCTGTCACGGCAGCACAGCTTTTTGTAATAACTTTTAAAAAATAATTCCCTAATGACTCATACACGATCTGAATTATGGAACCTGCCTGGCCGAAATAACTAGTTAATGTTTCAGTCGTTCATAATTCATGCACCTAGATTTCCACAGCACATTAAAAGCGTTACATTTCGATGCCAAATATCCTGTGGTTTCTCCACAATGCGGGGTTTGCAGTTGCAAATTTCAGTCAAATGTAGCTCATTTGCAATTTATCTTTAAATGACTGATGGACGGAGAGTCAAAAATAAGAATAAATGGAATTATGTCCTCAGCCCATTTAAATCATTCTGTGTTTAATCCCAGAGTGAGTCACCCAGAAACACAATATAAAACACTGCCAAACCCCAAATGCTTTATCTGCTTTGCTTTGTTCTGCAGAATAAGAATAGCCAGCCAGTGCATCTGCCAATCTATGGCTTTCTAATGAGGGCTGCTGCGCTCAGTGTTTTTAGGATTTGAGAACGCACTCTCAGAGGCAGCGTGCCACCAGATGGTACATAAATGATGGTTGCCATGGAGTTGCACAATTTATCCTCATCGAACTTGTTTATGTGACATGTTTCAGTCCACCTGTTATACTTCACTCCTAGGAAAACAGTGCTTTTAGTTTTAACTCAATGTTAAATAATGAGTAATGATGCCGAATCTGCATTAAAATCGAATGCAAATTCCATTCGGGTGTGTTTATATGTCCGTGCATGTGTTAACATCCACTCGCAATACCCACGGTGACGTGCGATAAACAGGGGAAATACGTGTGACTTCTATCGCAGGTGCTAATGACCACGAATGCACAATGGATCCGAGCCTCTGTGTCCGCTCCTCCCAACAGTGCAGCCAGAGGGAGTTTTGGATTAAGAGGTGTCAAATTGCCCCATAGAAAAGGAAAAAGCCCTCTGAGATGCCTTTGTCTTTTCGATTAAAATAACAATGACGGCTCTGTGGACAGTTCGTTTCTCAAGCAAACAATGACAAGAGGATGAGAGGCAGGGCTGAACACAGTGTGTTCATGGGGGGTCTTGTTTCCCCTAAAGGCCGGGACACACCAAGCTGACTTCAAAGAACTAGCGGTGACGAAAGCCGACGGTGTTGTCGCCTCGCATTGGCATTGTCGGACCAAAAAGCTGCGCTCGAACACACCGCACAGACTACAGTTGACGGAAAACTAACATGTGCATTCTGCGCATGCGTAAGAGGAATTAACTATCTATTTCAGCAGCTATCAATAGTATATATTTGTCAAAAGGAGAAACCGAAACAAAGATATACAAAATAAACGCAGATATATACGAAACGTAAACAAAGCGCGTAAACAAAGCAGTGCTTGCTTACCATTTTAAATATCAGTAACGTTGATAACTTTAATCCTTTTAAGCAGCTCATGTTGTTATGAAAACATTGGCATATTAGAATGATTGGGAAAGATCACGTAACATTTAAACAGCTTTCTACTGTATCTGTAATTTATGTGTGTAAATATGGTAACGCGAATATGGTAATTTGGTATTAGCCAGCATTGTCAGTTGAAAAATATAGATGAAAAAATTATCTGTAATGTTTTTTTAAAGGGACAGTTCACCATTCAAAAATGAAAGTTCTGTTATTAATTATTCACCCTCATGTCGTTTCAAACAGGTAAGATTTTCATTCATCTTCGGAACACAAATTAAGATATTTCTAATGAAATCTGAGAGCGTTCTGACCCTGCACAGACAGCAACACAACTGCAACATTCAAGGCCCAGAAAGGCAGTAAGGACAACATTAACATAGTCCATGTGACATCAGTGATACAACCGTATTTTAATGAAGCTACAAGAATACTTTTTGTGTGCAAAGAAAAATTGTGTTCCGAAGATGAACAAAGGTCTTTCAGGTTTGGAATGACATGAGGGTGAGTAATTAGTGAAAGAATTTTCATTTTTGGGTGAACTATTCCTTTAAGGTGAGCTCATGTAATTGTTATTTTGTGTTTAAAGTAGGGCTGTCAATCGATTAAAATATTTAATCACGATTAATCGCATGATTGTCGTGAGTTAACTCGTGATTAATTGCAACTTAATCGCACATTTTTATTTGTTCTAAATGTACCTTAAATGAATGCTTTTCAAGTTTATAATACTCTAATCAACATGGGCATGGACAAATATGGATGCTTTATACAATTGTATGTTTATCATTATTGAAACCATAGTCAACAGAGGATGAAGACAAGACATGTTTCAAAGGTCATAGATGTTTTTCAAAGAACTTGTTCATGTCTAAAAAAAAAGACATGCCATGTCCCCATTACTTCTCTTTCTTTGCACTGAGTAATTCACTTACACAAACCTGTTTATGTTTTTGCAGCTCACTTCTTCTGAACATGCTAAATTTACATTTATTATTAGATTAGTTTCTATGCCCACACACTGTATTTTGATGCAGCTAAATTCTTAATAAAGCTGTTTTCATTTATATATTTTACTGTTTCTGTTGTCAGACAACAGAATGAATATGAAATGGTGACTAAAACGTGACCCATTAAGACTACTTATGCTACGGGGTCGTTGAATGCTTGAATCTGATTGGCTGATGAAAGTTCTAAGGTGTGCAATTATTTTCAGGGAAACGCACGGCGAACATAGTTTCAGGGACCGCATTACATGATCATATCACTTTGCCAAATGATTTGGGTTCATTCAAAGGTCCTTACAGGCTAAAACAGCAAAAGAACCAAAAACCCACAACGACACTGGCCAAACAAATAAATATAGCAAACAAAAGGATAAAAACGACAGATCATATCCATGTTTTTGCCACAAAATTACGCTTTATTATGTACGGAAAGCACGTACTCTAGTCTTTTTCCCCCGCTCTCTCTTCCTCAGAGACAGTTTGCACACACATTAACATACGTGCTAATGTTGTTAGCGCTACTCTGGCGATTTTATCAGTAGCATAGTTTAAAGGGGTCCTATTATGCTCTTTTACAAAGTCTTTATTTTGTTTTTGGGGGTGTACTAGAACATGCTGGCATGCACGGAGGTTCGAAAATCGAAAATCATTATTACAATACATGTGTTGTGATTGGTTAGCTTCTGCGTGAACAAACAGCTTGAAGTTATGAAGGCTCCGAAAAACGAAATGTCCAGTGCGTTGTGATTGGCGAACAGCTTAGACGGTGTTTCAGTACTGCCCCGCCCCTTGCAAGTTCGTCAATATTGCCATATCAATTCAGACTTCGAGAATATTGAACAAGTGGATCGTGCAGAACCTTTGCACGCACGGATATTGCAAGACATATGGTAGTGGTAATGTTATTGTTGTTGTTTTTGGGCTAAATCAGGTTTTAGATGGGATGTCTACAACAGCTTAAAAATAACTGCATTGACTATGTACAGATAAGTGTAACGGTAATATGTATTATGTTTATTGTTCTTTAATTCTAGCATTAAAACATGAATTGCACTGAAACTGTTATACAGTTGAAGTTATTTATACCATAGTCCCACAGACTTGCACTATTTGTGGCCGCATATATGCAGATTAATTCTCTCCAGTGGGAGGCGCTGTTGGAGTGGTAGAGAGCAAGGTTTCCCCGGTAACACTGTACACAAAACAGTGCTCCGCTCATAAACACTGCTTTTTCAGACATTACATGCAAGATGAAATGAAAATGACATCCAACATTTTCTGAAAACAGTTGGTTTCCATTGAAATACAGTATATAAAAACACCACACAGGTTTCCTCCAATTCAACTTTTTCTTTTACAATTTGTGATGTCCAAATAGAGGAAAACAACTTTGTAAAACGAGCCGTTCGCTGTAGTTCTTGAAAAGGGATTAATTTGTTAACTTTGAATAACTATGGACTAAAATTCAAAAAGTGAAAAAGCATAATAGGACAAATGAATTATATAATCTGAGGTAAGTTAACTGTGTGTGACTCTGGACCGTTGAATCCTGTAACCGAATTAGCACATAACCAGAAGATGTTAATCTGCGATAATCAGCCATTAGTATGAAAGATAATGCCAATTATTTATGTTTTGTTAGCAAGGAGGCGTAGAAAGGGGTCCCTCAAATAGCTACCGTAATCTGATCTACTCAGCATGTGAGCATGTGTACTTCATAACCCCTAAGAAATGTCTGTAAGTAGCTTATGTTTATGTGAGTAAGGATGCATTAACTGACAGCCCTAGTTTAAAGTAGTAACGCTGTTGTTACTGTGTGTGTGCATGCTAAATTTGCACCTGAGCTTGATAAAGCGGAATGAATGCAGATTCATTGATAACGTATTTTGGGGTGCATTAAAATGCATTTATTTCTGCCTCAAAAAGCCATTGATTGATCATCAGCGTGTAACTCAGCATGCAGTTAGACTACTGTATTTTCACATTGATCTGTGAAAAGCGCTGGGCTTTTCACTCTGGACTATTTGAGGTCAGGTAGACATCCCTTTGTTCTTTGCAGCATGTCATTTGCACCTCTACGCATGTGCACATTTGTATGTCTATGTGTGTATGTCCTGCTGGAAATTAAGATATTATTGAACGAAGAAAAAGAAGACCTCTTTCTTGAATTTATCCCCACCAGTCCAGAAAAATATTATGAAAGACATGAGATGAGACTGTACTGCATTTTCAAACATATCAGGCTATGAGATTTTGATTGTTTAATGTCTGGTTGGAATAAATCCTGTGTATAGTTTAAGATATTATTGAACTATGTGAGTAAGGATGTTTGTGTGCCTCTTTCTTGTGTGTGTGCTGCATCCATGCCCATGGTGGTGGAGCATGTGAGCATAAATATATGCTTCCCTTCCTCACTGTCTCTGGCTGCTGCCAATAGAGCAGCCCGACAGAACGTACCCCCTGCCCTGACCCTCCTTCCCACACACACACACACACACACACACACACACACACCCTTGCTGTGGAGCAGGTCACAGGCAGACTGCTACCTGGAATCAGAGCACAGAGTCATAGCGTTAGCTGAAGATTAACGGCTTTAAAAAATGATAATTTGACAACATCTGTTATTATTATGTTGTCAAAATTAATACAATAATAATAATAGCATTAATAATACTAATAATTTAACAACATCCACATATTCATAGTTGAAAAAGTTGTATAAAATAAAAATTATTATTATTATCATCCATTTTATTTTATATAACTTTTTCAACTTTGAATATGTGGATGTTGTCAAAATTATTATTATTATTATTATGATCATTCATTTTATTTTATACAACTGTTTCAACTTTGTTCACAATGTGCTTTTCAGAAGTGACTATTCAGATTAACAAATTGACTAATAAAGAATATTGCTGCAATTCAAAAAGTATTATTATCTGTGAGTATGTAGAATTCAATCTTTAATATAATGAGGTCAAATTATAAGTCAAATAGAAATTGACCAAGAATATGGCATAATATTCCATCATTAATATTTTATTATTAATATTATTTGTAAGAATAGTAATATTATTACTATCAATTTTATTTTATAAGAAGTTATCAACAACAATGCACAAATAAACAAGAACGTGCCCAAACACATTGAATTATTGGATGGTGTAAAATTAATATAACCTTTACATTACAATAATACTACTAATAATAAAACATTTTACAACATTGCCTACAAAGTTCTTTTCAGATATGCCCCTATTATGCCATTTCCAATATTGCCTTTCATGCAGTGTGTAATTTGGCTGTATGGAATGTAAACAATCTGCAAAGTTGTAAATCCACAAGAAAGTGCAAGATAAATAAAGTTATTGTCTCCCAAAATAAAGAATCAACTCTATATAGCCTAAACGAGTCGTTAGTATTCGAATCCCACTTCCAAAACACATTTGCATAATTCCCGCCAAAGTTCTACATTGGCCGGCCGCGAACAACTTGACCCCACCCGCCCGCAAACACGTAATTTTACTGACCACTGCTTCTCTAATCTCGGGGAGTTCAGCGCGGGATACACAAAACGCTTGCTCTTGAAAGATGGTTCAGTACCCAGTTTATTTGGACTAGCGGCTCCACTGAATCATATGATAAATAATAGATGCTTATATTTCCATCGAGCATTCAAAATACAGAACTATGGCAATGGGCCTATTGTTTCTGACGCGCTGTACGCAGTAGACCAATCACAACAGACTTGGCCATCTGACCAATCAGAGCAGAGTAGGCTCACGGAAAGGAGGGGTTTAGAGAGACTGAATCATAGAACTTCTTTGAATTAATGTTTTGAGAATCGCTGGAAAATGTGGTGATATTAAACAAATATTTTGAAAAAAAAAAGTTTTTTCACCTTGCATGCATGTAAACCTATTGTAGGAGACTCCCAAAACAATATTACGAGCCTTAAAAAATGGCATTATAGGGGCACCTTAAAAAATACTATTTAAATAATACAATTATTTAAATTGTATGTTGTTATTGTAATAGTATAATATCATATTATTTACAGTATAATAGAATAATATTATATTATTAACAGTCTGTTATATTGAATTATGAAATGATTACATTATAAATTATTATTATATGAATCATACCATTAATATTAATTTTGTTGTTATTAATGTTGTTGCAAGTGTTTGCAAAGTGCTTTCCAGAAACCACAAAGACAGATTGAAAGTCACAACTCCAAAAGTCTGTTCTGTGTTCAGAGTGTTCTGATGGAAAGCAGTCACATTGATCCATCTGACATGATGCTCAGCCTTGCTAGATTACACTGGGGATATTCACACGGCAGGCTTTCTTCTCTTGTTCCCATCACAAGAGGTTCATTACATCTTATCTTTAACCCCCAAATGCCCTCCTCCCTCTATAACACCCCCGTCCTTAAACTCACTCCTATTTGAGCTGTCAATCAGAGGCTGTATCCGAGTCCCGATCAGCGGGATAAGGACTGAGCTGATTGGCGCAGTGATACAGGGGCAGAGAGCTCGCAGGTCAAAAAGTCATCAGTCTCTAAAGGGATTATGGGAGATGGTTATCTGGGCCGATGACCAGCAGGGTGTGTGTTTGTGATTGTGTTTGAGGAATGTGTTGGTTGGATTTAAAGGTTCGCTGACCCTTAACATCTACATCTTTATGTGCTGATCCAGATTTCGAGCACAACTGTAGTCAAGAGGATTTAAGCATGACATTTTAAATCTAGTCGACCCTATTAATGCCTTTTGTTGGATGAGCAAAGATGCAAGCTTTTAGTCTTTGCAGCTTCTTCCAAAGCCCAGAATACCACTTTCTATCAGGCTGCTAACAGAACTTTATTTTTCTCCGATTCAAACTAGGGGTGGAATGGAAAGAGAAACCCGTGGCTAATTGTTTTTTTTCCAGAGCTCCTCAGATGGAAGTTAGCTAATGAGGTTAGGCAGCTTGAGCCTGTTGAGATCGCAATGTGGGTCTAATTGTGATCTCAAATCTACTCATAATCTCTTAATATGACAGAATGAAGGTAGCAAGTTGCTGGAGTATAAACTGAGGGAGAGGACGACAGAATAAAGTTTTAAAGAAACAGTAGCAATGCTATCGAGTTGTGACAGTGGTTCATCTGTTTTCAAAACAGAGTCGCTTTTCAAGTAGCAAACTGATTTTTCAAGCGAGTTGTGGTGTATCACAACAAAGCTCTACATTGCTATGTTTGTCACATTGTATGGTATTGTATTGTATGACATTGTATTACAACTGAGCAAATGAAGGTAATGGACAAACACCCCACTCTAAAATACCTCTCTTTCTAATTTCTATTATTGTTGTTATATTATTTATTTACAGTAATGCATTTGAGATACTGTATGCATTTTTGCAACACATGAGTTTCTTTGCATCCAAGACATGATCTAATTATATGATATGTGATATATTATACATGCATATATTTATGTTATGTATATTAAATATTGAATAATTTATATTGAATATTAAATATTTATTAAATGTTTAATGTTTAATATGTTATTACATGTTTGATAAATAATAATGTATACATAATAAATATGTTTAAATATTAAATGTATTATATATATATATAATTTATAAATAATATTTTGTTTAATTGTTGTGACTGAAAGAGGAAAATCAACATGGCTTCCCAACACTTTTTTATGTATTTAAACCTGGGGGGGTTACATTTATATCATGCTCTATTACAGGATTCATAGATTGCATTTGCATAATTTGACTTTAAAAATGAAGTGTCAAAGCACACTGAAAAATAAAGATGGTCTAGAAACATTTTCACTCAGAAATAGCTAGTAAATTCCACAATTACAATGAAACAGCAAGTAACATTTAATTGAAAAGTAGAAAAACTTAAATGTATTTTCTTGTAAAATGTACTCCAAAATCTCCAAATAAGTTATTGTTTACAGTGCATTTAACTCGAATTGAATTTGTAAAATCTATAAAAATCTAGAATTGTATAGATCCATAAGCATGTTGCCATCAATAGTTTATGCAGCCTTCTTTTGCCCTTGTGGCTCTCTCTTGTATCCTGTACCTCAGCGGATTACATGCTTTATATAGTTGATACTGATGTTTGCTCTGTGTCCATCCCTTGTGGCTCTGGAGAAGCCCCCATTGCATGTCGTCTGTTATGCAAACAAGAGTGTTGTCATTATCAGCAGAACACCCCTTTGCAGGGCCTTGTCACTGGTTGTCACCATCTGATGAGTGTAAATTGCCCTGTTTCGTAACCAAAGTGAAAATGCAACACATTTACAGTAGAGAGAGAATTGATAGGGTCCTGGTGTTATAAAGTCATTTGTTTTATTTATTTGTGCTCTTATATGCACTGAGCTCAAGCTCAGTTCTTCGTTATAGATAAGTCTTACCCTTGTGTGAGATATTGGCAGAATCTGTTGTCCTCAGCTGGCTCCTCTCAGTGTTAATGTCAGATTGCACATGTTGCCGATGGTGGCTCTGGTTTCTCCGTGGAAGCTGAAGCCAAGTTCACTGTCACTTATGTCCTCTCACACCTGTCTGCCTCGGCTTTCCTTGTAGCGTATCAATATTTCAGAAGGTAAATGAACTGTCCAAAAGGCTTCCTGGCCAAACCAGCCATGTCTTCAAAAATAAGCAAAGATTGTAATTGGGTAAGATGAGACAGAAAGAGTCATGTTAAAGCACACCTCATGCCATTTTGTTTAATTCAAATTAATGTGACAAAGTTTGGGGTTGGAAAGATTTTGTAATCTTTTAGAAAATAATTTTATGCTGACTAAGGCCTATTGATCTGAAGGTTAATTTGATTTAAAAAATAAAATAAATACAGTAATATTGTGATATACTTTTACAATTTAAAATACATTTTATATTTTAATATATTTTAAAACATAATTTATTCCTGTAATGCAAACCTGTATTTTCAGCTTCATTACTCCAGTCTTCAGTGTCACACGATCCTTTAGAAATCATTCTAAAATACTGATTTGGTGCTCAAGAAACATTTCTTATCACATTTGAAAACGTTTAAAAAAATATTAGAAAACATTTTCATCACAGTTGTCAAAGTTTAAAAGAACAGCATTTATTACAAATCTTTTTTAAACAATCTAAATGTTTTAATGTCACTTTTGATCAATTTAATGCATCCCAGCTGAATAATTTTTAATTTTTAAAAAAAAAAATCTTACTGACCCCAAATTTTTGAGTGGTATAGTGTGACTTGATTGTAGATTTACCATCAAAGAGTTCTGTATGCTTTCCTTGGCTAAGTAAATTGTAAATTTGATGCCGAAAATCATGATTCAGCTACTAAACTAAACAAAAACACAAGTTTTGTAAATTCATGTTATGTATTGTTGCAAATTAGGTACTTTTGGCAGTTTTTAGTTTAAAGTTAGATCTGAGAGCAGTTGTCTGTTTAATCCGTTGACAACCCAAGGCTCTGTTCATCCCATAATATTTATTTTCATGCCAGCATTAGCATTGGAGTGTGTAAACGCAAACTTGTTTGTTGTTCCAATGATAGAGCAGCTGCACACTGAGTCATCATTTTTGACTCATTATGACTGAGATTGAGATGTTGCATTTTAAATCCTGTTGAACATTAGTTTTCATTTGTCAGTTACTCCTTTGAGTTCATCTTAAAACATTTAGACGCCTAGGTGTAATTTGCGACAGGATCCTCACCACCTTTTTTGCCATGTTACCATTTCAGGTTTATAATAAGTAAATACATTACAGCTGTTTTTTCCATTAATGATTGATCAGAACCACAAAAGATGAAGTATTTATGCATAACCTAGTTGTTTTTCATGAGCTTTCTTCATAACGTTACAACCATGAATTGTTTAAATGAAATCTTAAATAAATGTATTAGTTTAACTTCTAATTATTTTTGTTCTCTCTCCTCAGGATGAAAAACAAGTTGTGGTACTTTGAATTTGGCACCACTGAGACCATCTCAGCCACTTGTAAAAAGATGAATGAATCCATTGAGGTGGAGGTGAGTTCAGGACATGTATCCTCAACAGTGCCCTGTTTTACTTGACAGCAAATGTTGTAATTATATACAGCCACATTCGCAGTCTTATGTGGGTATATGGTCAGTATGTCCACTGAATACTTCCTTCAACTAACTGATTCATTAATGCAGCTGGCTACAGTATCTACAGTAAACCTCAGGCTGCTCTTACACAGTCAGGGTTGAGGGAACATGTCAGAACGTCTATTTGGAAGCAGATGTGAAATTTTCGCTCTGGCCAGTTTGTACCTATGGTTTGACGTTCATCAGGAGCTGTTCTAGATGCTTCAGCCCCCCCTATTTGTCGTCTCAGCCCCCCTAAAACTATAATCAGCTATGTGAACGATCAAGCCAGTGCTGCTTCCTCAAGAAAGTTTATCATTCTCGCTCATTTGTCGATCTCAATGTGGTACTCGCGCACTGTGATAGATCGTTACTGTACACGCACACATTTGAATGAAGCGCGGACACACTGAGAGGCACTGCATGGACAGCACGCCAGTACCAAATCGCAGCCTGGTCTCTTGAAAGTGCGTTTCAATGGCACAATTTTCTATTTCTGTTTGGTTTGCTTATGATACGCACCTTCCTCACACCCCTAAACCTAACCATTGCATATCATATGCACACCAAACTCAGTTTTTACGTATAAATATCACACCAAATAGAAACAGAAAATCGGGCCATTGAAACGCACTTTCATGAGATCGGGTTACAAATTGAGTTCACTTTCGCATCTTCTTGAACAAATACACACAATATTATGTCAAAATGGCTGTCTTTACGAGTATCCAAGTAAACACAGTCGGTTATGTCTTAAATAAACATACAGTTAAGAAAATATTGGATGTGTGTCAGTATATAACGGATATTTATAACGGGATTTATAACGGATCCATGCATTTCTTATATTAGGTTAAAAATGTTAATCAAACAACAACAAAAAAACAGAGAATCACTCCCTGCTCTTAACTAAGTAAAGTGAGGGAAACAATTAATTGATCCCCTGCTGATTTTGTACGTTTGCCCACTGACAAAGAAATTATCTATCATTTTAATGGTAGCTGTATTTGAACAGTGAAAGACAAAATAACAAATAAATACAGAAAAACGCATTTAAAAAAAATGTATGAATTGATTTGCGTTTTAATGAGTGAAATAAGCATTTGACCCCTTTGCAAAACATGACTTAGCACTTGTGGCAAAACTCTTGATGGTAGTCACAGAGGTCAAATGTTTTTTGTTGTTGGCCACCAGGTTTGCACACATCTCAGGAGGGATTTTGTCCCACATGACAATGAAGAGTATTTAACTCATATACTCTTTACTGAAGTGCTTGATATTTAATCCAGACAGAGACATTATAAGGTAGCAAAGACAAACCACTTGTGAAAAAATGGTTCATTTAAAAAGTAAAATGCCTTTCAGTTGAAAGAAGCAATCATCTTTTTCTTAGAATTTTTAGCTTGATATGAGCCTAAATGTATGAGTGTTTATTTGTATTAGTACTTACTTTAAAGTTATTATTAAAGCATAAACGTGATTTATTTTTCTGCATTCAGGTACAAAAAAAAGCTGTACTTGAATGTCTATTACTTGTATAAAAAAGTTTTTTTTTTTTTAAATTGGCCGCATTACCAACATAGCTGCTTAGTAAACTAACTTTGATCCAGACCGAAGGAGGGTTATGTTTCACAACAGTTATGAAATTATAAGAGCTATGAAAACATCAGCAGCTGAGGAATTTGCTTTAGGAAAAAGAAAGTTTCTTTCTCCCACTCTTGTGTGGGATCTCACATGGATCGAGACATCTCATTATGTCGTAAACATGTCAGCATTTGTCTTTTGAAGTTTGTGTACTTTTCCATTGTACTGACGCCCTTGGTTTGATTCAGGGTGGTCTGTGACATCATACAATACTGCACAGCATTTCTATTTTTGGATCGCCCGTAGGCATTTTTAAACTAGTTTCACATCTCTCGTGTCTGGAATGCAATTGCTATTGATGCACCATTCCTAATAGTGAAGTACATGAATGCAGTTTATAATGCTTTGTCACTCTTTTTTATACAGTATTTTGGGGTCGTTTACATTTTTTGTAAAGATATTAATACTTTTATTCAGCAAGGATGCATTAAATTGATCAAAAGTGACAGCAAAGGCATTTATAATGTTAGAATAAAATTAAATATGGTGAACATAAAAGGCTCTTTCCCCCCCAAAAAAAAATGTTTTTCTCTATCTGTCCTAGTGTGATGGCATCATTTTGGATCTCAGCAACACTTCTCTGGAGGGTATCGCTGTGCTCAATATTCCCAGCATGCACGGGGGCTCCAACCTGTGGGGCGAGAGCAAGAAAAGACGGAATTACAATCGCATGAGTAAGAAAGTGCCAGAGAGAATGACTGGCAGCACTGTCACCGATGCCAAGGAGCTCAAGTTTTGTGTGCAAGGTGAGTCAGACTCTAGGACATAAACGACTGAATTAGATCTGGGTTGCTCCTGAAATGTTCTTACAACCTACAAGTTTCTAAATATAGCAGAGACGAAACCAAAGCACGCACATCGACGGCAGAGGAATTATCCTTTTGCATTCGGTTGTTGCTTCTGGCTGTTTCATTGTAGTAAATTAAAGTGCTGATGACGAAATTGACTAAAACCTCTGATTTCCTGCCACTTCTAATACATTTCAAATTACTGGGCATCTTCAGTAGATCAGCACACCATGTGGAGCCGTTTAATATGCAGCTCTGACTCACAGCTTCTGTAGAGGAGCCGAAAGCTTTTAACCATCGCTAATGAGCAGGAGTCTCTCCGGCAGCTCGTTACACTGATGTTCAGTCTCACTGTGTTTTGGGACTTCCTGCGTTCGTTTCCCAGAGTGTGAAGCGCTATTAGCAGTGCTAATCGTCATTTAGGGATAGCGCTATCTGTGTCAGTTCCTCACTGAGAGTAGAGTACCAGTTTTTCCAGATCCCACACTAGAGGTTGGTGTCACCATCCTACTAAATGTCCTTCAGGGAGGGTAAGTCAGCACAAACGCCCTTGTGACGCCAGCCTCCGGGGCCCCGGCGTCACCATCAGCTGTTTCAATCAGTGATCAGAGCTCGGATGTGACTGAACCCTCCCAAGGTCAGAGCAACAGCAGCTGTTTCAGGTGGCAGTGAATCGGCCTCCAACTCCAGGCCTGTGTTTTGTCCAAAGGAAATTACAATTCTGTCATAATTTTCTCATAAAATATAATCATATATATTTCTTAAACATCCCAGGTGAAGATAGCTGGTTATATGCAAGCAGAGGTTGGTAGAGTACCCAAAAACTGTACTCAAGTAAAAGTAAAAGTACTTATAGAAATATTTACTCAAGTAAAAATAAAATTAATAGTCTGAATAGTTACTTGAGTAAGAGTAAAAAAAGTATCGGATAAAAAAATTACTCAAGTAGTTAGTTACTAGATACTTTGGATCATATACTGTATATCTATAGTCTATTTTTATTTACATATATAGATACAATTTAGATATATAAATACAATTTATGTAATGTGTGTGTGTGTGTGTGTGTGTGTGTGTGTGTGTGTGTGTGTGTGTGTGTGTGTGTGTGTGTGTGTGCATGTGTTGTGTACACACACACACACTGCCGTTCAAAATATGTTTTAATGTTTCTTTTTAAGTTATTTATTTGAGTGATGCAAATCAATATATTAGAATGATTTCTGAAGGATCATATGACTCTAAAAACTGGAGTAACAGCTACTGAAAAATCACTGAATTAAAAATATTAATTGTGTCTAGGCAAAGGCATTCCTCCTGGAACAGGTCGCGCGCCGCTGCGCTCAATGCTCTTGATGTTCTTAAACTTTCTGTTATAACTCTGAGTGAGAACCGCTTCAGATGACTCAGAGCATGCGGCAGGGAAATTAACGAATCATTCAAACTGATTCACGAACCGATTCACTGGTCTGCCAAATGGTTTACGAAAGCCTTTGAACAGAATTGACTCAAAAGAATGAATAATTCACGAATGAGCATCGCTCATTGCCCAGAGAAATGTAGACAGGTGTTTGGAATAAATGTAAGGATTTTTTTTACTTGTATTGCAATAAGATAAATTAACGAGAGGAGCATCACCCACAGAATTAAGTAAAAGTACAGATTTCTCACTAAAAATGTACTTGAGTAATACTAAAAGTACCAATTTTTAAATATAATCTAAAAGTATTAGTTACCCAAAAAATGTACTCAAGTAAATGTAACGACGTAAATGTAACTCGTTACTACCCACCTCTGTATGCAATCTCTGGCTCTAAACTGCACTCCAGATTTTATTTAGCATGCAAACAAGTTTTTTTTAATAAAAATATTTACTAAGAAAATCTTTCTTTTTTTATTGTGTATGTCTTTTAATTGAGCTGTATTGAGGACACTGATTTTGTAAAGGCTGAAAACCTCTTAGCTAAAATGCAGTGTCATGGTGTAGTTAAATTTAAAAAAATTAAAAACACACTTCCGTTTAAAAGTTTGGAGTCTGTAATAATTTTTTTATTAATGTTTTTTTATTTTTAAGTCTTATGCCCAAGACTCACCAAGACCAAGCATTTATTTGATAAAAATAATGTAAAAACAGTAATATTGTGAAATATTAGTACAATTTAAATCTTTTTTTTTTTTTTTTAAATATACTTTAAAATGTAATTTATTGCTGTGATGCAAAGCTGAATTTTCAGCATCATTACTCCAGTCTTCAGTGTCACACAATCCTTCAGAAATTATTCTAATATGCTGATTTGGTGCTCAAGAAACATTTCTTCTTATTATCAATGCTGAAAACAGTTGTGCTGCCTAATATTTTTTGTGGATACATTTTTTGTCAGAAAAAGTAAAAAATAACAGCATTTGTTTGAAATAGAAATCTTTTGTTATATTATAAATGTCTTTACTGTAATTTTTATGAAGGTTTGCTTGATGAGTAAAAGTATTAATTTATTTTTTTAATTATAATACTGACCCCAACTTTTTTGATGGTCAGACAAAAATATCTTTATAATGGTGACTTTATATCTTGTGTATTTTGTGTATATCAATGTCTTTATTCCTCATAATTGCAACTTCACAATTCCTCTTAGTTCTCATTGAGACTCTTATCTCCCAATTGTGACTTTATATCTCAAAGTGTGACATCTTTTCTTCTTAAACTTTAAAAATAAAAATGATCACAATTGCCTTTTCATTTGTACTATGAGGCAGAAACCTTCTTATGTAGGTGAAAACAGTGCTTTTGACATTATTTGCAGTAGTTCTTCTCTGCCTCATAAAATATATATGATATACATATTTTGATCAGCTTCATTCAGTGTGACTGGAGTGTGTGTATGCAAAAGTATGCATGCTTAGAAAAACTGATATTTTCAAAATGGGGCCTTGCATTGCTTTCATAAATGGCCTCTTCTTTTAAGTCAACATGACCATTGTGTGGGCAGTAAGACCCTTGAGATGTTGTTGTTTTGTTTTGTTTTAGCTGACGTCAGTAAATGACAGCTGTGACCTACGAGAGCAGCGTCTTGAATTTGAAATGCCCTCTGATGTATGTAGGCACCTCTTGTCTTTTTTGACGACCTGTGTGTTCATCGCCTGTTCCTACTCTCTCTCTCTCGCTTTGATCCGTTTCAGTTCTCTTCACATTTACAACTCTCCCGTCCCTCTCTCTGTGCTCATCTGTACTCCACTGACTGAACTCACATGAATCCTGTTACCATGGAGACCCCCAGGCCCTCCTGAACTGAGGAACAGCTAAGGGATGGATAGAGAATGAGCGTTTGGGAGGGAGGGAGAGAGAGTGGGCTGCTGTGAGCAGTGTGACTCATATCAGTAATCTTTAACTGGCCTTCAGGCACAAATACTCAACCAGCAGAGCATACAGTAGAGGTCTGTAGCCACATCCCATCTAAAGTAACTGTGATCACTCTGTTAGTTAGTTAGTTAGTTTTCAGACATTTTTTTTTTCGAGTGCTATGGGGTTTCTGAAAGCTCACAGCATGTGATCTAGGTGATGCCAACTTGCTCTGCGTGTTTAGCTAGCACAGGTTCCACTCTGTGAAAATGGATTTCTGTTTACAGCTGTAAGAGCATGACCTCATTTCCACCTCTCTATGGAGTGTATTTTGAGGTTTATATGAATAGAGAATTCTGACAGCACAACTAGGACATTGCATGCACGTAGTTTCTTTCGCTGTTTGATATGAAATGATACACAGGCTACAGCGCGCGCCGGCACTTTTGTGCTGTATTTGAAGAGCGCGTGCTACGAGCACAGTATCTTTTACCCGCTCGTTTGACTCGTGCCTGGCGCAGAGGCGACGTTAGAGCGCGCGTCTGAAACATCTCCCGTTTGATGTGGTCATAAAGACGTTTTGCATCTAATTAAACGCAATCCATTTCAAGAAAAAATAGACGGAGGCAGCAGTTGTGAATGGGGTGGCCAACCCTAGCCCCGCACCCGCGTTAATTGCGAAATGTTTTTAATGCGTTAATCTGAAGAAAAAAAAATCCTGCGTTAACGTGCTAATTTTGACACCACTAATATATATATATTCAAAATTAGCGCTTTAACGCAACACTAATGTTAGGTGGTATTAATCGCGATTCATTTCAGAAAAATGTGCGATTAATTCGTTAATTTTTTTAATCGATTGACAGCACTAGTATATATATATATATATATATATATATATATATATATATATATTTATTTATTCTCAATATTTATTTATTTATAGTATCATTTTAATTTTTCTTCTTTTTGTTTTACTATCTTTTCTAGAAAACCTTGATTGATGCATTATTAGCCAAATTATAAACCTTATTAAAAGTATTCATATTTTTTTTGGTAGCTTTGCTTTATGAAATGGCACTAATAATTTAGAGTTGTTGTTTTTACCTTGTTCTGGTGTTTGATAGTTATTTTTCTAGATTTATTTCTCACTTTGTTTAGCAGCTTTATCAGTTAAAACAGTTGTGTAAAATTAATTAAAGTAATCAATTGCTTTTTCTTTCAAATATTTTCTCACTGTTCACGTCAGAATATTACCTAATAAGAATAAAAAACAAATCATGCTAAAGCTAAAATAAAAATGTCAATTTTTATAATACTAGTGTTGACTTTACAAGGGATATAAGTGAGGAGAGTTCGGGAAATCATTTTTGCTATATTTAAAAGTTTGGGTTCAGTGTGATTTTTAATGGTTTTGCTCAACGAGGCTGCATTTATTCAATTAAAATACAATACAAATGTTAATATTGTGAAATGGTATTACATTTTAAAACGACTGCTATGGCAAAGCTAAATTTCTTCAGTGTCGCATAATATGCTGATTTGATGCTGAAGAAATATTGCTAATAATCAATTTTGAAAACAGTTGTGCTGCTTAATATATCTTTGGAAACCTTTTTTTAGGATTCAGGCTGAATAGAAAGTTTAAAAGAACATAATTTATGTGAAATAGAAATCTTTTCTAACAAAGAAAATTTCTTAACTGTCATTTTAATTTCAATTTAATGCATCCGTGCTGAATAAATGTATATAAAAATCTTACTGAACCCAGTCTTTCGAATGATAGAGTATTGTATAGTGTATAGTGGATAGCATACTCTGTGCATGATGAGATTCTTATGAAGATAATGAGTTAATGAGTTGCATATAACTTGAAATGATTATGTGAAAATATGCAAAAGCTGTCTAATTACAATACATGGCCATTTTGGCAGAAATTATGTCCATTTCTGCCAAAAACTATTTTGTCATGGATGGAATATTCTGGATTTTTTTGCTTTCTTTCCATGTTTTGTATTTCAGGAACAGCTGAAATAATGAAGCCGTATTCGTGTGGTAGACAGCATCTCCACATCTCTTATCTCAAATCGGCTGTTCCCTTTTCCTCCCTTTATTTCAGGGTCACAGAGGGACATTTTGTCCTTTCACCTGCTTCCCACACCATTGAACTCTCCTCTTTCTTTCTCTTTATGGCTCGTACACAAGTCGCTCCACCCTTCCCACAGCGATCTTGCCACACACTGCCTCGTGCTGATGGCTATTTCAGGGCACTGGGGCCATTCATTGTTACATCCCACAAACAACAACACACACATGCACAAAAAAACACACACTCGGATCCTCGTAAACACAGAGCGAATGATTTGTGTTGTATTTCCTCACTCCCGTCACACAAGACAGGAATAGAAGTGAAACTCTCCACCCAAAGAGCATTGTGGGAACATGATGACTCAGTGGACGAAAGAGACTCTTTCCACTGTGGCTCGATCGGTGGCCAAAAAAGCCAATCGACAGCTTTGCTCTCGCTTTAGCAAGAGTGATGGACATTTGAAGAGTGGCTCTCACCCATCAGGGGTTCAAAATCATTGAAGATGTTTCTGGCCCGAGGGGGCCTTTCCCATGATCTGCATCATGAGAGCTGTGATTGTTGGCCTGCTTTGTGAGAGGAGCTTTGTTTGTGAATGGCATGGGAACAGAGGTTGGGAGACTGGCGAGCTCTTTTGCATACAGAACACTAGTAAACGGACTGTGTGCAGGCAGAGTGCATCCGTACAGTGAGTGTGTGATAATGAGGAGAGCATGAGCAGTGTGGCAGACTATCAGTTGGGCTCTCATTGAACAACACCCACCCCAATATGCGAGTCATGACAAGTTATGAAATGCCAAACAATGTAAAAATGAACACCTATCGTTCATTTGAGCTCATCCTAGCGCTTCTGAAATGTCTGCCGCTGCGTGAGGCTGTTTTAAGACATGTCACAAATTCAATACTGACATAATGAGAACGCCTCAAATGAATAGAAGCATGGGAATCAAGTGTGTCATGAGGAGTATGTTGTGTAAGTAGAGCAGGGCTGAAGCTATGGTGTAGAGAACATGCTTGAGAAAAGAGCAGAGGAAATCTACAGAAATCTTAAGGAAAAGTTCATAAGAATGTTCCTTTGTACAGTTGTTGAAAAATTCTGAAGACGTTCCTCAATAAAAAAATTTTTTCTTAAAGATGCAGTCAGAAACTTTTTTGTGTTTCAAAATTATATAATAAGTGAGTACACAATGAATCCATTTTCTAAACCATGTTTTTGGCTTATCCTGAATCCCTACGGTACACCTATAATACGTTTTTATATTCTGACTATTTTAGACTGGTTCTTGGTAGGAACCGCTGCGGAGTAGCCCAGTATCTGCATGATTCGTCATAGACATAAACAGAGAGAAGTAGCTCCGTTTACAATGTTCTTCTGCAAGACACACATGCATTTCTGTTTATTAACCGCTAGAGCGCCAAAAGTTACGGACTGCAGTTTTAAATGTAAAATGACAGTCTTGTCTGATTGTATAGTACTCATGAGGTTGCATTGTGTACACTAAATTCATCTTAATAAAATATCTGCCCATCTATTAACACTTATAGTGTGTGTTATCCTAACTTCATTCCAAGCCATTTTATTTTATTTTTAGAACAGTTTTTCAAGAATTTAAAAGTTTTTTTCTAAAGAACAGTCTGAGGACAAAAGATAAGAGCATTCTTAAAGGTTTAGTTTATACAAAAAATAAACATTTGCTAATTTACTAAACTTTTTATCCATAGAACTCACAGGTCACCAAAACTGTTTGGTGACCAATATTCTTCAAACAACTAAAAAAGTCTTACAGTTAAGAACAATTGAGGGCAAGTAAATGAACACCCGAAATTTCATTTTTCTGGGCGAGCTATCCATTTTAAGGAGCATTTTTGTATATTCTTAACTTAAAAGAGCTCATTAAACATATTTTTATTATTTTGTACTGTTCTCTAAGGTCCAGTTATTATGTAATCAAGATTTTTACATTTAAAAAAACATCGTAATTTAGAAGTAATAGGCTATTTTCTGTCCTGTTTTGACCCCCTCATCATAACGCTCTGTTTGAATAGGCGTGGCCGAGTGTAGAGTTGGCAGTAAATGCTCACTGCTATGATTGGTTAACAGCTGTCATTCATAGATGGACGCTACAATGAATTTGGTTAAAAATGCATAAATACTCAGTACATATCAAATTGTAATAACAGACAGTGCAACTGTGATCACATAATTAAAAAAAGTTACACTTTTATGTATGTTGCAAAAATACTGTCGGATCCAATACAGTCAGCAAAACATAATCTTTTAGTTTCAATCTGCCTTGTTTGTAAACAAATCCGCGGTAAAATGAAGTGAACAAAGGAACAAGTTCTTACTGATGTGTTCTGGAACTTCATTAAAAAGAAGGTTACTTCACTCTTTACTAATGTTGGGATCAGAAGGAAGCAAGACTGTTTTTCCACAGCTTGGCACTACACAGTGTCTTGTTGTCTTTTGGAGCCAGCTTTATTGTTTGGTTCCTGCGCAGACCTGCGTTTGCCTCTTGTTATTCACACTACATGCGTGAATTGGTGGGCAGGGTTAAACTGTAGAGGCAGGCGTTAATCTTCTTCTGCGGAGGTGGTGTTTAGCCACACTGTTACGTCATAGAGTGGCACATTCCACAACCTGGCCTTAATATAAGCTTTTTTTAGACCAAGAAGAAAGTTTTGAGTTCTGAAACTTACAGGATGTTTTTACAGTACAATGAGCTCTTAAATGTCAAAAGATCAAGGGAATTTAGATTTTTCAGTTCATGACCCCCTCTAAGTAAGTTGAAAATAGCGAAACTTTGTCAAATGTATGGTAGAAAAATTTACATAAGCAGAGCCAGAGAATAGAGCATTGAGTATGAAGAGCTTAATCATAAAATGTGCTAGTTAGGAGCATGCAGTTGGAAATCTCACTGACAAAGTTTTATAGAGAAGAGATCATACAAAGAGTCTGAGAGTAAAGCATGGTAGAGAAGAAAGTCTCATTGTTTAAGTATGCCATTAAAGAGTGCATAAGAAGACCTTGGGAATGAGGTATGCTAGAAAAGAGTTCAGAAGCCACCTTTCTCAGTGTAGTTTGCAGGAGAAGTGTACTCAAGTTCCGAGTGAAGGAATGCTCATTCTGAGTGAGTGTGAACTGTGCAACGGGCTGATACTGGATGAATTGTGCTCTGTAAATACTGAGAGGTGGCTCTCATGTTCTGTCCATGTGCCAAGAGACCATCCACCCCCGCACCTCTACCACAGCTTCTGCAACCTCTCCAGCTCCTTCTGACCATCTGCCTTCACTTCTACCAGCCCAAGACACCAAAGGGACAGCACAGGCCAGAAACCACCAGAAACACAATAAATAAATCTCCTCTCCTCACCCGTGTGGAATCCAACAGACCCCTTGCATATGAAAAGTTTAGAAATAGAGAGTTTTCTGTCTTCTGACAGCTCTTTTATAAACCCGTTTCATGGCTCTTTCTGCTTTTTTACTAATGGTATAGGCATCACAAAGCAGCTTTACAGGGTGCCAAGTCTCTTCTCCGGTCAGCAAGCGCAAGGTGACCGCAGGCAAAGTAAGAAGAATGGTTGTCAATGTGTGCAATGCACATTCAAGCGTCTGAACAGTGTGAGCTTCACATGCAGGTTCACTTTTTGTTGCTTTTTAATATGCGAGTGACTTTGAAAATGTCAGTGTTGAAGAGTATGCTGACCTCAGTAGTTTTCACTGACTGACTTTGTTAACTGAGAATGGGCTTGCAGTGAAGTAAATGGCAGTGAACGACTAAAGTTT
This sequence comes from Ptychobarbus kaznakovi, assembly GCA_027422405.1. NCBI lineage: Eukaryota > Metazoa > Chordata > Actinopteri > Cypriniformes > Cyprinidae > Ptychobarbus > Ptychobarbus kaznakovi. The sequence goes on along the minus strand of CM049804.1, from coordinate 18,019,309 downwards.
GTCATTTTCTGTGATAAACACGGTAATTTGTTTAGGTCACTTTCATTTGTTCTATACCTTCAACAAGACCCTACTTAGCTGGGACTTAATATCCTCCACACAATGCATTCTGACACGGTTACATAAGAAGGCGTTTGTGAGCTATTCTTAGCGCTGCCTCACTGTGATGCGCTGCCTGGAATAAGAAAGCCCAGATCTGACAGAGCGGGAAACATTCGTGTCGTGAGGAAAATAAGGCTCCCGTCAATTTTTCCTCTCCCTCTCTTTATTATTATTTTATTTGCTGTTTTTGGGGTAATGAACAAGAGTCTGTGTGTTTGATAATAATACGTTTTCTCCATGAAACAAAAGGCGAGGCTGACAGTAAATACACAGTTGAATATAGCATACAGCATATGTGAATGTATTAGTACTTGTCTTTTTACAGTGATTAACAGAATTTTCATAATCTGGTTGACTATTTTGTTTTCAAAAAATGAAAAATCCCAGCTATTAAAGCACACACTGTGAAACACTAAGCAATGGTGCTTATACAGCAGATTGAGTTTGAATCTGGCTTGTAACATTTAACACATTTGTTGTCATCTCTATAAATAAAAAATGTAGAGTCACAATTGATTGTTTATTTAGATTGTTTATACTTTTTATGTAATGTAATCTAATTTATATAATGCACATTAAAAGTTCATCTGTAAAACACTAATAATTGAATAACTTATTTAATCTTTAGTAACTCTCAGAATTAATATAATTTTTTTGTACAGTACATTATAAATTTGTGATACGTGGTGTTGTACGTGATTGTATTTTTTTGTGTTTTATGTTTTGCATTTATTTAGATAAGTTAGAACAGAATTTTAAAGTCAGCCAATAATTAGAGATCGGTCTTTTAAAAACTTATGCATACATTGCCAGTAAAAAGTTTGGGTTCAGTAAGATTTTTAATTGAGTCTCTTATGCTCATCAAGGCTGTATTTATTTGATCAAAAATAAAGAAAAGTACTGCGAGTACTGCGTCGAGTATCGACGCTTGTATGGGAAAAACTATTTTTTCCTCTTCTACTGAAGCCTATTTCAATCATGCAGTTATAACTGCACGTCGATTGGTTCGTATAGGATTAAAAAACTAACCAATGCACGGCGGTGGCGCGTGAGCCAATGGCTATGCAGCCCACCATAGCATGCCAAAATGGGAGGGGCGTCTGGCTATATAATCAGCTGCCCTGCCACCTCATCTCAGATTTCTTTGAAGGAAGCAACCGAGTCGTGCAGCTCATAACACGGCCAGGAACGCAGTACTCGTTCCCATATCTCAGGGAACCGAGGTTACGATAGTAACCGAGTACGTTCCGTTTCGATATTTTACTCGTACAGCATCGAGTATCGACGCTTGTATGGGAACCACTCCAATCACGCCGTGCTATGACGCGGAACAACTCGAAACCAAGATTCACGTGGGATTCGGCCCAGGAGAATCAATAGAATACACCAAGCACAGGGTGAGCCTTGAGGGTCATCCGTGGCCTGGGTGTCGTCCCGTAAGTGATACCTGGCGTCCATATAGTTATGGACAGACCAAGCAAAAGAGGGGCATGAACAATGTTGGTCAAGTGAACCCGGAAGATTGCTATTTAAGCAGAAAGGTCTCTGGCCTGCAAGGCAGGGACATCCAGGTTGTAAAACCTTACAAATGTGAATGGCGAGGACCAGCCGGCCGCCTCACAAATGTCTGAAATGGACACCCCGCTGGACCATGCCCAGGAAGAGGCGATGCCTCTGGTGGAATGGGCTCTGACTCCAATGGGGCACTGCAACCCCAAGGAAGAGTATGCTTATGTAATAGCATCCACTAACCACATAGAAATGATCTGCTTCGTACCACCTTTAGCGTGGTTACTGAAGCCGACAAAAAGCTGTTCTGACTCGCTTGACCGACGCCCACCAATCGGCCAGCAATAGGGGCATGGAAAGCTGCTATGGCTGCCATGTAAACTTTGATGGTGGATGAGGAACATCTAAGTCGCGGTCTTGACACCAAGCCGAGAAAATTGACCATTTCAGAGCGTAGAGGCGTTTAGTAGATGGGGCTCTAGCTTCTGCCATAGTGTTTAGGACACGCTCTGGGAGGCCAAAAGGCTCCCGTCGAGCGGCCACACATGCAGGGCCCATAACTCGGGCCGTGGATGCCATATTGTGCCGTTCGCTTGAGAGAGTAGGTCCCGTCTCAAGGGTATCGGCCACGGGGCTGCTTTCAGCAACTGGAATAACTCAGACACCCACGGTTGGTTCCTCCAGAGGGGGGCTATTAGAATAAGCTTGTGCCATTGTTCCCTGACTCACCTGAGTACCTGCGGTAGCAGAGCGACTGGGGGGAGCATAGAGCGGAAGGCTGGGCCATACGTGGGCCAGGGCATCCGTGCTCTTTGTAAAAAAGATTGGGCAGTGTCTTCGGAGTTGTCTTCGGAGGCAAAGAGGTCTACTCGAGCTCTGCCAAAGACTTCCCAAATTTTCTGAACCCCGAGCGGGTGGAGTGTCCAGTCCTCTGAAGAGACATTGTTCCTTGACAACATGTCTGCTCCTTGGTTCATTTTACCCGGCACATGCGTCGCCTTCAGTGAGCGCAGATTGTTCTGAGCCCACACAAGAAGGTCGTTCGCCAGCGTGCAGAGTTGCTTCGAGACGAGGCCGCCCTGGTGATTTATGTATGACACCACGGACCTGCTGTCTGAGCGTACTAGCACACGGTGTCCCTGTATGTCCGGCAGGAATAATTGACAGGCCTGACACACTGCTAGCATTTCTAGGCAGTTGATGTGTAGGCCCGACTCCTCTTCGGACCAAAGACCGAAGGTCGGTTTGACCTTGCACAGCGCTCCCCAACCCTTGTTGGAAGCATCTGTCGTGACAACCTTCTTTCTGTGCGCCGTGTCTAGGATCACGCCTTGCTTTAGCCAGAAGGGGTCCCTCCAACGGGCCAGGGCTGATACACAGGCCCGAGTCACCGTTACGCGGTGGCCGCGGATGAAACCCTCTGCTTCAGCCAGAACTGGATGGGTCGCATGTGAAGCAGACCCAACTGAAGTACCGGCGAAGCCGCTGCCATAAGGCACAGTATTTTCTGGAAAGCTTTGAGGGGACGGGCGGTACCTTCCCTGAAGGAAGCCGCGTGGCGCTGAATTGTTGTGGCTCGCTCCGCTGAGACAGTTGCTGTCATCTGCACTGAGTCGATAACCGTGCCCAGGAACAAAACTTGTTGGCTGGGTGACAGTATGCTCTTGGCAAAGTTGACCCTGAGCCCCAGGCAACTTAAGTAGCTGAGGAGGAGGGTCTTGTGCGATGTTAAAACCGCCTGCGCCTGGGCCAGAATTAGCCAGTCGTCGAGGTAGTTGAGTATGCAGATTCCCATCTGTCGCAGAGTGGAGAGAGCCGCATCCATGCATCGTGTAAAGGGTCAGGGTCAGACCAAACGGCAGGACCTTGTATTGATATGCCACCCCTTCAAATGCGAATCTCAAGAATCGTCTGTGATGGGGGAATATCTGGATGTGAAAGTACGCGTCTTTCAGATCCAGCGACATGAACCAGTCCCCTGGGCATATTGCAAGAGTATCTGTTTCAAAGTGATCATTCTGAACAACCTTTCCATCAGGGCGTAATTCAGGAGTCTGAGATCTAGAATAGGTCGCAGGCCGCCGTCTTTTTTGGGGATGAGGAATTATGAGCGCAGCGTCAGCGTGGGATTTCCCCAAGCGTGACACACACTCAGCGTGAGTGTCATCAGCGTGCAGGGGATTCCTGCACATCTTACAATGACGGTGCGGCATTTGCAACAATGCTGCGCTGAAATTTGCTCTTCTAGTAAGGCTTTCTTAGATCTTACCGGATAGCCGCAGGGGAACCGCAAGCTGGTTTCTGCAAGAGGTCATAATCCGGCTGCTGAGGCGCTTCAACGGCAGATCTCTGCGTCAGCGAAGAGTCAGCGAAGAAGGGTCTTCGTCGCTGAAGAGAAGAAATCTGAGATGCCGTGGCAGGGAAGCTGGTTATATAGGCAGACGCCCCTCCCATTTTGGCGGGCTATGGCGGGCTGCATAGCCATTGGCGCACGGTTCGTTTTTTTAATCCTACACGAACCAATCGACGTGCAGTTATAACTGCGTGATTGAAATAGGCTTCAGTTGAAGAGGAAAAAATTGTTTTTCCCATACAAGCGTCGATAGTCGACGTAGTACGAGTGAAATATTTGAAGTTTTTTCTAGCACTTTTATCCATTTAAAAAACACATGCTTTTAAAGTATATTAAATAGAAAATTGTTATTTTAAATTGCAATAATATTTCACAAAATTTCAGGTTTTGTTTGTCTATTTTAGATCAAATAGATAGATGAGCATTTTTATGAATGACGACCATTTGAACTGTGCAGAACTTGTGTTTACAGAGGTCTGTGAGTGCAGAATCCATGCAGATCAGTGTTAGACTGTTGCAGTTTTGGGTGTTAGAGAGCCATTTGTCACCCACGTCACTTCATAGTGTCGGTGCTGAAGTCCTAATCTGCCCTCTTTGCCTCCCTCTTTTATTCTTAGAGCTCTCAATCCTATTATTCTTTCTGGGAAAACTCCTGAGATGCATAAAGCTCAGGAAGCATCAAGATTTTTGACATGCTTGTCAAATAGTGGCATTGTGGAGGTGGATAAAGGATAGCAGGCACAGATTTCTCTGTTGGGGCTCTTCATAGCCCTCCAAGCGAAGCATACGGTTTGTTCACCTCTCAGCAAACCTCTCCTGTCTGACCTTTCAGAGGAGGAAAGTCACAATATCCCCCGGCAAAGCTGCACAGTCAGGCAGGTTCAGACCTCTCCACTTCTCAATCAATAAACACTTTATAAACACTGGCAGGCAGCTTTTTCTTTTCAGCCAGGTCATGACTCAACAAAAGAGATTCACAGGTCATACCACATGCTGAAATCTATCACACAGCAATATCAAGAGCCTTGAGAAAAAAAAGCCTGCTACAATTTTAATTTGCTAATCCCACTTTAAACATTCTCCTAACCAAGTAACTCTTCAACTACATGTCAACTAACTGTCATTAGAGTATTAGTAGACTGTTAGGTTTAGGGTTAGTTGATGCCGTTTTTAAGATTTGCAATGTAAAATCTTTAACACAATTTGGAGAATATGCAATGGTTATTACTTTCTCATTGATGCAGGCCTCTGCTTAATGAAATGAATTGAAGCTCCTCACAGATGTCCTTGTTGAGCTAGTAGGCGTTCCTGGAGTGTACTAGCGCAGTTTAGAAGTTGGCCACGTTCACTGAGGACAAGTTTTGTGATATGTGCCGTGAAATTCACTCTGTGAAATATTTAAACTTGACAGTGTTATCAATATATAGTTGTTGTTGTTTTTTATTAAATAATGTTTTATCAAAAGTCAGGTTAATAACACTCAGCACACTTTACAATATAGGGTTAACAACTTTGTTGATGTGAATTTCAAGGTCCTGAGCTAACTATATATTCTTAATTTCCTGCATTATAACTAGTTCCTACTAGTTAACTAGTTCCTATTATTAACTCCACTGTTAACTAGTTCCTATTATTAGTTCCCATATTGGCTATTTATTAGTGCTTATAAAGCACATATTCAGCATGACCATATTCTACATTCCTATACCTAAATTTAACAACTACCTTAATAACTAATAATTAGCAGCAAATTGGAAGTTTATTTAGAAAAAAGTCTAGTTAATGGTTTGTTAATAGAGAGAATTGGACCTTAAAATAAAGTGTGACCCAACTTGTTTTGCTCGTTATTAATCAATGATAGTTAATGCATTAACTTTTGGAAGCTTATTGTAAAGTGTTGCACAGATTAATTTTTTTTTTTCTGAAAAAGAATGTGTTCCACTGTACCACAATTGGTTACAATTCATAAAAAGTTACATTTGTCAATGCATTAAATTTCATGAATTAACAACGATCAATAATTTTTTATAATTTTTAACATTTCAAGCTGTATAAAAAAACTTTATTTTATCTGTCTTCATTCTTAAAATTAGATTAAGAAATGCTGTAAAAACTATTGTCCATTTTTTTAATATATGTTACCCAATGCATTAACTAATGTTTACATGTTGAACTTTCTTGTAAGGTTTTGCAAAAATATTTTATTATGATATCCATATTTGTCTTAATATTTTGACCTTTCATTGTAAACCAAAGTCAAACTCTATCTGTTTCGGGTGTTATTTCTGTCTGGTCAGCATTGTGTGTGACGTTTTATGGAGTCGAACTTGCATCATCGTCCTTGCACAAGCCTCTGTCACATAAGACCAGAATAACCCAGCCGACAGTTTCCTGCTGGGTTGCAAAAGTGTGCCTGTGTTCTGTCAGGTGACATTTTGAAGTTATTAACAGTGTTTACACTGTGTTATACAACATGCATTTTCATCTAAACAAACCATTGCTGCCTATCTGGATTCTAGGCAGCTGGAGTAAACATAAGCTGTTTGCAGATGTGCCTTTAAGTACATGTCACACATCAGATACCTTTTTGTTAATGATAGACTGAATGAGCTTTGAATTTTACAGGCGGACCCAGCATGAGTAAATTTGAAACATTTCTTTGACAGATGGCTCTGTACATTTGGCTTGAACTGATAAGTAGTTTTAGGTTGTATGGATGTTGTGCATCCATCCACTGAACAGCTAGTTAAAGCTTCCACTGATGGGCCATTAATGTGGGTCAACTTTTAGAATGGATGGGGGTATGAAAGAGAAGAGGCTTTTTATCACATGGCTTTTTGGATTGCAGTGTAGTAGTATGCGTGCCTCATTTTCTTGAGAATTAATTTTCAGTCTTTGATATAGCTTTAGTAAACTCTCATTTGAATTGCTTCTATTTTGCAAATGAAGATGGACATTGGACCAAGTTCTTAGAACATGTCAGCGTTTTTAGCAGAAGTCTCAGATTGGTAACACGTGGTAACAATGGAACCCATATGTTCCTACAAGAACTTGAAATACTGTCAACAGTTCTTCCAGGAACCTTCCAATAATAATCAAAGAAATGACTGAGGATTTTTGTATATTGAATTAAAGCCAAAATAAAATATTGGATGAAAAACTTAAATTTGATTATACAACTAAAACTAAACATTGAGATGAAATTTAATGTAATACCCACTTCTTCATGTACTGATTTGATTGCATTGGCTCTTAAATAATGATTCGCAGAAGGAGGCTTTTTTTAAATAAAGAGGCTTTTATAAATCACTCATTCAGTGGGCCTGATTCTCCTACTCTGCAACAGACCTATAATCAGTTCCCCTGTATGTGTGTGTGGATGGGACACTTGCTGCCATGACCCTGTTGTGTGTGCTAGAGTGAGATGAGAGAAAGTTAATGAGTGAGTAAAGGGATAACAATATTCCAAAAGCTTTTTCTCTAGTAGGCTTAACCACTGACCTCAATGCCTTTTCCCCTGTAGGTCTATGCTCATTTCTCTCATACTACCAGCTGAATTTTATTTTACTTTGGTTTTTTTTAAATGCAATTTAGATTCACCTATATGATTTTACTATTCTTCCTTTGCCATAATAAAAATATATCTCTCTTATCACTGTTGTTTATCCTAGAGAGCAACGAGGCAGAATTGAGAATACTATGAAATGTTTCCCCTACATCTTATGATTATTATATTGTTTAGTCCCCCAGCATTCTCAGCGTGTTCCTCTTTTTGAAAAAGGTCTTAAAGAGTTAGTTACTCAAAAATGGAAATTCTGTTTACTCCCCCTCATGTTCCAAGCCTGGATGACTTTTTGATCTTTGAAACACAAATTAACACATTTTTAATGAAACCTTGGAGATTTTTGTCTCTACTGAAAGTCCACACAACCATAAAGGATCTCTAGATCTCTTAGTTGAGACAAAGTAGAGACAAAAATCTCCAAGGTTTCATAAAACATTTCTTAATTAGTTTCAAAGATCAAAAAAATGAAACAAATCCTTTAGAATGCTGTTTAATCCAAGTCTTCAGAAACGATGCAATCACATTTTCTGATTAACAAATTTAATTTAGTTAACAAATAAACATTGATCAGCGCACATATTTTGAGCAGTTCATATGATAAATGAAAGGTCAAACATGCTTCCTTGATGTCAGTGAAGTATGGTGGAGCTGAAATGACATGAAATATGCAATGAAAAGATTTTATTATGAATTTGTCATCAGGTTCTTACAAAACCAAATTGTCTGTGCCATAACATCCAAGTTAACTAATACAAAATAATTTCTTCTCCATTTATTTCTTCTCCCAAGGAATTTTAGGAAAAAGCATCTGAGAAAAAGTCGATGTCTAAATTAAACATAATGAAACATGAATCTATATGTCTTTTCTTCTCTGGCAAAACAGATCTGAGTGATCAGCTTCTGGAGGTGGTGGGTTTGGAGGGAGCCATCGAGATGGGTCAGATCTACACAGGTCTCAAGAGCGCTGGGCGGCGCCTTGCACAGTGTTCCAATGTCACCATCAGGTCAGCAGTTCATGCCTGTCCTCATACACATTGACTAAAAGTTCAGTATTTATCCAACTCACAGGAAAACATCTCTCTTCCCCCTCCCCCTCAGCAGGATGTCCTCTCTTGGCCAATGCAGCTAGTAAATCAGACATTTGACCTGCTGTCACTTGCTTTGCCAACAGCTCTAACATTCTGGACTCACTCGTACGGTTGAATAATGATGTTTGTAGCACGTCTAAACACACACTGCTCAGTCCTGACGTATGCTAATGAACCATTGGAGACTCATCACTTCTGAGGTGCTAGTTCACAAGTTTTTGTTGCCCCAGCCTGCTTTGCTCCATTAAACACTCATAATGAAAAAGTGGTGTTATTCACAATTTTCGCTGCCGTTTCCTCACCTGTACACAGAATCGTTCTGCCCGCGACCTAATACTTTCCATAATAGGCATTAATAGCGCATTCATCATTGTCGTTCTCCCATGCTGTGTTGCTTTAACTTGTAGTGGCCCTGCTGAAAAGACTAAACTAACTTTTTGTAACTGTGTGTATATGGGAATGGAGGTGCTGAACTGTGTGAGTGTGTTAGTTTATAGAGTAAGGGGCCCGGCTGGGAACGGGGCTGTGGGAACAAAGAGCAGTGTTCAGAGCCGTCTAGGAAAAGTGTTGTATAGGAGCCTCGTGCCCGCAATCTGCCTGGTCAGTGACCTGACCCGTAACAGCTCTGTCTTTTTTTTTCCTCTCTCCTTGTCTCTCTGTCCACAGGACGTCCCGTCTGCTGCCCATGCAGATTGATGGAGAACCGTGGATGCAGCCTCCATGCACGGTCAGCTCATTTGATTTTGCATTCGTTTACAAATTTGTATGTAAATATCTAAAACACAGACTCTTTCATGACCCATACCAGCCAATCCAACACTGTAATTAAACAAGACAAGACATTTCACTAATGTGACTGCACCTTAAAGGGATAGTTCTCCCAGAAATGAAAATTACCCCATGATTTACTCACCCTCAAGCCATCCTAGTTGTATATGACTTTCTTCTTTCAGACAAGTACAATCTGAGTTATATTAACAAGCTTTATATTGACAGTGAATGGGGTCGGGAATTTGAAGTCCAATAAAGTGCATCCATCCATCATAAAAAGTGCTCCACACGGCTCTGGAGGGTTAATAAAGGCCTTCTAAAGTGAATCAATGTATTTGGGTAAGAATAATATCCATATTTAAAACTTTATAAACCGTAATCTCTAGCTTCCACTAACTGTTATACACGCGTTCATGAGACAGTGCCGTTCCAGTGGATGATGTAGGCATGTAAGCTCTGGTTAGAAGTGACGAACGCGGAAGTGCAGAGGAGAGAGCAAAAAAAAAAAAAAAAAACACCAGCCAAAAATTACAAGATCAAAATAAGGATTTGTAAAGAAAAATGTGTGAGAATTTCGATATAAACCAAGAAACTGGTTTTCCTTTGCTGAAAAAAAAACTTGGTTCTCGAGATATTGTGAACACACGTACAACAGTTAGAGGAAGCTGGAGATTATGGTTTATAAAGTTTTCAAAATCTTCAAAACGCCCATTCACTGCCATTATAAAGCCTGGAAGAACCAGGACATTTTTATAATTTAACTCTGTACTTGTCTGAAAGAAAAAAGTCATATAAACCTAGGATGGGATAAGGGGTGAATAAATCATGGGGTGATTTTCATTTTTGGGTGAACTATCCCTTTAAGGCTGATTTCACCTTCAACTCAATTGCTTGGCCCAAACCTGAGTTCGATTCCATGCCAAAGATCTCATTTAACATTGTACATTTGAGTCCGACCCATGATACAATTGGGTCACAATACATCATTAATTGCACAAGTCTCACTTCACAGTCCAGATCAGCTTTCAAAGTGGAGTTTTCTGCCAAACAACCCAAAATACGACGTCAAACGGACTCTGGTCCAAAACCAAAATTTGTATTTAAAAATATTTTGGAGTCGTGGTTTGTGCACATTAGTAACACATTGAGTTCATTAACATGCACAATAAGAGTTCAAATTAACTTCTTCATATTTTTTATTTACTTTTATGCTTTGGCAAATGCTTTTACACTGTAGGTTCTGTGAAGTTGCAATGGATTAACTGCATTACTACATCCAAGTGGCAAAAGATTATAAATAAAAAACATATTTTAGAAAGAGACCACAGTATCTGTCTGCTCTTAAAGTTCACAAGAGTATATGATGTAATGTGAAGTCAGATACACCCAATGCTCAATGATAGGTTTCAGTTCAGAGCAGGACCTTTTTCTCCATCTCAGAAAATGGCCTCCTACGGTCTGTTGCAGCTTTGTACAATTCACCCATCCCAGCGAGCAGACTGTTAATTAAAACACTGTCATGTCACACCCTGCCATTGACTGATTATGTCATTAAGAGAGGGGAATAAACATGCAGCTTTCCATCTGCACATAGCGCCAACACAATGTCCTCCGCTATATATACATCTCTATCAGCGCAAGCTCTATAAAAAGTGTGCCGCTGTGCTTTTAGTCCTCTCTAATTTGCCCAACTGTGCAGAGGGGAATATGGGATGTTATTTCAGTTTCAAGGTCAGCTCTCACGTTCTCAAATTCGTGCCTGTTAATCTGGACATGTGTGACTTCTGTCAGCTCATTTGCTGAATGTGAACGAGACTGCTTAAAACAGTGAGTAATTAACAAGCAGAAGGATTTAACCAACTGTTCAGATTTGGTTGTCTTCAGAGAGTAATCTTGCCTTCTTTCCTGCAGATACGGATCACGCATAAGAACCAGGTGCCCATGCTGCTGGGGCCGCCACAGAAAACATTCTTCTTTTTCAAGAAGCGCAACAGAAGTCGGGAATAGATGTGGGACTCGAAAAATCAACCACTTTTCTACAATCATACACTCAAGCATCTCCACCTTCCTCAGCTATATTTCTTCATCTTTGGGAGGTGGGACCCACAGAGAAGAGACCTTTCAAACACTTCAAAATCAATACAAACACAACACTGTAATGGATCTCTAATGGACTTCATCTCCCAACACAGCTTGTTATTCACAGGCTGAACCAGTTGAACAGACCCTCTTTGAGTGTCATGACCACTTCCTGTGTCTTATCATCCAGAACGTCTTATCACAGGCTTGTGACCAGTAAGCTACGACTCATTCCAGCCAAATCCCCCCCTACCAGTTGGCCACTGCCTTGGGATCACACTGTGTGCCCTCTCCATCCTCTTGAGATGGCTCATCTGAAGATACTGCCAATTTCAAAGAGAGAAAGAGAGGATCAGAAAAGCAAGAGAATCACCCAGCAAAAGGAAAAGAAGTGTGTTCAAGTGGAAAGAGAAGGAGAGCGAGAGACACCCTGACACGCTGTTCTTCACCTGAGAGTTGGTGGTGCACATATGGACGTCACTGGGCCCTGGCTTAGCCTAGCAGGACTAGCAGCTTACTGAATTATACATCAGTGCATGCAAAGCCCTCATTCCAGTGCCTCTCCAAGGCCCTGCGACATGCCACCACTAAAGAGATGAAACAGCATCCTCATCCATTATGAAGATGTTTATTGGTGTCTGCTGATAGGGATAGGTTAGACTGGTCTGAAAGACATGAAACATTTCAGCTTCTGGTGTTTGCTCGGGGCAATTTTGGTGTTCACCCTCAGGCCGCAAGACTGACCAGTGCAAGTTTTGTTATAGTTAGCTGGATGTTTATTTAATCCCATACTGCCCTCTAAAACAACAGTGCTAGCGTTCAGTGTGGAGAATGGACCTATGGTCTCAAAAATGCAGTGTAAGTTTAGAAAACCCTTAGAAGAGAGAAATAGTGTACTAAAACAGTTTTACCAATGAGCATTTATATCGTAGCAATGTGGCAATTTGTGCAATAATATGATGATTTTATCATATTTTTTAAGCCAAATCCAAATAGTGTACCATTAAGTTTGGGAGTAGATTATTTCGATAAAAAAACATATTTCATCAGCCTATCTGTTGGCTAGATTCAGAGGGGTTTGAGAACTATTCAACTGGGAGACTTGCAGGTAACCCAGCTAGACTAGCTGAAGACCAACTTAAGACCATCTTAATAGCCTTTTCACACCAACACGAATGTACGGCACAGAAATTCGGTCCAGTTTTCGCCATGTGATTTGTCTGTTCAGACCAATGAGAAAAACGAAGAATGGCTGAATAACAAAATGCAACTTCACTCTATGACAGTAGGTGGCGCTTACAAAACATGAGTTTAAGTAACAGCAACGACTCGGGGCATGTGATCAAAAAAGTGAGAATTGTATTGGTTGGCTGGTTTTCTTGATAATGCAATCTATTGAAAAAAGAGATTAGAACATCTTTCTGAAAAACTGAAATTTCTGAAATTCTGGCATTTTTGCACTAAGCATTCGTCTTGGTGTGAACAGGTCTTACACCAGCTAAGACTGTCAAACCATTTTAGGCCAGTTTTAAGCGTTTCATCAGCAAGCAATGATTTTAATAATTTAATTTAAAAAAAATTTACAAAAGGAACATTAACGACATAATGGCAACATTTTAAGAAAAGGGTTAATTTGTTAACATTTGTTAATGCATTAGATGTCAACATCTATCATTGAAAGTATATGTACAGAATTTAATAATCTTGTTTAACTTCAATTCTTAAACTTAATTACTTGGTTCAAGTTCAATTCCACCACATAAATGTATACCATCGTTCATTGTTAATGCATGTATATTCATATTATGTTAAATAATGTAATACAACCTGAAAAGTCCATGAATATATGAAGACGTTAACATTGACCAGGATAAATCCTGGTAAATAAATAAATCCTGTAAAAATATTCTTAATTGTTAGCTCATAATGCATTAACTAATGTCAACAAATTAAATATTATTATATTTTGTTACAGAAACCATTTAAGAAAAACATGTCCTACATATTTCTGAGAAAACAGAGAGTCTCTTCACTGAAGCTTACAGCATCTCCATTCAGAGGCGGGCTGAAATTGATCCAGCGCTGGTATTAACACTGAATCCTCAGGTCCTCGTCTGTCACAACAAGCTACTGCAGTGGGGTTTGATTTACTGCTGCATGGACGGAGCCTAAATTTAACTTCCTATTTCAGGGAGTGAAACACTATTCCTAATTGCAGCATGAAAACATCAGCTCGCAATTTCAGGTCAATAGTCAAACGGGTGTGAAAACGGCCCAGATGAATGCATAGAACTGGAAGTTACTTATGGTTACAGTCAACAACAGTGACATCCAAAGATCCAAAAAGTGAGCTTTTTAATTGTTTAGCCCTTCTGAGAAGGCCTGTAGAGTATTTAACTTAAAGATACCCACTATGTATCAGTATTCATATAATCCAAGATCCTTGTGTGCATATATATGAATGTGTTTAAAGGTATAACTTAATATAGTATCAGAGATTATCTAATGGGTCACATGATTGACTGTAGCCATCAGGCAGATGTGCCAGATATAGATCAACATGCAGTGATCATTAGATGCTTTGGCAGTGTGCCATAGGGCACAAAGGTCTGTGTTGGAACTCTATATATATATATATTTCACCAATACAGAACTGGGGTCAGATTGACTTAAAGTTCAGGTGCCGACTTTGGAAACTTAGCTCTTACCATTGTTAGCAGGTTAACATTCCCTTTAAAGAACACTGAACCGCAGAAGCTACGCCAGTGTCCTAAAAAATTATAATCTCTCCATATGACCACAGAACAGATGCTCACCTCCAGCCAGCGAGTCGGTTTATCATAGAACTTAATGGTGGATTTGGCTAAAAGAGCCCCATTGTTCCTGTGGTCATTGGACAGATGGTTTATCCTGTGTGACAGTCTGGTGTTTAAAAAATGGCGGTTTGGTTACAAGTGCATGTTTACAACTACTTTTCATTTTACAGTTTAGAATGATTTTAAACAGTCATGTATATATAGATATTGTTTATATTTTCTCTAAAGTTTAACCACCGCATGCCTGCTGAAACAAAGAAGACAAAGACGTCTGCTTGAAGAGAGACCATGCTGATTGTTGCTACTTTATTAGTTTCACATGATTATATTTTTGGACCCTATCCAGGCCCCTTGTATCTACCCACTGTGCTTTTCCTCAATCTGTTAGTAGCATGTTCCTTGTACAAGTACCTCTGTGAATGTTCTCTGTTCTGTTTCGTATTTTGTAAACTGAGGTTTGGCGCCAATGTATGCCAATCGATGGGCGACTGAGGAATGTCACGTTTGGAAAATGTCATTGTCACATTCTGTGTCATTTCTGTGATTAACTGATAGCCTTAACTTACCAGTACAAAATAGCATTTTGCCTGGAGCAAAGACTTTTGCAATACAAGTCACTGAAAAAAATCAAACAAATGAACAAAATGGGGGGGGGGGCAAGAGGTCAATATCTGTTTTGCCGTGTTGCAATAACTTATTTTTGTTAGTGTCATCATACTGGCCTACTCGCTCTCAGAGAAGAGTGGTGATAGAATGATGTCCTGCACATCACAAATGGGCTCCATGATTTCTTTGACACCACATGTCTTCATTTGTGGACTGGACGGCTTTTATCTATTATTTGTTGCTGTCCTAAAACTGTGATTGCTCAATCTTCCCATTACTTTCTCTTTTCTCATAACAATACCATGATTTATCTGTCAAACCGTGCTGTAGGGTTGTGCTTTCTTCAGAACTGAATTTTAAATTCTAATTTAAATCTAAATTGAATGGATTCAAACGGCAGTAGTCTATCAGTAATCCTAAAAAAAGAACACTGTCAAAAACACATGCTAACAAAAACAACTTACACATAGTAAGAATTGGTTATAAAAACTAAAACAGAAGTGAAACAAGCAGTAAGAAAGAAGATAAATAAAAAGGGATACTTATATCCTTTGACAGTGTCCCTGCCCGGTGGAGTCGCACGGTAGAGTCGATGGTCTTTACACTCCGGTCTTCTCGCGAGGAGGTCTTCACGCGAAGGCTGCCGCGACCGCTGCCGTGGTAAACTACGCTTTTTATACCCATCTAACAAAATACTACTCCAATTCAGCTGAACACACTTTCCTGTTAATCACAATAAATGGCCAAACAAGCGCCCGACACTGACAAGGGACGCGATACGTCTCTTGAAATTCTATTCAAATTCAAACTCATGAGTAGAAAGGAATCTGATTTTGTTCAGTTTTTAATTTTGCCCAACCCTGGCATATTGAGACCAAACCAGGAAAGATATTTAAGTGCAGGATTCTGGTTCACTGTCCTTAAAAATCAATACTACTCATCTGTTACAGCTAAGAATTATTGAGCTCCATTGATGCAGTAGAGCCCATATCTACCTTGAATGTGATGTTCTACATGTGTGGTTAACTCACTGTCTTATTCCTGCCTTAGGGTTAGTATGGTTTGTAGCAGTCCATCTGTGTGGTAGGCAACAATGTTCAAGGAAAGGAGTCCTGCAGACTGAGATGGGGTTAAAGGGTGAATTGTGCCCTCGAAAGACCCACTTAGACTCTGGTTCTTGTAAGTTGTTGGCATCCATGTTAATGGACAAAGGAGTTTTATTGAATAAACGGAGAGACTGAAGCTTTGCGTCTGGTGTGGGTCATTGGGTGGCTTGGCTGGGATGCTTACATCCAGCAAAGGCGCCCGACACAATCCTCTACTTAACGTGATTGAATTTCAGTTCACACAATAAATCACAGATTTCGGTGCTCCTGTGCTGATGATATGAAGCACTCTGGGGAAATACTGTGAGCTTTTAGCATGGTACTTAAGATCCACACAGTTCAGTCCTTATGTCAGCACACTTTAACACTTTTGAGACTTCATCTCTCAGACAACACCTTCTGTCATGATTGCACATGTATAGACTTGCACACTTGAGATTCAATCATACCATGATGCAACTGCAAGACATTGGTAAATTTTCTTATTCAATCTTTCCAAAGTAATGGGTGTGTTATTCTCCCATTATATTGTACATTATGATGACCCTGCACACAGAAGAGAGAATCTGTATTTAGTGCTGACTAGATTTTGTGGCCTCCTCCAGACTCTCAGAAAATTGTACCTTTGGGGGTAAAATTAGGGGAGTATGTCAAGTCAAGTCACCTTTATTTATATAGCGCTTTTAACAATACAAATTGTAACAAAGCAAATGCACAATATCAAAATAGGAAAATAGTGTGTCAATAATGTAAAATGACAAGATTTAACACTCAATTTTCAGTTGAAGGCATTTTATTATTGAATTTATTGATGGCATTGTCCAGCTCAGTTCAGTTTAAATAGTGTCTGTGCAATCAAGTCGATGATATCACTGGAAATGAAGTGTCCCCAACCAAGCAAGCCAGAGGCGACAGCGGCAAGGAACCAAAACTCCATCGGTGACAGAATGGAGAAAAAACCTTGGGAGAAACCAGGCTCACTCGGGGGGCCAGTTCCCCTCTGGCTAGACAAACCAGAAGTTTGTTCCAACTGCAGCAAAGTCAGATTGTAAGGGTCCAACTGGTTCCAGTGGTCTTTTTCCGATGGCTGTCTAGGTGATGGGGTCCTTACTGGGGATCTGTCTCTGGGGCTCATCTAGCTGTCCTAGACTCCGCTGACGTTCAGGGCTGTAGGGGCTGTAGAGGTTGTCTCTAGGTGCTGATCAACCATCTGATCTGGATACGGACTGGATCTGGTGACTGCAGTGACCATCTGGGCTGGATAAGGACCGGGTCGGGTGGCTACGGTGACCTCGGAATAAGAAAGAAACAGACTAATATTAGCGTAGATGTCAATCTTCTTACGATGTAACAAGTACATTGTGTTTTATGGGAAGTGTTCCCGGTTCCGGTTGACCTAATTAATGCAGCCTAACAATCCTTTAACGGATTTGAATATTAGAAGTGTGTTATGTGTACGCCAAGTGTGTCTGCCTCCCGAACATTGTTAGATAGATTGTTCCAGAGTTTGGGCGCTAAACAGAAAAACGATCTGCTGCTCGCAGTTCATTTTGATATTCTAGATATTATCAAATGGCCAGAATTTTGAGAACGCAGTGGACGTGGAGGATGATAATGCGATAAGAGCTTGCTCAAGTACTGAGGAGCTAAACCATTCAGGGTTTTATAAGTAATTAACAAGATTTAAAAATCTATACGATGTTTAATAGGGAGCCAGTGCAGTGTTGACAGAACCAAACTAATGTGGTCATACTTCCTGGTTCTAGTAAGGACATCTGCATTTTGAACCATCTGTAGTTTGTTAATTAAGCGTGCAGAACATCTACCCAATAAAGCATTACAATAATCTAACCTTGAGGTCATAAACACATGAATTAACATTTCTGCATTTGACATTGAGAGCATAGGTCTCAGTTTAGATTTATTTTTAAGATAAAAAAATGCAGTTTTACAAATGCTAGAAACGTGGCTGTCAAAGGAGAAATTGCTTTCAAATAGCACACCTAGGTTCCTGACTGATGATGACTGATGAAGAATCAACAGAGTAGCCATCAAGTGTTAGACAGTGTTCTAGGTTATTAATTGTGAGGGTTTTAGGTCTGATATTTGACACCTCTGTTTTTTCAGAATTTAGCAGTAAGAAATCACTCGTCATTCCATAAGTTTCTCAATTTGGTGTGTTTCACCGGGTCGCAAAGAAATATAGAGCTTAGTATCATCAGCATGACAGTGAAAGCTAACCCCGTGTTTCCTGATGATATTTCCCAAAGGTAATATATAAAGTGTGAAAAGTAATGGCCCTAGTACTGAGCCTTGAGGTACTCCATACTGCACTTGTGATCGATATGATACCTCTTCATTCACTGCTACGAATTGATGGCAGTCAGATAAGTACAATTTGAACCATGCTAGGGCACTTCCACTAATGCCATCAAAGTTTTCTAGTCTATTCAAAAGAACGTTGTGATCGATAGTGTCGAACGCAGCGCTAAGTTCCAATAGCACTAATAGAGAGATACAACCACGATCGGATGATAAGAGCGGGTCATTTGTCACTTTTCACAGCAAGCTTAACACAAGTTTAGTGTGTAAACATTTTGTTAACCTTAAAACGTCTAGAAAAATGAATGTGTGCTTTTATAAAATTAATAAAATCCTCAAAAATGGCTCTATTTGCTTCCATTGTGCTTCACCGATTTACCTTTTTAAAAGGAATCAAGGAATATATATTATTTTTTTTTGGATAGTGGTGGTGGTGGTGATTAAAATCATGCCGCAAATGCTGCCATTTGAGATCAACTTTTAATGAACCCAGAATATTATTTAAATGCTCTCTTCACTAACAGTGTATCACACAGTGCAACACTCAAACAAATATTAAGAGGACAATCAATGGGAAAATATATGTACATGATAATTCGGGTGTACTATCACTATACTTGCAGTGTCATTTACAGTATCAGATGGTTGCCATGTGTATGTATGACTGTTTGTTTTCGTCAGGCAGCCCTGTGGCCTCTGCGCTTGTAAATACAGCCATATTAGAAGAAAAATGCAGATGACACAACAAGAAGCTGTGAGCTGGGGCGAAGCCTACGCGTCTTGGGTGTGCAGAGATAATGAAGCAGGAATTATCTCTCCATGAACTATTAATAGTCATCAAGTCCCATCATGTCTCTCTTTGGGAGAGCACCAATGGCCCGAGGCTGCGTTAACCTTCGTTCCACTTCATTAACTGTCTGTACCAAGCTGACTTTACACAGTTTTCTGGGTGTATTCAGCCATAGTGCATAGCTTATGTAAAATTTAGATTTTTCTGTGTGTTACATATTTATCATGTGTAGGAATCAGATTTGCTGCTCTGTCCGTCACCCCTCATTTAACTCTATTGTCATGTGCGGTACATATCCTTCCACGGATTAGCGCACATTTCCAGATAAGGGCAGGGTGCCAGAACTGTCACACTGACCCAGTCATGGGCCCAAATAAGCCCTTCTCATTATCAGAGTGAGTGGTAGCGGATCATTTCAGTATTTGTTCCAAAAATGAAAGATATCAAAGAGATGGGTGCTGCTGATGCCTGTGTCAACACCACTCTGGATTTAGGAAGCAGAATAATGGAAATAGAATATGCTCTTGGCCACCCCCTTCCCACCTCCCACCACATTAGTGAAAGGTACTATAAAAAAGAGACCCTGATAGCTCGGCAGAGCTGAAAAGCCCAGCTTTAGCAGCGTCAAGCAGGAGAAACAATGACAACAGTAACTGTATACTGCACATCTTGTTCATGCTATATTTGTGCTCCTGTGAAAGCGGGCTCTGCTCGAAAGCCAGAAGGATTTTGAAGATTATCCTCCTCACACTTGATGCATAATTTTTCTCCCTCTCTTTTTCACAGAAACAGCTTTGTTAAATATAGATTCTAGGACATCTGGCCTTGACCACAATAATACATTGTACATCCCTTGCGCATCACAAGATTGTGCAGTTCATTGTATAGATAGCAGATAAAAATAATAATATTGTATCAATGAATAGTTATATTAATTATATACCTTTTTTTACTTTGAGTAAAATTAATGTTTGGGCATGTTTAACATTATGATTTGTGACCCTCTCTGTGAAATCCAGTCTAAAGTCTCAAAATCTTATTATGAGATAACGAGCATCAAAGTTTGATTTCAATGTTTGACATGGCCTTACTCAGTCAATATTAAAGATATAAGTAGGTAAAATTTTCACAGAATGTTCTTTACCATATGAAGGATGATTTTTTTGTAGAAAACAGCAAATCACAAAAAAATTACTTTAGCTGGGTTTTCACAGAGAGGGTCACATTTATTCAACAACTTAAATTAGAATTAGAATAAAAATTGTAATATTAAATATTAACAGCAATAATAATAATAATAAGCTTATCAATATGTTACATCATTATTTAAAAAATAATTGACTTGCATTGCCTATTTTTGTTAATTTTTTTGGGCTAATACATTTTTTGAGCATTTATTTTGTAGAACAAAACGTTAAAGTCTCTTCGAGTTGTCTTAACCAGAGACATTTTTTTTCTACTCATAAACTAAAAAGTATTATTCTAAAATCCTGTAGGAAATTCCACAGGAAATCCACTGCAAACTAGTCCTCCCTTTCTGGTTGAATAACCAATATTCAGTGTTTATGACTCACATTATTCAAGCCGTTTGGAAAGTTTGTTGAGACATGCAATTACCATTGACTGGTATATTCGTTTACCTTATTTCGTTGTGCCCAACTCAGCTTTGTTTTAGTCTAGTCTAAAAGTTGGCTAATTAAATAGATTTTTATTGAACTGTCATCCAACCCGCGATTCTACTTCTGGCTCTCTGGCCCTTTAAGAGCCTCTGGAAACGTGCGAGGAAAAATGTTGAAAGTGAATGAAACTCAGCCATTCATAAAAATAGTACAGACAGGGCTTCGATTGGTCGTTGAGCGCTTCATACATATTCCAAGTCATGCTCGCAAATCATTGGTTTAGAGATGTGAATGACGTGCGCTCGGAGCCAATAAGCTTCCAGATTCAAATGCATCTCGAGCCCAAGGGAAAACCGAGCAGTCCATTTACAAAACCTCATTCAAGTTTAGAGTGTCTGAGAGAGAGCATCTATTCGTCAGTACGAACGCATTGCATCCTTTTCGGATTAAAATCTGAAACGTGTTTTTTCAGTCCACTGCGAGAGGTGCGTCATCAATACGGTGAGTTTAACCCTCGTTCCTCAAATATTTATACGGCGCTCACTGAAATATATGTTTGAAAGCGGTTGTTTTGCGCAGCGCGTAAGTTTATCGTGGGCTTGCAACTGCAAAGACAGCTATCTCGCCTTGGGGGAAAGCGAACGCCATTTTCTCAAAGAGAGGGCTTATACTGTTTGGCAACCATTTTAATACATGAAGTTTTTGCTGTCATATTTTGCGCCCTTTGCAGTCTTTACAAAAGCGTGTGCTCTCAGCATTAATAGGTGACATTCATAGGTGAGGTCCGTGCAGCCTGAACAGTGTATGGTTTTGTGAATGGAGGTCTCTCTTTTCCCCCCTCACGGATCGAGTTTCACTTCATTGAGAAAAACAAGAGGCCGTCCGGGGGCTCCGAGAGGGAGGAGGTCCTTACCCCTGCAGCCCTGTTTATATCTTATATTTACTTTAAGCACTTCATTTAAGGCTATGTTTATTCGGCTTTTTTCTTCATAATTATACACAAAATGTGTGATGCATTTGGAAAACTCGCTTTATTCTAAATGTATATATGATAGAGATTTAAAATAATTGTTAGCTCCTGACTTGCGTTTTAGTGTTTTTTCGAGTTAATACTTCTTACTTGTTTTCTTTTTTCATGCATTTTTAGAGTAACAAAAGCTGTGGTTTTAAGCATGGTGAGCTTGAAAAAAGTGCGAGCTTGTTCGCTCTAACGTTACGCGTAAACTAACGTTACTTGAACGCGTAGCCGCTGAAGTTTCCCTTCGTTCATTAGCTCTCAAGCATCTCTCGTGGTAGCAAATAGTTATTAGCGTTTTAAAATCCATTAGTATCTATTTTACATGTCAGTTAGACTTACATAGTTTGTGCATGTCAGTTAAATAAATAATACAAATAAAATTGTTACATTTTGTAAGATGTGTTTCTTTATTTGTAACTCGCGTTGAATAAAAGCGTCTGCTAATGACTAAATGTAATGAATGTAAATATACAGACAAACCACAAACAAAACTTCTCAAGACTAAACAATAACATTTTACAATTATTTTTATTTCAACAGTTAAGGAATTGTTGTTTTATTGAAACAGCATCACAAGAAAAGTCAGAATAAAAAAATGCATAAAATAACTACAACAATAAACAATAATATCATATATAGTTAGACTAAACATAAAAAATATATTTTTTTAAACACAGCTGTTGTTTTGTTGAGAAGCACCACAAGAAAAGTTGGCATGGTCCTCACAGTCGCCTCTTCCAAGTGTGCAGTTGATCCAGGGAGTTAGTATTCAGTGTTCCTCAGAATAGATGCTTGGCCAGCAATTATATTTTTCAGTGTTTATTCATGGACTAGTTATATAAGTGGAATATCAATGTAGTGTAACACGAAATGTATGCTTTTCATTTTCCTCAGATTATCGTAACATGTTCACGTTTCCTTTCATTGTCTAATCAGCAGCGCAGATGGTTGGCTTTGCTTATTTAAGGTTTACATTCATCTCCACTGTGGATTGCTCTCTCTCTCTCTCTCTCTCTCTCTGGCTGTCTGTCTTTACACATACGCTGACTCGGGAGGGATGTTGTGATGGGCAACAGGGAGAGAGAGAAGGGGGGAAGATGAATACACAGGATCAGATGGTTTTCTCTGGCTTGGTGTTTTGATGTGGGACATACTTGACTGTCCAGTAGATCTACCGCATGATTCATCCGTTTATTTATTTATTTTTTTCATTAGAGAAAACAGAAGACCCGAAGAGGTCAATATAACAATCGCTTTTAAGCGAAGACCCTTTTCTGGGAGCTTTCTTGAAGACCCAGGTGACATGGACGGATTTTATGACCAGCAAGTACCATTTATGGTCCCACCTAATGTAAGTAAATTTCTGCTTCTCTGTAGATGCATAAAGCTAATGGTGTTTTGTTTTTCTGTATTAAATTAGGCAACGCTGACCATAAGTGTTTTTCCACAGCAAAAGTCATTACAAGTGGAGGAACCGTATAGCCGAGCAGTTAACGACAAAAAAAGAAAGTTAGTGGAGACTGAACTCGCTCAGGACACAGAGGGTAATTTCAACCTAATGAACATGACTAATGCATGTTTAGCAGATGGATCTGATTGAGATGCATTAACAGCGAGAGAGCAGTAGTTTGATCGATGCTGTGATTGTTGAATGCTGCCTTTCATTTATTAAATACTTGGGTCATAGAGGGTTTTCATGCTCTTAGACTGTCTTGTCTTTGCCTGTCATCTGTAGAACTTTTCCAGGACCTCAGCCAGCTGCAAGAGATCTGGATCGCAGAAGGTTTGTAACAATTTATTTTCATGCATGTCATTTTTGCTTTGTCATGCAGCTGACATTTATATTTCAGACTCCTGAATATTTCTTATAATATATGCATGTGGAATATATAATTTCGTGATTAACTTTGTCCCAGCTGCTGTTTATTTTTCATGAGGCTCTGGCCATTTAATTTGGTCCATTGCACTAGCTTGCAGCAGTGTCCAAAAAGTTGGCACTGAGATGGCTGTTCATTTTTCGATGAACAAAAAATACAAAAATAAACGTTGTCTGACAACTTGACATTGATCTGCAGATTGTTTATCAGCAGGGAGCATTGTTTGCAACTCTTTCATGCTCTCCAATCTCTCTCCACAGCTCAGGTGCCCGATGATGAACAGTTTGTCCCAGATTTCCAGTCGGAGAGCTGTGAGTACCTTGAGATGTATTATTTATTCTCCTTGGCAGTGTACTTTGGATGCAGTCCAGAGAGGGCTAGGGAAGACGGCAGAGGCTGAACTCTTGGAGCTATTTATTATTCATCTCTTGCTCAAATTTAAAGCCAAAGTTTCATGGGAAACGAAGGAGATCTTAGACTAAGAATGGTTTCGAGTGGCCAGACAATCTTGTTGATTTGAGTTGTTGAAGATGCCAGCAGTTATGGAGCTCTTATTATAGTGCATACTAGATATTTTAGCATGCATTAACTTTTAAAGTAATTGATTTGCTCTTTAACATGGTCAGTGGTGTAACATCCCCACACACTCAGCCCAATAGTGCTTTGATTTATTAAGGCTTAAATGGTCTTTCTGCTTTTCATTCTTGCCTGAATCCTCTCAGCGAGAACCCCCACAACTACCTATTTTTTCAATGAAATCAGCCGATTGGTATCAGCATCACATGATCCAAGCTCATAATCAGATTTCACACTTTCATGCACTCCGTTCAGCCTCTGGAATGGACTGAATTCCAGCGGGAAGGGGGAGAGGAAAAGGCTACCTAAACCCACCAAATCCACAGCTACTGAAGCTCTTTTCATTGAGGCTTCTCCGTCCAAACACACCCAATTTGTTAAAGCCTGGCCACAGGAATCAAAGCCAAAGGAAATACTTGAGGAGCAGAGCATTTAATGTTATTTCTCTGTCTCTGAAGTTTTGTTTTGTTTTCGTCTGATGTTGAGGCTAGGAGACAGAGTGTGTACAAGGGCATGCGTTTTGGCAGTTTTGCATGTCAGTGTGGCGTTACTGAAAAGCATTAGAATGTTATGAAGGTTTCTGACATGCTGTTTATTAAATCTGGCACTTTTTGAATGTGAGCCATAGGTTTCTTTGTGTAGTCTTCCAGTGCAAACTTTTCTTACAGTCTTCAGTATCCAGGGGTCATCTGGACGTCACATGGCACCTCATACCCTCCTACACTTTCCCAGTACTGTGTCAATAATCGGTGATCTCTTCTTTAGCAATAACCTCAGCGGTCAAAGGGCAGAAAATCTTCTCACTTCTCACAAATTACATATTTTAAATGAAACCTTGGAGATTTCTGTCCTTCACCTGAAAGTTCACCCCACAAAAAAATGTAATGCAGCAAAAAGTTAATTGAGAGAAGTAATCCACATAAATAGAGCAGTTTAACAGGTTTTTCTTCACATATAATAATCACATAGAGCACATCAGATGTGGTCATTTTCAGTGAACTTACACTTTAACAAATGCTTTGAGCTTCCACGTGCTTTTGTCTTTTAAGTACAGTCTGGGTGATTTATCTGGCTCGACTCGTGTGGATCCAGTTGCGTTGGCCATTATGTGGCGCCGGATATGAGAGCTTGATGCAGAGATCCAGGGGCTAATGGTTACAGTGCGGGGAGGAAAATCATTCACAATCATTGAATTACGACCACACTGATTCATGAGTATTGACTCGGCTATGATGGAAATCTGAGGGGAGCGCTTTGATTGCATGTGTTGTTCTGCACCATGATGCTGATGGGCAGAACGAAGAGCTTTTATGCCTCGCAGTCGATTGTCATTACCCGTGAAATATGGCGGTTTAATGGTGGAGAAGAATCTCCTTCTGAGGCATTACACTGCACTTCTGTTGATGTGTTCAACTGGACGCTCTGCTTCATTAGAAACATCTCCTTCTGCTCTTTTCTCTCACAGTGATGTTTCATGGCCCACCACCGGTGAAGATCAAACGCGAACTGAGTCCCTCCAAAGAGCTCTCCCCCTGTAGCCAGGATAGAAGTCCCATGCCGTATGGAGAGAAGTGCCTTTACAGCTACAGGTACTTTCTTATATATCCACCTCAATGTCATTGATATCTTCTTGTCAGCGTGATGAATAATTGTCTTCGTTTTCCTTAATACAGTGCCTATGAAAGGAAGCCCACAGCTGGATTCAAGCCATTGACTCCTCCCTCAACGCCCGTTTCACCATGTGTCCCCACCAACACTCTGGGAACACGTCCCCGGCATGAACAGACTCCTCCTCCCATATCCAACTCAACATTAGGGCAGCGTCTCCTTCGTGGGCATCCTTCAATGACTAAGACCACCCCCAGTCAGCAGGCTCTCCCTCACCACAGCCAGAGCCCACCTTTTGCAGTACCCTGTCCACCCCTAAACCGTGACACTCACTTCAGTAATGAACCTAGGTGAGTCTCTGCATGTTTTAGGACATTTACATTTTAGTGGCGCATAAATATACATACACATTTTTTGCCTTACTATTAATATGAAGGAAAAAATATCTACATGTGTATACATTTGAGATGTTACATTGCATTCAAAAGTTATTTTTTTTGTGTGCGTGTTTGAAAGAAGTCTCTTGTGCTCACCAAGCCTGCATTTGTCTGATCAGAAATACATTAAAACAGTAATATTGTAAAAAAAAATTATAATTGCTGTTTTCAGTTTTCATACATTTTATTGTAAAAGAAAAGCTGAATTTTCAGCAGTCATTACTCCAGTCTTCAGTGTCACATGATCCTTCAGAAATCATTCTTACATGCAACAAAACATTGTAAAAATTCAAAAGAACAGCATTTTTAAAATGGAAACCTTTTGTAACATTATAAATGTCTTAACTGTCATTTTTGATCAATTCAGTGCATTCTTACTGAATAAAAAAAATTATAATTGCTTTTAAAAAAATCTGATAGTGATATATTATGGCAGTTGTCCCTATAACCATGCTCATTTTATAAGGTCAAAAAATGTGGTGCACATCACTGCTGGGGGGCTCTAATAACATGACCCCTGTGGGAATAGATTGGCTGGCATCCTGCCCTGCCACCTGTAGCTGAATTCCTGGGAGCTTGCCGGAGAATGTGTGGCATATCAATTGCAGCCTCTAGCAGAAGACTCTAAAGTGCTAGTGCTAAGCTGCTCTTTTATTTATTCTGTGTCACATGACTAACACATCTATATTTGAATATGCTGTTTGTTTATGACTTCCTTGAATTATAAGCAGCTGCTTGGATTTAACTGAAAGTGCACTGTTTAATTTACTCAAGTTGTTTCTGATTTTTGGATGTTGTTATTGTCTTGCAGGTTTCAGCGGCAACTTTCAGAGCCTTGCCTTCCATTCCCCCTTTCTGACACCCAAGGAAGACCCAACTTCATGTCACAGGTCCCCAGCACTTCACCAAGAGATGGAAGACCACCCTACCTTCGCCAAATGTCCGAGCCCCTGGTTCCTGTGCCTCCTCAGGGCTTCAAACAGGAGCTCCTAGACCCCCGCTACGCTGAGCAAGGTGTTCCCAACATGGGCCCCTCCCAGGCTGCCTTCCACCCGATGGCCATCAAGCAAGAGCCACGAGATTTTTGCTTTGATTCTGGTGAGGACTGTCCCATTTCTTAGAAATGTATTCAAATGTTCACAATCTGCCTGGGCTTCATGAGAGCTGTCTGGGTGAGGGCATGGAATGTATTTTGTGTGCTTGCAGGGGCCTGTGATTTTTAGCGTTGTTTAGTGAGGTGTATACGAACAAAAGCATGCACACATGCAACCCTTGAACCTTTGGTGCATGCAAAGAGGAGACATTCTGAGAAGGCTGCACTCCTCATACCTAGACATTCCTTAGTGCAGCATTATTAATAAACAGGGCTGTCAATTTAACATGCTAAAATATTTAGTTCTAGACATTTAAAGAAGTTTCAAAAGATTGCATTAAGAGATCATATCTCAGGGTAGTTGGGTCATAATCCACATCAGGATATTTTGTTCTTGTCATGTTTAAGCATAGGGTAACCCTATATGCTTCCTGATTGTGATCCATACATTCAGGCTTACGCACTCTTCCAAGTTTTATACTATCCCTCTAGGTTTATGTTTGCGGGTTAGTGATGTAATTCCAAATCCTCTTACCATCCTTCTAATAAGTGTGTACGTGACGTATTACATTTGCATGGGGGCGGCTGAGTCTTTTCATCTGTACAGCAGCCTAACAGATGATGCATCTGATGCAATCAGTGAGGATCGCATACTCAAAGTAAGACAGGAAAGGGGTGGAGTGGCCTGCCAAATCCCCAGGACGCACAAGGACAGATCAAACTTGATTGTCATGGTCCAGTCTTTCGAAAACGCTAATCCTATTTGGTGACTCAGTGCTCACTGCTAATGCTGCATGTTTCTTTGGTGTGTTGATATGAGCTACCAGATGTGTGAGGCTGGACATTCACAGCCCAGATGTTCCATCAGTGTTTCAAACAGGCCCGAATGACTATTGTTCATCACCTTTTTAGAGCTCCCATAAAACCCCTGTTTATATGCCAAATGTCTGTCTTCATTAGAATTAAGGAACAGACAGTTTTATTTTATAATCGCTGAGTACTGTTATAGTTTTTAATTAGTTTTTTCTTTCTGGTTTCAGAATTTTTGTGTTTTGACATTTATTTCTATATTTGTTGCAGCAACAAAATGAAAAATGTTTCATTGGGATTTGAATTAAAATAAGTTTGGGGAGGGAGGGGGTGTTGTATATATTTTATTTCCATTAACCTTTTGTTAATGTTTTGTCAACAAATGTTTTGTATAATTTTAGTCCACTATAATAACTTGAAAATAGTAAACAATTTTTCTAAAGGTTCTTTTAATTTTATCTTTAATTATAGTTTGTATTTATTTGAAATGAAGTGCTGACTCATTTATCATTGGTAATTTCTCTTTTTTTATAATCCCATTGTATGTTGTTTTGCAGAAGTGCCTAAGTGTCAGTCTTCATTTGGGAGAGCAGCAAGCTTCTACCAAAACCATGAGAGTAAGTGGCATTACCATTAAAGCATATACTACAAGACTGCAGCTTCAGCATGCTAAAATCATCTTATCCTGTCTTAATCTAACATACAGTGTCTTTGGTTCTTCCTTCTGCCTGTAGACTTCTCATTTGACAGAGATCAGCAGTTGTATTTCGACGACACCTGCGTGGTTCCCGAGAGACTTGAAGGTAAGAGTGCACAACAGGTCATGCACAGTTTCAAATCAAGTTAATGGTCAAATGGTCATCTCTGTAGTTGTCAAGTGCTCAGTCTGCATTGTAGAGATTCACCAGGGCACCCCTTTCTTTGAAGAGAGAGCTAGTACTGTGGTGCAAAATGAAAGGCTGTGTCCACATTAGCCACATTTGTGTTGGAATTTCTCGCCTGCTTGTTCACGCTGCTCTAGGCAAACTCTAATCGTCGTAATTCTTGGTCCTGACAGGGAAGGTAAAGCAAGAGCCCTCTGTGTATCGTGACGGCCCGCCTTACCAACGTCGTGGCTCCCTGCAGCTTTGGCAGTTTCTGGTTACGCTGCTGGATGATCCTGCCAATGGTCATTTCATTGCCTGGACAGGACGTGGAATGGAGTTCAAACTTATTGAACCTGAGGAGGTGAGCACCAACATTCAGTTTTTTCACTTTCTTTCAGGCACACACACCATTTACAGTAGCCCTGTATGTTCTTGCTTTCAGTAGCTGGGTTTCTATTCATATATTTTTGTGTTAATTTTGGGATAACAGCATAAATGCTAATGTAAACATTAAAATGCGAATACAAATTCTAAAATGCACATTAAGTCAGTGCCGATAGCCTTGTCCCGAGTTTGAATCCTGACTTGAGGAACTTTTCCAATCCTACCCCACCTCTCTCTCCCGCTTTGCTTTCTGTTTACACTGTCCTATGACAATTAAAAGTTTTTTGTTTTTTTTTTTCACCTACACAATCTACATCTATCTATTTGACCGCTTCAGGGATGGTATTTATTTATTTTTTGCTACAAATCTTACCTCCACGTTTTTATATTCCCACACACAGACAATCAGCTTGAACTTTTCATACTTTTCCTTTCCAAAGAGAACTCCACAGCCTTTTTTCTGTTCTCTTGTCATGTAGCACTGGTTTCAAAAACATTTTCACAGTTCATAGCTACATAGACAACCAAGTTTTAATAAAATCCCTGGTGGTGAATTACCTCTTTAAGAAGACATTTTCACATATCGTTAATTAAAACACATTTACAGAAGTTCCTAGATGCTGAGGTAGTCATATGACTTTTTTGATAAGCAAGTCATGTCTGAATACTTTGCCAATATTATTGTCTGACACACTGTCACTCTGACAAAAAGCATCTGCCAATTCTTAAAATTGTTGTCAGACCGTTTGTGTGCTACATCACACCACTACATCGCAAGTAAATGTAATACTTTATTTTTTATATATGTTTTTGCAATGTTCCAAGTTTTGTTGCCAACTAACAGCTAATGAAATAACCATCGTCATCTGTGTTTTCAGGTGGCCCGGCGCTGGGGCATTCAGAAGAACAGACCGGCCATGAACTACGACAAACTCAGTCGCTCACTGCGTTACTATTATGAGAAGGGAATCATGCAGAAGGTAAAGGCAGGTTCACGTTTCGTTTACTCTATGCTATGCTCATAATCACAATAGTTGCTGTAATTTGTCCAAATTTAAAAAAATTTTTTGGATAATCTAATGCCTCGTTTCTCTTTTCAGGTCGCTGGAGAGAGGTATGTGTACAAATTTGTGTGTGATCCCGAGGCCCTCTTCTCAATGGCCTTCCCAGACAACCAGAGGCCCAACCTTAAAGCAGACCCTGACTGCCTGCCCGGAGCGGATGACGACACGCTTCCGTTGGTGCACTATGACGAGGGGGCTTCATACTTGGTGGACGGTGGAGAGCAGTGTGTTGCTGGGATGCCTTTCCCTGACGGTGGTTACGTGTACTGAGCCTGAACTGTTGATCTGCCTGAAACACATCTGTCCCTATTGCCTCGACCCCTTTTGAACTGTTGCCCACTTCCAGATTAACCCTCCCAATCATTAAAAAAAGAACGAGGAGAAATCGGCGAGCCACCTTTTCTCAGGCGAGAGAAAGGTGTCAAGGAGGTGAGGAAAGCTGGCTTCCCATGCTTAAAACTTCCTCGTGGCAAACGGTCACTGCCACAGAGAAAAAGAGGTTGAGCTGGTGCCAACCGCAAGACTGACAGATCTCACTGCGAGAATTGTAGCAATTCTGTTTTTGACAATCTGCTTTTTTTAAAAGATAAATTAGTAACGAATTAAGAGACATCCTCACAGAAAAATAAAACTTAAATGCAGCACTATTTAATAGTTGCCTTTTTGGTCTGAATTAATTTAGTTTTACCTCCAAACCATGTAGACAAGAAGTCAAAAGGGCTTTATTTTACAAGGAGTAAAAAAATAACTATTTTTTTTCTTCAGACTAAAGACTCTTTAGAAAGCTGGCTTTTATACAACACTTTTTGTTGAACTAAATGTGGACCGCTTTAATTATGCCGAGGAATACAGAACATGTTCTTTTTGTATTATTTGGTTTTGTTTGGAGTCCTTTGTCATGTGTTGGTTTTATATTAACTTTTTGTTTTCATGCTGGTTAACCCAGGGGTTATTGATGTAAAGTTAAACCAGAGGCACTCTTAGTATATTTAGTCAACTTCACAAGACTGTTAACCCATTTTAAATGTATTTCTGTACGCCTGTCGCTATTTAATTTTAGTTTTCACTTCCAAAAAGCCAACATTTCAATTAGAGTACATATAATTTTCTCAATTGACAATATTCAAAAGGGATACACTAGTCAGACTTTCTCCATGCTTTAGTGTAAGTGAAGGTCAAACAACATTTAGCCTCTTATATTATTATTTTTTTGGCATCATTCTATATTTTTATGCACCTGGAAAGCAGGAGTATCAGGGCCTTGCATGCAATAAGGAACAAGAAAAATACATTTTCCTGGTCAGCTACTCGTTGCCAAACTCAAGTTGTTGAAAGACCACTGCTTCCTTTTGCATGATGTATTCAATGATCAGCTGTTCACTAACATATCGCTTTATGCTGGACAAAGAAGAAATAGTGGAGTTCTCTGCATTTGTATTCTCTTTTCCTTTTTTTTTGAAAAGATGGAACTTATATATTTTTGCAAAGTCTGCATTTATTTGATTTTATTGTATAAGCTGTATAGTTCTGCCTGTAACTGATACTCTATGTATGTTTTAAGTGGACCCCTGTGTTGCAGTGACTGCACACCAGTGGTTACCGGACACCCTTTCCTGGTGGGTTCGAGATCAGTGCCTTTAATGAGAGGTGCAGCTTCTAAAATAACCGTTTTCTCATGGAATGAGGGACTTGTCTCAAAATCCACCACAGAAGGGTAGTCTGCACTTGTACAGGCTTAACCTTGTCCCCTCACAATGTGTACCTTACACTGCTGAGTTTATAATCTGTACTGGGTACAATAAACTGTCCATTCTGCTTCACTTGCACTCTTGTGTTCTGCTTTTTCTTCTCCCACGTCTATTTCAGTGAGAGTAGCTGCATGTTCAACATATACACACAATAAATTACAATGTCGTGGAAAAGTTAATTTATTTCAGTAATTCAACTCAAATTGTGAAACTCGTGTATTAAATAAATTCAATGCACACAGACTGAAGTAGTTTAAGTCTTTGGTTCTTTTAATTGTGATGATTTTGGCTCACATTTAACAAAAATCCACCAATTCACTATCTCAACAAATTAGAATACTTCATAAGACCAATAAAAAAAAACATTTTTTGTGAATTGTTGGCCTTCTGGAAAGTATGTTAATTTACTGTATATGTACTCAATACTTGGTAGGGGCTCCTTTTGCTTTAATTACTGCCTCAATTCGGCGTGGCGGAGATCAGTTTGTGGCACTGCTGAGGTGGTATGGAAGCCCAGGTTTCTTTGACAGTGGCCTTCAGCTCATCTGCATTTTTTAGTCTCTTGTTTCTCATTTTCCTCTTGACAATACCCCATAGATTCTCTATGGGGTTCAGGTCTGGTGAGTTTGCTGGCCAGTCAAGCACACCAACACCATGGTCATTTAACCAACTTTTGGTGCTTTTGGCAGTGTGGGCAGGTGCCAAATCCTGCTGGAAAATGAAATCAGCATCTTTAAAAAGCTGGTCAGCAGAAGGAAGCATGAAGTGCTCCAACATTTCTTGGTAAACGGGTGCAGTGACGTTGGTTTTTAAAAAACACATTGGACCAACACCAGCAGATGACATTGCACCCCAAATCATCACAGACTGTGTATGATTTGATTTGTACTCATTTTTGCATCACCCTAATTTGAGTAAAACTGAAAAATGTGTAATCTAAGTTATATTATTAACCTTACTTTCATGTTATAAGTTAAACAAATGTTATATAAAATTAGTCTTGTCAACATTTTGGAAAATGTTTTTGTGTTCATTGAGATATTGTTTAAAATGTTACTTTTCAAAGGGGGTGTACTCATTTACGCTGAGCACTGTGTATATATATATATATATATATATACACATTTATTAATTATTTATATACCTTATGTTCTATATATCCGTTCATATGTGAGAACTATAAAGGCTGTTTTAGATAATGGGCTGGCAATTGCTTTCTTGCACTGAATCTGAAACTCTATTCTGTATCGATCAGCCTTTATTCAGTTAAAGGCCTTTTGCTGTCCCAGGGGCAGCACTGCCCTTTCATCAGGGCTTTAGATGGTTAGCTAATGTGTGCCTGCTCATATGGCCATGCAGTAGGCCTCCATCTATGATTATTTAATAACTTTGTATGGATGGGTGAGCAGCATGTGTGATACTATATCTTGCACTTATGTCATATCATCCACAGCCTCAATTATTCATCCAAACCCATTTATGAGCTGTATACTGTTTGCACAACACAGTGCATTTATACTTTGAGCATTTTCCTTATCTTTTCATTCTCACAGTAATACTGAATTCATAATTGCACTCCGTCTTGATACATTTCATCCAGGAACTGAAAACAGAGATGCTCCAGCTTGAGGCTGATGTTAGATCACCGTGGCAACATTCCTTACCCCCCTCTGCTCTAGAAAGGCACTTAACCTTTGAACCCACCTACTTCCTTGTAAATAACCCTGCAGTCAACACAACCATTTTATTTCTAGCCAACTTCATGCTGTAGTCTATAACTGACTAATGCATTAAAGAAGAACACTATAAGCAATGTATACATTCATGCAAAGAAGTTAATGGCTAGTTCCATTAACATATATTTTGCACTGTGGTCTGCTAATGACTGTTTTAGTGAAGTATTGATTTCACTTAGCAGACCGACAGCTAATGCATTTGCTTAGGGTACTTCTTTTAGTACAATGGAGCAAGACAGAGCTACAGATGTGACATGATCTAACTCACTACTGTTTATTTTGCCATGTAAGCAGCTGTCCACATGCTGAGACACAGACATAAATTCAATGAACTGATTATAATACATGCTCTAATTAATTAACTTTACTTCCGATCAGGAAATACTTGACGGGCATTCAGAGCT
Source organism: Ptychobarbus kaznakovi (assembly GCA_027422405.1). Classification (NCBI taxonomy): domain Eukaryota; kingdom Metazoa; phylum Chordata; class Actinopteri; order Cypriniformes; family Cyprinidae; genus Ptychobarbus; species Ptychobarbus kaznakovi. The sequence goes on along the minus strand of CM049804.1, from coordinate 17,984,962 downwards.
AGACCTTGTTTATTAAGACATTGATCTTTTAATCGATTAAGTCATTCATGTATGCTATAATTTACCATAATAATTGCCTATGATATAATAACTAAAGCATTTATTCTCAAAATGAATTTCAATGTTTAAAAAAGCAAATGGAAAGGCGTGTCTTTTTCTTATTTTTCTTTCAATAACTGGTTAAAGGTAAGATAGGCCTTTTATGCTTATTATAAACCCAATGCAAGTCATGAAGGGGGTTCATTCATCGTGGTTTGTGTTCTCTCTAGTGGTCATATTAATAACTGCATTTACACGCTACTAACCACCAGGCTCTGCACACCAGAATCATATATGCATCATCTACATTATAATCTAAGCCATATTTGGGTATATAACAAATAAAGAGTCTCGTGATTTTGTTTAACAAGGTATTCATACGTAATTTAATAACTTTTTTTTAACTCTTTACCGAAATGTACCCTATTTAATACCCAACAGTAACATTTATTTTTGGGACACGCCATAAAAAAATTACAAAATTGTAGCCATGTCTGCTTTTGTTTTTGTATAACCAGAGGCAAAATATGCATTTTAGTAGGCCTATTTAATGTGAATTGTATTTATGGTCTAATTTTTGTTGTTGTTTTAATAAACTGCATCGTGGTTGTGTTAAACTGAACTTCGAGACAAGAAGTCGCAATAAATACCCTTATAAATAACAAGAAAATAGCGGTCATAAACATATATACGTGCCTGCATCATAATCGTTTTAAGGGCCATTTTGACGATGTAATTTATGCAATACGTCATGACGTAAAATAATTAATCGTTGATTTTACGTCAGAAGAACTCATTCAAAACTGCGCTGATAACATCTCAGGGAGGGTTAAAATTGGTTGGTCAACACCTTCAAGTTAATAACACAAGTGAGAGTAATTATTTTTACTCCCCAATCGTGCGACATTTTCGTGTCATTTATATGCAAATTGCATGCATACCTGGCGCCAGTTTAATAAATCGCGCAGCTGCTGTGCCTACGTTAATCATTAACAGGCCGCTTTACATGAGGTGGACAAGCTCTATCGTAGTTTTGTCAAATATTTGGTGCAAACATTGTCTTTTTCTTGAATTTGGTCATTTAAAGAGTTTCAGAACATGTGGTTACTTCAGCCTGTCGTCTTACCTTTACCGTTCGTCTTTGAGTCACATTCAGTAAGGTGTGAGGATCTTTCTGCCAGAGCCATGTGGCCAGCCGTTCCCTTTGACCACCGTGCGTATAATGCAGTGAACGAGATCAATGGTAAGTTATACCGAGCCGAAACAAGTCAGGTTGGGGTTGGTCATTTCTGAAGGAGGCTTTAAAACGGGCGTATTTTATTTATGCTTGTTTATACCGTTTTTACAGTCTATGGTTAATACCTGTTTTTTACAGTCAATGGTTAATACCTGTTTTTTACAGTCTATGGTTAATACCTGTTTTTTTACAGTCTATGGTTAATACATAACGGCCCACTTTACCCTGTTAACGTTACCTTATTCAGAATTAATCGTGGATTTACCAATTTTTCCTTCATACATGGAGTTTTCTTAATAAAAAAATCGTAGTGGTTTGGATATGAACGTGTTTTGGTAGACCGTGTAATAAACGCTCAGTACTTTCTTGGAGCGATACGTTTGGACCAAAGGTAAAAAGGTTTTGGACCTTTTTAACTTTCGAGCGCGCAGGCAGTTAAATTGTGTGTGCAGTGCTTCCGGTGTCAACCACTTCCAGTTATTTAAGCGGTAACGTTACTAAAAAAATCCCTTAAGCGGCTTGGTATTGCAAACTAGTATTTCTTATCATATTATTTTAATTTATCATCGTAAAAAAAATTGTAGTGCAAATAGTTTTGCTGTTTAATGCACAATATTTATTTCCCTTGAGCAGCTAAATTAATCATCTAAAGTCTCGCATATTAATAGAAAATAGATTAATTTCGCGTGGGTATACCGTGTCGACAGAATAGTAGATATTTATGGGATTTTAGGTAACGTAATAGCTCCATCGCACGTTTTCGGCGCGCGCATGCTCTGTGGGGGGCGCGTCGCGGTTGTGTGGCCAACGGTCAACATTCAACAACGCGGACTCGGTTAATAGTTGGACTTTGCCAGCATATACGTAATTTAGATATGTCATAAATGTAAGTTGGTAGAACAAAAAAAAGACGAATCTATCAGATAATTACTGTAATCGGACATATATCATATCTTTTTTACTCAGTGTTGCTGAATTTCTTGTACATCTCTCAAGGCTTTTACAATGATCCACTGTACACCAATGATGGAAGGAAGTCTTTGTTGATGAGGTAAGCAATTATTGAACAAAGGTTTAACAACTCATTTGCTTCACACCTTCAGTAAGACATTTCTCAAACAATCTTTTACTCCTGTAGTGTGCTTGCATTGTCAAATGTTAAGAACTGAACTTTGAATCAGTATAATTTGAAGTACCACTGCGCCTTGTTACTTTGAGGGAGACATTTGTGCATCTTATTTTGTAGGTCACTGTTCGAGCTTGTCTTGGCCAATGAATATCTGGAGCTCACAGATCCGAAGTTGCTTGGATGGTTCCTAGGTTTAACAGCAGAGGACAGAACCTTAATTAAAAGCAAGGCCATATACATTATAAAATGACTTTCAAGTTATTCAAAACATATGAGCAGTAAGTAAAATGCGGGTCTAGAGGGAGATTGTGCTTTCTCATCCACAGAAGAGGGAGGGCTTCTGCCAATTTTACAGAAACACCCTGCACTTCAAGTAGACGGGCAGTATGTTTATTTGAAATGTGAGTTCAGTTGGTAAAACATTACTAAGACAGGATGTTTATTTTTTCAGCAAGCATTCTGTATACTGTGTAAAATATATATTTTATAATTTAGCAAAAACCAGAGGAAACCGCACTCCCCCTCCAACTACTATGTCATCAAATAAGTAAGTTTAATTCATAGGCTATATTATTATAATATTTTTGTTACTTTTCAGTTTTATCATAATGCTGTATTAAATATATATATTTTATAAATGGTGCTATGAATGCACCGATATTGAAGTCGGCATGAAATGAAAATTCATACATTTTTGTTGGCCTGGTAATCTTTAATCAAAATATCATAACTCGATCTTCTGGTGAAACGTCTCTCCGGTGACTTCTCAAATAATTTAGTCTCATTAAACTCACTGCTCACAATCGAGCAAGCAAGCTCACGTTCAGATCTCCCTCTATTCAATCAACAACCAATTTCTTTATTTTTATAATCCATCCCATTCCTGTACCTCACAATATGAAAGAAAAGAGCTATCGCTTTTTCTGTTTTATTGCAACTTTACATTTCTGCCTAATGTTGATAAGACAATAATAATTTTCATGTTATGGCTGGCAGCCAATAATGGCCAATATAAACGTTCTGTATTTTGTCCAAATAAATAAACAAATTTGGTTCAATGTTACAAGTGAATTGGTGTCACAGTTATAATTAGAGATCGACCGATAATCGGTTTAATATTTTTACAAATTTGGTTCATACATTTAAATATAACCAGTTAATCTGCAACCCATCCAAGTGAATTTAACTCAGGTGCACGACCACGCATGTAACACAGCATTATAATGTACACCAATAAACATCTAAATAAATGCATATGAAATTAATTATTTATTATTATCTCAGCAAGCGATCTTTTTGAGATTTGCAGCAGTTAATATGACAAAAACATAATAATTCATAAAACGTAGTTAACAATAAAATACGTGTTTTGTTTGTTATTTAATTAATATTATTCAGTTTAACATAAAATTATTATTCACTCTTTAGTTAACAGCTTTAAACCTAAAACTGTGAAAATGTGATATTTTGTTTGAACTCTTTTCCTTATTATTAAGCGCCGTGCGCGTTTTAAAATATCAGCAGCAATTCGGTGTCATTTTAAAATAAAAAACAGCAAATAAATAAATGAGAAACGAATGTTTTTTAAAAATAGGGGAAATGAGCCACACAATAAACTCAAATATAATAGTTTCACTAATAAAGATATATCTAGAAAATGATGGGTGGGGGGGCTCAAAAACGCTATATGAAAACATGATACTTAAACTACAGCTCTCGTGGATAAAAGAAGCCATGCACACTAGTACACACAAGTGGATGGGCAAGTTTTGTAATCAAGGTAAAGCTGATTACAGTGACATGATCGTGCATTAGGCGCGCGTTATGTCCGTTATAAATGATGCGCAAACGAACCGTGTATGTGTGCTCTCGATCTCTGTAACATCATATTTCTGCTTGAATACAGCTCAGTATATAGTTGAATACAGCGACGTGAATAATAATAAAACACTATTTTATTTATTATTATTAAATTAATGCAACACAAAGATACATCACAACAAGCCTTTTTATAATTTATTTAATATGTATTTTATAATTTATTTACTTTTCACTTGTGATCTCGGTGATTTTCCCCTGACTTTGTTAATGTCAGACTCAAAGTCAACAGGCATAAAACGGGCGCAAAAAAATGAAACTCTTCCGATCGTCTTGTCTGTGTCACCTCACTCTTCTTGTCAGTCATCTCTCTTTACGTGATAAATGAAATCTGATCTGTGACGTAGAGGTCTGCATGGGACTATTTTAGGCTTTATTCCACACACACCGGCTACCGCGATTTATTCACTGTTAGTTCACATTTCTGCTGAAAGACTAACCGAAGAGAGATAGACTAACAAATAAAAGTTTAGTCTGCACAAAATTGTATTTATTTTATTCGTCTTGTCAAGATTCTTGAATTTATTGACTGATAAATGTCAATAACATTTTGCTGCCAACACGGAATAAAGTGCCACAGACAGAAAAAAAAGTTATCTAAAAATTTTAATCCCTATTTTTATTCATTTTGTCAGGATATAATTCGTTTAGGCTAACATTCAGCCTACAACACAATAGGAAAAACATGTAGGTTTAGCCTAATAGCTATGTTATTAGTCTTGTCAAAATACTAAATTCATTTAACAGCTTGCTGTTAACACAGTAAAAGTGCAGCAGAGAAAAAAATAAATTTGAGTCTGTCATTTAAAATGATAGGATAAGCATAATATGAAAAAAGGAAAGAGAATTGCACGTCCTTCAAGGACTCGCATCCAGACCTGCTCCATACTTATTCTGCTCTGTCACTCATCACAACCTGCCTGTTCTGTCTGAAGCCGTATATTAATTATATTTGCTGTCTGCTTTGAGCATTTTGCACACGCTTGCACAGACAATAAAACGTTCTGCTGCAGCGCGCGCATAACGGTCCGGGTGCAGAACTGATTGATAAGAATAAAGCGCAGATATACTGTTCTGAGACGTCTGGGAACAATTGTAAGACCACCCGCTCAAATTCAAATTGCGCCAGAGTTACCGACTGTTACCCGCATTGTATTCGTTGAAATTAATCCCGTACTTAAGAAATCTGGTCGGGACAGCCGAAGCAATGCAGACCTGACTGGTGTGATGCAGACTCTCGTTCGTTCGGTGCACTGCTTTGAGCAGCCGAGTTCAGTTTTAATTGTAGTGTCCTCTAACTGAACTAATTTATTTTCTTACTATAAAAAATACAATTAAACGAGGTGCCACGGTGAGCAATGACAAAGGTGTTGCGGCTTAACACCGGTATAACCGTCATCACGTTCACGTTTATTTATTTACTTTATAACAGTAAATAAATATCGGTTCTGCATATCGGTTACGGTACATAAACGACAAATAATCGGTATCGGTTCTAAAAAATCAATATCGGTCGATCACTAGTTATAATGTGCAGTATGACAGTCTTTTTGAGATTTGCTTAATATTACATTAAACAGTGTTATTTAATTAATGTTTTAAAAGTTAACTTTAAGTGAGTGGTAAATTATTACAAAGGTATTGTAAATGTAAAAATAGGGGGAATGAGCCACACAATAATTTACTAATAAAGATATATTTAGAAAATGATGGGTGGGGGGACAGAAGGGTTCTGTGCTTTGGCTGTTGACTGGATTTTGAGATGTGGTGGTTGCTTTCAAACGTGTGTGTGTGTGTTTTAAAGGTCAAGGTACCCATCGTTTAATGGTGCATCCCAGTGTCATAATTGTGGAACCAGTTGTCCATTTGGTTCCAAGAAGTGCAGCTGTTGTGGCTTTCACATTGAGATTTCAGAAGACAAAGTCTGTATGTCGGGTGAGATGTTATAGTCCTGCCATAGACTTTTGAGACCTCACTAGGAGCTAGAATACTGATTATTGCTTTCTTGTTCAGAGACTGAGAAACAACTTGAGCTGCTACCAAACAGTGTGAAAGAAGAGCTGAACGTCTTTACTTCCCAAAATGACACAACTGTTGGTTGCACACAGAGCACCCTTAATACTCAGAAAACAAGATGCACGCAGCGCTATGATTATGGAGGCCGTGCTGCACATCCTCCTTCATACAGTAAAGGAATGTGTCCCCATGCCCAGTGCCTGTCTGAGTTGTGGGAGGAAGTAGAGAACAGAGAGGACACCAAACACTTTAAGGATACAACAACCCAGGCGAATTTCTCCCTCGATATGGAGCTGGATATGCAGAGTCCGGTTCAGAGGAATGACTATACCCAAAATTACCAAGACCAATCTTGTGTGCAAGTGGAAGAAGCAGATTACCACAATCTGGATGAGGAAGCGATGCCAGAATACTACAGTTTCAGTAACACCAGCTTAGACCATTCTGCATGGAGCGATGGCACCCGGAGTATGGAGGCAGTCTACAATGATTCAGTCATGGCTACCAAAGGCAGTACAGAAACAGAACTATCAGATGAATCATCAAATGCCACCATGGCTACTGCTGCAAACTCTACTGATTGTTTCTCTTGCCTTGGCAATTCTTTCGAGCTGGACAATGAGTCCGGAGACCATCAAGAAGACGTGAGAAAGAAGCATGACTCAGTAAATGAGCAACAGATTGAGGAGATCAATGTGGGACATTCACTGAAATCCAAATGTGACGCTTCAGTTTCTGTGGACCAAATAATAGATGCCTGTGGTGATTTCAGAGCCTGTTTCACATCTACATGTGCAACAGAGGTTGATCAGATCTTCCAACTGAAAAATGCTGCCACTGACACAGACTTGCTAGCTGTCAGCCATGAGAAAGATACACAGACTGTGCAAATAGCCACATCTGAAAAGAACACCATTACTGAAGTCTGCATGTCGGATTTAGATTTCCTCACAGAGGTATCATATATTCTAAATGGGCTGGTTGGAGTTGTAATTTTTTCTTTTCAAATGATCTGTTTATAACGTGCTCATCTTACTCCTAGGAATTCATAAAGCTAAAGGAGACAACGAATGAGCTGAAACTGAAGAGCAGAAAGGCAAGGTAATTTGCTGAAAATGTTTTCCACAAAATGAAAATGGTCATTTACTCACTCTCATCTCATTCCAAAGCCATAAGACTTTTGTTCATCTTCTAAACACAAACTAAGATTCTTTTAATGAAACTTTCTGATGAAGATTTCCGAGCTTCATTTGAAAGTGCATTTCACCAAACTTTGACACTTAAGAAAGTTCATAAAAAGACTGTAAAGGTAAACGATATGAATTGACGCAATCAGTTTATATGATGAACAGATTTAATTTAGGCACTTTGATCAATGCACATACTGTACATGGAGCTCATCGGATATCATAACAGCTGAGCTTCCTTTTCATGCTTGACACACAAGAACAAACCTCAATGGAGCTCGTGCATCAAGCAAGCACATCTTATGTAGAATTTTTGATGTGCTTTATGTATGCATTGATCAAAGTTTAAATTATTATTTAGCTTTTTTCTATTCCGTAGTTATTGTTTCTCTGTCATTTTTCAAGTGTAAAATGTTGTCCAAACTACTATAACAAGCTGAATAAATGCGTTCAGAGCGCTGTTGTTGTGGTAAATGTTACTTTTTTTATTAACTAGAGATTCTATAGATATTGCTGTATAAGATTTCCATTTGTACAGAAGGTACACATCCTTGAAATTAAAAAGTTAGGAAGATTATACTTAGAAGTGTAAAAATGTCTTCGGTAAGATATTAAACATCCTTAGGATTCTGCTTTCTGGGACATCAAGCTTATTGAGCCTTATTACAGTTATCTTTGTAAAATAGTACTTAAGTCTTCATCACTGTTCTGCATCAAACCACTTGGTGTGGTTTAACTGAGGCAATGTATTTTAAAAAAGCCTAGAAGGATCATGTCACGTTCTTCTCAGCCCTAGTTCTGGTGGTGACCACTGCGGCAGAGTTTGTGGATGTGACTGTTCCCAGCAAGCGAGAAGAGCAGAACTGCATCTTCTCACTCTTCAGTTTGTCATGTGTCAGCAGCACTGCTGGAGACGCTACTTCACCTCTCCACTGGGTGAAAGCGCTCTTTGGGGGTAAGAGATGGCTCACAGAAGGATTTGTAGTAAGACTATTCAATACTTTTCTATTAAGGTATAATGTTCTAACCTTTGAGGTCAGCTATTTTTTGTATGTTCCTTAGGACCGAGGGCCTGCCAGACAGCGTGGCAGAAACACTGAATACACTACAGAAAGATTACCATGAGATGAGGAAGCAGATTCTAGCAGGCACTCCTCTGGATAACCTTAAGCCCCTGTCAGTAGACTCTGAAAAGATGGCTACAAAGGCAAACTACAGCCCAGCATTGGTATGACAAAATCTGGAATTGTTAAATGTTTGGAAATGTATCATGCCTGATATACATATATATATACACCGTAGTTGGTAATGAGCTGTCATTTCAGGTGCTTGAGGCCCATTTAAACTCCTTTGACTGTCCAGGAAGGTAGGTGGTCATGATGTTTCAAATAAATATCCTTGAAAGTATAATTTTCACAGAAGCTGTAAATCCTTGATATGAGTTACAGTGGTGGCCAAAATGATTAGGTCGCTAATATTTTCACCAGCTAAAAAAATGTTTTTAAGTCGGTTATTTCTATATTTTACTGTAGCGTATCAGTAGGAAATATGTTTACATTTTTCCAAACATTCATTTTTACCATTAATTGTTATAATCCAGTGAGATTTGTTTACACAAGGTGTCTGACAACAAGCCAGTGCTCCACACAGAGATCTGATCTCTTCATGAAGAAACAGACTAGAGACAGACTAAATCCAGAAGAACCGTGGCAACGTCTCCAAGAGGCCTACCTGCAAAGCTACAGTACTGTTAAAAGTTTTAGACACTTGTGTAAAAATGCTGTCAAAAATAATGTCATAAATAGATATTGTTTATCAATTAACTTTTAGTAGCCAAATTAAATCAACATTTGGTGTGACCACCCTTTGTGTTTAAAGCAGCTTTTGCCCTAGGTGCACTTGCACATAGTTTTGCAAGTAGGTCTCTTGAAGCATCTTGGAGACATTGCCATGGTTTTAGTCTGTCTCGGTTTGTTCTGTTTCTTCATGAAGAGATCAGATCTCTGTGTGGAGCACTGGTTGTTGTCAGAATCCTTGTGCAAACAAAAATCTCTCTGCATTATTACAATTAATGGCAAAATGAATGTTTGGAAATATAAACTGATATTTTCTACTGACACTACAGCAAAAGATAGAAATAACTTAACTTTTTCTTTTTTAGCTGGTGAAAATACTAGTGTTCTAATAATTTTGGCCACCACTGTATTGTTGATGTCAAAGAAAGCATGATTGGAAACCTTGAACATTGTGCTGCCCCATTGCACTTCACAGCCAGGACGCTAGAGAGTGACAGTGGTTCAGTCGAATCAAAACCTGGAAATATCTGCAAACAAGTATACATATTTATTATTATAATGTAAACTACCTTTAATCTGCAAGATGCATTAAATTGATTAAGTGTAATGACATTTATAATCAAAATTCTTCTTTTGAACTTTCCATTCAAAGAATGCAGATAAAATGATTTTCAACAGTTATAAGAAATGTTTCTTGAGCAGAAAATCAGCATATTAGTGATTTCTGAAGGACCATGTACAATTCAGGTTTCCATTCACTGGAATAAATTATATTTAAAAATATATTCAAATGTATTATTTTACAAGATTAATGTTTGTCTGTATATTTGTTAAAATAAATGCAGCTTTGGTGAGCATTAGAGACTTCTTTCAAGAACATTAAAAATCTCACAACCCCAAATTTTTTAACCGTATTATAGATTAATAAATATGAAGACACCGTTTCTGTCGTCCTGTACTCCGTTTTTTTTTTGTAACTTTTCCCCACACAATATCAGCATGGTTTGCCTGAGCCCTGTTTCGTCACACTATATACTGAATTTTGCTGTTTGATGGGTAATGTTTGTGTAAATTCAAAGTATTATATCGTTATGTATAGTACCATAGCAAGCGGCCACAGAGTGGATGAAGAAAGTGAAGAGATGAGAGCACTGAACACTGAAGTTTGTCAGGACACTGAAGCTGCTTTGGTAGTTCTTTCACATTATATTATTTATTTGATTAAATTGTGATGAATCAATAATTGTACATGAAATATGTTCCATTTAGACTGGCCAGTATTTGTCCTTTCTGAATAGGATGACACAAAAGGTGACGGCAACAAGCGAGATAAAGCTCTGGTCTTTTTACCCAAGCAGCCAGGAGCTTCCGCTGAGACGAAACCTGGTATGAATCTCAAATTGAAGAAAGCGAAATAAACCGGAATACTTTTTCAGCAGTGTTTTAAACGCATGCTATGCTAGGTGTCATCAAAGATCCGAATAGCAGCGAGGCTTGGTTTGATGCCGAAGAGGAACTTGGGTCTCCAAATCAAGATGGAAAAATTGAGAAACTGAATGAAAGGAAAGAAAGTATGGACAACAAAATATAAAACTGCTATTATTTGAGTGTAATAGTATGGCTGTGAAGCTGAAATACTGTTCTTTAAGAAAGTACCTTACTGCTGATTGATTTAGTTGACAATCTCATGTTTGCTACTCTTTCACAGGGACTGATGAAAATGAATCAAACCACAGTTCCCTCTTGTGCATTACAAGCTTGCCTGGCAATATCACGGAGGTAAAACACATACAAATGTGAAGTTAATTATGACCTCTAGGAGGCAGCAGCCACCACTAAATGTTCTGTTTTCTGTAGCATGAGGTGCTGCTTTGGTTTGAGAAGTACAATGCCACCAATGTCTGCATCTCCACTTTCAGCAACAATATGAGGTAAGCATTTCCCGTGTATGCCCAAATGCTGAGTTTAACCACTGGTTCAACTTAAAGTATAACATATTACTTTATAATATGAGTTTGTTTTCAAATGAAAGGGTATTTATTTACTGCATTACACTTTTCCTAGACACACTAACTATCAATCCCAGTAAATGGCAAACCTTTAAAGTTAAGTATCGGAGCGTAAATAACCATGGATTAAAATAGTTTCATAAGGTTTCTTGCAGGAAAACCTTGCTGAACTAGTATGATTACTCATTTTGCCGTATCTCACTGTACTGGTACAGCAACAATCAAGAGCCTACAGCTCAGCACCTAAATTTGGATTGTTACAGTTACTAAACTAGCAGCTGTAGCATGTTTAAAGATGGTGTTTGTTTTTTATATTAATCTTTACAGATTTTGTAGTAATGCTGAATGCAGTAGTTCTGGGGTTAAAGCATTATTAGAGATTATAGTTAATGAAATGCAATATTTTCTGTGCTTATGTAGGGCAGCTATTGTTTATCTCAAGAGCCCCAATGATGCCAAGGCAGCAGTTAAAAATCTACACGAGTGCTCCTTCCATGGCCACACTGTCCAGGTGGTGCAACTCCGTGGGCCTGCCTCAGCTGATCCTAAACTGATCAGTGATCCGCCCCACAGCACCTCAAAAACCCATAAAGCAGAAGCTGCCGGGGATCGACTGGGAACGAAAGGTGTAACCTACAGTTCATCACCTGGAGTAAGTATGAAGTGGAAGGCTTTAAAAAAAAAATATATATATATATTATTGCTAATATCAGACCATTGCTTTGTTGTTGTTTTTTTTCAAGCATTAAGATGTCGTTATGTTTTTGACTTAGGGGCCGCGCTGTAGTGTGGACCGGTTAACCAATGTCAGCGACTCGCCCACAGCCTCTGGCACCTGTGTGCCACAGCACTACGCCACCATGGGAAGCTTTGACACAATCATGGCCCGGCTGTCAGAGCGCCACCCAAATGTAGGCCGCCAGAGGATCGTTGATGCCCTGCTGGAACTGCGGGCCAAGCATCAGGGCTTCCTCAGTGGGCTTCCTTTGAGATCCATAGTGGATATGACCTCTGAGCTTCTAACACAGGCCTCTACTCTGACATATATTTGAGTTAGTGTGGTTTTAAGCAGTGGTAAAGGCCTTGTAAATAGTTATCTGACCAGTATGACTAGGATTTCAGTTGTCAGTTCAGTTTATTTCAGTTAACTAATGTTATCTACAGCCATTTCGTTTTAATTCATTAATCAGAACACTTCTTGCTCCTGGGAATTGATTTATTTTGGAATTCATTTGTTGTTGTTTTTAGGTTTTCATCTCTGCTGTTATCAGTTATGCTAAGTGCATACAGAAGTTTCTTTGTTTCCTGATTAAAACTGTTTACCTGTGTTTCCTGTAATGATTTGATGAGTGCAAGCAAGCCCAGACTCGGTGTTGAGCTGCACATTTAAAAGGTGCAAATTTTAGAGCATTTCAAGTCATGTGACGAGGAGTCTTTTGCAGTTGTAAAAATGGTCAGTGGTGGAGGGACCCTTTTTATCACTCTTGTCAGCTCAGGTAAAACTAGAACCACTTTCTATTCTTGGAGGTACCTAATAATAGATTATCCCACAGTTCTTTCTGTGGAACAGGTGGGGATGTAATTAGTGATGGTCACATGACTGCTGACTCCGCTGGATGAAAGATTATATAACGGGTGGGGAACGTTGAACCTGGAGGGCCACTCCTGCAGAGTTTAGCTCCAACCCTGGAAACCTAACTGCATCCTAAAGACCTCGATTAGCTGCTTCAGGTGTGCTTGATTAGGGTTGGAGCTAAACTGCAGGGACTCCTGTGTTCTGCAGGGGGCTGTTTCATTACCAAATAAACCAGGCTTATTTCAGTTAGTCTGACTTATTTGGAACCAAATCAAGTAACTAAGTCGGACTAACTGAAATAAACCTGGCTTATATGGTAAACTTGTTTTATGAAACAGGCCCCAGGATCAACGTTCCCCACCCCTGCTGTAGACCCTTTTTCTGTTAGTAAACACTGACGTTTTTCTGTGGGCGGAGCTTAGCTGTAGGCAGAAAGAGTCCCCTGACCGCTTCAATAACGCTAGCTGTGAAGTTTGATAGCTTGGTTTTTTAACACTTACTGGAGAAAATCCGATTTAACCTGCATATGTACTCACTGTTAGTAAAGCCAAACTCGACGTGTCTATCTAATCAAGAAGATGTATATATATATTTTAACATCAGCAGGCAACTATTTTTAGAGCTACATTATTATTCCAGCCACAATCACAACAATGTATATACAATTACAGATGATAAAGTATATAAATCGTCAGTTTGTTATTTTATACACATGCACACAGATATTATTTCATACACAGCATCGTGAGATGCAAGAAATCTTCAGACGCGCCCATAACAACAAAAGACAATACTTTATTGAACCTTTTCTGATAATAAGTGTGAGCTGCAAACGCGATCATGTTTGACGATGGTTTCTGTCCAGTCCGCTCGTTTTATTGCTTATAACCACAGCTGTCGTGTTTCTTTTTGTTTTTTTTTGTCTGGCAGCAGCTATGCTTTAAAATGTCAAATTGAAGCCTCTACTGAGTCTACTACATCGATTCGGGCACCCAACAAGATGATATTTTAAACTCCTTGTGTAGACCTTAAAGGGACTTTGGCTGGATGAAATTTACAAGCCAGATCTTAGTTAAAGGACTTAGATGTTTAATGTACCACTGACATATTAAAACATTTACAAAATGCTCTAAATCTAATTTTACTAGAAGAAAAAGCATGCGACAGTTTTATGTGAGGTACTGATTTATATTTTAGAGCAAGGTTAATTGATTAAAGGGTTAAATGTCCTTTTAAACTGCTTCGTCCTAGTCTCCCCTCGTATTCTGACTAGCCCTTCGCTTTTATTGGCAAGGACATTTGAATGACTTGCTTACTGTCCAATCAATGCATGGTTTGAAGTCGCCCTACTAGCTAATCTCATCGTGGGGGGCGGGACTTGTTGGACAAACTGATTGGGAAAAAACGTCCAGTCTCTACTCCCATAGGCGGAGTCTACAGTAATGTGAGGGACGCGGCAGGCACTCAACAATTGAACTTCCACGCTGAAAACAACTGGATGATGAGTAAAACAGTCTGTTTACAAAGTTTAAAATGTGTTTGCAAATGAGGATTTGAAACTCAGTATGGATGCAGCCAATGGTGAATCATTGCAGTGGACCTCAGACAGAGTGCGACGGTAACAATAACTTCGAATGTGGCTTATTGTTCAGAGTTTCGGTAACGTATCGCCTCGGATTTCACGCATGTGTTAACTAATGCAGTCGTCTGCACTGGACACTAACTTCAGTCATGTGTGTGCCGCTGTGATGTGGAGAGGATGGACACACCGAAGATTTCAGTCACTCACGATATAAAAAACGGACATTTGTAATATAAACTTTTTTATACAGTTGGACAAAAGAAACAAACTCGTTTGACGTTGAACCGGCTTTTGATTTTGTAAGAAATAATGTGGAAACCTTGCCCATTTACACGTCACCCGGCCCTTGTAGTTTACATAGTCTTGGAAATATTTATTCACAGCGTCAAAGGTAAGTTAAATATAAGTGCATCTGAATGTGAGTAAAAGTGCTGCTGTCATCAAAATGCGATATCTGGGTTCGTTTAGATAAATTACAATGCGAATAGATTTCTTACATAATAGTGAATGCCAAAACATGAACTACATGTTGTGAATTTAATGAAAATAAATACATAAATTAATTGTTTGAAAATTAATGTCCCCCTATTTCTTGTAATAATTTGCATATATTTATTTAGCCTTTTATTTACGTATTTATTTCATCGCCATGATAATGAGGGGAGGTCAGTTTGCCCTAAATACTTTTCTAAGTAATTCTGTGACTGTGTATCGTTTTTTTACGTTTGATTCGTCTTAGCATGACTCCCTTGTGTCGTTGTATTCCTCGGTTGTA
Organism: Ptychobarbus kaznakovi; assembly: GCA_027422405.1. Lineage (NCBI taxonomy): Eukaryota > Metazoa > Chordata > Actinopteri > Cypriniformes > Cyprinidae > Ptychobarbus > Ptychobarbus kaznakovi. The sequence goes on along the minus strand of CM049804.1, from coordinate 17,969,738 downwards.
GTGTCTTTAGAAAAAAAGTGTTAAATGCTCATATTCATAATACCTATTTGACTTGTTTTTTTTAGGTCTTAATGTTTGCATGAGCGGCAGCGCCACATCTTGTGAAGAATGTCTCCTCATTCACCCAAGCTGCGCCTGGTGCGCGCAAGAGGTACTGCGCGAGACACTTGTGATTGACAGATGTCACAACACCTACTGAGCTGCCTACCTAGACAGTACTTTTAGCCATCATAGACTTGTCAAATATTGTCTAGTTAGGCACACAGGCCACTGATTTATTTATACATTTTAATATACTTGAATAACCCAGAGCTTCTGACTGTTTACAGGTTGTTAAGAGCATTACTGTTGTGTTTCACTGCATTTGTGGGTTTGCTCATTTAAGTTTCCTTGCATCACTTACCACAGCAATCTTTTTTTCCTGATTCAGGACTTTGGACAAGCTAGAACTCTCAACTCACGATGTGACTTTAGCCAGAACTTACAGAAAAGAGGATGTGATGACCCTTTCATCGAAAATCCCAGGAGTGGCAGCTCTCTGTTGCAGAGCAAGCCTCTGAGCTCCAAAGGTTCTGGGGTGACCCAGTATGATGTCATCCAGATATACCCACAGAAGATCTCTCTCAGCTTAAGGCCTGGTATGCATCTTCTGAGTGATTTAGAGAAGGACACATTTTAATAAAAACATTTGTAGATACCTTGAAATAGCATGCCATTTTAATGACTCTTACATCCTTCAGGTGACCAGACCTCATTTGAGGTACAAGTGCGTCCTGTAGAAGACTACCCCGTTGATTTGTACTACCTGATGGACCTCTCGCTTTCCATGAAGGACGATCTGGACACAATCCGCAACCTGGGCACCAAACTGGCTGAGGAAATGAGGAAGATTACAAGTAACTTCCGCCTTGGCTTTGGCTCTTTTGTGGATAAGAACATCTCACCCTTCTCCTACACAGCCCCCAAGTACCAGGACAATCCGTGCAATGGGTAAGAAAGAGACGTCTCACAGATGTGTGAAGAGATGTAAACAGGTTTGGGATTGGCTTTCCTTATGTCTGAATTCAAATGCAAAAAGACTCTTGCGCCTTTTTCCCTTTAATGCCCTTTGTTACGCAATGGAGAGAACAGCTACTCATTTGTGAGAACTGTTTGGAGACAGTACTTTCTCATCTGGGGAAGTGTATGCGTCTTGATTTCTTTCCCTTGTGATACTAAAAATAGTCCTGCTTTGGCGTTGACTTGTCTTAAGTGGAAAGTGCATCATTGGAAATTCAAAAAGCACTCGGCATGCCGCAGTTCTGGAATTGTTAACCAAAGTCTTATGTCACACTTTAAAGTAAACACTTAATTTAGTTAAGAGAAACATTTAATATATTTTGTCTTGCTTTCACTGGTGGTTATTGTTCTGGTCCAATGCAAAATAATTGTAGAATTATTGGAAAGTGCGACCGAGCAGATTGAGGTTGCAAAGCCAATACAGCACATGGCCTAGAGAAGCTATTAGCCCATGCAGCCCACATCCCATCATGCATCAGTGAACATGTAGGTTATGCTTTCAGTCCTCTTGATTGCTCACTGTACCACAATCGATTTCATACAGACAAATGACAAGGCACATACCATATTCTACAAGTACATGTACCCTTTCAAAAATAATATTTTACAATTATAAATAGTTTAATACTATCTGACTATATTTCATGGAGTAATTCAACTAATTAAAAACAATATTATACCCTTTATTTACCATTTGCATATAAAACGCTGTATTTAATTAAAGACTTTTTGAACAATTACATTTATAAAAAAAAACTGTTTTGGTGCTGGTATTTAAATTGAATAGTTTTTAATGCGTATAATAAAAAAAACTATAAATATTTGGTTGGTTTTAAAAGCATAATATCATGTATATTTATAAATAGAAGTTTAAAATAATATAATATCAAAAACACTATCATTAATTTAATGTATGATTTCAGTATTGCTGTTTAAGCTTCTGATTGCTCTCATTTGTCTCTTGTTACAGATATAAGTTGTTCCCAAACTGCGTCCCTACGTTTGGCTTCCGTCACCTCTTATCTCTTACGGACAAGGTTGACCGTTTCAATGAAGAAGTGCAGAAGCAGATGGTTTCGCGGAACAGGGACGCACCAGAGGGGGGGTTTGATGCCATTCTGCAGGCTGCAGTTTGCAAGGTAAGCAGTCAGTAAAGACAGGTCATTTTGCTGCTTCATCACTAAGCTTCTTTGACTCCTTCAACTCCCTATAGAGACAGAAACCTGTCCAGCAAGGTTTATCAAAAGAGAGAGAATGTCTTGTTTTTGTGCTGCGCTATCTCAGCATTATCAGAACAGATACAGGTGTCTGAGTCCTAAAAGAGACACGCTAATACTGCATGACATCATAGGCTGTACAAATATTTGCTTTGGCATGAAAGGCACGATCACAGCATGCATGAGAGAAAGAGACTGTGTGGTTTACACTGAATGAGAGAGGAGAGCCGTGCCCATTTATTCACTGTACAGTACCTGTTAATCAGTGCACGTTCTTCTTAGTGAGACTAGTCAGAACTTGTGTGTTGAATTTGCCATGTTTTAATTTTTTAGAATTGCCTGAACATCCTGTTTTTAAATATTCAGCCATCTAAAATGTTAGTTGGCATAATGTCTGATATTTGAGTAGTTAGTGGACTTGTTGTATCTCGATTTTAGGTCAAATATATACCTGTATGCATCTATGAATGAAACTGTACTGGTCACCAATTTTAAACACCCATTTTACCTGCATTTCTTTTGAAAGTATATTTAAAATGGTTCTATGTTTTGAGACAAATGTAATATAAGTATATGTTCAGTTTAGTCTATTAATTAATATTTGGCAATAAAAGCTGCATGCATTAAAAAAAATAAAGTGACAAATGTTTACAGTTCTATTTCATGTAGGCTATTAATTTATACTACTACTTCAACTTTATATTTTTGAACAAGTCTATTTCCTAAAATTGATTTTAAATTTGTTTTATTTGGAAAACCTCAACTAATCTTGATATGTGAATGCATATCCATATGACCCAACTTCTGTAATATTACTTAACTGATCCATCAAGTATACAGTAACACTGTGTACATGTACAACAATTTAATATGAACATGGTATAGAGATGTGGTAACACTTTAGTACAGGGACCCGTTCTGACTATTAACTAGTTGATTATTAGCATGTCTATTATTAACATATTGGCTGTTTATTAGTATTTATAAAGCATATTCTGCATCCCTAATCCTACCCAATACCTAAACTTAACAACTACCTTACTATTAATAATATTGTTTGTTAATGGTGAGAACTGGACCTTTAAATAAAGTGACCAGAGACATGGAAAGATATAGGCTGGTATAAATGAATGTTTAATCTCATTGGGGCAGGAGAAGATTGGCTGGAGGAAGGAGGCCTATCATCTCTTGGTGTTTGCCACCGATGACGTCCCTCACTTGGCTTTGGACGGCAAGCTCGGTGGACTAGTGCATCCTCACGATGGACAGTGTCACCTGAACGACAAGAACGAGTATAGTGCAGCAAACACGATGGTAAAGTTTTTATACTGCAAAGCATCATTTGAATCAAAAAAATGTTCATCCAGTTTTTGTGGAGACACATTTGGGTAAATGAATTGACAAAAATTCATTTTTTTTCCTCATCCATGTCAAAGTGCAAGAACAGATGCTGTGCTCGTCTCTGTGCAGTTTGGGTTTTATCCAAAGCAGCGAGAGAGCGCGATCGTTCAGCCAGAAGGAAAACAAACAAAAGCAGTGTGTGCTTTCTACTGCAAAATAGGATCTATGTTCTGTAGAAAACGTTACTCAAATGTGCTTAACACATCACCATTAAAGATCATTCATTAAAGAGATTGAGCACAAACTCCCTGGATTCTCAGGCAGGTCAGTAACAGAGGATGCCTGTAGCCGAATACAGAGGAAATAGGTGGGAAGGATAACGGAAACCATGGATGGGGAATCAGAAGAGCGATAACTTCCTTTTGTAAACTTCCTAACAGAAAGAGTGCTGCAGGGAGTGAGGGATTGAATGAATGTATCTTGCTGATATATGGACATGTGGCGTCTCTCCACAGGACTACCCTTCACTCGCTCTACTTGGAGAGAAACTGGCTGAAAACAATATTTTCCTCATCTTTGCTGTGACCAAAAGACACTATGTTCTTTACAAGGTATCTTTCATTCATCATAAGCTATTTTGATCGATGTTGAGCCGTTTTGTTTAATGTGTTCTCAATGTCTTTTTACCTGTAGAATCTCACAGCATTGATCCCTGGGACTACAGTGGAAATTTTGGACCAAGACTCCAAAAACATTATTCAGCTAATTGTGAACGCATACAATGTAAGTTGTTCTTTTACCATCTTGTACTGTGGGTGGATTTGTACAGTGCACATAAAAGAAAATGGGCTCTTGTTAACCCCAAGGCTGATCCCTTCATGCTTTTGTTCCCTGTGAAGTGTGTAGTATGTGTATCTCATGGTTCAAAGTTGAAGCTATGATATATAGTGACAGCCCATTATGAAGGCTCTGTTCATTTTTAGGGAATGTGGTAAACACTTCAGGGTCAGGCAACACACAGCACAGTACTATATAAAGTGTACAAACTGACTCCAGTTTAATTGGCAGCCAAACTGATTACCCTGATTATTTTCAGCTAATTGGTTAGGAATTGAATTAAGAACAGATGATGTTGTGGAGTGTGATTTTAAGAAAGCTTTGCTCCTTTGCTGTTTCTTCACTCTGTGATCACATCATTACATGAGATAAGGGATTTCCTGTTTTTGTTAGTGAAGTACATTTGATGTGTTTGCCTTGGTTCACACAGTAATCTTTGTAGTCTGGTATTTTTGTCTAATGAAGCTCTGATGTTATGTTTTTTGCTGTATTGAAACTGAAAGCGCTGCTGTGGTTTAGGAAATGGACTCGAAAGATGTTGTCTGAAGATTTGAGATCTGCATTTTTATATAAACTTAATTTAACTTAAAAATTAAGATCATATGAATAACACAAACTTCAAAAAAAAGTTTGGGATATGTTATTCTTTTTTTTTTTTTGAAAGAATTGAATACTTTTAGTCAGCAAGGACACATTAAAATGACAAAGACATTTATAATGTTACCAAATATTTATATTTCAGATAAATGCTATTCTTATGAACTTCAGTAATAGTCTTACTAACCCTAAACCTTTGTACAGTAGACAAGATCCACTGGACATCTGCCTTGAGGTCTTGCGAACACAATTAAGCGTCATGGGAAACAGCGTCATAAGACGACTTTGTAAAAAATAGAACAATGTTAAGATATGAAGAGAAAATCAATAATCAGTTTATGACTGGTCACAAGCATATCAAGCCAGTGTTTTTTTTTTGTTTTTTTACCAATTACCAATCTCTGCTGACTTTCAGTTTACACCAAAATACCAAAGGCTATGATTACTCTCATGGATATGATCTATTTTAGTGTTGTTTTGAGTGGTAGCGTGCTGTCTAATAATATAATTGAATCTTTGTGGTTTAATTTTTTGGTTAATTGAGCATTATAGAAACCAAATATGTGATTTCCTCCATTTAAATTGTTACCAGTGAATGTTGGATGCTTCTGTGTTTTGTGAATGTTTTTCTTTTAATATAGAACATTAGGTCAAAAGTTGAGCTGAGCGTATGGGACCATCCTGAAGATCTCAGTCTGGCCTTCACCGCCACCTGCCAAGACGGCCAGCCCCTGACCGGCCTCCGCAAGTGTGCTGACCTCAAAATCGGAGACACTGTTAGTACTTTATATTTGATCAGATATTGCCTGTGCCTTTTACACCAACTGTTAAAACACATCGCAGCTGCTGATCCTGTCCTTCTGCCTGCAACCTGAGTGTTTGATGTGAAGTCTATGGCAAGGAGCTCAGATCTTATTTATACCTCTTGGATTAAGCACAGGGTGCTGTATCCTGTTGCCTCATAATACCAAAAGGGGACTGATGGTTGTCATAGTCGTTAATGAGGATGTAGAGAATGTGACAATAGCTATTGACCTTACTGGCTTTTTTTTTTGCAGTTGACCTGCATATAATGTCCAAGAAGTGAAAACAGATTTTCTTTCACTATCCTTGAGGAAGTGAAAGTAGAGTCACAGGGAAATGCTGCAAAATAGTGTTAATGGAAAGAATGTGAAATATTTATTCCAGAACATGACTTGTTTTTTTTATTCTAGCTCAATTGCATTTTTGGTGATTTAAATAAGAAGAATCGTAAATTTGTTCATATTCATAATATAAGATTTAGTATTTGAGCCAGAAGTACATTTGATAACCAAATGCAGTGACTCTCTGTGCACAGATTGTGGCCATTTACAGATAATTCTTGCTGTTTTCAGCAGGTACAAGCAACATGGCTTAAATACTGCCAGACTCTTGTAGGCATATTGTTTGGCTCTTCCTGTGTTAGATGAAGTGTTATTTACTCTACGATAACACGTAAAGTTTAAATAATATGCCATGATCTGTACTCACACGTCATTATGCTTTATCAGCCACAAAGACTCTGTTTGGTGTAAAATAGTTAAGAGAGCCCTCTTTAGGATTTAGGGAACTAAATATTACAGTATCATAACATGCAGATGACCGATTCATAGCATCAAGCACACAAGTTGTATCTAACAGTGCTTGTATTAACATACTTTGAAAGAATGCTTTCGCTTTACAGTGTTCACATGGTGTGGATTATATTGTTGGATCTCCCATATATTTTTAATTAGACTGACATTGTAAAAATTCAATAGAACTACTTGGTACATGTCACCATGCAGAAATCTGACCATTGGATTCAAGCAGAGTTCTCCACTCTTGCCTGTACCATTCCCATTCTGCATAACTGAATGTAGAGAAGGATAGTGAGGGAAAGTGGAGGGGTAGAGCTGAATACCCTCTCTGAATGGAGCAACCCAATTTTCTCTGGCTGCTCCAATAGACCCAGGGCCTTTTTGTCTCATCCACGAGGGAAATTTGTTACACCGTGCCCAAGTGCCAATCATGCCTTTAGAAAGGGGTGCACAACCCAAACAGAATCCCATGTGTCACTTACGGTCCCCTGCCGAACCCTTTGAGGAGTCTGTTGCTGCATTTCAATGGGCTCGCACAATAGCGCAGGGCTCTTTCTGGGTGAAAAACACAGGCTTTAGATACAGAGGCGGTAGCCTAGATTCTAAAGTTAAGCTTAGATTCCTTTCACAGAAGTAGATTCAAGCCCCTAGAGACTACTAAAATGCTCCATACATAACACATTCGTCTAATCCTATATTAAGCTGGCTGGTGTCCCAGGAAACATCAGTTTACTTTTGGATAGACTTTGTTTGCCATGGATTGTAAAGCTCTACTCACTGTTGTGCGAATGCAAGAACACCATGAAATGCTTTAGGCCTCATACAAACAAATTCTGAAAAGAGACCGATCGATCTGGGATCATTACTAAAAGTAAAACATTAGCAGTTTTTTCCCAACTCTTGGTCTGGTTTGTTTTTATTAAAATGCCATGTACAGTTTTGGCCAGTGATGGTTCATCTTTATATAATATCCACTCCACCTCTTCCTCTGCCCAGCCACACAGACTTCATGGAGTTTTCTAATGCTTTCTGTCTTCATCTAATCATTTCCATGTACTCGTGACTCACATGTCTCCTTAATCCAATTCTGCAGCTCATTGCCTCATTGAGGAACTACTTCTTGCTGCTCTATTGTCGGTCTATGACCCCTCACTTTCCCGCTTTTTTGTGTTGTTTTTCAGCATGATCTTTATGGAGCATCATGTTAAAGGGATAGTTCACCCAAAAATGAAAATAGTAATTTACTCATCCTCAAGTAGTTCCAAATTTGTATGTCTTTGTTCTGCTGAACAAAAAGGAAGATATTCTGAAGAATGTGGGAAACACATTTTTTGTTTTATTTTTTTAGGATTACTGATAAACTACTGCCGTTTGCTTTATCTATTTTACTTTTAGTTAAATTATGTCTGAATTTATTATGTCTTTAATTAAATAAAGCTAATGAAAATACCTATAGAGTTATTTTAGTAACTTTACTTCAACATACTACATTGAAATGAAATATTTGTAATTTTATTTGTTAATCATTCTTCATTTTCTTTAAATGTTTAGTTTTGAAATGTTGTTGTATGCATTTGTAATTTTATTTAATTTCTTCATTTTCTTAAATGTGTATTTATAGACTTTTAACTTATAGTTTTAGTTAGTTTTTCTTATTTGTAAGTCGCTTTGGATCAAAGCGTCTGCTAAATGACTAAAAGTAAAGAGCAGTTCTGGGGCACCATTGACTTCCATAGTATTGTTTTTCCCCTACTGTGGAAGACAATGGTGCCCCAAAACAGCCTGGTTACAAACTTTCTAAAAATATTCATATTCATACAGGTTTGGAACTACTTGAGGCGGGTGAATAAATGATGTCAGAATTTAAATTTTTGGGTGAACTATCCCTTCAATGCTGGGAAATATGTAGTGTGAAAGATGGTGGTTTGGTGTAATATTACTGTTTATTGTTGGTTTTTCAACATTTTATTTATACACTATATAGTATACCCTATACCGTTCTACACCAGAAATGCTTTTTTCAACTTTTTTTTGTTATCAAACATCCTGAAAAAACAAATATCCTGGGTTCCACAAAAATATTTGCAGCACAAATGTTTTCAACATTGATAGTAATTACATTTTTTTTTTGCATCAAATTGGAATGAACTTAATTGAAACCAACAAACAAATAAAACTATTCATAAGTGAATTGAGATTGTTGGACCGGTCCAAATGCTACCAGTTATTCATGATTTAATACACCGTTGGGATGCCAGTACAAGAACCTTTTCCACATGAATAACAGCAAAAAGTACTCTTGTACAGAAATAGACATTTTGAATTTTGTTTAAAGTCTCTTCTCCATTTCTATTTTCACACTGAATTTGTGTTTTTAGGCTGTTACTTTGCTGTAGAGAGACCAGTACTGTCAAAGTAACAGCAACCCCTTTTCCATTCAAAAAACGTATCTGACTGCCTTAGCCTTTCATTGTGATTAAGAAGACATGAGCCTCTAGTCTACCTCCATCAGTATGACCCACTGTGCCCCAGTGTTTGGCTCTGAGCTTTAAACTCTTGGGTCTGGAGGGCTCACTGATGTGAAACACTACTTCAAAGTGTTCAGACACAGCATGTCGGGCTTGTCCGCTCCCCTGGGCGGTTCTGAATCAAAGGCCAGCCAGGCTACATGTTTTTGAAAGTGTCAGGTTTTCTGCCCCTGAGGATCCGCACATCAAGTTTGCTCACTTCTGGGAAAATTATTGATAAAGTGATAAAGGCTCTTTAGCACTGCATGTTTCATAAATCGAGTGCAGTTGTAAGACACTTAAACCACATCTCAAGTGGAATACTAAATCTGAGAAATTAGTTTTGAATTTTTATCTCAACATCTTACCATAAATTGATTGATGTTGATCAAGTCTAGGCAAGTAAGGGTGAAGCCTCTGATGTTTAGATTTCCTTCCTCTGGGTGGTCATCATCAGGGTGGAGTCTCTTTTTTCTCTCTGTTCTGAAGGTCTGTGATTAATCTGACAAGTATGATCTACATCAGTTAATGAAGCCTCCAAGTTTGCATTCTTGAACCTTTGGTTTAGTTGTCCCAAAATAATGTTTTGGTTAAAAGGTTTGTGGTTAACACAAGCTCAAGATATTTTCACGTTTTATTATGCAACATCAAATACATCAGTAATACTCCACTTGTGATTTATTTATTTTTATAAGGCTTTTATGCGTCTTAAAAAGGCAGTTGCCAACATGTAGCTAAATGGGACTACGGAGTCTTTTGGGGATATTATATATTACGCCAAGCACGAAAGCTCAACGACGTTGTGTCCCAAATCGGGGTCTGTATTCGTCTTGTCAAACTAAGCATTGTTAAAGGAGACCGTCTTGCCTACTGTGAACAGGGTCCACAAACTGTCACTTGCGTTCACCATGGTCCATTTAAAGGGTTAGTTCACCAAAAATGAAAATTCATTTATTCATTAATTACTCGCCCTCTGTCATTCCAAACCTGTAAGACCTTTGTTCATCTTCAGGAACACAAATCAAGATATTTTTGATGAAGTCCAAGAGCTTTCTGACCCTGCATAGACAGCAATGTAACTGAAATGTTCCCAGGCACAGAAACGTTGTGTAAACGTCGTTAAAATAGTCCATGTGACATCAGTAGCTCAACCATAATTTTATGAAGCTACGAGAATACTTTTTGTGTGCAAAGAAAACAAAAATGAGTTTATTCAAGAATTGTTCTTTTCTGCTATCATGATGCAAAAAAGTATTCTCTTAGTCGTAACTTCATAAAATAATGGTTGAACCCGTATGTCACATGGATTATTTTAACAATGTCCTTACTACGTTTCTGAGACTTGAACATTTTAGTTAAGTCGGAAAGCTCTCGGATTTTATCAAAAATATCTTAATTTGTTCCGAAAATGAATTTGGGATATTTGCGTATTTAGCATTAAATACAAGAAAATAAAGCGCACATTTCAAGACCACATTTGAAGGAGCCTTTGAAACAGGACCGCCTTCAAAGTGCTTTCTCAACTTTGCAGGTTTGGGATATTTGTGTATTTAGCTTAAATACAAGAAAATAAGTTGTCTGTCCTTTCTCGCAGGTCTCCTTCAACATAACTGTAGACGCTCGAGTATGTCCTCCGAAAGGCACCAGGAAGAGTTTCACCATCAGGCCTGTTGGTTTCAAAGACCGTCTGGAGGTCTCTGTGGACTACCGCTGTGATTGCAGCTGCACATATTACACCAAGACCAACAGCAGCCGCTGCAACTCCGCCGGCACCTACAGCTGCGGGACGTGCCGCTGTGAGCCCGGCTACCTGGGGGCCCGCTGTGAGTGCGAGGAGGGTGAGGTCGACCACCAGCACCTCAGTGCCTGCCGTGAGGCCGAAGGCAAGCAGGTGTGCAGCGGCCGTGGAGAATGCAGCTGTAACCAGTGCCTGTGCTACGAATCCGAGTTCGGCAAAATCTACGGCGCCTTCTGCGAGTGTGACGACTTCTCCTGTGCCCGACACAAGGGCATACTGTGCTCAGGTGAGGTGAAATAATTTATTTCCTTATTTGGTTGCCACATTACATTTTAAAGAGGAAATCTTTGCATTTCAAATCTTTTTCAATTTTCAGTACAAAATGTGGAAGTTTATGGTCCATGTCCTAGTTTTTCAGAATCGTCTCAAACCATTCGGCTTATTTGGCTTGCCATGGGCCTCTTTGGGATGCTACGTTTGTGCCCAATGCATTTGATCAGTTCTTGCCAAATAACAGTTGGCTGGCACCCCATCTCTTCCTCTCCACAGGACGCATCTCTGCCATGCCACAGTGAGAGCTTTGTAGAAGGCTGCATTTGTTTATCCATGCACACAATAGCTGGTCTATGAGTAATAAAGCTCTGTTTTTCTTTAGTCAGCAGAAACTGTCAGCCCAGCATACAATGGACATTTGTTGAGTCTCTGTAGCAATTATGTCATTGGTAAAATCGAGAATATGTCCCGTTCCTGCTATCTCAGCCATGGAAAACTCCTCTCATCTGCAGTAATCAGTCCTTAATGAATCTGAGCGATTATGCTTGTTCGCACCACTTTACCATGGTGAATTAACTGGGACAATTCTTGTAAACTCCCTAATAATGGCTGTGGGAAAAGGCAAACGTTGATGGGTTTCGTTCACTTGTTAAATGCCTCATAAACATGCTTTGTGGTATTTTGACTTGGCCGTGCTCTGGTGAGAGCAGCTTGTTTAGTTGCTAGTGAGTTGTAAGGTGTTTAGGATAAAAAGTGCTCATGGAGTCCTATAGCTACTGTTTATCAGAAGAGTGCTTAGGTTTCTCAGACTGGTAAGTCAGTTGAGATGAACCTACTCCAGGGCATGGTTTCATAAATAAGGGGGTTCATGAGTGAACTGTAGGTGATTTGTGAGTTGGTGTAAAGCTAATAATTAAATCATAACATAAAACTAAACCTTATGAAAATGAACCATGGTTTTATTATAGTAAAAGTGTAACAGACATGGTTTTTGATGCATTGATTATCATTTGTATAACCAGTTTTACTACAAATTCCATGATTGAAGTGTGGTTAGTGTCAGAGCCATGGTTAATTTGTGGTTACCATTGTTTAACTATAGTAACCATGTTGTTTTGGTTTTATTTGTAGTAAAAGCGTAGTTCATTTACGGGAGGGAAAATAGGACTTCGCAATTTATTCAAATAAAATGCTGCAATTTATTCTAAAAGGCTGCAGTTTATACTTTTCTTCTGAGACTGAATGTTTTATGGTGAAATGCAGCACTATATATTTATTTACTAAATCTTCTATAATAATAATAATAACTTGCATGCAAATATTCCAGTGATCAAATATAGTGTAGTATTTTTGTTTTATTATTACTATTTAGTTATTATTATATGTGAATGTGTTTCCTGGATGATCCACAACTGTTTTTCTGTGTTGTGAATTTGTGATAGTTGTTCATAAGTCCCTCGTTGGTCCTGAGCAGTTCTGCACAAATATGCAGTGATCAAAGAAGTCATACATAGCTAACAAAAGGTGTTTTTACTGATGCTCAACCCAATTTTGAACAGGATGCACTGCACTTAAGAAGCTACAAAAATACTTAAATGTTTCCTAGAAGACAAAAAAAGTATAATTTACCCTTATCATTTAACTCAAAAATGTTACACCCCCAGCTCTTAATGTATAGTGTTGCCTTCTTGAGCATCAGTAAATGTTTTCACCTTATGTAATAGTAATGTTTGAGTCCTCCAATTATCCTCTGTGGTAAAAGATGGATCTCAAAATCATGCAGTCACTGCTGGAAATGGATCAAATATGTTGAAAATGTTAGAAAACCAAAGAATGTGCAGGAGCTGTAGGATTTTTCTGAAGAATAGCAGGCAGTTGAACTGCTCGGGACCAACAAGGGACTCATGAACAATGATCACAAAACAGAAAGACAGTCGTGGATCATCCAGGAAACGACACAGTATTAAAGTGCCCCTATTATGGGTTATGAAAGGTTCATATTTTGGTTTTGGGAGTCCGCAACAACAGGTTGACATGCATGCAAGGTCAAAAAACACTTTCACTGTCTTATAATATGCATTTATTTTTACCTTATTTGCTCAACGACTCCCAAACGATTCGCTCAAAGATTCGGCCATGAAACATCAGACACCCTGAAAAAGGTGTTTTGCGCCGCTACGCGTGGGTTGGTTCTTCTCATGTCTTTTAATTTTCTATCATGAAATAGTCAGTAAAATAAAGACTTTTTAAATAATTTTGAAGGAGAGTGCCTTGGATTTCTCTTTTCTACATTCATTTGAATTCCCGACCCCAAAGAGCACCTTCAAATATCTCATTGAACTCCCTGAGCACCCTGGACTTTTTTTTGCCTTTCCTAAACATCAGAAAGTGTTTTAAGTAAATATGAAAAGACGATCGGTTCATGTGTTTGAACTGAGGCAATACAGTGATCTGTCACGACATATTGAAGAGCCACTAAATTATATTTATTGTTTGAATTTCTTTTAAAATGAATCAAGAAGCTGAGGGTCCTGAGACCTTGTTTCATATCAGAAGTAACCTTCTCTGTCAGTGTGTTTTCAGTTTCCTCTTTGCTCTGCAATGTATTTTTCACTGCATGAGAACATGTGTGTAGTGTGGGAGCGGCATTGTTTGTCGGGCATGGCAACAGTAACTAAGGCTTGGCTGGTTTTGCAAACGATACATTTTGGACACAGAAGGACCACCATTCAAGTGGGAATTAAATTTGCCATGGAGGGATATATAAAAGATTTTCAAATAAATATGGTGGGTAACTCGATTAATTTGGAAGTGAGAGTTTACAGATCACAATGTAAACGGGAGAAGCCTCATGCTACGGTCGTCACGATTGCGGAATGATAACATGCAGGATCAACACTGTTCATGTATCACAGGGTACGATTAAATTAATTTACAGTTAACCATTTTAATATGGCGAGGCACTGAAATGTAGACCTTTGTTTATGTTTTTGACCTACACTGCACACCACAACTTTAATGTTAGCTAGCTTTAGCCAGAGATATCTTGCTGACGCACAAGATGACATTAATGTTCTGCTTGAGCAGATGAAAATTGTAAAACCAGAAAAAAATTGGGATTAGAGTTGAATGCTTAATGGACAGTTTGCTCTGTTTTGTTTGGGTTCAGGAAATGGAATAAAATAAATTCCATTGCCCATCCTCTCGGATGCCTGGAATCAGTGTTACAAGTATCACAGGAACATCGGTTTTCCATTTTTGTAGCATAAATACCATCAAACTGAGGAAAGCTTTGGATCTTCCAATGTCTTTCTATGGCGCTGAAACCTAAAGATGTCCGAGTTCCACTCCCCGTGCAACTAATACTTGACTGCCATTGGCTAGTCTGCCTTCAAGGGGAGGGGCTTACTGATAGGTCAATTGGGCAAGAGTAAGCAGTTTGAAGATGGTGTTGCGTAACTCTTTGTAGCCACATTCCATATATAGGCATAGTGGTTATATTTCAAGGTGACTTTATAGAAGCTTTTAAAGCCATTTAAATGTAAACATGACTTTAAAATAACCATAAGCTCTCTTATTATTGTTCTTTTAAGCATAGTCCCTTGTTGATACACCTGGAGTAAAAAAAAGCTTTGTTTTTCTTGAAACTCTGTTTAATGGAAGTGCCATTGAAATGGTTTTCTCAGCTGTACCTTTATTTGTGTATCACACTTCACACCCTGCTGTTACTTAAAACAGCATTTTCAATAACAGTAGCAAAATAAGGACCATTGGATCAAAGTGTCTTGAATAGTATCAAAGTCCTATGCTGGAATGTAGTAGCAACTTTCTGTATATAGAGAGACATTTAAAGGATAATGCAGAGTCAGCCGGTGATCCTGCACAGGGTGATCAGCTTACTAGAGCTTCTTCTGGTCAGTTTTACAGTTTCACAGTCATCAGACTAAAATAGTTGACCGCAGAATGGTGTGATCGACCAATCAGAATTAAGTTATCCAGAAAGCTGTGCATTAAACTTTCATGATACATTTTATAACGTTTTTTAGTTTTACATCAGATATGTGTGCTTCTCTCTCAAATCTGTTATTTTAATGTTTGTATTTGTGGGTCGGATGTGATCAGTGTGGCCTTGTCGTGCTGATAGCAGTCTGAAGGGCTCCTACAGAAGGGCCACACTGCACAGATAAGACTTCTGTGTGTGTCCTTTGTTGCAGTTAGTCTGCTCTCAGCTATCATAATGAAACATTTTAATCTGCTAGACTTTTATGATTGAAAGGATTTAGTGTGTATGGCTGCTGTTGGAAGAGCACTATGGTGTTTTTTTTGTTCTATTTTTTTTACTTTTAATTTCACATGCCTCATGTCAGTCAAAGGTTTACCTCATTAAAACGTATTAATGGACATATGTTTTGAATAGCTTTGAGTCTTTAAAAGTGTGAGAAGTGACAGTATGTTAAAGCTATTGAGCTGTTTTTGATGGAGCCCCTAGTAAACCTCAGCTTTGTAGTGTTGTTCCATGCATCTGCTGCTGATTTAAATTGCTTTATAACACGCAGAGAGCCAGAAATATTAACTAAATGCCCCACACATATAAATGTACTCCTTTTTTGTTGTTTAAATCTTCAACCTTGTTATTGATGCTTGTGTAGACCAGACCTAGTCAATTAAACATGTTTGTGTTTGTTGTAAAGCTTTGTGGCTCTAGAAAATTGCAAGTAATGGGAATGGAGTGTGGAACCAAATTCTTCCACTTTTTTTTTTTTATCTGGGTTATGATTTCACATGATTTATAAAACTGATTGTAGTGGTACCAGAATTACAGTCTGAGCATTTTTACACTATCTTTTCAAAAGTTACCATTCAAAAATGTTTAATAATTTTTTGTTAATATATTTTTTCAGTAATGACCACTTTTGATTGGTCAAAAGTGGCAGCAAAGACAAAATATTTACATTTCAAATAAATGCTTTTCTTATTTACTTTATTTTCTTGTAAAGAACACTGAAAAAAGTATAATTTCCACAAATATTCTTGAACACCAAATCAGCACATTACATTGGTTTCTGAAGGATCATGTGACTCTGAAGACTGGAGTAATGACTGCTGAGATTCAGCTTTGCCATCACAGATTTTTTTTTAATTTTCATAACATCTCACAAGATTAGTGTTTGACTGTATTTTTGATCTAATAAATGCAACTTTGGTGAGCATAAGAGACTTAAAAAAAAATCTTACTGACCCCAAAGCCAGTGTATGTGTATGAACAACAAAAATATCAAATGTTGTGCACTTGACCCCGTGCAGTATACAATCATACAAGGGGTTTTAAACCATTGTCACCAACTTGTAAAAGATATCAGGAGTGATGTTTGTTGTTGTGGACATATATGTTGTTTTTTCTCAAAAACCTTTGCAGTCAATCCAATAAATGTTAGACACCTGGCTTGTTTTTCAGATACTTTCAGATGTCAGCTTATGTTAGCATTGCACACATTGAGCAGATGAGATGTTGTATGGTGAATACCAAACATAAGCTGTAATTGGATGTAATGTGGTTCTATTTAATGTTTGGCGAACATTCCACCAACTCGTCTCTGTAACTGTACACAGACCGTTGACATGTTTTTTTCCCACACCCCTGCATCCTCTTTACCGCAGTAAATGGCATCAGCACCTGGCAACACAATGACCTCAAAAGCAAACAAACAGACAAGGCCTTCACCACTTTACCATCATCAAAAATACAGGAAGGTCTGGTGTGTATTGGATATAAACCCTTCATATCTGTTTTCCTTTTTGTGCTGTGGAGCGCTTGTCACGTTGTGCCTGGTGGGACAATTTATAACAGCAGTGTGGTCACGTGTTGAACAATAGAGCTGTCAAGAACCATAAGCAAAATGGGACTTTGGAATCTGATTCATTGCTCACTCCTTAGTCTATTGATTTGCGATAAGAGTGCATTTGCTGGCAGAATAGCTGTTTGAGGAAGAAAGATACATTTTAATGTCGATGGGGATCTTCAGTATCTTTCATGGGTAACATTGTTAATAAAAATGCAAATGAGTCTATTGAGTTCAACGGAGGCATTTTAGCAAACACTGGGGTTTATTGGGTATTGATTAGGGCTGTCGCGATAACCGCAATATCATAATAGGAATGCAACAACCGCGATATTTCCGTGTTTTCTTTTCCATAAGGTTACGCCCTTCTCATTTTACACTTCGTGCATGTGTTCTGAATATTAGTAATGATAATAACAATGTGTACCATGCTGATTTGTACAGTGGCTCATTAAATTTGCACTTAACAAGCCTAAACAGATAGCGAATGAGAGCGAGATCGACTGATCACGTGCGATTACCGGTGTCTGTCCTTCAGGCAGAGTCATGTATATTTGTGAAAACGGGTTGCCATGTCCAAGGAAAGCAAAATCTGTCTTAGCATCGACACATTGCTGGTCAGCTGAGCCTTTAAAAGTGGCACTCAAAGTTAAAATTATTTCAACAGTGTGTTTCATTACATATCTCTTTGAATGAATCAGCGTTTTGAACGTGCAGTTGAATGAACGGTTAACTCACTCAAAGACAATGAAACTTCACTGACTGACAGCCCATCTAGATCACGCAGGTGAAATATCAACAGAAAACGTATCTCGTCAGTCAGATTCGAGGATTAGCACTAACTGTTTATATATATATATATAGTTATGAATATGAATATGACCTCATTACATCGTAACGCATACACACACACAGATTATATATGTGTGTGTGCGGTAATACCGTTATTGAGCCACTCAAAATTACCGCAAGGGAAATTCCTTCACTGCGACAGCCCTAGTATTGATTCAGATGTGCTCTACTATCTGAAAAACATTCCTAAATGCAAAAGGAAAAGCTCAGTTGAACAAACCTAGTCCGGTTTTAAAGTGGATCCTGTCAGAGCCTCAGGGACCTGGATCAGCATGCTAAAAAAATAAAGCATCTCCCATTATTCCTGCCTCACTTCTGACTCTTCTGTCATACTTTTAAATGTCAAGCCTTTTACATGAAACGTTTCAAAAGAATAGAATGTCAAAAGCTGCTCTTGATTGGAAGTTTGCAGGTAATCCTATTCACCCTTTGAAATATTATGCCCCATGAATGGATGTTCCATGTGCATCCATTCCACTCCCTAAATCTCAGCTACTAGGTATTTTCTTAGAAAGTATAAGATAAAAATTGCTTCAAAAACAAAAAACATTGCCCTTTGGCAGATCAGAGATCAAGACAGCTGTTAAACAGAAGGTTTTATGGATTTATTTACATTACATTTATGCATTTAGCAGACGCTTTTATCCAAAGCGACTTACCGATTCAGGCTATATTCAGGCGACTTACCGATTCAGGCTATACCGCACGCGATTCAGGCTATATTTTTTTTATTTAGTCATTTAGCAGACGCTTTTATCCAAATCGACTTACAAATGAGGAATTATAGAAGCAATCAAAACCAACAAAAGAGCAACAACATGCAAGTGCTATTACAAGTCCTGGTTAGCCTAACGCAGTACATGTAGGATTTTTATTTTTTTAAGAAAACTAGTATATAGAAAAAAGAAACTTAGTGTTAGTTTTACAAGAAAAGCTAGCAGTTAGAGAATAAATATGCAATTGATAGAGGGTCAAATGTGTCTGTTTTTTTTATAAAAAAGACAGATAAAATAAAATTAGAATAGAGAGTGCTAGAGTTAGAGGGTCAAATAAAGATGGAAGAGATGTGTTTTTAGCCGTTTCTTGAAGATGGGTAAGGATTCAGCTGCTCGGATTGAGTTAGGGAGGTCATTCCACCAGATGGGAACAGTTAATGAAAAAGTCAGTGAAAGGGATTTTGTGCCTCTTTGGGATGGTACAGTAATGCGTCGTTCACTTGCAGAACGCAAGCTTCTAGAAGGCATATAAGTCTGAAGTAATGAATTTAGGTAAAGGGGTGCAGAGCCAGAGGTGGTTCTGTAGGCAAACATTAATGCCTTGAATTTAATGCGAGCAGCTATTGGTAGCCAGTGCAAATTGATATTTATCAATTAAATAAACTATATATTTAGTTTTCTCCATATGTGTGTTCCCTGGGAATTGAACCAACAACCTTTTTGCGTTGCTAACGCAATACTCTACCACTGAGCCACAAGAACACTTATGAAGATGGTTTCTGCATGTCACTGCATGATTTGATGCAATGGTTCATATTTGAGTGACACCAACATGATGTTTTTGGTGAAAGTATTTTGATCTGTCCAAAAGTCTGAGACCAACAGTGAAAAGTCACTTTTTTCAATATCATATTATTTAATATAATAATGAAAAAATATAAAAAAATATATTTACTATTATATTTTTATGTAGATCTTATATTATGGAAGAATAGAAAAAATAGTAACATTTTCATTAGTGTATTGTAATAGAATGTACATTTATGATGAGTGACTCCTCAGACTTTTCCAGATTTAAATGAATAAAGTAATTTTAAAATACTTTTAGACCTCAGTGTATGAAATTGGGTGGTATTTTAGTTTGCTGTCAGATTAGAGAGTCTTGCAGTATCGTCACTGTACACGCTGCAATCAGCCAGTGCTAAAAAAACAAATCTCAGCTGTCACTCTGGGTGTCTCCTCGAGGGCTAGTAAACACAAACAACAAATCTGTCTTTAAGTGACCATATTGCTACAATGGGATTACTGCACCTCTAATTTCGGGACTAGCTCTTCTAACGAGATAACGATTTTCCATGCCAAAATTTCCAAATTACAATTTCTGAAGGTGGACTAGACTTTTGTTTATAGTCTTACACACAGTAGCTAGACGATACTGATGTCCTGAAGTTGGCACACAGTTGTTTAGCTGTTTGAATGTATATAACTTCCTCTAGAAATATATCGTTTGCATCCAATTTTGGCATTGGAAGGGCAAGAAGAAAGGGTAAAAGATTGGTGATGAGTCAAGTCTGACAATCCTTGTGCACACAAACAGCAAATAGTTTCTAGAGTAGAATAGAAACATGGGATTAGTCAATCATTTTTATTTAGGCAAACTACAGAACTGTTATGCATTTCTCGTTTAGACTGTTTATAGATGTTTTATTCTTCAAATACTCTGAGTTCTAGACATGGTGTTTTTGGCTCTTTGCCCTTGCACTTCCCGCTTTTATGCTGGAGAGCTGCAGAAACATGTTGTAGTTCATTAAATGGTAATTAGAGCAAGCCTTACACCATACCAAACCAGCAGTAAAGCATGCAGGGAAACACATGAGCTTGTTCCTAACCAGAAACCTAATAGATGTACCACAGGCCCAAACTATAGTGCATGTTTTTAAAGGTAGTCTGCATTACTGTGTGCATTGTTGTCCTCAGCCTACCTATTCATTTAAAAGGCGTCAGAAGGCTGTGTAGCAGCAGAAAACCGTATTTATCTTTTATGCCTGCTCTGTAATTGTTATTGTCTCTGGAGCATGAGATGAGTTACCCTGTAGTCACATGAGAAAACTTCTGACTGCAATAATTATCTCCTAATATAATTTATCTTCTTAAAAGATTTGTAAGAGTTCAGGGCCCGTATTCACAAAACATCTTAAGGTTAAAAGTAGCTCCCAACTTGCCAATTTAGGAGAAAATGTTAAAAATAGTGGGCGTTTCAGTCCTAAATTTAGGACTCCTACATTTTTGCTCTAAGAGTATTTTCACAAAGTCACAATGCACTAAAACTAGCTTGTGAAACGTTAGGAGTAGTGAAGAGGACTCCTAAGTCACTAAGACCAACTCACAACTATCCTAAAATGCCTGTTGTCGGCAATCTGCCTCGGAATATAAACATTTAAAAAAACATTTAACGATAATGAGCTTTTAGGGTTTGGAGGTAATATTTTAGTTTGATTTATATCCTTTTCATTAACCAGTTGGGCAAGAAGTTACAGCTGTTCTTGCGTCCAGTTTGGTTTTCTTTTATGTTTGCATGTCTTGCTATCAGCTATAATTATTCTACTCTGTTAATTAAAAGGCAGTTTATATGCATCCTCTACGAGAAACATACATGTAAGAGACTGACAATTAGCCAAGGGTGGTTCTAGACCCTTTTTAGGTGGCTTCAGCACCCCTATTTGTCGTCTCAGCCCCCCTAAAACTATAACCAGCTATCTGAATGATCGGGCCAGTGCTGCTTCCTCAGGAAAGTTTATAATTCTTTGCTCGTTTATCGATCTCAATGTGGTAATAATCACGCTCTGTGATTGATCGGTAATGTGCGCTCACACATTTGAATGAAGCGAGGCACTGCACGGACAGCACACAAGCATGGTCTCATGAAAGTGCGTTTCAATGGCACAAATTTCTGTTTCAATTTGGTGTGCTTATGAGACGCACCTTCCCCACACCCCTATACCTAATCATTGTGTCTCATATGCATGCCACCAAGTCAGTTTTGCGTATAAATGGCACACCAAATAGAAACCGAAAACCGTGCCTTTGAAACGCACTTGCATGAGACTGTCATTCACTTTCATGTCCTCTTGAGCAAATACACAAAATATTATGTCACAATGGCTGTCTTGGCGAGTATCCAAGTAAATGCTGTCGGTTACGTCTTAAACTTAAACCGTTAAGAAAATATTGGATGTGTGTCAGTATGCATTTCTTATATTAGGCTAATAATGTTAATCAATCAACAAAAGAAAAACATGAGAATCACGCAATAAGTCACTTCTGTAACTTTAATAGGTAATTGTAATAAAGTTTTCATAAGCACAAAAATACTGTTTATTTAGGTAATGTGTATCGTTTTATCTAAAGCTCTCTCTGAGGGCTAAGCCCCTAAAGATGAAATCCTAGAACCGCCCCTATTAGCTGAACATATATTTGTTTAATTGGTAGCCTGCATGTTAAAATATTTATTTGAATGTGGCAATTAACCTTATTTTTTAATCCTTTTATTTGGATATGGCAACATAATATCCTGCTCTACAATATTTCTATGAATAAATCTCGGACAGAGACCCCTATCAGCCAATCGCTGTGTGCATAGTTAGTAAGCATGCTGACATCATCCATAGCAACAAGGTCAACCCCGCCCTTACTCTTAGCTTAATACTTCTCTCTATTTCCTTAATAAAAGTTTGTCTCAGCAGCTTTGTGAAAAGGTTTTAAGAGAAAACTCTTAGCTAAAAACTTTTACTGCTATTTAGGAGAAGTATTAGTGATAATATAAAATGTTTTGTGAATACGGGCCCAAATGTGCTCCTTATTAAGTGGAGAACATGTGAGAGTCATTTCACGATTATTTTTAACTTATTATTTTATTCTCTTTGGAATACATTGAGGTTTCCTGGTTGCTAAGGAATCTTGTAAAGGGAACAGACGCCACATGTCAAGCATCTATAGACCTTCTGTTTTTTTACTGCCAAGACTTCGTCACCACTCAAGAGACGCTACGATAAGAGGCAGCTTGCCATGTCTTGGCCTACATACTTGCATTGCACGTGTTTCTCTATTGACAAATGAGTTGTACTTCTTAAGCTAAACATACAGAGGTCACACTGTTCCTGCAAAGTAAAGTCAGACAACACATTGATCTTGCGTGTTGTCGACCAAAAAGAAGGTTTATTCGCTTGTACGGTGGCTCTGAACTGTCAAAACGCCTCTCAAAATGCTTGCTACGGATGCGAAAAATGCACAAAAAAAATTATCGAACCCGATCCCACAAAAGTTTGGGACGAAAATGTTGGACTCAGTGTGCAATGGCCTTTACTGCACCCTATGAATTAATTTTTTTTTATCAAAATATTTTTTTTTATAGTGCCTTAAATGTTCCACTGAATGTAGAGTTGAATTACATACACACAAACTGCTTTCTTCTGTGTCCCCCGCACTTTTTCGTTTCTTCTTTCGTAGGGAAGGAAGAATGACCATTAAGTCTGTGGTGGCATGTTTTTGTCAATGTAGACTGCTGAAATATTAAGTTGCTTGCTTACTGTTTGATCAGCATTTCTGTAAACCGCTCCAAATGGGGAAGTGAGATGCCCCTGGAGCAGAACCGTGTTGTGCTGGTGGGTGGAACTAGAACGTGGCAGAGGTTGCACACCCTGTGCTCTCACTGCACCCCAGTGATTACAGGGCTTACTGAGTGTTTTTCAGATTCAAAGGAGTATCTATTTCAAGTTTAGCACCACAAGAAAGACAGAGAAACCACAAGCCATGACCACGTCGTGTTTTATAACTCTGATCCGAAGTCAGACTGCAAGTCTGTTTGATTCTGCAAACTACATTGCGCATGCATAATATATATACCTTATTAAGGATATAAGGAATTTAATGTCCTCTTCATATTGACCCCATGAGCTTTCATAGTCTCCTTACTGTAATTGTATCTCCCTCTGGTGTCAGCAGACCGATGCATCATGGTTCAGTGACTTTTCACTGTGAACTGAGGGGAGTGTGATGATACACTAGAATAGCTCAAGCATTTAATTGTAAAGTGTTTGAATGGAACGAAATGAAGCGCTCGGCCTGGAGTGTTACAATATAAAGAGGAATGTCCTTCCTGTTGCTTCAGCAGCAGGATCTACACTTCCTGTGGGACTGCAGTAGCTAAAAAGATCTTTAAAACAGGAAGGACAGGTCAGGGTCAGCATATCAGTCAACCAATAGCAGTTCTGTACAGTAATTGACAAATGGTTTCTGCAGGTCTGGAATGCATAGCTTGTTGAATAACATTCAAATATGTTCGTCTTCAAAGAGATGTAATTACATAATTATTTTAAGAAGAAAAAAATACTATTGTTTGGTAAATGTCCTACATTTTAATCTTTAATTTGTGTACTTTTAGAATTGGAGAATGATGAAAATCCTTGTTTTCCTTTTTTCACCCAGGATTTTTTCAGTATAATATGCAGTATTATTTTAGTATTATAGACTATTATAGTGTTTATGAATTATCCCAATTAGCTTTTATTTGTGTAATTTCAGTTCATTTTAATTGTAGTTTAAGTTTTAGTAATTTTATTTATTTATGCCATTTTTATTTATTGTTTTTTAAGATTTATTTTTAATATATTTACAATAATATATATTATAATAAATTCAGGTTTTTGTTTATTTTACTACTTGAACATATAGATCAGTTAGTTGCCAAGGCAGAATTTCACATTTTCATGAACGTTTTTCATGTAATATATATTTTACTTTCATTTGAGCTTTATTGAAATGACCAAAATTTATTTATAGAAATAATTGTATTAGTGGCTATAGTTTTGGTTAATGATAACAATATTGGCAATATTATGCTCATATAAGGAACTAGAACAAACAGCTACTCAAAAATGCAGATATTTTTAACTGGTCATTTTCAGCCATTGGTAGTTAGCATTGAAAACTCAGGTTTTTTTTGCATTTGTGTAACTTTCCTTTCCACTTTAGTTTGATGTATGCTCATGCTATCAGTCCGATTTCATGGCATGGGCATTATAATTCATGACAGATTGCAATGCTACATATTATATTATAAATATATCTTTCAAGTTAAGCACAATCTATCTCTTTTTTATATTTTTAAGGCATTAGAAAATACATTTTCATCACATAAAGATGACTATGCCCTTCATGAAGACTTCACCGCAGTATAGCTCAAGTTTACGCTACTCAAACACTGCAGTTTACAGACACAGACTCTGTGTTGACTGTGAAACTTTGCACCTTTAAATAAACCTGATACTTGAGGTCGACAGTAATTGACATATTTCAGTGCTTGCATTGCTTTGGACTCACTCATATGTGAATTTGTCTAGTTTGACCGTGTATGTGGTAGAAATGGGCTGAGGCTCATCCCCAGAGGCTTTCAAACATGGATCTGCCTTTCTGGCATGACAACAGCACATTTACTCAGTGACCTAAATAAAAGACTGGATTCGGGAATGCTGGGAGAGCAGGACTGCATTGATTCTCTAGTGTTTTTTATTTTATTTGCATTCAAATGATGGCTTGATATTTTAGCTTAACACATTAAATCTGAAGACTGTTAGATCTGAATGTCTGTGGTAAAAACATAGAACGTGAAGCCTGTGGATGCTGTTATATTTGAGTAACAGTACCGTCACACATACACATTGACACGGCTTTAAAAAGGGATTAAGAAAACAGGTGTGGAACGTGTCCTTGTTCATACCAGATCCGTTCAGAAATGCATTCAATTAGTAAAGGTGTTCAGTGAAGGAAGTGGACGCCATGCTTAGTGTCTCAAACAGAATACACCCTAAGGAGGGGGTACATTTAATATAACTCTCAGTGGATTTTCTCTTCCTTATTTTCCTCTCATAACCCTAACAGACTTGGACTCTTACTTTATTAAAGGTCTTTTTTTTTTTTTAGAAAAAAAAAGATTTTTTGTGAACATGTTTTTTGTTCATCTTAATAATAAATGGGTAGCCGCTTACTTTTATAAGGTACATTATATATTTTAGAAGAATTCAGTGGTTACACATTCCTGGGTTGTATTAGTTCTGCTGTGGCACCACAATTAAAACTTTATTGTGTGGGAGCTAACCAGCGTGGCCTCATTTTACAGTGTGTGTGTGTGTGTGTGTGTGTGTGTGTGTGCGTGTGTGCTTGTACATTTTTTGCTCGGTGTAAAATTTGATCATCCCTAAGAGTCAAGTAACTTCCTTTTCTCACAAGATTAGGTTGCATCAAAGAGCATCTCCCGCATTAGGTGGGAGAATGTGCAATACCTTTAAAGTGATACTTTTTTTTCAAAACTTTCTCATTATTTTAACTACTGTTCAGAAGTTTGAGGTCAGTAGGTTTGTAAAATGCAGTAAAAGAGTAATACTGTGGAATGCTTTGTTTTAATATATTTTATAAATGTAATTTATTGCTGTAATGGCAATTGCTGAATTTTCAGCAGGCATTATTTCATAAGTGTCGCATGATCCTAAAGAAATCATTCGAATGTGCTTATTCGCTGCTTTAATAAATATTTCTTATCACTGTTGAAAACCGTTGTGCTTAATATTTTTTCCAGGATTCTTTGATTAGAAATGTCAAAAGAACAGTCTTCATTTGGAATAATACATGTAAAATATCTTACTGACCACAAACTTTACTCACCCACATATTATTCCTAACATCTGTTGTTATTTTTCCTCAGAAAACAAAGGTGTCATGTTAAAGTATTGTTAAATAGCATATGAGTAGAATTCACTTAATTTTTTAATGTGTTGGCTTGACACCCTTGGGTCACTGTGAAATGTATAAAGTGCTTCATGAAGGTCTTTCTACAATTCTATAGCTTTTATACAACTTCCTTCAAAGGTCTTCTAAAATGTCTACTTTCTACATAAAGAGAAAAACAATCATGCAAGGACTTGAGAGTAAATGAAAGTAAATGGCAGAATATTTATTCATTTAAAGCAGAACTCCTCATCTTTCCTACAAGCTAATATGGCCTCTCTGGACTACACAAGCAAGCACAAAGCTGCATCTTTGGAGCATGTGTGCTCAATTTTTCCAACATTTTCTAGTTCTTGTGCAATCATTGGTGTGAGGCTGCAACGGCAGCTGATGACACACCGAGTGTTTCAATCTGTTCACAGCTGTTTTCTCATGAAAGCGTGTCTTGTTTATCATTTTGGCTTCAAGACCCTTTACATTTTCTCACATACAGTACTACATCAAAATATTAACTTTCGCTTGGGTCATTCATGCAGTGACTTTTAACACATTGGCACATTTGTTGCAAAATACAAAGAGTTCTGCTCTCACTCAGTGATGGAGACACAAGCCAAGAGTCCTTGGTTTTGGAATGAGGAGATCTGCATATAATCAGTCCAGTGGAATGTGCACAGCCATGGACAGAGAGACTTCAGAGAATGTGGGAGAAGTAGACAGCGGCCATCTTTGTGTTATGACAGAGAAATGTGTAACGCTTTTGTTTCCATTCATCTCAGTAAATGTTGGTTATATGCAAGCTCTCACTCTCACTGTGTGCATTACAGTATTCTGTTTTTCTGAGAGGTCTTTGTGTTCATACCTCTTGTCCATGCCAGTGAGTTAACCACATTTGTTAGTGCAAGATTGTTGCACATACCAGCCATTTGACATAAAATAAGAGGTCACAGTGTTACGAGTTATGTAAGGTTTATTCCAAATCTCTCTGTCTCTGTTTTCCAGGTCATGGAGAATGCCACTGCGGTGAGTGTAAATGCCACGCTGGTTATATTGGAGACAACTGTAATTGCTCTACAGAGACGGCTTCCTGTGTGTCGGACGATGGCAAGATCTGTAGCGGGCGGGGCAGTTGTGGTTGTGGGCGGTGCCAGTGCACTGAGCCAGGGGCATTTGGGGACACATGCGAAAAATGTCCCACCTGTCCAGATGCTTGTGGAACAAAGAGGTATGAGACCGAGGATGCTGAAACTAACTTAATTAAAGCTAACTCGATTTCTAATGTGAGGTCTGTCTTTAAAAGTGTATACCTTATTGTAAATGTATGCGTATGAATTGTACTATCCGGTAGCATACGGTTTCACTCATTTGCAGCAGTTCAACCTTATTTTTCTTTAAATTGGCACTTCCTTTTCATAAAATGTATTAGGGCTGCCCCCTAATAGTTGCCTAACCATTAGTCGACGACAAGAGGGTTGACTCAAATTTTATTAATCCCTTACCCACAGAAAAAAAATACAATCCACAGGAAGTGGTGAGGTCATGCAGTGTGGGGAAGCTGAACAGTAGCGCACCCTGCAGGACAGATGGAGGCGTCGGTGCGGTCACTTGCTCTTAAAATACTCAATCGTTTGGTCATACAGATAAGAGTAATACATCTTTCGAATCTGTAAAGACTGTTTATTTGTGTGAGCTCACAATAACAACAAAACATTGCGCTTATAAAATAATGAAAGCAAACAGGATGCGCTTTCTGCCGTCTCAGTCTCTGTAAACTTGAGCGTGAAACTCTGTGTATATCTTCTTTGCCTTACAGACATGAAAAATATATGTCTAGAGTGAACTATCTACTTTCAAATGAACCAATTCAAATGGAAAACAAATATTCTCAGATTATGTAATCCATATGAAACATGCAAACACGCTAATCACTACTGCAGAGATGAGTTTGTCACCAACTTCATCGCTTAAACCAAAAAAAAAAGCACTAGTTTATCAATAAATTAGTAAAATGTTAATGCAGCCTCCTTACTGTTTTTCCCTGACACATTTATAATTATTACTTCTGCCGGTGTGCTGTGGCAAGCTTTAATCATGCGCTTGAGTGCTTATTAGGCAATTCAATTCTCATTATTTAGATTTAAATGGGTTATTATTAATAAACATGTGACTAAGTCGACTATTGCTTAAAATGAATGACTACTAGTTGACCAGAAATGTTTTTAGTTAAGGGCAGCCCTACAATTTATTTGCCACATACATAATAATAATAATAATTATTAAGCTCAGATGAGCTTTATTTGTCACATACACAATTATACGGAGTATAACCAGCAGTGAAATGTGTTCTCTGCATTTAACCCATCCAAGTGCACACACACCTGGAGCAGTGGGCAGCCGACACTGCAGCGCCCGGGGAGCAGTTGGGGGTTCGGTGCCTTGCTCAAGGGTCTCACCTCAGTCGTTTACAATTTCTGCCGGAGCCAAGATTCGAACCTACAACCTCGGGTTACAAGTCCGACGCTCTATCCATTAGAGCCACGACTGCCCCTACTAGTGGCATTCCAGTGAAGGACTGCAGTAATTTGATGATATCTACACTACCCTTCAAAAGATTAGGGCCAGTACGATTTAATTACATTATTTTTACAAAGATGGATGATGATTGAAAGTGACCGTAGCGATATTTATGACGCTATCAAAAGTTTGAAGAGTTTAGCATTTATTTCTAACTTTATTCATCCAAGAATCTTGCAAAGAAGTATAATGATTTCCATCAAAAATATTAAGCAGGACAACTGGTTTTAACATTGATGATAATAAAAAATGTTTCTCAAACACCAAATATATTACAATGATTCCTGAAGGATCATGGGGCACTGAAGACTGGAGTAATGATGCTGAAAATTCAGCTTTGTCATCAATAAATTATATTTTATAATATATAAAAATATAATTGTAACAGTATTTCACAATATGACTGTTTTTACTGTTTTTCATCAAATATGTGCACAAGTCGCTTGTTTCAAAAACATGAAACAACAAAAATCTTACCAACCCCAAACTTTTGAACAGTAAGTGTACGTAACTCCAAGAATGACTTAGTTCTTTCACTCAAAAATATGCACAATGTTTCTGATGTATATCAAAATTTAATCTGTTACATTTGAAAAGCACACTTGACCCACTTTGTTCTTCATAATCACGAGTGCTTATTTCATCGCTGAGTTACTGAGCATAATCTCGAAGACTCTAGAAAGATATAAGAATCAATTCTAAACATTCTTTGCACTAGTCCCATGTTAACATGTACAATGGTTAAACACTGTTTTTATACTCTGATAACGATGAAATACTGAAATAATGTTACTTCCTCTGCAGTCTTTCTGTTTGTTTTTGTTGTTGTTGAGGAACAAGTCAAAAATATGTCTGTGGCAGAAGGTAGCATGCCACAATATGATGTCAGTAGAGCTCTTATTTACACTACATACACCAACATATGGTCTCCATTAGACTCCTCAGAGCTGACTGGCGGAGTCTGAGATAGCTTTCCTTTGTCAATGACTCTTGTTTAGATTCAACCTTGTCAGTCTTTTCTGAATGTTTCTCCTCAGGGAATGCATCGAGTGCCGTCTCTTTAACACAGGGAGACTGGCCGATAACCAGACCTGCCAGCGCATGTGCAAGGATGAGATCATCACCGTGGAAAAACTCAGTGAGTGCACACTTGACACACTGAATGATGTTTTGGGCCGGCTTCTCGATCACTTCATCTCTCCACCCTGCACAAACACACTTCTTCCTCTGATACAAATACATATGTGGTTTGTTTAAGCCAAAGAACAATATTTAAAAATGTGTTTGTATGTTTATGCTCTGCTA
Source organism: Ptychobarbus kaznakovi (assembly GCA_027422405.1). Classification (NCBI taxonomy): domain Eukaryota; kingdom Metazoa; phylum Chordata; class Actinopteri; order Cypriniformes; family Cyprinidae; genus Ptychobarbus; species Ptychobarbus kaznakovi. The sequence continues at coordinate 17,939,505 of CM049804.1, read as the reverse complement.
TCAATTAACCATTCTCTGTGTGTATATATAGTGCTTGTATTGACTCATTTGAGAACTCAAAACGCATGCTAAAACTTTACACAGTTATGGTTGCTTAACATGCATCTTCCTTAAGTTCAGTCAAAGAGAAAAGTTGAACCCAGCAGTGATCAGGAGCTCAGTTCAGAGATCAGTCCGTCTCATCAGGACACACTGTTGGTCGAGCAACACAGTTTGTGCTTCCAGGTCGTGATTCTGTTACCCGCAGCAGGGTGAAGCACAGTTTGTGGCGTATCATAGCCAGCTCTGTTTATGTTATTATCTAGAGAATGTGAGTCTGGACGTCTCCGCACCACTCGCTGTCCTGTGTCCCACTGTGAAAGCATGTGTTTACTGCTCTTCCTCTAAAACCCTGCTATTAATACAAACCACTAACATGTAAAATGCTCAAATTTATTTAGAATCGCAATGTAGAAATCTTATTTTGTTTTTATAATTATGAATGTTTTATTAGAGTCTGAAAGCTATGAATAAAGTTTATGAGACCTTCTCCAGGGTATTTATAACAGGTTTTAATGCTGGAGGAATTTTTTTACATGTTTCTAGGAATGCATGAATTAATGTTTATTGTTCATATTGAGCAATATGAAGCTGGACTTATTCGCTGAAATACTGTAGTGAAACATTCAGGTTGCTTGTGAACTCTTTAAGGCCTTTCCATGTCATGTTCCATTTTCACAACATTTCTCTGCCGTTTCAGTCAGCTGACTTCCTTAATGGACTCCACATGTGCATACCGGACACATCTAGCTCTTTTAGAGAAAGAGGCTCCGTAGTTAAATGACCGTTAGGAAGGGAGAGACTTCCTACTCTTTTGGGGATTTTAATTATGATAACATTTAAACTTTCTTGATCTATCTGGGTCCTTGTTGAGGAATGCAAGGTCTAGTCCAACAATAATTTCAGTGTTTATGCTGTTGGCTCGATCGATGTGTCTTTCTCATTTTATTGCCTTAAACACCATTTGGACAGCTGTTTTATTAAACTCTTCTATTACTTAACTCATCTCTATCTGTTTCAGAAACTGATGATCCTGACAGTGTTCAATGTGTGTATAAGACAGAGAATGACTGTGTGATGAAGTTCACCTACTCCGAACATGCCAATGGCCAGTCGGTCCTCACCGCTCTTAAAGAGCCAGGTCAGTGTTTAGCACTTCACAACTACTCCCCTAAGAACAGCATTTCAGAATCATGTTAAGCAAGTCATTTTTGGAAAGTATAAGTGAAGTAAAAAAAAAAAAAAATGTTGTCAATTCTCATACAAGCATTGTTTTAAATAGGAAAGTATATCATACATTATGGCTATGCATTTACGTATTTTGTGTGTATACAGAATGTGCTGTTGCCCCAAATGCCATGACGGTGCTCTTGGCAGTTGTTGGCAGCATCTTGTTGATGGGCATCGTGCTGCTAGCGCTCTGGAAACTGGTCATCACCATCCATGACCGCCGCGAGTTTGCACACTTCCAGAGTGCACGCTCACGAGCACGATACGAGATGGTGAGATTTAATCCATCTGCTGCACTACGTTTGATTCAAATGATAGAAATCAGATTACTTGTGACTGAAATGTTGGAATACTTGTTTATGTCACAATACTTGACAATGTTTGCTTAATTCCATTAGGTTCCATCAATTAAGGATGCAGTTTTGCTAGTATTATTTTATTATATTTTTTATTTGCATACTATCGTTCGAAAGGTTTGGTGTTAGTAAAATGTTTTTTTTTACGTTTTTGAAAAGTCTCTTATGCTTACCAAAGCTGCATTTCTTTTATCAAAAATACAGTAAAACGGTACTAATGTGAAATTTTGCAATATTAATTAACTATTTAATTTTTTTTTACAGTATTTTAAAATGTAATTTATTCCTGTGACGCAAAGCTGCATTTTCAGCAGCCATTATTAGTCTTCAGTGTCACATGATCCTTCAGAAATCTTTCTAATACGCTGATTTGGTGCTCAAGACACATTTCTTGTTATCAGTGATGAAAACTGTTGTGCTGCTTGCTATTTTTTGAGGAAATCATACTTTTTTCAGTATTCTTTATAAATTTGAATGCTGTCAAACGATTAATCGCATCCAAAATAAGTTTTTGTTTAGTTTTTGTGTGTGCTGCGTATATATATATATATATATATATATATATAAAGAAAAATGTTTATACATTTAAAATATGTATATATATATAATGTCAATTATATTCATATAAGTATAGATGTAAATATTTTCTAAATATATACTGTGTTTGTGTATTTATATATACATACACTGAACAAAATTATAAAATTTGTTTTTGCCCATTTTTCATGAGCTGAACTCAAAGACTATAAGTCTATGAAAAAAGGCTGTTTCCAAATATTGTTCACAAATCTGTCTAAATCTGCTTCTCATTTGCCGAGATAATGAGATAAAGACAGTGTACAGCACAGTGTGCCTTAGAATAAAAACTCTAAAAAGTGTCAGTTTTACTGTATTGGTGGGGTGTCCGAAAACCAGTCAGTATCTGGTGTGACCATAATTTGCCTCACGAAGTGCAACACATCTCCTTCGCATAGAGTTGATCAGGTTTTTTTGGCCTGTGGAATTTGGTCACTCCTCTATCTCTGGATCTATTTGGCAGGAACTGGAACGCTGTCACACAGAGCATCCCAAACATGCTCATGGGTGACCTGTCCAGTTAATGTTGTTATTCTGAGCTTCCAGCTTTACAGATTTGTATTAGGCATTATCATGCTGCAACATGAGGTGATGGTCTGAGCGCACTGTGCATTCCACAAATGCCATCAATAAAATGCACCTGTGTTCGTTGTCCATAACATCATATACGGCCATGGTTGCTACTACATGCCATGATGAAAAGCCATATCCCTGCCCGATTGTGAGCATTTGCCACCTTAACAATCTGTCCATCGAGACGATGAGGATGCGAAGTTCGAAGACACAGTGCAATTCGGCTCATAAAATATCAGGCATCATAGCTTGAGGACAGCTGAGAATAGATTAACGGCACATAAGAGTCTGTGTGCCGGTGAACAAAATTATAAATGCAACACTATTTTTCATGAGCTGAACTCAAAGGTCTTTTTTCCATGCACTCTCTCAAACATTGTTCACAAATCTGTGGAGTTAGTGATAAAACTGCACATTTTAAAGTGGGCTTTTATTGTGGCCAGCCTAAGGCACACCTGTGCAATAATCATGCTGTCTAATCAGCATCTTGATATGCCACACCTGTGAGGTGGATGGATTATCTCAGCAAAGAAGTGCTCACTAACACAGATTTAGACAGATTTGTGAACAATATTTGAGAGAAATAGGCCTTTTGTGTACATAGAAAAGTCTTAGATCTTTGAGTTCAGCTCATGAAAAATGGGGGCAAAAACAAAAGTGTTGCGTTTATAATTTTGTTTAATATAATAAATATACACAGCACACACATATATTATGTAAGCAAAAGCTTTTAATTTGGATGTGATTAATCGCAATTAATTGTTTGACAGCACTAATACATTTCAAAGTAAATGCTAAACTCCTCTTTAAAATAGAATTTTTAAAGGATACATAAATAATATATTTACTGATCAATTCAATGCATCATTGCTGAATAAAATACATTTAAAAAAGGAAAATATTTCTTATCAATATTGAAACCAGTTGTGCTGATTTTTTTTTTTTTCAGATATTTTGAATAAACATTCAAGAGAACAGCATTAATTTGAATTTTATTTAGAAACCTTATGTAAGACAAATAAAAGTATTGATTTTTTTATTTTTAATGGTTGTGTAGCTGCAGTCTAATGCATTCATATACCACTGTTTAGAAGTTATTTAAAATGCAAATAGCCTCAACTGGCAACTTTATGCAATCACAAGGACAAAAACAACTAGACTGATTGAAACCATGAGGCCTTTTGGAAAACATCAGTCAGCTGGGATTGCAGATCAGTCATGATGATCATTCCAAGGCTGTGGTTCAAAAACTCTGTTCGCTCTGCCCTTCTAACCATGTGCATTTCAATAAACCCATCTGACCTATTTATTCCTCTGTCTCTCTCCCCTTGTCATCTTCCTAGGCATCTAACCCTGTTTATAAGCAGTCAATCCCAATGGAGACAGTTTTCCATATGCATAATATCAAGTCATGCAACGGAGGAGTCCACTGATCGACCTGCATTTGGACTGGGGGACATGGCAGGACCTGTCCAGCGCACCTCTGCAGTACAGTGGAGGACAGAGACAGAGCAAATCTTATGGTCTTTTGCAATGTAAACATTTTTTTTGAGGCGTGTGGTTCCTGAGGATTGGAACTGATCTTTATGCGGTTTCAGTTTGATGAGCAATAGTTGGACACATGCCGAATTTGAGAAGAGGATTGGCTTGACTAGTTGCAGAGGCAGGGCTTACCGGCCTTTTCCAGAATTCTTCATGAGCAATAGACATTGACCTGCAATAGACCGCTTGCTTGAATATAATTCCTAATTTTCTCCAGTTCTAACCATACCTCCTGCACATTATGATGGATTTGCTGTGCATTGTTTATAGGCAAAGAGACATGAAGTGTATATTTTTAAACCGTGTGCCTTTCCCAGCCGTTACACATTTTACATCAGTTTATTTACCACATGTACAGTAGTCAGGTGCCATAAAGTGTTCATAGAACAGAAATATGCAAAATTATACATCAGCTCTTTAATGAAGTGATGGGTACGAACCTAACCAGAGCAATACATTTCTTAACTTGTTTTGCACATTGTATATTAGGTTGAGGTTTAGAAAGTAATGCAACTCTACAATGCAAGTCTTTTGTGTGTTGCCACAGGTTACACATTTTCATAATGATTTTCAACTGTACAGTTTGATGCAATAACACTGCCTGCTGATAATTCAAAAGTATATTTTGTTCTTGGAACAATTGCATTTAGAAGTTCCACACCCATCCCATCAGGACCTGGATTAAATAAAAGATTAGACACTAGACACTAACTGCAAGTAAGAACTGAGACTGACCACATACCGATACTTAGTCATGCAAGTTATGTTTGTAAGTTAAGGTTTTTTTTTGGGGGGGGGTGCATTTTTTACATATAAGGTGTATGTTTTCGAAACTCTTACTGCAAAAATCCAAACTGATTACACTGCTAGTCAATCTATCAAAACCAGATCTTATGCTTTCACTAGTTATATATAACTTCAGTCCAAATAATCATTGTTTCAAAACACAATATCTTTGTAATAAATAATGAGACCATTTTGGTTTAATCACTGATACACAACAGTGTGATCTTTCATTTTAGTACCTTTGACAATGTTAATTCAACAACGAACAATACATGATGCATGTTTCAAATCAGCCATGTTGCTGAGTTATAGAGGTTACAGTAATACCGGCTACAGGTTCCCCATTATACAATACACCTGCAGTACCTAACTTGTGCAACTGATGTAAAAACAGAAGTTTGTAATACCTATCTGTCCAGTGTGTCAACAAAAGGAGTGATGAAGATATGACATGGCCATGAGGTTTTGTGTAGTACAGTTTGCTGCCAATACAGTAAATGTCACTTTACCATATGACTGAGTCGGTACTGTAGTTTCACTGATTTCTTGGGTGACTTACATTACTTTGACTGTCTACCATGGTAAGTCTTCTGTTTATGTCTCCCTTATTCAGATGTGTCTCTGATCAATCTGACAGACACACACATTTAATTGTATCTTGCTCTGTGGATTTATCACAAATTGCAAATCACACACACACACACACACACGCTGAATGTTGTGGTTATTATCTGATTTAAATTGCTTATACTGTAACAATTTATTTTACTTGGTTATCTATTTCGGAAATTGCCAACCATGCAATTCTACAGAATCTGTATCTCTAGAAATGTATAGATACCAAATGATTCACTGATTAACCATTAATATCAGTTGGATTAAATCATAGCCCGACATTAATCTGAACGAGAAGAGCAGCAAATGAGAAGTTTGATAATAATAGCATTATGAACGGCAGTTGTTGTGAATGAAATGTTTAAAAAGATGAAACACCCATTTTGTGCTGTGAAAAGGGTACTTCGTGATTTAGTGTTTTGTACTAACACACTGATGTTTGGGAAAGGTGCATTTTGCAGATCGGTTGTGAGATTAGTACTAATATTTTTGAAAAATGTACAGCTTTGTGAAATATGAAATAAAAATGAAATACATTTTTAAAAAGCTGTAAAAGCACAAAATGCACATTATAAAGGCCATTCATGTCAAGTCACCTTTATGTAGTGCTTTATACAGTCAATACTGTACAAAATAACAGAATCAATTATGCAAACTACATCAAATATGAGACAAATTCAAATTCTGCTGTAAAACAACTCTAAAAGACTATAGCATCATTGTTCAGCTGCAGTCAGTTCAGTGTTGATTTAGTTCAATTAATCAATTATGAAGCCAATTGATCTATAGGGAGCTCTACAAAAGACTAGTATTAAGTTCAATGTTGAATCAATTCAGTTCAATAACAATGAAGTTTAGTCACTTATGAAACTAATTTGATTCAATATTTGTTAAGAAATAGAAGACATTTGTTTCAGCAAGTTCACACAGAAGCAGTGCAGTTGAAGGCAAAAATGCATTTTGTATTAATTGCTTCTCAAACTAGTCACATGTACATGCACAATTTGATATCAGTGACACTAAAGTAATAATTTGCCGCCTTAAACTGTCATACAAATGAATTAATTATTTTTTTAAGTCAACTATTGTTTTTTTAGGACACATGCATGGCAATGGGTAAAAACAAAACAGTTCCTTCAGGAAACAACAGGGAGATGTAACAAAGTCAGGAAGACTAGAAGACAACAGCAGAATCTGAATACAGTCAATAGTATCACAAGGCACTCAGAATTGACTATTTCAAAGTCAGACAAACCAACCTATATAATGCGATCTGTATTTCTGCTTAATGACTTACAGACAGGAGACATGCAACATGTATTTAATCCTTCAAGTATTCGATTACACCTTTAGCCATGTATAGTTGGACAGACAGGTGAAGACTGAAGCTCAAGTATGCAAAAACCAGTTCTTTCAAACATACTTACAATCTTAAGATCTTTTTGTTTAATGCTAATAAAACATGTCAGCACAGCAGGGAATGACACAACCACCCTTCTGTAAGCTGACAGGAAAATCTGACTTAATACTGCGAACTAGGTGACAGAAGCCCTTGATCTAAGAGGGCCGTGCACCTGGAGTGGGCAAGGGGCTTTGTGGGCTACATTTAGTACCGTTTATTTGTCATTCTCCTGTGAAGGCAGCTTGTTTTATGCTTCAAAGGTGTGGTGCAGAAGGTTTTTTTTTTACCTGCAGCGAGGGAGATTGGGAGTATAAATCAGCCTGTGTGTGTCTGGTGACGTGTCAAAGGCCTCAGTTTCAGAGAGCAGATGTGTTTGCGATGGGGAAAGTGCACATGCCTTCTGAGCCCAGCTGAAAACCGATTTCAGTGCTGCTTTACTGTGAAACCACACGAGACTATTAAGACCTCTTACAGAGTATTTTACCAGGTCTGGTGGGTGATGCTATCGATCCTATCAAAGGCATGCAAAGAGCTTACAGCATTTTTGCTGTAAAGGTTTGCATGGTAAATTGAAATCCTTCACCAAATCAAATGTAACCGACATGTGGTTACACTGCCACCATTTCCATGCTCTCTTGCCGGATAACACACCCATGGCTGACATTTTAAGATGAGACTTAAGGGTTGCATGTAGAAACACAAATATGTGTAAGGAGCTCCAGTGGCTCTTCTCTGTTAGGATGTCAACCCTGTGGTTTGCTCATAAATCACATGTTTCCAGAGTTCGTTTAACTAAAATGCTGTTTTCCTCCAGAGCCGTGAGCCAGTATCTACAGCCAGAGCATTCAGACAGAAGTGAAGTCATGTACGCGGGCGGCTCTGGATGCAGGAAGGGAAAGTAGGTTTGTTTGTTAGGTGTAATGTCTTAGCTGAGCCATTAGGAGTTGAACAGTAACAGATGTGACTGTGAATGCCTGATCGTCTGCCCTCTCATGAAATCTCTCTCTTCTTCACCTAGTTTATTTCTCATTTCCTTCAAATAAACACAGGGTCTTAGGAATTGTAACATTTTTGAGCAAAAATTATGAAGCAAAATAAAGATTTTAACTATTTTTAGGTCACTTATCACATAATTATATTTGACGACATAATTTTTTACAGGCAGTCAGAAGATCTTCCATTAAAGCAAAATATGCAAAAAAAACTAAATTATGATGAGAAATTTTAAAAGACCAACATTTATTTGAAAAATAAGTATTTAGCAACATCATAACTTTACAGTCATTAATTTCTTACTTCAAAAATATCTTACTGACCCCAAACTTTTGAACAGTAGTCTGTTTTATTTAAACAGAAGCATTAGGCCTATGCATCATGGAGTTTTAAAGCCATCTAGATGTGCCAAATGTGTCTTTTTTAGGAGCAGTGTCCTTCTTTTCCAGGGAGACGTGATAACTGTGAATGTTGAGCCTTACTGGAATGCAAAGTATGTCCTGCAGCACTGTTACCCAGACTCACTCTATCCGGCTTCATGTATCTGGTCTCTGACTGACTGACTGACTGTTTGTGTTCAGCAATGGAATGTAGAATCGCTCTGTTTGAGTATATAGAGGCTTGACTAACCCGATAAGCTTCTTTATGTTTATTATCAAGCACTGACTGTGATGCACAGTGCCCAAGTTAACCTTCACACTTATGCTTTTCTGTGAACCTCGGAGACAATAACAATGGCTGCAGCACATGTTCAGCACTGCTGATGAATCATTTGTGATGCAAATTTTTTTGTAAAGTGGTTCCTACTGGCCTTGTCCATATTCTGGGAAAATGTTGTACATGTGTGTTTTTACATGGGGTGGCATGGTGTGTTTATCCATAAACAATCATGTGGGTATTTATGAGTTTTTTGTCTTTATGCTTGAGTGTCTGATCTTTGTCAGTAGCATTACTCATTCACAGGACCAAATCTCACCCTTTTTATGCCAGTATTTATTTCATCACCATATGCAGAACCCACTCAAGAAGACATAATATAGGCCTACTGTATGTCCTGCACACATTATTTTCTATGTAACATTGAAGGATCACACAGGTACTAATGTCAAAAAGTGTCCAGATTTCTTTAATTTAGACGGTTTATTCTTGATTCAGATTTTTACATCAGTATATAGACAGCCTTGATAAAACTTCCATCTTCTGGACATAAATATTTGCAGTTACCAGCGATAATAGTTTGTAACTAAATCGAATAAAATATATTTTTTACAACAATTTAACAGCGTTCTTAGGGAACAAATAATATTTTTTGGATGATTTATATTGTTTATTAAAGTAAATATGTAAGAAATGTGCGCCACAGAGACAGTGCTCTGTCCTTATAGCACCATCTACTGGATGAAGGTTCATGGTGCATGTTCACAGACATCCGGTGTCATTATGCTGGTCTTAGTGGTTCGTGAAAGAGTTAATTTAAACAAATAAATACAAAAATAACATAAAAGACAATAAGGGTAATCAATATAATAAATGTCATGTATTGCAGATTTTCTGAATATGTTAGAGGTTAAGAACGTTATGACAGATTTTTGATTTTGGGTGAACTATTCCTTTAAATCAGCAGAGGAAGAAGAGAGAGTGATTCATATGCTTGGAGTGTGTGAGGAGGGAGAATCTGGGTTTGGTGTATTGGTTGGTGCGTCTTTGTGGTTTTATACCACCTCAGTATGGTGTAGACTCAAGCAGGATGTTAGGTCATGGAATTACATGTCACTGTACGAAATTCTGCTTCTCTCCTCCAGAATGCAAGGTTGAGGAGGTCAAAGACACAATGGCTACATCATGTGACCTGGAGACTGAGACCAGCTCTCAGTTAGTTTGTGCAGTAGTGTGTCATAGCTGTGTTGATCACAAACAAGCAAATGGTAGTATTTTAGTCATAGTTGATTTGTTTTCTGTGAAACAGTGCAACTGCTTTTTTTCTACATCCTGTCCACTTTAAGGAAAGAGTTACTACCTCACTCCATGCACGTACTAAAGCCCAGCCTGTAAACTGTTAATCCGAAAGTAATTTAGTAGGGCAGCTTAAATGTGATGCACATCCTGTTTCTGATCTAATGAGTGCTCTATTAATCTCTTTACTAGTTTATATAACAAAGTATAACTTACATGCCAAAATCAATATTAGAAATGATATTTACTCCAATATTAAGACAGACAAATGTCCAAAGTTCTTGGATGAACTTTTCTTTGGCAGCTTTCACGATGTGTCCTCTGTCTTCCAGGGTGTGTAGGCACATCATAGACTCACAGACTAGAAACGGACTGTATGAAACCACAGAGTGAGCTGGACATTGTTACAGGTTAGTGTACGGCATGAAATCATGAGAGGGAGGGATGGAAATAAACATTTCAATTCATGTAGTAGGCCGTACTGTTTAACAGATGGGGTGACTCAACACCTCTTAAATTTAAGAAGGATCGGTTGTTATTTTGGTGAAATCTGCTAGCAATTATTCTTGACTGTCTATGTTGCAAAAATAAGTTCCAGATTAAAACGTATTAATACAGTTATACTAGAAATTAAACAAAAGTCCAAGTCGGGCCGTTTCTGCTAAGACTGATTTGTTTTTATGTTTGGGGTTCCAGAGAACTTAATTATGTATTTGTATCTTATTTTTTTATTTTTTTTATTTTTTATTATTTAGTTTTTTGTTCGTTGTCATTTTTGAACAGAGTCCCATTGTCATTTTTTAAGAAGAAGAATATACAAACAGCTTTTAGAGATCATTGATCAGTTTGTAGCTTATGTAATATTTCCCATCCACTCAAAAATCAAAGAAAAGGCTTTTCATCAGACTAGATATTGAAAAGGAAGGCTCATACACAGTAAGTATTTCTTGATTTAAAAAAACTAAGTTTTCTTGTTTTATTAAAATTAACTTGTTTAATACAAATATTTGAGAAGTGGCAGAAAAAAAAGGCGAGAGTAAGTAGTTTTCATCCCCACAGGCTACTTCACGTTCTTGTGTCACCACACGTGTGTATTCAGTAGGAAAAAACTACTCGGATTGTAAACTTTAAGGGGTAATTCATCCAAAAAGGAACACTCTGTCATCATTTAGGCTACTCACTCTTATGTCCCAAACCCGTGTGACCTTGTTTCTTCAAAAGTTTTTGTTCTTACGGTAAAAGTCAGTAGTAATTAAAACTATTTGGTTTCCAACATTCTTCAAAATATAATCTGTTATATTCCACAAAAGAAAGAAATTAAAACACGAAATGAGTGTAAGTGTGATAACAGAATTATCATTTTTGGGTGAACTATGCCTTTAAGCAAAACTAAATTTGATCATTCAGACTCAAATCAATATTTAATGTCCATTAAAGAATATATTGAATATATTGTTGGTATTAAACCAACTGTAAAATAGTATATAAAACAAATCAAAAATGCATTTTCAGTACTGTATATAAAAACAATAAAGGAATAATCATTAAAAACAAGCCTTGTGAATTACAGTAATATTCTGAATATTTTACAGTTGTTTTGATACCTTTATCTCAAGCTGTGTCAGAGTTTAATGAAGTGAAGTAGGTACAGTATATAAAACATATAAAAATACTATTTCAATGCTGTACATAAAACAATAAAGGCATCATCATAAAAATAACAAGCCTTGTGAATTATAGGGAATAATATTTAGAGATTTTTACAGTTGGTTTGATAACCTTTAAATCAAATGGTGTTGTCGTTTAATGGATTTGTATTTGCATACATCAAAAGTTGTAAAATTATTATAAAACACATACAATGCTAATTCTAAAAACAGAGCCTTGTGCAATAACAGGGATATTTTTAGTATTGGTGTTATAGTATAAGGTATTGTAGTTCAATTGTTTAATTAATTTATATGGTTAATTTGTATTATTATTATATTTATTTTTTTATTAAGCCTTGTGTAATTTAAAGGGCATATATTTATGTCCATCTGAGTTAGTTACGGCTCAAAACAAAACAGGCGTTAAGAGTGTAATTCTTCTGAAACCGAATGTCTAATGAATGTCAAAGGTAAAACTAACTTTACCGCCGTGGCACAACGGGTCTTCCCGATCCAGCCCTTTGCACAATCGCCATCATTTACTGAAACCACACGTCAGACCCCACGCGAAGTAGGCAGGAAAACCATTTAAACTTGGCTTGCGCAGGGTGGGCACAGTTCAGTGCATGACAGCTGCGCTAACATCTGTATGACCCACTGCGGAGTGAGAGAAATGCGCGTGTTAACGGTCGTATTCGCCGTTCTATCTGTCCTGAAGGAGGCTGAAGCTTGGGGTTACAAGAATGGAATACTCCACAACTCTATCTGGCTGGGTAATTATTTCATTTGTTCATACTGATGTGTTGATCCAAACTACTTAAGTGATACATGACCATTTTGAATATTTTAAATTGACTAATTTATGTTTTTGTTGTTGTTGTTTCTTTTGGATTTTTTCCCCTCATATACTGTTTAATGTAAGCACAGTCTTTCTCATTTACTGTTCAACAGGGTTTACACGTTATGCTATTATATTGCAGTGTCATGATTGAATATGTGAGTTGTGTGCATTTCGTTTGGACCCACAGGCAAGAGAGGCATATTTATGGTGCTGCGCAGGGACCTTGTTAAAACAAAGGGAAATGACTTCATTCTGTTACGGTGTACTGCAACTTACCCCACGGCACTCCACAACACTTTCAGCATGGTCCAAGAAACCCACAGATTTCTCTGTAGATTTGGCTTGTTTGATGATAACAAGACACATGAAATATCAATGTGCTTTAAATATATAATAGTTTAACCATTGTGCACTTTAAAAAATTATTTTGAACAATGTTTAAGTTATAGCCTACTGTGGTTTGGTTCAAAACTTATAAATAAATTAATTAGTGTGGGAATTATGGTGCAAAATAGTATGGATTGAACACCACAAAGAAAGTCAAAACAGTGTGTATATTTATAAAAAATATAAAAGTATATTTCGTTTCGAGTCTTCAAACATTTCAGTAATGATAGAATTTGTGTTAGTTGGTAAGAGCATGTTGAAATACATTTGGTCTTGATGGTATAGGCTACTGTAAAGAGCATGGGGTTTGCCAGATTAGACAACCACAGCATTTCTATAAGTTTAGGTGTTATGACGACAAAGCAAAACAAAAAAAACTACTGATATTTCGTTTCGAGTCTTCAAACATTTCAGTAATGATCATGTTGAAATACATTTATGGTATAGGCTACTGTAAAGAGCATGGGGTTTGCCAGATTAGACAACCACAGCATTTCTATAAGTTTAGCTACTCTAAAACTTTATTATAAATTTACATAGGCTACAAAAATATAGTTTATCATTCAAAAATGATACTTTTATGTAGGCGTCATATACCAAAACTTATCAAAACCCCTTTTGAAAATATTTCCCATACTGTATGCAACTTTCTTTAATCACGTATGGTAGTATAGTGGCTTGACCACCACTACACATCTGAAAACACTTAAATAAGCTATAGTGTTTAGCTACATATGAGTCAAATGAGTCTCCCATTTAGAGCCTATCTCAGAAACATGTTTGGAGCTCCCTAATGAGTGCAGTCTTCTGATGTTTGAAGCCAACACAGTAAAAACATTGGCTTATAACAAATTTGAGACAGGATCCAACTTCTTCAAGGTTATTCATGCGTGCTTGAAAACAACTGCAAAGCAGCATGATGTTCTGTGAGCTGCAGATGCTCAAAACAGGCAAAATCTGCTTTAGTGATCTTACCAACAGCAACTGGATGTACATTGTATTTGTACCTTATGTATTCAGGATGTCCTGCACAGTAAAACATCTCTGTTGTGTAAAACCTTCCAAAATAAATGTCCTGTTTTAGGTCTGATGTAATTTGAGTAGACAGGTAGAATCGTTGTTCTGAGACATTGAACAGACCCAGATAACTCCACATGAGTCCTCGAAGCTGATAGTGTTGCCAAATGAGACACATGCTCTCTCTTCTTACAGAGCAAGCAGCCGGAGTTTACCACCGTGAATCTCGCAAAGGAAGATATCAGCTGACATATAGGGAAGCCAAGGCCGTGTGCAAATTTGAGGGGGGTGCTCTTGCTACATATGATCAACTGGAGGCTGCTCGCCAAATTGGTTTGTATCACACTTACAAATTTCACTTAGATCAGATGCCAAAAGAAATAGGAATGGGTCTGGCCTACAGCATAAGTGTTGAAAGCCGAACAAGTCATGCAACTTGGATTACACTGAATAGCCTTTATTATAACAATAAACAATCAGCAAGCAAAATGATAATCAACATTCTCATAGATACACTATATTGCCAAAAGTATTGGATCACCCCCTTCTAATGAAAGGTTTGACTACTTTAGTCATTTCCATGAGTACAAATCTTAATGTTTAAGCATATAATGATATTCTAGGGAATTGTGTGCTTCTAATTTTATAGCAACAGTTTGGACAGGACCCTTTTCTATTCTAACATGACAGTGTCTCTGTGTATCAGGCAAGGGTCAAAGAGAAATGATGATTCAGTCAGTGTGGAAGAACTTGACTGGTCTGCAGAAAGCCAAGTCCTAATCCCAGCTGAACACCTCTGGTGTGACTTTAAATGCAGACCTTGAGCCAAAAACATCACCAAACACCAATGACTTGTACATTCATTATATGGACAAAAGTACTGGGACACCCCCTTCTTTAGAAGAGAAAAAGGCACTTCCAAACTGTGGCAACAAAGATGGAAACATAATTCATGTACTTACAAATTGCATTTCCACCTCTGTTGCAACCTGTACTCATATGGTCATTAGTGTTTGGTGATGAGTTTTAGGCTCAAGGTCTGCATTTAAAGTCACACCAGAAGTGTTCAGCTGGGATTAGGACTTGGCTTTCTGCAGACCAGTCAAGTTCTTCCACACTGACTGAATCATCATTTCTCTTTGACCCTTGCCTTATACACAGAGACACTGTCATGTTAGAATAGAAAAGGGTCCTGTCCAAACTGTTTCTATAAAATTAGAAGCACACAATTCCCTGGAATATCATTATATGCTTAAACATTAAGATTTGTACTCATGGAAATTACTAAAGTAGTCAAACCTTTCATTAGAAGGGGTGACCCAATACGTTTGGCAATATAGTGTGTATTAAATATTTGCACACATCATATAAACATAATTAACCATCCCCAGTGCCACCCAGTGTTATGTTTGAACTGTAAAAGTCATTGTCATGTGTTCCCTGAGCAGGAAGACCTGTTTTTTTTAAAAATTACTTATTAAGAGTATATTTGTTCCAGACATGAGCTCTGATGTATAATAACAACATGTTGTGGTTACTTCAGGCTTGTGGCACTCTGTGTTGAGATCTTGGCTTTCTTTTTATCATCTGTTTGCAGCCTTCAAATGGTGCCCATGGCTCCTCAGAGCACAAGAGCCCTTTGTTCAGTATCCCTTTAAAAAAAGACGAATTCCCTTCAATTATTAGTAGTTGTTTTGTTTTTGTTTTCATGGAGAAAATGTTTTATTCAGTAAACAGTACCTTTTTTGAAATACTGCAGATAATATGAACACTGAAGAAAAAAATGAAATTAACTACTATTCATAATTAATTAACCAACATAATTTATATTACTTATATTTTTATAATTATAATATATTAATTTAAAATATTGTTGGTCATTAAGTTAAAACAGTGTTTAATCATTTCTAATTAATGGAATTTTAGATCAATTATTAAGTCAAATGTTGCTTCATAATAACAGATGTTGAGTATCACAGCATTTGTCATTCTCCCAAAGGGTTCCATGTGTGTGCAGCTGGATGGTTTGACAAAGGACGTGTGGGGTATCCGATTGTTAAAGCTGGCGCCAACTGTGGTTTCGGAAAGGTTGGAATAATTGATTATGGATATCGGCTTAACAAAAGTGAGAAGTGGGATGTCTACTGCTACAACCCCGATGGTGAGTTTGAGCAATGGCAGTTAGGCAATCTTGGGTGGATTTTAGTCATCCGCTGAGAGATTTGGACAAAGTAGTTACACAAATCTTAAGTTTGTAAAGTTTTCTTTGAAAGCTCTCCAGAGTGAGTTGACTGAAACAAAGGAATTGCGTTGTAGTAAAGTATAAATCTCCATAGGTTAAAGACAATTACTTTAGGCACTCAGGCACAGTAAGGGTGGGATGGGATAACTTGGGTCTGGACAAAGACAACCATGACTAAATGTTGGAGGAAAAAGTGTTGGATTTAATTACACGCGATGACAGATAGAAATAGAGGACAGTGAACCCCAGCACAGGACATTATTCACATAAGTTAAATGTAGGAAAAATGTCTTAGATGTGGAGCGGTCAAAACAAACAAGCAGAGAACAAATTCATAAAACATTTCTTGGAAAATGCCTGCTTGTTTTCTCTGGCTCTTTTCTCTTGTATGAATATGGAAGAGTCTAATGAAAAAGGTCCCATACAGTGAATAATCTAAACGAAGCCCTGTGAAAGTTTAACAAGGTGTGGTAATGCATTACCAGAGACCCAGCTGAGTTTGTGACTGACACTTTTCCAAATAAATTCTCTCTGAGAACTTGACTCAACAGTGATCTCAAAAAGAAGCCAGGGAGTAAATAGTGAACTCAGACTTTCAGGTTGAGATGTCCTGTGAGAGATGTTGATTAGGGCTGCATAAAACAATTTTTTTTAGCACCCTCAGATTCCAGATTAGTTGTTGTATCTCAGACAATGTTAACTGATGGACTTATGCAGCCAGTCTTCCCAACCGTTTCAACCCCTTGCCATGCTTGCCAAAGCCTGGCAGGCCATCCCTGGTGTGTCAGTGTGGGAAATGACTATGGTAAGACGAGGTTATACTCTCCAATTCGCTTGAAGACCACCGTGCTTCTGCGGTGTGCTCGCCACCACAGTGTGCAGCGAGGATGCCCAAGTCCTTCGCGCAGAGGTGATGAATCTGCTGGAAAAAGGAGCCATAGAAATTGTTCATCCAGCCCAGACTGAGTCAGGCTTTTACAGCCGCTACTTCCTCGTCCCCAAAAAAGACGGCGGCCTGCGACCTATTCTAGATCTCAGACTCCTGAATTACGCCCTGATGAAAAGGTCATTCAGGATGATCACTTTGAAACAGATCCTCTCGAAAATATGCCCAGGGGACTGCTAGCACTGGCATCGGTCATGCAAGTAGGAGACCTGCAGGCCCTTTCCGCCAACCCTGCTTGCATGGAATTCGGGCCTAACGACTCCAAGGTCGTCCTGAAACCAAGGCTGGGTTATGTACCTAAGGTGCTCTCCACTCCGTTCAGAGCCCAGGTCATAGTGCTTTCCGTGCTTCCCCCCCCGACGGGCAGCCAGGAATCCCTGCTCTGCCCCGTCAGGGCCCTGAAAGTATACATTGAGCATTCTGCCTCGTACATAAAGTCAGAACAGCAGGCTTCGGTAACACGCTGTTTCCGGTACGGTTTTAAAGGTGCAACGAAAGAGAATTTCAAGGAGTGTGTTGAAACTCAGAAATTTCTATTACTTTTATAGATATTTACACTTACTTTGTATAATATTTAATAATAGTTTCACTTGTATTAGTTTGTTTAATTTCACACAGAAAGGATATCAATAGACAGATGTTCGGTGAAATAATGTCAGTTTCAAAAAGGTGTGATGGTCTTTTTAATAAAAAGTAAGTGCATGGGTAGGTATTTCTATAAAGTATCCAGTAACTACCTCATTGAGGGCAGGGCACCAGATGTGTGTGCCACTGATCACCCACTCAAACCACAGACAGAGTTTGGATTTGTCATTTTCTGCATAAGCATAGTGCTCATATTGTTTTGACTCTTTTTATACATCTGATACTAATTTCCACATGTTGAGATGAAACGTGATTCAAACTAATGAAACTGTATGGTGTTGTAGGACTGACCCCTTGAGTCTATTGATTTTTATGCATGCATTAATTTGTACACCTTTGGCACTGTCTTTCCAGCAAAGGAGTGTGGAGGCGTGCACACAGATCAGGGGAAGATTTTAGATTCTCCTGGTTATCCAGAGGACTACCAGGATGAGCAGATTTGCTACTGGCACATTCGTGTGCGCTACGGCCAACGAATCCGCCTGCACTTCCTAGACTTTGACATTGAGGAAGACACAGCTTGCCTCAGTGATTTCCTGGAGATCTATGACAGCTATGATGATGTTTCAGGCTTTGTTGGAAGGTAAATAACAGACGATTTGTTTTATTCACCATTGAACTTTAAGTAAAAATATTGCTGCTGAGAGTTTAGAGTTCTGACATTGTTTAAATTAGCTTCAAAATAATAAAATAAATCTGTCTGCTCTGGATAGATACTGTGGGGACGAACTTCCAGAGGACTTCATAAGTACAGGTATGTTGTTGCATTAATTTAAATTTCAAAAGTTTCTTAAATAGATTTCAGAAGATATCTCTCTATGTTTCTACATTTTCTCTTGCGCAGGAAACGTCATGACTCTGAAGTTCCTTTCTGATTCCTCGGTGACGGGTGGAGGTTTTCAGCTGCAGTACATCGCTGTGAACTCCTCTCAGCTCTTTGACAACCACACTGATGCCTTGTCTTGACCAATGTTTAAAGCACCAAACCCTCTACTTTAATACACCCAAACATTGAATACATTTTTTATATTTTTATTTCTTTACCAAGGGTGCAATATTAAAGCTATTAATAATCATACATTTAAGTGTATATTCCTGTGAACATAAAAAAAATAAACTCTCATAAAACAATTTTTACACTCTCACTAGTTTATTCAACTTGTCTATTAATAATGTCCAACGGTGCATTTAATGTATTACAGTGTATTAATGTGAACACAAGAAATAAGCTGGAATCTGTTTTAATAGATCTGAACCCCTGGGATGTAAAAGTGCCTGAAATTATAGAAACACAAGTATACTTGATCCAGTTGTTACTGTGTACAATACATTCTTCAAAACTCAGAACTCATACGAAGCATAAAATTATACTAATACTAACAAAAAAAAACAATCAGAAGTGAAAAAATACATGATTCTGAATCAAAGAGATTTTAACAGTGCATGCACAATTATTCAGAGTAAGAAATGTTCTGCTTGTTACAGCTATGCATTTCTATAAGGTTTAGCCTTTTAATTATTTAGGCTCTGTGGCCCCTAGCGGGTCCCGGGTCTTAGTTGAGAACTGCTATGATATACTGGATGATGATGATGATGATGATGATGAGATCAGATCTCTGTGTGGAGCACTGGCTGTTGTCAGACTCCGTGTGCAAACAAAAATCTCACTGGATTATTACAATTAATGGCTAAATGAATGTTTGGAAATGTAAACCGATATTTCCTACTGACACACTACTGCAAAAGATATAAACCAAGACTTAAAACCATTTTTAGCTGGTGAAATTACTGTTCTAATTATTTTGGCCACCACTGTATTTGTAAATGTTAGTCAATACACATGCAATTGTTTATTGTTTGTACGTTCAAAGTACAAACATTAACAGATAGGCTGTGATTAATATTGACGAAGTTAATATTAAATAATATTAATAAACTGCAGAAATATTGCTCATTGTTAGTTCATGTTAAATAATGTATCTAACAAATGAGACCTTATTGTCAAATTTCACACAAAAAAACAAATGACCACGGTATCCTAATTATTTGCTCGAATTTTATTCAAGTTTTGGCAAAGTATCTTTATTCAATAAATAATGTATGAGAGGGCGGAGTTGACGTGGGGTTGAAGGTGACGTTTTCAACGCGTCATGTTTGGCGCCAGCATTTTCGCGGGGAGTAAAGAGCGGACAGACGCCGCGTAGCCTTGAGCATTTACAAACAGTGTTGTATAAACTCTCCCGATTCCTCTGATATAGTTCGTGTGTCGATGATCTCGCCTTCAGTGGTCGATAGCGTGTCCTCAGGCGCGAGGTGAGGCATCTTGAGTTGTGTCTGTTGGTGCGTGTGCTCAGGGGGTTGGGTGGGTAACACGACGAGGGTAACTAGCTCGCTAACTCCGCAGTCTTTGTAGGGAAAGTTCCTGTTGGATTAGATTGATTTCAGCAAAAGCAAACACGACGGTTTAAAGGGTTCAATAAACGGCACATTTTGATCTCTCTCTGTTTTATCTCTGTGCCTGCAAGTTGTACGCTCAACGCACATGATTACACAAAAGCTTTAAGGTAACGTTACAGAAGACATTAAGGTCTGATATTTGCATCTCGGACAGCTCAGCATATTAGGGTACACCTACCACTAAAAAACTAGTATTTAAAAGCAAATACATTATGATATTTCGCAGAGAATTTGATAATAATAGATGGCGCATTGTTATTAGCCTCTCGTGCACCTGGCTAGCTAACGTTAAACATCCCATGTGAGGTTTTATTCTTCCCAGATGTGTCATTAAAGTGAAATAGTCGACTGAATTTACATCTCTTGGTCTTGATTTGAAGACATTATTGCCATTTGTTCATCAGAATTCTCGTGCATCGACAGAACACAACGTCCTGCATGCATGCATCGACCCCTGGTCACACTACAGTATAACATTAAAATAGTAAAATATTCATTTTACACGTTCAAATTCATGCATAGCATTTCATAATCAACTATTAAACAAAACTCAGCCAGGGCTATGTTTAAGGGTGAAAGGTGGGAGTCATTTCTAGGGTGCCACAGGTCCAAGGGGCAGAAGTGTTTTGACATTTATTTTTCAAAAGGTTATTTAAAGACCTTCTCCAATTAAACAACTGAACCAGAACTCCTTGAAAATGTTATTGCATTATATTCCGTCTTCTGGCAGTCAAAGCTGTATGCATCAGTTGAATGTGCTTTCCTGTCGTTCAGGTTGTGAGGATGATGGCAGCAGTGCCTCTGTCCAGTGCCAGCCTCCTTCCTCTTCTGGAGTGTCTGGAAGATGAGGCAGCCGGGCTGTCAGAGAAGACGGATGCCTACATCACCATCGCGAAGTGAGGGTTAACCTGCAGTTCTATTGTCTGACTTTTAGTAGCTTTTAGTCAAATATATATGGATTTCTCCTTCATGATATAAGCTCTTTTAATGTTGTTGTGAAACAGTTTTGTCAATCTACACTTTATATGAAATTGTCATTCAGGAGCTATTTTATGTTTAAAGTGATAGTTCATCCCAAATTTGAAAATGGTCCTCTTTTACTAACCTTCATGTTGTTCCAAACACACAATGTTCAGTATAATTAAGATATTTTCTGTTACTCCACTGAAAGTTAATTCCACCAACATTTTTACGCTGCTTAAAGTTCCTAAAGAGGTCATAAAATTCATATGAATTGATTGGTTTCATCAAAGTCTAAGACACAATAGCTTTAAATGATGAACAGATTTAGTCACACGTATGTATTGATCAATGCACACATAGAGTCCACTGAATATGTCAAACGGAAGCTCAAATATTCTTGCTTGATGCATTAGAACCAACCTTATTGGTTCTCGTGTGTGTGTCTAGTGAGCATGCAATCGGTGGTCATTTTTAAAGGTATTTATATATTAATCATGGGACTTTTGTTGTTCTTTTTCTTCCTCCCAGCCGCCTGAATGGAGAGGAAGGGCGTCAGTTTCTGCCTGTAGTTGTAAAGCATTTTGCACGTCTTAGTAAAGTCCTTTTGGTAAGTTTTTGTCCTTTATGAATTACCAGACTAATTCATTGGAACTTTATGAATGTAACTAAATATGTGAATCTATATATATGTGTGTTTTTGTGTATATATATATATTTTTTTAATTATTATGAATAGGCAAAAGTTATTTCAGAAATCTATGTCTTAGCTGTGTCATCAGCCCTGCAGATGAATTATTTTGTCTTTCAGGTTCATATCTCCAGTGAGAACGAGGAGCTGTGTCAGGCCGCATTGCAAGCTTTGGGATTCTGTGTCTTCCACTCACACATTGTTTCAGTCATACCAGGTAGAGGAAAAAGTTGAACTCTTAGTATAATATACTTAATACTTTCCATGAGAAGTTACATCCATAATCTCTTTATCCCCTTTTTTTTGTTGCAGCAAATATTTCAGAAGATATACTGTCTACGCTCTGTAATGTTGTGGTAAAATCAAAAGAGAAGTTTACGTGCACTCGAGCGTTATGGGTGATTTCAAAACAGAATTTCCCGCAAGAGGTGGCATCCAAAAAGGTTTGTTTACCATGCATGTTGTGCTTGAAAAAACCCTTTTTAGCAGCCCTTTACCCCTTAATTTTCCTTTTTTTTATGTTTTTTTTTTTTTTCAGACCTCAGAGATACTGAAGAGTCTAGAGGCCATGCAGACCAGAGAGGTTCAGTCGATCCTCATTGAACATGAATCACTCAATGTCATAATAAGGTTTGTTGAAATTTCCCATAGTTCTCTCTTTCTTGGTAGTGCAGTCTTGCAGTGCTCTTCATATGGAGGTGCTCTGTAAATAAGATTTTGTGGTGAATGTCAGGTTGCTGGAGCAGGCCCCTTCTCAGATGGCTGCTGGAGCCGTGTGCTGGGCCAAGCTGGTTATTCCTCTGGTTGTTCACTCGGCCAATAAAGTGCGCTTGCGTGCAGCAGCAGCCCTGGAGCTAGGCATGCCTCTTCTTCTGGAGAAACAGCAGGAGGTGGCAACCATTGTAGAGCCAATGATGTCTTCTGTAAGTGTATACATTAGTTTATTTGGTTGTGCATATATGAATATATAATAACCGTGATGCTTCTCTATTGCTTTGTTGCCTCTAGATGCTTATCCCTGAAATGCAGAAACTGTTTGCATCTAAAAATGAGACGAATATGCTGAAGCTCTGGCCCTTGTTTGTGAGACTTCTGGGGAAGGTAAGATATATTTGGGCATTAAATAATGCTCATCAAGTCTCACTATTTCCGTTCTAAATCTTGAGATTGTCATTTTGGATAAGTAAGGGTTTCTATTGTATGTTGTTTATTTTCAGTTGCTCCACAAAGGCGGTGCTTTCATTAATTCCTTGCTGTATTTAGAGGAGTTGGGTTTCCGCAACTCTTCTCCTAATATTAAGAAGATTGCCTTCATAGCTTGGAAGAGCCTCATTGATAATTTCGCCCTTAATCCAGGCAAGTTTATTTTCTTTATTTAGGTGTAATAGCCACAGTCACTGAAAACACAGTTTGCTTTCTAGAAAAAAAAGTAGTTTTTTATGTTTCTCGTGGTACGGATAAAATTGTGTTTCGTGGAGTGAATGTTTAAAAATACTTATTCAGTAACCTCAGATGAGGTGGAAATTCATTGGTCAAAAGATGTGGGAACCTTTTGGACCCATATAGCAATAGTTAATGGCTTTTTTTAAACCTCTTTGCTTTTCCTCAGCTGTAGTTTTCCAAGTTGTAATGGTTTCTCTTGAGCAGATATCCTGTGCAGCAGCAAGCGTCTGAAGCTCCTCATGCAGCCCCTTAGTTCCATTCAAGTCAGGACTGAAGCTCTTCTGCTCACCAAGCTGGAGGTGTGGTGGTACCTTATAGTCAAGCTCGGACCCAACCTATCCGCTAACTTTGAACAGGTCAATTTCACTGTGTTTACATTGATGAATAATGCTTTTTGGTGCTTCTAGATAGTTGTAACCGTTGTATGGCTATGGTCTTACTAGTTACTGAGAGCAATGTGTATCTCTATCCCTTTTTTCCATCACTCTCTTAAAGGTTGGTGTACCACTACTGCACAGCACACTTCCTTCTGATTCTCCACTGCTAAGCCCGACTACACCTGCTCGAACCTCTAACACAAGCAACGGCACCCCTAACACCCCTAAATCAGGTACAGCTCACTTTCTCTCATTTTGCTTTCATCTTATAAAAGGGTTATAATGAGATTACATCCTTTTAAAGTCAGCATGAAGTGGTAATTCACACCATATATTTTCTAAATTAATGTTTTTAAATCTTACTGTGATCAATTTGTCCATGCATATGTTTAATCTTTTACCCCAACCTCATCATTTATCAAAGTCAGTCTTCTGCACTGACTGCCTTCTCTCTGGTGATCTTTACTGGACTACTTCATTTAGTCAGCTTAAATATTTCCTTTCCACAATCAACTGCGAAGCTCACATCTCCCTCCATCGAGTCAACAGCTGATGAATAGAATCAAAACCCCACCCTACATGTATATTTTTTTTTGACGTAATGCTTCATCTTTCTGTACTCCAGGCATTCCCTCCTGCAGCACACCAAGCACTACACCTTGCATGAATCTGAACAGCAGTGTTCAGGTGGCTCAGTCCTACCGCTCCATTCAGCTCCTGGGTCTAGAGATGCTCCTGCACTGGCTTGTGGGTCCGGAGGTTACAGTCACAGCAGCTAGAGAAAATCTTCAGCTCAGTCTGGGTAATCATACACACAGTATTGTCTAGAGCAGTGCTTCCCAAACCTGTCCTGGAGGGCAGGAGATAAGTCTCCCTTATCTAACACACCTGATTCCACTCATCAACTCGTTAGTAGAAACTGTAAGAACTAAATTGGGTGTGTCTGATTAGGGAGATATAAAAAAAGGGGCAGGATAGGTTTGGGAAGCACTGGTCTAGAGCTTTCAGTGATGCTTCCAAGTTAAAGTGGGTCCAACTTCAGTCTGTACAAAGTTAATGTGAGTGTCATTAGAAATCTATAGATGTTCATAAGGGTTTGTACACTTAAGAAAAGTCTGGTAATTCCCAGTCATGGAAAGTTGAAACCAAGAAAGGTTTGAAAAAGTAATGCAAGTAATTAAAAGTAATGTGAGAAGTATGAAAAATAGAATATTTGTGAAATAAATAAATTATATTATTTGTTAAACATTTGATCTGCTCACATTTGAGAAGATCTTTTTAATTTAACCACAAAGCTGATCATAGATATTTTCCTCAAGTCATGGACATTTATTGCTAAAAATGTGTATGGACCCTTTTAATATAGCCTGATATATTGAACCTTATTATTGTAATTATTATATGCTAACCGTGTCAGTGTTTCATCATCTGGTTTGTTTCCAGAGCCCCTGACGCACCCACTCTTTACCAGCCCTTCCACCTTCAGTAGACATGCCTCCACCCTCATATCATCCGTCAAAGAAGGCTTCATTACTGTGGGAAAACATGCTCCAGGTATTCAACATCTGCACAATGTAACCTGGATTTAAGAGGCCAACTTAAATTTTGTCTTAGCTGTTTTTCTTATTGGCCTGCTTGGAAGCAAAGGTCTATTATTATATTATTATTATCATTATTAATATTATTATTTAGATCATTTACGTTTAATCATTTAGCAGACGCTTTTATCCAAAGCGACTTACAAATGAGGAGAATAATAGAAGCAATCAGACCTTTGAGAGAGCAACAGTATACAAGTGTCATGACAAGTCTCAGTTAGTCTAGCACAGCTAGGTTGTTTTTTGTAGGAAAGAATAGAGGTAAGTGCGAGTTTTAGTTGGTCAGGTGCTGGCGAAAAAGATGTCTTTAGTGGTTTTTGAAAATGGCTAAAGACTCCGCTGTTTGAATTGAGATCGGGAGGTCATTCCACCAGCTGGGCACAGTCCAGGAAAAGGTCATTGAGAGTGATTTGGTACCTCTTTGGGATGGCACCACAAGGCGTCGTTCACTTGCAGAACGCAAGCTTCTGGAGGGCGCATAAGTTTGCACTAGCGAGTTTAGGTATATTGGTGCAGCGCCAGTTGTTGTCTTGTAGGCATGCATCAGTACCTAGAATTTGATAGGAGCGGCTACGGGTAGCCAGTGTAACCTGATGAAGAGAGGGGTAACGTGAGCTTTTTTCTGCTCATTAAAGACCACTCTGGCTGCTGCATTCTTGATCAGTTGCAGAGGCTTGATAGTACATGTGGGAAGGCCCACCAAGAGAGCACTACAATAGTCCAGTCTGGAGAGAACAAGAGCTTGGACAAGGAGTTGTGCGGCTTGCTCTGACAGGAAGAGTCTAATCTTCCTAATGTTGTATTAGGCAAATCTGCAGGACTTAACTGTTCATCGATCACAACTGTTGTCTTCCAACTCCGAGATCATCGATAGGGTTCCAAATTAAAATTAAAGAAATGCTCACACTGTCCATGTTCATCACCTGATATGAGTGTTTATTTTCCACAGAAGCGCTCCTTAGTCTCATTTGGAGCAACCTGATCTGTTCTGTCAGCACAACAATAGAAGCTGGTATGTTAACATTTGCGCTCTCTTAGAAAGTCAAAGCTAATTTGCAGAGATACTTTGTGTTGTTGATACTGGCTCAAAGTAATCTAGAAAGTTTCCTGTCAACAGGTAATAAGAAGGAAAGACCGGGGTCAGAGGTTCTCACGCTGCTTCTACAGGCTTTGCAGTCCATCCTGTCCTCAGATGATCTGCCTGCTGAGCATGCCCTGGTAAGATGGCACTTCATGGTGAAAATGACCTGCTAAATGACTTGGATGCTGAAAGTGTTACCCAACACGGATGCAGTCTGGCATGCTTAAAATATACTACCTTTGGACTCAGTAAGATAAGAACTTTCTATTCATAAAAAAAGAAAAACAAATCCTGAATAATTATGAGACTAAAGACTGGAGTAATGGATGCCAAAAATTCAGCTTTGCCATCACCGTAATAAATTATATTTTAAAATAAATTTAAATAATAAAAAAAATTCAAATGATATAGGTTTCTCACTTACTATTTTATTGTGTTTTTAATCATAAATGTAGCCTTGGTGACACTGACACTTTAAAAGCTTTACAAATGTCTTTTTGTTTGTTTGTGTGTATTCATCTAAAAATGTTAAATAGGTTGTTGATTCATCTCTGCTGTTTGGACACATCTTCATTATTTCATTATTTGCTGCAGCTTTTGTTGGAAGCCACGGTTAAGGGAATACCTCAGAAGGTGCTCGGTTCTGCAGCTTATCAAGTGGCAAACATGGATGTGTTAAATGTAAGTGCCTTTATAGCCCTTATTGTAAAGCCTTGCTAAATGTATCAACATTTTTATAGAATTGTCACCCTTTGAATTCATGCATGTTTGTATATCATGAATGTGTAAAAGATTCTCCATCTTTTTCAGGGTACACCAGCACTTTTCCTAATACTGCTAGTCTTCAAAAGTAACCAGCTCTCATCCCTTCTTGAAGATGAGAGGTAAGCATAAATCCTTCAAATAGTGTTTTGTTCCAGAGATTTTTTGCAATAAACCTTTTAAAAGCGCAGTACTAATATTTCTGTTTCCATTGAAACCATTTGATTGCTTAACTGGGGCAACTTTTTCTTGCATTCGGTAGGTATTTTTCAAGCCTGGAAACCCTTGTGAGCTGTGGGTTTTGTGGACCTACATCGCCCCTGGCATTTGGAGAGGCTGTTTTAGGAGCGATTAGTGGGAGTGTGGAGGCTGTTAAGAACAAGAAGCAGCTCTGGAGGATGTGGAGCGCGGTGGTAAACCCTCTGACGGACACCATCACTCGGGTATTAAATTCAGATCATCAATACTGTAGAATGAATGTGCATTTCAGTGCCAGTCAAAACTCGTATTTCAACACTAAGCGATAAATCATCGTTTCCAACAACAGACCAATGAAGTGAATCAAGGAGATGCTCTGGAACATAACTTCAGTGCCATTTACAGCGCCTTGATGTTCCCAGTTCTTCACCTGCTGCCTGGTTCGTCCCTACCCCAAGTAAGAGATCATTTTGGCTACATTGCAGATGCTTTCTCCAGTATTATGCAAGTGCTTCATATGACATTTACTTAACTTTTTCTTTAATAGACCACTCAGAAGGCCGTGATCTGTACGTGGTCCAGGCTTTACAAGGCGTTTGCTCGCTGCTCAGCTTTGGTAGCCACAGCAGAGGAGAACATATGCTGTGAAGAGCTGTGTGGCAAGATCTCTGCCTCTCTTGACACCGACGCTCTGAAAGTATGGCCTTTCTAACTATGTCGTAAAGTGGAAGATTTATTCAGCTGTGCACCTAATTGGAGTGTTAATTTATATGTATAATATATTTTTTGTTGTTTCAGAATTTGTCGATGTTAGATGCAATGGCAAATATCTTGCTGATCATCATTGAGTGTATGGACTTCTCTCCTTGCACCCCACAGTTCCAGCAGAAGATGAAATGTAAGGCTTTTGCTTCAGTTTCAAATGGCCAAAGTTGTATAATGGCACTGTTTCACTATTTTATTTTCATATTCGTAGCTCCTCGTACACCTTTGAGTTGGGTACGCAAGAGGAGCAAAGCTCTGGGCAATCTCTCGACCTTCCACACTCTCCTGATGCAGACTCTAGATGCTTTCCTGGCTGTGGATCTCTCAGAAGCATCTGTAGATTCCACCAGTGGAGTTTTCAGTGGAATTGGCTTGACGCTGGTCTCTAACTTGTCAACACTTTTCACTAATATTACTCTACCCACGTTCATACAAGAGGTGCTGTCCACCCTCACCAAACCACTTGCGCGACTTTTTGAACAGTTCTCCAGGTGTGACGTTTTCTTATCCTTCATACTTTGAACAATCTTTTTTTCATTGTCTAACACTGTTTTTTTTTTTTTTTTCATGAAAGTCATGATGAACCATCAAAACTCAGTGCGACACTAGTACCCAAGGTAAGAATTTACCCATCTATGAATTTGAAATCGAATCCACAGATCTGATGTGTAGTCTTTTTAAATGTAGAGTATGGTTTGCTTTATTTATTTGCTATCTCTCTCGTAGTTGGAGAAACTGGCCACGGACCTGCTTTGCTGCCTTCAGACACAATCAACTCTGCATGACGATGAGATGCTTGCCGTGTTGTCTCCCTTGCTTTGTGTGCTTTTCCCACACAAGAGCAAACAGATTCGTACTGCAGTCACGCAGTTCTGGAATGCCACCTTTGGAAATGCTCTCACCTTGACTTACCCTGAGCCTCTCAAGTATGTTTTCATGCCATTGTTGGGATTTGTTGTGTATAATGTAGTATAGGCACATTTTCAGATTTTTAATTAAGCAAGTGTGCTTGTCTTAAAATTAGTCGTAATTATTGTTTTGTAATATACATTTTTTCCTCCCCTCAGGTCTGTTTTAAGTCAGGCTAAGCAAAATACTCCATTGATTTTACCTGGTTTTGAAGCTGTTTATGCACCAGATGATTGCAGCGGACAGTACACGGTACGTTCAGTGTTTCGTCCAGCGCAAATGATTGTCCCTACAGTGATGTAATATGTGAAGAACACAGAAGTGTAAACACAGTAAATTTATCTCAGTCAAACATGTTGGTTTTTCTTTTGCTCTTAAGCGAGTTCTAAACATGTGTTCTCTAATCAGGGTGAGAGTTCTCAGCTGGACCCACAGATCAGTGGGGTAAAGATGACCTCTGTGGGAAAGAGGGACTCTCTTCTGGCAGGAGAGCTTAAAGGAAGAGGCTCTGCAACTGCAGCAAAGCCAGTGGCTGTAAGTAATAAGTGAAAATGCATCTAAACTTAAAAATATCAATGGTATTAATTAGCAACCAGGGTCCTTCAATTCACCTCTTGCCTCTTTAGGTAAAGCTGGATTTTGGATCACCCAAGCCCTTGAAGCGAGAAGCTATTGAGGAGGAGGCATCAGTGGATTTTGTTTTTATTCCCCCTGAGACAAAGGAGAAGAGAGTTCTAACTGAGCACCAGAAAGAGGTCAAAAGGACTAAACGGTAAGTATGGTTAAAGGTCTTTGTAAATATTATTTTTTTTTGGTGTAGCAGGTCTCTTAAATTGTGAAGGTAGCATTTTTTTCCCCCTTTCATTTCATGTGAATCCTAGTGATGTCTTTGTGGTCATGTCATCGCTATGCTTCTTTAAAGTGGAAGTGAAGCAGTCAGTTAAGTTTACACTATTTAGTAAAGTGATTTCCACTTTGATTAAAAAATATATAATGCACATGATTAATGTAACCATTTAAAACAAAAAAGGTTGTTTTATAGCTTTTGGAGCAAGGGCGCCTCCATCTTGCAGTACCACCGTGTGTGACATCACGGGTTTGGTTCGCTCCGATGGCCAGTATAGTAATATAAGCATTTCTTTACATTTTGAACACACAAATGTTATTTTAACACAAAAAAAAATAGGTTTTCACCATCATTTGGATGAATATTCAACATCAAACTGTCTATATGCTAAGTTTTGATCGTGGGATCCCAAACATTTGTTTTCATAATGCAAGGTGCAACTTGATGTAAACAAACAACGCTTCATACAGTATCATTCATGTCGCATTTTATTGTTATTCAGATCATTCAGACATATGCATTACATTGACTGGTTCACCAGTTGTATGCATCATATTTTATGTTCACCTGCGAATACAATTAGCTTTCTTGCTGTTAACAGGCTGTAGTGTTTAACTAATCCCCTATCTGAACGATCAGGCCAGTGCTGCTTCCTCAAAGTTTATCATTCTCACGTGTTTTAAGCCTTGTCAGTTTAAATATTAAAGTGTTTTAAGCCATTCAAGCATGAGACCGCACGAAATGGATTACAATGCGGTACTTACACGCCGTGATACGCTGTGATAGACCTTTTCTGAAAGAGATTAAAATGCGGTACTCAGCGTTGTGATTATTTGTTACACACACACACAGCTCGGCTCGGACAGCACATGAGTACCAAATTGAGCTTTCTTTCTCACCTTCATCAGAAAATACACACAAGCACGTCGGAATGGCAGTCTCGAGGAGTATCCACATAAACAAGTATTGTTTCCGATCCGCACTTTACTCCAACCCAGCAAGTTCACAACTTCAACCCTAATTCTGCTCGGTCCCATCGCCGTATCGACTCAAATACATAAATTGCACTTATTATGGACTCAACAGTGCTTTCAAGGGCATCTTCCTCCATTTCAAAACAAGTGTGTGTTCAAAATGTAAAGAAATGTTTATATTACTATACTGGCCATCGGAGCGAACCAACCCCGTGACGTCACACACGGTGGTACTGCAAGATGGCGGCACCCTTGCTCCAAAAGCTATAACAAAACAACCTTTTTTCTTTAAAATGGTTAACATGTTTGTTATATATATTTTTTATTATTAAAATGGAAGTTATTTTCCTAAATGTAAACTTGACTGACTGCTTAATTTCCACTTTAAGCTTTTTTTTAAATAAGAAATTGTCAAGAATGATGTTTTTCCTGTCTTGGCTCTAAATTCTGCCTTGATATTTGTTTGTATAAGGGTTGACATTCCTGCACTGTATAATAATCTGGATGCCTCCCTGGACACCACAGCCTTTTCACAGTATACACAGAGTCAGGAAGAGTCCATGTATGTATTGGAATTATTATTATTATTGTTATTTTTTATTTATTTTTTGGTCACTGTAAACATGTTTCTTTTAGGGACAAATTGACAAAAGATGAAAAGGATCAACCAGAGGAAGAAGCTGATATTCAGCTAAAGGTAAAATGGTATTTTTAAACTCTGGCACTACAGTTTTGATTATGTGGAGGATATGCCCGCATGCTTTCTGTTAATGGTATTAATTGGTTCTAATGTTTCCTTCCCCCAAGGAGGTTACCACAACTGAGGAACCGACCACAGATGTTAAACTAACCCAAGAAGGCACTGGGTCCGTCGTAGAAACACCAGAGAAAGCTACACAAAATAAAGATCAAACTTCAGAGAAGTATCAATCACCATCCAGTGACATCTCGGTTGATGTGAGTGGGCATGAGAAAAGTGGACTTGAGGAGACCAGCCCTAATGTTTCAAGGTTCATCTGATATGATATCAGGTACACCACCTAAACCCAATAGCAGGCGTCAGTCGTTCATAACCTTAGAGAAATATGATGAAGGGAAATCACCAAGTCCTGCAAGTGTTGCATTTACTGGTCCGCACATTCGCAAATCGAGTAGACTAAGTTCTTCAAAGGCATTGGATGTTACTGCAAATGACTCACAATTTCAGACTACAAAACAGGGCTCTCGAAAGAGGAGCAGCACTGACCCATCTGCTCAAAATGAGGAAGTAAAAGATAAGATGTCAACAGGAGGTCATTGTGGTGACAGTACAGATGAAGAAGAGGATGATGTGGTCCCAGATATCCAGACCCAATTATCTGGTGACATGTCAGGTGATAAGAAAAGTCCTGTGTCCAAAGCCAGTGTAGAGGAACAAGATTCTCCTGAAAAAGATTCACAGAGTTTTGCTGATTCTCAAGCTAGTCAAGAACCAAGAAGGTCAGGCAGACGGCGAAGTAAACCTGTACGCCCAGGGGAAGATCCAGGGGAGATGAAAAGCAAATCTCAAGAACAAGTTGAAGATTCTGCGGTGACAAATACTCCGAAGCCCACACCATCTCCAACAATTAGCACTTTGACTGGAAAGAGGAGAAGTAAGGTTATTGACGACAGTAAGGTTGGAGACCAGTTGAACAAAGGAATAAAAGGAGAGCTTAGCCAAAGTAATTCACAGATTTCCTCTGCAGAATCTTCACAGGCACTTCCACCGGTTCCAATAGTTATGTTTGGTAATAAAGAGCCAAGCCAGACTTTGTCCTCTTCTGAGAGTTCTATAGCTCAATCGGATAGCCAAAGCAAAGACAAATTGCCAACTCTCAATGAGTCTGAGGGTCTGTCACCGGGTAGACCTACGAGGAAGACTAGAGCGCACCTTGAGGAATCAACAGACAAGGAAGCAGAAGAAAACAATCCTCATAATACTCCATCCCCTTTGAAAAAGAAACCTTCACAGACACCTCTGTCTGATTCTGAAACAGATAGCCAACAAACTGCCCGAACACGAAGAACAAGAAGATCTGAATCCCATTTACTGGAGCTGGCTGGTTCGCAGACCAAAGACGATCTAAGTCAGACAGACTCTCAAACACTGACAATAGTAAAGGGCAGAGCTAAACGAAGGAAAACTGCAGAAGAAGAGACGGACTCTAGTTTTAGAGATGCCACATCAACTGCAAATACTGAGGAAATAAGTGCTAGCCAAGATTCCTCAGAAGGTCTTGGTAGATACAGAACTCGACGCTCTAAAGGTTTGCTGGCTCCTACCGACAACACCGAGTCTGAAAACTCTGATAGCCGACAAGATGGACCAAGGCTTAAAAAGAGACCCCGGCAACCATTATCCACAGAGGTGCTGCCAGTTGCCACAGAACATATAGTTACCGAGATGGTGCCAGATAAGGACAGTGTTGATGTTTCAATGGAGATGTCACAGGATGAGGCAGATATTGAAACTAGTTTGAATATTTTAGTCATTGAGACCGAAGAACTTGAGCAGAAGTACAAAGAGGTCCCTGTCCCTGATGGTGTACCACATGAACAGATTACCTCTGAAAAAGAAGCAGATGATGTCAAAATTAAGATCGAACTGAAGACTGGAACTGATACAGATGAGAAGGAGGTCATTATTGAGAAAGCAGAAAGTGAAGAATTGAATTCATCTTCACAGATTGGATCGGAAGATTTAAAAGAGAAGACTAACATTCTGCGTAAATGCCCACATACCAGGGGACGGGGCCGTGGGCGTAGACGATCTAGAAACTGCAACTGCTTTTCAAACAACCGTGATGTGTTCTCACAGGGCAGTGACTTCCAAGAATCGCAGGATCTGAAAAGTGAGCAGATTCCACTTGTCACTGATGCCCTAAACTCTCAACCTGAGCAGTCAAGCTCAACATCTGTAGCAGAGAAAAGCGAGAGCTCAGGAAATTCAGATGCTGATGTTCAGCCATTTTCAGCCTTGCCTGCTCCGCTCCCATCTGAGGTTTTGCCTTCTGAAAATCCCATTGCAATGCTTGGTGTAATTGTTTCCCAGCTGTCTGAAGCAGAGGAAGGAGCACAGCTTAAATCATTCAAAACAATGGATGAATCAAACAAGGAGCATGTAGAGCTCCCAGAGGCTGAGACAAAGCAGTTGGAGAGTCATGGATGCACAGGTAGTCAAAAGCACAAAGAAAATAGATTGGAAAACAATTCAGTAAGTCAAGAACCACTCCAGAGTTCAACACCTCAAGACACATCTCCAAGTCAAGGTCGCCCAGTGGAAGATGCACCTATATGCCAAGAGCAGCTAGAGTCTTCCCATGTCCAGCAGGAGGATGCAGTTAACCCAGCAGTGCAGGAAAGTGAAGACCTTGCTGTTTCTGAGCGGAGTGGAGAAAATGTTATGTTGCCAGAAGAGTCAAATGCCAAAGAATTGCTTGACAAGGATGTTGCTCTTGTTGAGAAGGATGAAGACACTCAGAGAGACAACCGGGATCGTCCTGTGGATGCACAAGACGAGACGTCTGTACCCCCTGAAAGTAGTACCTCTGGAGCCTGCTTAGATTCACCACCCAAGCCTAAACTTTTGGACGCTCTTAGTGGTGAGCTAGAGCTTGGCCAGAGTCCGAGCAGAAACCGATCTTTTGGCTGGTCTCCATCTGCCTCTCCATCCACCAGTATTCTGAAGAAGGGACAGAAGAGAGCATGTGAAGAGGATACACCCTCCCCTCTTCATAAGGTATTTGACAGTATACTATATTTAGGAAATTGAAACAAGAATGTAAGCTCATTTGATATTTTTATTAAACCAATTCCTCTTTTGTTTTGCAGTCTCGTCGAGTGTCTTTTGCAACTCCAATTTATCATCAAGAACTGGCTGATGATATTGATCGACGTAGTCCAGTTATTCGCACAAGCTCACCTAGGTCAAAAGTCTTGAGTGGACAGTTGAAGGTGTGATGAGTTTTGAAATCATTATATCTTGGATATAAAACTGATTAAATTTAACTTTTCTTGACCTATTGTTTATTTTGTTCAATTTTATTACAGTATATCACTACACCCACAAAAGGATATACGAGTCTAAGTCCACGTAGCCTCCGTAGCCCTGGATCCAAAAGCTCAAAAAAATGCCTGGTAAATATTCTCTTGTCTTGTACTTAAATTTTTTTGGTGTATATTGCTCTCATAAAGTCTGCCTTTTCATAAAGATTTTTTTTTTTTGTAATTCTGAGAAATTAAGAGTAAAGCTTGAGTTGTTAATGTTTAATATTTGTCATGTTATTCAGTTGCATCAAATTTCAGTTTATTTGAACAGTTTATTTGCTCCAAGCTGAAATGGTGTTAAAATGTTCCCATTTCTTTTTCATAGATTTCAGAGATGAGCCTGGAGCCACGTCCTATTGCTAAAGATTGTGTTTACCCAGCACTTGTTGGCTGCTCTGCCCCTGTAGAGGCTGTTTACCACAGATATCTTCCAACATGTGGTAAGCAAGATCACCCATTTCCCCTTCTGTACATCTTGGCTTCAGTTCATTAAGTTCATTCCTCCGTTTTAATTTTATATCCTTGTCAGCTACAAATACATCAAAGCATTGATTGAGTGGTATATCTGACAGACGTCTCCGTGGTAGACATACCATTTCTTCACCTAAACAGTTCAAGCAGTTTCTTCTTATCAGTTGATTTTATCACAGATCTGAAGGATGTTTTCTATGGTATTGATGTAAAGAATGTAAGTAATTGGCATACCTGTTTATTTCTCTTTGTGTTTAGGCCTCGTGGCTTTGGTCAGCTTGTTAGAGCAAGAAACATCAAAACGGTTGGAGACCTGAGTGCCCTTACCCCAAGTGAAATCAAGTCTCTTCCCATTCGCTCGCCTAAGCTGTCCAATGTGAGGAAAGCACTTAAAATCTATCATGAACAGCAGGTAATTGTACATCTTTACAATAGTATCTTTCCCTTTTATTATGAGAGATAATTTCTTCTCACATTTGGCTATACAGAGAAAAGGGCGTTCTGATGATCTGAAGAGTTTTGACGAAATGGAGAAAATGACATCTGAGCCTGAAGAGATGGAGCTTCCTCAAAACCAAGAGGAGGAGCAAACACTAGGAGAGGTTCAAGGTTAGATATTTGATTTCGTCTGTCAAATCCATCATTGGTGACACTTTCAACATTACAATGACTTGACTCATGACTCCCAACTTTTTGCAGATGACAGACCATCAGAAGTGGAAGCAGATTCAGAACCGATGGCTGAGGAGAACAAATCTCGTGATTTGCTCTCAGATGTTGAAGCCCTTAGTGGACACTTAACTTCAGAGGAGCTTGGTCGCTGCTCACCCAACCAGCTGGGCCTGATGCACGGACATCTGAGTGGAATGATGAGAAGCATCGTGACCCACATGCAGTCCCGCTTGCAGAGTAATCTTGATGAGAGCTTACCGTGAGGACATTGAGACATTTTCCTGATATAAGAACTCCTTTTTAACTTGAAGATTAACAGGACTGCTCATTTCTCAAGTTTTAGCTTGGATTTTAGAATAGATGAATTTCTAATTATGCTCTTTCAGAGAATAGACTTCAATGGCCGAACGCCATTTTCATTGATACTTAAGTGTCAATGTATTTTATGAAGTGTTTTTTAAGCCTGTAAAATTGTGCGGAGATGCCAAGGAGACTTTTTTTTTTAAATAAAGTTATAGTATTAATAATGTCTTTGTCCTTTTTCCTTTAATGATCGAGGAATGTTTTTTTTTTTTAGGGATTCACTTTCTGCAAACCACCAAATTACAAATACATATTTATAACAGGAAACAGATTGACTGCAGAAGCGTGATGTACTTTATTAGCTACTGATACAAAGATAACTTTTTTTTTTTTTGCTGTGAAGCCCCACTTTACAAGGTTTTTAAGGTTTCATTAGCATTAAATGCATTAGTTAACATGAATTAGTAATTTATTAATCTTAATGATTACTTTGACATACTAATTTGTTTTTATATTATACTAATGCGTGTTAAAACTAAGTTAATAGGTGAAAAAAATGTATCAGCTAAAGTTAATAAATGGGACCTTAGCTGATAGGTGAATAATCTTTTATCAAGCAAGTACTCTACAGAAGTGAACATTATGGGATGGATAAGGAATATTATAGTTATATACTATAAAACGGATAGTTCACTGAAAATTCCGTTTTTTACTTTTATCATCTTCAAACATGAAGATACTTTTTAATAATTTTTCATTTTTGTCCCACTTGAGCAGAATTTTCATGCTTCAAAAAAAAAAGAAATAATTTAAAACAAGTCTTCTAAAGAGACACGATTGCTTAATGAGATAAACAGTTTTAATTAAGGATTTTTTTATATTTTTTAACCGTCAGTCAATGCTCATAGATCACTTAAAATATGATAAATGGAAGTCCAAATGAGTTTAATTCTTGGTTCATATGAATTACCAGGTTCCTATGAATTTTTGTAATTCCCAAAGTGTAAAACAATTGTGGGCAAGGGAATTTCAATAGGCAGTCAAAAAATATAATTGTGTTCAGAAGGTGAATGAAAGTCAGAAGTTTGGAATGACATGAGGTTGCGTAACAATTTTTTAAGTGAACTGTCTCTTTAAGATATTTTAAAGTTCAAAGGAAACTTCATCCTTTTGTTGTTGATCAATTAAAAAAAGAGAACAAAATCCATGACAGGAAACAGATTGACTGCAGAAGCGTGGTGTGCTTTATTAGCTACTGATTCAAGGTATACATCTTCCTCTAACCCCACACCTACAGAATCAAAGAAACAAAACATGCAAACAGTGGCCAGCCTTCAGCAAGGGAGGGAGGAGCCTTGTTTTTAACATCAATACATTTTCACTTTAGAGGAAATGATGGCCTGTCCTCAACTTAAGTTTTTTTTTCCATTTCATTTCATGTGGCAACCTTAGTGCCTCTGTTTGGTTATTATAAAACATTGAATTTCTGATTTTCCTTTTTCACGTATAAAGTGAACCATGAGCCCATCTCTCATTGTGCAAGCATTTCAGTGTTAAAACTTTCAGGATGGCCTTTGAATTCAGTGTGATTGCAATATACAAAAATAATGGGCTCCAGTTACTTAACTGTTAGAATAGAACAACAAAGATAAATACAATTGTCTGTGACTTAAATAGGTATGTATAATTTGTCAGTTTCTCATGCCACAACCACAATAGACTTTGTGACATGGGCACAAATGAAATTTCCTAACAGTAATGAGGACAAACAGTAGCGTAAGTACTTGGACTAACATTAGTACACATAAAATAGTTTGTTTTGTCTGAGTGGATATCAAACTCCCTCATCCACAGGGAGTTTGAGAGGGCAGTAGTTGTATTTAGATGGCTTCCACATAGTTGGCAGGGAGCATGCCGGTCTTTCCAGTACGCTGCACAGTGCCATACATCCAGCCCTCATCGATAGACTGCACGTTCACAATGACATCGCTGTCCTTGAAGGACACTTCATCGTTATCTGTAGCAGCGTAGTCATACATGGCACGGACACTTTTCTGTTGAAGAGAAAAGGGACAATTTTAAACAACCAACTTCACCATCAAATACACCGTGAATATGTACGATACGATATTAGCATTATACTACTATGATAGTGAAACTGGCAGTGATCTCTCAGTACTTACTCCAGTGGTTGAGGGATGTGAGGGGACAGAAGAAACGGTGGTCTGTTGTGTTGCCACAGAGGAGGATCTCTGCTGAACCTCAATTGTCTTGGTCTGTGTGTAACCTATATGACACAACAGCACAGATGTAATTGTATATATTTCTCTTACACTAGTTAGCGTTCAGATTTTTGCCTATTTTAAACTTTCTACTAGTAGATTTGAATCATTTTTTGTAATAGAGAGATGGTAGGCCAGGTCAACAGTTTTACAATCCGTTTTAAAGCCTCAGCAGTTACAACAGAACGAAATGCTGTAGCATACTGTACACTTAACAGTTTGAGATGTGCAGGAATTGAGACAAACCATTATGGAGGTGATATATATATATATATATATATACACTGAACAAAATTATAAACGCAACAGTTTTGTTTTTGCCCCCATTTTTCATGAGCTGAACTCAAAGATCTAAGACTTTTTCTATGTACACAAAAGGCTTATTTCTCTCAAATATTGTTCACAAATCTGTCTAAATCTGTGTTAGTGAGCACTTCTCCTTTGCCGAGATAATCATCCACCTCACAGTAGTGACATTCTTTAAAGTTACACACAAATTTTTCAGACTTTTGAACACATTTACCTCAAAATGACGAGACCTATCTACTCACAGCTTATAGCGATGAGAGAGGGGAACACGGGAATATTTCCTGATCATAAATGTATGGATTTAGTTCAAATCAGTCTCGTCCAATGGACTAAAACATACACTGTTCCGGTAGTGACATGAAAAATGTGGGAAATTTTTTACACAAAGTTTCATGATTTTCAAAGAAAATAAATAAATACATATACATATATATATATATATATATATATATATATAAGCTTACTAATATTTAAAATATTATTGTGGGTTTCAATAGATAATAGAATGATCTTAATAATCATCTAAGATTTGAATACCTAAATGTTTTTAAATGTGGTTTTGTTTTACAGAAAGACAGACACAGACAGACACGCACGCACGCACGCACGCACACACACACACACACACACACACACATTATCCCATTAACTTATTTTTGTCCATCTTTAATGTGACTGAAGAAATGTAATGTAACTGATGAAATTTAAGTAGCGAATGATTCTTTCTCTTCCATATTGTGACATACAGCTGAATTAAATTAATTATTGAAAAAGAAAAAAAATTGGGATGTAGACTTGGTTCTACCAATCGTTTGTTAATTCAATTTTGGGATGTGCCCACTTCACTCAATAATGACTGTAAGCTTGCAGTCGATTGCAAGAAAGGGATGGAGTGTAAGTGGACCTAATGCTTGGAGAAGTCTGGCAAACGTCACCAGAGAGAGACGTCTAGAGTTTCACTAAAAGATCCAGTCATGACATTTTGATTAAAAATGACCAAAAAAAAGTTGATCAATTACATTTATTTACGAATCATTTACAAAAAGCTTAATTTTAATTGCCAACTATCATGCTAAATCATACCAGGGTCAAGACAATTCAAGCACTTTAAATGTACCGTGTAAAGCAGAGACACCAAATCCATTGCTGTAGAGAGATGCATGGTGGTCCACGTTCTCAGACACCTCTGACTTCTCATCGCCCACACCACTCATTGCGCTGGTGGAGCGGGAGTGCTCCTTACTGCGACGCTGGGCTTGGACTGAGCGATGGGACAAACATGTCAGCACACAGACTGTCAATCAAGGAAGGTAGCAGATAAATATACATCCACAGTATAAGGTGTAAGGGATAGTGTACAATCAACAGGTCATTATACATACAGGTTTGGTGGTCAGCATTTAAATGAATATGTAAATATGTGCTGCGCACTTTCCTCAAAATAAACACAACAAAAATGGAGAAAACAGGAAGCATATCTTTATATAAAAAGCATTTGATCAAAGCAGCATGGGTATGTTTGCACAAGCTCTGCACATTAGCACCCCCATGATGTCACATCATGTGCACACCTCAGTGCACACCTCCTATGACATAATCGTCACGGACCAATGGTAAAACGAAGGTGTTTTGCAGTTGGTACAAACTATTCCGGAAAGTTAACTTTGGCAAGCCATTTCAGACTCCCAAAACGAGCTCCGTTTTAGCCGGACTTTGTTCGAAATGACATCAGTTCGTTCTTCAATTTCGCTTGAAGTGCATATCAGAGCCTTAAGTCCAGTGTCAGCAGAGGAGTGTCCTACCTGACATCATGTGCAGACTTCTGGACTGGATGTTGTCCTCAGCAGGGTCATAGTCAAAGACAGAGCCGGGGTTTGTGCGCCACACACGCAGGTCTTTGAGAAAAAGGAAACCTAGTTTTAGTGAATGTCTCATTTGGTTCCTGTGTATATAATTCTTTACATATTGTAAGAGGCATGTTTTTCTATATCTGTGGGAAGAGAAATCTGTTTCTAAACTCAAGTGTGTTTAGTGTGCACAGAACACAGCATGTGTCAGCTGACCAGTGGTGGTCTCCTGATCGTGCTCCTCTGCACGTTTCCTCTCCATCTCCACCACACGTCTCTGGATGCCGCGGTAATTGATGTCACTGAAGTCCTGGGTGTTCTTCTTCACGCGCTCAGTGATGGGGTCAGAAATGGTGGGCGTGAAGCTGCCCTTACTCTTTTCAAAGTCCTGGTGGTATTTGACCTGAGAAGACCAACAGACAGCAATACATGAGGCAGGAGACACAAAGAAACTGTTACAGCACACATCGGTTTAAAGTGGACCTGAAATTAAAGTTAAGATTGTCTGACATTTTTTAATCCAACAGGTTGCCATTCATATACTACAGAAAAATCAGTTCATTGCAATATATTGATAAAGGTGTGGAAGTCATCTTACTCCAGAGATGATACGCTGGGATTCTTTAACACGTCTCATGTCAGGGGTGTCCAGCACAAAGGCGGCCTTGCCCTGCACCTGCTTACGGAAGCTGTCCGAGTACAGAACCTGGATACAAGACAATACAGCACATACGTATATTAAAACCCTTATCATTCTGGATTATGATTATGTATCAAGACCCTGTGGAAGACACGCCAGGAAATCAGGACGTTAGACAGACAAATGTGACCCTGGACAACAAAACCAGTCATAAGGGACAATTATTTTAATTTGAGATTTATACATCATCTGAAAGCTGAATAAATAAGCTTTCCATTGATGTATGGTTTGTTAGGACAATTTTGGTCGAGATACAACTATTTGAAAATTTGGAATCTGAGGGTGCAAATATTGAGAAAATCATCTTTAAAGTTGTCCAAATGAAGTTCTTAGCAATGCATATTACTAATCAAAAATTAAGTTTTGATATATTTACAGTAGGAAATTTACAAAATATCTTAATGGAACATGATCTTTACTTAATGTCCTAATGATTTTTGGCATAAAAGAAAAATCTATAATTTTGACCCATACAATGTATTTTTGGCTATTGCTACAAATATACTCCAGCGACTTAAGACTGGTTGTGTGGTCCAGGGTCACAAATGACATGAATATCCTTTGTGTTATTGTGATTTCAGGCAGATGAATTAGAAGGGTCTTCAGAGGGCTGGATTAAAAGTAGATGGGTCCCAAGATGAAGGTTTGTGGTGATGATGTTCGATTACAGCATTAAATTCAGATAATGCAAGGGTACAGTTAATATTATTAGCCTCCTACATGAAATGAAGGTATTAGAGCGGTTACATTTACACATGACACACAAACACACACTCATGTCCTGTGGTTGTGAGTACCGAGCTAATCTGCATTTGGTTCCGTTTGACCCGCTCCATCTCTGGAGTGAACACCACAGGCGTTCCCTTCGCAGACAGGTCCTTATACAAAACCTAGAGTAGAAAAGAACAGCACCCCCCCAGAGGCCAGTCAGACACTAAACACCATGACAGACGCAAGAGTTTTGGAGAGCAGTCACATCAAACATCACACACACAACACACAATGAGTTTATATCCCAGATTTAAAAAGAGGAACCTGGTTGGGAAGGGAATACGACAAATGTGGGATACAAGCGCTCATCTGGTGTTGGATTAGCAACAATGTATGGAGTTGAAGAACCCCATAAATTTGAGCTCACAGCAGAAAGGGGACCTAACTAGGGTGGAATATGATGTGGTCAATTATATTAGATGAAAATGGGGTTTAAGCATTACATTTCATAGGCTTCAATTGTTTTGCATCCATTATGGGATTGTATAAATTGGAAGCGTTAATAGGATCAGAGCCACTCTCAAAAACCCTTGGGAGCTTCCACTACCGAGCTGATGTGCTTCTGATTCTCTTTGACCCGCTTCATCTCGGGGAGGTCCGATATGGCTGTGCCTTGACCCAGCGAATCCTTGTATTTGATCTACCCAAGGATTAATTTCGACATATCAAATAAACAACACAAACATGAACCAAAACAGCTAGAGAACGAACACCCACAAAGACGACATACACAACAATATTAGCTCTGTTCCAAACCCCTAGTTGCCTCCATAGGCAGCTGCCTTCTAAAATTTTGCCCAAAAGTGGAGTATTTGTACATCTTACCATAGGCAGCTCTACCCAAATAGCATAAAATTACATAAAGGTGCCAAGACAGCTTTCGGGTCAGAAGCGTGCTTATGATGCTTTAAATTCTTCCAGTATAGGCAGCTTGTTAGGTTTTGGAGCAAAGCAATTGTGTTTAAGGAATCGATAATGTTGTTGACAAACTACAAGGTTTTTTAAAATAAATAAATAAAAAACAACATTTGAAAGTTTATGGTTTGGTACCTAATTATTACATGGAAGAATCAGTTACTAATTATTAGCCTACATCTAAATAAAAACGGAGTATTACTGAGGTTTTTAACAGGGTAATTTCTGACAGGATTTTGTCACATGAGCTAGATGAGAGTTATACATATTGTTATACATGATGGATTTGATGCAGTGATTTATTCCTAGGGTCACTAGAGGGACTAGTATAAACAGATGGAGGCTAAAAGGTTTTCTTAGATGATGGAGAGACGAGGAACAGGGAATGTTTAATGGGTGGGAT
The DNA here is from genome assembly GCA_027422405.1 of Ptychobarbus kaznakovi. Taxonomy (NCBI): domain Eukaryota; kingdom Metazoa; phylum Chordata; class Actinopteri; order Cypriniformes; family Cyprinidae; genus Ptychobarbus; species Ptychobarbus kaznakovi. The sequence goes on along the minus strand of CM049804.1, from coordinate 17,895,910 downwards.
AGAGGGTCACACCGCAGTGTACCGTGCTAATATTTTGCTGATTGCGTTTAACTCTCTCCATCTCTGGGGTTTCTGAAATAGCTGTTCCTACTCCCAAATCTTCCTTGTATTGGGTCTTTAAGCATGTAGAGGCAATGGGGCAAAAAAGGTAAAAATGTCAATAATTTTCAAATATCAATTTGTAAAAAAAAAAATTAACTTTGTTGAAATAAAACACAAAATACATGAAAACAAAAGTGAAGAAAATGTAAGAAAAAGAACAATGATCTCTAGCAAGGAAAAAATATGGTGGAATAATTATATATGGTATAAGATATGAACACTACTGTTCAAATGTTTAGGGTCTGGTACATTTTTAAAAACATACTTTAATTCAGCAAGAATGCATTCAATTGTTCAAAAGTTACAGCAAAGATATTTATAATGGTACAAAAGATTTTCAAATAAATGCTGTTCTTTTGAACTTTTTAATTCTTTAAAACAATTCTGAAAAATATATTACAATAGAAAACAATGGAAATAATATTTCATAATATTAATAGTTTAACTGTAGCTTTCACAAATGCAATCTTGGTGAATATAATAGACTTCTCTTAGAAGCCAGAAACTTTTAAACAGTAGTGTATGAACATAAATGTTCATATACTAAACATTTTCATAAAAATGGTCTTCTTCAAAGAGAAAAAACACTACCGAGCTGATGTTCTTCTGAGTTTCCCGTACACGCTTCACCTCAGGAAGGTCGGCTACAGATATGCCTTGACTTAGTGAATCCCTGTATTTAATCTAATACACATTTCAGTCCGTTAGGAGCATGGTATAGCTGACAAGATAAAATAAGTGATAAAGACAGAGTATCGACACAAATGCAGAAGATTAAGAAGAAAATATAAGTTGAGTTTTAAACAATACAACACTAGTAAAGTCTTGAGACCAGTGTCAAATGAAGATGATAAATGCATGGGCCATGTCATTTTATGTTATTTAAAATGATGAGAGGAAGTGCCTATTTATTTCAACTCAGCGAAACATTAAAATTATAGCTTGATATTAGATGGTATATATTAAAATTAATGTTTGATATTGAATTTCTTAGGATGCTGATGCTGAATTTTGTTTAAAATCAGGAGGCATTTTGGGGGCACTCCAACAGGAAGCAGGGTAAATGTGGAGTCACACCGCAGTGTACCGTGCTAATAGCCTTCTGATTGCGTTTAACCCTCTCCATCTCAGGGGTTTCAGATACGGCTGTTCCTTGACCAAGCTCCTCCTTGTACCGGATCTTTGGGATTGTACAAGCATAAGGAGGCATTAACATTTGTTTTTGTTATCCGTTGGGATATGTAGTTTTCATTAGTTTTGTCTGGGGCACTTCAGAATGTGCCCTAGCAATAAAACAGACTAAACATTTGAGAAAAGGACAAACAAAGAAACAAAAAACATTTCAAACACATTGAAGACAAATACAAACCAGAAACAGAAGTACGATGTAAAATATGTAAATAGTAAGGTTGTAAAATGGTTAGAGATATTGTTTAGGATGAAGAAATTTGATGATTGCCGTTAGTGGCTTTGCTAGTTTATGACTACAAGTTAATGACTATATTAGACTAAGGTCTTAATGACTGTATTAGACTTAGGTCTGTTTAGGATTTCTATATTTAAATGATAGAAAAAGAGTAAACCAGAAATGTTAACTTGTGGTTGCAGTACAGAAAAAAAGAAAAAGGTGGTGTAAAGCAAGAAATGGAAAAGACAAAAAAAAAGTTTGTGGTTAGAATGTAGGAAAAAAAATACTCATTGGCAGTAGGTACCGAGCTGAAATTCTTTGTATTTTCTTTAACACGAAGCATTTCAGGGGTGTCCTTTACTGCTGAAACTTTGCCCTTACTGTTTTTATGGTCAATCTGGTACTGAAGCTAAAAAGAAAAGAGGACAAAGGCAGTCAAAAATGACACAAAAATGCAGCAAGAGAAAACAGTGCAACCAAAAATGGTCAAAATCATCTAGAGAGAATTGCGATATAGACAACTGCTGTAACTAAGCCAGCATAAGAAATGTATGGCTACTCTTTTCATGTCTGCCTCTCATTTAAATTTCTCATAGACAAACAGGAAACACAGGGACCAAAGACAACAAAGGGTACAAATATAACATTTAAGCTGAGATGAATAAAACAGGAACATAACACTTACAGTGCTGAAGTTCTTCTGGTTCTCACGCACTCTTAGCATCTCAGGAGTGTCGAACACAGGCACATAGTGTGACATGGTCTTTTCAGCCTCCTCCTTGTACTTTTTCTGTAGGATAAAATACAAAGTTGACAATACTGAGTCGACAAAATTGAGCTGTTCAGGAGACTATACTTAATTTCTGTTAAAAAACAAAGGTACTGGATAATAGCTTGAAGACTTATCACTCTCCATTCAAACTGCCTAAAACAAGTTTTTTTAAAAGTTTAAAAGCCTTTTTTATTTTCAACTAATAATCAGTGAAAATAATGGTGATAACCTTCAAAAACTGTTCATTGTCAACCTCAAGACGTCAAGCTGAAAAAATATGAACTGTTACCAAAAGGTGTCTACTGTGTGAATCCCTGATTTGTCTGCATTTCTAATTTTCTACCAACACACATGCAATAAACATCAAAATGTTCGAAAACAAGAAAAAAGATTTAGCTTAAAGAAGCAACCCTCATACCTGGCTCACAATGTTCCTGATCTGCTGAGCGTGGAGGATGTCAGGGGTGTCAATGACTGAGGTGTATATGGCTCTGTCATGCTCAGCATTCTGCTTGTACTTGGCCTGGAAAACCAATTCAAAACAAATCCATGTATCAATTCATGTTGAAATGTTGGTGCTGATAGTTGAGGAAATCCCTTCACAACTCAGGGAAACATTGAAATGATGGGTTGGAGACGATTTGTGTACCTGACTGAGGATGTCTGTGGCATTCTTTGCCCTCAAGAAGTCTGGAGTTTCAGTAGCCAAAGCCAACATGCCTTTCCCCTTGATCTCTTGCTCCAATGATTTCTTGTACTCTCTCTGCAGGAATTGGGCAGACATGATCATACTCATGTGACCGTGTGCATATGTTTGCTTATCAGTGATATTTACATTCACACCGAGAATCATTCCTGTGGGCTACAAACACAATATAAAGCAGCATAAAAACGGCAAAGAATAAGAGGATATTAACATCAGAGGTGTAGTCGGAAAAATAAGGGAGGTCATTTAGAACTGAAAGACAAAATGACATTTAGTGGGAGTTCTTTGTGCTTTACCAAACCTGGTTAGATGGCGAACCAAAGGGAAACTCCATTAGCTTGATTAGTTTTCTCATTAGCAAGAGGCAAATGGACTACTTTCTGCCTGATTAGTGTGTTGAGGAGGAAGTGGCGTTGTGGCAGAGGACTGCAGGTAAGATAATTCAGCTGAGCTTTAGCCATCCTACCTCACACAGGATCTGAGTAGCATGCTTTGCTCTCAGTAACTCAGGAGTTTCCTCCAGCAATGTAATCCCTTTACCCTTCACCCCTTCCTCTAGATCCCTCCTGTACTCTTTCTACAAGGCGGAGAAGAACAGAAAGACTGCAGACACATAGCACACACAGACAGACATAGACCCAGTACTTGTGCAGTACTGCGCTTACTGACATTTCTTTCAACGTCACCAAGCATTTGCTCTGGGTTTGAGTTAAAGCTTCACATCCAGAATATAATCAAGGTGCATGTTGTCCAAACACTTTTAAAGTAACTGAGCATAATCTACATAGAGCAAAGGCATTGCTGAGTTTGAAAAGCAACCTGATATAGACATAAACAATGTTTATCAGAAATCTCACAGGCAAGAATATTGACAAAAATCATTGTCTGAGACTCTTCAACATGAACATTCTTTTCATAGCAGCATTCATATGATTTTGAAGCCAAAACAAGATCTAAAGAGGTAAAAAATATTGAAATAAAAAAAATATTTCATATACATGCTCAAGGTAATCAAATCTAAAGAGTTAAAAAAAATACAAATAAAACAAAATCCAAAATATATGACCATAAAAGATTTGATAAAGCTTAAAAACAGGGTTCCCACACCTTTTGATCAATGAATTTCAGTTACGGTCAATTTCTAGTCAATCGTGAGAAATAGTTTACAATCATTTTAAAGAGATTGTGCACAATGATGCATTACGAGCCAAGTATAACTTTGTCACTATAAAAACCTCCATAACTTTTTAGATTTTCTGGCCTGGAATAACAATTTCTGAAAAACTGGAAATCCTGGCCTGGAATTATATTTCCTAATATCTCCAGGTTTTCCATTACTGTGGGAACCTTGTGAAAAGAAACAACAAAAGAAAACACACACACACACACACACACACATAGATGTTGGAAGGGGAAGGGTATTACTGAGAGTGTGTTACAGCAGAAGGATGGTTCATGCATACAAACCATGACATACTCGGGTGTAATGGAAACTTCAAAGACACTCATGTAAGGATTATAACGTGTGTGGGTCTTAGTATTATTACCAGGATGGAAGGAAGAATATATAAGGGCTTCATGTTACCTCGCTAACAATTTTCGTGGCGTGTCTGACATGAATCATGGCAGGGGTGACCTCCAACCCAGAGAGGTTCTTTCCTTTCATTGTCATCTCAAAGTCCTTCTTATACTCTTTCTATCCGCCGCAAAGATAGAAGAGTGAGAGATACATGAAGCCTCTGGAATACGAGTCCACAGTCACACTGGTTCCTCAGTCGGTGACATTTTTACAGTTCATAATGTTTTGAGTTCTTGACATTCACTTAAACTGCTTTCTCCCATCAGTGGGTTGTATCTACAGTGAAACCTTCAAAAACCGCTATAAAACTATAAACACATGACACATCTAAATGCCTACCATAAATCCATAGGTCCTGGTTGGAAATTGTGGTGTCCCAATTACTTACCAGCATTACAATATTTGTATCCACACAAAAGCAAAGTATTTGAATTCCACTTAGCATTTCTCATTCATTCACACTGGGTTACAAAGAATACTTGAGCAATATATGCTGTTATTTGTTTTGCACCGAATGCAATAAGCTTGGGCAGCAGTATTTACCTGACTCTGCATATGTTGAGCCTCCTTAGCAGTTACGTAAGTAGGAGTCTCGAAATCCAGCATGGCTTTGCCTCTTTCTTTCTCATATTTCTCCTTATATTTCACCTGTATTCAACAAAAGCCCAAAGGTGAGGAACATACAAATAGAAAAAAAGTTATTGGTTAAGCAAATAATGCTTGTTAAGCAAACACCAAAGCTTTGTTTGCATACTGAATCTGTGACACTGAATAATGACACTGAGTCTGTGTTGTACTGTGTTGTGCCATATTATGTTTCTAAGCAATGAGACTGAGAATAGAGTTTACTTTAGGATTAACAATGTGGACAATTCATTAAAATACAATTATGTTTTTACAATATAAAATGTCTGGGGTTTTAATGATGAAGTGATGTGTTTTACAGCTTTGTTCTTACATAATGTCCAAATGAGTCCTTGTAAAGCACTTTTACAGGACAAACTAACCCAAACAAATGAAATGTAAATGACAAATAAATCTATTATCGCTGCATAAGACTGACAAGCCCGGTGAAATGAAATAAACAGGTCCACTATGTGTAGAATCAGTCTTCGTTTCACACACAGAGAAGCAGGTGACGCCAGCTGCGGAAAGCTCCAGAACTGTATGTGACTTACTTGACTCTGCAGCTCTGAGGCCTCTTTGTGGTGAAGCTGCTCAGGTGTGTCGGGTATCATAAGGTAGTGACCCCTACTCTCCTCAAACTTCTTCTTGTACTGGTACTAAAGAGGGACGGCCAATAAAGCAGCTCAATAAAACAAAATGGAAATCCAGTGCTTCATCTCTCCCATGTTAAAAAGGCCAAAAATGACCAAAAAAATTAAAAGTGGGGACAAAAAAAAAGATAAGAAAAGAAGAACGGCTTTCATGTTCATAAAACATGAAGGAGGCCGTAAATAGACATAATGACACTGATAATGTAATGAGCAAGATGTTGTAAACTTCAAATAATATAAAGTTAAAAATTCTAATATCAACTATGTCTATATTATATAACATTTTCTAATATCAAAATTGCTAACCTAACCTGCTTCTCCATTCAAACTACATACACCAGCACAGACCAACAGACTGTTCTTATTTAGTGTGTTATATCCTTTCTAATTCATCAGACTTCCTTTGATAATGCATGAAGTAATTCCTTCTAGATTCCTTCTTCTGTTTCCACCGAACCTGACACAGTCCTTCATCCTGTTTTGACTAAGTAGGCTTTATAACCACCTAACAATGTCCTAACAACCAACCAGAATGGCCTAACAACTGTCTAGTTATTGCCTACCAACCACCCATTATGCTCAAGCAGAACACATTAGCTATGGAAGTATATAAAGCATATGTAAATTCCAAACTTCAAATCTCTCTTTGAACTGTCCAAGTATTCAATCTACATATCTTTAAAACTTATTTTCAACCAAACCCTTTAAATATTTTTTTTCAAACTTTTTTTCAGTACTCAGTCTAAGACTTGTAACTTACAACTTACAAGGTTTTAAACTACATATGGCCTAAACAACCTTAGTTTACGGTTATCCATAACAATAACCTTTTCAAATTGTTTTTAAATGTACAGATAAAACTGTCAAGCAAACATTCAAGGTCTGCATTGGCAAGCTTTCCTTTTCTAGTTTCTATGCACACATTATAATGGAAATGAAAAATGTAGATAGAAAAAAAGGCATCAAGGGAAGAGTTAATTAAGATTAAGCAGGGCATGTTGTCAAAGGAAAAATGAGATGTTAGAGCGCTTATAGGCACTAGGCGTGTTAATTAAAAAAAGAAGAAGAAGAGAAGAAGAAGAAGAAGAAAGAATAGCACTAGGGTCAAGTGCGTGCAAAAATGGAGATAGTTAAAATCAAATGCTAGGGGTCACTACCAAATGATAGCCTGGAATGAGTAAATAGTTTCAAATGGGAGCTTTCTATAAGGATGAAAGATGGATCTTGTGATATTACATGAAGATGTGATTTTTCACTGTTACAGTGTGTGAGATAAAGCAGTTTTGATGAGAGGGAAATGAAGCCGGCTGTAGAGCTCTTACATCACTGGCAAGCTTGCTAGTGCTCAGGTTGTGCTGCATGGACAGAGACTCCGCCATGTCCGTAACAGGTTTGTGAATCTTCTTCAGGTCACCTTTGTACTTCACCTGCATGATAGATATATGCAAAAATGCACCATGATATGAAACACTCTCAATGTGATTTGTGACTGGTAAATACTGTTCATTATTTTTTTTTAAAGATTGAAGCACCTCGCTTGCAAGATCATTGGCATCCTTCAGAGTCTGATAAATCTTGCTGTTCTTCATATCATACTGTGGTCTCTTTCCTTTCATCTCCTTGTCAAACTTCTCCTTGTACTTCAGCTTTTGAGAGAGGACAGTGACATTGTTAGTTGCTAGTAGTGTTGTATTATCTCCATCCAAATTATTATCTCGGAGCCAAAATGCTTGCAAAAGCACAGAGACATGAATATCAAGTTAATCGTTCCATGCAGTCATCAGTGGAAAGAAAGGGACACTGAAAAGAGTCTCGTTACAACAGGGTTTCAGTTGGGTCTAATACAGTATGACTCAAATCATTTTCACACTGTACTAGCCCCAAATGGGAAGACCAACATAAAGTTCAGAGCATTCAAAAGCCTCACATCAACATATATTGTTTGTGGTATTAAAGCTGAAGTGTGTGATCTCTGTGACGAGCTATAGTGCCCGTCCATTTTCATCAGCAGCCTTGGTTCTGGGAAGTATTTTTTTACATTTTATTTCCATTGGGGATTTAAAAAGAGTTATTGCACAACATGAATTTGAAGTAAAAAAAATATTTTAAAAACCAGACAAAGTTAAAAGACTGTGTATTTTGTTGTTGTGGTCCTTCATGGGAGTGGGTGGGTGAAGAAAACTTTCTGAATGCTTTGTTTGTCTGCCATTGGTCGAAAAAACTTTGTTTAGAAAATAAACAAAATTCTTATGGATGGAAGTCTGATGGCAATGAAGGTGGGTAAATGATGGTGAACCATCCCTTAAAAATGGCCTACTTAAAGAAAAATGACACACTTCAGCTTTAACTGAAGGAAAGGTTGAATCTTTTCCCAGAGATTCTGAAAAACTCCAGATCTGTGGAGAAATCAAATTTGTGACATCAAGCAAAGAAAGTAACACGAGGAGTGTGTAGACCAAATGATTACTTTCAATACTAAACAAAATAAAACCAATCATCAATTGTGTGTTTCTGGTCTCTTAAACATAGCAATGGCATGAATGATTTAGCATTTATTTAATTCTGTACATATTATAACAAATGGATACTAGAGTTGCTTATATTGAATCTGCACACTCCTCAATACAACAGCATGTCAAAGGAATGCAACAGAAAACTGGACACCATTTCTGAATATTTGAGAGATAAGAGATAAAACAATTTGCATGCCAGACAAATAAAGTGACAAAGAAAAGTGGGCAAAAATGCTACTGATGCTTGCATGACAAACACAAAGAGACAAAATGAGCAACAAAAAGATAGATTGAAATGGGTGGAAATTATAATTGAGTGGGCAAAAACACTGAAAACCAACAAAAAAACTTCATTGTCTACAGGACCCCACAATTTTAATCAAATCTTATCAAATCGAGTGCCACTGGAGTTCAACAACTAGGTGAGTCAGAGGGAAAGAGAACATAGACATCAGTCCGACAGAGAAGTGCAAATGTCATCCCAGGGGCCAGTGACCCTTCTTACATCACTATTCACAGCACTCATTTTCTTATTGTGACGCATCTGAGGAGTGTCAAAGGAGGCAGTACCATGGAGGGATGGCTTTTCCTCCACCTAAAAAGCGTAGTGAAATGGCAGGGTAACATCAATGAGATGGGACAGAACAGTGAAAATGAATTTATGAATGAACAGATGAATGGATTACACAGAAAGGAAGAATCAGGTGGATAGGCATGAATAAATACAGCGCAGAGAGAGAACAGTGAGCAGATGGGGATGGTACAGATTACAAGAGACACTCAGGGCTCACAGACAATGACAGCATTAATGCTGATGGGCATGAGAAGCACTGCTGAGGCATTTGAATCTACTAGTTATCTTTGTGTACTATTGCATAATGATGGCATGCAGCTTCCACGATGGTGAAGGTGTAAGGAAATCATTGTCAAAATACATATCCAGCGGCTTCAAACTATACCCCTGTGTTCCTTGTGGATAAATACAATGAAAGTCTATGGATTGCATCGTGTCTAGTGTGGGGTTGCGAACGGTATTACCTGACTGTTCAGTTTGGACACCTCAGTGGCCAGGGTGATATCAGGACGGCCGAGCAGCGTTCCACCACGGCTGGCCTCCTGGCGAGCCTTATCACGGTATCCGATCTACAAGAACAGTTTTTGCAACCATTACTACTTTACAACAATACATGTCAATATTTTACTAGAGAGAATTGTATTCTAAAAGCAACAGTTCACCCAAAAATAAAAATTATATTATTATTTACTCCCATGTGGATCAAAACCCATAAGACTTTTGTTCTTCTTTGAAACACAGATATTTTAGGGAAACCTGAGAGATTTATGACCCTTCATTGAAAGTTCCTTCGCACAAAACTTTTAAAACATTTTAAAAAGTACATAAAAAGATACAATCATTTTATATAATAAACAGATTTAATGTATGTTTTTAATCACATAAACTTTGATCAATGCACATACATAGAGCACATCAAATATGGTAAACAAGGAAGCTCAAATGTGTCGCTTTGTGTGCGAGAACCAATAAGGTTTGTTCTTGGGTGTCAAGCAAGCACAGCTGAACTGCCGTTGACCATATATGGGTGTTTTATATATGTGAACAAAAGTTTTATATTTGGAATAACTTAAAGTGTCCCTCACCTCACTGATGAGCTTAGCAGCTTGAGTGGCTTTCCTGATGTCTGGGCGGTCGGCAACCGAAGTGTACGTCAACTTTGCTTTAGCCTCCTGCTTATAGGCGATCTATATAAAAAGAGACGTGGGATTTACAACGATCTCTATTTGAGATTATTATTTGAGGCAGATAGGTATTAGTTCCTTACATTGCTTTGGTTCTTGGCTACTTCCATGGCATGTTGCACATCAGGAGGAGCACTCATTTGGTTGTAATTAGACTTGCCTTTTTCCTTCTCAAACTTCTTCTTGTACAATTTCTGTGAAAAGATCATGTGAGATTGTGATTGGTGATCTCAATCGCCACAAATTAGATTTATTGTAATAAAGGGGTGAAAACTGAGTATTTAGACTTACAGCACTTGTGATTTTGGCAACCTCTTTGCTGTGGGCGGTCTCACGGGTTTCAGCAAGAGTGGTGAAGCCGCCTGACTGGTGATCCTTTTTGCTGGCCTCCTTGTATCTGGTCTGCAGAAAAAGTTGTAAAACATGAATTTAAAAAGATATTTTACGGTTCTTTAATGAATCTACACACCTTACAACATTATATTGTGCCTTACCTCAGACATAAGTTTACCCACTGATTTAGCATGAAGGATTTGAGGAGTGTCATGGACAGCAATGTAATGGCCTTTGGCCTTCTCATACTTCTCCTTGTATTTCACCTGAAGAACCGTGACATTTTTATTAGTTTAAATTGTCACATTTTGTATGTTGATCCTCAAAAATGTTTATGGAAAATGACACTCACATTGCTGGCAAGCTCAGAGTTCTGCTTAGCCAGAATGGTGTTTTTATCATCAGTAACAGACATTGCACAGCCCTTCATCATTTCCTTATCGTACTTGTACTCAACCTGTGAATTACAGACAAATCAATTCATTATATGGATTTTTTTCTCTATAACTGAAACTGTGGTATAAAATTGAGTGGCACGAACATCACTCTGCTGGAAGCTGTTCTTAGCATTATGGACAAAATCGGGTCGGTCCACAGTCCAGATCCATTTGTTCTTGGTGGCCTCATACTTCTTCTTGTAGTCAAGCTAAAAGGAGGAAGTCACAAATAATGAGATGCATAATGAGACGCTGACTTGCAATTCAGTTTCACGGATGCTCAGTGCAGATCAATGCAGACTCACATTGCTGGTGTTCTTGTAGGCTTCCTTGGCGGCACGAATCTCGTGAGCGTCAGGAGCTATGTTGATGTGAGCCTTGTTTCTTTCATACACTTCCTTGTATTTCAGCTGTAAAAAAAGCAGAAGTCTGAAATTATGTATATGCTAACATAAAAATGCATTGGTTCCTTTCTGCAAACGTAAGAAAGGTTAACCTACATTGCTGGTGATCTCCTTGACCTTCTTCATGTGCTGGCTATTGGGAGTGTCATGTCCAAGAGTGTAACTTGTCGCTTTCGTCTTGTTGTATTCCATCCTATAAATGATCTAGAGAAGAGAACAGATGAATGCATTCACATACAACGACTGGAGTAATTCTCAAGTGACACTGAAAATTAGGAACATCTATATGCATGCACAAATGCTGTCCACATTATGGAAGGCAGATAGATGGTGATGATACTCACATCGCTGATCTGCTTGCTGCGCTTGGCAACTTGGTAATCAGGGGTTTCCAGCACTGTGGTGTACTTCGACTTGGCACGTTCATACTGCTCTCTGTACTTCCACTACAGGAAGTGATGGACAAGAAATGATAGTCAGAGAAAGCACATTTCCAAGTCTTAATTAAGTTATTAAAAGTTACGGCAAGTTGTATAATAACTGAAAATATCATGCATTAAAAGGGAAGGGTTTATCAAGACAGATTTCATTTAAGCTGAAACTTGCCTTCCACAAAATTCATCCAGTGGAAAGCATGCAAAAAATGTTTTATGGATACTAGGATATTCAGCAGTCAATAAAGATCCACACAAACTTACATGCAACAGAGAAACAGAGAACATGCAATATGCAGTGAGACAAAAGATGGAAGTGAAAAGCAGCTTTAGGCAACAGCATACACAAAGACACTGACAAGTTAATGCTACTATATGATGTCTTCATCTCTATGCTCATTCTTCTGCAAACTTTTGAACATGGCATATCATCTCTGAATGTATTTTTTCTTTTATTGATGTTTCTGTTTATAAAACAAAATTTCACATTAAACATTGACATTTTGACTACATGTATTTTAAAGCAAAACTATTTATTTTACAAACTATTTTAATGAAATAATTTAAACAATGCATAGTTTTTTTTCATTGTAATATAATAACCTGATTCAAAGAAACTAGAGGAAAACACCACCTTGACACCTTAAAGTAGGGGAGACCAGGCTAGTTGTCACACTTTTTACTCCACTGAATACAGTTCAGGGTAAAACAAGTGACATCTTGCCCCCACAAACTGTGACGATTTGCCCTGACCTGGCTTTTAAGAAAACATCTTTATTCTAACATAGCTTAACTTTCAGTTAAAATCTACCTCTCCTATATAGTTGACTTGAAAGAATGCCAGCTTGGTAATACTGTGTTATAGAGCCGGTCTCTCCTACATACATCCTGTATACTGAAACATTACGTTACCTGATTTTCCTAGCTAAATCAATGAAGTTATGGAACGTGTTTTAAAAGCAGGGTATGGTAGAAAATCCAAACTAGTGATAGTTAAAGGCTGCATATGACCATTAAAGGTGAAGTTAGGGGTGCATTGATGAAGAGATAAGATTTTTACAGGGCTTGGGGGACTACCAATTACTACCAACTTGAGATGGTTACCTTACTCCACATGCCAGAGTTGTACATGGCAACGAGCATGTCAGGACGGAGCAGCTCATTGCAGCCACTCTTGAGTAACTCCTTGGCCTTGAATTTATATCTTCCCTGTCCATTGAGAAAACAAATATACACACAAATCATGCCACAAGTGAAGACAGAGACGGAAAGTGGCTCCTGAAGACCAGGTAGAGTTGCTCAGTTCCAAACTGTGTACTCCAGATAAGGGATTTCAAAAGAGTAAACTTAAATCATGACCCAACAACCAAACTGTTCAGAAGAAGCAGTATCTGGAGCACACAGATTTGGTCCGAGCTGTGCACACTCAAAAAAGTCCTGTTTGGGTTTGGAACACAACCAGACACCTAAATCAGGGGAGAGAAAGAGACACGTTCGAGAGACATTGAAGCCATGCGACAGAGCCATCCAGTGGATCGTAGACGACTTCATGCTTGGGCCCCTGTGGCAGGCGATGGACCTGTAGAGGGCGGCTGGAGATGGTAGCTTTACCTGACTCATCTTGCTGGCCTCCCTAGCCAAGATGTTTCTAGGATCATCTACAACTATGGTGTACTTATCCTTAGACTTCTCATAGCTGGCACGGTAGGACCTCTGCTCAGGATTTCAAAATAGGAGTTAAAGACAGCTGCCTCGAGAGCAGTAAAGATGAGCACTCATTCAGAGGAGAAAATATGTCATAACAGGTAAACTCAAAATGAAATCTTCGTAAAGATATGATGACATATAAATGTAAAAGTCAACAATTTGAGATGGTATACATGCTAAACATGTAATAGTTTACCTTTAAAGGTATACCCATTACAGAGGCAGTGGAAGAGAAACAGGTCATGTAAGCATACACTTTGTATTTTTCTTGCTTCTCCATTATTCTCATTGTATTAAGCCATTAATATATCATTGTATTATGAAATGAAGTCATGCTTTCATTGACTTACATCATTGATCAAAAGTGAAGCATTCTTGACAGCGTCAAAGAATGGTGTGTCACATGTGTATTTGAAGTTGGCTCTGTTCTTTTCATAAGATGCTTTGTAGACTCTCTGTTAACAAAAAACAATAGAAGAGAGTAAGTGGAGGCCTTGTTATACAGTATGCCATAGTACTGAGTAAATGAGTAAAATTGTGGTTTCTCTTACTCCGCTGTAGAGGGCCTTGTTGTGCTCAGCATGCACCATCTCAGGTGTGTCCCACACGTAGCAACCGATGCCCTTGATCCAGTCCAGATCCTCTTTGTACTTGACCTAAAGTGGATAAGAACATGTGAGAGCAGTTAAACAGCAATATGAGTTTCTGTCAATGATTCCGTGAGCTGTCAAATTAAAGAAACAAGTAGGATGCTTTAGTCATACTCACGTCACTGATACAGTCCCTCACAATCTTGCTGTGGAAGAACTCAGGGCGGTCAGGGATAGACTTCCAGGTGCCCAATGTGCTGATGTACTTCTCCCTGTATTTAACCTGTACAAGGAGTGAGTGAGTGACAGGATTCCTCAATAAATCACATTCATGTTTAAAGCAAACTAAAAATATTTAAGTTTACTGACCTCACTGATGTCATCTCTGACCCTCTTGGCACAGAGAATATCCAGGGCGTCCTTGTCAGCGTGGTAATGTCCCTTAGCCAGCTCAAAGGTCTCCTTGTAGCGCAACTAAAGAGGAATGATGTTGATTTTTAGAAGGGCTCTACTACTGATATTGAACAGTTCAATTAAGCAAACAATAAGGCATCTGGTTGACTTACATCACTGGCATTGAGGTAGGCTTTCTTGGAACGAACCAGGATTGGTGTGTCATGGATGGGAGTATACTTGTGCTTCATCTTCTCATACTGTTCCTTGTACTTTTTCTAAAGATGATACAATAGAAGAATCATAGGCTTGTCTGCATACAGACATATTATTTAGTGCTAAAAAGATATGTTAATGAAACATAAGTGTTGTAAAAAGCTCAAATTACCTCACTATACACCACTTTCATGGAACGGGCATGATCCAAGATGGGAGTGTGTGATTCTGGAGTGAAGAAGGCCCTCTCCTTGGATGCCAGATCAGTGTACTTGAACTGTGAAGAGTCACAATATTTTTATGGTGAATATCTACTTTTTTCCAGTGAATTGAGAAAATGTACCAGGTAAAAAAATTTGTATTAATCTTACAAGTAATAGAATGCTGTTTTGCATTTTTTTGTTGAAAAAATAAATGTCAAATAAATAAATAAAACAAATATTTTTGTGCCCGTGACAATATGATTATTTACAGTAGCTCTTTTAATGACTAAAAGCAGAGGTTACTGTGTAACTCACAACATCATATTAGCCTCTTATTCTTTAACACAAACGGCACTTGTCACAAAAACGAAGAAGCGTCATTTTTTCATCATATGACTGCCTAATGCAAAGAATATTCCACATACAGTGTGTGTCAGCATATGAACTAGAACTAGTCAAATTCGAATGGTAATTTTTCTAAAGGTAAAGGTTGGTAAAAGACACGTAAAGGCTGAAATAAACTACACAACTTAAAAATCTTAACATATTTGAAAACAATAGGCATCATACTATTTTTACCTTTGTAAATGGTTGCAGAGAAAAAAACGGCATCATGCACTAAATGAATGAGGATCACACTACAAGATTTTCAAGTCGTTTTGAACACAACAAACTCACAAAGAAATACGTGCATGCTGCTAGGATATGCATGACAAATAAAAATAATACAGTGGTATGCATTCTAAAATCAGCTCGAAATATCAAATATGCTCGAAATATCCTCAGACTGGATGAAGTTTGTGTTTTGTATATCTTTGATTGGAAATCGCTTTTGTCAGTTATGTCAGCGGGGGTCAGACTGTCATTTGAAAAATGTACCACCCATTTAATTCTGAACCATGAATATAATTTCTTAATTTGACACATTATAACAAGTTATTATTTACATTTAATTGCGGTTAGGGCTCAAAATGACTTACATGGTTGGTCAGACTCTGTGCCCACTTGGCTCTCTTAATATCCAGGCCATCCACAGTGGTGGAGCATTTTGTCTTTTCCTTATTGCCCTCAGCTTGGTACACAATCTGTGGACAGAAACAGATAAAGAGACATTTAATAATATGAATAGGCTTTAAAACAAGAGTGAAATGTCAGGACTGA
Organism: Ptychobarbus kaznakovi; assembly: GCA_027422405.1. Lineage (NCBI taxonomy): Eukaryota > Metazoa > Chordata > Actinopteri > Cypriniformes > Cyprinidae > Ptychobarbus > Ptychobarbus kaznakovi. Next base: position 17,879,917 of record CM049804.1, on the reverse strand, counting down.
GGCCGATATAAAATCACTCACATTACTCATGTGGGTCTTGAGTTCAGTCACACGCTTGTACTCTGGTGTGTCCAGGACCACACTGAAGTTGGAAAAGTTCTTCTTGGCATCAACCTCATATGATTTCTAGATAATAATAATACAAAAATCCTGATTGGTATCAAAATAATCAGAATGAACCATTATGAGTGAAATATGACCTGCATGATAATGAATAATTACTCTGAACTTGGTGATCTCACGGATTCGGGTCATCTCAGGGGAGTCGGGCATAAAGCAGCCAATGCCTCTCAGCCAATGCAAATCCTCTTTATATTTCAGCTGCAGAAGACATAAACACAGTTAACATATCTTCAAATGTCAAGGCGGGAAATTCTATGCATGCATGTCTTGTAGTATGCCACAGTAAATTTGAGTGCATGTATGGGTGACACCTACATCGCTGTTGATCTCGTTGATGTGGAAGCAATGCATCATCTGTGGGGTGATGGACATGGGCAGAAGAGTTCCTCTGGTGTTGAAGTACTTCTCCTTATAGCACAGCTGTAGAGGGTAATGAACCATTATTAGGGCATCAAATAATTTTGAGGGTGTAGCATGTGAGACAGAACTCATGTTTCATAATAAAGACATACTTACATCACTGATTGCTTGTTGAGTGGCTTTAACCTGCCGGATCTCAGGTGTGTTATACTCAGAGTGGATCTTGTCCTTTTCCTTCTCATATTTCTCACGATAAAGTCGCTATGACAAAATGAAACCTTGTTAATATCCTCGTTTGTGATTAAGTTTACACTTACAAAGTGAAAAGCTTTATATTTATCTTGGACTTACTTGGTTGATGACCTTGTTAGCCTTCCTTATGGAGACAAAGTTGACACCTTCAGGACCTAGTTTGTAGCTCCTGGCTTTCATCAGCTCATAGGCTTCCTTGTACTTCATCTACAGACATTGGAACATCAGATGAGATGCATTCATAAAATGTAATCTCTTTTTTTATTTTGAAAACTGAGGTGTTCTCGTACATTGCTGGTGATGATGCTGTTGGCCTTGGCCTGTTTGTTTAGGGGAGTGTCGTAGGGCAGAGTGTAACCAGTGGGCATAAATATCTTATTGGCCTCTTTGTAGAAGTTCTAAAAGAAAGAAAGGAAGTGCTATGAAGCATACATCAACGGAGAGATCAGTAGACATTCTTATGTATTGGTAAGAGGCATCTTACTTCGCTCTGGATGTAGTTGGCTTGACGGGACCTTTCAGTATCGACAGTCACAGCGGGAGCTGTGTTTTTACCCATGACGTTTTGGACGTAGTCATGACGGTAGTTAAGCTGTTGACAGAAAGTATATTAGTCAGAAGGTTCTGCTTCAATCAAATTGTAGTAAAAGCCCTTTAATGTAAGTTAATTCATGTTTTTGAGGAGATACCTCGCTCAAGTTCTTAGCGCTCTGCTTGCATGTTTCATAGACGGGGGTGTCTGTGACCACAGTGTAGTCCTTGAAGTGCTCGATTCCCTTAGCTCTGTAAAGATTCTGAAAGAGAGCAGCACACAGGAGAAGAAGACAACATGTGAGAGGATGGAGAAGGAGTAAACTGAAAGAAAATTAAATGAGACTTACTTCGCTCTGCAGCTTCATAGATTGTTTACAACGAAGAATGTCAGGAGTGTCCCAAGTATAGCAGCCAATACCCTTCAACCAGTTGAGGTCCTCTTTGTAGAAGATCTGAAATTAGATGCAATGTGAAGGCTACAGCAACCAAAAGACCTCAAACCAGTAAGCAATCTCATTTAAACCAGTGGAACCTAAATTGTTTGGCATTTGCACATGTCAGTTTACAAAAATTGGAAGCGTGTTTGGAGGTACAGGTATAACTCACGTCGCTCAGTTGCTCGTTGACCTTGCGGGCGTGCACGTACACCTGCATGTCAGGCAGGCAGATCCACTGGTGCATATATTTTCGGTAGTCAACCCCACTGACAGTCTTTTGAGTATTGCGTGCGGATACGATATCAAGCATGTCGGGAGGTATGTGGATCTTTGCCTTGGTCTTCTCATATTTGTCTTTGTACAGGCGCTAATGGAAAAAGTGTTACAAAGAAGTTTCAATTATTTTGACATTTAGTAAGTTACAAGACCTCAGCTGACACTTTACTCACATCCAGAACCAGTTTTCCAGCTTTGATACATCTTGCAGTAGCGGGGTCATCCTCAAGACACTTAGGTAGGCTGTACAAGGTCTTAAACTTCTCATATTCTTCCTTGTATTTAACCTACAGAAACCAAAGAAGGTGTAATGTCCATTATGTTTAGGACAATCAGGCAGTTCTCTTTCTATGGAGGCAATAAGAATTGGAGAAGGGATTGGTGAAGAGACTCACATTGCTAAGGACAACCTTCTGTTGTTTGGCATGGACTAAAGCATGGGAATCATGAGGGATGCTGTAGCTCTTGGCCTTGATCTTGTCCCAAGCGGCAGAATAGGCTTTCTGAATGTACACAAAGATATTTCAGAAACTAGGACAACAAATAAAAACCAGTAACTCAGCATTTTGGAGGTTTTTATGCAGGCTTACGGTGCTGTAGATCTCCTTCAGGTTGAAGCATCTTGCGTAGTCTTGGGTGTCCAGAACAGTGGTGTAAATGTGTTTCTCCTTATGATATGCCTCTCTGTAGTTCAACTGTGGATAAAACACAAAATATGAAGTATATTACCAAGTGAATTCAAAAGTATTGTGCTTTTAATAGTACTCAAGTAAGCACTTCATGGGAGATTAATGGGAGTTCTAACCTCGCTGGCCCAAGTGTGGCCCAGAACGGCAGTCACATATGCAGGTGTGTCCGTCACAATGGAGTAGTTATTCCATTCCTTCTTGCCTTCTGCCTTATATTTAATCTGTGTGGAAACAAACATGTAACCTTTAAACAGGTGGAAACATAATGTCTCTTCATTGTCAATGGCTAGATGAGTCGCAAAAATGTTACTCACATCACTCTGAAGATCATATGACTTCTTGGCACGTACAATCTCAGGAGTGTCCCAGGCGTAACAGCCAACGCCCTTCATCCAGTTGAGGTCTTCTTTGTAGAACACCTGCCAGGGAGAAACTAGTCAAATGCAGCCATTCAACAAACCTGACTCAGTCTAAATATCACTGTGACCATAACCCACATCACTCAAAATCTCATTGGCCTTGCGAGCACGGATGACATCGTTCTGATCAGGGTGGCATGTCCACTGGTGCAGGTGTGTACGGTATAGCACATCACTAAGGATTTCCTGGCATTTCTTGGCAACCACGTGGCTGATCATATCAGCAGGAATGTGGAGCTTAATTTTGGTTTCATTGTAGGCTTTGTGGTAATCTCTCTGTTAGACAGATCAAAAAAGTCTGGTTAAAGCGGATTTAAAATATAAACTATAACAAGTGAATATCAAAGAACAGCGACCTTAGAACTCAGGCATAGTAATAATAAAAACAACTCACCAGATTCTTCATTTTCTCCATTTGGCCAGAGCGAACCACCTCAGGGTAGTCAACCAGTGTTGAAGCCATGTAGTGGCCTTTGGCTTTCTCATGAGCATCAAGGTACTTACACTGCAGTATTTTAATACAAGAAACAATTAATAATTGTTTACATCACTTATAAACCAGTTTCAACAGTGTTTGAAGCAAAAAAAATCGACAGGGGTTATCAACTTATTCTTTTTTGATACTTACATTACTGATCATGTCTCTGGTCTTCTTGGCTTGTTGTACTGGTATATATTCATGATTCAGCTGGTAGCCAGTGGCTTTGCTCTCATCCCAATTGACTTTGTACAATTTCTAGAATAACAACAACAAATCATTCTAATTCTAAATGTAATGTATCACATAAATAAAATGCAAATACATACAAATAAGTCTGGAATGGGCATTGTTACCTCACTGATCATCTTTGCGAACTCTCTAGAGTGAGCCATCTGTGGTGTATCCTCAGATCCGATGTAGTGGCCCTTCTCCAAGTTAAAAGATTCTTTGTACTTCAGCTGAGTAACAACAGAGAGATCGACGTGGTGGATAAATTAACCTCTTCACACTCATTTTTCCCTTAGAAGACGAAAATGCCCAAATCTGAGACATACTTACATCACTGAGGTTAAAGGCGTTAACCTTTGCAAGAACAACCTCAGGGCGATCCACAATGTGGGTAAATCTGCCAAAGTTTTCCTTAGCATCCTTCTTGTAAAGTCTCTGCATGGGGAAAAGAAACACGCATCGTTGTAAGATAATGGCGATTTTTATTATAAGTGAGAATTTGCGGGGGGAAAAAACTTACCTCATTCATAATCTCCTGGGCTTTTCGGACTTTGACATGATCCACACAATCAGCAGCCACCCATCCACAACCACGTAACCATTCCAGATCTGCTTTGTAGATATTCTGGAGGAAGAGGATTATATTAAATACAGAGCAGTCAAATCAGCTGGCTCATAAACAAACAAAACATTACCTTCATTCTCATATTTGAATAAACAAGAATAATCATTTTAATCTAAAAAAAAACATCTTTAACCAATGCTTACATCACTAGCTAATTCATATGCTTTACGGGCTTGAATGACATCGTTTTGATCAGGCAAGCATGTCCACTGGTGCAGGCGAGTTCTGTAGATGTCATCATTGACTTGGATCTGGCACTTCTTTGCATGTTCAAATGCCAGCATGTCCACTGGAAGGTTGAATTTGGTCTTGGAATTGTTGAAGTCCTTCTTGTAAAGCGCATCACTAGCAATCCTAGCTGAGTTCAAGGCCAGCATGAGCAGAGGATCATCCTGGACACAGCGGGCCCCAATGTGATGGCCAACTTGCTTACGATAACCTTCGTTGTACTTGTACTGCAAAAAAGAGGATAGATAATTTGTGAGCATGAATAAAATTAAATTTAAATGGGTTTTGGTATAGTTTAATATATTTACTTACGTTACTCTGTACTTTAGAGGTCCGGATGCATTGTTTAATTGGAACTGCATCTCCTGGCATGAAGTATGATGTGGCCTTGGTCTTGTCCCAGTTTTTGGTGTAGAAGTGCTACAAGTGGTGTTTAAAATGGCATTTATGTTAGTACTCACCTTTAAGCAAACATTACAGAAAACATGTCTTTCTCAAATAGAAAATTGCATTACCGGGTGGAACATTTTGGCCACTTCCCTGGCTGTAGCCAAAACTGGAGAGTCTGTCAGCGTGTATTTAGTCTTGTCTTGGTGCCAGGCCTCACGGTACTTAGCCTGAGAAGAAAAAATAAAAAGGATGCTTCGAGAACAGTCATATCTGAAAACCACATGTGAAACTAATGTTGTGGGGATGACAACATGATTTGAGAACATGATTTTGTCAACTAAATATACTGTAATAGTTATGTTGTTTGATAGTAATAGTAATAGCAATGGTAATAGTAACTATGAGAAACACAATGCTTATTATACTCACATTTATATATCTATTTTTAAAATAAACTTTTATTGCAGTTTTTCAGTTTTATTGCTTTGGTTTTTATTTAAAAAAAAAAAAATTAAATTTAAAATGACTTTCTAAAATGATTTTATTTTGCATTTGTAATGCACTTTGAATTACTGTTATGAAGTGTACTATTAATTAAAACTAAAACATTTATATATTACGTTGAAATTATTAGACAAATGTCTTTACATTCACGCATATAGACTATGTTTTTATCCAAAGCAACTGACAATTTCAGGTTTGTTAGAAAGCTAGATTAGGTAACAAATGCCTTGGTTTAAGGTTGTATTTAATCGATCTCCAACTATCCATTCACTATTACGATGAAAATTAAATAATATGGATAATAAACCAAAGTTGTATTTTATAATTTTAACATGTATGGAAACTGCTTAAAATGATCTCATAATACTGTCTGATTATATCTCTTTATATGTAATTACAGTCTTGTTTGACTAGATGATTGTATACTAACAATTATGTCTTCTTGCTTACCTCATTGAGCACATCAGCAGCATTTTTGGCGCAAACAAGGTCAATTCTTTCAATGGGTGTTGTATATTTCTGCTCATCCAGTTTCACACGGTAGCCTCTCTGTGAATCAGAAAAAAAAATCAGCAATTCATTTAATTTCTGTAGAAATGATAAAAAATAATTATAATACTTCTACTGGTAGAAGTACTGGTAAAAGCAATTACAGTATATAGTGCCAAATAACTTACATCAGCCAGAATCTTTTGGGCATTCCTCACTTTGATAACTTCAACAGATTCATGGGGAATCCATCCACATCCCCTGAGCCACTCCAGGTCAGCCTTGTAGACAGCCTAAACATCAAAAACAATTAAATGAAACAATGTCTTGCACTCTATTTTGTAGATTAAAAAAACAAAACAACAATCAAAGCTCAACTTACATCACTACGCAGATCATAGACCTTCCTGGCCTGGACAACATCATTGGAGTCAGGCAGGCAGGTCCAGTTGTGCAGGTAGGTTCTGTAGTTGGCATCATTAACTTGGATCTGGCACTTCTTGGCCAACTCAAGAGAGAGCAGGTCCGCTGGGAGGTTGAACTTGGTCTTGGACTTGTTGAAGTCTTTCTTGTAGAGAGCATCACTAGCAATCTTGCCTGAGTTCAAGGCCAGCATGATCAGAGGATCATCCTTGATGCTGAGGGCTCCAATGTGATGACCAACTTGCTTACGATAACCAGTCTTGTACTTGTACTGCATTTAAAAGATTATCACATTGGTTGTAAGCAATACTCTTAAATAGCAGAAAGGGGATTTAAAAGCCAAAATGTAAGATCTTTCACAATATAAGAGAGATTCAGAAAACAGACAGAAATATCATGACTTTGTGATGTCTTACGTCACTGGCTATATCTCTGGACGCTCTAGCCTTGAGCACAGACACAGCATCCTCTTTGATGTGGTATGCCTTCGCCTTTGTAGCATCCCAGTCTTTGGTATACATTTTCTGCAACAGGACAAAAAAGGTGGAAATTCAAAACACAATAATTTAATAGCATAATAAGCTCACAAAATAGAGTTCATTTTAGTAACACTCAGCAATCTTGCATGTGATTTTGCTTACATTGCTGACAGTAATGCAATTGGCTCTGGACAACTCGATAGCAGGTGTATTTGGCATGATGTGGATAGATGTCTTATCTTTGTCCCATGCTTCTCTGTATTTCCTCTGTGAACAAAATCATAATTCAAATAATAAAGAAAGGTTAAAGGCACACAGTTTACATTTCTAATTAACTGTACATATAATTATAATTACTATAATATAATAAAAATAATTCGATTTCTTTCAAAAATTATACATTTTGATTAGTAATTCATTGTAATTAAAATAAAAAATATATTTTCATCCGTAATTTCATTTGTAACATTAACATTTGAGTACCAATGAAAAGGAAAGGCAACAATCTTACATCGCTGAGGATGTCAGCATTTTGCTTGGCTAGGACAATAACAGGCAGGTCCACAGCACTGGTGAACTTGACTGTGCTGGGATGCTGGCGGTAGAGTTTCTCATTAAGGATAGTCTGAGCATGCTTGGCTTTGACTACGTCAATAGATCCGTGCGGCATCCAGCCACATCCACGGATCCACTCAAGATCAGCTTTGTATACAGCCTAGTTTGAAAGTTTACAAAAAAAAGGTATTACTACAGTAACATAACAAACGATTGTAAACAGCACAGTGTGTCAAACAAGGCATATACGTACATCACTGCGGAGGTCATAGACCTTTCTGGCCTGGACGACGTCATTGGAGTCGGGCAGGCAGGTCCAGTTGTGCAGGTAGGTTCTGTAGTTGGCATCATTGACCTGGATCTGGCACTTCTTGGCCAACTCAAGAGAGAGCAGGTCCGCTGGGAGGTTGAACTTAGTCTTGGATTTGTTAAAATCTTTCTTGTAGAGAAGATCACTAGCAATCTTGCCGGAGTTCAAAGCCAGCATGATCAAGGGATCATCGTGGATGCTGAGGGCTCCAATGTGGTGCCCTTGCTGCTTCCTGTATCCAACTTTGTACTTGTACTGTGAGGATTTAATACATAAAAGAAATTTGAGCACTATCGTTTAACAGTGTTTGCTTAATTTATTAGATAAGATCCACATGGAGACTTACATCACTAATGATGTCTCTGGAGGCTTTGGCAGATTTCACTGCGATAGCATCCTTAGGCAGGAAGTAGCCCTTCTTAAGGCTGTTCTCATAGTCTTGACGGTAATATTTCTGCAAAGAACATGATGAAGCAACACATACCGATTTAACAGGATTAAAAACTAAACTATTGTGCATTTATTTCTGATTTATTGGTCACTACAAAACAGTGCTGCTGTACTTACGATGCTTGTGTTGAGTTTGTTTTGTTTTCCAAGAACAATCTCAGGTGTGTCTGACGAGACATGGACATGGATTTTCTCCTTATTCCAGGCATCAACATATGCATTCTGCAATGCAATAATAATGAAGACAAAAAAGTTAGACACATTCAACTCTGGTCTACAAAATCTCAGCCTGCAACAGTCATTTCAAACAGCAATTTATTTTTACCTTTTACACAGATTAGTACAATTTTTGAGGAAAATAATACCTTGTCCATGATCTTGGCATTAGCTTGGGCAAGCGCAAAAGGTACGGCATCTGTCTTGCTTGTATACTTGAAGTTTTTTGGATGCTGTCTGTACTTCCTTTCACTCAGAATCTCAGAAGCCTTTTTAGCCTTCTCTACATCAACTGAGCCTATGGGTACCCATCCTGTACCTCTGATCCATTCCATATCAGCCTTATACACAGCCTGATGGCACAAAATGCATAAGAAACAGTAAAACAATGCTGGTAGTATACGGTAGGTCTATTTATTATGGTTACAAATGAAAATTCCACAGAAACGCACATCACTCTGAAGATCGTAGACCTTCCTGGCCTGGACGACATCATTGGAGTCAGGCAGGCAGGTCCAGTTGTGCAGGTAGGTTCTGTAGTGGGCATCATTAACTTGGATCTGACATTTCTTGGCCAGCTCAATAGACAGCAGGTCCACTGGGAGGTGGAACTTGGTCTTGGACTTGTTGAAGTCCTTCTTGTAAAGAGCATCACTAGCAATCCTAGCTGAGTTCAAGGCCAGCATGATCAGAGGATCATCCTTGACGCTGAGGGCTCCAATGTGATGGCCAACTTGCTTACGATAACCAGTCTTGTACTTGTACTGTGAAAAATCCATTAAAACATTCATTACATTCTGATAAGTACAAAGTAATCACATGCTGGGTTCAATAAGGAAGAAAGACTTGCATTACTAGCAATGGCACATGATGCTTTAGCTTTAAAGATGGCTTCTATTTATATTCATGCAATCAAATAGAAAATGCATCGGTCAGCTTTAAATATAAGCAAATGGTACGAAGGTATATACTCACATCACTAATAATGTCTCTGGATGCTTTAGCAGCTTTGATGGCGACCGCATCAGATTTGAGGTCGTAGCCTTTCCTGAAGATGTCCTCAACTGCTTGTCTGTACAGTTTCTGTAAGCAAAATTCGTTTGTATTTTTTTAAGTAAAATAATGAATAGGACTAATTTTGGAAATCAAACAGAATACATGGATTTGAAATAAATAATTAAAAAAGAACAATTATTCAGAAGTGATACCAACCCTACTATTGTTCATTGCATTAGCACGTGAGAGAACAATCTCTGGGATATCAGCAGGGATATGGATCTTGACCTTGTCACTCTCCCATGCTGCGTGGTATTGAGCCTAAAATGTGAAAAACAAAACGTTTTGTGAAAATTTCAATACTTTGAGAGTTGTTATTGTGGACATCCTGCAATGAATCGAAATAATGAAGACAAAATCATGTATACAAACTAATATATATTAAACTTTGTGTAGTAATTGATATTGTGACAAAATTGTTCTCTAGAAAATTCTGTTGACAGTTTAGATTGATTCCAATCATATTACTTTTTTATTCTACTAACCTGATCCTTAATTTGGGCATTTGCCTTGGCAAGCACCAAAGGCATGGACTGCATGTCTTGTGTATATTTAAATGTGTCTGGTTTCTGTTTGTAGAGTCGATCACTGAGGATCTCAGCTGCTTTCTTTGCTCTCAGGACATCAAGCGAGCCAATAGGGACCCATCCTACACCGGTCATAAACTCCATGTCTGCTTTGTATACAGCCTGAGGTGGCGACAAAATGTGACTTTTCAGAACTATGCAATTCTATACAAATCAGTTCTATACAAACATTTGAATGACATTTTAGTTTGACAAACGTACATCGCTACGAAGTTCATACACTTTTCTGGCCTGGACGACGTCATTGGAGTCGGGCAGGCAGGTCCAGTTGTGCAGGTAGGTTCTGTAGTTGGCATCATTGACCTGGATCTGGCACTTCTTGGCCAACTCAAGAGATAGCAGGTCCACTGGGAGGTTGAACTTGGTTTTGGATTTGTTAAAATCTTTCTTGTAGAGAAGATCACTAGCAATCTTGCCTGAGTTCAAGGCCAGCATGATCAAGGGATCATCCTTGATGCTGAGGGCTCCAATGTGATGACCAACTTGCTTACGATAACCAACCTTGTACTTATACTACAATTAAAAAAAAGGGATTCAGAAGGTAATTGTGCACAGTAAAGTGTGTATGACACAAACTACAGTATGTACTAATAAGTACTCACATCACTGATGATATCCCTGGAAGCCTTAGCTGCTTTGATAGCAATTGCATCACCACGCAAATCATAGCCCTTCTTCTTAGATTCTTCGTTGGCAAGTTTATATCTTTTCTAAAATAGGAAAATATTTTACAGAGAGTGTCATATCTAGAGATTTAAAGAGTTTTTTTAGGGAAAAATGAAAACATTTCAGACATATACATACCTCACTATAGTTTATATTGTTCTGCTTTGCCAACAGAACATCCATACAGTCAGGCATAACATGGATTTTGGTTTTATCCTGGTTCCAGGCTTCAGTGTAAAGTTTCTATAACAGTTGAATAAAATTAGATGTCAAACGTTTAAACCTTTAAGCTATTTGTTAGGGTTCTTGTGTTGAGAAATCTACTGAGCAGATTTACCTTGTTAATAGTAGAAGCATTATTTTTAGCTAAAACTATTGGCATGTCTTCAGTTGTAAGGGTGAACTTGAAGTTGCTTGGGTGTTGGCGGTACTTCCTTTCATTCAGGATTTCTCCAGCCTTCTTCACTTTCTCAACATCTATTGAACCAATGGGAACCCATCCGGTTCCTTGAAGCCATTTCAGATCAGCCTTGTACACTGCCTAAATGGTCATGCAAAAAATAGTGAAACATTTATGATTTTTTTTAAACCACTAAAAAAAGGAACAATACAAGTCAAGAGGACTTTCATAAGACTTACGTCACTTTGGATGTCATAGACATGTCTGGCCTGGACAACATCGTTGGAGTCGGGAAGGCAGGTCCAGTTGTGCAGGTGAGTTCTGTAGTTGGCATCATTGACCTGGATCTGGCACTTCTTGGCCAGCTCAAGGGACAGCAGGTCTGCTGGGAGGTTGTACTTGGTCTTGGACTTGTTGAAGTCTTTCTTGTAAAGAGCATCACTAGCAATCTTAGCTGAGTTCAAGGCCAGCATGAGCAGAGGATCATCTTGGATGCTCAGGGCTCCAATGTGATGGCCAACTTGCTTACGATAACCAGCCTTGTACTTGTACTGCAGTTGAAGGATTGAAGAACAATAAGAATGAATACAATTCGAAATAAGCATTTTTACACATTATAGACCATGAACTATAAGACTATGAATGAAGAACAAAAGAAGAGCGCACTCACATCACTAATGATATCCCGAGAGGCTTTAGCTGCTTTAATAGAAATGGCATCACCACGCATGTCATAGCCTTTCTTTTTGGCCTCATCATTGGCAAGCTTGTATTGTTTCTGGAGTAGGATTAAGTGTAAAAGGAAATATGAGGAAAAACAAATATAACTTATCATCTTCAATTCGAGACTTGAAATGAATTACTCACCACACTGTAGTTAACTTTGTTCTGTTTAGCAAGCAATATCTCCATTGTATCTGGCATGACGTGGATCGTGGTCTTATCCTTTTCCCAAGCCTCCACATAGCTTTTCTATAGTTTAAGGAAAAATAAAAAACATATATGCAAAATATCTTTACAAATTTAATTGGAAAAGAGAAGAAAATTATGCTATTGATCAAAGCAGGCTACCTTGTTCATAATGTTTGCATTGGCTTTGGCCAAGACCAGTGGCATGTCTTCAGTTGTGCAAGTGAACTTGAAGTTGCTTGGGTGCTGACGATACTTATTTTCACTTAGGATTTCTCCAGCCTTTTTCACTTTCTCAATATCAACTGAACCAATGGGAACCCATCCGAGACCTTGAAGCCATTTTAAATCAGCTTTGTACACCGCCTGAGAACAAACATAGCATAAATATTAGCATTAAGTTTTGAAAAAATGTCTGTTTAACTAGGTATTTGAAACATGGAGATCTTACTTCTAAAATCCTGAATTTAGCATGTCTACATGTAGCATACTTACATCACTCTGGATATCATAGACATGTCTGGCCTGGACAACATCATTGGAGTCGGGCAGGCAGGTCCAGTTGTGCAGGTAGGTTCTGTAGTGGGCATCATTGACCTGGATCTGGTTCTTCTTGGCCAACTCAAAAGATAACATGTCCACTGGGAGGTTGAATTTGGTCTTGGACTTGTTGAAGTCCTTCTTGTAAAGCACATCACTAGCAATCCTAGCTGAGTTCAAGGCCAGCATTAGCAGAGGATCATCTTGGACGCTCAGGGCTCCAATGTGATGGCCAACTTGCTTACGATAACCAGTCTTGTACTTATACTGTTTAAAAGAAAAAGCATTTTAAGGCATAAGTTAGTTCTGTGGAATGTTTTGTTCTCTTTTAAACACTATAACTCAAAATACTCACATCACTGGCAATGTCCCTGGAGGCCTTGGCTGCTTTGATGGAGATGGCATCATTTCGCATGTCATAACCCTTCTTTTTAGCTTCCTCATTTGCAACCTTGTATAATTTCTTTAAAAAAGAAAAAGAAAGAAAATAATGTATACATTAATTATTAACCAAGAACATCCATTATGCACCACTAAGAGGCCAATGTTGTGTCATACGTACCTGACTGTAGTTGGCCTTGTTATGTTTTGCGAGTACAATGTCCATAGCATCTGGCATAATATGGATCTTTGTCTTGTCTTTGTTCCATGCATCAGCATATTGTTGCTATCAAATAGGAGTATGAACAAAAAAAATTGACACCCACACAATAACGGTCTAAAATAAATTAGAAAATAACATATGCATATATTTTATCAGTTCAGAAGTCACCTTGTTCATGACGTCATTGTTGGCTTTAGCCAAGACTATCGGCATGTCTTGAGTTGTCATGGTGTATTTGAAGTTGCTTGGGTGTTGGCGGTACTTCCTTTCATTCAGGATTTCTCCAGCTTTTTTCACTTTTTCAACTTCAAGTGAACCAATGGGGACCCATCCAAGACCTTGAAGCCATTTCAGATCAGCCTTGTAAACAGCCTAAAAACAGACATATATACGGAAAGAATATCTGTTAGTAAATCCATACAGCTTATTCATCAGTATCTCTGTGGCTTTATATCTTTCTCAACATCAAGAACATAACAGAGACCCAAGCAATTCCTCTTTCCATTATATACTAGCTAAAACTGATATATAAAACAAAAAGTCAATTCAGCGAAGATCCAGAAATGGATCAATGAACATTGCTTAACAGAAACTGGATACCACGTACGTCACTCTGGATATCATAGACATGTCTGGCCTGGACAACATCACTGGAGTCGGGCAGGCAGGTCCAGTTGTGCAGGTAGGTTCTGTAGTGGGCATCATTGACCTGGATCTGGTTCTTCTTGGCCAACTCAAAAGATAACATGTCCACTGGGAGTTGGAACTTAGTCTTGGACTTGTTGAAGTCCTTCTTGTAAAGCGCATCACTAGCAATCCTAGCTGAGTTCAAGGCCAGCATTAGCAGAGGATCATCTTGGACACAGCGGGCCCCAATGTGATGACCAACTTGCTTACGATAACCAGTTTTGTACTTGTACTGTTTAAAATAAAAACATCTCATTGTAGCAAATGACAGTATATCCACAATGTTTCATATATTGCCTTATCAGTTTGTTGTACTTACGTCACTAGCAATGTCCCTGGAGGCTCTGGCTGCGATGATAGATATGGCATCATTGCGCAAATCATAACCCTTCTTCTTGGCCAGTTCATTGGCAAGTCTATATTGTTTCTGCAGAGCAAATCAGACAAAATATTTGAACAAACTTGGCAAGAGCAGAATATAATTTATCTTTTGTTGTCTTAAAATCAATGCCCATCGCTCTTAATCTACAGTATATAAGACTCATGGGTTAATATTTAGAATTTCTGTCAGGACCACTATCTTCAAAGATGATTGACAATTAGCATACAGTTTGGATTGGCTGTATGGTTCTGCTCTGGGAAAGAACTCCCTGCACATCCATGCAGCCTAGCATGGATAAGAGCAGCGAGAGCAGTGATAACCCCCCAGAATAGAACCATGTATTGCAGATATCATTAATGTTCAATAATTGAATGTACATATTTTAGCCTGATTCAAAGGATAATCAGACGGCCGAATCCTGACTGGATGAGAGGAGGAACTGGGGATGGAGGAGGATAATTAGCTATTGAGCAACGCGAAAGCTGCTGATAATACTGAAGGACATTATATATAAATGCTAAGATAGGCGTTGTAATCCCATAGGTAGATATGGATCAGCTGAGAATCAGCTGATGAGAGCTTGACTAACGTGACCTTCCAGAACTAACGCTATACTTGATATTTGCTTAAATGTAAAAAGAATACTCTTATATTTAACTGAATACTCAACTCTAAATTGGAAATACTGACCTCACTATAGTTGACTTTGTTTTGCTTTGCAAGAACCACATTCATTGTGTCTGGCAGGATGTGTATCTTTGTTTTATCATTGTTCCAAGCTTCAACATATTTTGACTGCAAGAAAGAAGAGAGAATTAAGCATCAAAACTGATGTCACAAACAATACTTTAGATATTTCCATATGGGTCTAGATATCAAATATAAAGATACCTTGTTCATAATTTCATTATTGGCTTTGGCCAAGACCAGTGGCATGTCTTCCGTTGAGCAAGTGAACTTGAAGTTGCTTGGGTGCTGACGATACTTATTTTCACTTAGGATTTCTCCAGCCTTTTTCACTTTCTCAACATCAACTGAACCAATGGGGACCCATCCGAGACCTTTTAGCCATTTCAGATCTGCCTTGTACACCGCCTAAGAGCATAAATATGTAAAAAGAGTGCTTACAAGCTTCATAAGCATGAGCCATCAGCCTTATTTATACATATATACACACAAAACTGCAGTAAAACCAGACTTACGTCACTCTGGATGTCATAGACTTGTCTGGCCTGGACAACATCATTGGAGTCAGGCAGGCAGGTCCAGTTGTGCAGGTAGGTTCTGTAGTTGGCATCATTGACCTGGATCTGGTTCTTCTTGGCCAACTCAAAAGATATCATGTCCACTGGGAGTTGGAACTTAGTCTTGGACTTGTTGAAGTCCTTCTTGTAAAGCGCATCACTAGCAATCCTAGCTGAGTTCAAGGCCAGCATTAGCAGAGGATCATCTTGGACACAGCGGGCCCCAATGTGATGGCCAACTTGCTTACGATAACCAGCCTTGTACTTGTACTGTGAAAAGTCCATTAAAATGTCCAATACATTCTGATAAGTACACAGTTATCAAATGCTAGGTCCAATAATAAAAATAAAAACTTACATTACTAGCAATGGCACATGATGCTTTTGCAGCTTGAATTGGAATGGCGTCGACACGCAGATCATAACCTTTTTTCTTTGCTAGCTCATTGGCAAGTCTGTATAGTTTCTAAAGAAGAATATGAAAAGATTATTTAAATGCTGTGACTTAATGATAATTACTGTTTGCAATCAATCAGCAATGAATCTGGCAACATCACTAACCTCACTGTAGTTAACTTTATTTTGACAAGCAAGAGCCACTTCCATTGAATCTGGCATAATGTGAATCTTGGTTTTGTCCTGTTCCCAGGCTGCAGTATACTTTTGCTGAAAGAAAAAATAAATGGGTACATTTTAAATGATTCTGAAACGTACTGGCAAATTAAATTATTAATTATGTTTGTCTAAAAAGAAAGTCAATTGACCAAACCTAATAATCAAGATAATCACAAGCAAAGCTCAGTGTCAAGTCAAATGGTTTAAACTTTCACCTTGTTTGCTATTTCGTTGTTGGCCGTAGCTAGGACCAAATCCATGGAATCCATGTGTTTAGTGAACTTGAAGTTACTGGGATGTGTGCGGTACAGTTTCTCGCTGCCTATCCGGCTAGCAATCTTCGCTTTCTCCACATCCAGAGATCCAATGGGAATCCATCCAGTTCCTTTTATGTAATTGTTATACTCAGATTTGTAGATGTTCTGCAGAATTAGAGGATGCCATCAATATAAAATCAAATTGAAAAAGAAGAGAATTTTATAGAAATCAAAACTTATTAAACATTTAAAATACAACGTCACAATCTCTACTCACATCACTTGCGATTGCCTGCATGTTGCGGGCTAGCTCTAGGTTCATGGCATCAGACAGAACTTTATAATGTGTAGTGATCTGCCTGTATCCAGTATAGGTTTGAGCAGCCGTAGCCTGCTTAGCATGAACAACACTCAGCATGTCCACAGGGGAATGGAACTTCAGCTTGGCCTTGTGATAATCCTTCTTGTATAGTTTATCACTCTGTATTCTAGCCACCTCCATGTAGTGCACCAGCAAGGGGTCGTCCTGGATGCTACGGAAGCCAACATGATGTCCTTTTGCTTTGTTGTACTCCTTTTTGTACTTGTACTGTAATGAGAATATTTGTAGAAGTTAGAAAGGGTAATATTTGGATAACACTAGTGACAGAAACATTTGATTATTTGAGTAACTTACGTCACTGGCAATGTTTGTGGAGGCCCTAGCTGCAACCACTGATACAGCATCTGCCTTGAGGTCACAACCTTTCTTCTTCAGGGCTTCCAGTCCTGCTCTGTAGGCTTTCTGTATTCAAAACAGCACAAGTTATACTTGTTATTATTGCTTTCACAGGGCATTTTCAATGACTCTTTTCAAAAGTTACATTGTTACATCAGTAGGTGACGAAATATTAGAGTTTTTTTTTTTATAAATCACTGATACATTCACTCAACTGATTCATTTAAAAAGTCTGATCCATTCAGAAAGGAAACACCTCTATTATTCAGACACATGCAACAAGTTCTGATTCTGCTCTGAGAACCATGCTCATTGGTGGAGAAAAAGCTGGGAATATTTTGTCTAAAATGTATGTTACTCAATAAGTAATTCTTAAAATATTCTCAAAAATCTGCAAATACATAAAATACACATACCTCACTGATGTTGATTGAATTAGCCTTTGCAAGAATTATTTCAGGACTGTCAGGCATGATATGGATCTTTGTCTTGTCCTTGTTCCAAGCATCTGTGTATGCTTGCTATAATAAAACATATTACAATATTACACATTCAAAATATTCTTTATTGATTAGACCAGCCAAATAATCCATTAAAAATATCATCAATTAGATTAGATGCACATACATCTCAGAAGGGATGGATCATTACTATATTAGTTTATTAAAAAGTGCAATCTACCTTGTCCATGATCTTATTATTGGCACTAGCCAATGCGATGTCCATAGAATCCATAAGTTTGTGGAACTTGTAGATGGAGGGGTGAGTGCGGTATTTGTGTTCACTCAGGATCTTTCCTCCAACCTTTGCGTTCTCTACAGCCAGTGAACCAATGGGCACCCAACCCATACCCTTCACGGTGGCATTATACTCACTCTTGTACTCAACCTGGGAGACAACAATTATATTGATGAATCCTACTTCAATACTTCAGTCCCAAAGATTATAAACTACCCCCTCCATATCAGATGTGTGGATCTAAAAGAGGATGGACTTACATCACTGGAGCTGAGGTTCATGGAGCGAGCTAACTGCAGGTTCATGGCATCAGCCAGCAGGGTGTAATGATGGAAAGGCTGCTTGTATCCTGCATATGTCTGAACCTTTGAGGCGTGTTTGGCCTGCACAACACTCAACATGTCCACAGGGGTGTGGTACTTCAGCTTGGACTTGTGGTAATCCTTCTTGTAGTTCTTCTCGCTCTGCATCTTACCCACATGCATGTAGTGCACCAGCAAGGGGTCGTCCTGGAGGCTACGGAAGCCAACATGGTGGCCTTTCGCTTTCTCATATGCCAGCTTATACTTGTACTGTCATGACAGAAACATGGATTCATCAGAAAAGATCACAGTATCGTGCCAACACGTGACAAATTTTTCAAGCATTAAAAGAAAATACTAAGACGACAATGGATATGATGAAAGGATACTTACATTACTAGCAATATTCCTGTTGGCTTTGGCAGCCACAATCGAAATAGCATCTGGTTTGAGGTCATAGCCTTTCTTATACATTTCCTCAAGGCCAGCTTTGTAGAGTTTCTGAGAATACACACAAAAGGCAATGGAATATACCCCACTGGATTTCTTTTTTTTTTTTTTTTTGCTTTGATTATTATTAATTAGGATCTTTTGAATGAATGCAATATTCAGTTTTACCTGGCTCATGTTCAGTGCATTGACCTTGGCCAGGACAATTTCAGGACTGTCAGGCATCACATGAATCTTGAGCTTGTCATTTTCCCAGGCAGCATGGTAGGATTTCTGCAACCAAAAGTATTTAAATATTCATAGATTGACCTATGATTTTACATCAGTCAAACCAATAAAAATACCCTGAATCCAGACTTGCCTTGTTCACGATCTTATTATTGGCGCTAGCCAATGCGAGGTCCATAGAATCCATAAGTTTGTGGAACTTGTATTTGGAGGGGTGAGTGCGGTAATTGTGTTCACTCAGGATCTTTCCTCCAACCTTTGCGTTCTCTACAGCCAATGAACCAATTGGCACCCAACCCATACCCTTCACGGTGGCATTATACTCACTCTTGTACTCAACCTTGATTACAACAAATGTAATGTTCAATCCTTTGTTAAACCCATGGTACACACTTCATATTGGATGTGTGGATCTAAAAAAGGATGGACTTACATCACTGGAGCTGAGGTTCATGGAGCGAGCTAACTGCAGGTTCATGGCATCAGCCAGCAGGGTGTAATGATGGAAAGGCTGCTTGTATCCTGCATTTGTCTGAACCTTTGAGGCGTGTTTGGCCTGCACAACACTCAACATGTCCACAGGGGTGTGGTACTTCAGCTTGGACTTGTGGTAATCCTTCTTGTAGTTCTTCTCGCTCTGCATCTTAGCCACATGCATGTAGTGCACCAGCAAGGGGTCGTCCTGGATGCTACGGAAGCCAACATGGTGGCCTTTCGCTTTCTCATATGCTTTTTTGTATTGGTACTGTGATCAAAGAACAGTGGATTCTAATCAGTCCAGTACATTCATCATGCAATTGCAAATTATATATATGTTTTTATTTTTTGGTACTGCTGAACATGACCTTCATTATTTTAATGCAAGATACATTTTGAGCTTACATTGCTGGCAATGTGTCTTCCTTGTTTAGCAGCAACAATGGAAATGGCATCTGTTTTCATGTCATAGCCTTTGGCAATGTCCACAAGCCACTGTGCCTTGTAGCGTGACTGTAAAATAAGTTTCATGGGTAATAATAATAATATAAACAATAATAAATACAATTTTATAAACTAAATGCAATTAACTGATCAGGTCATAGCAGAGATGTTCACAAGTCTTTAACTTGGAGTCCGAGTCAAGTTTGAAGTCTTTGGTCACAAGTCTGAGTCGAGTTTCAAGTCATTTAATGGCTCGCTAAAAAAATCCCATTCAGAATCCTTATGTATTGAAATCTTCCTATTTACGAAGCTGTTTTATAGGCTACAGACAAAATATATTGTCTATGATCTGCTTTGTAAAAAAAAGAGGTGTTAAGATGTAAGGTTGTTAACATCCAGCCTGTTACTTATATATTTTAATCCATTATCATGTTCGAAACAAATTCTATAATAAGAGTCCGATCTACCAAGACACATAAGGAAATACGTGACACAGATATTACAAAACCATACAAATAAAGTATTTCTTTATAATATACGTCAGGGGTATTCAATTGAAGTTCCACGAGGTGCAGCCTCTAGATTTTCTTCCAAGCAAAGGTCTGGACAAAAAATATTTTTACATGTATTGTATTTTTACATTTAGATACATGCGAGGCCATGTGACAAAAATAAATACTGTTTCTGGTCATTGTTTTCCTCCTGAAATCTATTCTATTTTAATATTTTACTTAAAAGCAGTATCAACTAAAAACAATGTAGCTACAATAATCAAAACTTTCTCATCTTGAGCAGAAAATAAATATAACTAACAGTTTCAAAGTTTACTTTCAATTCCATCCTAGACATCTAACAACACTATTCCCAATTATAATAAAAAAAAATGTTGAATGTTCTTAGCCTACAGATTAAAAATGCTAAATGTAGATCAGAAACGTATTGTCACATATGGTTTGAATAGTCAGAGTCATAGGTTATAGATAGATACATAGATAGTAAGAAAAATAACTATATTTGGAGCATTGTTTTTTCTGCTGTTTTTGTGAAAGCAATCTATAATTTTGCTGTT
This sequence comes from Ptychobarbus kaznakovi, assembly GCA_027422405.1. NCBI lineage: Eukaryota > Metazoa > Chordata > Actinopteri > Cypriniformes > Cyprinidae > Ptychobarbus > Ptychobarbus kaznakovi. The sequence goes on along the minus strand of CM049804.1, from coordinate 17,859,076 downwards.
CACTGTTTTTCTGTTGTTGTTAAAATAACTGCGTCATCCGCGCCGGTGTCGTGCTGAATTCTGCACCCTGCCAGATTATGCATCCCCTAGTATTGGTAGGTTTAGGAGTAGGTGTGGGGGAGGGGGAGGGGTTAGGATTAGGGGTGGGGTTGGGAATAGGCAATCAGGTAGCGATTTCAACGAGGGGATGCATAATCTGGCAGGGGTGCAGAATTTGGCACAACAACGGCTCGCGGATGCTGGGGTGCGGATGCGGTCCACCTTTTGAATATCAGTTATATAGGTATTTAATGATAAAAGACTCGAGTTGCTTTTAAAATACTAACGAATCCTTTTCCTCGAGTCGAGTCAAGTCTGGAGTCATTTCAGGTCAAGTCTGAAGTCTAAAAAATGCGCCTCGAGTGCGACTCGAGTCCGAGTCAATAACTTGTGTGTCCATCTCTGGGTCATAGTACAAAAACAATTAAAAAAATAAAAAGAAATGACATGAGGAAAAAAAGAACACCTGCAAGAGACTTTAGTGTGGAGAATTTAATAATAATAATTTGTTATAATATAGCGCTTTTCTGGGTACTCAAAGCGCTTTTACATAGAGGGGGGGGAAATCTCCTCAACCACCACAAATATGCAGCATCCACCTGGATGATGCGACGGCAGCCATATTGCGCCAGAACGCCGACCACACACCAGCTTATTGGTGGAGAGGAGACAGAGTGATGAAGCCAATCAGTGTAAGGTGATGATTAGGAGGCCATGATGGTCAGAGGCCAATGGGGAATTTTTGGCCAGGATGCTGGGGTTACACACCAACACTTTTTCGAAGGACATCCTGGGATTTTTAATGACCACAGAGAGTCAGGACCTCGGTTTAACGTCTCATCCGAAGGACGGTGCTTTATTACAGTATAGTGTCCCCATCACTATACTGGGGTGTTAGGACTTAGGACCCACACAGACTGCAGGGTGAGCATCCCCTGCTGGCCTCACTAACACATTTAGAGACTTTAGACTTCAGTTGCAAACACTGAAAACTGTTAATGCAATGAACTAATGTTGACACATAGAACCATATTGAAAAGTGTTTCTCATTTATTAAATTTAGATTTGATATGCTTTTGTACTCACCTCACTCACAGTCTGGGCATTATATTTGGCCTGCAGGAACTCTGGGGCATTAGCTGGTAGATTATAGGTGTGCTTAAATTTCTCTCCAGAGGCTTTATAGGCAGACTAAAATGGAATGAAAAGCAAAGAAGGACCAATAAATCAGTTCTTAATCATCATGCTGGTTATAATTCACAATAAATTATTGAAGTACTCTCACATTATTTTGTTGTTTTGTGTTGTTCATGGCCAAAACCATGTTCATCTGATCTGTTAGACTGCTAAATTTTAGCGTACTGGGGTGAATTCTGTATGACCTCTCATCAAGGGCTTTATTGGCAGCCTTGGCGTTCTCAACATCTATAGAACCTATGGGAACCCAGCCTGCTCCTTTGAAGACGTTGTTGAAATCTGATTTGTACAAATTCTGAAGAGATAAAAGAGATCTGTTAATCATTTTGTCAAAACAGCAATCATTTTAGGTTTAAGTATCATCATAGCCTTATTCAGTTGTGCTTACATCACTCTGGATCTCCATCATGTTGCGAGCCAGTTCAACTTGCATGGCATCAGCCAGCAGGGTGTAATGATGGAAAGGCTGCTTGTATCCTGCATTTGTCTGAACCTTTGAGGCGTGTTTGGCCTGCACAACACTCAACATGTCCACAGGGGTGTGGTACTTCAGCTTGGACTTGTGGTAATCCTTCTTGTAGTTCTTCTCGCTCTGCATCTTAGCCACATGCATGTAGTGCACCAGCAAGGGGTCGTCCTGGAGGCTACGGAAGCCAACATGGTGACCTCTAGCCTTCTGATATGCAAGTTTATACTTGTACTATACAGAACAACACAACACAGTTGCATATAAGTCAACAATGCACTCCAACAATTTAAATATAGATAAATTAAATGTATGCTTGCTTACATCACTGGCAATATCCCTAGAGGATTTTGCAGCAACAATAGGAATGGCATCATGCTTCATTTGATGTCCTTTCAGAATATCCTGCTTGTGTGCGTAGGTATAGTATGTCTGCAGAGGCAAAAGAAAACTCAAGCTTCCAGTTGAACTTGATACTGTTAACCATCTCATTGTCATATACAGTATAAGATATGCAGCATTCTTACCTTGCTGATATTGACAGCGTTGTATTTGGCTTGCAGAAGCTCTGGTACATCAGCAGGGAGATGGTAAGTGTGCTTGAACTTCTCACCACTGGCTTTGTACAGCCTCTGGAAAACACAATTGACATGATTCAGAAAGTAAACATAAATTAAACATATTTAACCTTCATTATGGACATTCATCATTGACACCAAAAAATAGCATGCATTTGTCCCTCACATCGCTAAGCTGCTGTGCATTCAGTTTGGCTTGTTCCATGACTGGGGTATCCAGAACACTGGTGAACTTGATAGTGTCTGGGTGCTGCCTGTACTTCGTCTCATTGAGAGCTGCACCAGCAGTCTTTGCCTTTTCAACATCCAGAGAACCGATGGGGATCCAGCCAGTGCCCTTTACGTAGTTCTCATAATCCTGCTTATACTGGACCTAATGGAATTAAACAGGGCATATTACAGAACACATTTTATACTATATTTTTACATTTTAACATATTAGAAAATATAATTTATTCATGTGATGGCAAAGCTGAATTTTCAGCAGCCATTACTCTTCAGTGTCACATGATCTATCAGAAATCATACAAATAAGCTTGTGGGAAGTGTGATACATTGTTTTCAGGATACTCTGACGAATATAAATATATTTATGAATGTTATAAAATGTATTTACTGTCACTTTTGATCAATATAACTTATCCTTGCTGAATAAAAGTATTGTTATTTCTTTCTTAATTTTCTTACTTACTAACCCACATTTTTTAATTGTGTTGTATATGGTCTGCATAATCAGCTAAGAAAAAAGTGTAATGCTATAGTTTTTGTAAATCTAGATTTGAGTCACATAAAGAGTTTAAGATGATTAAATGTTTCTTACATCACTGGAGCTGATGTTCATGGAGCGAGCTAACTGCAGGTTCATGGCATCAGCCAGCAGGGTGTAATGATGGAAAGGCTGCTTGTATCCTGCATTTGTCTGAACCTTTGAGGCATGTTTGGCCTGCACAACACTCAACATGTCCACAGGGGTGTGGTACTTCAGCTTGGACTTGTGATAATCCTTCTTGTAGTTCCTCTCGCTCTGCATCTTAGCCACATGCATGTAGTGCACCAGCAAGGGGTCGTCCTGGATGCTACGGCAGCCAACATGGTGGCCTCTGTCCTTCATATACAGCTTCTTATACTGAACCTGAAAAGTATGGTAAATCAACAGTTTATTTAATATTATTCTGTTCCACACTGCAGTTTTTTATCCATTGGTCTCCTTTATGGACATATGAAAGGATCTCTTACATCACTAGCAGCATGACTTGCTGCCTTTGCAGCTTTTACAGAGATGGCGTCAGGCTTCAAATCGTACCCCTTTGCAATAGTCTTCAGCCATTCAAGCTTATAGTATTTCTGAAAAGATGATAAGCAATAGATATACAGAGTCATCAACTTTGCAAGATGTAATATGCCAAATAGCATAAAACATTAATGCATTTTCACTTACATTGCTTATGTTGTAGGCATTACACCTGGCCTGAAGGAACTCTGGGACATCAGGAGGCAGGGAGTTTTTCTCAAGGATTTTATCCAGACCTTTCTTATAGTGCAGCTATAGTGGGGGAAATATTCACAGATCACATAAACATGCTGGTTTAGCATTTATTCAGAGCAACATTTAACCATGTTTAGTTGTTTGTGCTTACATCACTTCTTATCAGCTGGTTGACTTTAGCCTGCAGCTGGAGAGGGTGGTCATCTATAGAAGTAAAATGTACTGTGTCTGGATGCTGCCTGTATTTTTTCTAAGTAAGAGAAAGAAAGAAATAGTAAAGTTAAATTATTGATGACAATAGAAATGAATTCTTTAAATGGGAAAATAACAGGAAGAGTTATACCTCACTTAAGATATCCCCTGCTTTCTTGGAGTTCTCAACTCCCAAGGAGCCGTAAGGCACCCAAGGCGTTCCTTTGACATAGTTATTGTAGTCGGACTTGTATTCATTCTGTGGTTACAAATGACAGAAAAATCAGTAACACAAAAAATATAAAAGATATGATTGATCAACTTTTGCTATGTGGACTTGATTCATGTTCATACACGTCATTAGAAAATGACTCCAAATGCATTTCAAATGTAAATAGGTTGTACATTCTTTGTATATTATATACAAGTCTTGTACATTAAGACCTTGTCAAACTAAATAGGTATTTGTGGCTTTATTCCAGGTCTTTTAGAATAAAGAAATCCTCTATATTCTGGAGTTCTCCTAAAAATGATCTTTTAGCAGTCTTTTTCTTTCAGGACCAAACTGGACCATAAATATTGATGACTACTCCTGCACTCTAAAATGTTGTATACTCAACTTCTTAAAAAGGATTGATACCACCCACTTCTTACTAGGGAAAGACAGCTAAATGAATAAATCTAATTGTAATGCACAACTTTTGACTATAAAAGCATGGTTTGCATGATTCACAGCTGAGATGTTAGGTTATCTTTAAAAAAAGACAATCTTCTCAATGAAGCTTTCTCGCCCAACTTCATGTATAAATAGGAAATACTTCAGCACAGGAATAACAACTGCACTTGTCAACACTGAACTTGTGAATCTGTGCTCATTCTAGTGTGTCTAGAGTAGTAGGGATCCTTACATCACTCTGAATAGCATTGGCCTTCTTTGCCTGGTCCAGTGATATGCTGTCATAAGGGAGGAGGTATCGGCTTGAGATTTTCTTATAGCCAGTCATGCTGGCAATGGCCTGAGATTTCTTAGCAAGTGTCACAAGCATCATGTCCAGTGTAGTATGGTACTTGGTCTTCAACTTCTCATAGTCTTTCTTGTACTCGCGCTGTTCAGGAATATTTCAGAGGATCAGAAAATGGACCGTTAGTACATAAACAACTTCAGGGTTGGGTATACAAGTTATCAGTAATGCAGTAGCTGAACCGTACCTCACTTTGCATCTTAGCAACATGTAGTGAATGCATGATCTTAGGGTCATCCTTGATGCTGAGGGCCCCAATCATCTGTCCTCTGTTCTTCTCATATTCCTTCTTGTATTTCACCTAAAATTAAAGACCATATCAGTGTCACAATTACCTGAGATTACTATTTTTCATTGTTTTGTTATACACTGTCATTCAAATCACCCAAATATCCCATTTACTTACATCGCTGGCGATGTTAGTGTGTGCACGGGCTGCAAGGATCGAAATTGCATCCCCTTTCACCTCAAATTTCTTTGCTTTTGCTTTTTCCCATTCAAATTTGTAACACGTCTGTGAACATGAAATAGAGAAAGTAATGCATTATGATGAGGTTTCAGTCAAATTCCCTGCTATGAATGACGATGGAATAAACTTACATCACTAAGGTTATACGCATTAACTCTAGACTGAATGAAGAAAGGGTAATCAGGAGGAAGGTAACACTTAAACTTCTCCTTCTCATACTTTTCCTTGTAGTTGAGCTGTAAAAAGGAGAAAAAGTGTCAATGATAATATATTCTACATCAAATGTATAATTATAATTGCTAGTAAAAATGTAATCTTACATATCATGTTCATACACAATTATATATACAGTATTTAAAGTTACATTGCCCTAATAAATTTCCCAGTTTTTCCTAGTGCTCCATGATTGCGGTGTTCAGTGAAGCAGGATGAGCTTTGATGAACACCACTAGATGGCTCTTCAGTCCCAAAAGGATTGGCTTTAGTTGTTTATTAGACTTTGATTTGACGTGACATACGGCCAAGTATGGTAACCCATACTCGGAATTTGTGCTCTGTAATTAACTCATCCAAAGTGCACACACACAGCAGTGAACACACACACACCTTAAATACACAGCCGGAGCAGTGGGCAGCTATTTATGCTGCGGCACCCGGGGAGCAGTTGGGGGTTCGGTGCCTTGCTCAAGGGCACCTCAGTCGTGGTATTGAGGGTGAAGTGAGTGCTGTACATTCACTCCCCCACCTACAATCCCTGCCGGCCTGAGACTCGAACTCACAACCTTTTATATTAAGAGTCCGACTCTCTAACTTTTAGGCCCACGATTGCCTGTGACATACCACTTGAAATAGCACAGACAACAGCTCTAATAATATGGCTAGGAATTCACTCTATTGTCAGCGGGACTGAGATGACAACTGCGCTCTAATAATGAATGCTGGGATTTTTCTAGGGCAACATTTGACAAGGTCCATGAACCACCAGGTAAACTTGGTTTCTTTGGTTTTAATTAGTCATAATAATGAAAGCTTTTTACGTACATCACTCAGCTGTTTGGCGTTGATGGCAGCTTGCACTTGACCAGGTGAGTCTGTCACCTGTGTGAACTTCACCTTGTCTGGATGTTGACGATAAACTTGCTGCAAAATGAAACACACACACACACACACACACAAATCACCTAATGTCAGGTTCTGTACCCACCCAATTAAAGTAGGTATATATACAGTATATATATAAACTTACATCTTGACATTGTTGAAGCTTCTTATTGACTTCATATTCAGGTGTAATTGTTTGAGGGAAGAAACACTTGGCCTTCATGTCCTCATAATCAGCTTTGTAGATTTGCTTTTAAAAGACAATGAAAGCAAATGTGAATAAACAAATACATTTTTTTAATCAAGAAGATGGAAATATACGCATATGTACATTAGGGTAACTTACATCCTTCTTCAATTCTTCCACCTTCTGGCAGTGAACTGAAAATACATCTTCATAGCTACCAACATAATGACCCTTCACTTCATTTTCATACTTTTCTTTATAACGGATCTGAGAAAAGAGAACAATATAAACTTGAGAAACGAGGATATATCAGATATTTGTAACAAATTATGAAACCATCACTCACATCATTGAACTTCTTCAATACACTGTCCATCTTGAATTTGGGAGTGTCGCAGTAATTGATGCTGGATCCCCGTGATTTCTCATAATTAGCTTTATATACTTTCTAGAAAAGGGCAAAACAAAGGCATATCAGCAATAAGTCAACAATTTGAGGTAAACTTGGTTTATTTCAAGAAAGATTTGGCAAAATTCTCAAAACAACATCTTGAGTAAACGATGAGAGGAAATGCTTTGTAATATTAATTTTGAATTCTTTAGGATCATTTTGTTTCATGTATGTGCCAAACAGATAGAATTCCATTCAATTATCAGGTCTGATCATTTTAAATGACCTACATATTCACACTAACCAAATGATAAAGCTATAATCCGCATCATCATTTACTCATTAACACTGAAAAAAATCTATTTTAGATTTTAGACAAGAACTCACTGTGACATGTTTGGTTTTGTCAATGTTGTCTGTATTTGTATTTCCTTAGATAATTTAATTCAGCTGCCTTGTGGCAATATTTATTATGCACAACCTCTTAGACCATAAACATTTCCTGTCAAAGCAGATGACTTTAATGATTAAGATCTGGATTCACATACATCACTCAAGATGGTGCCTGCGTATCTCAGCTGTCTGAGAAGGGGGTTCTCTGTAGCAGGGAGAACGTTGTAACCGGACGTTGCTTTTGTCTTCTCGTAGTCCTTCTTATATTTGACCTGTTGAGGTGGAAAAATGCATTTAATAAATTACATTTATATGAGTCATGGGTTATTTTCCAGTAAATAAAATTGGCCTCTGTTTTGAGTCTCATCCCTGGTCTCTTTTATAGCTACTGTGCATAAAAATACACTGGATCTAATCCTGTTTTTTCACGTCCTCACTTGTGATGCAGGCAATGAGAAATTAGTATGCAGGGATCAACAGAGATAACCAGATCAGACATGTGAATCTCTGGACTGACTCATGATCTGTTTAAAGAGTCATCACGGGAAGGTTGTTTCCATGCAATGAGAAAAGATGTCTAAAAAAGTATGACTGTCGGTAAGTACTACCTCACTTTTATTTTTCATTTGGAGGCAATGCACGAATGACAGAATGTTTTAAAGCTAGTTTTATTTTTACATTTCTCAAAAAAAAAAAAATAAACATTCTGCTTATGTCCAAGTTTAAATGAAAAAAAAAACAGATTTTCGTGTAGTATCAGATTTACAGACTTCACTATATGAGAGAAGAAAAAAAAGAAAGGAGTGTAAATATATTCCCAAAACTTACCGTACTTGCAGCTTCACGAGCCTTTTTATTGGAAGCGTATGTTGGTGTGTCTGTTTGCATAAAATAAATTTGGTCTTTTATATCTTCAAAAGCAGACGTATATTTTTTCTGGAAAGAAATCAAAGTGTGACACTTAGTTTTATATGATTTTAATATTAAGAATTCTGTACATTAATAACATGCATGTTTTACTTTGAGAAATGCATTTATTTGAAATATTCTATCAGAATATGTTTTGGAAAGCATGATGGATTTCTTGCACTTACTTCGCTGATGTTGTCCATGGCCATTCTAGCAACAGCGATATCAAAGTAAGGGGTTTCACACCATTTGCCCTTGACGTTCTTGTTGTAATCCTCATGATATTTAAGCTGTGAAGAATTAAATAAATGTTTTTCATTATTTCTATGGCTTACATTGCGAGCACAATCAATCGTGCAGGGACAGAAGATATTTAAATGCAATACTGTAGAATAAACCACTCAATTGCTATAAGTCTGATACATGGAAACTTAAAAGGACCCTTTATTAACACCTCAGGAAAATGGAAATTGATTCAGAAGGCACAAAAATCAGGGAAGTCTTACGTCACTACGATTGGCGAAGTTTTTCTTGGCCAGTTCAACCTCTGGAGGATTAGCCAGACATGTGTACTTTGCCTTGCGCTCATAATGGCCCTTCTTGTAAACAATCTGCGATTTTTGACAACACAACACAATTTAATGATAAATGTTTTACTTTTTTTTAAGTTACTCTGTAAAATATCACAAGTTTACTCACATCACTGAGGTCTTTTTGGGCCTTGGCCACCCTGCGCAGCTCTGGGCTGTCACTGTATGGATAGTACATGGTTTTATCCTCATCCCATGCCTCTGTGTACAGTTTCTGATGGGGATATTCAATCATCGTAGAGGGTGAGTCAGCCAGTAATGACAGTATATAAATATACCATAAATATCACTTTAGTGTTTCAGACAGGAATCAGAGATCTACCTTGCTGTAATTTGCTGCATTCTTCACAGCAAGAACCAACTCAGGGGCATCAGGAGGAAGCAAGTACTTATCCTTAGTCTCATCCCATTTTTGCCTGTACAGAACCTAGAAAATACATATGTAAAGAACTTATGTTATGACAATAAAAAACACAAGGAAAGGAATCAGGATTGCACTAGTTGGGTGGTCACTGTTGCGACACAAGCACTTACTTTGCTGATGAGTTCAGAGACGTGCTTCACGTGAGCAATCTCACGAGCCTCACCGTCATAAAGGCTGGTGGTTTTGGCCTTCAGTCCTTCCATGCGGTATTTCACCTGGGTTACCAAAAATGTTCATGGTCAGTAAAAATGTACAATATCTGCTGGAATTAAAAAGCATCTGGTTGTGGTTTATTAGGAGATCTAAACTAAGAAGGTTTAAAAAAAATCATCAGTAAAAACACCCCACGCGACAAAGATCTTGCAAACTATATTCTAGCAGATTGAAAATGATCCATCAAGGGTACATACCTCACTGAGCTGCTCCTGGGCCTTCTTGATGCGAATCATCTCAGGTGTGTCAGCCGAAATGGCATAGGGCTGCCCCTTTGATTTCTCATATGCCTCCCTGTATTTATTCTACGAAAAAAATACAAATTCAGTTTGCATTATAGAGTAGGCAAGATAAGACAGGTAAGATAGTTAAGTTCTGTCACTTTTGATTAATTTAATGCATTCTAGCTGAATAAAAGTATTAATTTCTTCAAAACTCACTGGATCCAAACTTCTGAATGATCGTGTGAATCTAGCAAACCCTACAGACTCTAATTCTACCTAATATCTGTTTTTATTCCAATGGTTCTCAAACTGTGGCCTGTAGACTTGGACTGGTAACATGTATTTTTATGAGAAATTGTTTCTGTTGTCTCACTTTAATGATTCAATTCACAGTTATGAGCTTCGTTTGGAATCGTTAACAGTGGTGGTATAATTAATTTAAATGAAATAAGAACAAAACAGCGGTCGTACAGATTAATAGCACAAAATATTGTCTTTGTTATTCGCTTACATGGCTGTACTGGTCAAGCATCTTCTGGCTGTGTGCCAGGTAAGGAGTCATGAACTTGGAGGTGTCCACCTTCATCTTCTTCCTAACCGTGCGTTTGGGAAGGGCACCATGTCCAAGCTTAAAAAACAGCAATCAACATTTAAGACAGATGCACATGGTTCAGCGAAACATCTCTAACATCTTTCAGATTAACAGAATTTCATCAATGAAAGCCAAACCGTTTTAAGGAACGTTACATCACTTTATGTTATGGAGACAGACAGTTGTGGAGGACCAAAACACCAAATTTTATAATATTATAAGCAATCAAGCAGCTAGATTCTGTATTTTTTCAGTATCCAATTGCCCAACACCTACCTTCAACGTCCTCTGCAAACTCCAATTAATTTGTTTACCATGCAAATTAGTATTTTATTTTTTATATGACAAATGAGTGAAAAGGTTATACATAAATCTGAAAACTTGATATTTCACTAACAGTTTAGTACATTTGTATTGGGTAGACAGTTATTCTATTAACATTTATTTAAAAAAAACATGCTGAAAAACTACAGAAAATGCACTTTTTGGACAGTCAAACCAATCACATTAAGCATTCATTTCCCCTCATAATACTACAGCATATACAAACACAAACTAAAGTAAACATCACATTAACACACATACAGATAGCTCTATTAACACCCCCCTTACTGTCATCAATAGCACTGTGCCATTTGCATGGCTCTGAATCATGGGGGCTATTTTTTGGTAATGTGCTACTCTCACAATTTACTCTGGACATCTTATTCTATTTTCAATGACCCATGAATTGTTAAACAAGGAAGTTTGTTTAATAATCCACTCTTTAAGTCGTGTACCATTTAAACAGGTCTTACTATTAAAAGCTAAGCCAGTATGTAAAAGGAATATGAAATAGCCCCCATGGCATGTGGAAGGGACGCAGATCCGTTTTACCAGGGTAGATCATTTACCTCAACACCATGAGACATTGAGGCGGTCGTGGTGGTGACTGTTGAACCCTCCTCATAGATGTACTATAAATATAGGAAAAACTCTGGGCTTTCAAAATGATGATCACACACTTTAGGGAAACACTACAATCTAGGAAAGTGACTTTTTCCTGCTCTGGTTGGCATAGACAGTTTAAAACTAACATTTTAAGCTTAACATACCAAAAATAAATTTGCACATGTGTACTAAAGACTTCTGAAGCTAAAGCAAAACAACTTTGCATACACGTTATTCTATTAATAAATACATAAATGTTTAATATTAATTCGTGGCCATGGTATCTTGTTTTTTTCCTCACGTCAGTAGTTTCCCTGCTTAGTAGTTTTTTGGGTCAATAAAATCTAAAAATAATCTGTAATGATACTTGTGACTTATACGGGTCTTCCTAAACAAAATTTGCCTATATTGATCTACAAACATGTTATTACTCATAAAAATCTCACTTAGTATATTGTGTTTAAATATGAATTGAAAATCTCAGTGGCTGTTTAGGGAATACAAATCTAGTAATGCGGTTGTTTTCCCAGAAGACCGCTGACTATGACTGACAGAGCCGAATGACTGGCTGGTGCTAAGGACATTTTAGCACCCTAATGACCTCACCACTATTATTATTTGCAGCTAATGTTATTGTCATGGTAGTAAATAGAAACAGCAGGTCAGGGAACAAATTCCAACACAAACACTTGTCTGAAAGCAGTGTATCAGATTCAGCCATACATGTGATTGCCGAACTGTCCAGAGAATAATCTATTCCTTCTGGTATTTAGTCAGATATCATGACAGAATCTCTCAAACTGTAATTGGATGCCACATCACAAAGGCCTTCACAGAAGGCTTCAAATAGTGTGAAACCAGAGCAGGAAAAAACACTGCAAATCTATGAATTTACAGGAGCTAAAGGCTTCTTTATTTGGACCAGTGGACAGCAGAAATACATATACACATAGGTTTTAAGATCCTGTGATTTGTAATGCTTTTTCATATAACAGACAGGATTCAGGAGATGGAAAACGGTGAATATTCAATAAAATATGCTGTAAATCAAAATCTCTCTCTCTCTCCAGCACTAACAGATGTTTTTTTCCACAGGTCCTCCCCCCAAAGCATTTTAACAGCATGACGTTAACAGCAAGTGGAGTGTACTTTACAACACGGCTCGTCTCATTTGCCTTTCTGAGAGTCTGCCGTAGATGTCCACTTCTATATTTGTATCTCTGGAAAGAACAACTCAGCCAAAGCTGAATGCTGCTTTTCCATTAATGGGGAGAAAAGCATATAAAGAAAATCACCAAACTTTGCCTAAATTTGAGATCTACTTTTTATTAGCTACATTATTTTTATAGAACACTATAACCTTTAAAAAAAAAAAAAAAAATTCTACTAAATAAATAAATACTATTTCCCAACAACTGTATTTGAAAAATCAGCAAAATACTAAAGTACGAATTGTGATTCTCTGCTTTCCACAGATCCATTTAAAGAAGCCGTCTTAATTAACGCTGATCATCTTTCAGGTCCTATTCTAAGTGTAGATGAAAGTAGTAGTGAAATCAGATTGTATATATTCCAAAATATTCTGCTGAGATTGCCATCTTCTTCAAAATGCAAGATGGCGAATTTCCATTTCCTGATATGTTAAAGGGGAATCCAAAAGCATTTGTCCGAAAAGTTCTTTAAAAAATAATACCTCATTAATGAGAAGTCAGGTTAATGCAATATTTGGTAAACCCCTATAAGATATCTACAACAGAAATGAACATGAAAGTATACAAGGTCTACTTTAACTCTATTTCTCTTGGAAATACTGAATTAAAGTATCAACCTTCTGCTTTCACTCTTCCATTGAACACTCAGACAACACAATTACAATTCATACAGACAGTATTTCAATGAATAGCATGAAAAAAACAAAACTGCTGGAAGCTTCAAGAGGAGATGTGGTTAAATCATGTCGTATTTCTTCAAAATACCACAAAAAAATTAATATATGCAAAATTACACTCATTAAGCAATTTTGATTAAATTGTCTACATTTTTTCAACTCATAATGAAGCTTGCAGTCGATTTAGTTGCTCTGAACAGAACATAATCCCACTGTTAGTATAAAAGTAGAGAGTATTATATCTAACAATGGTTATTTCCATTCAGGCTTGTTTGGTGTGATCAGGAAAACATTACATTAGCATGTACAGAATAAGATCTTATTATCAGATTACGACAAACTGCTGCAGGGGTCATTACATAACTGTCACGTGAATGATGGTTGGCCATGTAATTGATATCTTGTTAATGTATGAAATGAATTACATCCATTGAAGAGACTGCATTGATACATTAATTACTGGGAATAAAGCAAGCATTGAATGGAATTTACTGCACTAGATCCTCCAAGGAAGAGGTCATTTGAAATGGGATCCAATGCTAATCATATTCGACATGGCAGCTCCTACTGAACTGCTGACAGTGGAGGTATCATAGATCACTATTCATAGGGTTTGCCACTATACCTAGGACTGAGAATGATGGGGCGTAAAGTTAAAAAGCCAATATAAGCTATTCAAAGGGCTAAGCAAAATAATTCAGAGCAGCATTATTGTCATTCTTTCATTGAATGAGGGGACGACTTCTAAACAGATAAAATATGGATTGCAATGTATCAAATCTGTATCTTACCTCCTCCTCAATCTCTTCTTCATACTCTTCTTCTGATGCCATCGTCAAAGAGATTTAGTGAGTCTACACAAGCAAATCAAAAATGGTCAGACACTAGCAAGGCTAATCTGTATAGTACATATGGAACTAAATACTACATTAAACTAATTTCTGTTGCAGACAATAATGATAAATCAACAGCTGTTTATGAATACTTTTTAATGCAAATGAAGCATAGGAAGTTAAAGTGACCCTGACTATAGGAATTCAATTTCACCAGGACTTCAAGGACACTCATAACGTTCACAATGCACCAGGAATTATCGGTCAATTTGAATGTTAAACTTAAAGAACCAAACTAAAAAAAGTGCAGAAGCTGACGTACCTTTACTATAGAAGGTTACAGTAGAATTTGAGCAACCCTACAGTAAAGAAAGATGTTCGCTTTCCATCCACTCGTGTCCCAATCTGCTATTCCACTTTAAGTATTCCTGCAAACCTAAACAAAGACAAAAACAGATCAGTTTTCCTCTGACTGAGCTGATACTTTAGTGTGGGTGGATCAACAAAAGCAAAAATTCTAATTTTGAGCCGAAATCTTTCTATAGGCCTTGGTAAATGAGAGGGTTTGACACCTAAGACCCCCCAAAACGATGCGCCTCCTGGCTGAAGCCTTGCGACAGCTGCTTTGAATCGCTCCAGCTATTTGTCATGTAAGCCAATGCTGCGGGCTGATTGGCTGGCTTTGTTTAGCTAGCGGAGCTCCAATGCCTTCTGAGGCTGCAGGTTAAATTTAGGTCTGACCATTAACTACCCTTTTCTAGAACCCAACTCCTAGAAAATTACATCAAATGGTGGTTTTCTATGCATTTTCATCAGAAAGATTGAGAGGAATGTGCATGGGACTTTAACAAACTCTTGTCGACGAGGTAAGGTTCTTCAGATAGTCTTCCAGGAAAAACAAAGTCCAGGAATAAGTTCCAGCTTTGAGTAATTGGTAAATTGGTTGTTTCTGCAATGATGGCAGATAAAGTCAGGCCGTGGTTTAAGGACCAGCATCGCCCTGAGCATCACTTCCATCTACCAACAGGCTGTAGAAGATGTTCAATCCAACTGAGCAGGCCATGCAAAGAGTGCTGGAGAGTGAAATCTGGTGTGAGGTTTGATTTTGTGGTTTTTCCTTTGCTTACCGGTGACTTTAAAGTTAAAACGTTTTCCAAGCAGCCAGAGTCTCCCCAACTCTTCCTCCTGAGAAACGCTGGGCAACAGCTCACAGCTGCAACGGCACTCTGGTTATCATGTGCTCCTATCAACCAATCGGTGGGCAGTATTATCAGGTTTCAAAAGCTAAATATATATTAGCGACCCTTCAGAAAAGTGCACCTGTTCAGCAAATCACCAGTAATTACAACTATGAGGAAAAGAAAAGAAAAAAAAACTGTAAAATACCTGGTTTCTTTGAACGAAGGAATGCAGGGATGTTGCATTCACCAATATGGAGTTCCGTTGGAGGTATGTCTCAGTATCAGGAGTAGTAGAGATCCTTGGGCAAAATTAGTTTTTTTTTCTGTGAAGATGGCCAGAGAAACTTCTTGAGGTCACTGTTTGTATCCAAGTGTACATGGAGCCCAGAGGCAGAAATCAGGTCAAGGCTAGGGGCAAGAGGGAAATAAACTGTTGACCTGTTCACCCAATTACAAAATCTAGAGTAGCTGAGGATAAGAATTATTTGATTCTCAGTCAATGTTCTATCTATAGCAAAACAGACTTTGTCTATAGGCACTATACTCAATGCATGTGCACATTACATCATGCATGCATTATATAGTTCAGTGCAATATAAATCTTCACATATTGCCTCTACATTTTCTTCTTGACTTTGCCTTAATGTTCTTTGACTGTATTCTTGACCAAACACGTTTGTAATAGGCTACATGCTATTTGGTAAATAATTATTATACAGTTCTTCGCAGTTGACTTGTTTCGTTTTTGTTAACACCAGAGTGGGAATTTTAGGGAGTCTTTTTATTTTTATAAGTTAACATTTTAGTAACGTTAAAAGTTAAATTACAAGTTAGAGCACGAGCCCCAGCCTTGTCTGATGAAAGAGATCAGGTGACTGTTACATTGAAATCATTTCCCTTGACAATATTTTCAACGTATTTTTCTATTAACGTTAGCTGTTCAGAATCAGAATTATCGATGCCAGATTCGCAAAGGAATCCTTCTTTTGACTGATTTTGAATTCGCTCGGACGGTTGACTCACCAAGGATTTTCACATTTTTAGGGAATACTTAAAATATAGAAAATAACAAGAGCGCTTGGCAAAATGAATATTTCCCAACAATCCATTGTTGGAAACAAAAGTTGTAAAAGTCACTTATCGTTAGTCAGCGATGAAACTTCTCTTCGAATGCAGATTCTGACTCTCTGCTGCAAGGAAACACAATTTATGTGGGTATATACCCAAAATATTATTAAAATATTTGCAGACTTCTTTGAAAGACTTATGAAAGTTACGTTACTGATTAAAAGGCTACAAAGGCCCTATTTAGAAAACGAATGTAACGTACAGCAAATAAGCGCCAGCAGTGAAAAGTTGTTGGTAACCATAGCAACAGTAAGCTGCTCTCGCACTTTCCATTAGGATCAGTTTTATGAAATATGATAAAGCAAGATAAGTACTCTGTTTATGCAGTACTTTTTGCTGCTCCCGAAAATTCAATTACCTTTTAAAAGGCCGTTCTTTTAAAAGCCCCTAAAAATCATTGTATAATTCACAACACTCTTTTAAGATTATGTAATGTGTGACTCGTTAAAAAAAGGCTTTTTAGCAAGTGCGTCTGCGATACATCTCTAAGTGCTTCGGCTGACAGACAGCAGCTGTCTCACCCTTCTGTGATCTTTGGTGTCTAATATGATCCTGATGAGCATGTTACAGCATTAAAACTATTCAGGGATGCTCAAAAATACAGCCGACACTATTTTTAAAGCATCCTGAGTGGCAGTAAGGGGGTATAATGATGTTCAGCCACAGATGCCATCGGCCTGTTTCCTTTAGCACATTGTTTCATTGCGTCTCAGGGACAGTTTGAACAAACCATGCTCTGATACACCTCCAGACACGTGATATCTACAACAATTTTACAGTGACGTCCTCCAGCCATTCCCACTCAAAAGTCCTGCAGTTCTCCACATCTCCATCGTGAGGCGGCGTGACTGAGCTGAATGACAGAGGCAGCTGTGACTGTGCGTCAGCTCAGTGTTTCACACTGTCTTCATATCAGTGGCTACTCTAAACAGCCATGGACCAGCTCAATGCTCCTCTTCTAACATTCACACTGATCACATCAGTTCAAATGGACTTGTTTATATACAGAGCACATTCAAATGCACATTCAAAATCATTTACACAATACATTTTACAAAAAAGCTCACCTTTGGACTATAATTTAAAAAGAAAATACATTTTTGTAATTTTTTTCTAATTATTTAAAAAACATTTTTAACCAATTTGCAAAATTTTCACAATGCATTTCATGTATGTGGCATAACAGAGTTAACAGATGCCAAGGGTTTCACAGGTTACTATAGTTTAGTAAAAAATTATAAAAATAAAAAAAAACTTAAAATATTATAAATGTTAACTAAAATCAAATAAACTATAAAAGCCTTATTTTATTTCAGGTAGTTGCAACATTTCTAAATTGTATTTATTTTAAGTAAAATAAACAACAAACTAAATTTATAAAATATATGAATATGAAAACCAGACGATGGATGCTCTTCATACAGGCCTATTAGCCTTCTGAATACTGATTTTAAATTGCTGTCTAAAGTTTTAGCTTTGAGATTAGAGAAGATACTGCCAAGTATAATACAATTTCCATTCATTCATGGACAATATATACTCTAGGGACAATATGCAAAGATTACTTAATATTATTCAGTTTTCGCAATATCAAAATCGCAATAGTATATTTATTACTTTAGATGCTGAAAAAGCATTCGATCGCGTTGAGTGGGAGTTTTTGTTTTATACACTGATTTTTTGGGGTGGGGGATACTTTTATACAATAGATTAAGATAATGTATGATAGTCCAGTTGCAGCAGTTATTACAAATGGCTGGCGTTCTGAGGAGTTTTAACTTAACTTAGGAAGGGGCACTAGGCAGGGTTGCCCCTTGTTCCCCTTGCTTTTTGCTATGGTCATCGACCCTCTAGCAGAGGCTGTGAGATGCAATCCGCATATTTCTGGCATTTTGGTTAATGGTAAACAACATAAGATTGCTTTGTACGCAGGTGACATCCTTTTGTTTGTTACTCAACCAGAGGAGTCTATTCCTGTGATTATGGAAATTATTGAACAGTTTAGCAAGATTTCAGGATATAAAATGAATGTCTATGAATGTCTGCCATTGTCTATGTTAGGAAGGATAGCTTTGATTAAGATGATAGTCTTGCCTCGGTTTTTGTATTTATTTCAGATGATCCCAATTCTCCTAAATTGCACTATAATTAAACGTATTAATGGCTGGTTCAGCTCTTTTATCTGGAACCGGAGGAAACCAAGACTGAAATTTACTAAGATGCAACTTCCTAGAAATAAAGGAGGTCTTGCGGTTCCGGATGGTAGGCTGTACCAGCTAGCTTCCCAGTTTCGGTATCTTTTCGATTTTTTTAATCAGGAATTGGGAGGGTAAAGCCAAAACTTTGTGACCGATTACTCTAATTCAAGGAAATGTAGATTTTCAGCCTGGAATAATGGATAATGGTTTCACATTCTGGAAAGACGTTGGTATAATCACTATAAACGTCTATTTGAAAAAGAGGTGTTGTTATCATTTGAACAGTCGAGTGCTAAATTAAAGTTACCCCAAAATAACTTTTTTAGGTATTTACAAATAAGGAGTATTGTGCAGAAACATGCCGTCCCTGGATTTTCTTCTTGCCCCACTCCAGTAGAACAAGTGCTTTTAGATAATAGATCTAAGACATCACTAATAAAGCGATGTTATGAAGCTCTTTTAAAGGGAATAAAGGTCAATAATGAGGCAACCCTAGCTATTTGGGAGCAAGAAATAGGGCTGTAAATTGATGTAGATACTTGGACACAAATTTGGCAGTATGCTGGCAATATATCAATTTGTATTAGAACTAAACATCATCTCCAAACTACCCCATTACGCAGACATACATTTAATCCAAATTTCTCTCCATTTTGTCTAAAGTGCAAAATAGAAGAGGGTGACTTTGTTCACTGCATTTGGAAATGTGTGCATATAATGCTTACTGGGTACAGATTTGTAGGAGACTTAAGTTTTATATTTCACACAGGATGCGACCTCAATCCACTTTATTTGTTGTTAGGTGTTGCTGATAAGAATATGAAGAGCATTTTGGACAGGAAGTTGTTTAATTTCCTTACTTATGCTGCTCGCAAGAGTATTTTACTTAAACGGATCTCTGACAAAACCGCCAACAGTGTCGGAGTGGCATCAAGTAATATTTGATTTTCTTTCATTGGAATATCTTACTTACTGGTCAGAAGGGAAAATCAATAAGTTTTATTTATTATATATATATATATATATATATATATATATATGACAAAACCAAAAGAAAATTACTAAAATAATAACTAAAAGTAAAATTAAAACAGAAAATATAAAGAATTAAAACTTGGTCAAATAATTAATATAAGCTATAATAGTATCTCAATGAAGAAAAAAATTACATTAAAACTAAAATAACTGTCACAGACTAACATGCAGGCAATATGCAGATAATGCGTTAATTCTGTAGATTATTTGCTTGCAAATGAATAATCGATCAAAATGGGCAAACAAGGTGAACATTTGGAGTCTAAATTAGCTCATAGGTCAATGGCTGACATTTTCAACTTCTGTCACATATTTTAAGATATGAAAATTTAAATGATGAAGCAGTTTGCCTAACTGAGATACCGTATGGGTGAGACAAGCCCGCCCAGCATTAATAATAAAACCAAACAATATGAAAAAAAAGAAAATATATGGAGAGAAGTATCGTACAGTCTTCAGTTGAGATAATATCTTGATAATATCAAAGATTGGAATAATCACTAATCACAAACTGAAAAAATGGTAACATCTAAATTAACTGGTTTTATATAAAAAATATATATATATATATATATATATATAGCAGAACTGAATCAACCAAAAATCGATCAATTTATATCAACGAAACTTAAAGCAGATAAAAATAGCTCGGTAATACTTTAGTTTAGGGATCAAATAGTTCTCATATCAACTATTTGCTAATTAGCTTGCATGTTACTAGCATATTGGCTGTTTATTAGTACTTATAAAGCACATATTAATGTATTTTAGATCCCTTAATCCCACCACATGCCTAAACGTAACAACTACCTTATTACCCTATTAATAAACAGCAAATTAAGAATTTATTGAGGCAAAAGTTGTAGTTAATAGTTAGTCAATAGCGAGAATTGGTCCCAAAACTAAAGTCTGACTAATAGTTCTTTAAGGTAACAATTACAGGTTACCACTTTTTACAGATATTAGTAGGTAAAAACATACTAACAGTACTACTGTGCTTACGCACAATTATTAGAATAGGTAAAAACATGTACTACTGTGCTTACGCACAATTATTCAGTACAGTGGCGTGAGGCTTTGAAGCTGTGGAAAAACGAGTCGGTAATACGGGGGTCTGAACAGCTGAGGATGAGTATTAAAACACCTTGCATGACTCCTCGTTTAAATAAAACCACATCTCTCACTCTGAAAAACAAAACACTGTGCTACACAGATGCAGATACTGTGCTAGAGAAAACCTGTTTACCATGACTCATCAAATTAAGATTAAAATATAATTGTCAGCATGAACATCATCTGCTACATCACATGTCAGAAAGTAGGTGAGTTTATACAGGAATAGAATTCTGTCACAGTAGTGGAAATATCACTGCGCAGTGTGTTTTTGAAATTTGATATAACAAGTACACTTAGTTTATGAGTTTTAATGGACTCATCAATGTGTTGTCCTGCTTCAGATAGATACAAAAATAACTTTCAGGATAATGGTGTCTCATGTGTCATTATTAGGCACTGATGTTCAACACGAGGTCATCTTTGGGAGAGAGTCAGTCGAGGGTCAAGGACTCTTCAATGTGGAGAGGACCAGCATAACAGTTCAACAACGGCGGTTGAAAAGAACTTAACACTAAAGTTAAACTTAACAAGGTTAGAGAAACATTCCCCTCTAAAATGGTCTTAAAATTAGAATTTGGCATTGATGCCATTTTTATATATTCCTTAATTAGATTTTATGATTCAGATTTAAAGTCCATTGTGTTTGTTACCAGTGACAGCAAATTAAATTACAAAAATAATCTTAATTATTAATTAATAAAGCAATAATTGAAAAACAACACTTTCTCTTTACATTTAAATAAAACTACACTCTTAAAAATAAAGGTATTTTGTTGGCATTGAAGGTTCAATGAAGATCATTTAACATCCATAGATCCTTTCCTTTGACCAAAAGGTTCTTTACCTTTAAATATTCTTCACAGCAAAAAGGGTTCTTTAAGAATTGTTTACTTCAGGAACCAAAAATGGTTCTTCTGCATTTCAGCATTGTTGCGAAAACATGTTTTTAAGGGTGTATGGAAATGTATTAAAATATTCTGTTCTTATTAAAATGAATCGATTATAAAATTAAGCTGCACTGAAGTCCAAATTCTGTGATAATATTATATGTTTGGTCTGTGGTATGTATTGAAATACTATAATTTTAGTATAAAAGATCTGCCAAGATTAAGCTAATATCGTTCTTAAACGTATAACTTTTTTCTTCCAAGTTAAACAATTAAACAAATTAAACTCCTTTTTAACAACTAACATGAGAAGTTCCCTTTCATACCACGTGTCGCCCCCTAGAGGGAGCAAAAGAACTGAGACAAATAACCAAGCTCAACATTGTCAATTTTGACAGTGCTTAAAGCTCCGTAGGGACAAATCTGTAGAGAATTAAAGTGTGAAACATCTGTCATGACAGATAAAACACTTTATTTAGTTATATTTTACATGAGTGCAGTCTCCTCTTGCATGGTAATGTGTCTCCTCAGTCCAGAGGAGACGGAGAGTCGGGTGCAGGCACAAGGTTAATGAAAATACTGGACTGTACACACTGGGCAACACCATGTCAGGTAGCCGGTCAAAGCAGCGAGGCCACTCCAGGTAGAGACGAGTCCTCTTAGTCCAAGGTCTGCGCAACCCCCGTTACTCTTTCAACGGCCATTCACCCAGAAAAACACTGAGTTTATGCAGTCTCGCAAGTCCTGCCTTTTTTAGTTAGTTAGTGGCAGATTGTTTGTTCACAGCTCTCAATAATCTGGAATAAATTAATCAAACAAGTCCTGGTGAGGTCGCTGGGTCACCTTCACAGTGAGCGACACCCGGCCTCCACGTCCGGTGGGAAAGATAAAGAGAGCACACTGCTATCTGAGGTCAGAGGTCATCTTACTCGCAGCCGTGACATCATCCATTCTAGACCCTGGCAGAGCCTGCGGACAGGAAAGAGACATTCAGCTCGGCCAGTTAACAATGCTCCTTTTTTCTTTCTTTCTGTAAATTGGACAAAGAAAGACATTTGTGCCTGTTAGTCAGAGAAAAGCTTCTGAACTAATGACCCTGGCCATAAAATGAGTTGCATTCGAGTCTTTTCAGCAAACATTAATGACCAACCACTTTCCGTTATTACAAAATCCACTGACTTTCTGGACCACATTATGGCTTTAAACTTATATAAACATTATTTTCTGGTATTATGGTATCTGTATGCATCCACAAAGCAGTCAGAATGGAGTTAGAGAAAGGTCATTTGAATTTGATTTGATTCGTTTTGTGAAATTTTGCATGGGCCAGGGTTGTCTATAGAAGCTAATTTCTACCATATAAAACAAGTCATGCTTTGGTAAATCAATCATAAGACACAAGTCAAAATTATGAGATAAGTCAAATTTATCACATGCTAAGGTGGACTTTCTAACTTTGTACATTTTGTCTATCAATTTCCACTTTTAGACATAATTTTTTACTTTTAACACCAATTTCAACCTTTTTTGTCAATGATGCTTTATCTCATTTGAACTTTTTGTAATAATTTTGACTGCCATAATTATGACTTGTCGCAATTTCAAAGTTCTGTCATAATTATGACAAAAAAGTCAAAATGACAAAAAAGTATATGTTACAAGACAAAAATCAATAATTATTTTGCCACCAATATACGTGGACGTATAGCACAGTTGCACTTTGGGGGTCCCGAGTTAAAGCCCCGGCTTGCAGACCTTCCTGCCCCTTATCCCTCCCCCACTTCACTTCCTGTCAATAATTAACTGTCCTATCAAAACAAAGGCCAAAAAATATATATTTTTTAAAGCAAATTATGACCAAAAACATTTTTTTTTGGATAAAATGTCAAAATGATGAGAGAAAAAAAGTCATCGGCAACATTTCTTTTAATCTTTAATTAAAGGGTTAGTTCACCCAAAAATGAAATGTGTCCATGTTTTACTCACACTCAAGGCATCCAAGGTATATGCCTTTCTTCTTTCAGACGAATCCAATCAGAGTAATATAAAAAATGATCCTTGCTCTTTCAAGCTTTAGAATGGCAGTAGGTGGGTGTTTTTGTTCAACAGTCCAAAGCGTAGTCAAATAAAGTGCATCTATCCATACAAACGTGCCTCACATGACTCCGGGGGGTGAATAAAGGCCTCCTGTAGCAAATTGATGCAATATTTGTAACACTTTTCTCTCACTTCCGGCATCTGTCGTTCCGGGCAGATAACGTAGGACGTATGCGCAGCGCACGCGCCTGTGAGATATGCTAGTCTTGTGAGTTTGGTTACAGGAGCAAAATCAGCAAAGTTTCCAAAGTCTCCTCTTGGCTTATATCGAAATCCTCCGACATTTTTCTTTACAAACCATCGTTTTGTGCTTCCAATTCGTGACCGTTGTTTTGTTTTGCTGTCTCTCCTCCGCACTTCCACATTCATCACTTCTCACCGGCGCATGTACGTCCTACGTCATCCGTCTGTAACAGCTTCCGCGTACGACAGTTAGCGCAAGTGAGAGAAAAGTGTTTATAACGTTTTAAATATGAATATTTTTCTTACAAAAACACATTGATTCTCTACAGGAGGCCTTTATTCACCCCTGGAGCCATGTGAAGCACATTTTAACATGGATGCACTTTATTTGACTACTTTTGGACTGTTGAACAAAAACACCCAACTACTGCCATTCTAACGCTTGGAAGAGCAAGGATACATTTTAATATAACATCGATTGGATTCGTCTGAAAGAAGAAAGTCATATACACCTAGGATGCTTTGAGGGTGAGTAAAACATGGACTAATTTTCATTTTTGGGTGAACTAACCCTTTGAATTATTTTGTGACATAATCTCAACTTTTTACGTCATAATTATGATTTACAATGTGTGATTTCTTTTTCCTTATGTGGTGAAAATAGGCAGATTTCCATAGTTGTCTGCTTAAAGGCACCAAAGATGGAAAATTGTGGTTTGTTAATAAAAACAAACATTGACTAGAAACATGTCTGCATTTGTCTGATGGCAATTGCTGTCTAAGCAACTTTTAGTCAACTAATACCGATTCATCACTTCCATCGATGCTAGTTCCATATTCAGCCAAAATGACTAGAATAGTAGACTTTTACACAATCAGTGACTCATTACATCTCTACTGATGAAAAAAAAAAGTATATATTTTAACTGGATCTTTGCATTACATGTTTCTCGTGTGGCTCTGTAAGTTTTTGTGGCTTTACCCTTCTCCGGTGAGGGCACAGCAGGCCTGGATGTGCCACTGATGGTCTTTCACAGAGGTAAGCTGAAGACTCTGGGAAATCTCAGCAACAGTCATACAACCCTTCACATCTTGCTTGTTGGCGAAAATCAACAAACCAGCTTTTTTCAGATCCTAATAAAGAGAAAAGAGGAATTGAAATCAAGCAGTGTGATGAAGAAACAGAAGAGAAAACCAGACAGTCTCAGAATAATCCCTTCATCAAATATGTGTGTATGAACACTCATGCAATACCAGTTCTCATAGTGACATACATATACTCGCCTCATGGGCTAACATCCTGTAGAGCTCCTCTTTGGTCACTGAGATTCTCTCTCTGTCTGTGCTATCCACGACCACGATCACAAACTACACAAGAGAAACACATTAATGATACATGCTCTTTACAATTCAAGATCATTTTACAGCTGTCTCAGTGCATTTACCTCTGTGTTAGTGTAGTAAGTGTTCCAAGAGGAGCGTAGGGATTCCTGTCCTCCAATGTCCCACATAAGGAAATGTGTATTATTGACCACAATCTCTTCCACATTGCTGCCTATGGTGGGTGAAGTGTGCACCACCTCATTCATAGAGCTGGAGATTACGAAAATGACATGAGCACAAAAAGAACAACAAATAGGACAACACCACAAATACAAAAACACTACAAAATTAGGCTGTAATCTGCATGATGTAATCACACCATTGCATAAACTTGTGTATATGTTTGGTGTCATAAATTAATACTTCTATTCAGCAAGGACACATTAAATTGATCAAAAGTGACAGTATATAGTAATTTACAATGTTATAAAGGTTTCTATTTTAAATAAATGCTGCTTTTTTGAAAGTTATACTCAAAGAAACCTGAAAAAATATTACAGTATCTACAGAAATATTAAGCAGCACAACTATTTTCAACATCAGCATATTAGAATGATTTCTGAAGGATCATGTGACACTGAAGACTGGAGTACTGGCAGCTGAAAATGTAGCTGTATCATCACGGGTATAAATTATGTTTTATGTGTTTATGTATTGTTTTTACTGACCCCAAATGTTTAAATTATAACTGTTTAAAGCAATAATGGACTACTAGATTTCTAACTAGATTATAACTAGTGCAATAGTACTTACAACTGATAAAGTATGGTGGTCTTTCCTGCATTGTCCAGACCAACAATAATGACTTTGTGCTCTGGGGGAAAAACAGGAAGACAGTTAAATGTTTTAGTAAATGCTTTAGATCATACCCATCATTGCAGCCATTCATCTGATTTTTGAATTATTTAAAATTAGCTAGAATATGTAATACAATCATGTGTAAAACCAGTATTTGACTGTGTTATTGAGCAATGTGTCATCCAATACAGTAACTCAAAGTATAATGGGTGGTGTCAAAGTCTTCTCACGATAGGAAGGAGCAGATCTAAAGAACTTAATAAAGGCCAAACCCAAAGAGTAAAATATGCTGCATGTCTCAAACATGTTTTACATGCCAGCCCAGCTCCTTGAGATAACACAGTACACTTTACACATTCAACTTACTGTCTGATTTTAAAAAGGTGTGAATTTGTCATAAAATGCATAAAACCCCACAGATTTAAAAAATGTACCCCTGCCCAGCATCTTTGTAATGTTTTTCAATTTTATTATTGCCATGATTGATAATATTGCTGTGCAGCACCATTATTAACCACGTTGCATCTCAAAGTCTAAATGACTTTGGATAGAGTTGTTTGCTCCTGCAAAAGCGTAAAAGGCATGCCAGACTAGGTGACATAGTAACACCTTTGAGTGTGTGTAAAGGTGGCTGAATAGTTTCCTCAAGAGAAAACAATGCTTAGTTGCAACAGAACTTTGCATACCTCAGTTTATCAAGCATGACAATGGGCAAAACGCATTTGTAGAGCTAATGCAAATATCATAATATAATTTAACTGACTGCCTCATGCAAAATAGCCAGCAATTTTTTATGCCCCACTGTCAACAAGTTAAACAGGCCCAATAGAGGAAACCGGTTTTAATACACATATCCATCACCTTTTTGAGGGGGTTTCTTCGTAAAGCAAAAGTGATTGTGAAAACGCATTTGTCTGAAAAAAAACAGATGTCTCACGCAATTACAATTTTGATAAAACCATTAAATAGAAAAGGGAAATGAAATCAGCATCCACAGACAGGATTTGAGGAAACATTTGAAGACTTGCTGCGATTCATATCTGCTGAAACTGATGTGCAAAAAAAATACAACCAAAAGATTGATAAACTTGTTGTACATGATGCCTGAATAGGATTATTTCTGTATGACATATATATAAAACTGCAATTGTCTGAGAACAACTGAATAAACCAGTTTTTTACAGGTCAGAAATTACAAGACACCCTGAACCTGAAGATGACTGACAGACAAAATGAATTGGAAAATAAAGAGTAAGAACCTATAGAGGAATGACTACCTCTTAATCTGAGTCAACACTATGAGCAGACTTACAACAGAAGAAAACACTCCACGTCACTACTACAGGCCTGCATTAGGTATTCAAGGACATTCAGACACACCCATTCAGATGTGCTACAAAATGATTCACCAGTATGCACACTAGATAGACCACTGTCCTTTTTGGGGACATATAAACTTGTTTAGACTGAAAAAGAGAGAGAGAGCTCTCAAAAGATCATTCTGTAGATAGGAACTCAGTCTTGCTCTTGTTAGACTGGGCCATTTAATTTTAAAATAACAAACAAAAGAGGAAAAGCTCAAATAAAACCATTCCAAGGAGATGCTTTTATCAAGACACTGTGAAACTGATGACACTCAGAATTAAGACTGATATCATCGTCATCATGTCAGCTAAGCATTCACATGCCAAAGAAGGTCTAAAGGTTAGGGTGTATCATAATTTATGAGCTTTAGTACTTCAATTAAATGTTTTGCTTTCTCATTCCTTGTATTCACAAGAACATACAAAATAACTTAAAACCAATTCATTTTCTTTGTAGCAGAAAAGATCATGGCTAAATGGGACAAACATGAGGTGTATCATTCAAATATAAAACTGTGTTGACATTTAGATTTAAAAAGATGGCTGGAGTCACACGTTTCCTGGTCTCTCCTTCTAGCCGAGCTCATAAATGCTTTAAAAATAAAAAATATCTGTCAATTATCCTAATTTTATGTAAGCGTTTACTTACCTTTTTCACAAGTCATTAGTGCAATTTCAACAAATCATAATCTAACCAGCCAGGCAACTGTAGTCTGTGACATCAGTTCGATTATTTGTAGACGTCACAGAAAAAGGTTTCATTTGCAAGGCATTAACACTACATAAATATACAAAAGTAAAGCACAAAGTTGACAACTAAAACAAAAAGACAAAACTAGCCGGTTCATCACAATGCGGGGTTTCATTTGCAGTGTCAGCTATCACAACATCTAACCTAATAACTGAGAAACATTTCAAAGAAACCTTACACTCACATTCTCAAAGTTAGTTCCTGGAAAGTTTCATACTAACCTGAACAAGAACAGACATGAAACTGAGGAATAAACAAAGAAAAATCAAAGGGGTAAAAAGTGTGCATGAAGGGTTTAGAATCTACCCATTTACAGGCTCTGATTATGTCATCGTATCACTTCTGTCTATTGCATGAAATGTTTTGAAAGAATTTATCAGTTGTGTGTGGCAATGCAGAAGTGTGATGCAAAACATGGATAACAAAACACAGATGTGTGTTTTAGGCATGAAAAGATTTAGTTTAGAAGTTTGGGCTCAGTATTTTAATTTAGAAACATAAAAATTAATACAGCAAGGATACTTCAAATTGATCAAAAGTGACCATAGAGAGATTTATAATGTTACAATAAATTAATATTTCAAATAATGCTGTTCTTTTGAATTTTCTATTCAAGAATCCTGAAAAAAGTAGCCCCATTTTCCACTAAAATATTAAGCAGCATTACAGTTTTCAATGTAATAATGAGAAATGATTCTTGAGCAGTAAATCAGCATAAACGTATTAGAATGATTTCTGAAGGATCATGTGACACTGAAGTAATGATGCTGAAAATTCAGCTTTATCATTAAATTGTAATAAAATGTCACAATATTTACTGTATTTTTGATCAAATAAATGCAGCCTTGTTGAGCATAAGAGAGTTCTTTCGAAAATATTACAAATCTTACTGACTTTTGAACAATAAGTCACCTTTAATGACTTACTAAAGGCTACTTCATCTAAACAAAAATAAATAAAACAGACTAACGATGGTGCTGCATCTGATCTGACTATAGGCATCAGTCTCCAACTCTCACGTTACAAGGCTCCCATATCACAACGATCTGTTCAGCTAATGAGTAAGATGAGAACCGAAAAGAAATGTTCCACTGGGTTATGTTACAATTTGCACATGCCCCATACACTGATGTGCAAATCTTTCAAACAAGATTATGCTTTATGGATATCCAACACCATGTATAATAAACGAGAGACCACTGGCTATCACATGGACGTGTGTAACAAGTAATGCTGACCCAAAACCCAGTGCTTTGAGGATTACACCACTGTCACAGACACAGAGGCTGCCCAGTGTTGCAAAATGCCCAGCATGCACAATCACAGAGGAAAGAGGCACAAATGATCAGGCTTTAAAAAGCAAAGAGTGCTGCAATGGGTGTTTCACTCTCTGATTCTTAGGCTACCTGCTAGTGAATAAGCAGGTTAAGCATGTATTCTTAGTGCTGACAACTGACATTCACTTTATATTGATATTAAATCGGATGCATTTCCAGACGAAATATATAAAACCAAACATATCATTGCACAAGGGAATTTAACAATACTCATATATAACGTTTAAATGCCAAAAATATGTTCAACCACATATATTCTTATATGAAAATTACATAAGCGTGTCACAGAGTCGGACATGTTACACAACAATTATCTAACGTTATCAGTAAGTAAAAAAATAATATAGGGCTCAGGGCTCCATAAACAGAGACTGAACCTGACAGCGCAGTACCTGTCAACAGTCCTGAACCATCTTAGGCAGGTTTAATGAAGCCTTATCGGCAGTTTTAATTAAATGACATAACGTTACATTCTCAGAATATTTTATTATAAACAACGTGTTTATAAATATTTTAGTCGTATATATAAGCACCAGCATCGCTGTTTTAAAACTAAACTATAGCAGGAGGTTAGCTGACACTTGCTAGCTAGTAAAAATCCCTTTAGCCAGTCAATATTGAAACTGAATGTAATCGAATTATGTTTATAAATACAATACTTTACGTACCTTGGTGGTTAAAAAGCCTCCATAATTTTGTGAAAAGGATTCCCATCGCTGGTGTCCGGCCTCGGGCAACACCACCCGGCAGCGGAGACTGAAAATCCGCTAACTGTTAGCCAGCTAAGCTAACGATCCGGCTAAATAAACTAACTAAAATAGTGCTGTCGGTAACAGTTATTCACTCCATTAATATTCTCCCATGAATGGTGTCCATGTTTTGTGAGGATGGGATGTCTAAATACTGCATAATTTCAGTGCTGTCATGTCTGCAGGTAAGGGAAGCGAGGGCGTTCATTTGGTTCTGCGGCAGTGAGACGAGCGTCTGTTCGATGCTGCGAAAGCTGAACACAATCAGAGCTGCATACAGCCACGCAACACTCACCGGAAGTCACTCGCGCGGCCTGCCTCTAAATATATTGCGCACTAATGCGCAGCCTCTACATAGACAGCATAGCAGGGCACTTGCAAAGCACTTGGAATGTTCGGGCATGTTTGGGACGTAGGAAACGCGGTCTAGCTAGGCGGCGCACTGGGTTTTGAGATACAGCCACACTCTCACTGACAACATAGTGGAGTGATACAAGAGATAGTATTTCTACAAACATGTATAATAAATATGCGACCAGACGTGTCTAGTATACAGTTGATCTGTTTAAGACGACAAATGCTATGCATAAAAACGAGGAATAAAATAGCAAATAATTTGTCCTAAGTCTGTACATGTTCTTGATAAATAAGCTTGTTATTATAAAAGCAGTTGTGGAACTCATTAGGCCTGCATTTGAAAAATGTAAAAGTCTTTTTAAAATTACGACCATTGTCTATTCTTGTGATTTTGGTTGCTTCGCTGCTGACAGTTCTGAGTATCTGCTATCATTTATTAGTGATTTACCTTGAAGTAAAAATAAGCATTTCTTATATCTCTATCCAGGGGCGTAGCACCAAATGTTGGGCCCAGGTTGCACAACACCTCATCAATCATATTAATAATAATAATCATTATAGTCCCAAAGCACTAACATCCCACTTATGCAAATGGGTGGAGAGGATAATTTTTCATAGGATATCGCATATAACAGAGAAGATTACTAACTAACATACAAAGTGGATTTCGAAAAGGACT
The DNA here is from genome assembly GCA_027422405.1 of Ptychobarbus kaznakovi. Lineage (NCBI taxonomy): Eukaryota > Metazoa > Chordata > Actinopteri > Cypriniformes > Cyprinidae > Ptychobarbus > Ptychobarbus kaznakovi. The sequence goes on along the minus strand of CM049804.1, from coordinate 17,827,709 downwards.
TTCCACAACAGATGCTTTAGTACGAGTTAGCAATGAGGTGGAGAAGGCTTTGAAAATGAAAGAGCTGATGATAATAGTATATTTTGACAGAGAAAGCATATTATAGTATGTGGAGGGATGGATTATTTATTAAACTAAGTAGAATGGGTTTTGGAGGAAGGATGTACAATTGGATAATGGACTTTTTAACAAATAGGAGAATTAGAGTGAAAGTTGGGTCAGATATTTCCATGGAGTTTCATGCAAACAATGGTATTCCTCAGCGGGAGCGCCAACAGCCCGGTATTATTCAACATAATGATAAATTACATGTTTTCAAATTTAGGTGAACACATCAAATCAGCCTTATATGCAGATGATGGAGCTATATGGGTGAGAGGAAGGAATGAGAAATACGTGACAGAGAAGATAAGGAAGGCAATGGGGGTTTAAGATATCAACAAGCAAATCCTGTTACATGATGTTCACAAATAAGCGCAAATGTCATATTGAAAAGCTAACATTATATCAGCAGCCAATGGAGAAAGTAAATTAATTTAAGTACATAGGATTATGGTTTGATAGTAAATATACATGGAAAACACACATAAAGCATTTAGTTTAATTCATTTAATAAGAGCTGTGGCTGGATGTGATTGGGGGGCAGATAAATATTCACTAATTGACATATATAGAGCCTGCATGAGATTAGCAATAGATTATGGTTTCTATAGTATATGGTGCAGCAGTAAAAACATCACTTGAAAAAAATGAATAGATTTCAGTATAGAGCACTACATGTATGCATTGGAGCTATTAAGTCGACCCCCATAAATGCAATACTTATAGAAACAGGTGAATCACCCCTGAAGTTAAGAAGAGAAAAGCTTGCACTAGTATATTGGATAAGATTGAAGGGAAGTGGGAAAGAAAACCCTACAAAGGAGACGATAAAGGATTGCTGGGAGTATTCCAGGTTTTAGGGGTAATGGGTTTGGATGGTACGGGGAAAAAAGAGCGAGGGAATATGAAATTGAAGCCTTAGATTTCACTATGCACAATCCAGTTAGTAACATTCCACCATGGTTTTTTTTCCAGAGGTTAAGACAGATTTGAGTATTATGGAAAAGAAAAAAAGAATGTAAATGGAGGAAATGGGAGTTAAAACAAGTATGTATCTAAGAAACAGTTATTCTAATTATCTTAATATTTATACAGATGGATCCAAGAACGTGTGGGTGTGGAATGTGTGGGAATTGGAATACATATTCCAGAATTTAAGATTTATATTTCCAAAAGAATATCAGATCAGTTATCAGTATATACGGCAGAAATTGAGTCATCACTGCACTACAGTGGGTTGAAGAGGTCAAACCTGATAGGGTTACAGTATGCACAGATTCCTTGGCTGTCATTAAAAGCATACAGTCAATGACATCTGTCAGAGAAGACTTAATGATAGAACTTTATCACAGTTTGTTAAGAATTCATAGGGGTAGAATAGATGTTCAGTTCTGTTGGGTACCAGCACATGAGGGTGTAAAAGGGAATTAATATGCAGATAAATAGGCAAAAGAGGCTTTGTTAAAAGAAATATCAGTTCCAATTCCACTTGGAAAAGGTGAGGGAAAAGCAATAGTTAAGAGAAAAGGTATTGAAATATGGCAGAAATGGTGGGAGGAAGACAAGAAAGGAAGGCGATATTATAAAATTAAAAAGTCTGTTAGTATTAAAAACCATAAAGAAAGGAACAGGCGGGAAGACATTGTAATGACAAAATTGAGAGTGGATCACACAGGATTGAATAGCACCTTGTTTTTAATGGGAAAAGGGAATAATGAGAACTGTGGGGTTAAAGAAAATGTTGAGCATGTCATATTTGACTGTGTTCTATACGAGGTGGAAAGACGGGTTAAGGATCATCGGGAAAGCATTATTTAAATTTCCTTAATGAGAAGAACATGAGCACAGTTAAAATGACATGATGTTACACACTCTTTTATAGTAGGTGGCGGTATGCACCTAAAAGTTGTTTGCAATCTGCCATTAACCAAGAGAAGAAGAAGAAAGACGATCATTACATCATTATAATGACGAACTGAGGAAGGGCAGATGTTTTAAAGGGCCACAATAGTAAATATCCAACTAAGGCCATTTTTGAAGAATGCTGGGAACATGAAGAACAAATATAAAAAGTATTGGTTGGATAGCAGAAGAAATGGCACTAACAATGGATTTAGTAAATAGGAAATATGGTGATGCAGTGGCTATATCTGCACTTCCACCATGGTTATTTAAAATGCCTGCAATAGACCTGTATCTAATAGAAGTGGAAAAATCAAATAGTGGTGTAATTAATGAAGTAAATCAATACACTGAACAGTTGTACTATGTACACAATTTCTACAGATGGACCAAATAAGACAGGAATAGCAATAGTCATAACACATCTAGAAGTAATTATTGCAAAAAGAACACCAGATTCTTATCTGTATTTACTACAGAGTTGATAGCTATTGTTTTAGCTTTGCATTGGTTGGAAGAGACACAGATTAAGAAAGTAGTTTTATGTTCAGATTCACTGGTGGCTCTAAGAAGTAGTCAGTCGGGACAATCAAATTGCAGAAAATATATTATTATAGAAATAATGCAACTGCTACATAGATTTCATGCTTATGACAGGGTTATTTCGTTTCTATGGGTCCCAGCACATGTTGGAATAGATAGAAATGAGATGGCAGATAAACACGCTAAGAGATCGTTGAATAAAAATAATGTAGAAATGGATGTCAAAATCAGAAGCAAAGACGATTATTAAGCAAGCTCTTATTAAATCTTGGCAACATAAATGGGATATGGAGAAGACAGGTATCTGTATAAAATCCAAAAGAAAGTAGGATTTAAAAATAATGAGACTGTAAGTGACTCTAAAAGAAGAGAAGAAGTAATAATAGCAAGATTAAGATCAGGACATTCATCTTTAAATGGAAACCTACATAAAATCAGGAAACATCCTTCTGGATTATGTGTTTTTTGTGGCGAAATTGAAACATATCTTACATATCTTGAACATATCTTACAGTGTAGAGCATATAGTAAAGAGACACAGATGCAGGAAACAAATATATAATCAGAAAGTGCAAATAAAATGACATTAGAACTAATATTAGGTAATATAAAAGAATGATAATAAGTTATTTAATAGACACGGGAATTTCCAAGCGAAAATAAGATTTTTTTATTTTTAAAGCTTTCTCATTGTCACACTCCAGTTCAGTTGATGGCGGTAATGCACCATACGTTGACTTGCCCACCGCCAATAAACACTACGAGAAGAAGAAGAAGAAGAAAAGGCAGATGTTAACAAACGTGCATGCTGAAGACTCCAATTATAACAACAGGCTGTTTGTTTCGCGATTACGACGACTATTAAACAGTCTCTTTTTACATCCAGACACTATCTAAATAGTGTATTTTTTTGGAGCATCTGGTCACAGTAAAGAGCGACGCACAAGCCAGCACATTTGAAGATGTCTGTAACGGAGATGTTTAGCTACATCCAAGGATTTTTGAGTGCCGATCAAGATATTCGAGAGGTACACAGCTGCACTGACACGTTAAAAAGGTTTCCTGAAAAAATATAAAACTGTGAAGTCTGTTTGGATTATTATGGACTTGTCGCAGTACCTCTGCATAATATTGCTTTATCAGTAATATTCACAGCAATACAATCACAGGGCATTTGTGACTTGTGAATTAGACACGATAAAGTACAATGGATATCAAAGTCTAGACAGAAAGTTCTGCTGATCCCTTTTTGAATGTAGCTGTTTTTTATCCGTTATAACGGTTATGTGCTCTCGGATGACTCATCTTTCTATGCTCTTCCTGTAGGACATAAGAAAAGTTGTCCAAGTTCTGGAGCAGACCGCGAGAGAGATCCTCACTCTTCTTCAAAGTGTCCATCAACCATGTGGTTTCAAAGACAGTGAGTTAAAATACTTGATCTTTTTGTCTACATAATGTCTTTTCTAATACATTTCCACTCCCTCCTCCAGTTCCCAGCAAGTGTTTGAAGGCTAGAGAGCTGTTCTGCACTGTAAGAAACCACACTGGAGAGCTGAGAACTAAGTTCCCTGTGGAACAGTACTATCGGTTCGTGTAGATGCCTCTTAATTTTTTCCCTCTCAGTAATTGAATTGATCGTGCTTCTTGTCTTGATAATTATATGAAAGACTGGGATATCCTCATCTTTCCATAGGTATCATGAACACTGGAGATTTGTTCTTCAACGTCTTGCCTTCCTTGCAGCGTTTGTGGTATACATGGAAAGCGAGTCCTTGGTTACACGTGAGGAAGTGGCAAAAATACTTGCCAGTATGTAATTTTTTTGTTTATTTATATTGTATATCTTGAATACTTGTGTGACTGTTGTAGATTAATTCTGCTTTACACTTACGTAGTTGAAGTCGACAGAGAAAAAGGGTTTCATTTGGATGTGGAAGACTATCTTGCAGGAGTTCTTATTTTGGCCAGTGAGCTGGTAAGTGTTTTTACCTTTCAAATTGATTTAAACTACCAATCTTATCTTTTGGAGTATAAATACAGTGGCATACCTGCTACTGTATTCAAACATTTATGTTTGCATTAACTTAACATTAAACGGTTCATGACATGGATTAAATTACAATAAATGTGTTCCTTTTAAGTTCTCTTTTAATAAAATAATAACAAAGACCAATTTTTAAGAGGCGGGCCCTTTAAGACTTCTTAGTAAGCAGCCACTGTTTTGATTGGCTAAATTTATTGCATAGGAAACAGTATCACCGTTTCCCCTCACTATTGCTAGTGAGTTACTCATTAAAATGAAGCCATCCACTTGTTTCTGACACTGGGATCCTTCTGAAGGCTGTACAGAGATGCAAAGAAGAAACTGGACGCATCAAAATGAACATTCTTTACTCTTCCATACAACTCCTGTTGTATTTGAGAACATCTGAAATTGAACAAATATCTTAATACTGTGTCCAGTGTAGAAAGCGTCAGTGATTATAATGGGATCTGTTTGCTCTTGATGCAACTTAAAGGGATAGTTCACACAAAAATGTAAATTAGGCCAAGATTTACTCACCCTAAATGACATTCCTCTTTCAGACGAACACACGCTTTCAGAGTTATATTCAACATTGTCCTGTTTGTTCCAATCTGTATAATTTCAGTGAATGGTGCCCCTGTTTCTGAATCCGAAAAAAAAGGTATACATCATAAAACTACTTCACAATAGGGCTGCATGATATTTCGCATGTGAAATATCGTGCAGACCTATTGAGGAGTAGTTCTCTTTGTAGGTTCACTCAATGCTGTGTAAGCTAAGATGCTTTGGGAACGCCCCTGGGCATGCCGATTGTCTAAAACCCGTATAAAATCACGCCAATTCATTGGCTGATGGCGCGGATGCCGCCCTCGACATTCTCATGTCATTATACTGGCGAGCGCGCCATCTGCTCCTCAGATTTCTCTGCCTTCACAAAGTGGCCATATTAGCCCTTCTGTTGCGATTTTTCTGGCCCAATTTCGATCGTTATTCAGGATATTTCTTCATTGCACTTCGGCGACTGCATCAGTGGAACTCTCCTTGCGGTGAAGTGCAATGGAATATCGTCGCCGTCAGCCTCCGTGTTCTCGCTTCGTCGCGAGCGACATCCCTCACAGTAAGTGAGGGATGCACGTGAGGCTGTTTTCGGCATCTCCAAATGTAAATTTTGTGAGAGCCTCCGTCTCAAAACCCTCCGCTCTAGGCTTGAGGTTTTTGAAAGGGAGTCATCCGTTTTCCGTGCTTTCGCGCGCCACCGATAAGCTCTCAATCGATTGGTCCGATGAGCCCCGCGAGTCTCAGTCTTCAAAACTCGACGAGCGGTTCCTTAGCGGCCCAAATTCGAGGCCTACACGGAGGAAGCTACCGTTTTTCAGTGATCTGCATCATGAGATCTCCAGATCCTGGAAACAGCCTCCACCTCCATGCGATGGCCATCCTCCAAGCCTACCAGGCAGATGTCCTGAAGGAGATGGATGAGGGTGACGGTCTGACTCCAGAGGCGGTTAAGGAGCTCCGTAAGACTTAGGACTCGGCCGTACGAGCTACTAAACATACGGCACGGGCAGTAGGACGCTCTATAGCGGGCTCGGTAGCCGCAGAACGCCACCTGTGGCTGAATCTCACTAAGATTCGCGAGAAGGAAAAAGTTTTTTATTTTTATATTTGTTCATTCAATATCTTGAATGCTCCTGCTAAATATGCCTATTGTACCTGAAAATTGAACACTGTTTTATTTCAATATTATGTGTCTTTTGTAATGTGTATCTTTTGTTCTTATTTTTTAATAAGAAGGATAAAATAAGTACAAAGATTATCATCTTGGCCCACTTTGGCCTAAATATCCATCATTCTTTTGTTATATTTTGTTACATTGAAAGGACTTGTCTTTATAATAGGGACATTAGTTTGGCTGTACTGCTCAGACCAACATGACAACGAATCATGGTGAAATCGTGATACTTCTAAAAAAAACGTGCTTTGATATTTTTGCCATATCGCCCACCCCTAGGTTGATGGTTTTTGTTGTAATGAGCTATAGCATCCATGGGTGAGGGTGTGGGCGTCACAACATGATGCGTTCATAGTCCGCCCTTCATTCATGATATACAGTGCATTGTTATTTACATAATAGCTTTCACAATATCAGACATTCTCTATGCGGCTGTAGTGTCCAAAGGAATTCACATTAAAAAGATTACTGCAACATCTACAAATATAATATTTTTTGGGAAAAAACAATGCTATCAGTTGTATTCATCTTTAACTTAATTTTGTGTTTTTCCTTTTTTGGCCAATGAATCACACTCTTACAAGTTTAGGGAGTCATAGTGAGCAAGTTTTTAATTATAATTGTACAAAGTTATCCAAAAGAACCTACCGTTGATCAGCATTTAATGCAGACTGGGTGTCTAATTTTGTTCAGAATCTAAAAAACCTGTTATCAGGTACAGGTAGAATGTAATGACAAGTGACAACCAGAATTAAGGGCCATTCACACGCATGGTTTTGTTAAAAATAATGTGAGATTTGAGCTGCAGAATGAAAAAAGTATGGTTTTGATGCACTTCTTAAAGTCAAACTTATTTTAATGTGACAAAAGTCATAATCAGAATGGTCAAACATGTCAGTCTAGCACGTAATTACATATAAAACAGTGGAAAAAAGCACAATGAAAAGCAAAAATATGTTCTATGGTGAACAGCCCTTACCTGCTGTGTTGGCATATCATTGAGATTGTTACAACTATTAAAGATGTGCAGTATTAACCAAATCTTTCTTTTAAATACCCTGTTTATTGTCAGAATTGGTATATTGCAACATACAAATACAAACTTTCCATTAAATGTAGTTTATGTGCTGTTGAAGCAAGCATGGCATAATCTTAACTTTGTGCAGCAAAACGGATTGCTTGGCAAAATTGACCTCTTATTTGTTTTCAGATTTTCAAGTCATGCATCCCACTAATAGTTTTAGGGCATTCATTTATGATATTTTGCCACCTTGATGTGAAATTAAATTTAGCAAGAGTGGAAAGAATGCAAATCAAACTAAAAGCACAATGTAACTTTTTTTTTTCCCATTTAGTCCAGACTGGCAGTGAACAGCGTGACCTCAGGGGACTATGGACGTCCGCTTAGGATCTCAAACTTTATCAATGAACTTGACTCTGGCTTTCGGTTGCTCAACTTAAAAAACGACCCTCTTCGCAAGCGCTACGATGGCCTCAAGTACGATGTGAAGAAGATCGAGGAGGTGGTGTACGATCTCTCAATCCGAGGCCTTGCCAAGGAGCAGGAGGCTGGAGGAGATGAGTAGAGGCGGTATGGGAACGCAAGAGGCCGTGGGGCACAACCTTGGCTGGGATTCTCCAAAACTGGAAGAGTGGTTAAACCTGTCTGCGAGCAGGTGGTGTGAGGAAGAGGGGAGGGAATGGAGATTTTGAAGCCCCAGCAGCCTTGGGATCTTTTAAGCCACCGGCCCACCATGACCGAGATCAGTTCAGGTTTTAGTGGGGAGATCTGATCTTTCTCTTTTTTGTTGAGAGATGCTTATGTACAGATGCATTTGTTTGCCTGTCTTTTTTTTATTGGATGCTTTTTACTATTATTGATGTTTTTGTCTCAGCCATCTCTCTTGTACAGTCAAACAAGAAGGACATTTTTTTGGGGGGTGGGGGATACTTAAAAATGTTTTGTGCCTGTTTTATGGCTTTATGTCCAGTCAAGACATTTTCTTAATGTAATGCTACATAAATATTACATTTCACACACACCTATGCTCAGTGATTTATTAGATTGGGTTTTGTACCCAAGCGGTTTTCTTGAATGTAACGGTTCATATCACATGTTAATGGTATCTTGCAGTACATGAAGATAAATTTAAAACTTGTCAAAATGTTTAGTTTCATGCCGTAAATACATGTTAAAACTTCAAGACATCTAGTGGTTTCATTCACCACTGGTTTGCTGTTGGTACATATTTATACTTTCATGTATTTCTCCATTAAAAAGACTGTTCATCCAATAATTAACATTTACTCACCCTCATGTTGGTCCAAACCTTTCTGACGGACTTTCTTCTGGGGAACGCAATATTTTTTGTCCATACAATGTCAAAAGGGTCTAGTGTTGTTTTGGACCCCATTGACTAATTATGTGGAGAAAAACCACTGTAAACATCTTCAATATCTCTTCTTTTGTGATGCACAGAATAAAGTTATACAGGTTTGGAACTACATGAGGATGAGTAAATAATGACAAATGTTAATTTTTGGTTTATTACCTGAGATCAAAGTGATTTATTAGTGCATATTTGACATGCATTCTGCTTTTCGGTTCATGTTTCTTACCTTTTGTTCTGGCTCTTATGTTGTTGCATGCTAAACCTGCAGATAGTGTCGTTTCAGGAAGAGCTTTGTAAAAATAACTCTAAAACCTTCCAAACAAATGTTTTCAAAGGACATACTGACAATGCATTTGTTTTCCTTTGTAAAGGTTTATGGCAACGTTTATGTTCCTCATATTTTGTTTGTGTATTCTTAGTGCATTGACTTTTTATTGCTCTTGTTGTGGCTTCTTTGTGGGTGCATGTTTTATCTGCTCTTTCGGGGTTTTTGGGGGCTTTTACTTAAAATGGTTAAAAATAAATTCTCTGCAATAATGCTTATTGTTCTTTATTTCTCAAAGATACATTTCTTAACTTTTCTGAGTATTTGCATTTGAAATGCCTGTGTTCATGTTTGTTCAACTTTCGCTTTTCACTGGGAAAACATTTGCTTGTTCACTAATGTTATGTAATAAAGATTCATACTGGGAATAATGTTTTTAGAAAATATGGAGTCTGTTGAGAGAGATGGATACTCGTCATTTTTAATTGTAATTCACAATATTTTACACAAAAAAAATTAAAATAAGATTTTTAAGAATGGAAAAAAGTATTTAACAGCTTGATTGGTTTCAGTTCTCAGTCCTGGCAGGTTCAACTCTTCATTGTGTAATGTGGAAGCTACAGTATGATATTTCTAACAGTATCAATGCCATTGGAAAAACAGTAAATATTCATGTTGAAACCTAAACGCTTAAATCCAGTGATAGTGACAATTTCTATCCATCATTATTGACTTTGAACATACAGAGAGACCTGAATGACTGTGATTGATTGCTATTGCTGAAGTCAACTGTGGTTCTTTTTTCTCTTAAAGCTAAAACAATCTTTAAAACAAAGTACAGTAAAGCTTTGTAAACTGCAGAACAATGTCCTCGCTCCAGTTTTAGGACCTTCATATTAAAGTGCATCAAACAAAAACAGTTAACATTTAACGAGTTGTCATAAAGCACAGTCTGTATATCAATGGGAAGCCAGAATATAATAGCAGCTACTGAAAAATTATACATCATCTCAATTTGACAAAAGGACTGATTCGTGGGTAAAAGTAGAGGAAAAACTTGGAACAAAATAGCACTAAGGACTCATTCAGTATCAAAGAAACAAAGGCACATATTTTCTCCCCCTCAGAGATCACAAAGAAAACCAGAATTGTAATTATAAGCTACATAATTTGGGGGGAAAACATCCAATTGACATTTTTCTAATTGAAGATCTGGTTTATAGCCACAGATGGTTTCAGCACAACCATTAATGTGGCAATGATAATACTTGATGCTACACCCTCATTAGCCTGTGGAGAAAACATACCAAAAAATGTTTGTTACATCACCGATCACAAGAATATGGGTACCTGTGAAAAAAACAGCGAGACTGCCGCTACATAATACAATAAAGATTATTGCTGTATTGTAAACCAGCACAGTGATACGAAAATGAGAACTGCTCCTGAATGGCAGTGAGAACAGATACTAACGGAAGAGAGAGAGCTAGAGGGAATTACAATGATCCAAAAACAAAACATCTTTAACTCAGTCGTCACACAAAACAGGTTTCCACTCTGTTGTGCATACTAAAAAATCCACATAAAGTCCATCCAATCACAAACATGTTCCCTCATGCTTATCACAAATACCATTTCACAACTGAGAACATTTCTTCTCAGTAGAAAACTGGTTGTACAATCAGTGTTTTACAAGTGCAGCAGAGAGGCGCCTAACAAGGCCCTCATTTTGGTATGCCAAAAGGCATTACTTTTTGCTTGACAGTGGATTTTTCCTCTTCGTCATTTACTTTATTTCCACTCATACAAAGTGCCCTCTTGCAGTCTATATTACTATTCAGTCAAATCACAGTAAAACCTTGCGATTTAAAAATCCATTGGTGGAGAAACATCTACTCAGATACGGTTCCCCCACACAAAATACTGTTCGCTCAACAAAATATTGATTTTTTTATTATTATTTACATCAGAGTTATGCTGGGAAGGGATGAGGGATGTGTTGATAAAGGCTCAGTCTCATGACCGGCTCTGGGTTGTGTTAATCATGATATTAGGGAGAGCGTTGCGTCTCTTTCTCCAGGATCCTAAATCACAAGCATATCTCTTGATCTGATGAAACCACTGCTGAGTCCGAGGTTTGTCAGAGGCACGGAAAACGAAGGCCTCGCGTCGGATGTCCAGAATCTCGAAGGTGTCTTCACAGTCGGTGTCGGCGGACACCACACAGTTCGCCAGACAGATTGGCTCCCGTAACACAGTGAACTTCCCGCTGCTCTTGTCCTTGATGAGCACCAGTACACTGTCCTGCACTGTCTCCAGACTCCCTTCAGTCACCGTGTCTGCGTTGCGCAGGGTGCGCACCATGAGTAAACTCTGAACGTTCTGGAATTTAAGGGATTTGCTTCCCTTCTTAAGCCACTGGCCATCGGCGGGCTGCGCCAATTGGAGTGGCCCCTCCATGATGAAGCGTGTGCTCTCTCGCGTCCAGCCTACCGTCTTCATCGACAGCTCTCTCATCTCAATGTTAATGACTTCTCGGTTCTTGCGGCTGTCGCGCCGGAAAGAGCGCAAGGACCATGTGGCGGTTCCCTCCTGTTTGGTCTTCATGTTGATGTGTTCTAGATGGGACTCCACGCGGCTCTTGGCCTCTTTTAAGCGGGAGTAGTCTGGGTGACATTCGTTGGTGACCTTGCTGATGCGACTTAGCAGTAATGGGTACTTGGTCACACGCTGAAGCGGCGCCATGAGGAAGGAGCGCAGGTTCATGCGCCTGAGTGCTGTGTTGTCATTCTGGGACACGTCCAGGAATATCCTGAGGGATGTAAAGGAACAAACTTTCATATACTTTCAACTTGAGTCACATATTGCATACATAACATTCAAGAGTTCTGGGCGACTTCACTGTCACTTGGCTTACATTTTGTGATGTATTGAACTTTGTGGGTATACATTTTTGGTGCTGATTTAAGTATGTCATCAAGTTATCTAGCTAGTTTATGAAATTATGGCTTAATAATAATTTCTAGTTATTATTGCAAAATAAAAACCTAATAAAAAACTTGATTTTGGCAAAAAAAAGCCTTTAACTACTTTACCAATTACAACACATAATATTTAATGAATTTTTTTTATTTCTTCCATGTATAAACACACACACACAAAGTAGTGTTGTCAAACGATTAATCGCATCCTAAATAAAAGTTTTTGTTTACATAATATGTGTGTGTACTGTGTATATTTATTATTTATATATAAATACAAACACACGCATGTATATATTTAAAAAAAAACATGTAATATTTATGTATTAAACATTTATATATAATGTAAAATATAATAATATAAATGTATATACTGTACGTGTAAATATTTTCAAAATATGTATTGTATGTGTGTATTTATATATACATAATAAATAAACTAAGTACACATACATATATTTATGTAAACAAAAACGTTTTATTTTGGATGTAATTACTCGCAATTAATAGAGTGGGGGAACTATGACGTCAGAACCCGGAAGAGTCATTCGCCGCGGGTTCCTTCGAGATTTTCCTATGGGGTTTTATAATGTTTTTTATTTTTTTATTTTTTAAATCAAATATAAATTCATGTCCCAGTCACATATTCTTGTTTAAATAAATATTACTTTCACTACATTTTTTTTTTATCAATACTTCAGTTATTAAAGCCAAGTATGAATCTCATTAGATATGTTTTACGCATTTTACATTTATTCCAAAATAACACAAGGCAGTAACAATTTAAGCAACATATTTTATTTGTTAACTTATGTTCAGCTATTCTTTTTAATAGTTAACTTGATCCATTTTATAGACTATATATACATATATATTAATTACTTATTATTAATTATATTAATGACTCTGGTCATCAGTCATCAAAGCTCGATAATTATTGGTCACAGACACAGATTTACTTTTATCAAGCGGATTACTCACTAAAAGCTCCCACAGATCATGTTTTCATACCATTTAATGCATGATTTTGATGTAACAAAGTGGTCTCTAAGTAAATATCTAAGTGTGCGAGTTGTTTACTTAACTTCCCATTAACTTCATTATATTGTTCATTTAAACTGATTCGCAAACGCACACAAACACAAGAGATGGGATTTATCGCATGAACCAATCACAGGCGAACATAACCAATCATGGTTGTCGCTGTTCTTAATGGTGAAGCTAGTGAAATATTAAGTTCATAGTGCATATACAATTCTGAAGGATTATATTTGAAAAGACCTACTAACTGATGCTTAACTACCTTCATTTGTAACACTGAATAATAATTTGTTACATGTATATAGCGCTTTTCTAGGCACTCAAAGCGCTCTACATTCAAGGGGGGAATCTCATCAGCCACCACTAGTGTGCAGCATCCACCTGGATGATGCGACGGCTGCCATATTGCGCCAGAACGCCGACCACACACCAGCTTATTGGTGGAGAGGAGATAGAGTGATGAAGACAATCAGTGTAAGGTGATGATTAAGGAGTCTATGATGGTCAGAGGCCAAAGGGGAAATTTGGCCAGGATGCCGGGGTTACACCCCTACTATTTTTCGAAGGACATCCTGGGATTTATAATGACCACAGAGAGTCAAGATCTCGGTTTAATGTCTCATCCGAAGAATGACAAGTGGAAGAATGACAGTGGGAAACCAGTTAAGCAGTTTATATATGAATTGTACCTAAGAAGCTCTTTTTCTTTCTCCAGTGTGTTGAGCATGTTCACAGATGTGGACTGCTGCAGGCAGTAGGTCTGAAACGCTGGAAGCATGTTGACAAATTCCAAGAAGATTTCTCCAATGCACACAGTCTGCAGGTCCTCATCGCCCTGTGGGGAAACAGTCACTGTTTAATTTAGGTTTCCTAAAGTTCTCCAGAATTTTTGTAATCAGTAGATTCTGGAAATTACACTTTTGTTATGTTAATGCTGAAATGGCCACTGGCCTGGAAAAATGTCACTCCATCACTAGCGGTCCTTACCTGATCAAAAGCCTGATCAATGCTGTCCTGCAGGTGCTCTGTGAACCTGTCATTGACATCAATGAGCTCTTGAACGTTGCTGAAGACCACGGTCAGCTGCTCTGCTGTGAGCAGCCCTGCACTCTGCATGGGGCAGTAAAACTCTTCCTTGATGATGCGCAGGTCCTCTCCATAACTCGACTCAGTGTTGAGAAACTCTAGGATGGCCTCTTTGCGCTCTGTGCGTAGCTTGGAGCAGCGTTCACACATGCCTTCCTCACGGGCCCCCTCTTTGTGTCCACAGTCGGTACAGGGCTGCTGAGCATCCCAGGCCCTGAGGGATGGCAAGGGTCTCCTCCAGCCCCGAGCCAATCCAGGGCCGATGCCGCTGTCCACACGTTCTACCTCGGCTCCGGCACTGTGGCGGGTGCGACGGGGCTCTTCCTCATCTTCACGCTCATCGCTCAAGCCTACCACACCGCTGTCTGCACTCAGGCTGCTGACGGTACTCCAGCGGTGTTGTGCTGAGCGGCTCACACCCAGTCCCCTGCTCCTCTCCTCACCTCTGGGCTCCGAGCGGCCCCTGGCTGTGCCTGACACTGATGACAAAGAACAAACAAACCTCTGAAGATCAGCTGTCATAATTTCATAACAATAGTTACATTAATTACATACAGATAATTAAAAAAGTCTAATCAAACTGTAAAAAAACCTTAAAATGTTAGTTTTAAAATCACAGTAGAGGTAAAACAAAAAGAGACCAGGAAAATCTGCAAAAATTCACTTAAATATTTTAATATTTAAGACAATGCATTTGACGTGTTTTGAACTTTAAAACATCCCCATGAATTTACCATGCCAGTGGTAAATTTACACGGAGTATATAAATAAATACTGTTAGTGTACACTAACATTCGAAAGTTTGGGTTCGGTAAGATCTTTGAATGTTTTGAAGGAAGTGAGAAAAACTGTACAACATTATTACAGTTTAAAATGCAATTTTATTTTAATATATCTTAAAATGTAATTTATTCCTATGATGATAAAGCTGAAATTTTTAGCAGCCCTTACTACAGTCTTCAGTGTCACATGATCCTTCAGAAATCATTATAATATGCTGATTTGCTGCTCAAACAGCTCTTATTAATATCAATGTTGAAAACATTTGTGCTTCTTAGTATAGTGTTTCTGTGGAAACCGTGATACATTTTTAATGTGTTGCTGGTCAAGTAAACAGCACTTATTTTTAAATATAATTATTTTGTAAAATATATTTATTGGTATTTTAGTTCATTCCTTGCAGAATAAGAATATTAATTTATTTAATAAAAAAAACCTTAATGACCACAAACCTTTGAATGGTAGTGTAAATAGCAACAAATAGCATCTTTTTTACACTACGTGGTAAAATACATGAGAAATGGTAAATAGAAACCACCAAATTATTATCTACAATCATAAATCTTCTATAACAAATTATTCAATTTGAAATAGAATAACGTAACTGCTCATAATAATAAGGACTGTGCTCTGCCATAATCTATCACTATTTATTTTAAGTTAATGCTACATGATTATCTAAATCCTAAAATAGCCAGAAACAATTAAATATTTAAATGTTTGGTAATAACACAAAAAACAATATAGTGCTGATACAGTATACTGTGCACCTCTAATTTAATACTAGATATGTATTTGCCTTTACATCTAAAAACTGCTGTGGAGCAGAAAGATGAAGAGTAGTCCTCGGGGTAGAGGTCATGCATGTGACGGACCTACAGTAAAAGCCACCTAAGGCCAGGTATTAGTAAAAGCAGAGTCTCATTATAACAACTAAAGTGATACCCTTGGGTTACAGACAAGCCTAAAACATTTTTAAATGAAGCATTGTCAGTACAAATCTAGGACACAAGTTAAGTTTACTTACAGCAAGAACTGTGAGCAAAGCTTAGTGCAGCTGAAAGAGTCTTACCGCTGTCTCTGTCTCTGCGGTGAATGTGCAAACGTGCCGCGGCGGCGATCTTCATCTCCAGCTGCTTACGCTTGGTGGCGTCGGCAGGCATGGGGTCGCTGTAGTGGGGCCGCAGGCGGCAGTCACGCTGGGCCCTCACTGACTCAGCCAGCTCATAGGCCGCGTCCGAGCTGGAGCGTCTGCAGCCCGCCCCAGAAACCTGCTAATAGGATGGAGATCTGTCAATCAACAGTGCACATGGCAGAGCACTGTTCTGAAATATGTGTGTGTGTGTGTGTGTGTGTGTGTGTGTGTGTGTGTGTGTGTGTGTGTATGTGTAAGGGGAGAGTTTAACAGTGTAAAACCTCAATGAAGGCAAATTTGATCCATAAGCACATATGAGAATTAATGGAACCACTAACTGTTTCAGACATCGATCAGAGTCACTGCATTACCGTACATCCAGAGGGTGTAACATTACCAAAGCTTTTAATATATTGTGGTGGTAAGTGGAACATTCTTTGCTGTGGCTTTTCATGCCCATTTATTGTTTATTATAAAGTCTACTGACAGACTCCAAAGACATCAAATTAATCTATTTTATCAATAGAAATGATTCAGAAACCCAGTTTCCTTTTAAAACTGGCCTGCCGGATGGTTTAAAGTCACTATTAATGGGACGGTTCATACTAAATTGGAAATTTTGTCATTGTTCACTCATCCCCATGTTGCTCTCAAACCTGTATGACTTACTTTTTCTATGGAACATAAAATATGACATTTTGAGAAAAGTCCAAAACAGTTTGGTTCCCAACATTCCTCGAAATATCTGTCATGTTACGCAGAACAAAGTCAGTACGAATTTTACCCTTCCTAATCTTATTGTAAATAACATACCTACAGATGCTATTTGAAATAATAAAATTGGGTCCCAATTTACATTAAGTGGTCTTAACTCCTATGTACTTGCATTTCAATTAATAATTTGGTACAGTGCACTTATTGTACTTATATTTAAAAAAATACCTGCATGTAATTAAATCAGTAATTCATTTCTGTAATTACATTTATGATTACACTGTTGACCCATCCTTAAACCTACCTATACCACCAAACCTGTCCCTAACCTTACCCGTATCCCACTTCAGTAGCAGCAGAAGTGTTATGCAATACAATATGATCACAATAAGTACATTGTAGTTATATTTTGATATAAGTACATAGTAGTTAAGACCCTTTAATATAAAGTATGACCAAAAATTTGTCCTCACACAACTGTCCTTTTTGGCTAAAATCACTGCAAACACCTGTAATATTTTTTTGTGATCCAATAGTGTAAAATCAAGTCAATCACTTTATTTTCCAGTTTAAAATTGTTTCCCTCTTAACTCTGTCACATTGTAGATATCAAATGTGTTGACTTTAAAGGCATTCACACTGACTACATCTGGCTCAACTGACACAACTGATAACCTTTCACCTTTTAAACATCTACGATTCCAAAATGACATTTCTAAGTCAGTAACATTGTTTCAAATGCATCTGCTACAGACACACATCTATGGCGTAAAACCCTCAAAAGGTCGCTCGACAGCATTAGGTTCTCAAGTGTTATCAATGCACGAGAAACAAGACACCGTGGCTTCAGTTGACGTACAGAATAATTAATAAGGCAGCTGTTATCTTAATTAAAGACGGACAGAAATGCAGAGGCGGAAGAAGCATCTGTGCGCAACGGCTGACCAGTGAATCATAGCAACATTACATGAATGCCAGCATTCCTCGATATCACCCTTAACCTTAAACATACAGCCAGTCGTATAGCGTGAATGAGACTGGCGCAATGAAGAGCTGGCTGGCATCTCAAGCAGCAGAGAGCATCAACACACAACCTGACATACAGTACAGAAGAAACGTAAAGCAGTTACCACCATGAAACCTGGATCTAATCCTCTCTGCGTGTTGCTCTTGGCTGCAGCTGTGCGCTCTGCTGCATGTCTGCAGTCGCCTCTACCGTGCAGATTCCCCTGCAGCCTCAGCCTCCCATGCACCCTGATCACATTCCTGTATATGCATGACAGCTGCTGCCGCTGTCCTCGTTCAGAGGTGATAATATACAGAGGTGTGCATGAGACGGCAGCATTCCTTACCCATTCTGTCACCGCTTTCCCCTGTTGTCCCGCTGGCTCGGTGCAAGCCTCCTCTCCGCAGGCCGACGTTGTCATGGCAACGTGGGCAGACTGATGGCTGGGCTGGGGAGCGGTGATGTTAGTGACGTCATTTTTCTCACGCGACAATCGGACGGGAGTCTCGGCTGCAATCTCTGCACTGCAGCTGGAGCAGCGAGGGAGAGAGAACACAAAGGGAGGAAAATGGGAGTGTTAAATTGGAATTACAAGTCCTGATTCTCCGCTCCTATACGTGCCGTGCGGTCAACCCCCATCCCCCTAGAGAGGACTGGTGCCCCCCAGACCAGAGGGGCTCACGGAGGACAGCAATTAGATGCATCAATTCACATTAACACCTGAACTCTTCGCTGCAGGGCTCCGAATCGGAAACAAGCACAATCAATCTTTTAGATTTCTTTGCGTGTGCGTCAAGTAGAAAAGGAGCTTATGTATCCGTGGAAGACCCTACGCATTGCAGACGGTGAATAAATAACAGCACTAACAGACAGGCAAACTGGCTTTTTTTTTGCAGTTTTTGTTGTTTTGAGCTCTAAGCTTGTAATCTCACTTAAACCAATTTTACATTGATGTTTTGGATTTACAAAAAAATATACTATTTGATTTCCCAATGGGGTAAAAAAGTATTATCTTATATATTTGGCTTTAAAGATACATGTGCATTACCCTTCAAACAAACGTTTGGAGTAAGTAATTTTTTGTTTTAAAAGGAAACTGATAAAAGTGACATTTATAATGTTACAGAAAATTGCAATTTCAAATACTGGTCTTTTGAACTTTCTATTTATTAAAGAAGCCTGAAATGTATCACGGTTTCCACAAAAATATTAAGCAGCACGACTGTTTTCAACATGGATAATAATAAGAAATGTTGCTTGAGTACCAAATCAGCGTATTAGAATGATTTATGATTGAGTAATGACTGCTGAAAATTCAACTGTGGCATCACAGTAATAAATTACTTGTAAAATATATATATATATAAAAATTGGTAATTAATTTTTTATTTGACTCATTTTATAATATTTTTGATCAAATAAATCCAGCCTTGGGGAGCATAAAATACTTTTTTAAAACAACATTACTGATCTCAAACATTTAAACGGTACTGTATCTTATTTTAAAGATTTATTCATGGGCTTTTTATGCCTTTATTTGGACAGGACAGTATAGAGTTGACAGGAAAGCATTGGGTGCAGAGAGAGGGGAGCAGGATCGGCAAAGGACCACGAGACGGGATTCAAACTCGGGTCGCCGCGATCGCAGTTGCGCTGTATGTCGTGCACTAACGACAAGGCTATTGGCACTGACACTAAATCTTATTTTAAAGATATTTAGACATTTTTACTGGAAAACAAGAAAAAGGACAAGTTTTTTTTTTGCAGTGTATCAAATCAAAGACATTATTTTAAATTATTAATACATTTGTGAATGAATGCTGATGACTGTGCATTGATTTTTGAATAAAGAGACTTTTAAATATGCTATTCATCTGTTTGCCCCAGCAATTGTTTGTATACAGACATCCCTTAGGATTAAAAACAGGTGTTTTGAGTGATTTGTTATAAGCTCTTAATTGCCTCTTCCACATCATTTCCATCTCCTTTGATGCTTCAGTACCTCAGAATCTGATAATGCTGCGCACATCACTGTCATACATTTGCATAGACGCCATCTGAGAATAGTGCTGACAGCACAGCCATGAGCTCTGAAGCATTCAAACGAAAACACAAAGACAAAGAAGCCTTGACATCTCACTAGGAAAAGGAGAATCACAAAATGCAGATGTTAATATGGTGCGCGTCAAATATCAGTTTAAATTCTAACAATAAAATGTGGAAGAGTTCATTCACAAAGCTGTAGCCGTGAACTGACAGTAATTAATATAACACTCTGAAAGTGGCAATAAAACCAATGTATTTCACGCATGATAAAATTATAATTAAAGCACAGCCGATTTATTACATGTCATTTCAGCAGTCCTGTGTGAGGACATTCATTTGATTTTTTATTTATTAAGATATTTAAAGGTGTATAAAAACTCTTATTGTACAGGTTTTTATAATAACACTTTTAGGATGATTTTCTATTATTTATTTATAGGTCTTGTCCACCTATACTGACTCAACTCATCAAAAAAAAAATATATAAAAAAACTATAACATCATATCAGGACAATAAGCTCCCTTGAAATGTCTATTAAATAAGATAAAGTGACTGTAAGCTTAAATAAGAGCATTGCTTTCTGACTTGTTCTTCTTTCTTCTATCAAGCAGACAATAAATGAAAATAACTATATAAAAGTCTAATAAAAAGACCTGGAAGCCTCAGGCTGCTCTGTAGTAAATGAATACCCTCACTTGAGGCACTACGGGACAGCTGGGATATTGGATGTTATATTTAGACGGTTCACAGCCTGGACTGAACTCCTGCCCTGGAGGAACACATTAGAGAAAGGCTCTGTAATGCTGAAAAGCTTCTGACGCACCAGCAATTAAGCTCTGCACTATGTCTGGAGCAAAGGCAGCTGAAGGAAAATCTATACAGATTTATGCATCCATGCTAAATTTGCAAAGACTGTCAGGGCCAGAGTTATGTGCTGTTATGTTCATCAAATTTCTGTCAGGTTCGCATATTTTACGCTTGCTTGAGATTCTGTGTGCAAAACGTGCTGTTGGTGGACAGGTGTGAACCAGACAACTGCCACAACACAACACAACCACAGAAGAATCCATATAATACAGTTACTGCACTGCCTAAGTGAATCAATGGGGAATTAATGGTTTGTTGCTATAGTATCCAATTATTTACCTTTGATTGTTGCTACTGCAAAAAATCTGGTGCTTTATCTCTGTTTTCCAGTAATAATGTGTATCAATGAAACAAAATAGATTTACTTAAAGCTTTAACAAACTGCAATGAACTTTAACTTAAAACTACTAATACAAATGCTTATTGAATTTTACTTTTTAGGAAAAAAATTTTTTTTTTTTGGTTGCAATTTTGTACCCGAAAACAAGACAAAGATGATTAGGACAGGATATTTAATAGCATTTGTAATAGCCATATTTTCCATTCTTAATATAGCTAAACCTACTAATCACCATAGAATATGCCACTATATGCAAATATCACATCTGCTACTGTTTAGGCTACTTGGCATAAATGAAGACATTAGGAATCACATCAATGATGATATATTCACTCTGTTTCTCTGTATACAAGCTGTGCAGTGATTCAGGAATAAATCAATAACACAAATACTGATGCAAGCACTGCAGGAGCTGCTATGGGATTCATTTTCACAGTTAACAAGCAAAACTGATAACCAAGAGATAGACTGTTCCAGCTGATGTCCATTTTTATCATTTAACCTCTGAATAGGGATGCACAATAACAATGTGGTATCAAAATATAGGCTAATAGAGATTTTTTTAATTAATTGGTAATGGTCAATATTGGATATATATTGATTGACATTTAATATTGTATTTCTCATGCTCATTTCCTCTATTTTTACATTTAAATTCCCTTTGCCATTATCTACTCATCCTCAGTTTATCTTTAAAAACACTAATAATTTAAGAACACTGTCATGTTTAATTTTTTTATGTTTAATTTCTTTAGCATATTAATTTTTTTTGGTTCATTATAATAGTGTGGTGCAACTGAATACAATTGAATTTTAATGTCAGACACTTGTCGGTTATTGGTCCAATTTTAATATCATGGGAGACCAAGATTTTAAAACCCATTGAGTCCCCCCCCATTTTAGGTCTCTTGTTTGCTTCTGTGTGTGTGTGTGTGTGTGTGTGTGTATATATATATGAAGAGTTCATTTGCAAAAAACGAGAAACGCCACTAAAAAGAATTATCTGATTGCCATGGATTATTCTCTAAATATAGCACAATCTGAACCCTAAACACGTTTTGTCAAAAAAAGTATTGTCCACTTTCAAGGCATCATGAGTTCACGTTTTACTGCAGAAGCCCGACAAGTGCCCTTGTTGTTTGTGAACAGAAGCCGATAAGTCCATTTTAGCGAATCAGCACGCTGTATTCAGGTCAGGTGACAAGGCTACTTGAGAGGAGCTGAGAGGAGTTTCGTCAAAGCTGACTAAAAGTGATCGATGACGGATAATTTAGACAAACTTGATGAACCTGTGATATCGTCTTCAGGGCGTAAAAGGAAAATAAAAGCTGAAAGGTTTTCACGGAGCCTTGCAAAAGCAGTGCGTTACAATGGTGAGGGAAAGCTCCATGTATTGCGTGTAACGTTAATCACATCCATACAGTCTATTATCACAACAACAACGTTTGTCAGGCATCTACATTGTCATCTGAGAAGATTACAAAGATCAAACGAGTGTTTTTTAAAACATGAAATGTGGAGTTATCTGCTTTTGCCAAAAAAAACAACTGTTGGAGTTATCTGCTTTCGCTATAAAACAAACTTTTAATATGTAAAAAAACAAACTTTCAATTCACTTTAATTTTGTAAATTACCTGTGTTTGTTTAAGTTATTATTACTTTAAGTTATCGGTTTTTGCAAATGACCTGTTCACATATATATATATATATATATATATATTATATATATTTCTGTCATGACAACTCTCGGAGGGATTGGCATGGTAATGTACATGGCAATGTTAATTTATTTGGTCTTGGCGGAATAGATCAGCTACGCTGCTGCTGCGGCAGAGCAAGTACCGAGACTTGCTACTGCCAATACATCCACAACATGCTGTGAGCATGCAAGAAATACTGCTGCTGCAAATATAACAAACATGAAATAACCCCCATATAACATACATGAATCACCTCGTAGCAGATCTGGTGGAGCTGGGGAAGGTGGAGGGTTTCTGAATTAAGCTGCAAACTGCTACAGCAAGCACTAGTCATATATTTGAATGTTGAGCAGCGAGTTCATTGGTTACCGATACAGGAGAGAACCAATCAGCTGTGCCATGTGATAATGATGTCATTAGGTCTGATTGAGTTAGACCTATCGGACTGTGCTATCTAGAGTTTCATGCCAGAAACTCTGTATATATATATATATATACACTTTGTATTTATATTTATTTATATACCCCTTTATCAAACAATTCATCCATACATCCATTTCATTTTCTATAAATTATTTTGACCTCAACATTTTTAATTGATTTTAATAATTTTAAAAATAACATAACTCGATTTTCAGTGACATGACAGACTTCTTTCTGGTGACATATACAGGACATCTTCCAATCATTCAGTCCACTTAAATCCTGTCCCTTTCTTACCATTGTCTGTATGCTTGCATTCAGATCTGCCTCAACCCAATCAACAACCGATGGATAGAACCAAGTCACTGTACAACATAATTATTTTTCTGATTATTCCAGAATGTATGTCACAGTACAGAAGAAATTATCAGTCACTACTTCCATACCAACTTTAAGTACTATGTGAATGCACAAGGCTAACACTACCAAACACAACTGCTCCTTCATCAACTCACCTTTTTTTAATAAGGTCCAGGGCGGATCCCAGGAAGCCATCCCTCATTTTGTAGATTTTGGCACCATAGCTGGAAAGGTCTGTTCCGTCCAGAAGGATTGCTGGGCAGCAGCTGGATGGGCCATCGCCACTCTCCCTGCGGGGTGGGAAGGGGAGAACAGCTACATCTGTGGCCCCAGGGCCTGCTGGGCCCTTTGTCTCCTTGCCTCTTCCTGTAGCAGCTTGAGGATGTAATGGAGAGCGAGCCAGTGGGCCTGTGCAGATGGGTCCTCCTGGGACCTCTGCGGTGGAACTGGGCTCAGACATCTCCGCTCCGCTGTGGTTTGATTCCTGAGCTGTGTTGACGTCAATGTCAGTCCTTTCAGCACTTTGCGTTTCCTCTGTCTGTATTCTTTCCTCTCTATGCTTCTCGTTGCTCTCCATTTCAGAGGACCTGTGGTTTTTAATGCCCTCCTTTTGTCTCATTCTCTTAAACTCCTCAAATGTAGGTATGTGCAGGCGGCCCATCGGGGGTCTTTTCCTCTCAGGGGTCGACTGGGCAGAGTTAGTGCAGATGGAATCTTCCGTATAAGCGTTATTCATGGTACCAGACTCCTGTCTAGAGTTCAGTGCCAAGTTAGGGGTGCTTCGTTGCCTTCGGAGCTGCAGTTGTCGGAGTGCTTCCTGTTTGATCTCCTTGGGACTGGTGATGCGACGTGCACTCAACTCTTGCTGTCCATTCCTGTGCAATGATGGCCGAACCGCTACGTTCTGATCGCATGGATACAGCAGAGAAGGTGCATTACCAAGCACAGGTTGAGGACGCAAGGGCTTGTGGGGCTCCGTCACACGTGTGCTCTGGAGCCGCAGCTTGTCTCGAAGACCCTTCCGAGCATTTTCGTTCATTCCCCAGTCCTCAACCGCAGGTAAAAGCCATTGTGGGAAGAGCGGTATATCCTTCCTCACCACTCCTCGGCGGCCATAGATTGCCATGCCGTTATGCGAAGGCATTAAGCCGTAAACCTGCGGTCCCTGAGGAGGTCCGTCGTACCAG
This sequence comes from Ptychobarbus kaznakovi, assembly GCA_027422405.1. Taxonomy (NCBI): domain Eukaryota; kingdom Metazoa; phylum Chordata; class Actinopteri; order Cypriniformes; family Cyprinidae; genus Ptychobarbus; species Ptychobarbus kaznakovi. Next base: position 17,803,079 of record CM049804.1, on the reverse strand, counting down.
TGGCTGCTTGAAGTGCAGTGAAGAATAAACTCACTGTCCACGCTCCCGTAAGGATACGCATTGGGATCGGACACGGCAGCCCAGTGCAGGTTTTCCAGGCTGCGGTAAAGCCGGGTGCCGCCAGTGTTCACGCAGCCCTGTGGAAAGCGCATCGCTCCATAGCCAGACTGGCCATCAGACTGTTTAAGGGGATGCATACTACTGGTGGAGCAGTAGACCCCCAGGTTGCTGAGCAAGCCATTGTTGTTGTTGCAATGGCCCGGAGCTACATCCTGGGCAGGAAAGGGGGGCACACCATGATGAGGGAAAGCAGACAGCGGGGAGCTGAGGATGGACAGGTCCATGCTGCAGCCTGCAGGAGAGCCTGCTGGGGAGTACTCACATTTTGTGGCTTTCACATCCGGCATGGCCACAGAAATAGCTGCCATATTCCAGAAAGGAGCATCGGGATCACAGCCCTGCAGAAATGCACAGACAAGGCATTGACATCATGTCGGCAGAACAATTTTATATGCTTGAAATTGCTCTGCATCTAAACATCAGATATTCACCAACACCTGCTGTTTAAAAAAGGTTTTGTGTGAGTGTCTTGTATAGACTTTTGCCAAATTCTGCCCATTTATTGCGAAAACGCTATACAAATAAATCAAACTAAAAAATATTTTTTATCAGGGTAATAAATTCTAACAATATTTGGTAAAACTTTAGTATAGGGACCAAATGTCACTATTAACTATTTGTTTATTAGGTTCAAGGTTCAGTAGGTTCTATTGTTAATCAGAAGTGATAAATCAAATCAGGCTGTTTTTAAATAAAAGTAACACAACACAAGAGCATATATATAAATATAGGTAAAAAAAAAGAGAAATAAAGAGTAAAATGTGCAATAGAACAAAAAGTGCAAAACAAATAAGATGTGCAAAAACAGTATACTGGGACTTAATAAATAGTAATATGAACAAGAGGGATGTGCAAACGGGTTGTACCGGGTATGTACACAATTATATATATTTTTTTTTACATATTAGTATGCCTATTGTTAACATATTGGCTGTTTTTTAGTACTTATAAAGCATTTATTCTGTTTGACCATATTCTACATTACATTTACATTTATGCATTTAGCAGACGCTTTTATCCAAAGTGACTTAGAGTGCATTCAGGCAATACATTTTTATTATCAGTACGTGTTCCCTGGGAATTGAACCCACAACCTTTTGCGCTGCTAATGCAATGCTCTACCACTGATCCACAGGAACATTCCTAATCCTATTAGTAAGCAGCAAATTAGGAGATTATTGAGGCAAAAGTCATAGTTAATGGTTTATAGCGAAGAATGGTTAATAGTTAATGGTTAATAGCGAGAATTGGACCTTAAAAGTGTGACCCAATATTCTAATTAGAAAAAGATACATTAGTACTATAAAGTAAAAAAAAATGGCATTTAATTTATTTTGGCTTTAGTACAATCACATTTAAAAATATATATAATTTAGAATTTTGAAAGATGTTATTTAGCAACTTTTCTCACACAGCATAAATGGGTCTTTCTTGTTTATAATTGACTGCTGTAGAAAATATAAAAAATAAATTAAACTGGCATACTGTTTCGTCATGGTCTGGACAGAAAATATAAATAAATAAATAACCAAAATATGTAAGAAATATATTCCACTGATAATCCTTGGGTATATGTAAGCAATTGGGGATTTTAAAATACCAGATAAAATCTAAAATTACTTCAGGTTTCAAAATGAATCATGAGGATGTACCGAGGATTATTGTAGATGATTCCAAAAATGCAAAATTACTTCCTTGAAACATTAACTGTGTCTAACATTTGCTAATGGCCTGTATGTAAGGAATTCTGTTGCTCACTTGTGTTTGCAACAACCCTACAAATAGCGCTCTATCCCTATAAAAGTGCTCTTAAATGGTGCAAAAATGAAATTCACCCTACATTTCTCACATATTTAAAAACTGTACAAAGCTACCAATATTCCTCTTGCTGTTGAATTAGTTGCATACTAATCTAAATCACATCAAATGACCCTTCCAAAGACAAAACTATGGTAAAGCTAAGTAACACAGTTCAATAAGCACTGCGGTAATTATAATGCTCATCATGAGTAGTTTCTATGACTTCATATTCTAAAAATGGCTCGTTCTTTTTTACAAATCAAATGGTGGGGGGGAGTTATGTCTGGAATTAAAAACATTAAACCGAGAGGGAGGAAAATCAGAAGGGACAGTAATGAAGAGAGCCACAACACTCGCCCGGGGCTCTTATTCCCCTAATCAGATGAGAACTGAGGATTAGCAAAGAGAGCGCTTCTCTTTCAGTAATTAGTACAAATTGCCTTGCTTTGGGCCATATTAATATCCACCCGTAATCTTAAACAGAAATCAGGGTCAAGCCAGGAGTTACAAAAGAACATGTCACAATAATTCCGGGCAGCAGAGTCAGGACAAATCCATCTAGATGAATATTCATCTTCTTCACATTGCCTGTCAGAGAACAACAATGGCATTGCGATTAGATTGAAAAAGGCGGGAAACCAGCGATTTTAGGTGGGGGAAGCCTAGCATGTTCAGGTGTTTAATTAACGTTTGGCCCAATTTAATTAAAATGGAGCTATTGAAACCCCTCTGGTATTATCAGGCTAATTTCAACGCTCCATTTAGGAGATAAGAAGATCGAAAGCCCCTTTTTGTTTTTCTGTGAATTGTACAGTGGAGCGCTCGTGAGGATTTATCTTCGTGGGCGACTAGACTCACTGTCTCAATAGCACTGTCAGTGTTTTCTTTCGCTTGCGCTGGAAAACTGCTGACGTGTGAATAAACAGTCAATTAGCATAAGGAGCTTGTTTAATGAGCATGTGGCACAGGATCAACTCACGCCAGGCCAACTATGTCCTCTCTGTGTGTGACAGACAGGCAGATGCTCCATTTCCTATTTGAGCAGAATTATTACAGACATAAGGAAACGAGAGCAGACAGTCCCTCACTGAGACAAGAGCTTCATACCAAGCCAAAATACTAGAGATTCAAAGACACTCAAACTTGAGGATTCATGACAAACTGATCAGGTTCCCTGATTGATTTTACATTATTTACTTTATATATCTATACTATATGGATATACTTGTATCTGCAGGCCTCTGCTAGAAAATGTGTTAGAGAAACCCTTTAGGATTGCAATATGTTAGTCTTTTGTTGTGTTAGTCATAAAAAACTTACCCCATTTTAATCAACTCTGTGTGTGCACCTTTACTCGGCTTGCTTTAGGCTCTCATTCACAGGCTCTGAGCCAACTGAATCTCTTTTGGTTTGGATTAGAGGTAGACAAACCATCCACAACGCCAGACTGCTGAGACCTCAAGCCCAGGCAGCTACAAAAGAAGAGAAAAAACATCAATACAGACATCCAAAAATAATACAAATCAATTCCTGAAAGGAACAAAGGATCCTGCAGTATTTCTAAGGATTTTGTGTTTTTGCTTTCTCTGAGAAAATGCATTCGCTTTGACTGAGGAAATTGTTAAGAAGTCAAACACTGAATAAAACAGTCATTGGGATTTCCCTTACACACACACACGCACACGCACGCACACACACGCACACACACACACACACACACAGAAATCAAGAGTTCTTTGGATTAACGATATTATTAAACTTAATAATTGTCTATTTTTCTAAAAAAGGTCTAAATATTTTAGTGAAGAAATCAATTATAATAAAAACAATAATTGTTTATAATATTCATAAACAAATATTAACATACACAACAAAATGCATTGCAAAATTTATTGTCAAAATATTCCAAATTGCATGTACTTCGACTTCCTGTGATTCAAGACTCTGAAATTCAAGCATGTTGTGGAGTTGGCTTTACAATTTTATCTCCTCTCACCTCAATATCACCCAGAGACCTTTTGGAAATAGTTCAAGTTGTGATAGTGGCATGTCAGTGGATGCAGTTTCAATGATTCTCATTACTGAGGGAGACACAGCTCGACCTCCACCAGGATGGAGTCAGGCTTCAGTCAATAAACACATTCAGTTGCTTTTCTACTCCATCGTACAAATCGCAAGAGCTCTTGGTGTTTGACGAATGACTGTCAGTATGTGGTCCAGCGACTCACTAACATGTCTCAGAGTAACAAAACCCTGAGGATTACAGCAGGACAGCCAAATAAGAAGAGGCACCTTTAGAGTTGTACTTGCGATATGCACACACAATCATTCCATGCAGTCACTTTAGTATGATTTATTTATTTATTTAGTCATTTAGCAGACGCTTTTATCCAAAGCGACTTACAAATGAGGACATTATAGAAGCAATCAAAACCAACAAAAGAGCAATAACATGCAAGTGCCCTTACAAGTCCTGGTTAGCCTAACGCAGTACACGTAGGAATAATAGAATATAGAAACATTAAACTTAGTGTTAGTTTTACAAGAAAAGCTAGCAGTTAGAGAATAAATATGCAATTCTAGAGGGTCAAATGTTTGTGTTTTTTTTTTTATAAAAAGAAGACAGATTAGATCAAATAATAAACACAAATAAAGATGGAAGGATGATTGAGCCAACACACAAATACACACTAAACACCTAGAGGGCACATAAGTCTGAAGTAATGAATTTAGGTAAAGGGGTGCAGAGCCAGAGGTACCTTAATGCAATTATCACCTATGAGCATTTTGAATCGCAACTCCACAAGTTAAAACACACAAATCCCTTGAGTCTACAACCATAAAGAAAAAACAAAAGAACTGAATCCACATCTATTCTCTGCAGGTGCTGCTTACACTTCCTACACTGCAAATGTGGAATTTTTATTCTTTTCCATCGAGCCGCTGCTGTAGTAAGGCTGCCACATAGATCTATGAAGCCGGCTCCATAGGGAATCAAAGACTAAAAGGCCACATATTGATTGTATCTGCAGGTTTGTGTGATAGCACAGCAGGGGGTTTTCTAGGGAGGTGGAAAGAAGCAGATGGAGATTCCCAGGATGATTATGCTGCAGAAGACTGACTTCGTGATTGGTTGTTGAGATTGATCTATTTCATCTGAGATCACAATGGTCACAGCGGCAGATATCAACCTATTTCTAACCACTGGATTTGTGCTTCCATGAAAAGGATTTTCAAGCTGTTTCCAGGAGCAATTTCAGTGAAAGAGGTGGTCATATAAGTAAACTGGTTTTTAAAAATTTTGAAATCTGAATGTTTGAGAAGAATATACAGTAAAGGCCCCGATATACTTCAAACAAAGTTCGTTTTTGTTCGTTTGGGGGCAAAAATAACTTTTAAAAGGCTGAGCGACGGTATACTGTTTTCGAACATTCCAACACCCCCGCGCTGCTGGAGGTAGGGTGTAGATTAATGTAAACGCGTGTCGCGATGCTCGCGCGTCTGCCCTAAACACAACAACGATGCAATGAAGGTGTATCTAGGTCTTATATTAAACTGGATAAATTATTACACGTTTTGATATTTTATGTGTTGTCATAATTTGATAAAAACAAAGGTTTATTATTGTATGTTATGGGATTTCATTTACTGTATACCTTTTAAATTTGCTTATTGAAAGCACAACAACAGCAGCAGCAGCAGTATGGTGTGACATTTATTTGAAACCCATGTATTTGGCAGCCTACTTGCCACCTTTTATCTTTACTCTATCGTTTCATTCTTTTCATGGCTTTGGAAAACTTGCATCCGAAGTTTCTCTAAATCACTTTTTGCATAACTCCGGGTCGTCGACACCAAATTTCGTTGCGATTTCTTTCTAGGAATTAAATGCTTTGTCTGAATCTTTAAAGTCTCCCGCAAGTGATTGTACAGGTGCGGATATATCTGTGGCAGCTCAACTATTCGACACAGTGTATTTATGTTGCTAGTGACTTGGAGATGTTGTTCTCCTGCCTGACCTTTGTTGAATGAGAAACGAACCAGGGAAAAAAAATTGCGTGTCAAAGAAGGCGGAGCTTCAGAACACACCCACCGATTGCGTAATCGCCAAGGACCAATGGTAGCTCAAAGGTGTTTAAGAGCCAAAACGAACTCCCCCAGAAAGTTCGCTTTGGTGAGCTGTATTGAACTGCCGAAACGAACTCAAAATGAACTTCGTTTCGGCCTGATTTTGTTCAAAATTATGTAATATCAGTTCGTTCTTCGATTTCGTTTGAAGTATATCAGGGCCTTAAGCTTTAGTTGAAATGGAGATTGTTTACAGAGTGAATGTGGGTAGGATGTGCTCGGATTAGTACCTGTTGGCGATTTTGCCTAATCCATCTGATCCTGTGGAAAGCCGTTATGCGGGAAAGCTCAGGAAGGTCCACTAGATATTGATCATTGGCTGCTTATCTCCAATATCTTGCAGTAAGTGGACTAAAGGCTATATTTACGGTCACATTATCCGTATTAGGATTTATGTTATAAATCTTAAATGTGAATTTAAGAACTTGTAATGCATGATTTATAGGGATGTAACGATTGACAACTGATATATTTGGGGGTGTGAGTTGAGGGGAACTGACTGTCTTTAGAAAAGTCTAGATGGTATTTTCTTTTACTCTTGCCTCTGTATAATGTATATTAATGTAGCAGCACTGCTTTGTTTACAGTGGCAACCAAGGAAACGCTGTATCGCTGCTGTTCCATAAGCGCCACCTGCTGTCAGAGAGTGATATTGCATTTCTCATTCTGGTTTTGCTGTAAATTTGGAAAATATACAATTTAATTTAGATTAAAAACTGCTCATGTTGCATGCTTGGATTAGGGATGCACCGAATATTCGGCAACCGAAATTGTTTGGCCGAAAATAAGAAAAAAACCTCTTTCGGTGTTCGGCCGAATAAGCGAAAAGACCGAATAATTTGTACCGAAAAATAACGTTATGCGATCAAATAGAGGCGCGCACTAATGCAGCAAACACGTCTGCAGTGTGGAAGCATTTAAAACTGAGAGAGAGATGCAAAAATCATTAAAAGCATGAAACACTGACAGCAAGAGACTGCTTAGTGCTGCTTCTCATGTCTCCGATGAGAAGAGGAAGGGGTGGTTGTTGCTGGTTACTGTGATGATTGAAATCGCGAAATGGCCTTAAACGATACTAGTAAATAAACTACAGAATGTTATGTTTTCTAAAACATGCACAAATTGCATGTATTGAAACAGCGCTGCACGAGTTCACGGCACCAGGGTCCAAAGCGCGAGGAAATTCTGCGCTGAAACACTTACTCATCATTTGCTCATTTTAATTATTTTTTTAAAGGCGCGTGTGACAATGTGATACGTGTGACAAACATCTTTCCAAATTCGTAATGAGATATATCTGAGAAATATCTGCATGATGTTGTCAACAGAAAGAAGCACTGAGGTATTTCCTGCGTGTTTCCACCAAAATAAAAGCTCATCAACATTCATAAATGTTAGTATTGTAATTTTACTGTATGTTCTGTAAAATAAAATAAAAGTAAGACAATAATAATAATGCTAATAATAATTACCCTACAACAGCTGTATTAATACATTTACTATAACATTCACAATAGTGTTCAAATTGGGATCTGTAATATTTTCTAATGTTTTAAAAGAAGTCTCTTCTGCTCAGCAAGGCTGCATTTATTTGTACAGAAAAAAATAAATGCCTGATTCAAGAGGGGGGTCTCAAAAATGGACCAAAAATATTATTTTGACATCTTATTGATTTTAAGTTAAATTGTGCTTTGTTGGTATAATGTCTGATAGGATGTTTAAAAATGTTCAGTGTTAAGTAAATTATTATTAAAATTTTTTTTTTTTAAAAGCAGGACAAAACAGTAAAAAGCTGATTTTGGCTATTTAATTTATGTAATAGTGAAAAAAAATGGCAAAATAGGCCTACATGGGGGAGAAATAAATGCGAAAAACCGTGTTCGGTATTCGGCCCCCAGTGTTTCATTTTGTTCGGCTTCGGCCAAGAATTTTCATTTCGGTGCATCCCTAGCTTGGATCGTGATTGAAATACAATGGTTGCTTCTAATGTTTAAATGAAAGAGCACAGGCAAAACCTTAGTTTGTTTATATAAAGATATTTATTTCATTTTTATTATTTATTTATTTGTTTTGGGGTTTGTTTTAAAATTTCTATTCAGTTGTATTATTCTGCATATTTTAATTTCACAAAGAAATGTGCATTATTTTGTCCAAGCAATAATAAAAGGACACCTTTTCATTTATACTGTAATTTGAAATCTCGTTATGGTTAAAAAAAGGAGGTGAGGTAGTTACAGTAGAAGCGAGTGCTGTATAATTAGATGCAGAACCGAAGAGCTTCTCTATTACCAGTCAGCGGAGCACTGCACTCATTCTGACACGAGCAGCTGAGACAGAGCTGGGTTACGGCTCTTCAAAGTAAGAAGAGACGGCATCAAAACATGTTAGAGTGAGGCTCAGGAGAGGTGAGGACTCAAGGACCAGCATACCTCAGTTAATTATAATTCAACTCTGCCATGACTTCATAGCATTCAAACAAAATGTACTGTCTACCATATCAAAAAGAAATAGTTTGTTACATACAGTAATCGCACAAATGCAGGGTGTCCAAGGTGAATATCATGCAGAAAAAAAACCCTGACAGATATACTATAGGGTGTGTCTTTTCCTGTAGCTAAAGATTGTTTAGTGAATATTTTATGCTTGTGTAGTGTTAACTGAGCTCATGAATAATGCTTTAGGTAGATTAGGTGGAGAGAAGCATTGTTAGCGCACAAGTTCTTCCATAAACACATGAGTCTACATACCATTCTTGAATGAGCTGCTCTTTAATGATTGCAGGCTTGAAACACTAGTAATTGGTACATATTACAAAACTGTACTCGAATCATTGCTATCACTAATTGGTGCACACAGATGTCATGATCTTGCTTGTAAATCATTATATATCTGGCCAAGTATAGATGTCTCAAATAACTAGCACAGATCATGCCATTCTAGCCAGCAACAACACAAAGGCAATTTACAGAGCTAGCATTTCCAAGCACACATCATTGCACACATTGATGATTGCACACATCAATATGGCAATGGATCAATGTCTGCCGGTCTTCTTGTTGGATGTGTTTAATTAATGATCAAGCTGCCACGTGTAATATCATTAGTGTATGATTTCATCCTGTAAATTGGAGTATGATAGAAATATTCTTAATTGAAGTGCCACTGTAACTCAATTCATCATAAAATGTGCTTCCTAAGCTTCAAATACTGAATATGAGGACAAACTGTATATGTTTGTCATATAAATATCCTCATTCTAATAAGATAAGGCCACAGCTTACATAATTCATAGTGAGACTAGACGAGGATAAGAATCTTTTTCCATGAAATCTATATGCATTGAAGCTCTGTGTGATGTAACCCCGTCGTTAGTTGATTTTTGCCTTGAGAAGCAGAGGGAAATGAAGCAAGATGATAATTGCCTTTCAGACTGATGAATCAATGCTCTGCGGCTCCTCACAAGGATTTCCCCCCCCCCTCTTCCTGATATAGATAAGTCACATGAACATGATACCACTGCTCTGAAAGATAAAGCCGGTAGTTACGGATAAACTGTCAACAGTAGTCGGTACTGGCTTTAGAAACAGTGTGCGTGTCAGTCAGGGAGAAACAATTATCTATTGCTGAGAAATCATGCAAACTGGACGAGCATTGGAAACATGCCAATCTCCTTCTCAAAAGCAGACTGACTGTATATCACAGAATGATACATAAACTCTTTTGATGAATAAAACTTGTGGTACTTGTGGTTTTTATTTCAGTAACAAAGGTTACTACAATTAATTCTGGATGTAGTATCATTTAAATAACATAATGCATGAATATGGTTATCAATTAGTATAGTTGATCCAAAAAGTGTAAAGTTGACATAAAATGTGTCCTCAGCATCAAAATTATGTAAAAACGTATACAATTTTTAAGTGAACGTGTATACATTATTGTTCAAAAGTTTTAAAATCAGATTTTTGTTTGTTTTTGAAAGTCTTTTATTTAAATAAAAATACAGTAAACAGTAATGTTGTGAAATATTATTACCATTTAGAATAACTGTTCTGTTCAAATATATCTTAAAATGTAATTTAATCATGTGGTTTCAAAGCTGAATTTTCAGCATCATTACTTTAGTGTCACGATCCTTCAGAAATCTTTCTATGCTGATCTGATGCTTAAGAAACAATTTTTATTTAATTATCATCGATGTTGAAAATAGCTGTGCTTCTTAATATTTTTGAGGAAACGGATACATCGCAGCATTTGTTGATGAATGAGAAGTTTAAAAAAGCTGCATTTATTCAAAATCTTTATAAGATAACAAATATCTTCACGTTTAATCTTTTTAATGAATACAATTATTATATATATATATATGGTCACCCTTTAATGTTTGCACCATTTTTATCATTTTTAGATGTCACTAATTCATTTTAAATAGTCTTGCAGCCTGACAAATGGATTTACAAATATGAGATCGTAAAATTGGCATGCATGCAGCATGATAATTACAAAAGAACTACCAAAATGCTATTTCATACAGTATTTAAGCAAAGCTTGTTACACTGTAAAATGTCCAAAATCATTTCATGTTACTTACTCATACCAAAGTACCACAGTAATCATCAGATTGTAAGGCTTCATAGTAAACTTGTAGAGATGGTTTTTAAAAGCAGATAGACTATTGGTTGTCATGTAGTCAGCCAAGGGCTCTTCCTCTTCATTACTCCTAAGTGCGACTCTGTTTGTGTTTTCATTGGATAATGACACCAGAAGCTCTGGCAACAGTAACAATAACAAAAACAACCTACGAACCTGCCGACTTCACACTTATCAACCTCCAGAGAGAAAGAGAGAGTGCTATAAATCCAGTGTGAAATACTGTGAAGATAACAAGAGAAAACTGTTCCAAGGACAGAGCGGGATGGGATAGGACAGGACAGGAAAGAGTGATTGATAGGTGAGAGCAGAAAGCCTGATAATAGGCGTAGGTGTGGAGAGCAGGAGACACGAGCGATGAAATATGAGCAGTAGAGGGAGGAGAGCAAACATGAGAGAGAGGTGGAGAGACAGAGAACATCCCAGGAGCTCCGCTGATAGTAAACAGCACTTGTAATAAGGCAGGATTGCAGATGGCCCTGTGGCAGAGAGAGACACAGATATGGGCTAAACAGAAAATGATAATATCATGGAATCACTGATAGCTCTCATTTCTCCCTCACCGTTGTCTGCGCTACGCAGTCCTGGACTTCACAACTAGCTCAGACCATAGCTTTAGGGGAAAAATATTTATATCCTATTAATTTTACCTTGAGAAAAAAATTGAAATAAAAAGCCAAGAACACAACACTTGCAACCAGAGCTGGGTAGTAACTGATTACATGTAATCTGGATTACGTAATCAGATTCCAAAAATGAAGTACTTGTAATTAGAGTAAATTACATTTTAAAATACTCGTAATCAGATTACAGTTACTTTTTTATGGATTACATGATTACATATTAATTCACAGAATAGCAATAAATTATTCATAACTCATTGATTCTCCTTAATTTCTCTTTTTCATCTTTTACATTTTCCTTTCTAAAATTGCCTACTTATTATATACATATTGTATATGTATATATAGTCCAGTTTTGTGGACATTACAAAGATCAGTCATTAGTCATGTGGCGACAGGATTTGACCACTGGATTTACAAAAATAATTTCAGGTGAAAGAAGGGTTTCAAAATTGCATCAACTACTAATTAATGCATTCATTTTTATTTAAATTATCAATCAGTAGTTTTTTTAACCATGTATTATTAATTATAACTAATTAAAATGCACATATTAATGTTATTTCTTAGTTAGTGTAGGCATTCCAAAACGTTTTGTCATCAGAATCAGAAAAAGCTTTATTGGCAAGTATGCTTGCACATAGAAGGAATTTGTTTTAGTGTTACAGTGGATCTGAGAGGCCATCAAAAAACATCTAAACCTTATTCACCAAATATATTTGCTTAAAGTACCCCTGGGATTTTCAAATAAATATTTCAATAATTAAGCATCACATTTGCATGATCACGGTTTCTTTGATGTTTATTAATGATCACATGGCATGCAGGTAAATACAAATATTTCATATTTTTTAGTGTTTTATTTAAAACAAAGACTACAGAAATACAAAGACGGTTCACTCCTATACTTATGAATGGGAGCAACTGCAACACGCAATAAGGAGGAATAATCCCACCTTCTAAATGAAAGAGACATATTTCCCAAAGAAACCTGACTAGACCAGCCAATGCACTGTATAAGCACGTTATGACTCCGCATGCACATTGGCTGGTCTAGCCATGAAAAATATGCTTTTTAAACGCTATTTGAGCATAAGAAACAACATTCAAGGGGCAATTAATTTCAGATTTTTGTTGCTGATTTGACATATGTAATTTAATTGTGAGTTCAGCAAGCAGTTTTTGAGATTTCAGGATTCCCCCATTTTTTAAAGGGGGGATACAATGCTGTTTCATGCATTCAGAGTTGTTTACACTGTTAAAGAGTTGGATTCTCATGCTAAGCATGGACAAAGTTTAAAAAAACTATTTGGATGTATAACAAGCATAGTATTTATGTGCTAAAAATCTCACTTCCGGGTTCGTACAAGTTTCGGAGAGTTTTTTTTCGATCGTGGCTCTTGCTGACGTAAACGACGGTGGAACTCCTTATATGGGCATTTCTCCTGGAAGCACTGCACAGCACTCGCTCGGGAAGAATGTCTCTATATGGAGGATAAAGTCCCACCTTCAATATGTCCCCTTTAAGATAGGTCTTGTATGAGCTGCCCGGAGGCGTTGCAAATATGGCTGGGCTGCCGAGTGAAGAGACTTTCCTCAAAAGGGAGTTTGATTTAAAATTATTTATTATAAATGTATTATATAAATTTTTTTATGATTTCATTACTTGTCAGCTTTTCATTAAACTCACAACCCCACTGCAGTTTCTTTACAACCACTAGTTTGGGAAACTTTGACATAATATAATGTTTAATGCACTTCATGTTGTAAATTACAATGAATGGAACACGTTTTCTTACTCTTTGCATTTTTTACATCATTATGGTACAAGATAATCCTATTTAAATCAATGTGATAACCGAGTTAAATCAAAAGTAATCTAAAAGTAATCCAAAAGTAATCTGATTATATTACTTAAAATGTGTAATGTAACGGATTACGATACTAACTACATTTGTTTCATGTAATCTGGAATCAGTAACGGATTACAATTTGTAAGTAATCTACGCAGCTCTACTCGGCAACACAACACTAAAAGAGCTTTAAATTGCATTGAAATATTTGGTCACACTTTATTTTAAGGTTCAATTCTCACTATTAACAAACCGTTACCTATGACTTTTGTCTCCTAACTCCTTTTGATGCTTATTAATAGTTAGTAAGGTAGTTGTTAAATGTTAGGGATGTAGAAAAAGCTCATGAGAATATGTGCTTTATAAGTACTAATAAACAGCCAATATGTTAATAATAGGCAGGCTAATAAGCACTAATATTGAAAATCCCTGTACTAAAGTTTTACCAAATATTTATACTACAATAAGGTCAAATAAAGTTAATTTTTGACTTTCAATTATAATTTTTCATATCTAAATTATACACAAAACTTTTCCAAAATTACATTTGTATACTAACTTTCAAAGATTTTGGGGTCAGTAAGATTTTTTTTTATATTTTTTTACTTCAGTCTTCAGTGTCACATAGTCCTTCACAAATTATTCTAATATGCTGATTTGGTGCTCAAGAAACATTTATTATTATTATCAGTGTTCAAAACAGTGGTGTTGCTTAATATTTTTATGGACAGTATTATACATTTGTTCTATTTCTAACAGAAAGTTTAGAAGAACAGCATTTAAAAAAATATATAATATTTTCTAACTATTCAAAATATTGTAATAGCCTACTACTTTTGTGATAACTGTAATGATAAAACATTTAAAAAAATCTTACTAAACTTTTCAATAGTAATGTAGGTCAATCAAGATTTTAGTTATATAGATCCTTATTAACTTTTTTAATATTTCTAAATAGAACATGACAAATAATTTACAAAGTGACAGATGATTATATTCGTAACGCAACCTCTGTTCTCAACAGCACAACCATGCATTACATAGTCAATATAGCAATCTATACTACATCATGGGCTGTGGCATTAAATAGATGAAGAGATGAACAACTGGATGCTGGATGTCCTCAGCTGCCTGTGGCTGTCATATTTCAACAGCTCCATACGAATCCTAATAACCATCCATTGGGAGAACATCCTAAGACCCACACAACCCTGTCCTAAGGGCCCCCCCCCCACACACACACACACACTCATCAGATCCTTTGTTGTTCTTTGTGAATGAAGAAGGGATCAAAGCAGCTGATCTCTACGTGAAGGTGCCCCAATCTCCGTCAGAACCACTTGGCCGGTAATGGCTTTCATCGGGGGGTGATGAGGTGAGAACAGGATAGGACAGACGGGGGAGAAAGGGGGATAAGGAATTAGGAACACGAGGGGGCGGCAATTGATCAGCTGTCATCTTCGCTTACTGTATGCTGGTGCACCTTTCACAGGAAAATGTCAGATCCAACTGGGTAAGACGCACACTGGGCACAATCATCTCCATTTCAAAGTGGAACCATTCGAACCTTTGGACCACTCCTCTTCTCCACATACACTACATCACTGGGTCCCATCATACAGGAACATGGCTTCTCCTACCATTGCTATGCTGATGACACAAGCTCTATCTTTTCAACCAGATGATCCAACGGTAGCTGCACAGATATCAGGCTGCCTGGCAGACATCTCGGCATGGATGAAAGAACATCACCTACAGCTCAACCTGGCAAAGACTGATCTTCTTGTCTTCCCTGCCACTCCGACGTTACAGCATGACTTCACGATTCAGTTAGGTTCATCAACAATTACCCCATCAACTTCGGTCAGAAATCTTGGTGTAATCTTTGATGACCAGCTGACCTTCAAAGAGCACATTGCAAAGACTGCTCGATCTTGCAGGTTTGCACTACACAACATCAGAAAGATCAGGCCCTTTCTGACAGAGCATGCTGCACAACTTCTTGTCCAGGCCCTTGTCATTTCTAGGCTGGACTACTGCAATGCTCTTCTGGCTGGACTTCCATCAAACACAATCAAACCTCTACAAATGATTCAGAATGCAATGGCACAACTAGAGGTCGACCGATATGGGTTTTTCTCTGGTTGACTGAACCAAAATTGACAAAAAAAAAGTGGCTTGTAAACCTGCGTCTGCGGTCGGCAGGAGCCGATCGGATAATGCTTGTGTGTGCAAATATTTAATATAAGACATAATTATATATTAATAAAGACATATATAAATAGATACAAGGTGACCCAGTCCGAATTCACTCTGTGCTAAACGCCACACATAGATACGATGTAAATAAGATATTATTTGCAGTTCAGAGAGCATCACTGATTATAAAGGAACCGTGAGATTGCGATAATTCGATGCATTAGTGATTGCATGGAAGCGCTATTTGCTCGTTTCTAGGCTATTATCAAATCAAAATTGAAATAAAAGTTGTTTTCGTGCTACTAACAGGACCCACGGCCACAAACTCTGTATGCAGCAAAGTTTCAGGAGTGATATCCCTCATATACTTTCCTCCATCTCATCCGTTCAGTCCCTCCTGACACTTTGCTGCATACAGGGTTTTGTGTACGTGGGTCAGCAGCACGTAAAGCAAAACTTTTATTCAAATTCTGAATTATTTACAGCCTATAGACAGCGAGCAGCGCTTCTATATAATCACTATAAAGCTGTCACTCACTTCAATTTATTGCAATATCACAATGTTCCGTTAATCAATGAAGCTCTCTGAACTGCAAATAATATCTTATTTACATGGTCATACTGTCTCACGCTGAATGCTTGAGAGGTGGCAGCCCTGGATTATCTATTTATATCTGTCTTATATTAACCATTTGCACACATGAGCATTATCCGATTGGCTCCTGCCGACCGCAGACGCAGGTTTACAAGCCACTTTTTCCTGCTTTTTTCAGTCAATTTCTTGACTTTTCTCCTTATGAACAACACATTTTCATACACGATGAAAGCTCCTTGTGTTTTCTCGGTTTGGCCGATTTGAGCATTCATAAACAACGCAAAACACAGGCATCTTGAGTTTCTGCTAACGTTGCTGATTCCTATGGAGAAAAAAATCACTTCCTACCCTCCAGCTGCATTTCGCGCCACAGCAATGACGTCATGCACAAACAACCTATTGAACGAAGCGTCACGCGGTGCAGTGATGACGGCTGAGGAAGTTCTCTCTTCAAAAAGTTAGCAGGCAGAGGAGGACATCACAGGGTTATCCGTTGTGCCAGTGGAATGGCAATCTGCTTGCCGCACGAGGCAGTGTCACGTGTTGCTTGCAGACGCGCCTGTATATTAATCGGCCTACTTTGCAGCCCAATCGACTGATGCCGATTAATAAAAAAATCGGCTGATTGATCAGCTGGCCGATCAATCGGTCGACCTCTAGGCACGACTGGTCTTCAACGCGCCCAAAAGAGCCCATGTTACACCTCTCTTTATCTCCTTGCACTGGCTACCAGTTCCAGCTCGCATCAAGTTCAAGACACTGATGCTTGCATATAGAACAACCACAGGCTCAGCACCCACCTACTTCCACTCACTATTACAAATCTACATCCCCTCCAGAAGTCTGAGACATGCTAGTGAGCGACGCCTCGTGGTACCATCACAGAGAGGCTCAAAATCACTTTCCAGAACATTCTCGTTCACCATTCCTGGCTGGTGGAATGATCTTCCCACCCTCATCCGGAATGCTGGATCCCAGTCAACCTTTAAGCAACAACTGAAAACTCATCTCTTTTTGACACTACTTGACTTCATCCTAAACTTAAAAAAAACTAAAAACTTCTTCTTTCTCTTTATCTTTCTCTCCTTCCCTTGCTAGCTTGTACTTATTTGAACAATGCCTGAGACTCTGTGTTACGAGCACTTCCTCTGTCTGTTTGCCTCTTCAAGATTAATCGCTTTATGTATTTCCCAATTGTAAGTTGCTTTGGATAAAAGCGTCTGCAAAATGACTAAATGTAAATGTAAAGAGAGGCCGCAGCCCACAATTGCAGCAACAGGATACAATAACTTTCAACAAAAGCCTCCATTTAGAAAACCCATAATGGATTACAAAAAATGTAGTGATGAAATTAATGAGTTATGAATGAAAATATACAATCAAAACCATAATGTAAACCTCATATCAGATTTTTCAACCATAATGAGATGGTAAAATCCTGCCGTTCTTTGGTGTCGTTCAGTATAATTATTCCAAACATTCATCATGCATGAACAATGGCAGTTCAATGCCAATGCCCCACATACTTTGCAACATAACTGTCTCCTCCTGCTGATAACAAAACCATATTCTGGCAGCTCACATACCAGACCAATGCTTAGCATTCTGCAATGACATAAATGTGAACCTTGCCTCAAACTATTTAGGTACAGATAGTCTGAGGCAAATGCTGTCCAAGAAGGACAAGACAATTATTTAAACAGATTCATTTTTATTGGATAGGTCACTCAAAAATAAACCCTCTGCCATCATTTACACATGCCTATTCTTCCTCTGCATTGTCCGAATATTTTTTTGTAAAATTTTAAATTTAGGGCCAACAGCTTGTCACTGAGGCAGTATCCTTGAAGGGGAAACTTTTGTACCTTATTAGTACCTTAGAGTAGTATTAGCCTATGTACCCTTAAAGTAATAATATGGACGTTTAGGGGTAAATAATAAACAAGTTAAGATCACCCTTTAAGGGTACAATGGACACTTTACAATCCCATGAGGCCATGGGACAGGAGTTTTGATTGGCAGTGAAGTGAAGCAACTGATGCTGGTGCCAACATTACAACTTTAGCACTTCTGGATTACATTTTATACTACACACACGTCACGCATACTACAGAACATCATTTCTGAACAGTTGTAAAGTAATTACTTATTGAAAAGAAGTGCCTAGATGCAGCCAAGCTGTTGTACCCCCAAAAAATTTTGCACAACTTTTGACATTATTTCTACCATAAATACAAAAGGGGAAATGTTGCAGAATGTCCAAGCTGCTCTTTTCCATACAGTGACAGTGGATGGTAATCAGACAGCTATAAGATCACTGCAATAAATAACTCACTTTGTGTTTCATAAAACACGAGGCTGAGTAAATGATGACAGAGTTTTATTTTATTTCTTTAAATTACATGCCTACTCAGGAAAAACTTCCCATCCAACCTTTCTGTTCCACAGAGAGGATGTTATCCTCTGATGAATACTATGCAAACCTGCAGGTGTCACATCAATTTATTTTCCAATTTCCTGTCCGCTGAGATACCCTCTCTCTTTCTATCTCTCTACTGTCTGACTAGATGAAATATTGAGGGCTTTTTCTGCAGAGGAGCAAACTGGCCCATTTTTACCCCATGCGAGCCAGACACTGAGGCGATCGTCTTGAACATCCGGCTCAAGTTCTGTAGTGCTCTGTGGCCCCACAATAACACACAATAAATCAATGAAGCATTTCATTAGAGCAGATGGCTACATCTCCAGCGAGCCGGTGCCCTGTGTATTGTAAAGGTGCACGGCGGTGGACCAGGTCAGGCTAAAAACTAGAATGCCGGTGTTGTCACAACCAAACAGCCTGACCCCTTACTCCCTTCATCACGACGACTCGTCAAGGGGTCAGTGAGGCATGACAACCCCACACAACAGAAGGATCGTGTGACAGTGCAGAGAGTCTAAATGCATTCAGCTCTTCTCTCCCTCCCTCCAGAGGTCTATCCTCCGCTTCAGATCTGTCCAATGTCATGAGCAGAAATATGCAAATGATATTCACAGTGTTCCCTTGTACTGTTCAGCGAGTCTGCTCTGCATATTCCGAACTGGAGATGTCCTCAGGTGGGATTTCACTCAAAAACCATGAGAAATTTCACACATGATAAATAAACAGCATTTTTTCATTGTATTAAGTAAAACACTAATTAGAAAAAGATCCAATCTAGTGTATCCACTTATCTAAGTTATATCCTGGCAGAAAACATGTTCATTCATTTCTCCACAAATCCTCCCATTCAACAAGCACAAAATAAGAGCTTTTTAAAGCATAAACCAGTGGCAAAATGATTATATTACAAGTGAAAATCCTCCCCAATCTCCATCTAGAGTTCCATACCTCTTTCTCTTGCAGAAACGTCAGGTAGGGGACGAGAAGGCAGAGCGTGTCAGCAGAATCAGCAGTGCGCACGCAGCGGTCTATTCCACTCTGATGTGATAGCAGCATGTGAGCTGCTTTAGCTCTCTCAGCTATTGTTACAGCCGCCAGCTTCGCACTGAGCATGCTCCAAACACCGATCTGCTCAGCGTTGGCATGGGAACCACTCAAGCACAGACCTCACTAAAAAGGACCTCCCTGATAAACGCTCTCTCTTTCCTCCCACCTGTCCTCTCAAGGGGGTTTTCCTTGTTTTTGCGTCTGTAACCCTGTGAACCGAAGCAAAGCTTCACAGACGAGAATAAATTGATGTGAAACATCCACTCATGAAGTTAACGGAGCTAGACAGATGTAATAGTAGCTCTAACATCATTGTCTTTTGTCTTGAATTTGATACAGTTAAAGTCAGTTTAATCCAAATCGTGATGTTATGAAGAAAAAACTGATTTGACACAATCAGGTGACACCATTGGAATTTGACCAGAAAAAGTCGATACTCTGCAGGAATGTCCAAAAACCAGCTAGTGAATTAGCAAGGTTAACAAGTTTGTCTAGTTGTTCATTTTATGTTTATTTATTTAAAAATAATTAAAAATAAAATAAAATATATAAAAGTCTAAATAAATAAAAACAAACATGTTTCAGTGTTATATAAATAAATAAATTTATATAACACATAAATTGTTATATAATATAAATAAATATATTTAACTAAATAAAAATAATCTAAATTAAGCGTATTAAAAAAATTATAGAAAATAAAAAATACCAATAAAAGCTAAATAAATAAATAGTTTATCTGGGTTTTTAGTTTCATATTTATTTATTTTAAAATATCTAAAATTACATAAAAAGTTAAATAAATAAATGCATGCATACCTCGTTTTTTGTTATATTTCTTTAAAATAAATATATATTCATATCTGTCTAAACGTAAATAAATACAAAATCTAAATAATTAAAGCTAGTTTATCTAGGTTTTTTAATATTTATTTATTTAAAATAATAATATAAATAAATAAATGAAAGTCTAAATAAATAAATAAATATATCCAAAAATAACTAAAACTAGTTTAGGTTTTTAGTTTTATATTTATTTATTTAAAAATATCTAAAACTAAATACAAATTAAAATACATAAATAAATAAATACATGTTAAACTAACTATTTTTGTTATAAATATTTAAAATATATATATTAATATCTATCTAAAAATAAATAAATACAAATCTAAATAAATAAAGCTAGTTTGTCTAGGTTTTTAATATTTATTTATAATATTTATATTAAATAGTTAAAAAAATAAATGAAAGTCTAAATAAAAATATTTGTAATAAATTAATAAATAAAATTCTAAATAAAACATTTACAAATTATAATAATAATAATAATAAAAATACCTATCTAAAACTAAATAATACAAATCTAAATAAATAAGCTAGTTTATCTGGGTTGTAATATTTATTTCTTTATTTATTAAAATAAATAAATACATTCCATTTCTAAAAATCGAAATAAATAATTCAATTCCAAAGCACGGGCAGTAATCTCTACTGGCACGCAGTGCAGGACTGTACTGCATTCCTCAGCATTCCCATGAGAGGGCTTTCAAAGCATATTGGCTGTGCTGTGTAATTACAGTATGTTGTGAGGGGTTGTCGTGGCCGGGCCATGTGGAGAGAGTTAATCCTGCGTGTTACCGCACATGCTTCTCAGCTCCTCCAGCGATCAGAGCGCTAAACAGACATAAGCTGAGTCTGTCAAGCCCTGTCAGTCTGTTGTAACCCTGCACACTGGATCTCTGGGGCTCAGGGCTGCAGCGGGTTAAGGAAGAGATTTCCTCTGTACCTCTGTCGTAGCTCAGTGATCTATTGGTATCAAGTGCAGGGGGTCAGCGACCGATGCTTTATCAGCATTTGATACCGAGCTACCTGGAGAGACTCAAATTTACTATTAGCTTTTGTTTCAGGGATTCTATCCTTTCATTAGCCAAAGTGACACTTTTAACAGCTTATTTTATGTTTTATTGTGCAATTTGTCTTTATAAGTTATTAATCATGATATGTATCTGTTCAGCACTTTAATAGCTAACCGCACTTGTGGTGGGATCAAAATAAAATCACAGGTCCCTGTGGTTCAGTTGGGGTTGGTTTAATACACTACAGCCAGTAAAAGCTTCATCCATTAGCTTGAATGCTTCTCCAGAGGGCTGGATTTATATAGTCTGTGTATAAGCAGCAGCACACAGTGAAACAATAGAACAAGATTTTTTGTATTGCTTCAATTACAAACAAACATAGATTTTTGGGATATTTATCAGCAGGTCTGTGGTATTCTTAAAAGTATCATGAGTACCATCTAAAAACCATGAATTTTAGTATTAAAATTTGAGCGTTTCTTAAACTATTGACAATTCTGGCCCTGTGGACATTTAGAAAATAAAGTCACTTAATACACACTTCCCCCCTCTCTTCACTTTTTCTGAAGTGCATTCATGAATATTTCACTATGGCATTATTTCTACCACCTTTCAAATTTTGTTTTGTGTTTAATAATATTCTACAATGGAAATGACAATGGAGATTATATTCTAACATACACACTTCCCCCCCTCTCCTCTGTCTTGAAAGCTAATCTCATAGCTATCTTTATAACATCTTTACTTTTCACAATGTATTTTTAATAATCAATGGAAATGACAACGGAGATTATATTCATAACATTAGGAATAAACTGTCCGACTCCTCTGTCTTGTGAAAGCTAATCTCATAGCTAGCATCTATACCATCATTATATATTGTATATATGTAAGAGAGCTATATTAAACATGTAATAATTCATATTTTATAATGGAATTATTGGTCTGGAACAAGAGTAAAACAACAACAAATCTATATAAATTATAATATGCACTACTGTATATACTGTATATATACTAAACACTATGAGATTAGCTTTAGCAAGTCAAATGAGTTGGACATTTTATGAAGTAGAATTTATTAGAAATATAAATCTTATAGCATTGTACTTTTGTACTGCTGATGAACTCCTTGCTAAACCAAAAAAATATGTATGTATTTATTTAAAAAGAACTACTGACCCCAAGAATGAATGGTACTAGTCTATCTGTCTATCTATCTATCTATCTATCTATCTAAACTTCCCCATGACCTACCAGGGTTCAAAGTTTTAATGTGACCACACAGTTTTAATACAAATCGACCCATTGGACACAAAAGCCTTCAGTTGAAGAAACATCAATTCAGATCGCAGTGAATTAAGCATTTTTAAACTGACAAATACTCAAAATGGATCCAGATCTTTAATACACAGCGTTTGTGGCTGTGTCTGGGAGAAGGGAAGCATTAAAGAGATTGATAGACCTCAGGGCTTAGAGAGAGAGAGAGTCTCAAGCTGGTGGCCATGACACTTAAGATGCAGAGTGGCCACAGAGCAGCGGCCGTCACCCTGCCCAAAGACTCGCCATTCCTAATTTATGAGAGCTCTAGCCGCTCTACCAAGCCTCAATAATTCATACACCCAGCGCCACACAGTGATCACCGAAGCACAGACCGCCTTTCACACAAGACCAAAATAAATTCTCTTTCAGACAAGGTTTGCCTCTCCATTATGAGATTCTTTATTTCGGCAGCAGTGGGACTATATTTGGTACTGCATATGAATCATCTGATGCACAAATAGCCGAAAGACAAAAAAGCTCAAATGGCATTCACAAAACTGTCAAACCAAGCAAACAACTGTTAATATATCAGGGGTTATTGCAAAATTCTGATGCATTATGATTCAAAACCAAGTAAAAAAAAACTAATTCACTGATGATACAGTAGGTCAAACCTACCAAAATGTAGCTATTTATTATCCTTTTGTTGTGATAATAAAAAAACACCACAATGAATTAAGAATGCACTGACACATAATACTAGTGTTGTCCCTAAAAAGTAGGCCTAACCAAAGTGAATTGCGTAGAATGTCATAAAAAATGTATTTGTTTAGCTCTAGGGCTCCATATTCTATATTTGGCACCATTATGGGAGACAATAGTGTTGGATGGATGAGAGACAATCGATTGTACCCTGAGAAAAGGGCTCACAATACACGCTGACACAAATACAGGAGAGGGCAGCTGGGTTTAACACACTGACACACATACTGATGGTGCATGTGAGCATCTCTATCAACTCTATAAGCTGAGCAAAGAAACTGAATGGGATATGCATACATAATGTGTCAGATGTGGGTCAGTTTGCGGCACATTGCTCATATAGATGCATATGTTTAGTGTGCCGTACTGAAGTGGTGGCTGGTGCTGGCATCACTTCCTGTGCTTCGCTGAGCCTGGGAAACGGCATGGGAACTGCAAACGTGTACAGCAGGAATGTATTGTTATTAGTGCATGGGACCATGTCAGTGAGACTACAAGGTATTGACTCAACTGCTCTATTCAGTGAAGCTGCTACGTACCAATGATACATGGGTTCTGTGTGTGAATGGAAAGTTTGATTAGTCCATTAACGGGCCAGACAGTCTAAAGGCATGTCAATATTTATGTAACCATAACCAACCCACATTCTTACAGGCAGGTTCTAAATGATGGGTCTCTCTGTTGGTGAATGGGTCTCTTATTAAGTGTCCTACACAATGAGAAAAAAATATAATAATTAAAGGGATAGACCTAGTTAACCCAAAAATGAAAATGTTGTTTCAAACCCGTAAGGCCTTCGTTCATCTTCAGAACACAAATAAGAATATTTTTTATGAAATCAGAGAACTTTCTGACCCTTCATAGACAGCAACACAACAGAAACGTTCAAGGTCCAGAAAGGTATTAAAGATATTAAAATAGTCCATGTGACATTAATAGGCTTGTAAAAAGGTGGAACATTTCCAGTACATTTCGGAAACATTCCAGAAATTTGGGGAACTTTCCAGGATTCTTTTGTAATCTTCCAGGGATTTTTGGAAGATTTCCGGAAATTGACCACCCCTTTGCAACCCTAGTCATTAAACCATAAAACAAAAATAATGACTTTAACAATTTCTTGTTTTCCGTGTCAGTCTTCTTAAGAAGCCTGAAGAAATTGTTGAAAATAATATGTTTTTTTTTCTTTGTGCACAAAAGTATTCTCGTAGCTTCATAAAATTACGGTTGAACCACTGATGTCATATGGACGATTTTAAGGATGTCCTTATGTTTCTGGGGCTTGACTGTGGTATAGGGTTGGGAATCAAAATCGATTCCGATTCCAGAATCGGATACTTAAGGTCAGGAATCGGATACTTGTTGTCAAATAAAATTTCGATTCCGCCTATCGATTCCAATGCGCTTTGTTTTCTTCATCTGTGAGAACAGGTGTTTTGGACACAGGAGCTTTGCCTCAGTGCCAGGCGCAAAAAAAAACTATGTATCTAGATTCACGTAGTTCTATTTTGCACACAAACAGCTCTTAAAGAGTCCAGTTTTTATGTCGCCTGTTGATTTTTTTTCATGGTATTCAGCTCCAACAAATGGTTTGCTACAAAGAGACACAGGATAAATGTTTGATATCATTATTTAATCACATTGGAATCGAAACTGGGAATCGAAAAGAATCTGAATCGATAAGCAGAATCGGAATCGGAATTGATCAAATTCAAACGATACCCAACCCTACTGTGGTAGTATACTTGCTGTCCAGAGCATGTGAGCGAAGCGGAGCGGTGTGACGCTCAGCTCAATATTCCGCTTTGCTGCTGCAGGTGTGTGATGTAATGATATGATCATGTGAATCCTCGTTCTGTTGTTTGCTGCTTTTTGCGCATGTAAAATTAATACCCGAAAAACAATTGTTAGTATTTTTAACGGGTCACAGACACTTATTCTTTCTAATTTAATTCAGTTCTAATTTCAAATATTCTTGTCGGTTAACGGTTAGAAAAAATAACCGAAATGAACATCCCTAATTTAAATGTATACAATTAAAATTCTTAATTTAAAAATGTTGTCTTGTTTTTGAAGCCACTTGGAAAACTTTCGTAAAAAATTAAATAACTGAAAAAGTATTATTTTCCATTAAAACACCGCTTCATATAAATAAAAGAAACACACTTTCTAAAATTAAAATAGACCAAAACTGCGGGGAAATGCGGTCTAATAAAACGTCTTTCAATCTTCACAGGATTTTAGAATTTGCTTTTAGAAACATTAGCTTAAGACAAACTATTGCTCTGTCTATTCCACAGATCCGCTCTTTGCTCCGCTCCGCTCACATGCTCTGTTGCTGTCTATAGAGGGTCGGAAAACTCTTAGATTTCATCAAAAATATCTCAATTTCTTTTCCGAAGATGAGCAAAGGTCTTACGCAGGGCTCTCGAGTGCGACCAATTTGGTCTGCACACACAAAATTGTTTTAATATTAATATTTATTTCGATTTTAGTTTAAAAAACAGAAGACGTCAAGTCTTTGTATCAAAGTCCCCTTTAAAACATTTTTAAATTGTGGTATGCAGTTGCCATCTGCCTTGCTTGGGGTAAGAGTCAAGTTCTTCAATAGCAATGTCTTATAATCATCTGTTTACAATTGCCTTTAGAAACTTGTTTCAACCAACCTCAGGAAGTGAGTGGTATCAGGAAATTGCCCATATTTGGTCAGAATGATACTTATTAATTGATTTAATTGAATTAATGGAGCACTGATTCTAAGTAAACTTTATGTAAAACAGGAGGAAGGGCTAAACTCCTCATTGGCATCAGTATTTACACATCAAAGGGGTCTTAACAAGCCTTTCAGCATACATTAAGCACGGTACTATTATGATGCAGAATTCAAATGCATTTGATGCTGAACGCAGATGAGAGCAGGCCTCGATGCCGATGTAGAATATTAAGCTGCACATTGATTTAATCACTAACCCCTTGATGGCCTTTAGTTTATCAAAACAACTATAAAAAAGAGTCCTAATTCCGAAACATTCAGGTGATAGTGATAATGATAAACAAGGAGCCAAAAAAGAAAGCACAGCATGTCTAAATGAAGTGTACTGCATTGATGCCTCCACTGATACAGTAAACTCTTCATTGCTACATGATACAGAATATGAAAGGTTCTATTGTAGATACTGTTAAAGCTATGGGAAATTGGACTGACTTCATTATACTGTATTTTAGACACAAAAAAAGAGTATATAAAAGACCTGTTCATTTAATCCGGGCACCTGCTGTTTCCTAAATTAGTTTTTCTGGCTAGAGAAGGAGAACATGATTATTTCAAACTTTGGAAACAAACTGGTTTTATCAAGGAGCATGATTCCACGGATCTGCTGATTCAGCTGAACTACCCAATACTTAAAATATAAAGTATGCCATGTTTTCAGGCTAGAAGTCACAAACAACATTAGAAATTATATGTATGAATGTTCAAATGATAATGGCTCCTATTGTACTATAGAGGGGAATATTCCACATTTGGGCTCTCATATGTTCACTCATAATTGAATATTATGAAATTTATCTGCTGGCTTTGTGTAGTCAAAAAAGGGACCATAAATGAAAATTCAGCAAAAAAATAAATTCACTTTATCGATTTTCGGCTCACTTTATCGGTTTGTTTAATAAAATGTTTAATTGACCTTTTTTATATAAAATCATATCTGGATCTTACAGTGAAACAACTGAATTATCTTATGTAATGTATGCAGTACTTCTCCATTCATTCAGTCCTCTTAAACCCTGACACTGCAAGATTAAATCCATCTGCCTTCATTTTTGAATGCAACAACTGATGCATAGAACCAAGTACAGAACCGCAAATTTTTTTTCTTTTTCAAAATGGAAGAATCTGATCTGTCACTGCTTCCGTTTCATCACAACTTTAAGCTTTGTATCAGCAATATACAGTAAACACAGGAGGAAACACTCAACAGTGAAAAAATTTACTCATTTTTGCATCACCCTAATTTGAGTAAAACTGAAAATGTTGTTCTCTAAGTTATATTATCAACCTTACTTTCATGTTATAAGTTAAACAGA
This sequence comes from Ptychobarbus kaznakovi, assembly GCA_027422405.1. Taxonomy (NCBI): domain Eukaryota; kingdom Metazoa; phylum Chordata; class Actinopteri; order Cypriniformes; family Cyprinidae; genus Ptychobarbus; species Ptychobarbus kaznakovi. Next base: position 17,775,675 of record CM049804.1, on the reverse strand, counting down.
TGTTATATAAAACTTAGTCTTGTCGACATTTTGGAAAATGTTTTTGTGTTCATTGAAATATTGTTTAAAATGTTACTTTTCAAAGGGTACTCATTTACGCTGAGCATTGTATATATATATATATATATATATATATATATATATAATATATACAACAACAATAAATAAATAAATAACAGCATAAATAATAAATCAAATCCATCTAAATAAATTAAAAGATCAAGTAAGTCAGTTTCAAGTTAATCATGTTGAACATCTAACATTGTGAATGGTTAATACATATTGAGCAGCTAGTGCAGCTGTGTTATCATCTTCTCCGAGTAAGAAGGGCAATTTCTCAGTATCACTGAGCTCTGAAAATGATGGGATCAGGGCTTCAAATCTGGGGAGAAATGTTTCCCTCACATTGAGATATTTGGGACAAATCATCAGAAAGTGTTCCTCATCCTCTATTTGCTGTAGAACACAGTGTCTACAGATACTCTGCTCTCGCTCTGTCCATGTTTGTCTATGTCTTCCTCTCTCTATCTCTAGATCATGGTCACTTAATCTGTATTTGGAGAGGATTTTTCTTTCTTTAAATGGTTTAATCAATACATAATTGGCAAATTTAGTGGTTCTGTTTAGGGTTGAGTAGCATTGGAGTTTATTTTGAAGGTCAAATTGTATTTTTAGAGATTCATCATGAGTGTCTATTAGATTTTTGTCAATTTCTTTAATAATGGTTCTGAGGTTGAAGCTTTAGTCTGTGAGGAGCTGGGTTTAATGGACGAGCTGAAGAGCGAGCGTGTTTAGAGGATGAGATTCTGCTGAGGTTTCATTGGCGAGGAGGGCTTTATATTGGACTGAATCAGGATCAGATTGATGGAAGTGATGCCAGAACTGAACACACACACAGCTTCAACAAACTAAAGATGATGTGAGGGAAACAAAATCAACCTTAGGAAAACAGCTAAAAGAAGTCCGAGCAAAAATGCAAGAGGAGCTCTCTGCCTTGAAGTCAATACTCCACACCAAGGATGAACTCATTAACAGTTTGAAAGAAAAACTCTCTCTCTCTCGTAAATTAAAGTTCACTGGCATATGCATCATTTTGTGCAGATACAAGTTGTAATGTTACGTCTATGTTATGTATCTAAGTTATCTGATTAATATCATAGGAAGGATATATATATATATATATATATAGGGCTGAAACAATAATCTAAAAATATAATATACAAAATGAATACAAAAAATAATCGAGGCAAATTATGTGCCTCGAAGAATCGTTTTGTCCATTTACTAATGATGATTTTTTTGGCCGCCGAAAATATATGCCGCACCGCACCACTCAGCAGTGTTCAGGTGTCCCCTCTCCCTCAGCCGTCATCACTGCACCGTGTGACGCTCCGCTCTCATTCTGCTCAGTTACCGCTTATGCTCACCGGAAAAGCGGAGTCCGCTCAAATAACGCGCCGACAAGAAAGGTCTATGCAACGTTAGTGTACTTGTTGCTGTTTGCAGTAGAGCTGCTGTGCTGTGACTTGCTGTGGTACAGCTGATCTGGGCAACGCTGGTAAAAATAGTGAATTGTGAAAAAAAGATAGTGAATTGTGACAAAAAGATTGTGAATTGGTGGGTTTTTGTTAAATGTGAGCCAAAATCATCACAATTAAAAGAACCAAAGACTTAAACTACTTCAGTCTGTGTGCACTGAATTTATTTAATACACGAGTTTCACAATTTGAGTTGAATTACTGAAATAAATGAACTTTTCCACGACATTCTAATTTATTGAGATGCACCTGTATATATATATATATATATATATCAACCTAATTATCATAATGCTTTAGGAATCATAATGCTGTGGTAATTTAATTATTCTAAAATGCACATCATAATATGATAATGCCATGTGTTTTTCTAGTTGTGAAACTATTTTAGTAACATTTCAGATTATTCTCTCTCAAGACAAATGTGACATGCCTTGTATCAAGGGCAAGGCCCGACTGATATGATGTTGTTCTTGTGGTAGACCTTCCAAAAGAACATTCACACTCGACTAGGCAAAACAAACAGTAGCTATATAACGTCATTTGCATCTTAACTGAATTCAATTGTTGAACATTAAGAGTTTGTTTAAATAAAACATTTAAAGTAGGTGACATACTACATGTAATCTACAGGAGATATGCAAATGTGCTCTGAGTGGCTCATACTGAGCAATTATGAGCTCATCTGTCCTTGCAGCTCTCCGTTTTCAGCTAGTGACCAATGATGCATGTCGAGGTCATTTAATGTGTTTTTAGTTCATCTAATCTATAGCTAAATACAATTTTGATGTATAGTTGTCAACACAACACTGAAATAGGCAAACTTGCTTTCATTTCAATTTAGATCTTATTTATCTCACTACTTCATTTTAAAGCATGTTTAATGCCACGATGTAGGGGTGGGTGATATGACCAAAATGTTATATCACTATATGACTAATTTTATATCACGATAACGATATATATCACTATATAGTATTTTTTTTCTTTTAAAAAGGTTTTTATGATATTCAAATATTTGATACCATAGAATTTTCATAATCCTTGTCACCAATGTCAATATCAAACTAATAAAAGCCTAAAAAGAGACCCAAAAAAACTCAAGCTCGTTATATTTTTATTTTGTATTAAAGTTACAAAAGTGATTTAGTCAAGAGCAGTGAGATTTTCTAGCAGTGTCAAATGATTAGCATGAATGGCAAACAGAACGAATATTAGACCGCTTCCCCTTTAAGACCGAAGTCCGCTGTCCTGACATTTTATCTTACCCGTCAGATTTTCCTACCTCGCCTTAATGCGCATGCGTGCATCAATATTGCATCCTTTTTCTCACGCTGAACAACAATATTTAATGTATCTGCATTAATGTGAGGGTAGGTTTAGGGTTGGTGTAGACGTTAATAAAACATAATTTAACAGGTAACATTTTTCATTGTCGAATTTGTACTAACCCACTGCTTTAATGGGAGGTAGCAAAATCTGACAGGGTAGGACCAATCGACAGAATATCCAATATACAGTATCTACAGTTACATATGCATTTTCTCTTTCTGCCATTTTCTCTCTCTTAAGACCTAAATCGCTGTGTTTATAAGGATACTTGCAAAGACAGGGATTCTGATGCATATAAGTGTGTTTATGTAATCGTTCAAAGCCAATAAAGCAGAAAAAAGTGCGCTTCTCTCACACAGACACAGAGACGGTGCACACATATAGCTCTGTTGTTTCTGTTTCAACGGCTTAAAATCAGTTTGTATCAAACTGCAGTGCTTTAAAACACGTGAGCATGCTACAAATGTAGTCCCTCGTTTAGGAAAGAGCTCCTGGTTTTGTCCTGGCTGCTTCTGTCTCCCCTTCACGCCCTGTGGTGGGCGGCGTATAAATATCGCAGTCACTCAAATGATGAAAAGGTATTACCATAAACAATGTATTTTGCGACACCACGAAATAAACGATAGAACATAATATGAATCGATAGACTTTTTATTTCGTCCATCCGATATATATCGTCATATCGCACAGCCCTACCACGATGCATAATGCACATGACCAAACCATCTTTTTAACCTTGCTATATTGTAGTGATGCACCAAAATTTCAGCAAAAAAAAAAAAAAAAAAAGATTTTAGGTTACGGCCAACAAACTTTTTTTAATAAGGCTGAAATCATTGACCAAACCGGCGCTTCTCCGATGATGTGTTTTGACACATAATTATCTTATTTAATGCATATGGATAAACTACAACATGTAAACATGTCAGCAGCACCGGAGCTAAAATGATGCTAGAGTAGCAATATGTAAAATTTGTTTGGCTGAAATATTGTGTGGATGCTCGTTGACCAAAAATCTTTACTATGACAGTTTTATTAGTTTTATCACAACACTCTGAACCAGGGCCATTTCTAGCAAATTTGACGCCCTAGGTGAAATCCCTATTACCCCCCCCCACCCCCACAAATAAATAAAATACAAATTAAATAATATTATTATTATTTATATTTTTTATTCTTTTCAGACACCAGTTTCTTGTCACATTCAACTTGTTTTTCATAGTAACGCCAATAATTTGTGGAGATTGAGTTCCACAAATCTGAATGCATCATATGTAAATTGACTTAAGATAATCATTTTGCACAATTTATTATATGTAATATCATTGTGTTGCCACTAGATGCCTGTATAGCCCTATACCAATCCCTAGTTGCTAAGACATTGCACATAAATCACACATAAATTAATTTGACTTCTTTTGGATTTGGATACATGTTTAGATAATATAAATGGCTACTTTTTGTCTTTATCTGTTTTTTTGTTCAATTATTTTGTTGTTGTTGCTTGACACATTGATTTAAAGTGTCAGTTATTGCATTATTATTTCAGTTAAACCTGTAAAACCCTTTGTTGTCCCAAACTTCATATAAAAGCCTGATCAGTGGCATAAAAGTAATCAATGCAGCTATTAATCCTTTGCTACTCATTAACGCATGAACTTCCCCTTTAAATAACGTGACGCTCTGCCCTCATGTGTATGACGCTGCTCGCAGTAAGTGCTGTGTTAGAAGTGAATGAATTGATTCAGCAATTCGACACCTCTGTAAGGATGCATTAAACTCGACAAAGCGGTTTAAATTATGTATTGATCTCGTGAATTATCAAATTTTACTCTACCAATATCTTTTCTAATTGGCTGTTAAAGTTTATATGAGAATTTTACACAACATGTTGATTCTTTAACAATGCATTGGCACAAAATCGCTCACCTTTTGGACAAATCTCGCAACATGATTTACACAAATACTGCCTAAATAAAATACTGATTTTGTGCACTTTATTTACTGGACCAATATTGTAAATTAGCCTTTGAACTTAGCTTTACTGCATGGCAAAAAAAAAAGCGTTAGCTTGCCAAAGCACTGAGAGAGCCATTGATCTAATGGCGTTGATGAGCGCTGCAAATACAAGCATGCAACAATCAGGCAGCATTGACAGCGCTCTGATCCAATGGCATACAGGCATCGTCAGATTGACAGTACTCTAGCCCAATGATGTTGGGGATCCAGTGGGGGTGGGGGCAGTCATATTTCAGGGTGACCGTGGCACTCTTGTTTACAACCCTGTTAAAATGTAGTGCCAGTACGTGCACTCATTGGCGCCCCTTCAGCTGGTGGCGCCCTAGGCCACCGCCTAGCTCGCCTATGCCTAGAAACGGTACTGCTCTGAATAACATACTAAGTTCAGTTACTCAAATCATTTATCAAAACGTGTTTTTTGCTTTTTAAATATGAACATTTTAATTTCGGTTTTTGTGTGTAACGCTAGTTACTTTTTTTCCATTTATTGACTGACAGTGCGCTGTGTGAACATGATCTTACTGTAGTTCTAGAGACTAAATGTGAATGTGTATTAATTCATCCTACTCGCAAAAAACAGATTCAGTATTCATCAAAATGAATTAAAACAGTGAAATGCAAACTCAGAATATGACGCAAACCTGCAATAATTAAATATGTTAAACAACACAAATATATCTAATCCCATTTTACTAACCAATGTGTTTGCTGCTGACCTTTGATGATCCAGTTCAACCATACTAATAAGCAAAAATTACTTTAGATAAACTAACAATTGTGCTTCGTTGTTTTTTTTTATTGCTGAAGAGTGTTGAACCTGCGTTCTACTGTACAGACGTGATTTACTCGTCCTTCAGCCTGAGGTTTATTCATTACACTTTTTGGTGTGAAAGGCTTTTACATTTACTATAAATAGAACTTCTTGTATTAAAAACAAACAATCAAGCCCTGCTCATATTTAAAAAGTAACACGAAAGTAACGCAAAAGTAATGTAACGCATTACTTTCCATAAAAAGTAACTAAGTAACGTAATTAGTTACTTTTTTAGAGAGTAACGCAATATTGTAATGCATTACTTTTAAAAGTAACTTTCCCCAACACTGGCTGTCAGCTCTCATTAAATTTAACTACAACTTTATTAGTCCAGTAAGCAACTGAGGAAAGAACAGCAATCCTGTAATGACTCCCCTGAAGACCATTACTTAGATAATGCAGTATGTGTGGCCAGAGTCCTGATCTCAGCCAATCATTTAATGGAGAACAATCATCCTCTATCCGCCATTTCTGAGTCCACTATGTCTGTGTAACTACCAAAGTCTCTAGTCTTTGGTAACACCTGCCAGTGCAACTTTTTTATAATACAGTTTTCTTTCATTATGAATTGCTTGAGCTTGCTTGACTACTAAAGTGCTGTAAAACGTTTGCAAGATCAATATTATGATGATTACTTGAAAAAAAGATTTTCAGTCTGGTCTCAATTCTTAGCATTCAACTATATAAAGTTAAAAGAATATGTTGTGCATTTACATGTATAAATAAATGTCAGTACATATATATATATATAAAGGTTCAGATCAGTTATTGGGATCAAATACAGAACCTCTAAGAGTGCCCGCTGCTCTCCATCTGTAATGGCAAATAATGGCAGATTTCCAGTCATCTTCACCCCATAATGGGTCTTAAGAGTGAAGACAGTCACCCAGCAACCTGCTAATTCTCACCAATCACATGTTTCTGGTTCCCAATATTCAGAGATCCTGCTAATGAATGACATGCAACAGTAAAACCGCTGCTTTCATTGCCCAAGGTAACGTTATCCTGTGAAATTAAAGCCGAAGCTTAGACTCACAGAAGCGGAGAAGGGAACTGAAGGACGCTTGCAGGATGGGTAAATCTCGCTCAAAAATAATAAATGAAAACTCGACAGTCCATCCAAACGCCGTGAATCACATTCACAACCGACTCATTAAAATCTAGATACAGGACCAATGACAGTGTTTGGTAGATGCTCATACTTACATTCCGCGCGAGTCACTCGTTTCCTAGAGATGACGGCGTGACGGTTTAATCCAAACACGATTCTGCCGGTTAGGCGGGACACACACATGCTGTTCGTGATTGAACCGGCTAGCGACGACCCCCAAGTAGGCTACGACCCCACATTCTGTCTGTGAATTGAAATCCAAGTACACTATTTTTTCAAAGCACGTAAATGACAAAAACAATTACTTTTGTGTTACTCTGTAATCAAAGGGGGGACTATTACGCTGATATGGAATTATAATCTGTTTAATATAATGTAAAATAATAATTAAATTTATTATTAAGGTCGTTATTTACTATAGATTCTTGTGAAATTACCAGCATTTACATACCTTAAAATATATATTTTTAGACTTAATCTACGGTTCGGTGTTTCATAATTTTTCATATGTTTTTTTGTCTTGCTACTGAAAAGTGGCAAGAATTTATGTTGTTATTAAAAAAAAAAGAATTAAAAAAGTCAATTTTCTTAAAGCGCACTAGAGGGCAGCCTTGGGTTGGGGTTAAAAATGGACACTTCCGTCTGACGTTGCGTCAACGTTGGCTGACAATTTCTTAGCCAATTACAGTGAAGAAGAGCACCAAAGAGGCGCGACCAAGTCCACAAACACAGCCAATCACAGCGTAGCAAGCGCAAGCAACGGGTCCACACTCCAGAAGTGAGGTGTCTATTTCTGCCTTAGATGGTATCGAACCAAGTAACGTTAGAAAGTTAAAAACTGGTAACATATGATTACAAAATTGTGATTATAATGAATGGAACAGCATATTCAAACTTTGACAATCAAGAACACGTTCTCAAACTAGGCGAAACATTTGAGAAACAACCTAAAAGTGCATTCCACACGGTACGATGTAAGTGGCATATTTTACATTATTATCTATGCATTAGCATATTTATTTAAACGCATAAAAATAAATTGTATTTTGAAAAATAAGGACTTATAAAAATAAGGAAGGTTTTTTTAAGCTTTTACTGAAACCACAAGTTGTTTTCAAACAATGTGCACAGGCATATGAGAAGGCAGCTATGTGCTTTTCCACCTTGCTGGCTAACTCAGCTTTTTAATGTTATTTATAAAAAAAAGCATCTTTCTTTGTGCTTATAATGGAATCCTACCTAAACGAACACCATTTTCTATCCTCTGAAAAGCTGTGATTTTTAAAATTAATTCTTGGAGAACGTGTAATTCATGAGAAATTATTGACTTTCCATTACAATAGGAAACACGCGCCCTCTGTAGGTTCTACATTGGCACTACACTACTTCTGATGTCAGCAATGGCACTCATAGTTATTATGAAATATGATGAATGTTTTCTTTCTGGTCATAGATGATTTCAAACCAGCCTCCATAGACACTACGTGTGAGGGGGAGCTGGAAGTGGGCAAAGGAGAGCAAGTTACAGTCACACTGCCAAACTTAGAGGTAGGTTCAGTAACCTTGTTTCCACAAAAAAAACGTGTATGTACAGTAACCTGGATGATTAAGCTTGATCTTCTTTCCCATCAATCTTTGCAGGGATCCACGACACCTCTTACCGTATTTAAGGGTTCCAAGAGGCCTTATATGAAAGAATGTGTTCTCATCGTTAATCATGACACAGGAGAGTATCGTCTGGAGAAACTCAGCAGCAACATTGCAGTCAAGAAGACCAGGTATAATGCTTTTGTTTTCCAAGTCATATGGGTTTGTCCCTTATTTCATTATATACTCCTTTAATGAATTTAAGTAAACAAATTGTCATATTTCCATTTCCTTACAGGGCTGAGGGAAGCAGTAAGATTCAATCACGGCTGGAGCAACAAACCAGCAGGCTTAGTCAGCAGATGAAGACCGGCACTGGAAACAAGGCTCCATCCAGCACCAAGAGCTCTCCTCCCAAGGAGAAAATGTCTCCATCATCTCCCATGGATGATATTGAGCGAGGTAGTGTGTCTTGACAGTATCTGGAATCACTGAAATCAGGGTTTAATCAGTTCAGTCAGTATAATCAACAGGACACCAGCTTGATTAGAGAGCCATAATCCAAAAACATGTATGGAAATTGTAAAATAGACAAAACATACATTACTGTTCAAAAGTTTAGGGACAGTATAATAAATTAATACTTTTGTTTTGCAAGAACACATTAAATTGATCAAAAATGACAGTAAAGGCTTTTACAAAAAAATGTATGCGGTCATGTATTAAGCAGCACAAATTTTAAATGCAATATTAAGCAGCACAAATATTTTTTAACACTTTTTTTATATATATATATATAATTGAGCACCAAATCAGCATATTAGAATGATTTCTGAAGGATCATGTGACACTGAAGACTGCAGAAATGACTGCTGATAATTCAGCTTTGCCATCCCAGCAATAAATACATTTTAAGTAATTTTTTTATTACACTTTATTTTAAGGTGTCCTTGTGTAATCAGTGTAATTATATATTTAAGTACTGAGTAATATTAATTAAGTACATGTACTTACTATATGGTTAGGTTTAGTGTTTGGCTTACGATTACTTGCGTGTAGTTATGCGTAGTTTATTGTTATTATAATAGTAAGTACATGTAAGGTTTAACAAGGGCACCGTAAAATAAATTGTTCCCATTTTTTTAATCATTTAATAGTTATTTTAAATTGTACTAATATTTCATAATAGTACTGTTTTTACTGTATTGATGAAATAAATGCAGCCTTTGTGAGCATAAGAGACTTCTTTTAAAAACATTAAAATCTTACTGACCCAAACCCCTTGAACAGTAGTGTACAAGCATGTGTACTGGACTTCTTTAGTCACTCCTTGTTTCATGTGTTTGTGTAGAGCTGATGGCTGAGGCACGTGTCATGGATCAGATGAGCAGTGGCGACAGCTCAGATTCCCACAGTTCCTCCTCCAGTAGCGGGGACAGTTCCAGCAGCAGTGACTCAGAGGATGAGGATCGCCCGCCGCATAATGTGGCCCCAGCTCCCCTCAGAGCACATCTCAAAGCCGTGTGGAGGAAAGCAGCGGGAACTTCATGAACACACTCAGTGAGTTTCAGGGCTTCTGGGGGATTTTGGATGCTCTGTCACTCTGTTTTGTGTGTCTAATATGCTAATGCTTCGATTTATTTCAGAAAATGATCTCCAGTTGAGTGAGTCTGGGAGTGAAAGTGACAATGACTAACCGCAAAGATGATGCTGAAAAAGGATCAAGTGTTCAGGAAGTACATTCACTAGTTAAAACTTTGTGATACCTGAATCCGAATCCCTGTCAACTTCTCAGTTATTATTTTTTCTTTCCCACAGTTTCTTAGTAATCCTTGCATCAGCACAAGCTGTGCCAATGGACACATAGCTGGGGGGTTTGCTGTATTAGTAAATTAAGAAAAAGTATTTATTTAGTTGAGAATGCTACTGCATAGATGTTACTTTTATAGAAATGTCCTATAACTGCTTCCTCAGAGGTTATAGAATTATATCTGTTTGTGAAATAGCTGTTTAGAAAGATCACATGGTCTTCTTTTCTTCTCTATAGTTTTTGAGGCTTAACATACTCAAGCATAAGTGATTTAGCAGCAGAGTCTTAAGGAGCACCAGCGCATTAAGGTGCCAAGCTCAATCTCAGATATTTGCGCATTACCCGACCTGCAATACTTGAATTTGTCTCTTTCGCTGATTCAGAGATATTTGTTCATAACAAACTGTGCCTTGTATATAAGGTGTGTTTTGAATATCCATCCCATTCTCTTACATTGAAGTACACCCATTTTTTTTTAATTCCTGCTTGGATTCTCTAATATATGATCTCAATTTAGAGGTAGAAGTCTTGTTGTGAAGTGAAGTGTTGTGTATGTCTTACTGTACGCCTCTGGAAGGCCCAAAAGCACCACTCTAACTCTTAAAGGATGTCCTTAGCCAGCCCTTCTTGAGCACTAATTGCAAAATATGATGTGCCATTATTATAGCAGGGTTGACTGATGTGGTTAAATGTAGTTCTGTGGGAGGTTTGATCATTAAAATTGTGTGTAGACTAATAAAGATTTGTTTTGTGATGTTTATTGTCTCAATACAGCAGAACATCATTATATAGCAGCATCTAAACTGCAAAGTATGTTAACTGAGCTGCAGGTTATGGCATGATTAACTTTATCCAAGTCTGATTGATTGAGTAATTGTGAGATTGGAATCATTGCTCTAAATATATTGAGGGTTTCAACATCAATCTTTTTTAATATTGTGTGTACGCAAATCCTTTTTATTTTGTATATGTGTGTGTGTGTTTATTTACCTGTAACAGTATCTCTATTGTGCAATGCACGGAAACATGAAGTTGTTCATTTTTAACACCATTACAAAAAGTTGTCATAGCAAAATGCCAGTTATTAGTGTGCCATATAACCATGGATACTTGATATCATTTGTTATTGTCATCAAATTATATGATGTCTTAGAAGATTTTCATAGCTTTCATTTCTGAAACACTGTTAGATGTTTATGAAAAGAGTTATACAAACCAGGTAAAATCTTTCCACATTTCACTTGCCATGAGACATTTGTTCATTCATGTGTTGCATTTTTAGATTATTTAACTTATTATAAAAGGTATATCTGTAGCAACACCAAATATGGCCAATGCTTTTAACACATGGAAAACATAAATAAATAACAGAGTAAAATATCTTGTTTGATCATAGTGAATTCAACAGATGAAATGAAAAGCAGTTTGAAAACATCTAGAGTTCTTGAGACCCATTTTGTGACTAGGAACATTCAGAGAACAGAAACACTTGTCAAATTTGTTCTGTGAAAAGCGCAAAACGTAACCAAAAGGACGCATTAAATTGATCAAAAGTGACAGTTAAGTCATTTATATACTATTGGTGCACAATATATTCCTATTTCAAATAAATATTTGAACATTCTGTTCCAAATCTGCATATTAGAACGATCTCTGAAGGATCATGTGACACTGAAGACGTCAAATAAATGCAGTCTTCAATCTTTATGCGCATTAGAGACTTTTAACAAAAATATTCAAGTCTTTACTGATCCCAAACTTTTGGTAGTGTAACGTTACATTCGCTTGAAATGACTGTAATACGCCGCAAGATTACATACTTACATTGTTGATTATTATGATTTTATAGTCGTAGCAGTTGTATTTTTGCAGAAACAATGGTTGCCTTGAAGGTAAATTTGTAACGTTAATGGTCGTAACACTGGCGACTTTCACGGAATCTCTTCCCTCGATAACAAGCGAGTTTACTCAAGTTCATTTGCAGGGGAAGAGTCGCTTTTGGCACAGACTGCCATTACAAGGAAGCACACTGCTCTAAACAGGACTGTTGTGCTGACTGTGCTGTGGACTGCGACATTAGACATGTTTTCCAATTCAATGCGGAGAACTGGATTCTTTTTATGCAAGCAGGACTACGGAGGAATAAAATGCCTCACATCGGTATTCTGCACTCGGACAACCAGTACATTAATAGGTGGCGATAAACAAAAAACCATGGACGACTTAGATGGTCCTAGCTTTCTGACGTCATTATACTGGCTCTTTGGGAAAGGTTATTTTCAAACGACACATCAAATGCAGGTAAATATTCATAAGAAGGTTCTGGGAAGAACACTTTTAATCTTCAAATGATTGTCTTCATTGATAACTGGACAGTTATGTTGGGTTTTTATATCTTTGTAACTTATATGTTTTTTATATATTAAACAGCACCCTAATATGGAAGCATATGTGTAGCAAAATTCAATTTGCAATTTAATATGCAAAATGGCAATGCTGTATGTAAAATGGCAATGTATTTCTGTATTAACATTTTAACATTTAGTGCAAAATGAAAATAAAAATTCAATTATATAATTAAAATGTGCCATTTCCTACACAAGTTTTAATATGCAAATTAAAACCATATTTTAAAGCTTTATAAGTTGCAAAATTAAAATAAAAATGTATTACCCAAATTGATTAATGTTTAATGTGTCCAAGCAAAAACTGTAGCAAAATTATCATTTAAATGCTGTTTTTCCCAAATGCATTTAGACTTAGGGGAAGGGGACCATAGACTGTAAAAAAATTGACCTAATGTCCGTGACGTCACTCGTTGGTTTATTTTTTTTTTATTGAAACAATCATTAATGTACAAACAATTTGGCAATGTCAAAATTCCTTCACATTACAATATACAGAACATGTGCATACAAATACAACAGAAAGAAAGAGAACAGAGGGGGAAAAATACATAAAACATTGAAGGGTCTAGGTTTTTTGCTTGTAAATCATATTCTATAATAAATAGAAAACAGATTTATTGTATTATTTCCCTTCATCACACTCGTAGGTTTCTGAAGAGCATTTTTGAAGCCTAAAGTGGGCGGAGCCGACCGCCGCCATCTTGGCAGCGCGTCACCGCCGTCATTTCCGGATAATCGAAAATGGGCTAAAAGGCGGGACGTGGGTGAAGCTGAGCAAAGAAAAAATTAGTTAATGATAATTTTGGGACATTAATGACCTCCTTTATCATGTGTTTAAGTATCATGGAATAAAGCCCCGGAGAAACCAAGGCAGAACACAGTATAACATTAGTTACCGCTCTTTGATTTTTGTTTTTGAATGATTAAAGTAAGTTACGGTGCTCTGCATTTGTTTGCATTCGTTCATCAATACTGTGCCAGCCTGGAGTTATACAGTATTCTGCCTTTGTTTTACTGTCACTCCGTGCCAGCTGTCAGTCTAAATGCAGTCATCATGCCTGCATTTATTTGATCAAAATGTAAAAGTTTAAAATTTGATCAAAATTTGTATGAAACCCAAAAAAGTATCACAGGTTCCTAAAAGCAAAACATTAAGCAGCACAACTGTTTCCAACATTGATAATAAATCAGTATATTAGAATGATTTCTGAAGGATCATGCACTGAAGACTGGAGTAATGATGCTGAAAATTCAGCTTTGAATCACAGAAATAAATTATATTTTAAAGTATATTAAAATAGAAAAACATTATTTTAAATTGTAATATTTCACAATATTACAGTTTATCTGTATTTTTGATCAAATAAAGGCAGGCTTGATGAGCATAAGACACTTTCACAATGCTGCATAATTATTAAAAATGGTAACATGATAAAGTCCTTTCACGTCACCATTTCGCCAGCCTACACTTCACATAATAGGCCTGTAGGTGGCACTTGATCTTCATTAACTATGATAGTTTCATGAAATAGTAAACAGTGTAGGATATCATACATAAATATAAGTGAATTGGAATACTGATTACCATTAATGCGACTTTTGTGTTGTGCAGTGCTTTTGTAGTCATTCAGCATCTATTTTCTCAGCGATGTAATTTGATTTATAAAATGAGACAAACCGCAGATCCAGATCGCTCCACAAATAAGCTCGTCGGTCCCATGTCATTTTCTACCGATTTATGAAGAACGGAAAATGACCGCTTCACATCACATTATTGTCCAATGAAATTTGAACTTGAGCCAGATCATGAATGGTTTGTGTATTATACATGACAAACGGGCATTGAGGAATTATGTAATATCCTAAAATATATAATATATGGATTTTTTATTAAATTGAAATTTATATTATATAATTTAATTTTATGTATACTGACACATACTGACAAAAAATTATAGACTGAATGCACTGTAAGTCGCTTTGGATAAAAGTGTCTGCTAAATGCATAAATGTAAATGTAAATTTTCATTTTGCATTAATTGTTGCAAATATGTATGGGAAAGTTACAATTTAAATACAGAAATAAATTTCCATTTTACATATTGCATTGCCATTTTGCATATTACATTGCAAATTGAATTTTGCTACACATATGCTTCCATACTCTAAAGGGCAGTTATATATAAAACACAAATCTTTATTTAAACAAAAATGTGTAATTAATGCAGATAGAGCACAGCAAAATCTATGGCCCCCTTTGGAAGTCCAAATACGGACCTCTGGTTATTGTTAATGTGGCCAATGCAGACCTCATAGAACAGGTTCTACGGCAAGAGGGCCGCCATCCCATCCGTATGGACATGCCCCACTGGAGAGGCTACCGAAATCTCCGGAATCATGCATATGGACCCCTCACAGAGTAAGTAACACTGGAGAGCCTAGTATTATTGGCAATGCATTCATCTGTTCTTTAAATGCATTCATTGCACTCCTATTGTGCAACCATAGTGCTGTCAGCTGCTGCAAATGTATACATAAAAACATCTGCAGATGTTATGAAGCCACAAATGTAGTGCACGTCTAAACATGTAACTAGGAGCTTTTCAACTGGTTGCTTAGAAAGTGAGTAATGCAAGGGCGTAGGTTTGCTTTTGACATTGGTGGGAACATAAACCCAAGTACCCCCCCCCCCCCCCCCCCCCACCAAACACCCAATCAGTTTTGCAGTTTTGATAGACCTTTGACCACAGTTTCATGTCACCCAAAGCCTTCATTTATAGCTTATGTTTGCCAACATATTAATAACTCCTAAACTGATTTTTGTGTTAGTATGCTCAACTGATAATAATTACATAATTTTTATTTTGTGAACCAACAACATCAGCATCAGAGTGCTGGGTGTCTTTATCAGCATCACTTAATTTTAACATTAATCGAATTGGACCCAGGATGATTCTGAAAGAATACTCTGTTGCTGTAGTAACGAACACAACTTTCATGCGCATGTGATTGACAGATAAGCCGCACACTCTTATTTCAGTGTTGTTTTTTATTTTGTGGATATTTCCGCTAACAGTTTGATTTGTACATTCATTTGATCAACTTTAATTTAAAGTTAAAGACTCAGGATGCTCTTCCAAATCCTGCTGCACCACAGAGTGCCACTTACATATTTCTTTCCATACAATCACATTATATTTGTCCCAAATTATTAATGTTCATAATGACTTTATCCTAGGTTGGAAGATTGTGTATCTTTCCGCACAACTTTTTCTGTCTGTGTGCTTTATATAGGGAGCTAACATAGCCATGGATTGTGCTTTTTCTTTCCGTTTGCTCTGTTTTGTCAAACACTATACTTCAAACTCATCGATGCAACTTTGTTCATTCCTGAAGCGGGCTTTTATATGAACTGTTTTGGACTGCTGTCTTGAATTGAGTGCAATACCTGTGAGTTGTTCTAAATGCGGCTGCGCTTCTCGCAGTGACTAAGTTCTGCCCTTGTATTAAATGCACATCCTTGAAAGCGCACAGTTTTCTAACATATTTACTTTAACTTCTTAGGTAATATCAATGGTATGATGTTTCAGATGCGTCAGAAATTACAAAAACATACATATTTAATTGTTTGATCAAAATTATTGCTAGGGACAGTTTGGCAATGTTGGATATTGGTAGGGACGGCTGAGGGACACGTCCCTGATTCTACGCCCCTGGAGTAATGTACAAAATGAAAACATGACTGAAGACACACATTATTGTGTCTGTTGAAAATTAAACCAAAACCAAGAAAAAAATTCATGGAAATTGTATGCTAAACCCATTTTAGTGGTAATAAATAGGGAATTGTTTTTGAGATCTTACAGTGAACGATGAAATTGCATTGAAACCTGTATAAAGGATGACAACTGGGGCAGACGATAAATGCAAGTGTTAGTAGGAAAACTAGATTTGAGGAACCATAACAACCTCCAAACATAAATGAAAAAAATGAGGGCTTACTCGTTCAGTGTTCAGAGGTCAACTATAGACTGACCATGAGAACAATGCATGAATTTGATCAGATTTACCACATAAGCAATGTTCAGAACATATTTCGAATAGAAAATCTCCACTTTTTTATGTTAGCAAATTATCATGCAAAGATGTATGAGAAAGTTGTTATGCTGAACAGAAACGACAGTACTCATAATTGTCCCGTTTCAGAATGGGAGCGGAGTGGCAGCGCATTAGGAGCATCCTGAATCCTCGCATGCTGAAGCCCAAACATGTGTCCTCCTACACTAATGCCATTAATGGTGTGGTGAGCGACTTTATTGAGAAGATTGCGAAGCTTAGGACAACAAAAGGCAATGAGCTTTTGGTTTATGATGTGGCAGGAGAACTGTACAAGTTTGCCTTTGAAGGTAGGCTATAACATATTGAATAATTTCAAGGTCAAATATTGAATTATGCCATAGAGTCATTCCCAGGCATTCATATTAGCAGTTTTAATGAATCAGGTGAGTACAAAGGGTCAATGCCACTCATGCATGCAATAGATAACAGAGGCCATCCTGTAAAGAGCATTGGCCTTGACAAGTTCATAGCTTCTAGTCATCTGCAGTTGACTTTATTTCAACTAGTCTAACTTTCAAACAGATCAGGGTCATAAAAATACCTGGAAAGCAATTATGCTCTAATATATATAGCCTTAAAGATAAAATTGTGTACATATATTATTGCATTATTTGTAATGCAATAATGTGTCATTTTGATTTTAGGTGTAGTTTTTATTATCGCACACACAACACTATCATTTTGTTTTTGTCTTTGCTTCATAAGGAATATGCTCAGTGTTGTTTGAAACTCGTATGGGGTGTCTGAATGATGTGGTTCCTGAGGAAACACAGAAGTTTATCTTCTCTGTTGGGGAAATGTTCCGTCTTTCTCCCATCCTGATCCTGTTTCCCAAATCTCTCTGGCCCTACATGCCTGTTTGGAAGCATTTTGTGGCTGTTTGGGACCATTTGTTCAAAGTTGGTAAGTCTATTTCTATTATTGTCATGTTTAAAAGTACATGTTATGTACAATTGTTATGTTTATTTGCACAACTGTTCAAAAGTTTGGGATTGGTAAGTAAAAAAAAAAAGCTAATTCATATTTTTATTCAGCAAAGATACATTATACTGATCAAAAGAGACAGTAAATACATTTATAATGTTGCAAAAGATCTATTCAAATAAATGCTGTTCTTTTAAACTTTCTATTCATCAAATAAACCTGAAAAAATTACTTGTTGATACATTCCACAAAAATACACTGCACAAATGTTTTCAACTTTGATGATATTAATAAAAAAAAATGTTTCTTGAGCCCCAAATTTCTGAAGGATCATGTGACACTGAAGACTGGAATAATGGCTGCTAAAAATTTAGCTTTGCCAACTCAAGAATAAATTACATTTTAAAATATATATTCTAATAAATAGATATATTAAAATATAAATTTTTTAGTAATTTTAATAATTATATAAATATAAATAATCATCTAAAATATATTTAAATAGAAAATAGTTATTTTAAATTGTAATAATTGTTCACAATGTTACTGTTTAAACTGCCTTTTTTAATCAAATAAAAATGCAGTCTATGTGAGAATAAGAGATTTTTTTCACTAAGCATTAAAGAATCCCCCAAACATTTGAACAGTAGTGTAGAGTGTCTCTATTCAAACTATATTTATTAGGTCACAGAATGCCAGTTGTAATCGTGCTGACGAGACGAGAGGCGTGCGGATCCAGGTGCAAGCTTTATTAAGAGGCAAGGTTCAAAAACACAGGCAGGGTCGAACAACTGGCAAACAGGTATATAGAAGGCAAGGCAGATGAGTACTCAGATAAACGGGCGTGGTGTGCGATCGGCGAACAATGTCCAGAGGGCTTGACAAGAGGGGTAATCCAGGTACGAGGCAGGAGATCAGGAACCAGACAATAAGGCAACACGAAAAGACTAGACTAAACTAAACTAAAATGAGACACAGAAACTTAGGAGGGGCTCCGTAAAGCAGCTGACACTGGGAGAGTGAAAAACGCAGAACAATACAGGAGACTGAACACAAACACGTAAAGGCTTGGTATGTCGCTAACATTAGGAGAATGCTACATGCAAAACAATACTCGGCAGGGAGGAAGAGGAAATCAATGTATTTTGTATGGTGTGTGTGATGGCTCTCAGGTGAGCGTGTGATTGGAGACAGCTGTGTGCTCAGTGCAGCGTGTGATTAGTGTAATCAGCTGGATGTGTGCGTGTGTGTGTGTGGTTGGTGCAGTGAATGATGGGAAATGTAGTCTGAGGTGGAGTGCAACAGTGAGTGTAGTGCAAGAGTCCATGTGGTGGAAGGGCAACCAGATTCGTGACACCAGTCATCATCAAATATGCAGTTTTTTTTTTTTTTTGCACAGCGGAGGAACTAGTGCAGGAGAAGATGGCAGAGATTCAGGAAAGGGTGAAACATGGGCAGCCAGTGGAGGGCGAGTATCTCACACACCTCCTGATCAGTGAACAGATGTCCTTCACTGAGGTTTTGGGAAGCATTACAGAGCTTCTGCTGGCAGGAGTCGACACTGTAAGTATCTTCACTCTTTAAGGATTCAATGCATTACTTATCTTGCCATTTACAACATTTGATTTAAAACTAAGAGCAATAAATAAGCATCACTAGTATTTGCAACGTATTTGAGATTCTGCATTTTTGATGCATGCTCATTTTAGACATCAAACACTATTTCCTGGGCGCTTTATCACTTGGCACGGGAGCCAGAGATCCAGCAGAAGCTGTATGAGGAGGTTATCAGTGTCTGCCCGGGTGACAAAGTCCCCTGCAGTGAAGACATCACCAGAATGCCATTGCTTAAGACCATCGTTAGAGAGACTCTTCGGTATAGTATCTTCTGTATCTCATCTGTATCTGTTCTAAACATATTTAAAGGAATAGTTCACCCAAAAATGAAAAGTTGCTTAAAATGCACTTGATTTAGATTAGTTTGTTTCTTCATCAGAACAGGTTTTGGATCCTCTGCAGTGAATGGGTGCCGTCAGAATGGGAGTCCAAAACAGCTGATAAAAGCATCACAAGTAATCGACACAGCTCTAGTCAATCAGTGGAGAAATTGAAGAAAGCAGTATTATGAATAAAGGATTCATATTTTTGCTGGAAGCAGTGGTCTTAATGATGTAATTGCTCATTACAAACTTTTCGTGTGGATTTCTTGTGGATTATTGTGATGTTTTTAGCTGTTTGGACTCTCATTCTGACGGCACCCATTCACTGCAGAGGATCCACTGGTGAGCAAATGATGCAATGCTAAATATCTGAAAATACTGTATGTTTTGATGAAGAAACAAACTCATCTACTTTTTGGATGGCCTGAGGGTGCCTACATTTTTAGTAAACATACATTTTTGCGTTAACTATTTCATTAAAAGCGTGTCAAAGTAATGAAAACAGTGTTGTGTTAGCTTGCTAAATGAATCCTCCAAACGTGTTCTCTCAGTTTATATCCGGTGGTTCCTGGGAATGCTCGTGTCATTGCTGAAAAAGAAATAGTAGTGGGTGGCCACCTCTTCCCTAAAAATGTAAGCTGATCTACAAACTACCATTCAAGAAACAATACAGCTGGAATCTGATGTGCATTCAATTTGGTACCAGTAAATAGATGTCCAAACTGATCAGCGCTGTGTATTCTGTGTTTTCCAGACTCTTTTCCACCTCTGCCACTTTGCAGTGTCCTACGATGAGAAGGTGTTTCCCAATCCTTCTGCCTTCCTCCCTCAGCGCTGGATCCGGGGGGAGAAGCAGTTAAACCATCATCCCTTCGGATCTGTGCCGTTTGGCTTTGGCATTCGTGCATGCCTGGGCCGCAGAGTGGCTGAGCTGGAGATGTACCTCCTCTTGTCCCGGGTAAGAACACTTTTCACAGATGTTTCTGTTCCGAAATAAAAATAAGTGCTTGTACTTCACAGATTTTTGATTCTATAAACTGGACAGTGAGGCTTAGAAGTCTGAAGGCCACATTGAAAATCTGAATTCAGGTTCTGATTTTAAATAAATAAACAGATATTTTGATGAGTTTAAATTATATAAAACAAAGAAATGCACTTTTAGGACATTCCATGAATGTTGAAACCATGTCACCAATGACTCTCCTGACCAGGTTTAGCCGATCATTTTGTTATGTTAGTTTTGGATCCTTGCCTAATCTTCAGTCCTTCACCTTTGGTCCAACCTCCTCTTCTATTACAGAGTAGTTATAGTTCTGCTTATCAATAAGTAACTAAGATTAATCTATTCAGCATGTTTCCTGTGATAAACTTTAAACTTGAATAAACCGTGCATGTTAAGGTCAACATGCCTTCATTTGTTTTACCTTTTGCAGTTAATTAAACATTATGAAGTGCATCCAGACCCTTCAGGAAGGACTGTGAAGCCGATCACACGGACTCTGCTGGTCCCTGCCACATCCATTGACCTGCAGTTTATCGATAGGCAAAAGGAGCAAGAGGAGCCAGTCAAAGCAAATGCTTCTGTATAAATAACTGTGCACTTCTCAAAGCAGTTTGCCTCTAGATAATGTTATTTACATATTTGATATGATTTATATAATTAAAAAATATAACTAATATAACCTGTGGACACAAATGCCTTGTCCAAATACCCACACTTGCGGTCTTTGCACTTATATGACAACGTATATGACGGGTTTCCTGTATTTGGCCCAAGTGTTCAAGTGAGGATGAAGACCACAAGTGTGTGTCGAACTTTTCATTACCTGATGGGACACACTTATAGTGTTGTAAAAATGCAAGTGTTTACATAGCCTTATTTTAATTTTAAATACTTTGCATTTTAAAATAAACTTCTAAATGTCTGTTCAGTCCCTATGGATTGAGTCACATGGCATTTTCTGTCTTGTTGTGCCCAATTTGTGGTGCTTCTAGGCGGCTCCTCGTGTTGTGGCCACAAAGTGATAAAAAGTTGCAAATGTCCGAGCCAGCCCAGGAGGGCTGTACCTGTCTTGTCTGTCTGGCCCGTGTGGGATGTCCTGTCTTGTCTGTCTGGCCCGTGTGGGATGTCCTGTCTTGTCTGTCTGGCCCTGGAATCGTGTTCTGTCCTGTCCTGTCTGTCTGGCCCTGGAGGGCTGTCCTGTCGTGTTTTGTCCTGTCTGTTTAATACTACTCATCTTTGCACCAATAAAACATAAAAACACAGTTATATATACACAGTATATACCAATGGTCCCTGTCTGTCTGTTCTGCTCTGGATTCCTGCGTTCCTGTCTGTTCTGTCCTGATATGGAATAGCTAATTATTATATTAATTTGGTTTGTTTCCTGTCCTTGTTTATTTAACTTACATTGGAAAGGTTTCCGTGACCTTTAGATAGTGTAGATTTAGTAACCATCAAGGGCACTGCACTTTGGCATTTTGAAGACCCGGGACAGTCTTGCGCACTCACTTCCTGTCGCGCTCTCAAGTGACGAAGACTGCACGTGTGGGTATTTGGACAAGGCTGATGTGCTGACTAAATTACATTGCTTGACTGCCACCTTTTTAAAAGCATTTTTATTTATAATAACACTTACAATAACATTTATTTTAGTGTTATATATATATACAAACTGTATACTGTAAATGTACTCATTTTTTTTAATTACACTGTATAAATAGTTTGTTTTAATTGCATGTGAATTAATGTGTCAGATCATGTGAAGATTTTTTTATATTTTACAGATAATGTCAATTTGTATTTTGTTTTGTGAATGCACCGTAAGTTTTTTCATTATACGTTTTTTATTTTTAGAGGAAATTAATCTTACACTTTAACATCTATTTTCAGGTTACATTGTCCTTGCTGGTGAGAATAGAAATCAAAGTACCGCGAGAGCCATTCGAAAGCAGACCACATAGCATCAATTACAACATCATGATGAAATGGCCATCTGATTCTCTCTAAAGAGGAAGATATCGCTCTGTATTAGACGCAACATTCCTATTCCTAAACTTGGTTGTCTCCTCACTTTGATGTTATAAAAAGAAGAGGGATGCACACAGTGGTACACTGACTTTTTTGATTGTTGATGCTGTTTAAAATCAACTTATTTTTCCCTTAAAATGCATTTTCTCAGTTTAAACATTTGTATGTCACTTAAATAAAATATTGTCTTCCACATCATTGAACACAATTTGCGCCCAACTATTAATATTGATAATTTTGTAATTGATAAATAGTTTGTTTCCATGTGAATTAATGTGTCATGTGAAGATTTTTTGATATTTTACTGCAATTTGTATTTTGTTTTGTGAATGCACCTGCCGTTTTTTATTTTTAGAGGAAATTGATCACATTTTCCATTACATTGACTTGCTGGTGAATCCTTCTCTCTAGTTCATCTTCAAAATGAATGCAAATTCCAATGATGCCTCCATGTTTGTGAGGATTATAAATACAATAAATAGAAATATTCCAGTTTTTATATATTTTGTTTTTGTTCCACTTTTATGTCAACAAAAAAATCTGAGTTTGACACTTTAGGCCTAGGCAGTGCACAGGTCTAAGAGCTGATTCAATTAATGTGATAAAAAACGATGTATAAGAAATTAATATGGAATGCGTCAGTGAATTGTCATAAGTTTTTTTAAATGTGTTACTTTTTTCTATCCCAACCTCTGATGCATCGTGGTCACTACAGTGGACAGCTATTTGGAAGCCATTTTGAACCATTTAGGATGCAATATCATGTCCCAACCACCAACTGCTGAACCCCCAAAGTGCTTGTCTACAATCCATTTAATTTTTATATTTGTATCTATTTTTTTGTTTTGAGAAACTGCATAATATATTCAAGATCGCGGCTGGGAAAAGGGGATGCACCATGTACCTTGGGAATAAGTGTTAAATACTTTTATTCTCAGAAAACCGGACAGGTACAAAAAACATTTTTTCAGTTAAATAGGATGTCCGAAATAGATTCATCCAGATTTTTCTTGTACATTTTTTTTCTGTGACAGAAAATATATCATTCCACTACAGGGGACGTCATGCACCAAGCGGTATAATTCTGCCTATGGGCCTATATATAGGTTCTGCCTTGTTTGTATTTTTTATTAAAATTATGATATAATTTACACTTGAATGGTTTTATTGAACAGAAATATTAAATAGTCTTCTGATGTTATCATTTATTTCAATGCACACAGTCTATATTTATTTATTAGGTCATTTAAAACTAGGTATGTATACTGTATGAGTGCAGATATATGTGTGCATGATTGTGTTTGAGTGTGTGGTGGTGTGTGTGTGTGTGTGTTTGTATTTGTGCTCACCTATGTATGAATAGCCCGCCACCCTCCCCCCACACAGCCCCACACACCCCTGTCCCATAGACACACACTCTTATATTTAGTTTGTTACTCTTCACATTTCTGTGCCGTCATGACATAGCTTGTTCTTACTGAATGTTCTTATGTGTATCCAAACCATATTCACAGTAAATATTTGAAAAACATATTTTTTAAGACCACACGTTTACTTCTATTGATTCACTTTTTATACCTTTGATGCATGGTGTCCACTACAGTTTGACATCCCTCAAAAAAATTTGGCATGATTTTTCACTAAAGTAAAAACAAACATTTGTGATTTAATAATTCATGCGTCAGAGGGTTAAATGTATTCACCATGCAATAGATTTTGCAAGCCCGTCACACAGTTGCATTCTCTTCTCTCTAAATTTTTATTCTGAAGATTATTTCCCTTTTGATTTCTTTATCTTTCAATAAATTTCATAAAATAAATACATTTTAAGCATACACTATTTATACAGTATATTCATATTTTCCCAATTTACCTGATTTACCAATTATATCCAGCAGATGGTAGTGTTGGATCAAACTAAATGCACTAGAAAGCTGTAGGAAACAGTGTCAATGAAGGACGTTTCAGGTCGCTTACATTTAAATAAATAAATCACAATCCGTGATACATATAGCAGTATAGCAATTATTATACTCTTACTTTTGTTAACAGACATTAATAAGGTCCCCATTGAGTTCCACAGTATAGTTCCATACTATGGAAGACATATGCTACCAGCAACTGTTTGGTCACAAACATTCTTCAATATATCCTGTTTTTTGAAAAAAAAAAAAATAAATGCAAGTCATAGTTTGGAACAACTTGAAGGTGAGTAAATGACGACAGAATTTTCATTTTTTGGTGAACTATCCCTTTAAGTTATTTTAAAGAAAGAATACAGGCAAACCCTAAAATCCTCATGCTTAAAAGATTTCAGAACGTTTTTATATGGTGTTTGGGATGTGTTTGCATATAATGATGTGAGCTAACAACAGTTTTTGACAGGTATGCTTCATTTATTGACTCATATTAATATCTCATATAGAAAAAAATACCTACAATGTATATCTGTGACATTATTTGACACTTATTGGTGCAGTCAGGTCTGATTGTACAGGACTAAGGTTAGCAGCACTGACCATGCATTAATCCAAGTTAGTTACATGTGGTACGTTGCACTGAAATAACAACAAAAGAGGAAATTCTTCTTTGGACAGCTTCTACAAAGTTATAAGTGCTCATTTGGCATAGGAACATTTTCCCTGCTTTAGGTGTTTTGTTATTCTGAGGTGCTTTTAAAAGGTGGAGAAGAGACTGCACCATCATTAATACATGTCACTGACTCAGTCGTACATATTGTGATTATAGTGACGTGTAAAATATCTCCCTTCAGTTCATGTCCCATGAATTCCCCAGTGGAGTTTTAGAAAGAATCCTGATAGGGGAAGGAGTGCATGCAGATGAAATGGCTTCAGAAATCACATGATTGTGCAGGTTTTTGTCTTGGTCTTGTGTAGACGTGACACCGAGTCCAGCTCAGGCCTGTTAGATACATGTGAAGTCCTCTTGGTGGCTCTGCTGGACTTGATGCGCTTCACATTCTTGTTGCTTTTACTGATGCAGGCCAGTGTGGCTATGTGAAAAATGTCCCTCACGCTGCTCTCCGACTGCTGCGCTGAGCACTCGATGTAAGGAGCCGAGATCAGCTTGGCCATGTTTGAACCCTAAAACAAATAGGCAAAAATGAATTTATATTTAAATACTAAATACTTGATTTCCAGTCATCTAATGCAGAGGTCATCAACAGGAGGTCAAATATAGCTAAAGTTCAGCCAAATGTTTCATTTTTAAATGTATCAAGTGAATTTAAAGTATTATGTACAAGTAAATGATTGTGTCCAACAATAATAATTAATTTTAATGCAAGCTAAGAATCTTGAAGTATAATGAATATGCTACTATGCATGTTATTATAGCCCAGGTTTAAAATCCAATACTGCCAAGAGGTCCTTGGGTAAAGATACTAATACTATGATACTTCAAATACTATGCTAAGGATCGAATTGCATTATTTTCTAGTACAAGCTTTTGAAATTGAATTTTGCATCTGTAATTTTTTTTCATTAAAGGTTTAAAATATTCTTTACTCACCTGGTCATATGAAGAAGGAATGTCATTGGACAGCTGCACAAATGTGGCCAGGTCTGCACGCAGGTCTGACTTGCATCCAACCAAAAGTACTTTAGTATTGGGACAGAATTCTTCGATTTCTCCCTTCCACTAAAGGATTTAAAACGTAGTGTTAGATTGATGACAGTCATGAAATCATATGTGTTTAAAATAAACTTGTTGTTATTGTTAACTAAAACTTAAAAAAAATGTAATAAATCAAAATTATAAAGTGTAAATATTAATGGAAAACATATATTTTAAATTTTTAATTGAAAATTAGAAATGTTGCCATCAATTAAGAATATTAAAATAATAACTGAAAATCAAAAAAATAAAACCTAAATCAAAATATATAAAAAAATACAATTTTTGATATATATAATATATATATATATCAAAATATCAGTGAAATTAAGTGTTAACAGAAAATCTAAAAATAAAACCTAAATCAAAATATAAAAAAATACTCTTTTTGAATATATATATATATATATATAGCAATGTTATTAAAATAAATAATATCATAATATCAGTAAATTGATATGTCTCTAAAAATAAAATCTAAATCAAAATACTAAAAAAAACTATTTTTGTAAAACTAAGTTAACAGAAAATCTAAAATAAAATAATCAAAATTAAAAAATACGAAGGCCATAATATAATTATTTGTTTTTTCAAGTAATCTTCTGTATAATACTGGATTGAGCTGTTTATTTGGAAAATGACAGGCCCCACAAATTCCTTTCTATATTGTTTATATGACATCCAGTAATTCTAAACCATGTTTGTTATCTCATCAAAATCTGATTGTATGATTATTCTTCATGACTCCATGACATGACCAGATACTAACACACATTTATTTTGTATTATTACATGTTTTCCTTCTAGCCAGTGGAGAACCAAGCATACAGTATAGTGACTGCAGTCCTAGAATCCCTTCTGATGACATCAGCATAGAGTTGGCACAGATCACTGTAGTCAGTGGGAACACCAAAACGGCTAATTCTTGCTCTCTCAAAACCTCTTGCCTCCCGATGGCATCAGAGGTTACAAAGCATTCTGTGTCACAAAGGCCCTCTGATTCTGAGACTCAACGTAAACAAGCTCTTACTGCTTGTCGTTCTCTCCTCATGTGATAGTGCCCTCCCACACATTCCCACTCTCATTCACTGACTCTTCTCTCAGATGTCTGGACTTTTGTTCTCAATGCTACAAAGACGGGGCTTGTGAGAATATCCCAACCACAATTCAGAGCTACAACAGTTTATAAACATTCCAGCATATAGATGAACAAATGTCTTTAAAATCATCTTACCTTCCTTTGCACATTCTCCAGAGTCTCCGGTCGACCGATATCAAAACAGATGAGAACTGCATCAGCGTCTGGGTAAGAGAGGGGGCGCACGTTGTCATAGTACGGAGACCCTGCAGATAGACACAAAAACACTGTACTAATAAATAAATTATTACTTGACATAAATAATAAATCTGTTTAATAACAGTACAACGGAAAAACGGATAAGTTAAGCCGCATGTTGGTGTGATATATTTATGCAGCTGAATTGTTTTTAGGTATATTGCTATTCGATTTATTCCATACGCACACTTTGCTGAACCGTTGCAATTGATTTATATTCACAATCTATCAAACTTTTTAACAGCCTGTATACAATTTTATTATACATTTTCCTTTATATTATAGCTTTCATTTGTCTTTTTTCATTTTCATTTTATTTTGAGTTTCAAAAAATGTTACATGCTTTGGTCATTTTAGTTATTTTTTATATTTCTGTTTAGCTTTAATCTATTTTTATTCTAATTTTAGTCATTTTAGTACTTCAAATTATTTATTTCAGTTACTTGCCAAGGCAGCATTTACAAGTTTTTTTATATTTAAGTTTTTATCTAATAAATTATATTTTATTTAAGCCTTATTTCAATTACCAAAATCTATTTTTAATCATTTTAGGGTTTTTAAAAATGAATAATTTATAAATAAAACAAAATTAATAAATCAAATCTTCTGGTAGATATGGCTACTCAATGCAGTGTGTCGGAATCCATGTGCATCTGTCCTGGAAAGTCATCAGTGAGGAGTATTTTTTTTCTTTTCTTTTATATTAATTTATAGCATGCATTTTGTAGAACAACATCCCCATAAATTACAAACACTACTGTCATTTTACAGTAAAAAGTCAAATTATTAAAAGTAAAAAGTAAATCATATTTTCCTTATCTGTTTATTTATTTATTGAAAGTGTCACTGTGAGTAAATCTTCTAAGGGCATTGTGTTCGACTGATACCGGTTGATTTTCTGTGGGGGTCCCTGTGCCAGTCACTGTCCCGCTACAGGAAGACAGCACATGCACTCGTGATTCAAGCCCAGTAAATTAGGTTACACTGCTATTCTGGGAAGTGAGTGTTGAATCTGCTCTAGAAAGTTTGTAGGGCTTGAAATGAGTTCAAATCTCAGATCATTAGCCATCATTACTGAAATATTTAAAGGTCTCATTTTGAAATGCCTGGCCCTTCTGATAAAAGGATGGCGAGCAGCTTCACGGGTTGCTCACAGATGAGGAGGAGAAAGATGATAACTGTACATTCAGATTACATATATAAACAGATTTCACATGGTGTAAGAAATCGTGCTACAATCACATACTACCTACATATCTGTAGTTTATTTTGAGAATAGTATTACCTAACATTAATAACATTCATCTGAGTCATTCTAGAAGTGTGGGAGACAAGGGTGAGTCTGCTGTGAGAACATCATGGGCAATCCGTGGTGAGTGTATCAACTGGATTGGGCTAGTTTACTGTACACTCTTAAAAAAATAACAGCTTACAGTTAGAACCAAACACAGATTTACAGTTTGATTCAGTTGAAGTCCCACAAAACGTTGTATTCTCCGTTTCTTCAACCATGGTGTTTACAAAAGAAAATGTATATGCTGATAGTGCAACATGAAGAGCTTATAACTATTTACCTGAGTTAGATAACTCAAGATGTCCTAATAAACATTAATTTGACAAGGAACCCAAGTCGAAACTAAAACCTTAATTTTTTTAGCTATGTTAACAAAATATGAAAATTGTCCATTAACACTCACTTTTAAATGTTTGTTCCTTCGCTTAACTGCTCAGTCTGCTTCAACCTCACCATCCCACATATGCACGATTTATGAATTTAATTCGCCTACTGATGAATCATATAACTCTATCAAAAATCTCAGTGGTCCTCACCCAGTCCCAGTCCACCAGAAATAGGAGGAGGTTCATGGCCTTTACAAAACTCAATCACATAGCCCACAAAGCCCAAAACCTCAAAAAAAACGCATTACAGCTTGAACGACTTAGAAATACATATGTGAATGTGTGTGGATGCACATGATGGAGGCTTGGATAAAAATCTCTAATTTAATGTCCTCAGAGACATCACATTAGCTACATCAAATGGCTTTTCCTCCTCTTACCTGAAGTATCCCAAAGACTGAGCTCAACTCTCAATGTGTCCACCTCAAAACTGGCTGTGTAGTTCTCAAATACTGTAGGAACATAGTTCTGTGAGAGAAAAAGCAACAGTTTGATATTTAACTATTCAAAACTATTAACTCGGGGCTAAAACATAGCGTAAGTTTTTCACTCATGACATTAAAAATCGAATTAATGTTCATAGTCGAGATTTTCTCTACAAACCTCTGGAAAGGAGTCTTTGGCAAAAACATTTAACAAAGACGTCTTCCCACACCGAGTGTCCCCGACCACAACTATTTTACATTTCAGATCGTGATGGTTATCCATCATGGACTAACTGAACCGCATCTTCATTCACTGTCGCTGAACATCAACCGGTTGACCTCGAGTCTGCAGTCTGTCCATGTTACAGAACGAGAGAAATATTCCAGTCCTCTCTGTTCTGTTCAAAGTGCTCTAGGTTGTCCTCCGTCTCTTCAGGTTGTGATGAGGGTGAGTTATGTGTAAAGCTGAACCTCGGCTCTCAGTACAGGCGTGAAGCGCATCATCTGACCGCTGCTCTGAGAAGTAAAGCGCTTCTTCACCCGCGTCGCTCTGGACTCTGAAACATCCACATACTTGTGTGATGAGCGCAGCGCGAGCCCGCCCCTCGCGTCAGCTCGCATTCCAGCGCGCTCCAACGCTGCTAAAGAGATGTGATTTCGTCAATAACATAAGAGAACACAGAGGTAGTTATAGACATAACATATGACTGGGATGTGATCAATTAAACAGCCAGTAGCCTAAATATCAAACTTTTTAACTAAAAACTGTTACACTCTCCGTGTGGTCCATAAGAGAAGCCTCGCCAAGGTAACTTTTATTCGATCAAAAATGAAGACAGTAATACGAAATACTATTATAATTTAAATTAACTGTTTGCATTTGAATATATTTCAAAATTTTACTTATTCTCGTGTTGGCAAAGCGACATTTTCAACTCCAGTCTGCAGTTTCACATGATCTTTCATAAAGGATCTAATATTCTGATTATCTCGCTCAATAAATATTTCTTATTATTATCAATGATGAAAACAGTTGTGCTGCTTAATATTTTTGTGAAAACCGTTATTTATTTATGTATTTGATTCTCCATCCATCCATCCATCCATCCATCCATCCATCCATCCATTCATTCATTCATTCATTCATTCATTCATTCATTCATTCATTCATTCATTCATTCATTCATTCATCATTCATTCATTCATTCATCACTCACTCACTTCATTCACTCACTCACTCACTCACTCATCACTCATTCACTCATGCCTTCTCACTCACTCACTCACTCACTCACTCACATGAAAATTCTGTCATTAATTACTCACCCTCATGTCATTCCAAACCCGTAAGACATTCGTTCAACTTTAGAAACCAAATTAAGATATTTTTTATGATTTCCGAGAGCTCTCTGACCCTCCATAACAGCAACAGGGGCAGTCGTGGCCTAATGGATAGAGCGTTGGACTTGTAATCCGAGGTTGTAGGCTCGAATCTCGGCTCCGGCAGGAATTGTCCACGACTGAAGTGAGACCCTTGAGCAAGGCACTGAACCCCCAACTGCTCCCCGGGCCCACTGCTCCAAGTGTGTGTGCACTTGGATGTGTTAAATGCAGAGAACACATTTCACTGCTGGTTATACTCTGTATAATTTTGTATGTGACAAATTACAAAATTCTTCTTCTTCTTCTTCAACACAACTGAAATGTTCCCAGGCCCAGAAACGTGTAAGGACATCGTTAAAATAGTCCATGTGACATCAGTGGTTCAACCGTAATTTTATGAAGCTACGAGAATACTTTTTGTGTGCAAAGAAAAAAAAAAAAAAATTTTCCACCGCATCGTTATGGAGAGTACCATGACGCATGCGAGTCCTGCTGCTGACGTAGAACAGAAATACGCTGTGCCTTGTTTACAAGCAGAAGAAAGCAATCCACATGCGTGGTACTCTCATTAATGGCGGCAGACTGTCCCAGAAGAGAAGAAATCACTGAATAAAATCATTATTTTTGTTTTCTTTGCGCACAAAAAGTATTCTCGTAGCTTTATAAAATTACATTTGATAAAATATAGTCACATGGACTATTTTAACGATGTTCTTACTACCTTTTAATGTGTCAGTTCTTTTGCTGTCTATGCAAGGTCAGAAAACTCTCGGATTTCATCAAAAATATCTTAATCTGTGTCCTGAAGATGAATGAAGGTCTTACAGGTTTGGAAATACATGCGGGTAAGTAATTAATGACATAATTTTCATTTTTGGGTGAACTATCCCTTTAGGCTTCATCTTCTTTTCCTAATATCAACAATAACTTTCTAAATTGAAATGTAATAGTTATTCATTATGACTCAACACTGAAATTTCAGTAAAATAGGCCTTTGTTCATAATGATGGTTTTGCACAGACTCATTGGCCCATTCTGAACCCACACATTTTGAATTTTGATATTTAAATGACTCTTGGGCCGATTTTTGAGAGTACACATTTTAACACTGTTCTAGATTTTTTAGCAAAATGTGGCAAAATTTGCCTGCATTAACCTTAGTCTATCAAGATATTCACCAACAGACCCTGAGAAAAGGCATGGTGACATGAAATGTTCCGATACCTTTGAAAGTGTATTTCAGAGAGCAGTTTATAAGGGTGTAATTTCTCTAGACAAATTACAATGAGAAGGAATTTTAGTCAGTCTATTTACAACAGCTCAAAAGAGCAGATATGGTAAATCATATGTGCATTTTGTTTTATTTGAATTTTATGTCAAATATCAACAATCACAAAAGCCTCAGTCCAGCTACGATAGTATTTACAACAATGAAATAAAGTTGAAAATATCCTATGATACAAATGAGCATGTCCTATGATCTTATGATATGTTCTGACCCGATTAAGATGATAAATATGTGCTTCCTAAAGTATCGTTTGTCCCAAAGGACACTCACCGTGAGGTCAATATGCAAGATATTTTAAAAGAAAACAGCCATCGAGGGACTTTTCCAACTTATAGGGAGGGTAAGCTTTTGATGAAATGTGAGAAGAATGTCTTGTGGTTGGTTTGTCCTCTTTTCTCAACAGTTTCGCAATATTGCTGACTCCTACGCCTGCGTCTTAACACAAAAATCACATGAATCACTTGTTTTGTATTTTCACTCTGGTCTAAAACATGATCATAACAAGCAGTAAGAATGAAATCATATTCCCTTTTTTATTTAACAGAATCATTTGCACATTTCGATTTATACTGTTCTTTTTGTAAACAACATATTTCAATAATAATCTGAAGGGGAAAAAAACGTGTTAATCTCATGTACCATAAAAAACAGTAAAAAAACACATCAGACTAAGCATTTTTGTATCATTATTATTTTTAAATGCTGAAGATATTTGTGAGGACCCTCCTGTTTTTCTGTGTCAGCAGCGGTTTAGGAGCACAACCCAGAGCAGGAATGTTCTCATGTTGGAGAACAGCCAGAGCAAGAAGCTGCTCCGTGACTGAATGAATACCATATCCTCACAGTCAACCAACAAGAGCTGTCTCCTTCCTGGATCATTTACAAATCATGATACATACTTCTGAAATGCTTTTAGGAGTACCGGTCACATATGGAAACACTTGATGATTATTTTTCCACTTCAACTTGTGATTTTTCTAACCTTCTGACCGAGTAGTTAAAGATGGATGATTTTTTGTCTTCAGAGCAAACCGTTATTGGCACAATCCTTGTTTTTATTTTATTTGTATTAAATACAGTTCTGATCTTTGTAACAGAACTGCTAGCACGCTCCCATGTGATGAAGAGCATCTGTATTCATGTCTGTCAGCATCACTGTCTGCATGTTTGTGTCATTTCCTTTTCTGTCCCTAGAAACCCTATTGGCCCCAGCTGGTGTAGCTTTGTGCTGACTGAGCAGAAATACCACATGTGCTTTACACAGAACTGAAAAATCCGAGAGGTAGCGGTCGCTCACTGTGTGTGGAAACATATGGATCTGATAACACCATTTTTCGAAGAAGTTATTGGCAACCCCCACTGGACCACCGGAATATCGAATAACAAACTGTGTGCGTCTGAGGAATGTGAAAGTTAAACATCAGGCATGGCCTCTTCTGTTACAAGGCAGCGCCTCACCTGATAAAAGAGCTCTTCGGTTTTAGATTGAGCCAGTGAGGAGGGAAAGTCTCTGAGATGGAGGCAATGTGCCAGAAATCTCTTGTTCCCACCATAGAGACATGAAACAAACTAAAATAACTACAGTATAGTGCAAGGACAGTCTAGAAGAAGGGGGTATATATTTAGATTGTGACCATTTCGTGAGAGAATATGAGTGATTGAAACGCAAAGGGTCATCATGTATGTTTTTCTTTCTTTTTTAGGGTGCACC
Source organism: Ptychobarbus kaznakovi (assembly GCA_027422405.1). Taxonomy (NCBI): domain Eukaryota; kingdom Metazoa; phylum Chordata; class Actinopteri; order Cypriniformes; family Cyprinidae; genus Ptychobarbus; species Ptychobarbus kaznakovi. The sequence goes on along the minus strand of CM049804.1, from coordinate 17,741,583 downwards.
AGTCGCTGTCCCAGATTTGTGCTCCAGGCAAGATTAAACATAGCCAAAGAAAAAATATATACACTTGCAGTACAAAACATTAGCTGTTGAGTGTGGTACACGTTTTCATTTAGTGTGCAACAGGACCTGGGTTTAAAATATATGTTGCATATTGGAATATTGGAACATGTTAAACATGTTAAACCTGTTGAAAATTAGTACATACTGTATATATGCTGCTGTAGTTGTGCAATCTAGAATGTTATATTATGTGACAACCTTTTGTTTTTCTTAAAAATGAAGCGAAAACAGTTTTACAAACCAAACAACTTTAGCATTCCATGTACTGTATGTGAAAGAAGCATTAAAATACAAATAGAGTACAATCTGCCCTGTTTTCATCTAACACAGTATCTTCTATTTCATGTAACGGAATCAAATGTAACATTGATTGGAAAAAAAAATTACTTATATTCCCAGAAAATATGGGTAAATCCTGAACCTCAAAGCAGCATATGTGTCAAGCAGCAAATATATCATTCATTTAATATATGTATAATGCATTTCTAAAATAAATACGGCACTGGCACCATTAGCTGCAGGACCAACATGGCTCTCACAATGTGAACCAGTGCCAGGGGGTTTAAGGAAGCAGTGAAAAGATGAAAGCTTTCATTCTGTGGAAAGATAGCACACCTATCACACATCAGAAAACAAGTCTTATCAACTAAAATCACACCATCACTGGTACCTTTTTCATGCTCTAATAAATAGTTTTTGCCCCTGGCTAGTATGTTGCAATGCACAGAAAGCTGCTATCTCTGAGCCGACCGGTTCATCTTGATATGGGAAAGGACAGCATGTGGTGGCTTGTTGTAACTCAGGATGTTTTGTCTTTGAAACCCTAGAGATGAACAATTTCTCATAGTTTATGTATATAACCAATGAATGTGTCTTCTCCATTGCTTGTAAAGATGGCATATATCAACTGCTGTATGTGTTTGGTAATCCTGCCGTTGAATCACTGTAGAATCTGTCAGCCGTTCCAGTCCTTCAGTCACACACGGGGAACAACAACTTGGATCATTACTTGGTGTTCTCAAACACCACTACAGCTTCCAGTAATGAGTAATGAAATAATGTATTCTCCATGATTCCAAACAACAATCAACAGGAATCAAAGGATAATTATTGATCGCTAATTGTACTGAAAATTAAATTGAGGAGTAAAAAGAAAAAAAGAGAGAAAAAAAATGGCCATTTACTCACCCCTATGTTCTTTCAAACATGTATGAATTTACTTGTGTTGAACACAAAATAATATATTTTGGAGAATATTGATAACCAAACAGATTGATAGCCACTGACTTCCATTGCTTTTTTTACCATTTGTGTTCAACAGAAGAAAGTCATACAGGTTTGGAACCACTGTTGACAGAGTTTTCATTTTTCTCTTTAATAACAATGTAATATTAGTATGTAGTGTTCAGCCTGTTGACAATTGTTGCTGATTGTATTGTACATTGTAATAGGATTTGTTTTATATTTTTATAATATAGAATAGCATATAATGTATAATAATATAATATATATATAGAATAGGATATAATATATAATAGGATTTTTCTTTCTTACCAGAATGCCATAAGATAATATACAGGGTAAAATGTATAAACTCACACTGCTCATCTGGGTAACAATCTCTCTGTTCTGAGATTTCCATCTGTATTTATACTGGTTCACAGTTGTGTTTCAGTCATCATTTGTAGAGAAAATGCAAAATCATTAATAAATGAATGAATGATAATAACATTGCTCACCTTAACATTTATGAATACAGTTTTTTTACGTATTCATTTATTTATATATTTCCCAATGATATTTCCTCCTCCAGTATGAAAATGAGGAGATGGTTGGTTTACCCCTGTTGGCTGATCCATTACAAAATGTACAGTTCAGCTAAACACCATCTCATAAGACAGAAGTTTTCCTGTGCGTTAAAGTATGATTAATCCACGCAATTATCAGTGAATGAGAGCCATTGTAATGCTGGAAACGAAAAGGGCTCTCCAACTCCTCCTCAAATTGTTGCAAACAAGTTGGAATCACACAGTTCTCACAGAGAGTCACTGTGGCTTAGATGAAGATAAGAGTGATCTTCACTGAAATTAAGGCCTAGCCAAACACATTTATAAAAAAAGATGACCTCATACAAATGTAGATTTCAGAGGAAATCCTGCCACATTGCGGAATGGCTCTGTCTCTTTCTCATTTCATACCGAACAGAAACACATTTCTCTTCAATCCAGTTTTGATGTAGCCTAATTGAGTAGCTATCAAATACAGAATCATGTTCTGTCACATGGAGAATGATTCATGACTGTAGTTTTACAAAAAGAGGAAATAACTTACTGTTCTCAAGGAAAAAAGATTAAATCAAAGCTTGAAGAGCTCTGAAATTTGAATTTGATCATGGTGGTTTATGATTTTAAGAAATAGATATATGGAGGTAGTGAATTTTACATATTTGAAAACTATTTGACCACATTTATATGCTTCACAATAAGGTTAAATTCAGTAATATTAATGCTTTTGTTATCATATCATGTTATCATTGTACAGAATGTTTACAGAATTCAAGGTTAATGTTCATTTATAATAGTTTCCTCAGCACATGCATTTGGCACTGAAATAACTAGACATCTTAGGACATATTTTGTGCTTTTATGATGAGAAATAAGGCAGCCAAGTGGCCAAGTGCCACTAAAAGAAGCCTGAAGCTACTCTAATCCCATTACACCTCATTGGAGTAAGTGCAGTGCTGCAGTTTTTAACTGTGCCTTTGTTGAGGCGAAACCCTTTAGCTGTAGTACAGCTTTTAGATGTTCAGTTGCCACATGCTCATTGATAGGACTGACAAACGGTGCCTGGTAATGCAATTCAGTGCTTCAGGGTGACCTGAAATGTCCTCAGAGTTTCAGAAGAGCATGCAAGGCAGCGAAAGCTTTAATAGGCCTCAACAAAAGCCGTCTGTCCTTTACAGAAATGGGGACTGGTGCTGTTTTTAGTTTTGGTACATATCACAACTGACCCATGATGTATGAAAATGTGACAGATTTTTTAAAAGGACCCAAAGGAAGACCAGAAAAATATCCACAAGGTTGGGACACTATTATGTTTGCTTATCATTGCCTTATAGTTGTGTAAAAGTAATCAGAAAATGATGTACAGTTGCAATGCAGCAAATGTAATGTTCTTCAGTTTATTGTGCAGCTTACATTTGCTGAATACAACTGTGAAAGATGCAATACTAAATCACTGTTTTCTTATTGTCATTGTATGTGAACTTTGAAAGCATGCTTCAGAAAAGCCATATTTTCCTTTCATATTCTCAAGCAGGCTTTAGTAGAATAAAGGAAGAAATGCCAAGACAGTTTTAATAGACTATATAAATCACATTCTCCGGCTAGTCTTACGCTTGGAAGAAATGGAAAAATCTATTTAAATTTGTTTGGTTTTCAAATGTCAAGTTTTCTTCATAGCTGAAAGTAATGAGGTCTATACCCAGTATGGTGCATGGCAGAAATTAGAGGAAGATAATTTGTTTTAAACATTGATTTTTTATATAACGCTATATTCGCATGGTTGTTTCTGTCACACCTCCAGTGCTTTCCCCACCAAGAAACAAACACTAATGCCTTATATAAGTTATATAATTTGGACTAGACATTTGGAATATTACACAAAGTCAAATATTTACTGTGCTGTCATTACTTGCTAGAAAAATATGAAAATATTTAAAGTAATTGTAATGTCAAAATAAAATAAAATAATACAATCTAAATAAAATAAGAAAAACTAACAAAAACGTTATAACTGTTATCAACAGATAAAAACAGTCTTTTAGTTTTAATAAATTATATATTTTTTATGGTTAAAGAGAGTGAATAGCTAATTGCCAATGTCTGTGACGTACTTGAATGGAACCCAAGTCTTGAGTTCCAAGAAATGTTTTCTATGTTGTGCTGACATCTAGTGTATCTGTGAGGAATTTCATGGACGTGCTTGTGTTTGTCCTTTACACGCTGCCGTTGTTACGTGTTATCAAAGGTTAAACAAGACTAGCTTTTAGCAAGCTAACAGCTAACGTCAATCTCACAAAATTCAGGTAATTACAAATAAATGTGTTACATTTGAATATCGTTACTGACTATCCACAAATAGCGTGCCAGATAATGCGAAACGCAGCGTACTTTCAGCATTTTTCGACCGATTATTAAATGTAACCTCAACTTAGTTTAGCCACTGGGCTAGTGAGACATGCATACATATTAAGAAACGTGTCGTTAACTGTTTACTTATATGCAATCTTTTGTTAATTTGTTTAACAATTTAGACGAATGGATTAGTTTTGTATTGTAGTTATATTTATATCTGTGTAGCGACCCTTTATTGCTTTATTGTCCCTATCTGACCTTTTTTATCTCTGTGTTTGTTTAAAACACGACAGAAGCTGCTTTATTACACCTTTCAATATTTTTAACAATCATGTTGTTATTGTTTAGTCCTCAGCAATAAGAGGAAATGTTTCAACTCAGGATGATCTAACAAAACTAGCATTTTCTTTAAAGCGCCTTTACTGGGCTGTTTAGCTCTTCTGTAAACAAAGTTTTGGGCATATTTTGCTATCATCCATGTTTTATTGTAAGGTGGCTAATTAACCTTTTGTTGTGTGTAAATACAATAGCAGTTTGTTTTTCTTTATTTGAATAAGCATAGCCATATGGCTATATTGCTTTTTTTCCACCCACAGGTGAACCGTAAACAAGAGAAGCCCAACAGGATGACCAGTGTGAGTGTATTGTAATTGCTTTGTATCATGCAAGGTGGATCTATGTAAATGCAACACAATGAAAAGCTATTCTCATTTACGTCTTTTTTGTTTACATTTTTGATGTGTATAAGCTTGTATGTAAGTGCTTGCTGTGTTTTGTCAGGTGCTCTGCAGCAGAGCTCGGCTGGTGACATACCTGCCAGGGCTTCACGTTCTAGTTCATCGTGTTGTTGGAGCCAGGACTTTCTCCGGGGCGTCCGGCTCAGATGAGCAACACCTTCACAGCAGTACCCCTGACACCGGTAAATGAGTGTATTCCTCTGTAGAACACTAAATCAACTGTTAGCGTCCAGCATAATAGTTAATGGCAATACATTTACAAGTAGACTTGATTACAGCATATTTTACATACGGGCTAATAACAACATTTGCTCTTGTACTTGTGTTTTCTAATGATGTGTGTTTGATATTTCTGTGAATAGCACAAAGGACAGTGTGGCCGGACGAGACCATGGGCCCGTTCGGACCTCAGGATAAGCGTTTCCAGTTGCCGGGTAACATGGGTTTTGACTGTCATTTGGAGGATCCAGTTGAGCAGAGAACCTCACCGATCCACAGCGTGATACCAGACGTGCTCACTGCTCAGTCCAGCAGCGAGAGGCACAACTTCATCCTGGCCCAGTTCATCAATGAGCTTCATGTATGATGCTTTCAGAGTCATTTGAATTGACAGAATAAACAAATAAGCAGTAAAATAATAACTTTATTGAAGTCACTAATGAAAATAATCACTTAATGTGAATTTGATAAACAAAAGACTGTACAATCAGTAATTAATTTATTTACTTATGTTTGCTATTGCTTGCTCATAAGTGTTATCTCATAATAAATGTAAGCTCATACTATTTGTATTAAAATGTAATATATTATGTGATGCAATGGTGTTCTTGTTCCTACACCACTGTTTAAAAGTTTGAGGTCAGGTAGATTTTTTCTCTGTTTCTGAGAGTAGTTTCTTTTGCAAACCAATGCTGCATCAAAAATACAGGAAAAACATTAATAATGGTGAAATATTATTACAAATTAATATTATTTACTATTTGAAAGTGTTTTAAAATGTAATTTATTCCTGTGATGCAAAGCTGAATTTTCAGCATCATTACTCCAGTCTTCAGTGTCACAAGATCCTTCAGAAATCATTCTAAAGTGCTGATTTGCTGCTCGAGAAACATTTCTTATTATTATCAATGTTGGAAACAGTTGTTCTGTTTAATATATGTGACCCTGGAGCACAAAACCAGTCATAAGTAGCACAGGGTATATTTGTAGCAATAGCCAAAAATACAATATATGGGTTAAAATTGTAATTTTTTCTTTTAGGCCAAAAATGATTAGGATATTAAGTAAAGATTTTGTAAAATTACTACCGTAAATATATAAAAACTAAATTTTTGATTAGTAATATGCTTGATAAGAACTTAATTTGGACAACTTTCAAGGCGATTTTCTCAATATTTTGAGTTTTTATTATTTTTAGATTCCAGATGTTCAAATAGCTTATCTCAGCCAAATATTGTCCTATTTAACAAACCATACATCAATGGAAAGCTTAATATATAACTTTTTGAAAAAAATCATACTAACCCAAACATTTCTCTGTTTCTCTATATGTTTTTTTAGGAAAGTGATAATACATCCACAGAACAGAACGTGGATAAACCAGAGCACTTTTTCCATCATTCCAGTGTGGAGTGTGCCATTCAGTCTTGCCCTGAATTGTTAAAGAAAGGTCTGTATGTTGTTGTTTTAGAGCATTTGAGTTGATCAGATTTAACATGGACTCCTATAAAGCACTGTGACTTTCTGCTAAGGTTTTTTTGGCAGTAAGGGTGAGCTCATTTGTAATGGTTCAATGTAAAATGTGACCACAAGAGGGTAGCATTTCCATCTGTAGTGTAGGCACTGAATGGTGGCGTTGTTCTAAATTCCAAAATGTAACAGCGTTATAGTATGTAATAATTACCGTGAAAATATTTTGGTTTCCTTTTTCTGTAGTGTAGCTATCCTGTGGTTATTGTTCATTAATATGTGCGTTCCCTGTTCTTCATCTAATTCAGATTTTGAGTCCATGTTCCCCGAGGCCCCTTCGACCGGCATGATGGTGGTCACAGTGACTCAGAAAACACAGAACGACATGACGGCCTGGACTGAGAAAGTGGACCAGGAGAGAGAAGAGCTGCTCGCTAAAGTGAGTTGATCTAGGTATACAATAATATTATTATAAACATCATGTATCATATAAAATATGATTTCTGTACACACCATGCCTAACTGAAGCTGCTGTCACTTAGTAACATAGCTCCTGATTAATTCGTCATATTTAGCCCTTCTCTATGCTTTGTATTGTCCTTGGGCAAAGTTATGTGTCTTTAGATTAATAAAACTCCTTCAGAACGTGCGTGTACGAGAGGCAGAGCTTTGTGACTCAGCAGTTCATGCCTTCGGCTCTCTGTGTTATTTACTGTCTGTTTCACATCACTGTGGAGTTCCTGTCTAACTGGCGTGGAGCCATGCTGTAGGACTGCTGCAGGCCTTGTGTTATTCTCATGCTGTTGTTTGTTTGTGAGCTGCTGCATTCAAAAAGGAAAGATTTATAGCGAAGAATGTGCCAAAACAGCGTAAGCAGAACTGATAGAAGCTCCATGGTTAGAACCATTCAGTATTGTTGATAATTGTGTTGTATGCAGTTTATTGAAGGTGCAAAGGAGATATGCCATGCTCTCCGAACAGAAGGATTCTGGGCTGATTTCATTGACCCATCGTCTGGACTTGCAGTAAGTGATATAAACCTTTTAAATCTAAAAACATTTAAACATTTAATCACTATGTATTTGTGTTGCATTTCTCTCTCCTCAGTTCTTCGGTTCATACACAAACAACACGCTCTTTGAAACGGATGAAAGGTATCGCAATTTAGGTTTTCAGATCGAGGACCTAGGCTGCTGTAAAGTGATTCGGCACGTCATGTGGGGGACGCACGTTTTTGTCGGCACACTTTTCACCACAGCGCCACCCAACAGCCAGATCATGAAGAAGCTACAAGGGAACTAAAGTGAATTAGTTACAGATGCTGAGTCGGCTTGGGAACACTGTTAATAACAAAACCAAACCTCACCTTTGAGACGATTAGCACAATCAAAACACTTATATCCCGTAATGCACTTAGTGAAGTTTCTCAATGGCTGCTGCTGGAAATGTGTATTTATTTTTGTAGATCAAAAAGCACTTTTGATGTGACTTGCTACAGAGGGAAGTTCTGTGTCACATGTCCAGCATCTTTCAGTCTCTCTCTTCCTCTGTTGCCTTTCTTCTACTACAGAACTCAAAGGAACTAAAATGTGACCATTGCTCCATTCAAACATGTATTTAGTCATATTTTGTCCATACATTATATTTAAAAAGTTTTAGTAGTGATTAAAAGCTCTGTTTAATTCAATATTGTCGGATTTCTTCATAGCTTCATGATAGGCACAATAAATAACCAAGGAGTATCACTGGCTGTAATGTTGGTTTATTGTTTGTGTGAACAGTTTGGACCTGATGACCTTTACGTAAAACCATCCTTTAATCTAAATGGTTGAGCTAGCAAGATATAAGGCCTTCATCACTCAGTAGTGACATGCATTTCAAGTGAGTAGACTTGGTAAATGTAACTAGAGTTAGACTGATAATTGGTTTGACTGAGATCTTTTAAACTCTATTGAAATAAATAAAATAAAAAAAAAAAATACTTACCTCAAACTTTTGAACTGTAGTATACAGTGCTGTGAAAAGGGTTTTGCCTCCTTTTTTAAATAAAAGATTCAGATCATCAAACAAATTGTAATATTACACAAAGATAATGCAAGTAAATACAAAATTATGTTTTTATATGATTTCATTTATTAAGGGAAAAAAGCTGTCCAAACCTACCTGGCCCTACATTAAATATTAATTACCCCTCCTTTTAAATCATGAAAGAACTGTGATTATCCACATTATTTTAGAAAGCTGCGTTAAATTTCACTAGCCAAACCCAAGCCTGATTACTGCCAGACCTGTTGAATCAAGAAATGACTTAAATAGAACCTGTCTGACAAAGTGAAGCATGCTTATTAAAGAGCAACACATCATGCCGCGATCTAAAGAAATTCAAGAACAGATGAGAAACAAAACAGTTGACATGTATCAGTCTGGAAAGGGTTATAGAGCCATTTCTAAGGCCTTGGGACTCCAGCGAACCACGGTCAGAGCCATTATCCTCAAATGGAGAAAACTTGGAACAGTGGTGAACCTTCCAGTGGCCGGCCAACCAAAATTACTCAAAGAGCGCAATGAAGACTCGTCCAGGAGGTCATAAATTAACCCAGAACAGCATCTAAAGAACTGCAGTGATGGTGAAGTGAAGTGTTCTGAACCAGTGAAGCTTTCAACCCAATTCTATCAGGAAAAAGGTTCATTACTCGAAGCTTTTAAAACGGTTCATGCTGTGGCCATCTTGTGGTCATAAAAATGAATAACACATTCCAAAGTTCTGTGATTCATTACAGCTGCTGGTTTCACATCTGATTCTACAACTGATTCCTTGTTTAATTTATTGTATAAAAATAATGGCCATTGTCAAAGTCATTCATTTGTGTCGGTGTACTGCCACTAAAATAATTCAAATAAATCAAACATAAACTCGTGGATTAAATCTGTGATCTGTAAATGTTAACTCTGTCTCAGTCTTTAGACTGTTATTTCATGGGCAAAGTACATTTGATCTTAATATATAAATTAGGATAAAAATAAAACCATGCAAACGCATTATAATGTAATATAAAGGAAACTGCGCTATGGTTGGCTTCGTTTGAAGCAGATACTGAAGCAGTCACGTGGTTTTCAGGCGAATGAAGCTTCAGACGTCATAGATCACGTGCTTTTGGCAAAACGAATCAAGCTCCGATACAGCGCTTCAATGTGAGATGTTTCGTTTTTGTTGATAGAAGCTTCGAAGCCTCGGTGTCGAACGTCACATCACTAAAGAACTGCAGGCCTCACTTGCCTCAGTTAAGGTCAGTGTTCATGATTCAACAATAAGAAAGAGACTGGGCAAAACGGCATTCATGGGAGAGTTCCAAGGCAAAAGCCACTGCTGACCAAAAAGAACACAAAGGTTTGTCTCACATTTGCCAAAAAATATCTTGATTATCGCCAAGACTTTTGGGCAAATATTCTGTGGACTGATGCAACAAAAGTTTAACTTTTTGGAAGGTGTGTGTCGTTACATCTGGCGTAAAACCAACAACATTTAATAAAAAGAACATCATACCAACAGTCAAACATGGTGGTGGTAGTGTGACGGTCTGGGGCTGCTTTGAAGCTTCAGAACCTGGACGACTTGCCATAATTGATGGAACCATGAATTCTGCACTTTATCAGAAAATCCTGAAGGAGAATGTCCAGGCATCAGTTTGTGACCTCAAGCTCAAGCGCACTTGGGTTATGCAGCAGGACAATGATCTCAAACACACCAGCAAGTCCACCTCTGAATGGCTCAAGAAAACAAATTTAAGGTTTTGGAGCGGCCAAGTCAAAGTCTGGACTTAAATCCGATTGAGATGCTGTGGCATGACCTTACACAGTCCATTCATGCTCGAAAATCCTCCAATGTGGCTGAATAAAAACAATTCTGTAAAGAAGAGTGGGCCAACAATTCCTCCACAGCGATGTGAAAGACTCATTGCCAGTTATCACAAACACTTGATTGCCAGTTTTTGCTGCAAACGGTGGCACAACCAGTTATTAGATTTAGGGGGCAATTACTTTTTCACGTAGAGCCAGGCAGGTTTGGACAGCCTTTCCCCTTAATAAATGAAATAAATATTTCAAAACTGCATTTTTAATTTACTAAGGATATCTTTTCACGGCACTGTATGTGTAAATATAAGTAGATGCATCTTATGTTGGGTGTATGCTGCTGATATTTGGATCACAAAAAACACATTATTTCTGTCCATACTGTAAATTATAACTATACTATAAAATGTAGTAGTGTCAATAAAAAAAGTTTTTGTGAGTTATCTTTCTGGGTTTTAGTCTATGGTGGATGTTTTGGCCTTATTAGCCTGAAGCGGTCAAAGCTGGCAGCTGCTGTTGTCAATGTCTCACGGGTGTCATTAGAATTCATTCAGACACACAACAGATGGACTATAATCATTCTTCCTTAAACTCCGACACTACCATTACTTAGACCGTTCTTCACTCTTCATTAGCACATGCCTGTCAGTGAATTGTGCTTTTGAATCACGTGGCCCTTACAGCTGATCTCTACTTGATGCAAAGTCACACAAATTCTATAAAGTATTTAAATATTTGGCATTATGTTAGTTATGATAATTTTCTTACATTGTTTTTCAGTCCTTCATGGAACATCGTATTGCAAACCATTTTATTGTGAGTGTATTAAATCTGTATATACTGTACTAGGGTTTTCTTCCTGTGGTAACCGGCATCCGATCTCGTTTAAGATATTAAACACAATCCTGTCATGATGTGTGGTAATCAGAGAGAGCGGTTGATCAAAGCCGGGCTGTGTGTGGATGGTGACATGTTTTAGAGACAGCAGTCATCACCTCATGCCTGTCTTATTGACATGGCTATCAATTAGATATAATTGTCCTGCTAAAACTTGGTTCCTCCTCTTTGTTCATTGGATAAGTTCACTCTTTAACTGTTTCACTGAATTCAAACTGTCAAATTGAACAATTCATAATAACAATATGATTATAATATCAGCTGGTCCTTTTATCACTCTAATAGAACATGGTGTTTACATCTATAAATGATCTTTGTGTTGTGAGGAGGCGTCTGTTTCCATGTCTTAACTTCACACGTTGTGAAATTGCAGTGCATTGTGTTTCATGTATATGTAATGCAAAACAAAAAAGCTTTATTTTTTCATTTGACGTATAAGTACTGACCTATTGACCAAAAAAATAGTTAATCAAATTTACACCTAGTCTCACAGCTTTTCTATTATTATTGCTGCTAATGTGTTACTGTTGAACTCTTATCCTAGTAATATGCCCTAAATATAACTAGTCTTCTGCAATTGTTGAGGGAACAAAATAAGCAACATTCACACTTAAAAAAACAACAACTTTTTTAAAGTGGGGTAAAATAAATAACATTTGTTTATTAAATACATTTATCAAATCAAATAACTATTTTCTTGTGACAAAAATATGAAATATATATTTATAAACGTTATATGCTTGACTTAAGCATTTGCATTGGTGGAATGATTCCAATCACAGGAGAAAGTCAGGATCATACATTTTTAATTGGGGTTAGATATCTAGGTCAGACAGCCATCTTGTTGCTTTTCATGAGAAATAAATTATTCAAATAACCCCCCAGCCTCCCAACCCCACGTCTTCTAAGAACTGTTTTTTTTTTTAAAGAAATGATATTAGGTTTATAGATCTGTGTATTTTGATAAAGGTCCTGTTAGATCTGGAAGATAAATCCTTTATTTTTAAGAAACACATGAACAGGAATATTTGGTAAATTCATACATATGTGCATTGCATTGCAGTGCATTGCATGGAATTAGGAATTCCCACCAAATAACTAGAATGAGAAGGCATTTTTTGAGTAATGTTGAAAAATGTATTGAAGCATAAGTGACAACGGAAGACTAAACAATTCAAATTGAGTCAAGACAAAGACGTTAGACACAAGAAAAGAAAGTATATCCGCATAAATCAGAGTTGGGTGGGGGGTGCGGAGCACTTCTGTCTCCTGTTAGTAAAGTGACAGCCAGCGCCAGGTCTGCAAAGCAAAGGAAAACTGGTGTCAGAGGTCTGTTCAGACAATGGAACGTTCCCACTCGTTATCTGCCAACACTTTCCTGTTTTTAGAAAGCAGCTAAGATTTACATTGGCTTGGCCATGTAGAGATCTGAACCGTCATGCACACGTTAAAGATTTTCTCTGCACCGGGCAATCAATGGAAGGTATTTCAGCACAGTATCTCTTGTGGTCATAACTTTTCAAGTTGACCTGTTAACAAAGATTTGAGTTTTTAACTTGTGTCGGTGTGCCATGTTTCTTTTTGTATTGCAAAGATCAAGTTTTGTTGACTCAGAAGCTCAGAGTATGTATTTGGACTCATGGTGAGCGTGAACCGATGGCAGCGGGTGTAATGCCAGACATAATGTGTGCTTCATTCAGCACTGTGTATTCTGACTCCTAATCCTTTTAGGCTTTTCTCTGCTGGAATTTCATTGAATTAGACTCAGATTAGAATTTAATGAATTAGAAAACTCACAATGAGTGAGAGCTGCAGCTATGCACAAAACAGCTGGATTGTCAAGAAACAACTTTATTAGACTTTACCAAAGAGTTGATGGTGATCACTGATAATTAGGCTCAAATGCTAATACTTTTTAGAGCAAATAATTATAGTTTCACTTTTCTGTAACAGTAAAAATGTAAAGAGTAAGCAGTTTTTCTTTTAGATCTGTCCTTTTGTGTCTGCCTTGCTCACTTTTTTTGTCGGTGTTTCTTGCAGTGCTGGTCAAGCTATGTTTTTTGTTGGAATTTCAGAACACCAGAAGCTATTTTTAGGATTGATAATTCATATTTTGCTGTTTCCTGAGTTCTTATTCCCCTGGGTCTGTCATCATCGTGTAATTCAGTCATCGTGAAGCTGAAGCTATGATTGTGCACTTCTCTCAGTCCAGTCCTTCCTCGAGTCTTCCCATCACACCGCAGCAGACTTCCAGTCTGTCCTCTGAGATTTTCCCACTGTCTCCGTCTTCCTCTGAAGACAGTTTTCACACTTACTTCATTATCTGTTGTTGTCTCCACCCTGTCCTGGAAACTGATAGTGTATTCACACACCAAAACGGCAGATACATTTTGTCCAGCATGCATGATTTATTCAGTCACAGATTATTAAATAAACATGAATTACTTTGAATCTACTGTATATATGAAAGCCTGACGAGATCAAATCTTTGGTCAAAACATCATGTTTTGTGTTTTTATTTCTTACGCTCACAAAAGCTGCTTTTACTTAATCCAAAATAGATTGAAAACAGTAATAATGTGAAATTCTTAAAAATCTAATATGCTGATTCAGTGCTCAAGAAATATTTTGTATTATTATCAATGCTGAAAACTACGATACAGCAACATTCAAAGTTTTGGGGTATGTATAGGGATAAAAAATACTTTATTCTGCAAGGATGCATTCAATTGTTTAAAAGTGACAGTAAAGACATTTATAATGTTAAAAAAAAATTTTTTCTTCCGAAATTTTTTTATCATATTAGAATGATTTCTGAAGGATCATGTGACACTGAGTAATGGCTGCTGAAAAGGCATAATTTACTTTTAAATATATATTAAAAAAGAAAACTGATGTATTTAAATTGTAATATTCCACAATATTAATGCAGCCTTGGTAAGCATGAGACAAAAACAGTATACATTTAACTGTACCAGTAATCATTGTTATGAGCAGTCTATTCTAAAATCACTATAAACAGTGCAATATTAAACCTATATTTTTACGTGTGGCTCAGTCATGCTGAACGCAGACAGTTGGCATTTTCTCACAGTAAAGAAGGGCTGCGTTTGTTTCCATTGCTGCTCAATCTATCCCAAAGCTCGGCGGCAGAGTAATTAAAATCTCAGCATGGCCGTACTGAACAGGATATGCTGCCATGCCCTCCTCCAACAATGAGGGTCATTCTTTGGACTCCAGGCCAGGTATCTGAAACCCAGCCTGCAACAGCTCTTGATCATTAAAAACATGTTACTGCTCATCTGGAAAGTCAGCTCTAGAGCGGAAATTTGACTTTGTATCGGCAGGGAATGAGCCGAGAAACTGGATTACTAAAGCAAGAAGATGAAGGGAGCTTTTGTTTGGACTTGAAGTCTGTCGAAATTTTTAAATGCATTTGCAGCTACCCTGCAGCTAACTCTGTTGTATTGTATTATCACTTTTCTCTGATAAAGCCAACATTATGTTACAGAAATCTATCTTTCTGCCATCACAACTGCAGATTGTTACTAAATACCTCCATAAGGTTGACTTCATTTTCAACCTGTAGTCCATTTGTGAAACAAGAAGTGATCAAAAGGTCACTGGGTGTTCACCTTTGACCTCTGGGAGTGGGTTTAATGAGAGTTGTGTTTCCCCGTCTCTGCTGCATTTCAAACACCCACAACTACAACATAAATCTGAAGACTCATAAAATAAGACCTAAACCTGTCTAGATAAATTAGGTCAATATTCGAGTGACACGAACCACTGGAGCTGGATACTTATACAAAAACCAGCTCTAATTGAGGGGTCTGTTTAGGGGTCTATACAGGGGTCTGTTTAACTTTATATAAAAAAATGAATTATATAAATAAAATAGTAAAAATAAATATAACAAATAAATTATATAAAATATTATATATATATATATATATATATATATATATACTGCCCTCCAAAAGTTTGGAAACACCCCTGGCAAAGTGTGGTTTTGAACGATATCACACTTCCAAGCTGTGCAAATCCTCTTTGGAGAGGAAACAGTCAGTTGGCATCATGTCTGTCATGGAATGGCCTCCCTAATCACCTGACCTCAACCCAATTGAGCTTCTAGCAACTGGACCGTGATGTCCGTAAGAAGTGTCCAACCAGTGTGAATCATCTTTGGGCAATCCTTCAGGAGGCTTGGAGTAATATATCAAGTCAATGTTAGAATAAACTGACAGCTCGGATGCCCAGAATATGCAAAGCTGTAATAGCTGCTAATGGTGGATATTTTGATGAATCGGAAATGTAAGTTTTTTCTATGTATAAACTGTTTATGTAATAAAATATGTTTTCATAGTTTGTGTTGTCCCACATGCAAAATTCACCAATTAAAAGGATTCATGTCAATATTGTCCAAAACCCCACTTTGTTTCCTAACTTTTGGAGGGCAGTTTTTATTATATATTATATGAATATTTCATTTGCAAAAACAGATAAACAAAACATTGTGCAGTTTTGATTAAAAACATAAAGAATTTAAAACGTATTATAAAGGTAAGAGACCACACAAGTGTTACCAATGTACTCCAAAGTTGTGATTTAAAAACACATCCAACATTATGTACACAAGAATATACAGGGATATTACAAACAAGCGTAGAAAAAAATATCTACATTTATAAGAAGCCTTGGCACACGATGGCATGCAGCATTCACAATCTTATAAGTATAAAAAGTTCATGCAACCCTTTTACAAATCTGTATTATTTTTATATATTAAAGATGAGAGTAAAAAAATGATTTTAAAAGCTTGTTATGTATGTCATGTTATAAATCTGAGCTAATGAGAGATGATTTTACATAAGCACATTCAGAGACATGTTAAATGCATATGGCCTCAAGATTGTCCGGCCGGGTCTACTCAGGATAAAGGTTTTGTGTGTTTCTAAACTGGCACTGGCACTAACTGGTCCATAATTACCTGAGTAAAGGTTTTGAGCCCTTCTGTGAACACCATGCCCTTTATATTGTACTGAACAAAATGATTTCAGTGAATGTTACAACACTTTTCATAACTCAACACAAGATGGAGAAGAAACAGGAAATAGCTTCATTTACAGCCGGGCACATCGCCTAAACAAATCATAACAACGCCTGAAAAAAATAACACTGTCACTGCAGACTCAACACTTTTTGCTGATTGCACAGTCAGCCAGGAATTATGATTAGGAAATATTACAATACACAACAATGGACTGACAAATGTGTAGGAACATACATATGTGTTTATAATTATATTAAAGCCCTTCACTGGACGTTCAATGCTAGTCACTACACTTTCACATGACAGTCTGTACACAAGTGCTTTAGGAATACATGTTGCGGTATGACACAAATACACAGTGCAAAACTAACAGAGAATGTTCTTTTTATAGGAGCGAGGAATGCTGGTTCCTATAGGCGCCAAGCCCTTTTCCATGATGACAAAAATACTCTCACAATGAGAGGGGTGGGTGGAAAACTCATGCAGCTTGACCCCTACAACTATTCATACCTACAGCCAACAGTTCAGCTTCCAACAAAAATGGATGATAAAAAAATAAATATCTATACAAATGTATAAAACACAACTCACATAAATTCAAAAAACAAAAAATGTGCAGGTTTGTGTCAGTTTTGCCATAAATATCCCCATCATCATGGAAACGGACTATTAGACAAGTCCACTCAGCTTGAGCGAAACCCAAACATTAGTATATGATTCATAAGAAATAAAAAGTCCAAGAACTAACACTTCATTTTGAGAACGGCAAAGCCCCCAGCTGACTGGCTCGAGTCAACGGTTTCCTAAATTACTGCTGGTAAGGTGTTTTCCACTCTGGATGATTGTCTCAGTTAATACCGTGGAGCATCAGGCTGATGATACAGACAGAGAGCAGCAGCGTGGGACTCTGTGCTGGCTGAATGCTGTCGTTAATAGGAGACGTGGTGGCAAAGATGGCATCAGTCTCGTTTCGTGGGAGGGGCATGTTACAGATGTTCCCCTCACAACAGGATGTGCACACCTGCATAGAGAAAAACAAACAATAAGCAGAGATTAAGAAAGTGATCATTTGCAAAAGTGTTAAATGAAAAACAATCACTGAGGTTATAAGCTACTAAGCCTTGCACATGACAAGCGGGGGAAAACAAGATAATGTGGCCACATATTAAATATATGTTCTAACAATTTAATAATTTGCTGCCACTAAATTCAAACAAGGGGACAAATTAGTACATATACTGGTCATGATTTACTAAAAAGAGGGAACAAAATAATAAATCATAGCCACAAATGGATACTTTTTATGAAAAAAAAAATGTGTGTATATATTTCTTCACTTTGTTGCATTTCCTCTGAAGTTTTGTTGACAAATGATTTGGACCTTCAACCCGTTGGTCCCCATTTAAGTCCACTGTATTATGAAAAAATCTTGAAATGTTTTCCTGAAAAACCTTCATTTCTTTTCGACTGAAGAAAGAAAGACATGAACATCTTGGATGACATGGGGGTGAGTAAATCATCAGGAAATGTTTATTTTAATTCTAATTAAAAAATGTCTCCAAACAAAGTTGATGCTAAGTGTTTTGGGCTGAATCTGTTGCTGAAGTTTAATACCATACTTCAGATTAGGCTAGAATCTCCTGCACTGTAATAAAAGCTCAACATCACCTGTCTGAACATAAACAGTAAACAGTCATTATTTAAAGTTTACCTACAGAGAAACACAAATAAATTAAACCTGTTTGACCTAAGAATGAACCTTCGGCTTCTAAATTTTCCCTTTTATGTAGCTGTGGCATCTTTACACCGCATTTATCTCTCAATCTGGCCTTCTCACATCTGCCCCCTGCCCTCTGCATAACTCCTGTCCGGTGCTAGAGGTAAAAGGTAAGACACAGAGAGTTCAGGGAGTGACCGGGCGCACCTTTCAGCAAGGATTACTCAAAGAAGGATTACTGAGAGACGGCAGCATAACTCACAACTTTATCTGATCTGCAGCGGAATCACTTGAGAGGATAAATGGATTAACTAAAGAGCTGAGTTTAGCGTCGCTGACTGAGCCATATCCAGCCGATCACAAATGTGTTTATCAACCACTCGACATGTGGTCTTTAAGATCACTTCAAGTGGACTGTGTAAAGTGAGATGAGAAGATAAACGTGGACGGATTTCAGCAGGGCGAGCAAAACACAAACTGGACAAAAGTAAACAAAAGTTACTTGATGTGATGTGAGTTGTGTCTCACCTTGTTTCCTTCATGGTCCATCTCAGAGCACCCTGTTTCAAGACAGTCTTCCAGCGCCACACAACGCTTTGTCACCGACACTGTGTTTCCACCCCAGTTCATCTTATGTTGTGTGTAGCAATATCTGCTCTCTAAAAGTTACAAAGGGGCTTTAGTTTTCTCAGAGACATATACAGCAGCTTTAAATTCTGACTAATAAAGCAGTCAGATTTCAGTGAAAAAGCAATATTCCTGTAGGGATTTTTTTTGCACCGTATATTGCAGAACTCGCCCTCAGCCACTTTAAAAAAGTGCCCTTAAAAGTGCAAGTCTTACAATAACACAATATTGCACCATATTCAAGAACTATGTGGAAACGCTGAACACAACCATATTTGAGCATTCCTGGAAATACATGCATTCCCTGCACATGTGCAGATGATCTGCAGCAGCATGTGCTTTACTGAAGGAATGAGAGTCTGTACGGGGTTACAGGTCCTGAGTCATTCACACACTGCTGTAAATCAGACCTGACAGCACAGGACTCCTTATATGGGAGGCTATTCATGGCAAAAATATCAACTGAATACATATATGGAGCAACTGTGGGCAAAGCAGGACCTGAAGCATACTGACCCAGCTGCATCTTATTCACTTGTTCTCTAAGCATTCACTGAATGCACTTCAGTAGCACTGCTCAGTGACGATTTAAATTCACCTTCACTGAATCATGATAGATTGCGCCTTGTTTTTGGCTGTTGTTTCACAGAATGACAAAAAATACTGTACTTTTGTTTCAAGATACACAAAGTGAAGTGATGGGTCTGTCAAAGGAATTCAGACTGCTCTGTAATAGAGACGTAATGGAGATGTTGGTACCTCGTGGACAGAAGAGATCTGGAGCCCAGCGGTTGCATTCATAGTTGTCAGATGCATCTTCACAAGTAAAACATTTAAATCCTCCTGGATATGGAGTTGCTGGGGAAAACGTATAATAATCAATGTTAACAGAATGGAAATTATAATGGTAAGACTCTTAAACTTGCATAATTATTATGTGGAACAAAATTATTTTGTTGTTGTTTGTTTTTGAAAGACTCTTATGCTAACCAAGGTGCTCACATTTTTTTTTTTTAATTGTATTAATTCATTTTAAAAATATATTTTATTTTAGTACATTATAAACAGTAATATAAAAATTAAACATGATTCAAAATTAAAATTAAATTTATTTTGTATTATTATATTTTAAAATGTAATTTATTCCTGTGATAGCAAATATGAATTTCAGAAGCTATTACTCTAGTCTTCAGAAATCATTCTTGAAATCATGTTTAGGTGCGTAAAAAACATTTCCTATTGTTTTCATTGTTGAAAACAGTTGTGTTGCTTTATATTTTTGCGTAAATCATAATACATTTTTTAGACTCTTTGGTGAATAGAATGTTTAAAAAAAGAGCACAGAATATTTTTTCCTGTCAATTAGTTGTGCTGGTATAAAGTTACAGCACATTACGCCCCCCCCCCCCCCAAAAAAAAAAACATTCATTTGAAAAAGTAAAAAAAAAAATGTATTCTTGCAGTAAGAATACAGCAGAGTGACGCAAAATATCACAATATTTAAAAAAATATATTTTAAATAAATAAATAATACATTTGATAAATTAATATTTTTTTATTTCTCTATGGATCTAGTCAAACATTTTAATCTGACATTATCATTTACACTACAGATTAATTGAAATGAAATATATTGCATTTGAAATAAATCACACTTTATGTATCGATATCAATTTCATCATCATGAACATCTGCCATACAGACCGAGACACAATCTAATCAAGTGCTCTTCCACCAGCATTTTGCTGTTATTTCTTCGGTGAAACGAGCTCTTGGGAATGCAGTGTGCTTTTTCTCTTTCTGGAGCTCCTCAATCAAATTATACAGCTCACATGAAACAGAAACATCAGTCTCTTTTTTTGTTTTAATAATTATAATAATTTGTTACATTTTTAGGCACTCAAAGCGCTTTACATAGTAAAAGTTTAAAAGTTTTAAGAAGAAATAACTTGTTGACCTCACCCAGCAAACATGTAAGAATCTGATCAAGTGACCATTTTAAACAGACCATTCATTCATCCGGACAGCCCTGATGTGTTATCACTTCTGAAGTCCCTAAATAGCTCTGTTTATGCAAACAGAGATTACTAGTTAGTATTTTTGACCTACACTTTTACTGTTAACTGCCCCAAATTCTTGTGACTCTTATATGAAAGTGGTCACTCAATAATTAATACAATGATAGAACTGACTATAACCTCTCTTAGATACAGCACAGACTTAAAGAGCTGAGAATAACATTTTAGTTAAAACAAAGCAAAACATTAACAGTCGGAGACACATTTACAACCATCGGGTGTCTATGTCATTATAAAATTATACATTTCCTCCCAGCTAACTCAATATGCATGCCTTGTGTGGGTGTTTGTTTCATTTTTTATGTAAAAGAAGAAAAAAAAGAAGAACAAAACAATTTGTAACAATCCATTGCAAACATGCTTTTGAGTTTTTCAGCTTTAAAATGAGCTGATTTTTGATAGTCACCAGCGTTTTGTTGTGCATGTAAACACTCATTGTAAAGTAGTCCTAAGTAGCTGGAGTGTGCTTTCTGAATGATCTCATGGGGTTGTAAATCAACACTTGCCATCTGTGCAGTGATGAAACAAAATGAACTCCATCATCATAATAAATCCTCTACATCAATATGCAACAGCTGGATATCAGCAGGTCACAAAATCGCTGGTGGTGCACAACTATTTTTGGGATCTCATAAGAACTGATTTGTTTTAACCTCTCTCTACACATACCCATGCACACACACACACACACACACACACACACACACACACACACACACACACACACACACACACACACACACACACACACACACACACACACACACACACACACACACACACACACACACACACACACACACACACACACACACACACACACACACACACCACACACACACACACACACACACTCTCTCTCTCAGTCCCCGCTGGGACATTGAGCAGATACGGATATCTCCAGCTGCACACCGGAGAGCCGGCACACAGCTAAAAGGATTTTGGGAGGTCCTGCTCACTGTGATGAAAGAGTTTGGGATTTCAGGGATTAATTCTCTCAACAGAACTGAAACCAACCTCTACTCTCTTTCATTACAGCCAAATTGGACTTGAACATTACCACATGTAACCAATTGATTCTGAGATACCACATATTTAAATAGGAACTGGTAAAAAATTATTGTAACAATCAATATAAATCATTGACGAACATGTATTACATAGAATATCAGTACATTCAAATATAAATATATATATATATATATATATATGTGCTGTCAAATGATTGAAAAATTAAGAATGGGAACCATGAGGAATGTAATGATTTTGGTTCCATTTCTAAATGGAAAATGTATTATGGCTTTCACTAATATACATTCTAAAGTATTTATTTATTTATGTGTAAGTTGTATATACTGTATGTACTGTATTGTACAAATTATATTTGTATATATCCAAATGTATCTATGTTTCAAGTCAAAGACTGATCAATTGATCAAAAGTGACAGTAAATACATTAACTAATTTCTATTCATCAAAGAATAATTTTCCACAAAAATATATCAGCCCAGCTATTTTCAACACTAATATATTAAAAAAAGATCTTTTTTTAAATTGTAATAATATTTACTGTTTTTATTGTATTTTCAATTAAATATAGCTTAAAAAAACATTACAATAAATTTACCAAAACCAAACTTTTGAACAAGTATTTGTTTGGATACTGTTAAAATGACTTAATGCATTCATGTTTGTTAATTACTTGATGAATGTTATTAGAAAAATGTACCCATATATTTGATGAGCATAACAGCCATTTTAAGCATTTCGAGACACAAATCAAATGAGGCCAAAAGAAGCAAAAAATCTCGGGCAGAAAAGGCTACACTGACACATGGCGCCATGGTCAATGCCACATGCTCTGAACAATTGATTTTGCATCAGCAGGGATGGAGGGCAATCCATGAGTTTCAGGGTGGGGGATCTTAACACAGCTGGTATGTCAGCTGAGACGCTGAGTTTAGCTACGGATCACCGGCTTGATGCTCAACCACTGATACATCCTGGGAAGCCAATTATTAGGACACAATATAAAATCAGCATTCAGAGCCTGAAGGTCTAGCAGCTCCTCGCCAGCCTTTAAAGAAGTCATGGCTGACAACTGATGTCTGACCCTTTTGATCTTCCAGATGACCCAGGAAAAACATGGATTATATCCATTTCATTTTCAAGGCTTTGGCGGAATCTAAGAAGAAATACTTACTTGAGGGATGGAGAAAAATAATGTCTTTTTCTGTGAAGTCCCTTGATTGAACCGCTTTGATGATGGCGGTCAGCATTAGGCCCCAGGCCATGAGAGGCCAGGGTTCCATAGCTGGAGGAAACCTCACATGAGCAGGTACCCAGATCCAACACGGCACCTGATGAACAAAACAACCATTTATTAAAAATCATACCACCAGTGTCATACGAAACAACTTAACTATAGGCACCAAATAAATTCGGTTTAACGAGGGATTAAAGAAACATCTGCTGAAGATAGAAAGGAAACTCTATAGGATTAAAGCAGTTCAAAAGCGGTGTTATCCCTCTCCAGAACACCGGGCACAAAGAGGCATGCTTGTTATTCCAGCAAGTGCTTCATTATATCAATGACAATGTCAGCAGTCTGCCAATGTCCTGACCCTCAGCAACAGTGACCTCTTAGCCATTCGCTTTGGTAGTTGGCAGCAGAACAAACACTCGTCTATTGTTTTCAATTACTGAATGCCATGCTCACAATGACATCTTTGACGAACACCACAAAATTAATAGTTTTATATTTATAGTCTATTAAATGTGATCAAATTTAATGGAACAGAACATTCATGTGCTTCATGTGGCTTATTTTTATTGATTCTATTAACATTTGCCAAAAAAATAGGCAAATATGTTCCTAATATGTTTATCATTTATTACTAAAAGGAACACATTTTAAAACTCCCCTAGAGTAAAACAGTTGAGTTTTACTGTTTTTGAATCCATTCAGCCGATCTCCGGGTCAGGCAGGAGCACTTTTAGCTTAGCTTAGCATAGATCATTGAAAGGGATTAGACCAGTAGGATCTCGCTCAAAAATATTTTTCCTATTTAAAACTTGACTCTTCTGCAGTTACATCGTGTAATAAGACCGACGGAAAATGAAAATAAAAATGATTTCTAGGCTGATATGGCTAGGAACCATTCTCTCATTCCCAGCTAGGTAACTAGTTATGATATAGTTGGGGACTATTTTCATGCGCTGCATCATATTATTGCACCTGCAGCACTCATGGTACGGCAGCAAAGTTCCTTGATTATTACGCTGGAATGAGAATATAGTTCCTAGACATATCAGACATGTAGGCTACCCTAGAAAACCACAACTTTTCATTTTCCGTCAGTCTTAGTACACGATGTAACTACAGACGAGTCAAGCTTTAAATAGGAAAAATATCAAAACTCTTTGGTCATTTTTGAGCGAGATGCTAATGGTCAAATGGTCTAATCCGAATCAATGATGCGCTAAAAGTGCTAAGCTCAGCTGAATGCTAAAAGTGCAACTGAATGGATTCAAAAACGGTAAAATGCAACTGTTAACTCTAGGGGAGTTGTAAAATGAGCCTATTTCCAAAAAAGTGGAGTGTTCCTTTACTTAAAAGTAAAAAAATTCATTTTCACTATGCACATTTATTTACCCTAAATAAAATATAATTAAATTAACAAAGGTTGAACATTTAGAAGGATCTATGTTGTTTTTTTGGTGCGATACTTCAACAATAATTCAACAAGTTCAACAAAAAGTTCAACAAAAATCCTTCTGTTAGACTAAAATAAGCCTGGAGAAAAGCACACGGCTTAAACACAGAGCTCTGTGGTTTACATTACTGAAACGAAAGCTGGGGCAGATTACACATTTTTCAGAAGTGCTTGACTAAATCGCTTTGTGTGTTTTCTTCAGCGAGTCAGATGGCGAGCCAGCCAGTAATTAATCCATTTATTTTGGCGAATCAATTTCTCTAACTTTGTTTACAAGTCACAAATTTAATTCCCTATGGAAAAAAAGCTGACTCATAAATCCTAGCATGAGAAAGATATCCAATTTTCTCTCAACAAAAACAGTTTGAAATGGATCCCACTCTTATTGTAGGTCCCCTGTAAAGTTTATGAGTTTATATTTTAGTCATCAGGCATATCAGCGAATCAGAGTGCTCTTTTCATGAGATATTTGCTTAATTTACAGCATACCAGACCAAACAGCTCCTTGACTTGTAATATTAAATGAAGACAAACAGCAGCAAAGTTTAAAAGTTGACATTGCAAGTATTGTTGTTACTAAGATTTGATATGTAAGTCTGAAATAGCCATTTTTAAATCTCCATCAGTTTATTCACTTACAAATCTGAACCTGGAAGGCAAGAAATCCCATCTTCAAAGCACAGGCCAATTTTTGGTACTTTCTGTGGTTCATTAATAAGGATTAGACCTCCGTTTGATTTGGAAAGTAATTCCCATTTAATCAAGAGCAACAATCCCAGCATATCTCTGTGAACACAGATGTGTAAAAACCAAAACCCTTAGGACTGTTTTTTATATAAAAAATAAAATAATAATAATAATAATAATAATAGTGATCCATTTTCTTTTTCTTACTCTGCATCCATTCAACATCAATACAAATCAGTGCAATCAATGCATTAGTAGCTACTACTAAAGAGAGTCACTGATAAGAGTCCCCAAAGTTATACATGTCCAGTTGGATTATAATGACTTTCCTGTCTAAGGCGGGAAAAACAGGTTTCCTCATGTTTATTGTGTTAGCCATGCTGGTTTCAGAAAAATGATTAAACAGACTGACACCAGGCAGCCTTGAGCTCCTGCTGCAGTGTAGCTCATGACCTCTCAGACAATGTAGAGTGGCACAGTACAGCCATGTTAGAGAGCATCGGGTTTCCTCAAAGTGATCCTTTTCACCGCAGACTGGTCCCACAAGCTGTTCGTCGACTGGGAATGTCAACAAACAATTTAGGTATGTTTTGACACACCTTTGATTAATGTGGTGATCTCTATAATAAGTTAAGTCTGAAGATAATGAATTGGATTTTCCCCTGGGCTTTCAGTATTATATTAGTAAGAACTTCAACTTAACACATGAAACAGCCAGGTGTTATGATGAATTAAAAGTAATTAACTTAATGACACATTTGTGCAATTGTAGTTTCTACAAAAGAAAATATTACAGTGATACTCAATGCAAAAATGGAAGTTCTGTCATCATTTATTCACCCTCATGTTGTTCCAAACCTATACAACTTTTTTTCTTCAGGAGAACACAAAAGCAGATAAGTGTTCATGCTGCACTTTTCCAAACATTGAAAGCAAATGTAAAATCAGGGTCAGTCAAGCTCCAAAAAAATGTCAAAATGCATCATAAATCTAGTCCACAGAAGACTTGGAAAATAGCACACATGTCCAGCCCTATCTCACGGCAATTCCTACATATTTTACGAGGTGGCTAATGCGTACGAATTTGTATGACCTCACTCGTACAAATTCATACGATTTTTGCTAAATCGTACATATTTTACGAGTTGTCAATTTGTATGAATTTGTACGAATGACCTACACCTAACCCCGCCTCTAAACTTACCCATCACTGTGGTTTAGAGAAAGGTTGTACGAATTCGTACGAATTAGCCACCTCGTAAAATATGTACGAATTCCGTGAGACAGCGTTGACATGTCAAATGGACCACTTAATGATCATTTTATTGTGATTTTGTCATTTTGGGAATTTGACAGCCTTTGCTTTCTATTCACTTTAATCTTATGGAACAGAGCAGCCCCCCCCCCCCCCGTCAAAAAAAAGCCAGCTAAAAAATCTCACACTTAAATAGCTAATACAAGAGTGTTTATTGAAAAACTGTTTACATGAAAAACTTGCTTAACCACATTTTTAGCCTAGATAGAGAATGCCTGCAGGTGAAATAATCCGAAACTCTGATAAAATCGCCTAGTTTGACAAGAAGAGGGAATTAGTTAGGTAAGGAAAGCCCAGAGTAACAAAAAGACATCCTACTGATAAGAAAATATAGATATAGTTTAAACACACAGGTGTCCTCAGACCAGAGTCGTCTTATTCAGCTTTATCTGTTATTGGGGAGTCAAATGTCCAAGACTATCAAGCCACAGCTGTCCAAGCCACAACTCTGAGAACACGGGTGATAAGAGATAATTGATAATAATAATATTTTGAGTAGCAAATTAGCATATTAGAATGATTTCTGAAGGATTATGTGGCACTAAAGACTGGAGTAATGGCTGCTAAAAAAAATCCAGATTCGCTTTCACAGGAATAAATTACATTTTAAAATATATTAACATACATTTGTGTGGCACTTGCTGTCCAGCAGACATTTCTTCATAATTATTTTAATAATTTAATTTCAAGCGTTGACATTCTAATCACATTAATGACAACTGCAACTCATGCCAGTCAAACAAGTGAAATATTTAATTTAAATACTTCAGTTTCCAAACAGGGCATATAATAATTGCTCTGACATTCAAAGGCAACCTTTCAGACCAATCAGGAAGTGCCTGAGGTTGAACTTCAGTGCCCCAGCTCCTCTAAAGCTTTGCCAGGTGCCTGCCATGAGCAATACCTGTCATCAAAGCTTACACGCCTGCGAGTTGCTCTGGAGAATGGAAACTGCGGTTGTCGGTTTGTTTAAGCAGACTATTCTGTTGTTTGGAGAGTGTTGAAGAGGATCACGCTGCATTAAATCATTAACTGGAGAGCAAACACTTTAGCACAACATGAACCTTGTTCAGAAGCAAAATGGCCTTTTGCACTTGCTTGATTTTGTCTGTACTACTTCCAAGCCATTTCTGGCCCTCTTAAAGGGGTCATCGGATGCCCATTTTCCACAAGTTGATATGATTCTTTAGGGTCTTAATGAAAAGTCTATAACATACTTTGGTTAAAATTTCTCAATGGTAGTGTAAAAAACATGTTCTTTACCCTGTCAAAATCAGCAAGCTGTTTTAGTCCATGTCGCTTTAAATGCTAATGAGCTCTGCTGACCCCGCCCCTCTCTTCCGTGGGGTGACAAGCAGCCGCGAAACTGGCTAACTAGCACATTATTAGGAAAGGTGATTTGCAAAGATTCATACAAAAACCCTTATACTCTTTCTCAAAGCGAAAGTAATGTTAATCCTCTGCATCTTCAGTGGCTCGGGAGTAAATGACGACTACTATATTCATTATTACATCCAACAACAAAACACCTCAATCGCTTAATCTGAGACATCTTGTCTTCCCCTGCACCGCAGTAGACACAATGGCGGACTGATGACAGCTCACTCAGGGCGGGTCTAAGGTAAGACGGCCTTGTCAATCAACTATCGTGGGAGAGGTCTGTGCAGAATTACGTCATTCTGACAGGACTCTCAGAACAGCCTGATTTGAGAAAGGGTTTTTTAAAATAGGGATTTAAAAAAAAAACACTGGGTGTATTTTTATCATTATAGGATGGATATGTACACACACTTCCAAAACACATTTATGTTCAAGCAACTTGTAAAATGAATTTTGCATCCGATGACCCCTTTAATGCAAATGTTTTTCAGGCAAAAGTTACTAAGAAGAGGTAAATATGTGTCCATATACCACAACTGGTACATTTAAACATCCTCTTTCAGTAAGATTAAACACAAAATTATACATAAAATTGTCTTCACTTCCTGTCTCTACAATATCCATGTGCATTAATCTATGATATTAACACATCTGTATACTGTACTACATTAATTTACAGCTACAACAAATGTTTTCTTTTATACTTCATTTAAAGGAATAGTTCACCCCAAAATGAAAATTCTGTCATCATTTACCCACCCTCATGTTGTTCCAAACATATATAAGTTTCTTTCTTATGTTGAACACAAAAGAAGATATTTTGAAGAATCAGGGTAAGAAATACTATGGAAGTCAATGGGGACCATCAATCTGTTTGATTACCAGCATTCTTCAAAATATCTTCTTTTATGTTCAACATAAGAAAGAAACTCACACACTTTAATCAGAAATACAGTAAAAACAGTAATATTGTGAAATATTATGACAATTCAAAACCGATTTTCTATTTTCTGATTTTTCAGCAGTAATTATAACAGTCTTCTGTATCACACGATCCTTCAGAAATCATACTAATGTGCAGATTTACTGCTCAAGAAATATTTATAATTATGATCAATGTTGAAAACAGTTGTGCTGCTTAATATTTACAAAAGAGTATTTATTTAAAATAGAAAGCTTTTGTAACATTATACATGCATTTACTATCACTTTTGATCACTTTATTGCACAGAGCTTTGGAAATAATGTGGGGATTGTTGAAAAAAAAGAACAATTCACTCCAAAATATGCTAAATTAGTCATTTGACTGCATGTATTATGCTACTTTTAAAGCAAAGGTGCTTATTTTAGAGTGTAGCACATGTGATACACCATGCAAGAATGACTCTCTGTACAGCATGACACATCCAGTCACATTCATGTCATCTCATTACTGCAGGTCACTGGCTGGCAGACCCAGCAGGGTGGAGGAAAGAGGCTCCCAGCAGGTCAAGGGCCCTGGAGTTCCTGCCTGAGCCACTGCCAGGTGAGTAAGACTAACTCAGGTCAGAAACACGATACTCTGGGTTGTGAATCGGCCTGTGAATGGCAGTCACTCCCATTAATGGAGGGAAAGAAATGCAAATCCTCTCTTGTGACTTCCAAAACTTGTTGGACCAGATTTCGCACAGGTTTTAGAAGTGAAAGGGAAGAGCGGAGTAAAAGCCACAAGCTGCAAGTTGTGGCTCTTTTCCAGTCTGCCACAAACACCTGAATCTCAGTATTTCGTATAGAAATGAAAAAATTATACTAGAAACTGCATTTTACACAAGAGGATGATATTACTTATGACAACAATAGCCCAATCCTTATCTATGCCATGAACAGAAAATAAACAAAAATCTTGCATAACATATTCAAAACAGTTTTTTGTAACAAGAATGGAAACAAAAATAACACAGATTGCATAGCTGCACATATTCAAAACAATGTAGAGCCAAATTTTTTGTAATGCAAAATTCCTTGGAAAGCCACAATTCAACAAGAATGGACAATAACACAGATGAAGCTGCACATCTCCATTCATTTGAGAGCACAATGTAATTTCAACAGAGCCAAATGGCAACGAGCAATGCCTCTGCCCTATAGTGCACCCGGCCAAAACCAAAGGAGTCACGTTGGATCAGATTCACACACCGGCTAATTGAAATCCTACAAGCACACACATACTTATATTTTAGTTTGAGTTATTTTAATAAATCTAGTTAAACTAAATTATAATACTGCTGCCTTTTTATTGGTTTACTGAAGTGTTTATTTTAATTTCAAGTCCGATTTTGATGGCTTTAATTTGAGTTTTAGTCAGCTGTATTTAGTTAACTATGATAACCCTGGTGAATTTTTAATCCCCTCTTCAGTCTCTTGATCCAAGATCCAAGGAATTGGTCATGTAGCAAAAACACAATGGAAAATCAGCTTCGCAATGCTGAGTCTCTGTTGAAAATGATCACTGTTGGAACAATGTTAATGTGACACAATGTGCCATATGCTGCATGCATACATACATTTAGGGGAATACATTTTCATTCATACAATATTTTTATATTTTTGGGCGGACATGCTGTCAGAATGTCAGTCATACAACTTTCCTAATGTAATAATCCAGAAGAAAGCACAAATAAAGAATAAATGTTTTTTTAAATAAGTAGTTTGACTAGTAGTTTTTTATTATTATGTAAAAATATATGTAATATTATTTATTTATTTAACAAAGGCTCTCACTGCATGCCTACAGTATATATAATGTCTATATCATTTGTGCTAATTTTATTTCTATTTTAGTTTTAGTTATTTTAATAAATCTAGTTAAACTAAATGAAAATACGAAATGCTGCCTTTTTATGTTTTACTGTATACTTCAGTTAATGTTTATTTTAATTTCAAGTAATGATTTTGATGGTTTTAATTTGAGTATTTAGTCTTAGATTTAGTTAACTATGATAACCCTGGTGAGTAAATAATAACAGACAACCCTTGTTAAAGCATCCTACCCATGAAGAAACAAATTGATTCATCTGTTTTGCTCCTGTAGATTTGGGTTTATCTGATTCAGCTAGATCTGACTTCTGCAACAGCATCTCTTCTCTTCCCTTCATCTTTGGGTTCGGTGGCTCCGCTTCTTAAACATACCAGGAAAAAGACCTTAGAGGTCTACAATTGTAGGCATGGGGTTGTGAAGCTCATATCCTTGTGGCAGCTGCAGAAAACCAAGGATTGTATTTTACAAGGAATGACAAACGTGGGCTAATTAGGAATGTTCATGAAAGGATTTGCTCCCTCTTTTGTCTTTTGGGCTCAGATGGCAAAACCTCACATTCTCCTAACAAGACATTTACACTCCGTGATCACGGACAGAGTGTGACTGAGTTTAATCAGATGGGGGAAAACACTCTATGCTCTCGACTATGAGGTTTTGTGCATGTTTACATGTAAACATCTACGGTTCAGACATCATTGAAATATTTCAGATCACCTGACACTGGAGGAGCTTGTGATTCAGTCAACATAGAACATTAATAACATAAATTGCCCAAACATAATACCACTATGTCTGTTCAAGGTCTAAATGACAGGAATAAGATGGCAGAAAGGTGGCTGTGGTTGCATGAATAAAAAAACCTATGTTTTTGCAAAACAGACAACCTGTGGAAAGCATCCACCCATGAAGAAAAAAAATGTGTTGTGTAAACATGAAAGGTTTGAGATGGCAATCAAAAACATACCAGTGAAAAACCTCTAGAATTAGGCATGGGGTTGTGAAGCTCATGTTTGCAGTGAAAGTAGGATGACAGGATTGTATTTACAAGGAATGACAATATGGACATTCACCTCAACTTTATAATATCAAAATACTAAATAATGTCAAAGAACAGTAAAGAAATTATTTTTTTTTCCAGAAAATGTCCAAGTTATTAAGCATCAGGTTAAAAACAATGTATATGCTTGCAATGTGAATTATCTGCAAGAATCCAGCCAAGCATTCTCATGGAAAGAAGAAAAAAGCTTCAAAGGAAATGGAAAAGCTCTGGAGGCATGCTGAGACAGTATCTGCTGCTGATGCTGAGGAGGGAGAAATGTATCCTTCAAGACAACACCAAGACTGACTGCATACATATGGAGTTCAAAGTGAAATGGCAAAAATAGCAGCTTAGGCGTGTGGATGTTATGTCTTTGTTTTATTTATTTGTTTGTTTGTTTAACCACTATACTGTAACACATAAGAGCGGAGAATCTAGATTTCTTCCAGTCACAAACAAGATTACGACACTCATTCAGCAATATACAAGACCTATAGCTTCCCTGAGAAAAAGGACTGCAATCACTGTGTGAGGAAGTACAATCATTTCCTTCCGCTGACTCCTTCTTAATGTTTAATTCTGTATGTAAACCTACATTTATTTTGCTTCTAGGTTAATGTTTGAAAGTTATCATTTACAGTAGTTTTATTAAATGCAATATCATGATCAAGCCAAACAGAAAATCCTATAAAACCTAAAAATGAATGGTAAAAATGTAATAATAATAATACAGTTTTACAGATTCTTTTAAATGTTTTATGGTATTGAAATGTATATCTACTTTATTACTATATAGTACTGGTCAGTGGTTTGGGGTTATTCAGACTTTTTTTAAACAAACAAGCCTATTCACAGGCTGCATTTTTTGATAAAAAATACAGTAAAAACAGTAATATTGTGAATTATTACAATGCCATTTCTCTATTTGAATATATTAAATTGTAATTTATTCCTGTGATGACAAAGCTGAATTGTATTACTCCAGTCTCCAGTATCACATGATTCTTCAGAAATCATTCTAATGCTGATTTGCTGATTGAGAAAATATAATAGTATCATTTTTTTCAGGATCCTTCGATGAACAGAAAGTTCAAAAGCACAGCATTTATTTAAAATACAACTCTTTTGTAATAATTTAAAAGTCTGCACTGTCACTTTTGATCAAGTTCATCGGTCTCTGTTGAATAATAAATTAATGAATGAAGTGCTGAATGAAATGCTTGATTTAATAATAAATACATTTCAAAATACATCTCATTACACTGATATTGAACTACACACTGACTGAGGTGAATGAGCCTAGTTGTTCAAATCCTGGTACAAAGTGTATTAACAGACTACATATAAATCTTCATACACAGACAAAAGAGGGCAGCAGCTTCACTACAGGGTGCAAAAGGCCTCCATAAGACAAATCGGTTACATCTGTTCAGTAAAGCATTCAAATGGGGTTCGAGAGCAGCTAATTAGCATCAAAATCTGCCAAAAGCTCCTTAACACCATGTAGTTTTACATAGTACTCTCTGACGAAATTATTCTCCATAGTGACTTATCTAAAAAAATACATATATCATGCTGTAAAGCTAAAAAGACTTGAAAATGAAAATAATGGAATAATGGGGCGTAACATGCAAAAATAACAGATGCATTAAGAGCGCCGGGCGCCTCAGGCAGACTAGCACTGGCTCAGTGATAGCGATCTTTGCCTGGTCACTCATGCAGTTAACGCTAAACAAACTTTGCTAAATAATTCAAAAAGAGCATAAGTAATGCACAGCGTTGAGGGATTCTCCCTTACGCCCCGATGAACAGCGTTTGTTATGTACTCAGCCCAAAGAGAAGTGTCATTATCCAAAGACCATCAGCCTTTGTCAAGTTCCTCGACACGGTGAGGGGAAACAAAGGGGTCAGATGAAGCCATCGTCTCTGTCTTCTGCCTCACCGTCCCCATTGAGATGGCACTCTGGGTAATGGAGAGTCCGATCAGCACATGGAGCACTGAACCCCCTCCCCCACTACGACACGGGACGCTTTATCAGACCTCTGATGGTCACGCAATGGAAAAAAGGTGATATATTGTGGGTATCACAAGATTATATATATATAAAAAGATGCTTCTGACATCCAGAGGGACTGCAAGCAATAATACTAGCATGTGTTTAACTATTCAAAACGAGTAAATGAAAAGATAAATCCAGACACAGCACACAGTAACATCATTACATGTAGTGCAATCCATTAACATGATCTAAGAGATCCAAAACACACCACAACGACCCGATCGAACATTCCCGTGACATTCCTCCAGCCTGCATCATGCCGTCAGAAAACCACCCTCATGCATCAGTAATAAAGACCCATATAACTCTAATGCTTCCATACCCTTGCCATTAGAAGGTCTCAAATAACACCTTTCAGTTTTTCGGCTGGCCATCTGGAGAAACACCTGCCCCGGCTCTAACATGCTATCAGGTGTTCAACTGTTTCTTGGGGTCAGAGGACATGCAAATATGTGGGCCTTCCTGTCACAAGTGTCTATAAGGGAAAGTATCCGCTCAAACAGAGTGGAATCCACAAACAGGATGACAGGAGAAGCTAATCCATTAAACCCTAACTAACAAGATGTCAGATTTCCCCATCACTCTTCAAAGCAGAGTTATTAACAGGGCTCAATAATACGGATGGTCTGATTACACAGAGCCAGTGTGAGAGCGTTTCAGGCCAGTTGCAAACATGTGACCATGTCTGTGAAAACCCAGCTAAATCAATATGTTTTGTGATTTACTGTTTTCTACATAAAATCATCCTTCATAAGGTAAAGAACATTCTGTGAAAATGTAACCTTGATATGTTTAATATTGACTGAGTAAGACCATGTCAAAGACTGAAATCATAGTGAAATAAATGGTTGAAACAAAACTTTGATGCTTGTTATTTCATAATTAGATTTTTTGAGACTTTGGATTTCACAGAGAGGGTCACATACTGTATATATATCTATATGCAGGTGCATCTCAATAAATTAGAATGTCGTGGAAAAGTTCATTTATTTCAGTAATTCAACTCAAATTGTGAAACTTGTGTATTAAATAAATTCAATGCACACAGACTGAAGTAGTTTAAGTCTTTGGTTCTTTTAATTGTGATGATTTTGGCTCACATTTAACAAAAACCCACCAATTCACTATCTCAACAAATTAGAATATGGTGACATGCCAATCAGCTAATCAACTCAAAACACCTGCAAAGGTTTCCTGAGCCTTCAAAATGGTCTCTCAGTTTGGTTCACTAGGCTACACAATCATGGGGAAGACTGCTGATCTGACAGTTGTCCAGAAGACAATCATTGACACCCTTCACAAGGAGGGTAAGCCACAAACATTCATTGCCAAAGAAGCTGGCTGTTCACAGAGTGCTGTATCCAAGCATGTTAACAGAAAGTTGAGTGGAAGGAAAAAGTGTGGAAGAAAAAGATGCACAACCAACCGAGAGAACCGCAGCCTTATGAGGATTGTCAAGCAAAATCGATTCAAGAATTTGGGTGAACTTCACAAGGAATGGACTGAGGCTGGGGTCAAGGCATCAAGAGCCACCACACACAGACGTGTCAAGGAATTTGGCTACAGTTGTCGTCAGAGGCGACCAGTGATGCTGGTTAGCTACAGTGGCGAGTTCTTCTGGTGTGACTTTAAATGCAGACCCTGAGCCAAAAATTCATCACCAAACACCAATGACTTGTACATATGGGATACAGTCATTTCATACACTTCAAAACTGTTGCAACAGAGGTGGAAATAAATTTTTAAGTACACAAATTATGTTTCCATCTTTGTTGCCACAGTTTGGAAGTGCCTTTTCTCTTCTAAAGAAGGGGGTGTCCCAGTACTTTTGTCCATATAATGAACGTACAAGTCATTGGTATTTGGTGATGAGTTTTTGGCTCAAGGTCTGCATTTAAAGTCACACCAGAGGTGTTCAGCTGGGATTAGGACTTGGCTTTCTGCAGACCAGTCAAGTTCTTCCACACTGACTGAATCATCATTTCTCTTTGACCCTTGCCTTATACACAGAGACACTGTCATGTTAGAATAGAAAAGGGTCCTGTCCAAACTGTTGCTATAAAATTAGAAGCACACAATTCCCTAGAATATCATTATATGCTTAAACATTAAGATTTGTACTCATGGAAATTCCTAAAGTAGTCAAACCTTTCATTAAAAGAGGGTGACTCAATACTTTTGGCAATATAGTGTATATGAAGCATTTTAATACAACTACACATTATACTTACCTTTTACCTTACCACACTTACTTTTGTTGTGAGGTTACAGTGGACATATAGTCAGGGCAAGTAAAATACTACTACTAATATTAACAATAATAATAATAATAATAATAATATAAATGATAATAATAATGTATATTGCAAAACATCTCTGCACTCTTGTTTCTCTTTCTGTCACTCGTTCAGTCACTATAGTGCTGTAAATGTTTCAGTAAGTCTTGCACTTAGAGCTAACTAATTAGCCGCACATTTAATTAATCATAAAAGAAGTCTGACCCTTTTCTGAAAACTAAAACATGTCTGAGCATCTACTTTATAACACAAAACTGAAACTACAGTCTTTATCTCATACTTACTAAGCTTTGCTGCTTTGTATTATGCAAACAGCCCATGAAGCAAATCTCTTCAGTTTATATTTACACAAAATAGCATTTAAGACTGTGTGTGAGATGCTCTTGAGTTACACCACCCCTACCAAGATAAGTGAACCCAGGAGAACTAATGGACGATAAATCTTATGCGTGGACACTGGGATTTTAAAAACGAAGACAAATGCATTTTTCACGCTGGCGAGGACCCTTTCATTTCTTAAACGTTTTCTTCTTGAATTCATTGTTCTGACCGTGTCCCTTCAACCAAGACTGCAGCCCCACCACAAAATCAGACCGTCTACAGATGGGCTTTAGACACACATCACTCTATAATTCCATTCTTCCTATGCATGTTTGCAGGAGACAATGCATTTCCTTTGCCCCTGACTGGAAGAGACTATAGGCTTTGGTGTATTCAACACTGAAAATTGCTTTATAGATGTACTATATGATTTTAAAACAGCATTGGTAACACTTGTATAGATCAAAATTATGCAATAGTTAACATAAACTAACACATTCACATCATATATTAATCTCGGTTATGGTTATTATCTACATACAGTATACACTACATACATATTTAACATTTCAATTCTAAATTATAACATTATTTCAAGCATTGTAATCTAATACTAAGTATAAATGATCTAACAATTTGTAATAAAATTAATTAAACATCAAATATGCAATAATAGTTGTAGTGGTAGTATGAACAACAAAAATAATATGATTAAATCTATGCTTTACAAAAGTACTTCCACTTTGCTTTGTCTGAAATGGTCTTGATCGCTGTGATGCCATCGGGGCTTTACCAGTAAGAAAAGGGCTTTTCCACCTCAGCTGAAATGTTTTCTCCTGTCTGATATCAAAGGAAGCTTGGCTCATCAGTAACTCGATGGATTTCCTCTCGCTGCCTGCTAAGTGAGAATATTTCGCAGTGTTCCTTCCCGTTGCGTCCTTGGCTGCCAGTGTTGAGTCTGCACTCACACAACCCCTGCACAGACTACAGATAAAAAGAGCTTCAGACTATTTTCTGCACTGACAAATCTCACTGTGGGAATGAGCACGGAGTCGTTTATCTTCTCCAGCCCCACGCAGGTGCATTACAACTAAATGAGATTAAGCATCGGCTCTAGAAAGAGAAAAACAACAGTCCGGGCACATTCATAAAAAGGTCATTGAAACGAGAAGATGAGATTCTCATGGTCGGTCATCATTAGGCATTGACTGAGAGCTAAAAAACATTAATCAAAATATTTGTGTATTACATACTGTATAATAAGCAGCATACGTATTTGTATTGGATATGCAGAGAACAAATAAGCAATGTAAACGTACACACTGAATTAACCACTCCTACAAGCATGGCAAACACAAAGCTGCACACAACGCTCCATCAAGCCAGGGGATCGACCCATATCAAAATAAAATCTGCCTCGTTCCTAAAAAACACGCACTGCTGCATCCATGCACCTGCTGCATATTTTAATATGAAATATTATAGATCCATTGTTGTGCATGTATTCACACTAGTAGATGTAAGAGCGCTTCATTGCTGATTAGTTCCATATAATATAGTACAAATGCATGACACTGAACAGTCCTGGCATAAAATCAGGGTTGGCAGGGAGGGTCATTCCTGACCTTTTATAAATGCAGTGAATGGCAGGTCACCACTTGCTTTTGACAGAACGTCAAAATACACACATTTAATGAGAATGGAATATAACTTGCTTTTTTTTAACTAGCACTGTGTTAAAGACATGAACAGATATAAGAGTACAATTTACAGTGAGCTGAATTTCAACCCCTTTGCATTGAACTTATATTATGTAAAATATCAATGATGACTTTTGACAGGATGACATTGTGTTTGACCTTTGGAAATGGCATTGTGTCTTACTTTTGCACTCCTTACTAATCTAGGGTAAATTTAAAAAACACATCTATATTGTTAGCGATGCAACACTGGGATATATATTTATAAATATATATAAACTTTTTTTTTTTCTTGTGACAGGATTTTTTTTTTTACAGTATACTGTTTATGCCACTAAAATATATAATGGTAAAATATAAACCCATTAAAGCTTTTTAATCTGTTTGTCCCAGTAAAATGTACAGGAATGAAACAAAGAAAACAATAAATGGCCACATGATCAATTTATAGTGCATCAAAATGCCTCTTCAGCAACAGTAGTCAATAATAATGTAAATACAGAGCACAGTGTCACCCACACAAAGACAAAAAACACCAGGCTACCACACAACACGAAAATAATGCAAGAAACATGAACTAAATAACCTATAAGACAACACAAAACACTCACAACACTACATAGCATATTACATAAATAAGAGGAAACTAACTTAAATTCTAAACAAATATGAAGGAAATTATGGAACTGCCTAATTCCCCATAAATAAATGATTGGTAAAATATATTTGTTTTACCAATAGAATATACACATTGTATTATACATTATAATCCACCTTTTTATTTTTACAATATTTAGCAGTGAAATTAAATATATATATTTTTAAACGTAGCATATTTTATTGTGTATAGGATATCGCATGGTAATAGTTCTGTCATCTCAATCAGTATGTATTTTCTATCAGTTTTTAAATTATTTTTTGTTCAAATCCCTAACATTTGTAGAACGTAAATCAGCATTATAATCAGACGCGTGTAGCGCAAGCGTGCGCTTCAGTCTAATTGATTCTAATGCAAGCGTTCTGGTTTTGACGCAACGCTGTCAAACAAGCTGCCGCTGTTATTTACTGTTTACTATCTTTCTGCTGTGGCTTGGATCAGGAGGTGGAGTGAATGAAATGCATTTTACACCAAAAAAGCACTCTTCTATAAATGAAAACATGACATTTGTTCAGACTTTAAAGGGTGTGTTCTGTCATGCATTAATCCAATCGCAGCAGGTCAAATAAAAAGATTACGGCTACTTACCGAAAATGATTTAAACGACTGTAGTCAAACTTTTAGCACGGTAGATTTATCCCTTGGCAAGAACCGAAGAGAGTCATATCAATAGTGTCCTTTCAGTTGTCTGTACCCATGACACGTCCGAGCTGAATCCCTGTGAACTCAAAGGTTCCTAAAAGGCGGATGAGACGCTCGGCTGCGCCTATCAGAGGTCGAGAGGAGGCGCGTCCCGATGGATCCACACACACACACACGCACGCACGCACGCACGCACGCACGCACGCAGGCAGGCAGGCACGCACGCACGCACACACACACACACCACACACACACACACACACACACACACACACACACACACACACACACACACACACACACACGACACTTTCCACACTGTACAAACCGTATGTGCGCACACC
The DNA here is from genome assembly GCA_027422405.1 of Ptychobarbus kaznakovi. Lineage (NCBI taxonomy): Eukaryota > Metazoa > Chordata > Actinopteri > Cypriniformes > Cyprinidae > Ptychobarbus > Ptychobarbus kaznakovi. The sequence continues at coordinate 17,701,781 of CM049804.1, read as the reverse complement.
TACCCTACACCTAAACTTAGCACAGGAGACACACCTCAAAAAAACTCACTCTGTACACACACATAAATCACCTTCTCCTTGTAATACACATACCCACACACCTCACACACACACACACACACACACACACACACACACACACACACACACACACACACACACACACACACACACACACACACGCACTTTCCATAGGCGTACTGTACAAACCGTATGTGCTATTGCCCTACACACACGCACGCACGCACGCACGTGTCCTCACGCACACACACACACACACACACACACACACACACACACACACGCACACACACACGCACGCACACACACACACACACACACACACACACACACACACACACACACACACACACACACACACACACACACACACACACACACACACACACACATGTTTGTTTCTGTGAATTGTGGGGACTTTCCACAGACTTCTATTAAATATCTGGTAAAGTAGATGAGTTAGCCTATAACTTATACGCTTTACATTATAAGCCATAATTAAATCCACTGCATCCATTTGTATCCTACTTTAAGATAAATCCATATTTCATCTGTCATGGAAAACATTCAGTCGATGGTTCTATTTTAAAGCCTTTTTGTGCGTAATATGCGCGCGAATTGACTTCTGCATCTGGTGCATAAAAACGCTGACAGCCAAACATGCCGTTTAGATTGACAGTTCACTAGTCTTTTCAGTTGGCCCTCTGCTGGTGATAAAACACAGTAAATGACTGTGAAATATCAAATCAAACACTTCCTCTCAGTGAATCAAAACCAAATAGCTTAATTGTTGACAAAAATAGATTTATAAATGATTATAAAGTGTATAACCACCTTGAACAAAACAAACCTTTGTCTAAAAAGTAAAAATATATGACACTTTCAGAGATTCCTCATTGGCTAAATAAATCTGCAACATTTTAAAAATGACTAAATATTATATTAAATTGACCTCAAAATCAATCTTCAGTGACCATGCATCAGTACATGATGACCTCTGGATCAGGAAAATTTTCCATATAATGGCAAACAAGCAATCAGGAAAATGCTTTGATTTAGTTTTGGTTTGTTGCTATTTACTGTTTTGGGAGAAACACTAAATAGGCCTCTTACCCTAGAGGAAAAGTACCATAAATCTAGGAAGATAACAGATCTATGGCCAGATAATTCACATTTACAGAAGTGATTCTGTAAGTAAAAAGAGCAGCGTAAGCGTATAATATCAAGCTCGAGCTACTGTCTTTGATGGCATCCAAGTCAGTATCTCCCGGGTCACATAAAACTGCAAGCAAACATTATTTGTGAGGACGAGTAAAAAGCTGTGCGGGGGGTGACCCGTAAAGCAGGGAGCATCACAGACCCCCTGTCACCACTGTGCCTTCGAGCAAGACCCTAAACCCCGGGTAGCTTCAAGAGGACTGTCTCTGTAATTAGTGCACAGTGAATCACTTTGATTAAAAGCGTCGACCTCACACATTACTATATCATGTATGCAACATGCCTTGCTTAACTTGTTATTAACTAATTGCGTGCTAAACCTCCAAATATTATATGCACTGATGCCATGAATAGGTTTTAAAATGCTCCACGCCTCCAAAATCCAAAATGTTTCCCCAAGGCAACAATTACCAACTTAAAGACAGAGAGCCTGATGAAATGTGACACGCGCTTGAGGAATGAAGTTATGTGGCATGCAGAAATCAGTAAAACAATAAAACAAGCTGGTGACACTTATAGGCAATTTTTTCTAAACTTAATTTTGAATAATTGATAATAAATTAAATGTTGTACATATTTTTATTTTAAATCATAAATATAATTTAAATAAACATAAATATTACTTAAATTAAATAGATATTAATAATCAAATCAAATAGACTAATTTACTTTTCCCTGTGTATAGCCTGCATGATATTGAATATTAAATACATAATGAAAAATGTAGTGTTTTGAAGACAACTGACTTCCTCTGGAAAAACTCTGAGGCCCTAAAAACATTAAGTTAAAGTGTAAATAAATCCATCGTAGCTACTTAAAAGCCTGTGTCTAAAGATCAACTTCAAAGCGGAGAATCTTTGCACAGGATGAGAGCTTGATTTGTGGCGAGCGGATTTCGACAGCAGTCTGCCGTTTTAGGGAAGTGCAGAGAGATTGATGGCAGGAGTAGATCATGAGGTGAGATCAGCCATGTAAATACAGTGTTTTCATGTGGTTTACTCACTGTACAACTCCTATGTCTCTGAAGGACACAATACACTCGATAAACAGACTCATATTAAAACAGATGTGAAATAGATGTTCAGAGTTTGCTCTGCAATACAAAATAATTCAAATTTGTCCTCCATCTCCACACATGAGTTTCCCGTCTGACAGGTTGAGATAGTGTCCACACAGCATGTCAGATATCACTGGAAAAGCCTGACGGGATGAAGGAAAGAGCATCAGCACCATGTACAAATTTTGTGCATGACTGGATTCCGCTTGAAGTTTAAATCTAAAATCAGCCGTTCAGCCATAATTACAACCTCCTCCTGTGGGGTCAGATTTCATGTAATGGAGGTGCAGGGTCTCGCTGGTATGCAGAGCCAAGAGATAAGGATAATTTTACTACAGGTGGAAATGAACAGCATGGATAGCAGAGTAAGAGGAGTTTATAAACACACTGGAGAAATAGAACCAAGGCAAATAGTTCAGTCTCGATTATTGGCATGCTTTTGGCATCATAATGCATGCTTACAAAAACATATAATTTGCATGTATGAGGGACATTATATCAAAGTGAATCAAATATATACTGTTTGTGTTCTGTAATGCACATAGCATGCAAAATCTGACCCTTTTTCAAACATAATGGTGTCTGTCCACCTTTTTTTACAACATAAGCTATTTTCTGTGAATAGGCAAAATTATTTGTGCTGTTTATGATTACAATAATAATGTCAAATTCCAGTTTGCATTATCAAGCATCATAACAGACTGTCTTTGTACAGCTAAAATAACTGAAAGGGGATGACACCGGAAGCCTCGCACATTAAAGTTACAAATGGCCTCATTCTTTAAAATGAGGTGGATAATCTCTTTATGGCAGCTGTGACAATTTTAAATGGTAACAGAATTAAACGAATGTGGGGTATTATGCAAGGCCCTGCTCAAGGGAAAAAGTCTGAGACTGTATAATGTTAATGCTCTCTTTAGTAAGACCACATAAATAATTCTAGGATTTGCTCTACAACTTCTCCATTCCACAATTTTGTCTGAAAATAGAGCTGCTATAAACACAAAGGAGAAGGTAAGAAACAGATTAAACTGCCATTGTCATGTCTGCCTCAGGCTGTACAGCTGCAAACCAACACCAGCAGTTATTCCAGGCCTGCATGCTCTCTGAGGAACATCTCATTTGTAGTTGTGTTGAGAATTTTTATAACTGAAAATCTACTTATCAAAGACAAAAAAACTAAACAAAAAACCACCCATGACATTCAACATTTGCCTAAGTGCCAAAGTCAAAAACACAATGATGAGTTGACTATTACTCATCACAGTCATGCTATGCTTTTTTTGTGCCTCCAGAAGGGAATAACACACCTGGTCTGTCCTCTTACCTGTCACCAGCCGTCTAGTTGATTTGGTTGGCATGCGAGAGGCACATAATCATCTCAAACTGAATGAACGGGTTGGCTTTGATGATGTGCATTACAGGGACAGTGGTGAAGGCATGACTGCCTCCGGCATACTTCCCTCATCCGTTCTGGTCTCTTCAAGGAGCACCGATCCTTCCTCACAACATGTCAATCATTTCTACAGAATGAGATAAATGCCCATCTGCAAAAGAGGATTTAGAGATGAAATGCTGGTAGCAATTCTGCATTCCTAATTCGAAAGACTTACACCACTTCTTTTTATTTTGCTTTCATCTAGTTATATCTCAAGACATTTGCTTTAGGCGGTTTTTGTTGTGCTCAGGTCATATACTCTTACATTACGTTGTAATTACAGTAAAGCATTAGTTTATCCAGAAATTTACAATTCTGCCATCATTTAGTCATTCATGCCACTATGAAACCCATAAGCATTTAGAACAAAAATTAAGACATTTTTAATATTCTTCTAACTTTCTGTCCATGTAATCAACATTTTCAAGCTTCAAAAAGTAAATAAAAGGCAGAGCAAAAGTATCCATATTAATCAAGTTAAATCCAAGTCTTCTGAAAAGACATTGGGCTGGTTGCATTAACCACTTAAACTAGTCTTAAAAAGTAATTCATTTAATTTGTTTTCTTCAAGACTCGTCATAACTTCTTAACGCTGGTTACAATGAATACTGATTACCTCTTGGCTAACAATTACGTTTTTGGTTTGGGAGGGATAATGAAAAGTTTAGCTGGATTCTATTTCTGGTCCTTAAATGTTTGGCGAGAGAGGGTCAACAGGGGCCAAGTATGTACTTTCCATCAGCCCCAAGTTATTTATTTTTCATGTTTAAAGGCAACACAGGGGGTTTAAGATCTCAGCAAGTCTTCAGACTTCACAGAAACTGCTCTTCACATGTGCTTAAAGATCACAGAGTGAGAAACACCTGTCCTCTCTCGTCAGCTGCACATCAACATTGTAGTCTCTACTTTTAGACCAGGCTACGGTTTTTGTACAAACTTTATTTGTTCTCTGAGATTATGTAGTTTATGATGTAGGTTAATCTCACTTTGTCTAAAGCAATTGCTTGTTACTTAATTTTTATTCAGACTTATTTCTTGTTATACCTCTGATTGCATGTTTAAGAATTTCACTTTATTATGCAGTGTTCATTTAAAGGGTCACAGGCCCATAACTAATGTCTCAGAATCATAAACAATGAGGTCCACTGCTCTGCAACCCATCAGAAGAACTTCTCGCTCATTGGTATTTTTATTATCCAATGACTAAGTGGCACTGAGGGTACAGAGCTGTTTTTGAGGTCTGGTTCGACCAGGTTTCAGAGAGGTCAGATCCTCATGGAGAACAAAATCCCTCTGGAAACACTGCTGGCTGCCAATTAGTGCAGTGATCTCTGGCCCTGCAGCGGAATGTTAAGCCCGGCTGGCCGTCACAGAGCATATACACAAGCGAACAATGCAGCCGGGTGACTCATTCAGATTACAGGACAGGCCCGATCCAATGATCAAATGCGGCCGGTGCTGTGTTGGGATTACCACAGAAGGCTTGTCCAAAGAGGGTATTTGTGTTCAAAGTACATTTCTTGTTCGTCAAGAGCCCTTGTAGTAGGGAAAGGCTTTTAGCATTGCATTTTCTTGTGTTTTTTTCACAATTTCATTCTAAGCATCTAAAGACGTAGAGTAACTGCCAAGCATTATTGGCCGGATTCCTGCAGTATAAATGAATGAATTTATGCCAAACTGATAAAAAAATAAAATAAAATGCCAGACGCTTTATTCAATTACAAAAATCAGTACAAAGATTAGGAAATCTCCATATTCTTCAGATAAGGTGCTATTGATTGCTTTTATTTCATTTGCTAAAAATGTATGTGCCCAGTGCAGCCAATCACAAGTCACTTACACAATTATTGAAGATGTCTGTGTGAGGAGACATCATCAATCACCAGACTTCAATGAAACACAAATGTACATGGCGCCACCATAAAACAAGAGCAGGAATGAAGGTTGTTCATTGTTTGAGAGTATCAAATGCCTCTCAGTAAATGAATGTTGCTTTTGTACTACCTTTGTGACGTAAACGTTTGCAGTCACTCTTATTACCAAATGCATCACTGGATAATCCAATAAATCATTAATTAAATCATGTCAATTTTCCTTTAAATGAATAAGAATGTATGAGGGGACTTTCCAATGAGCCCTGTATTCCTTTAAAATGAATGCTGGCATTTTATTGCAGGGAAACTGAAGAAAAAACATCATGATTACTGTATATATTAAAGATCATTACAATCCATCTTTTATCAAAATGTGTAATACAATGGTAAAAAATTATAAAATATTTCCTTAAATATAAATGACATTATCAGAAACAAATTTGAGTGAACATTCATATAAATTAGAAAATTAATCTTTAAAAATAGCTTAGGAAATAATTAATAATAATAATTTAAAAACCTAAGAATTGTAGTTTATTAGTATTTGTAAAATCTGATGATCATGTTCTCCAGCATGAGCATTTTCAAAATCTTGAGCTACAATGGATGCAAGAAAATCTGCACAAAATCTGTACATCATGTGTTCACATGATCAACAATATTACAGTTTGCTTACTGGATTAATGACCTAAAAATACATTAAAAACTGTAAATATTTCTTAAATGTATTATTCTTTTTATCCATAACATTTTCTTTCATTTTTTAAAAACATCCAATGCTAACCTTTGGACTCTACTGTGCAATAAAGCATACTGTTGAAGTTTTAATTAATTACAATGTCTTTTGGTTGGCTAACATTCTCACAGTAAGGCATCTGGATGGATAAGAGCCATGAGCTTTCGGTCTCCTCATCTGAACAGACTGGGTTCTGAATACTAAAGACACCGGCGGTGCAGATGAGAGCAGCAGCACTGATACTGTTTTTCTCAATGGGAGATTCTCCAAAGCCTGAAAGTGACAGACTCCAACTCCACGCCTAATAAAACCAGAACAAAGACAGCCAGCAGCCAGAGCAAACAGCACACACGGCGAGACAGTCAGCGGAGCAGGAACACACACACACACACACACACACACACACACACACACACACACACACACACACACACACACACACACACACACACACACACACACACACACACACACACACACACACACACACACACACACACACACACACACACACACACACACACACACACACACACACACACACACACACACACACACACACACACACACACACACACACACACACACACTAACTGCATAAGTCAGTGAAGCAGCTACACAGAAACAAAATCTCAATGCAACAATTTTAGAGGAAGAACCATATGTCATGTTTGCTTTAGAGAGAAAAAAAACCTCATTACTCCAGTCAGCAATGATATTAATGGTCCACGGCTTTGTGTCCCACACTGAGATCCTCTTGGGAATGTTTTTATTGTTCTCAGAGCTCTGGGGGGGAAGTTGCTCTTTTGTGCTGTTTGAGGTTCAGCTCCCTCCTCCAAATTTAAACCTGGGCATTCTCATGTGAAAAGACAGGAACTGTTCTCAGATCAGCGTGGCAGTAATTTTAAAAAGCTAGCCCTGCTGCTCATATACAAAAAGCACAGCGGTATGCTATAGATTAAAGAGATGAGAAACAGTTTACACACTCAATCAACCCAATGAACGTAAACAAGTCTATTTATCATAACTCACTTCAACCTTCATGGGAAGGAACACAGCCGCGCTGTAAGGTTTGCACATTAACATCTATTAAACAGTTCTAGAGCTAGGTTTTATACATATCGAATTTCCTGTCTATTAAATTTTTTATATGCAATGACTCTAGATTTTTGGTAATGTAAAAATGTACTAAATTTGCAATTCCAAAAATTATATATCAAAAAAGGTTGTTTATATGAGTTTTGATTACGTTTTTAAAGTTGTGATGACAAAGGTAGCAATCAGTATTTTGATTTCGAGTGAAATTATCGAATAAGAAAAGAAAAATGTAGGATGAGGACTCAATTCTATCTATCAGTTCTTGATTGGAAGAAGGCAAATCAGCTAAATGCAAACTTGCAGTAGGTTGTAGGTCGGTGGTGTGATTTCTGACATTTTGATAAAAAATTATGAGGTTAAAAAATGTAAACATGAACAGATGAATTGCTCACAATAAGATAAATAAAATATATTTAGAAAACAGAGTGAATTTTTTATCTAATGCCAGCTGTAAGGTAAATATTAGTTGCATAATACCAACATAGAATATCTGTGCATGGACACCTTACGATTAGTTAAATATGGTCACGTTTTTATTTCTATAGTTTTTTTGGGACAGCAAAACATGACAGCATTTGCAATAGTCAAGCCAGAATATTTCTACATTTACTTAATTTTAATGAGTTATTCGGTGCTTTTACGTGATGCAGGTCCATTTTCTTAAAGCACTGATATGTATGCAGCAATCCAGATCTCTTTTAGAAACATTCACACCATTTAGAAAACTAGAACAACACATCCCGCGTCCTCTCATTGCTGTGCTCGGCCTGTGTGACAGAATCTGGGACCAGAGCCACAGGACCATCCCACATAGAGACTGCTAATGCTCAGTGTGTGAGCCTTAATTTGCTCAATACAAATCCAGTGAGGCAGCACAAGTCAATTCCACTGCTTTAATTGCTAAATGCTGTTTTGCAACCAGTCTGGTTCTCTGTCCTATTTAGCACGTCATTAGTAAGCAGTCATCACAAGCGGTACTAGTCCATTGACAGACCTTCCTGACACAGCAGCTTCCTGTGCACACAGTTCCTCCACCACTGGCCGACTGGCCGTCTCCTCACCGAATCCACCAAAGAGCCATGGTTTGGCTGATTTGCATAGTCGAGTTGCCACTACACCATTTGGCCACTCCAAGTCATTGTGTTTTCTAAAAGAATAAATTACAAGTAACGTCTAAGTCACATATTTCATTATATTATTGTAGATTATTCAGAGTCCAACTGTTTTTGAAGGGAGCATCCAAGTGTGAAATTGACTTATATTACAGCTCCAGACAGTCACAAGTGAGTGATCTTCTTCTTCTTGTGGTGCATTAACCAATCAGCCAAGCCATGATGTAATTTTTCCCGTGGCTCCAAGCTGATTAGTCACTGATCAGTCATGAGAACATCTGTGAGCCCATCAGCAAAGATGGCAAATCACATTTTCCAGAGAATCCTGCAGCATCCTGCCATTGAGATGAATGGGAATGCTAACTTTCTCCTGCATGATATTACCGTGGCCTTAATGAAAACATCCATCGGACTTTGTCTCAATGATTTGCAGCGCTGTTCATATCCGAACAGGTTTTTATGATTGAGGATCACAATGGTAGCAGTCCCATGAGAACTGGGACCAGCAGGATCACACAATCCCAGATGCTGAAAGTGGGTGCTGCTGAGCTGTGGGTTTGTCTCTGGGCAAACACTGCATTACTGTGATTGGTCGGCAGCTCTACGTTACAAACCATCCCTTCACAGCAAGATATGCACTCCTGCAAGACATAACACATTTTGATATAAGATATATTTTTTCGTATGAGTGGAATAATGCGTATGTGAACACTCACATGGTGTGTATTTTTGTGATGTCTACAGCCAGCTAACTGGCATTCTTCACGCACAGCACATCTTTTGGTAACAAACTTCGTCTTTCCATGATGGTTGAAGTGGTGTATTGTCATACAAAATTGAGTATCTATAAATGAAGAAACAGGTTGTTAGGAATGTAAAAGTATATTGCTTTAAAAAGTAAATCTAGAGATAACTGTGAAGATCTGAGAGCGGTGGGTTTGTGTTTAGTAAACTCACTCTGAGGACACCACACATCTTCTGCCCAGCGGTTACAGCTGTAGTTGTCTAAGGCCTGTTCACATGTGAAGCACTTGAAACTCTTAGGGTACGGGGTGGCTGCACAGACATGAACCCTGTGTTATAGTACCGCTATAAAGTCATTGGAAGTTAACAAAATGTACTGGAATAAACAAACTCACCTTCTACAGCAGGCGTGATATTGTAGAAGTCAATGCTGTCACTTGTCACCAAATCAACAAGAAGCTGGACGAGAACAGTGGCTAAGGCCAGATCTGCTGCCATGTTTAAAACACTGATAGTGACTCCTAAAATAAACAGTCGAAGATAAAGTTTTAGTCTCTGAACACCTGACTTCCTCTTCTCCTAATATATATTTTGTTATGCACCTCAATATTATAATTATTGGCATAGACTGGGCAAATACACACAACTTCTAATGCTTAAGTATGATGAACAGGAACCCTTTTCTTAACAGCAGGTTACAACGTAAAGAGCAGATACATATTTATATGATGAGCTTTTAATAAAAACAATAAAACATTTTATATAGATAATATATGTAAAATATACTTTTTTGTTACAAAAGTATTTTATATACAATACAATTTTAGCATTGATACAGCTGTAAGATAACATTCCTATTCATAGATATCCATCATTATTTCTTTTAAAGGGATAGTTCACCCAAAAATTAATCCGAGAGCTTTCTGACCCTCTATAGACAGCAACACAACTACCACGTTCAAGGCCAAGAAAGGTAGTAAGAACATCATTAAAACAGTCCATGTGACATCAGTGGTTCAACTGTAATGTTATGAAGCTGCGAGAATGCTTTTAAAAAAAAGAGACTTTATTCAACAATTTCTTCTCTTCCGTTTCAGTCTTTGATGCACGTTCATGGGAGCTGTGTTGCATTTCTGTCTATGCAGGGTCAGAAAGGTCTCAGATTTCATCAAAACTATCTTAATTTGTGGTCTGAAGATGAACAAAGGTCTTACGGGTTTGGAACGACATGAGGGTGAGTAATTAATGACATACTTTTCATTTTTAGGTGAACTATCCCATAAACAGAATAATGACAAATCACAAATGCCTAAATAACAGAACAGAATTAGAGGTGATGGATGGATTCACACATTACTTGCTGTAATTACAGCAAAGGCTCATACTCTGAAGAAGTACAACCTATGAATTCTAATCATCCAAACAGCATTCGCTTCATGCATTATTCAATTTACTGAATGCGCTAGATTCACTAATACGTCCATTTGCATACTTCATAGCCCTCTGGTACTTCAGTTGCAAGTTCCTACATTTTTAAGCAGGAAACCAAAATCCAGCCTTATAACTGATGACGAGGGACTAAAGTCCCCATCCACGTCTTCCGCCCACATATTTGAAATGTCTTGCACCTGCCCCTTGTATTTTAAAGAAGCAGTAATGGTGACCTCAGAGGTTAATGATTAAGCTGAACACATTCTCTGAGGACATTAACATGCTCTAGTGCTTGTTTCCATCAGTGTTCAGTTACACAGCATTGACAATCTCACTGTGTGTGATGGACGTTAGCTTACTGCGTAACTTATTTCCTGTCTGAATAAACACGAGAGTGCATCAGCGAAACATGCTGTGAGCAAGTTCTTTATATACATTCACAATCTGGAAAATAAAGTTTAAATGTAATCTTTCAATTGATTTAAATCAAGCACACAGCATCAGTTTAGTACACAGAAATCCACAGGCTCTGCTTCATCTGTAGACAGCATATGGTTTAAAAGCAAACAGATGAGTGTCATTAATCTTGTGGCAGTGACAATCTACTCCTAAGGAGAGTAGCTGAGTAAAGAGAGATCACACATATACAATGACTGACAGCACAACAGCAATCAGCTCCTCTGACCCAGAGGTTAAAACTCACACGGGCCTGCAGTCTGAAGCCTTTCAGCTCTAGACGTAAGTGTTCATAGGTCACAAACCAGCCAGGGCACATGTAGGGACTTAAAAGCAGTTCATTAAGAGTGAAGAGCATAAAATGGCCATTTGCATGCATCTTTATTTTGGCATATTAATGCTGAATACAAAACCACACAAACATGCGCTCATTCTTACATAAACAAAGGCTGCACTCTGAAACATGGCGGGATTTTAGATCAAAACCGTAGTCTAGTTTGATATTTAAATGCATTCTTTGAAAGTAAATGTCTTTAAGTGAAATGAAATGTGATGTAAATGAGTTCTAGGCCAGTGCTGTCTGACTGGTTTGAGAACTTCAGAGGCCTGTTGATTGCTTCAGTGATCCGTGAAGCCACCTGAATAACCAAGACTTTTAACAAAGCAATTAAACATCTGTGAGACTCTATCTTAGTTATAATTAATATATAGAATTTACAGAAACTGATGCCTTACTAAAAACACATACTATAAAATAGCCTACTTATCCAATACAAATGTGAAATAATATAACGCAAAACATACCTTATTCACACAAAATAATGTTTACACAAAACATGCATCAATTTGAAAATCTAAATACACAAAAAACAAACAAAGACTTACCTTTTGTCTGTATGGACAGCGAATAGGTTTAACAGGCCAAGTAGACAGATTCCCTGATAACTATCCAGAGGATCCTGTCTTGACTGAGACTTTCAACGGAAATGGAAAAGGAAAGAGAATGTTTAGAAGTCATTTTCCATTTCAGCTCTCTCTCACAACAACAGAAAAGAAACCACCGACCCCAACCTCCTGACAACCCCCGCTTCTGATTGGACAGCAGGTGCATTGTGGGGGCGGAGCCTCTAGCCATTGTATGAAGCCAACAGTGTGGTGTCAAGCCAGTCTAGCCCATGTAATTAGCATTCACACAAACACACTTAGCACACACCCCATCCCCATAACATCTGGAACACCCAGAACACAACACTCTGCTAGATTAACTGCACTTTGCTTTATACACTACATGAGTGAATCGTGTATTGATTTTTAATAAAGCTGATCAATACTAAAACCCACTAATGATATGAGGTACTTGATGATCTTTGGGGGTTTGTGCAGTCAATTGCTTTATTACATTGAAATCTATAGCAGTGGGATTCAATTTATTCACTCTATTGTAAAAAATATTATTGAGGATCTTACTTGGTAAGTACAGTACATACAATTTAAAATAACTTTTCTATTTTTTTTTTTTTATTTTCAGCAGCCATTATTTTTACTTTTCAGCAGCCTTTACTCTAGTTTCAGTGTCGCATAATGTAAAGTATTAAAACATTTATAAGTACTAATAAAAAAAAAAAAACCTGACCCCAAACTTCAATGGTAGTGTACTTAGAGAGGTGGTTATTTATCGTATCATAAATAAAGCTTTTTATTTCAGAACCAAGCATTTCCATGTTTAAACCTTCTGTCATGCACTTGCATGGTGAAGAAAATAAACTGTTGAATTTGAGCCAGTACTGCTAACACATGGAAATGAGCAGTGATCACCAATTATTTCTGTCTTTTTTCACCGTTGTGGCATTATGTAGGTTATTTAGGCTTTAGTTCCTCGAGGGGAATTTACCTACTGTGATATACTTCGAACGAATTACAAATTAAATTATATCTTTGATTTAATTGAATTACATTGATTGAATTATAAACCGTTTTTAGTTTGCAACAAAAGTGAATCTACAATTTGACCTACTGTGAGCAGCACCAATAGTTAGCAGTACACTATGTGTTATTCCTCTATGGAGAGCTGCCATTGAAAGATGAGATCAGCAGCGCGTGAAGTGAGGAAAAGACTGCTGAGTGTACAAATCACATCAACACCACAATAACAGGAAATACAGGAGGCTTCATACTGTAGGTTACCACTGACTCTCTGATATAATATGAATTTCATGTACTTTGTAAAATATATGGTCTTCTGCCAGTCCCCATAAAAAAACTGCATGTGGAATATCAAAGAAATATGATACAGCATTGCTCATATGATATCTTGAGTTCTAACTGTCCCTCACGGCTGTCACAGTAAATATACAGCTGTGAAATCTTCAAGTCTTGTGTAAATATCACACCACAGTAAGTTTTAGTGCATCCTTTGAGCTTTATACAAGCCTGATGTGCTGACAGGGTTAGAATTACAGGAATGTTCCCAGACTAACCAGAGCTTTTAAAAATCCCTCAAATTAATGGTGGATTATCCTTTGAATATCCAAATAAAACACTGGTGATATTCTCAAATACATTCCGGAATATTTCACGACTGCCTTTTGGCCATAGACAGTTTGGTTTTTCCCATTTTTGTCTTTCAGTGAAGGTTTAACGCTTTATGCCATGGCACTATTTCTATAAAAATAAGAAATGGTTCTTTAAACACATTTTAGTGGAGAATGCAAATCACCCACAGTGACCATTTCAAAACAAAGAGGATGGGAAAGGAACGAATCAAGGACAAATTGTCATGACTTCAGGGACTTTGTTCAGTTAGTCTTAGAATTAGTCAATTCACTAGTTTTCGTGAGCCAGAAAATAAATAAAAATGTAATTATATGGAGCTTTTCAAAATGTAATTTTCAGTACTTGCAATGCCAAAACAAGAGGTACAGTATATGTCCAGGAATACTATATTGCTCTGTCAGCTCTTTTACTGGAAGACATTGCTGACAGATTTACTACTTTGTTTTGGAACCAGCAGATTTCTGTCTTTTGACAGAGAAAAACAGGACACATGACATGCTCTTCTATAGGTGTTGATGGTCCCGCCCTTCTCAAGGGCCAGGAGGGCATTTCTGATGGCCTGAGGGCCGGTGGATCCATTTCATTATATTATACAGTGCTCTATTTTTGCTTCTTTGAGGTTACAGTTGAAAAAAGAGGAATGTGAAGAAACTGGGGAAGAAAAAAATGCCTAACGTACACATGATGTCACATGAAATATAATCTTAAAGGCTAATCTTCAGATGTACTGTACCAATCCAGAAATAATTTACTGGCTTTTTGTACTATGATTGGCATGATTTAATGCTCCTCAATAACCTTCTCGTAAATGTGATCCTAAGTCTAGCAATTTAAAAACAATTTGTCTGAACATGAAGATAAAAAGAAGAAAACATTCCCACAGTTCACTTGGAGGCACCTGCATAGGTACGGCCCAGATCCTGACCATTCAGGTGAAAAACACTTAAACCCACATGTCATGTCTCTTGAAATATGTCAAAACTGAGAGCTTAGCATGACTTAGAAAAATAAGCTTTAAAGACCTAAGACCCCTACAGGACACAGAGGAATCAAATTTCTGTTGGAATATGGGTAGAAAGAGACATCAAAGCTATATTTATAAGACCTCCATGTTGCTCAGAGCACAGTAACACTGGCAGAATTTCAAGTACGCCACACTCAAGTGTGTGTATATTTACCAAGCTCATGAATCACCATGGCATAGCAACAATGAAAGAACAATTCAAACATTCAAATGTTCCAGTTACCTGAGATTTCCTGTTGAGATCCTCAAATGGGCAAACACTTCCAATTTAAACCACTTTCCTCCTTAAGAAACAGCTGATAAAAAAGGAAAAACAATTAGAGTAACCACACAATTAAATCCATCTATCTAGACTGCTTACTTGACAAACATCTTCATTTCCTCTCTGGACTGAAAGAGTCCAGGAATTGTCTCAATCTCACCACATTTGTATCTCCTTTGTCTTCCATTGGTCAGTGACTGGTTAGGTATGTGAGCCCACCTTCACAGGAAGACAGACGGTCATAAACACCCCAGGTCAAGGATATAAACTCAAGGGGGCTTTGTGTCTCCTTTTATTGCTCATTTGTGATTGGTGCCTTTCCCACTCATTTATCAATGCTGACCAGCACACAGACATGTAGGTTGTAAAACATAAAGGCCCTGAGGACAATACAACACAACTAAAAAAGGGGGGCTATTAGTACTATTGTCCTATTAGTAGGACTTGCAGTCATTTTTTTTTATAAAAACTATTTTTGCTTCACATTTAAGTAATATTTTAGGGTATATTACTGTATAATATTTATTCATATGACTACATATCAGTGTATTTTATTTTTAAAAACTTATTTATATTCTAAAGTCACTCTAAATAAAAAATCTAACTCACAACTGCATTTGAACTCACACAAAATGAAACAAACCAAAAAATAAAAATAAATTAAAGGAGCGTCTAAAATAATTAGTGCTGAGTAGAAAATAAAGAAAATGAGCAGATCGTTGTATTCCGGTCTTTATTTGTTCTTATCAAATGAGTTGTCAGGGAAGGATGTAGGCTAAAAGCTTAAATCTATTACGGACTTGTATAATATTTTCCATCAACAGATCAACATCAGACTGGCAATTGTTCATCGTTATATAAAACTGGCATGTAAAGATTCCATTATATCCTTCAGGCTATGTCATGTGGATAACGGAGGTGACGTATGGTAATAAATTCAGTATAATGCCTTTCTGTTATCCGATCAGGTCTAGTCGTGCCTAAGTGAGATTTGTGTGGAAAATCCCTGAGGTGTGTATTTATGTGTATGTGAAGATGAGGGTCATGGTAAGTTAGGATATAAAAAGCAGCTTCCAGTGGATCATTTTCACTTGTGTCATGGCATTTCATCTGAACTGAAAACAGTAGGGAAGACCAGGACTAGTTCTTACACATTTAGTGAATATTTCTAAAGATTTTAGTCTTAATTTTTAAGTTGAAGTCAATTTCTGCTTAGGGACGTACCTTAATATCCTGACTACAAAAAGCCATCGAACATTTCTTCTGTTGCTGTCCTGGAAAAAAAAGATATAAATCAGTCAGTAATTTGCCGTTGGCAAAATATAAACAATTAAGGGTTAGTTCACACAAAAATTTAAATTGTCCTGTTATTTACTCACCCTCAAGGCATCCTAGGTGTGTATGACTTTCTTCTTTCAGATGAATCCAATCGGAGTAATATTCAAAACTGTCCTGGCTCTTCTAAGCTCTATCATTGCAGTCAGCGGGTGTTTCTGTTGCACAGTCCAAAACACGTCAAATAAAGTGCGCAAATCCACAAAAAACATGCCAATGATGAATAAAGGCCTCCTGTTGTGAATCCATGTATTTTTGTAAGATAAATATCCATATTTCAAACGTAATAAACACTTTTCTCTCATTTTCGGTATCTGTTGTGTGCAGAAGTTGTTCCGGCGGATGACGTAGGACGTTGGCGTTGCGTGATTAGTGACGAGCGAGGGGCACGAATTAGAAGCACAAAACGAGGATTTGTAAAGAAAAATGTCGGAGGATTTCGATATAAGCCAAGAGGAGACTGGTTTTCTTTGGTAAAGTAAGGAAATGTTGCTTCTTTTGCTGCTATAAAACGTAGTTTTTTGCAAGACTCGCGCGCATGCGCTGCGCCGGCGTCCTACATCACCCACCTACGTCTCTCGCATACATATCTATGGCCTATCTCGCGAACGCGAATACAAAAGATAATGGAAGTTACACAAAACTGTTTATATCGTTTTAAATATGGATTTTTTTAAACAAAAAACACATCGATTTGCACAACAGATGGCTTTTATTCACCCCCCGGAGCCGTGTGAGGCATGGTTTTTTTGTGGATTCGCGCACTTTATTTGACGTGTTTTGGACTGTGCAACAGAAACACTCGCTGACTGCAATGATAGAGCTTAGAAGAGCCATGACAATTTTGAATATTACTCCGATTGGATTCATCTGAAAGAAGAAAGTCATATACACCTTGGATGCCTTGAGTGGGAGTAAAACATGGACTAATTTAAATTTTTGGGTGAACACTGAACAGCAAAAAAGTTAAATATTTGAAAAAAACAACTATAATACATTAATTATATACTTAAATCAATTATGTATATATTCCAACATTAAATATGTGGCAACTTCTTTCAACAACTGATATTTATGAACATCATTCAGAATACTGCTTTTGTGACAACTTCCTAGTTGTTTGAACTAGCTGCGACTTGCTGTTCAGTTTACTTAAATAATAATTATTAACTTAACAAATCTATAAACTTCCAATGATTATAGAAAATGTAAATTTGATAATATATTGGCTAACAAAGGCAAATTCTCATATAATGAAAGGATATATGTGACCCTGGACCACAAAACCAGTCTTAAGTGTCATTTTTTCGAAATTGAGATTTATACACAATCTGAAAGCTGAATAAACAAGCTTTCCATTGATGTATGGTTTATTAGGATCGGACAATATTTGGCCGAGATACAACTATTTGAATATCTGGAATCTGAGGGTGCAAAAAAATCTAAATATTGAGAAAATCACATTTAAAGTTGTCCAAATGAAGTCCATAGCAATGCATATTACTAATAAAAATGAAGTTTTGATATATTTATGGTAAGAAATTAGCAAAATAACTTCATGGAACATGATCTTTACTTAATATCCTAATGATTTTTGGCATAAAAGAAAAATTGATAATTTTGACACATACAATGTATTTTTGGCTATTGCTACAAATATACCCCAGCGACTTAAGACTGGTTTTGGGGTTCAGGGTCACATATTATCAAGGCAATTTTTAAAATCTGACATAAACTACTGCTCAGATGTTTCGATAAGTCGATAAGATGCAGATAACATCTAAAAGATCAGAGGAGTGAGCCACACCGTTTGACACCTGCACTGAACCAGGAAAAAGGTTTCAGAAAGGGAAGCTGAACGTCTGCTTCCACAGCAATTTTAAGGGCTCAACGGCCACCCTGGTAAAATTACACACTTCTCATATTTCGCGTTAAATTTCTTTGTGGGCCCTTTCCCATGTATTGATTACTTTTTGGTACGTGACACCTAAAAGCAGCTTAGAAAGCTTTTAAGAAATTCTAAGAATGTGCATTTGGTGTCTCAACCTATTCTAGCGGACCTAGCCCTTCATTAGTCCATCCAAGTTAAAATTAGGGTCTTTCTAAAGGAACACTTTTAAAAGTCCATCATGAACTGAGAAGCAAATTGGTCTTCAGTCCCAAAGGCTTTTAGATCATTTAGACCAACAGCCTTCCATAATTTACATAAATATTGTTTAAATCTTCACTTTGAGAACAATTTATAACAATCTTATGGTAACCAGCGCATAACAAATGTGTATAGCTTATCTGTGCATGCAAAAGCAGAAGTATCCCTTCCCAAGGTTGTTGAGAAAGGAACCCTTGAGTGTCAGCCTCTCTCATTACATGGGGGTGAGAGACCAGGGTCTGTTTAATTGGCCAACTGATTACAGCACATACGCTCTTTCGCTCCCCCCGTTCTCCAGCAGACTCTCAGAAGCCTTCCTGTTCTCTGGCCTGCAGTTTCAGAAAGATCAGAGCCCCGCAACAAGGGCTTCCTTTGTGTGCTTCACTGGGCTGAGAAATGGAGATGAGTTTGTTCATTTGCCTCTGAGGCCACAGTGAGGGCTGGATGGAGCCCTGGGAGAACCGTGGGCTCAGATATCACTAACGGCAGGTGAAGCATACGGCTCTGAACTGATATCTAACTGGATGAGATCTGGCAAAATCCAGCATGAACGTAGATGTTCAAATTATTTGGCTTACACTGCTGGAGCCAAGAAAGTTCTTAAGGTTTATAACATCGATCACACTTAATTTTAAGGTTGAGTTCTCCCTATTAACTGCGACTTTTCCCTTAATAAACTCCTAATTACTGCTTATTAATAGTTAGTAAGGTAGTTGTTAAGTTTAGGTATTAGATAAGGATGTAGAATATGGTCATGCAGAATATGTGCTTTATAAGTACTAATAAACAGTCAATATGCATGCTAATAAGCAAGTCTCTATACTAAAGTGTTACCATAACATTTTTATACACACAAACTTCAACCCCAATTGCAGAGAAGTTGGGACATTTAGTAAAATCCAATAAAATCAAGAATCATTGATTTGTTCATTCTCTTTAACTTTTATATAATTGACAAAAGTACAAACAAATTATTTGACAAAGTTTTCACTTACCAACTTAAATGTATTTTGTAAATATGAACAAATTTATATTTTGATGGCTGCAACACACTCCCAAAAAGTTGGGACAGAGTCATGTTTAACAATGTCACATCAACCTTCCTTTTAATTACAATGTTTCATTGTTTGGGAATTTAGGATACTAATTGTTAAAGTTTTGCAAGCAAAATTATTGTTCAGTCTCGCTTGTGACTTCAGCAGCTCAGGTTTTCTGCCTTGCACTACATGTACTGTGATTTCTCTGGATTCCCTGAATCTTTCCACAATATTATGTATAGTACTGGGTGAAATACCTAAGTTCTTTGCAATTTTGAATTGTAAAATGCGATTTTTGTGATTTTGTAAAATGCAATTTTTGTTTGACACTTCTCTCATGAAATTTGGCACAAAGTGATGAGCCATGATCCAGCTTTGCTTGCAAAGACTGATATGCTCCTTTTATACCTAAACATGATACCCTCACCTATTCCCAATCCACCTGCTTACTGTGAACTGTTTCAAAACAATTTAACGTGGATATTCTATAACCTTTTCACTTTTATTTTGCCTCTGTCCCAACTTTTTGGGAGTGTGTTGCAGCCATCAAAATCAAAATTGTTCATATTTACAAAATACATTTACTTTGGAAATCTTTTCTTTGTACTTTTGTCAATTATATAAAGATTAAAGAGAATGAACAAATCACAGATCCTTGATTTTACTAAATGGCCCAACTTCTCTGGAATTTGGGTTGTAGATGATTTATGATTAAATTTTAAAAGAATAGCTGTTTCAAAGCCGGTCCAATCTTCATTGTGTAATATTAAGGTGTAGCTCTTAAGGATATTGACAGATTCATAATAATTATTTAAATTCTTGCAGTTATGTGTCGTATGAGTTTTTACAGCAGAACATTATGGAAATATATGAATGCACATATACTTGCTTGATGTACTTGCATAAACATACTTGCTTGAGAACAAACTTCAATGGTTCTTGAGTGCCATGCAAGCGTGTTTGAGCTTCTGTTTACCATATTTGATGTACTTTATGTGTGTGTGTTAATCAATTATTATATGCGAGTATAAAACTAAATTACATCTGTTCATCATATTAAGTGACCATGTCTCTTCGATTAAACCATTGATCCACTTTTACGATTTCTTAACTTTTTGAAGTGTGAAAATATTAATTCATATTATTATTAGACGTTATATGGATGGACAAAAATGATGACAATATATAAAAAAAATCACAATTTCTATTCTGAAAAAGAATGTAAGTCTTATGGATTTAGAACAAAACATGAAAAATAAATAATGACCGAATTTTCATTTTTGACTGAATTAACTTTTAAATAATCTCTTATTTTATTCAGAACAATTCTTTATGTTGCATTTTGATTAGTCTAAGGCCAGAGTTTTCAACCAGACTTTTATTCCAAAAACAACTGAAAAATGTGCTTTAAATATGGTCTATTCACTGACTCAATAATTAGTAAACAAAAGGGGGAAAAGGAGCAAGTGTTGCCAAAGAAAGACATGAACAAAATAAAGGTGAAGCTGACTAAAATAGTCACAACTCAACCTGACCCCACAGAAGATGACATTCACTGACATCCTAAACTACTAGAGTAAACAAAGGTAAATGAGTCTATGTCCCTTATTCACACCCCAGCACAATAACTGATACACACAGCAATGAAGGTAGAGGGCCAAGCCTCCACACAACAGTAGGTTTAAAGCTCACAAAATAGATTGTAAAAAAAACTGGCCAGCAAAAGGGCCTAAAAATATGTTTAGTCTTGTTCTTTTTATTTGAAAAAAACCCTTTGGAACAGGTACAGTATACAGTGTGTTTGGTTATCATGAAGAGATAGCTGGCAGTTGTTGGCAATGAATGGCAGAAAGAGTAATCAGGAGATTTGCAGAGAAACAGATACGCCCCAAAGGGCGTAAAACTTCACTTTCCTAAAATGTGCTGCTTTTGTAATCACTAAGATATGAATTAATGTACTTCTTTTTGCATTTGCTAACCATTAATCTACACAATCCTTTCTGCAAACATTGAAATTTAGTTATAATCTGAGAAGTTAAATTTAACATAAGTGCTAATAATTGGGTGTAAATGAGTAATTCATGGGACTGAATAATTAGATTTTGTCAAAAGCTGCTAATCACTCTTCTAGAACGTTTCTATTCATGCTTAATTAAGCGGTCAGAGTGCTTCATCTAAAAACACACTGGGTTCAGAAGCCCAGACTTAAGTGCCTATTACTCTGGCCACTGCTTTCGACGCATCTGATTTGTGGGCGTGCGGATCTAATCTCCTGAGATGATGAGAGATTGGGTTCTTTTCCAAAGGGCTCTCGTCAAGTTAAGATTAAATAGACCCTTTAGCTGTCTCACCTGGGACTGTGGCCAAGGTAACTGAATAGAGATGCCTGGACATTTATTCTGTGTGAGAGTCTCTCTGCATTCTCAGGATCTGATGAGGATTACAGTGCTCTTATTATTGAAGAGAGCAATGAGATGGAATGCAGACTGTGCAAAGTGCCATAATACTGCAGAGGTCATGAGCAGTTTACCTGAAGAATGAGAAAAAGGTGGAAAAACAGCAGAATAATGTGGGATGCCCTGAACTGCAGACTGCGACTGTTGGCTTAACAAGATCCTGTTATAAATGACAATTTGTGCTCAAACTACAAAAACAAAATACAACAATTTGCACGTAGTGCCTAGTTTAAGAAATTAAATAAATAAACAAAATAGATATTGAACCAAAATAAACTTCAAATATATATATACTGATATATCTATGCAAACATGTTTCTCATCCATGACCCTGGGGACCTCTATTGTTATCATGACCTTGAGGGCAAGAGCAGGTGACCTTTCCCGGTCATTCTTTCTACTTAGTTAAACAGACACATGTGATAGTTTGAAAATTATATTTGCAGCTAATGTTGCAGATCACACAGGCCCTCGGGTCAGGCTTATCTCCACGCCTGACCATCCCAGTCATTCAAGAGGGGCGCACTCACCTGAGCCAAAGCACATTCACTGTTTTTGCTTTTCCATTTTTTGTTTAGTTTGTTTTGTTCTGGAGCACAAACAGAATTGGTATCTGCAGGATGTAATCATAGAGCAGAATAGTAACTACTACAATCTACCTCTTTAAACCTGAATGTATTGGTCTAAACATGTCCACAGTCAGGCAAGGCCTGTCAGAGTAGAATACACAAAAAATACAAGTCAGAACCTTTCTATGAACTGAAACGACATCTTTACATCATTCCTTGAGTTAGAACATGACACAGAGTCATGTGATACCAGTCAAGAGCATGCACTTTAAGGTTTGATGAAGACCCACTTGTGAGCTCTGAGCTGCCTCTCAAGTCAACTGTAAAGAGCTGATATTCATGACTCACTCTAATGATAGACCGCAGTAATATAGCTGAGCTCTAAGCTATCGTAAGCATCACTTCAGGGAGTAAAACAACCCTGTGTTTAAAGTACACCCAAACACCTATTAAACAAAAAGTAACTCCGCAAGTCATCCATAAAGGAACAAAACCGCTCAAAAATGTGGAAAAACATGAGCATCCAAAACAAATAATTCTCCTGAATTATGTTGAAATTACAGTATCTTTGCAATACAAACTTGAAAAGAAGTAGTTTGGCATCGAGCACAATGCCGTGTAAGTCAGTCAACAGCAGCTGCGACCCCTAAGATCATCAAGCCTTCGTGCCATCTGTCCACAGCAACAACGGTCCTTCTGAATCAAAGAGGGCAAGCCAACAAGGCTCTTACTCTCTATGCAAGTGATAAAACGTAATCGGTGTGCTATGCAGCCCCTCTTAAAATTCCACAGTAATTGCAAAGGTCTGAATCAGGACCAAAACAGTCATGTGGCTTTGATCAAAACAATTTTATGTAGAACATCCCAAGCAAAGTATCGACTAACAATTTAAGACAAGGACCCAACTGAATTGATGCTGCATGGAAATGGCATTCTTACAATTACTTAGACACCATCTCTTTAAATTATAATTAGTTTGCTAAATATTTTAAATAAAAAATAGTGTATTCTATAGTCATTGGAAATACCGCAAGCGGAGTTCAGTTATCACTAGAATATTGCACTCCTCTCAGCCAATCAGATTGGAGGACCAGACAGAACCGTTGTTGTTCGATTTGTTTATATGTGAATATATAAAACAATTATATAAATGATTTATATTTGCACAGAAGACAAATAAACAAACAAGTACAGAAAACACAATAAAAATACTAATAGTATTAAATAACACTGATATATTCAAGGAATAAGGAAACTATATTAATGCTTTTTTCTGTCTACACAAAGTAGAGCTAAATGTGTTACAAATGCCACAAGCTAAATTACACACAAGGTTTTCGCAGAGATTAAATAAGCGAGAGAGAACCCTTCAGTCTTTGGGTTTAGTGATGCATAGTACAAACCAGGGTTTGAATGACAGGACGTGACCGGTTCATCTCTATCTTGTGGGCTCCTCAACACACTGTTAATGACAGTCTGACTCTCGATTGCACAGATACATGGCAGCTGACAGCAGAATCTGATCCCCGGGTAAGACTGAGCTTTCACTGACAGACTAATGGAAGCTCTCTCGTAGCCAGGGAGAGAGCCTCAGTGATATCTCGAGGAGCTGAGGGCCACATCAAAGACAACAATCCTGCCTGTGATCTGCTAGTGTCCTCCAGTTCTACATGAGAGCGGAGATGAGTGACGGCTGAGGTAAGAAGAGAGGAGGGGCTCACGATCACTTGGGCACTTCCCTTTGAGAAATTACACATGCATAGGACAATGTAGTGGAAGTGAGGGCCAACAGAGGTTCTGATCACAATATAATCATTTGGACCGGTACCATCAAAATTAAGTGTAGCTGATATGATATTCTCAGTCCCTGGGAGTCACATCAACAGATTTGTGTTGAGGTATATTAAAGATATATTTTATTGATCCTGTTCTGTGAATTATCACACAACAGCTGTGTAACCACTACACAGTTATAAACCAACTGCTTTCAAAACAGGTGCTATGCCATCTTGAAAAGTCAGGAACAAGAATGCATCTAGAACTGTGTTCTCTTATAATGTGGTCACCTTAACTGGAGAATATATCTTGCGTTCATTAAAATCATGTGTGAAGGAGAGACCGGGGCAAGTTGTCACAGTTGTTATATGGTTTTAAAGTGGAAATTCACAACTGGAAGGATGAGCTTTTAATAAAACTTGGCTGTCTATGCAGAATCAATGAATGAATGAATAAATACAAAATGGGCTATGATGTTTCCTTTGCCCAAAAACTTCATTTCAACTTTAATTAACTTTGATTTCGCATTTGTGTCATCCGGATGACTTTTGTTGACGAATCAACCTGGATTTCTGGGTTCAATGGGATTTTATTAAAGCAATGCTAATGAAAGGTGGTTTCGAACAGCCAAGTAAAAACTAAAAGTAATAATAATTAAAAAAGTGAATTGTCCAAACTAAAATTCCAGTCATTTTTTATATTGCTTAAATAACTATAATGAAGGACAAGGAAGTATTTGTCATAAATGTCACATGTTGTAATTTTATAAATAATTAAAAATAAATTATAAATATTTTAACATTTTGTATGCCTTTCGATTTATTCTGTTTTATTATTTTTTCATAATTAATTTATTGATCATATTATGAAGAAAAAAATCATTAACTTGCCTACTTTGTATATTGTGGATAATGGCATTTTGATTTTAAATACAGTGTCAACATGAACATATCCCAACGTGCTTCAATGAACTGCATTTACTTTTTTTGTAGCCAGAGGTGTGTCCAAAAAAGATGTTATAAAATAACATAATGCTGAGTGAAATAAAACGTGTGACAACTAGCCCCGGTCTGAATGACAGGGAACTCAAACTGAAGCGAAGATCTTGCGAAGGTGGTCATTAGGTCTAAGTCGGTTTGGGTAAAAGATTTAGACTAACATCATGTAAAAGTGTCAAACGTTAAATAATGAGTCACGCTGTGTTGGCGCTTCGTTTAGTGTTGGCAAAGAGATCTTGCGTTTGTCCCATAGAATTTTAACGGTCAAACTTAGAGAGCTCAAAGCATACTCACCGCCGAAGTGTGGGACTTCATTCATATGAAGAGAAATACAATCACACCGTATTATGTGAAGGTCACCAAACCCCCGCGCATCCACTCTGCGACGCGGGACTACACTGAGCCCGCAGTCAACTACAAATGAGTGCGTGAGGTGTTTCGTCACACCGCTCTCACAAACACAGTCTCTGATTGGTCGACTGGTCCCGAGGTTAGGATTCCTCTTCTTTATTTTGAATCGAATCCTTTAATGAATTGATTGAATCAGTTCACATTACTAAATTATTCGTTAACGTGATAAAAAAATAAAAA
Source organism: Ptychobarbus kaznakovi (assembly GCA_027422405.1). Lineage (NCBI taxonomy): Eukaryota > Metazoa > Chordata > Actinopteri > Cypriniformes > Cyprinidae > Ptychobarbus > Ptychobarbus kaznakovi. Next base: position 17,675,846 of record CM049804.1, on the reverse strand, counting down.
AACACAACCTGCAAAACTGTAAATGAAATAGTAATGCAACCTGCTACATTAGTGGATTATGGCATTTTAATATCATGTCTATGCTCACTGGCACTGCTGACAGGAATCACCTGCACACACGCAAATAATAATACACGCTTATCTATTTAGCTACATTCTTTCACGATCCACTCTGTTCAAAACAAATGAATCGATTCACTGAAAAACTTGTTTTAATACTGTTCTTTACTGTCACCACTCAACACTACATATGTTGTCCTGCTCATTTATTTCCTCAAAGCAAATTACAGCAAAGAACAACTAGTTTGCCAAGAAAATACAAAATTACTGTAGGATACATTTAGTAAACTTTTTATTCCACATCAACATCTGATAAATGAGTGTCACACTCTGTAGGTAAAACCCTGTTATCCATAACATGTGCTTTATCTCGAGACAGACATTAGAAACCTTTTCATATCCTTGCTGTGGCACTTCCTTCACCTACAAAACAACTGAATCATTTGAAGTTCATTCCATGTTCTTTAATTTCTCATTTTCAAAAGCTTCATACACTGCTGAGGTAAAGTTATAGCACATTTCAGAAACACTGATGAACAAGACACAATCGATGAGGTCTCTGTGTGCAGTACAGTAACTCATCACAATAGAGCTGTACATGGAAAAACATAGTACAAGGACATAGATACAAAAACACTAGATCTTGTTAGGATATGGTGTTTGTATACTTTACATTAGATGGTCTTTTAAATAGAAGAAAAAAAAACAATTACTTCAGTGATGAAGGAAGTATTTTTGATGGGACAGGTTCTCAAATAGAAACAGAGATGAATTTCAGTCAATGCATTTATGTTTTTCTTCATCAGTTCACAACATCCAAGAAAGTAGCAACATTACTTATCACAGAGTTTGTCTTTTTTTTTTTTTACAGTAAACTGAGTAAGAATTTTTTTCCACCATATTAACATTTCCATGTACTGATCACTTTGTTACAGCTGATAAAACAATGCTGAACATATAGACATACCAGAGACAATTAACACCAGACAGTTAGTAGGCAACATTTTTGTATTAGCACAAGATTGTAAATAGCTATGGCATGATGGCATGGTTTACCTGATGAAATAATATTTGTGGTTCTTGAAAAAGTCTATGATTTTTTTCCTTAGTTTTTTTTTTTTTGGTTTAAGAATCATTGGTATTTCATATCATAATTATATATAAATAAAAAATATAATAATTATATAAAATAAGCAACATTAAATGATGCAGTAAAATTCAGCACATAAATGGCAAATAAACAATCAGCTGTAAAATCTTTTGCTTTCTTGAACTTATCAGATTTTTTTCATATGCTGTAATGTCTCTGACTTCGGCTTTCTCTAAATGACTGCATTCATGCCATTCAAAACAGTTCAGTTTAAGTAACAGCCAATATATGACAGAGTAATGATTCCTGATTTTATCACTAATGTGGTATTAATACTGATATTTTACAATTGTTGTTTGCTCCAGAGCACCTTACGGTATAAATTAATATATTTCCAAAGCACCTATATTCTGTTTAAAAACATGTACACATGATGACCTAGATCTTATGAGAGAAACTTAAAAATAAGACAACATGTAAATAAAATAAACTCAATTCCAATACTTAATGTATATACAAATAAATTAATAAATATAAAAATGAACATCTAGTACAGTAATAGCACTATTAGTTAATCATGATTCAGCTTGAAGCAATTCTAAGTTCCTAAGCTACATTCCCAAGTCATGTCACTGCATGTTTTCAATGGCCATACAGACCGAAGGAATTAGTGCCAATTAAAAGAACCACAAAAAAGGTCTTAATGTAACTCCTGAGGGTATACAAACTTCCAGTGTTAGGTTCTAGTGACAACTTTTCATCTTTCCAGACGTCCTACTATGGAAACTAACCTGGCATGAGTAACGACAGATGAGCAGGATTACTGTAATCAGAATGTGATAGAAACACTGAAGACTTTTTCAAATACAAAACGACTCAAGGCAGAAAGAAGCCAAAAAAAAGTTTCAATGAAATAGCACTTCTATCACTTTAAAATGCAATATCCTTTAGTCTTACTTTGTGGGTCTGGGTTTGTTTATTCATAGTTGAGTCCACAAATCTCCAGTTAAACAGGATGAATGTAAGGAGGTCACGGTAAGGACAGGAAGTGAACTTCAAATGTCTTCGTATAATGCCCCCCCCCCCCCCTCATTGAATAGAAAAGACTGCATTGGAAAAAGACATCTTCTTGTTGCCACACACAGCTAGAATGGAAAGAATGTGCAGACTGGTATCAGACCGCTCATGTTTTGTCCCCTGTTGGAAATGTAAAGAGTTAGACACACGGTGTTGGGAGAAAACCTGTCAGAAAGAAATATTAGCAAGAAACATTGAACCACTTTACTGACAAACGGCTTTTCTTGTCACCCAGAACATGAAGAATGTTATCTTCATGACCGTGTAAGCTACAGTGACCTACCCTGAAATAGATCCATAAACTTTGACAACATTTCAGCGAATGCCAGATGGCACAAGCCACTGTCCACAGTTCCCAAGCATTCGGGCACAAGTCTTTTGTAGCTATTATAACCATGTTGCTCCATCTTTGTCAAACAGTTGGCACAGTAACTAATGTTACACCACAACTTTCGGACTAAAGTTATTTGTGCTTCCCAGATGCATCACATGCTGGAAACCTAATTAGCAGCATTTTTCAGCACTGACCCCTTCATCTCAACATTAAGCCAAACAGAATCACACCAGCTTGTTCCAGTGTCAAATTAAGAAGAAAAAACATGCATCTGTAGGAACATGACGTAACTCCATGACTTTTAGTAAAATTGTGTAAATATAAATTTTAAAACTTTTAGTATACTCGAAAAAAACCTTCAGGTTGTGGTATATGGGTCTTTTTACTGATTTTTATAACACAAATGTAACAATAACTTCTATATTGTTAGTCATATTGAAGCAACTTAGTTTTCTTGATTATATATACATAATGTTTTTTAAGAAAAATCATGTTAAAATGTAAGTGTGTGAAATATGATACATCAGGCTTTTGAGGAACCTTTATTTGTATATCTCTCAATCATCATTGTATTGCACTGGATTATATGTTTCTATTAAAACTACAGATCTTTGATCATCAATTATGTACAATGTCATCTTACTAAGACATATTATTGGGAGATATAGAGTGACAATTGATATTTAAATACATGTTATGTATGTAAGTATAGTCTGCTATAGCATTAGTCTACAAATTGCATATTTTATTGCCTCTGAATAAAATCAAGGTGTTTTTCCCCTTCTTTATATGAGCCATAAAAGCCTGATGTATCAAATTTGATCAGACTGTTATTTCACTTGCCAGTAAGGTTAAAATGAAGCAATACATATCATTGCAGCAGAAAAGGCACTAAACCAAACATACATGGAGTGTTTTTCACTTGCTCCTGTGATGGTACTGCTGCTGCTGCTGCTGCTGCTGCTGATGGTGCTGCGGTTGGTGCTGGTGGTGTCGTCGTGGGCTTGGGACGCCCCCTCTGATACTGTGGCCCGGTGAGGCAGAAGCCGCTGGGTGATGATGTCCAGCACGAATAGGCTTAGCTATAAGAGACAGTGCAGTTTAAATTGAAACATATTTAAAAAACTTTCATGAATATACATATATGGAACATGCATAATGTATGGGAGACATGCAGCAATACATGAGAGCGTTTGGGCATCAGGTAACCAGAGACAAGGTATTGCTGAGTATGTGGCGCTCTCTACTGGATATAATGCAACATTGAGATCTGACGATGAAGCAGCTCTGACCAATCTGTGCCGTCTGTTTCATCCTGGCCTGGTTCTTGGCTCGGATGACCTCCTTGATGCGGTCCACCTCCTGCTGGTACTTCTTACGGTCTCTCATGGCGCTTTCTTTGGCCTCTCTCAGAGCAGACTCCAGGATCTTCACTCGCTCAGCAGTTGCACGCAGGCGCTTCTCCAGTTTGGGCAGCTCACATCTTAAGTCTGCATTATCACGTACCAGCTATGAAAGTAACTGAATTATTAATATCATATTATATTACAATATAAATTATCACTATGTTATAGTTTATTATATTTGTAATTTCTGTGCAAATAAAATCCTACAAACCTGCTTGTGGACTTTAGTAAGCTGCTCCAGGTTATTCTCAAGGAAAAGTATTTTCTGTTTTTGTGCAAGACTTCCCCCTGATTCATCAATGTCCAACTCTACACTCTATAAAACAGAAATAGTGGCTTGTTACACTGTATTTATCTGAACCATTTTAAAGGCAGCTTAATAGGTAATTTTTTTTATAACTAATACTGCAGACATCACCATACTTCCTCAGCTGATAACTCTCAGTACATTAAGAAAAAAGGTTTTGTCTTACATATTTTCTAAAAAGTTATGTTTATATATTCCAATATACATTATCAAATTAAATTAGCTCTAATTTGCATAATGTTCCAGAACAGAAATCTGAACACTGGATAAAGCCAGGTTCAATTCCTGTTGACAAAGAGTTAATGGTTTTTACAGTTTATTCATTAAAGTTTGTTCATTCATGTCATATTACATGATTTATACAACATTATATTCCTAAAAACATGAAATGTATAGTTTTTCTTGCAGTTGACAGTATTTACTCATTTATGGATTGATATAGCTATCTGAAATGTAAAAATAACCTCTTAACCTCTGTAAAAACCTTTAACTAAGCCCTATTCTCACGGGATTAGTATTATCTGTAACATCTGAATTCCGTGTGGTGCATTCGCACGGGATAAGCGAAGATGTGATTTTACTAGAATTGATTGACTTATCTCGTGGATACGATGTCAAGGCTTTGAGAGTCCTGTTCTATGGTCCAATTAGATGGATTTAAATAAAAATAAACTAATATAGTTCCGTGCCCTGTGTCATTTACATTTCACCAGGTTAAAATAATATCTCAAGCTTTTATGATTGATTTATTTGTAACACATTAACCTCAAAACCGTTTCAGTTTTCTCTTTCTGCAAATTGTATAGTTGTCTGGTGTAGTATAGCGATATGACAGCACCCAAAATATTATCAAAACACTCAAACGCAGCTCCATTCTTCACGAAATATGGACAAAAAGGCGCTCAGGAAACAAAAACCTCGAAAAATGATATACGATCTGCCAAATCACAGAGATGCCGATTCGTACAGGACCCCGGTGTTCGGTGAAATATGGTTGGTCATGTTCTATCCACTAATCTGCAAAAATCCCCCAAAAAGTGCTTTTGCATGTAGTGTCTTGTTTTAACGTGTTACTTTATTCCTATTGTTGTCTTTTGCATCATTACAAACAGTAACTGGCAGCTGTTGCTCAGAGAATACTAGCACATTTATCACTCAGATTAAAAAAAGGTAATTTAAAAAAACGAAGGGAACAGTATTTGTTTTGGATACTCACTCGTCCAATGCGATTACTGATGTCCTGGATAAACAGCATACGCAGGTTGTGGAGAGTCTGGAGCTCTTTGACCTTGTTGAAAAGAAAATGGCATGATCAGTGATCCAAAAAAAATACTTTATACAAAAACAACAGCTTACAGGTTGAATATTCAAGGTGAACAACTCTGAGATAGCAGAAGGTGGTGCTCAGAGACAAACTGTAGGAATGCCAGGTAATGTAATCGTACTCACCACAGTCTCTTCCAGACCCTTGAGATCTTCTTTAGCTTGCTCCCTCTTCTCATTCAACAAGCTGATTACAACAAAAATGATGATATGTGTTCAAAATATCTTTATTAGTGGAACAGAGCTGTTTTACAAGCATTGTCGCTCTTAAAATCTATCTTTGACTTATTCCATGAGCAGATCATTTATATGACTTTTTAATATGAGCAGTCGACTCACAGAAGCTTCTGCAGCCTCTCGTCCTTCTTCTGTTCCTCCAGCTTCAGCTTTTCATAGTCAGACTTCAGCTGATTCTGTTCAAGCTGAAGAGCCTGGTTCACACTGACAGCAGGGAATTATTGAATGAATCAAACGTTTAATTTGGAGTAATACCAGTCAAAGCAGATGCATTAAATGTCTCAAAATAAATATTACAAATGAATATTAGATATAAAACAATTACAGGACTGATTAGAAGTGATCAGAAATAAAGTACTTACTCTTTCAGCTCATCAAAGGTCCTCTGTTTCTCTTCGATCTCATCTCGCAGACGTGAAAGCTGCTTCTGATGAGCCTCTCGGTGGCTTTCCATCTGCTGTTCCAGGGCTTTCTACATGCAGATGCATATGGGGTTTATATATTCAATATAAATGGCGCATTGTTAATCTTTCAGGGCAATTTGGCTCGAAATCTTTTGGATTTAAAAATAGGTTTCAATAAGAAAATATTTTCCTATTCTATGCAGCAGATTTGGCCATTCAGAATATCGTTTATATCTTGAAATATAAAAAATTAAATACTTCCTTTTATCATAGTTTATTATGCAGAGACAGCTATAAGTTAGTCATTTGTTTGTTGATGTCCTGTAACATTGCTCTGCTATCTGTTCATGTTCATCACCTTCATCTCCTCAGCGTCCTGCATCCTGGTCATGTGTTCCTTTTCCTTATCCATGACTGACACCTCATGCATCTTTTCTGTATGAACCAAACAAGATTATTTTACTTTATCTTTTTACATATATAGTAAAACCACTGTGAATGAAACATGTTGCGCTTGTTTGAATTTGAATATTATATAAAATCACGGTATTTAGTGGCAACGCATTGCATGTAAAAGCTCCACAAAAACAATGTGTGTGCATCACAAAGACCTTGAGCGTTGAGTTTAGCGAACTCCTCCATCAGTGAGTCGTGGCTTTCCTCCAGCTGTCTCTTCTTCTGTTCCATGTTCTGCATGTAGTCGGTGAGGGATTTGATCTTTGCTTGATGCTAGAAACAAAAAGAAACAAAGTGCAAAAACAATGTTTAGATTACTTGGCTTGAGAACTCTATCAATGGGGTGCAATACATGTATTGGGGCAGTTGTGGCCTAAAGGTTAGAGAGTCAGACTCGTAAATCAAAGGTTGTGAGTACAAGTCTCGGGCCGGCAGGGATTGTAGGTGGGGGGGAGTGAATGCACAGCACTCACTCCACCCTCAATACCATGACTGAGATGCCCTTGAGCAAGGCACCGAACCCCCAACTGCTCCCCGGGCACCGCAGCATAAATGGCTACCCACTGCTCTGGGTGTTTGTTCATGGTGTGTGTGTGTGTACTTTAGATGGGATAAATGCAGAGCACAAATTCCGAGTATGGGTCACCATACTTGGCCACATGTCATGTCACTTTTACTATAGGCTAGTATTGTTCTTCAAATATGGAAATTAATTGCATTTCAGTTCTCAATCCCTTACTTTGTGGTTTCAAAAGTAAAAAAGTTAACTTTTTTTGGATTTAACACCTTTAAAAAAAATTATTAATCCAATATTGAAGAGAAGTTAAAATTGGGTAGGGGACAAGCCTAAAATAGACATGGACGTTATGGGAAAAAGCCATTAAAAAGAAACAATAATATGTTTAAAGCAACTATAATCTATCCTATTTTTTAACTCATCCAAATGGACATAAAAGATCAGTTTGAAGTGAAAAATCACCCAGATACAGTGTTCTGATCTATAATCACCACTAGAGAGCGCTGTGTGCGGCTCTAAATAAATCACTGCGAGTACCTGAGAGATCAGGAGCTGACAGGAAGCGAGCTCTTTCTCGTTGGCCTGCATTTTACGCATTGTGTCGGCCTGTGTGCTCTCAAGCTGTTTACTGCGGTTGACCAGAGACTTCACTTCTGACTTCATCTTACTTATGAAGAGCCGTGCCACGGTGAATTCCTCCTCCATGCCTCCGTTCATCTCTGTCATCTGAATAAAGAAAGAGAAACCAAATAAAAAGTGACAACCGTTCATCAAAATTTTCATTAAAGATAATACATTCTATTTTAAATACATGCCGATTTATCATATAATCTAAAAAGAAAAAAATATATATATATACGTATCATGGTTGCCACAAATGTATCACAGTTTCTACAAAAATAAGAAGGATCTGTTTTCAAAAATGACAAAATTGGTAAGAAATGTTTCTTGAGCAGCAAATCGGCATATTAGAATGATTTCTGAAGATCATGTGACACTGAAGACTGGAGTAATGATGCTGAAAATTCAGCTTTGCCATCAGTGTAAAAAAGTTATGGTATTTCAACATAATTCAAATAGGCTATATAGAACAGTTATTTTATAATTACATTATATTGCACAATATTACAGTTTTTATTGCATTTTTTATCAAATTAAATTATTTGTAAGCATAGGAGACTTCCTTCAAAAACATCTTCAAAAAAATCTTAACGACTCCAAACATTCGAATGGAAGTGCATATATAAAATGTATAAAAATGTTTGTAAATAACCACATATTCACATGTGTATGTACGTAGTTGTGAGGTATGCATTCTTTACAATGATGAAAAGTACTGTGCAATTTACACATTATATAAAAAACTCATAATAATAAACCCTTTTTTTAACTGATTAAAAATGTATCTTTTGATAAGTAAATAAGCTGTGCATTTACTTTTTTTCTTTATTAAGCTGTGTATTCTTACCTTGTGGTCATTCAAGGCAATAACACTGCCAATCTCACTGAGGTCCCGGAGCAAGAGACTGAGGATCTCTGCTGATCTCTTCTTGTGATGTCCACTGAGCTCCTGCAGGGCAGACAGATCCCTCTCCACACCAGACAGAGCTGCCTATAACAGGACAAAACCAATGCACAAAGCTACATCACCATCACTCTTCATTCACATGAGCTTTATTATTTCCTCCTCATTCTTCTTACACTCTTCTGCATAAGCTCCTCTGTGAGCTGCTGGTTTGTCTTGCTTCTCTCCTCCACCTCATGGCTTTTCTGGTCGTAGTTCACTGCCAGCTCTTCTAAGGCCTGGAGCACCTCCTTCACCTCCTCTTTAGCTGCCTCGTTCTCATGCTGCAAACGGCTCAGATCTTCCTGGATCTTCTCATAGTCACGCCGTGTGGATGACAGTAACTGGAATAATGCATAGAGACTTCAGACATCTATGTTATCAGCAGACTCTCTGGAGCTTTACTTTGCAGAATTCCTGCTTCTCTGTGGTTGTCATTTATTCAGCAAGAACAAATAATCTAGAGGACAAATAATTGATCAAATATAACAGTAACGGTTGTATTAAGCAGCACAACTGTTGCAAACACTGATAATAATAATAATGGTTTCTTTAGTACCAAATCAGCATATTAGAATGATTTCTGAAGGATTGTGTAACACTGAAAAATGTAGTAAGGAATCAGGAAATAAATTACTTTTTAAAATATGTTCAATAGAATAAAGTAATTGTAATAATATTGTAATAATTGTAATTTTTTTTTTTGTATTTGATCAAATAAATGCTGCTTTAGTGAGCATAACTCCTAAAAATAAACAAATAAAGACATGAATAAACTAAAAACCAATCGTACTAACCCCAAAATAACTCAGAGATAGCAAAACGATCAGATCTCAGATGGAGGTAAAGGGTATATTTCATAAGAACATACAGAATGTGGTCACTGGAATGCTGTTCAGAAAGATTTAATTAGAGCAGAGCCGATCCTCCCTATAAGCAGAATACGCAAGCTGCATAGGGCCCCCGAAACACCAGGGGGCCCCCTTGCTCTCAAAGATGATTTCATTTTAGTTTTGTTTTAGAATTTGGCCAGTGGATATGAAAACATGAATGCTAATTTGTTGTAATGCAGTGCTGTCGCCCTTTCTACGTAAAAATCAGTCAAATCATGTAACGTGAATGTCGTAAAGTCTCTTGCTCGAGACAAAAAAAACGAGTAGAAAGCACAATGAGCAGCGGAAGAGACACTATTTCTCGTGCGCTTTCCGCGAGCGCGATTCGAGATGGAGTGAAACACGGACAAATGCGTTTCATTCATAACCACTCGAACCCCCCCCCCCCCCGGTCAACACAGTTTTGAGTAGGGCCCCCAGAAGTCTAGGATCAGCTCTGATCATTAAAGTGACCAAAAAATGATACTGACACAGAAATAAGGGATTTTTTGAGTTCCTGAGGTTGTTTCAAAAGAGATCCTGTGGAACTGTTTCCATAGGAACAACATTTATATTTAAATGTCTTTCACTTCCACCTGTATAATTAGAACTAATTTTGCTTTTTTTCTGCTCTTTGTACCTGAATTGAATTTCTAAGTACAGGCAATGAATTGATAGCGCTAATTATGAAACATAAATTATTTTTAGCTAATTATTACATTTGTTTTAAAGAGTTTTGATAAACACATTATATTGCAATGAAGGAATGAAGGAGCCCGCCAGTGATCAGCTAGCAGCCTATGTATGTTTACATACACTCTTATGTGAAAAAAGTGACATGAAAGAAGAACCTTTTTGTCTAAATGGTTCCATAAAGAACCTTTAACATCCGCAGAACCTTTCTCTTTCACAAACTGTTCTTTGTGGTGAAAGAATGTTCTTCAGGTTATAAAAAGGTAAGAAAGAGATGGTTCTTTAAAGAACCTTTGACTGAATGGTTCTTTGTGGAACCAAAAATGGTTCTTCTATGGCATCGCTTGAAGCACCTTTATTTTTAAAAGTGCAGGTAAAACGGTTTCATTCTCTGTCATGGCTACTTCTTGTTTCAATTTCAGATGCATTGCAGACAAAGCATTATGGGAAGGCGTGTGACATCATACATTGCAGAGGGCAAGAGTTTTCTGCTCTGTGTTGCTGCTCTTGAGCCGGACTCACTCACCTCATCCTGATCCACCATCTGCTGCTTCAGGTTCTCTGCCAGCTGACTGTGCTGGTTGATCTCATCATCCTGTGGTGAAAGAGAGAGGAAGGTCTGAATTGTGAAGGCTTGCACTTCCTAATGCACTTTTCTAACAGCGTGTGAGAGGTATTTATCACCTTGTCGTCTAAGTTGCTGATACAGGTCATTGATCAGCTCCTCATACTGGGTTTTCTCTGAATCAGAAAGAGGCTCAGGGGGCGGGGCCGAAGTGTCAATAATGGGAGGGGCTTCAGAATTCTTTAAATCCTTACTACTGTGCTGCTCATCAACAGGTACAGCATCACCTAAAGATAAAGAGGTAAAATATATCAGTCCAACACAACTGCAGCAGTAAAGCTTTTGCTTTATTTATTCATTTTTAAATACATTTTCATGTGGCTTTTTTGTAGTATGTAGTTATTTTTGTATAAAATAAAATAGAACAAGGCTTGGTTTCAGGAAAGAGTTAATCTCAGAGATGGAAAGAGTCTTTATAGCGCTGGGATGGGTGAACCCAGCATCTGTGTGTTTTATGTGCAGGAGAGGTGGAGGGAGCTGATAACACTGACAAAGAAATAAAAACCTATTCATGGGGATGCATGAGAGAGACAGCGATACATACTGACAGAATGACATAAACATCAGGATTCATAGACGGGAAAAAAACGATTTAGACATGTATGAGGCTGAGTGTATTCCTTATAATAAGGAAAGTAAATATATTTAGGCATATACAGTAGTGTTGACATACATACTGTAAGTACTTTGTAGCAAACATGCTTTCGCTTAACGACAGGCCTGTTTGTTCAGAGTCATTATGTGTGTACCACTACACAATCTGTGTAATTAGTGCTAATTGGTATTTATCATTGTCAGTTATTGTGGATTTCTGTCATCAGCACACGCATGGTTTATATAAAGGCCAATTTGTGTCGAGTTCTAATCAATATAACAAAATAATTACATAAACTATTCAATAACTTCATTTTCTCTTTGGACATCATTATTTTACTCAAAACAGAAATTGGCCCTGGCTTCAATAAGTCTTAGACAAACAGGGGAAGAAGAAATAACTTGCTCCTTATCGTGGAGTCCATTTTAGGACTCGAAACACAAAAAAACAAAGCTTTTGTTAGGACAATTACATCAAAAACTGACTGGCCTCTGCAAACTCGACCCAGCAAACAAAATGATACGCATCAGCTCAAACATTTCAGTATTTTCAAAGCAACCACTTGAAAATATCAAGCATCATTTCAATGAAATGTTCCTCAGTGATATATAAATATATACATAAACAATAGTATATAGAAAGCGTATAACAAATATATAATGCTATATAACAATTAACACAACTATTAAACATGTTTAAATCTAATTCTAATCAGTGAAATAATTGTCAGTATGTAACAGCAGACAAAATGATGTTTTATTGTTTGAAGCTTGTTTTGTTTAACACATCTTCTCTCTTTACCTTTCCGCCATCGTTTGAGCTCATTTTCTAGCCGCTGGATGATGATTTTCAGATTTCTGGTCTTCTCTTTCTCTTTCTCATATTTCTTCTTCCATTCCTCAGCTGTAAGCTCCATGTTCAAAGAAACTGTGTTTTTGATGGTTTTGGCCCTGTGTGAATAAAGCAAAGTGGAAATGATTTGCACATGCACATTTTTGTTTTAGCTTCACTAACTATTCTTAATTTGAGTCTTTATACAGGGAAAGAGAAATCTCCTAGGGCATAAAATGGCTTCACCTCTGGCCGAACATGAGTGTGGATTTGGTCTCAGACTCATTATATACGGATGGAGAGCAGCAGATGACGATGGTAGTTCTGCAGTTCCCCCCCAAAGAGTCCTGTAGGATCCTGGTCATTTTACTGTCTCTGTATGGCACATGGGTTTTCTGTAATGAGAAAGATAAGGCAAAACAATAAATAATGTATAAAGCAAATATTGCTTTGTACCATGTGAGGCTTAGATTATGAATACAAGATGAGTGGCATTTTAGTGAAAAGAGAGGAAGAGGAAGAACAAATGAAAGCATCTGGGCAGTTTAAATGGGTTGAGCACTTACAGTTCCTTCAGCCAGGGCCGAGATGACGTTCCCCAGAGCAGAGAGAGACTTATTGATATTTTTAGCCTCGTCCAGCACAGATCCTTCTGCTCCAGTTTTACTGACCTGTGAAAAAGCAAGAGCCACAGAGAGGTCGAGAGAGAAAGAGAGAGTGGAGATATTATATCATTCTCAAATCTATTTTGTAGTTTTATTATTACTATGCCAGGGTTTTTGAACTATAATTCCAAAAACACAATTATTGATCATGTATAATGGGATTCAAAAGGCTGGGATAATACTGAAAATATGACGTTTTTAATCTAATTTAAAACCTGGAAATAAAGTTTTAGGATTTTGAGGGGAAGAAAAACAAATATAATATAAAGACAATATGATAAAATATAAAAAAGAAATAAAATTAAATTAAAGTTAGAAAGAAATGTTATTAATTTTGCCCTTTTTTGCATTGCATCTATAGATACAAATAGAGATAAACCAAAGACAACAACAGAATATATAAAAAAACAATAAAAGCATGCCTTTTCACTTCCTGCCAGATCCACCAGATAGAGTTTTCCGCTCAATTTCTTCTCTGTCTCCACATTCTCCTGCTTAATATTAATGAGGAAAATGCTGTGACTGCGGGAGCTGTGCTCATTCATGTCTGTAACACAATGTAACATCAGTGGATCATGGGTTAGGGTAAAACAGTGTAACACAAAGTCAAGATAACAGCACAGTATATTAGTCATGTTTGATTCAATATGTGATGCATTATATCAGGGAATAAGGAATAGTCAGTCACTCACTTGTGACAGCCACGTGACGATTGGATTTACCCTCATCGATCACATCCATGACGTCCTCTGGACTGGACACGAAACGCTCTGTACAACCCTGGCAATGGAACAGCATTAAAAGACGCAAGACATCAAGGAAGTGTTTGCTTCATGCCTGGTGACCAAAAAACACTGTATTGTATTGTGTATTATCTTTCCTACCTTGACAAATGGCACCCTGTTCTTATCTTCATGGACAGCCAGGTTGGTTTTGGAAACTTTAGAATCGGACAACAAAAATTGTATTTACACCTTGAAAACTCTATTAATATATATTTTTAAAGAATCTTAATACTATGAAGAAGATTGCTTTTATCTCACCATCAAGCAAATCTCGAATTTTGTCCATGTAGATTTCAAAATAAGAGACCTGTGATAAGGGATGGCCATTAACAATAATAATAATAATAAAAAGTTTTATTAAAAAGTATTTTATAAAAGGCACATTAAAGACATAAAAGGAATTATAGTCTATCGGAAAATGACAGAAGAGGACATTTAATTAAAAAATATAAATTTATGTATAAAACAATTAACATAAATAATACATAAACTAACAATGTATTGAATATAAGAGTTTGTGTAATAAAGAAATGCAATATTAAAGGGGTCATATGATGTGATTTCAAGTTTTCCTTTCTCTTTGGAGTGTTACAAGCTGTTTGTGCATAGATAAGATCCCTAAAGTTGCAAAGACTAAAGTCTCAAAACCAAAGAGATATTCTTTATAAAAGTTAAGACTCGACCACGCCCTCCTAAAACGGCTCATTCAAACACGCCCCCACATGTCTACGTCACGATGTGGGAAGATTTGTAAAACACAGCCCAAATGTATACGCAATGAAAGAAGGCGTGATTTTTATTCTCGCTGTAGTGTTGTTGCTGCCGCCGGCGCCATGTCCTGGATACGCTGTGTTTTATTGTAAAAGCGAAACTACTTTGTTTGGGCTTTCAAAAAAGGATACAACTAGATATCAGTGGTTAAGTTGTATTTACAACACTATTCCAGAACAGTTCAACCCAAATATTAGAGTGTGTGCGGCGGATTTTACGTATGACTATTTCCTGAACCTGGAAGAGTAGCCTACAATCAGAGCCGATCCTCCCTATAAGCAGAATACGCAAGCTGCGTAGGACACCCGAAACACCAGGGGCTACCCTTGCTATTAAAGATGTTTTAATTTTAGCTTCGTTTTTTAATTTGGACAGTGGTTATGAAAACATGAATGATCATTTATTTTAATGCGGTGCGCTGTCACGCTCTCTACATAAACATCAGCCAAATCATGTAACGTGAATGTCGTACTGTCTCTTGCTCTTACTAAACAAAAAAAAGTTATAGTATACAAAAGAAAGTATACTGAGCAGCGGAAGAGATACTGTTTCTCGAGCGCTTTCCGTGAGCATGATTCGAGACAGAGTGAAACACGGACAAATGCATTTCTTTCATCCCAACAACCCCCCAATACTGATTGCTGATTTGTAAGATTATTACTCGATAATATTGTTTAGCTAATTTATGTACATACTTTTTGGTCTCCAATGGGATTATGATGTGCGTGTTGTGTTTGTTTATTTTTATTTCACGAGTGTATCATGCGCATCTTTATACAGTGTTTGATCGCATTTTAGATTTTGATTGGCATGTTACGGAAGAGAGGGGGGTATTTAGGGGGGTAGGGGGGCCCCAAAGCTGCGTTTAGCCCAGGGCCCCGTAAAGGCTAAAGGCGGCACTGCTCACAGCCTGTAAGTATGTTTCTGCTACTGACGATTCAAACGCGAGTTTTGACCAGTGTAGAGTAGTGCTTGTTGTTTGTCATTTCTCCGATCACAAATGCAGACTTATATGTAATGTTTACGCGGCGCTATGCAACATGATGCGTAAAAAGACAGTATAAGTCATTATAATCAGTAATTATGTCCCCACTGAATGCAAGAAATGCCTCGTTTATAACGGGTTTTATTGTTTTAGTCTCGTCTCGCCGGGAAAGGCCATCACAATTCGGTGAGGGGAGTAACATTTCCGTGTCAAGCTTGAGGTATTCGACCAATCACAATGCACCGGATAGCTGGCCAATCAGAGCATGCCTCGCTTCTCAGAACGATGAGCAACAATAATATACAGTATGTGGAAAATAATGTGTTTTTTGGACCACAAACCACGTAAACATTGCATTACACCAATTACACCAAATAATGTTCTTTTTAGCAACGTCATATGACCCCTTTCAAAGTACATATTCCATGCCATCCACTGAAAATAAGACACTGGAATAGATTTTCTGTTGCAAACAAAGTAGTTATTGAATTTGTCGTTAGTAATAAGAATTTCTTCTATTGAAATTGTGTTGTCAAGAGATTATAGGTTTGCTCTGCTCTCAAATGAGTTTTTATACCACTGGGAACTTGATTAATTACACTATTAGACTCTTTCAATGAATCCCCAATATCTATAATATAATAGTGTTAGTATTAATAACATATTAACATAACCTACAATTCAATATGCTGTATATTACTGAATGCCAGAGATACATTCCACTAACATTTATTTTTGTAGACAGCTTCGATTTGTTAATATGCCCATATTTTTGAAATCAATAAAACATTTGATGAATTCACATGTGAAAATACACGAGCAGATTCAATGCTGAATGCTTTCACCTTGATATGGAACTCCAGGTTCTCATCCATAGAGTAGATGTGGTCAAAGATGTCCTGGGCGATGCGAGGGATGATGCCCTTCAGCTGTGAGTTATGGAGCTGCCCCTGTGTGCATGTTGCAGAGGATATTTACAGCAAATATTTGATAATCTGCCACTTTATTTCACTTTAACAACTAATGACAGTGTAAGAACTAAGCACTGCATCATAGAATTTATATTTCCCTCCACTATGTGTGTAATGTGAATAAGAAAGATATAAGCATTCCCTCTGAAGAATGTATGAGGACATCCAGTTTGGATAATTTGCATCTTTCAATGGTTACGATGGTTCATTTTCAGAAACATTTACAACTGAATTTATTGACTTTATATTCAAAACACTTGCTGAAATCGCAGACTGTTTCCAGGGCAACGCCTGCAGTCAAGTGGCATTTTGCAGCCGTTGCAGCAGTTTGGCATTTCAGTCATTTCATGAAAGATGCTGAGAGATTGATCCATCTCATTTTGTGACTGAGCAAACAGTGACATTTTCTCACCGCACATGTGATGAAAGATTATTCTGTTATTGAGCTATAAAAACGTGAAACCAATCGTGATAAGATTCGAATATTTTTTCCGTACCTCCATAGTGTGCGTCTTCCCTGATGAAGTTTGGCCGTATGCAAAGATTGTCCCATTATAGCCACCCAGCACATCTGAAATGCAAGATTCATGTTTAAAAACTTTTTTTATTTTAAGGCCTGTATAATTTAACCTTCCATGCAGCTACACATAATGTATATACAACCTTTAACAATCTGTTTGGCACAGGTATCATATACTTGTTCTTGTGTTGTGTTTGGAGGAAAGACTCGGTCAAAGATATACGGCTTGCCCTAAAAAGACAAAAACATTTGTCAAGATACAGGTAACGAACAGGTCTTAAAACATAAAATAGTACAAGAGACATCTCTAATAGAAAATATCATTAATATTTTGTTTTAAGCTTTAAAACCCTACAATGAATTCCTATATTTAATATCCACAATCATATGTGTTCCTAAATGTGTGTTTCTGTGTTACGTTTTCAATGATTTAGCCCAAAACAGATAATACGTTTGATTTCATTATATATCATATTCTTTTAAGAATTATTCTCTTGATGTATCAAGAGGTCACTCTCATAAATGTCCCCAGCACCTCTTTGTTTGGCGGATGCTGCACAGATTCGACTAACGGCTGTTTATGAAGTTCCCCAGAGGCTTTGAGGGGTCTACATTGTTGAAGAGAAAATAAGAGGACCTTGTGATGAATGCAGCCCAGCCCCCAGCTGCCAGTCAATCTTATTGAGCCTCAACAAATCCCTCTCTTTTGTTTTGATTCTCTGAGCCGGAGCCGAAATGAAAAAGAACTCTCCGGAAGAAAGAACTATGTGCAGAGTATAAACTTTAAACTATAAGTTAATCATGCTACGCTAGACTATAAATTAATCTATGAATTAAACTATAAGTTAATCATGCTAAGCTTTTCCCCTCTGTTTTTAATTGTTTCTCTGTCATTCGTTTTGTCATATTTTTAGAATATTTTGTACATGTATTTATGTGTATTGTATATTTAAACGTATTTCAGTTTTTATTTATTATTATTTATGTGTTTATTTATTTACGTATTTATTTATTGAATCTATTAATTAATTATTTTACAGAATCTATCTTTCTTGTCTAACCCTTATGTATACTTAAGTTTAGACAAAAACATATACGTAATAAAAAATGTTAAGCTGGATAAATATCTATGCTTATTTATTTTATTGTATAGATCAGCTAACTGAGATGTGAGATTTAATATTCACACATGCACACAAAGATTATGTGGAGCTCATGTACTGCTGACAGCAGTTTTTCCATATGCTCTTTCGCCTATATGCACACAAATACACTCTCCCATATGGAAAGAGAGAAAGAGCGATCCTGGTCCATCTTGTGCCTTATTTTAACATCCATAAATGAAACATACGGACCAGGTGACCTAAAACAGACATGCATTTGCCCTGTTGATTATCAGCGTAAGACATCACACAGACACTAATACTGCTGTATCAGAGTTGACAGTGTTCACACAGACACATAATGTTTCTGTCTGTGTTTGATTAAGCTGGTTGGGGTCATGCATCCCTGCCGAGACACAAATGAGAGCTGTTGCTCAAACCCAGACCGTCACCACGGAAACTACATCTCACCCGGTAAGAAAATCACTGATTGGCTGATAGTCAGCACCTGTCTCCTGGCCAATACTGGAGGAGAATAACATGATGAAAACCATCTCGTCCTTCCATCTCTCTCATTATGGGTCCAACCTTTTATGTTAGAAGTCAAATAAATGACTGCAGATTGAAATTAATTCTTGCAATACAGAAAATAATAATTATTGGAAAGCCACTGTCAACAGTCAAACAAGTATTTTATATGCAGCGTGTATATAGTCTGTAAATAGGCAAGAACATGTTTCACTCTACATTTCATCCATGTGCTGGAATCTGAACACGATCTTTTAAAAACACAAACACTGGCTGTATATAAAAGCGCATGTGTTCAGGACAGTGCATTATTTTAGTCAATAATGTATTCATATTATCTGGGGACCATCAAGGCTTTTTCAAGAGTGCATGATTTTACCACATTCAATCAAAAATCTATATCGCTTACTTCCTGAACAAATACTTGACAGAATAATGCATGCTTTTCTAGCCTTTTCAGACGGGTTTGTAGAATATAAATAGTACATATACAGTATTTATATCAATTATATAGAAACAAATGTGCATCATAAATAAATCTAATAATGCAGTAGGATTGTTTGCAAGGTGGTGCAGATGATAACGCTAACATATTAAAGAGGACAAGAAATACAGCAACAAGAGGGGGGTTTATAAAAGCAACATGCACGTGACTGTGTGTGTCAAACAATAATTGTCCCAATCCTCAGTGGACTGGCTTAAATATTCCACTAAATCAGCCAGTCCTGGCCCCTCAAACAGCACCTCTGTCACTACGGCAACGTAAATTACTCTCAGGGGCCCCGGGCCTCTTTGTGGCCTTGTGCATATAATAAGACGTCAGCACCCACATTAAACACTGCTGACCATAACCCTCATGAAGCAAAACATCAACCCCAGCCTGGTACTGATAAACTGCAAATGATTAGTAATTTGTCACTGTCACAATCTGTCCTATAAATCTCTCTGCAATTGTTTTGTGGTGGATATTCATTTAAGGAGTTTATACTCACACAAATCATGCAATCCCTTTACTGCTGGTTGTTTACACTAAACTATGAACTAATAAATAATTAAATAAATAAATAATGTATATTTTTACTTGTATCCTTTTTATAATTAAATAATTGAATTAAGAATGGAATAATTAAATAATTATACTGCAAATAAACAATTAATCAAAATTGGTGCTGAATATTTTAAGCAAAATTGTTGCCATGTTGGTACATTTTTCAATAAAATAGAGAGTGTAAATAAAAAGTGTAAATAAAGTAGGCTATAAAGTATTTTATAAATAACAAATTCTTCTAATTCTATATAACTTATAAAACTATAAAAGTGTGCTATTTATAAATAAATACCTGAGTACTCATCACATTTTCATCAATAAGTCAGAGGCTGATTAAAAATAGTACATTTAATTTCATTTTGACTCCATGGAAGTTAATATTTGTTTCATACATAAAATACAAATAGATCACTAGAGATGCTGTAGATAGATTGCTGGATAGCTATAAAAGATAGATAGATAGATAGATAGATAGATAGATAGATAGATAGATAGATAGATAGATAGATAGATAGATAGATAGATAGATAGATAGATAGATAGATAGATAGATAGATAGATAGATAGATAGATAGATAGATAGATAGATAGATGGATGGATAGGCTAGGTCTTCATTTCTATTTATTTCCAGTTCATCAGAGCTGTTGGGGGAGGAGGTGTGAAATCCCCCCCTTCCCCCACAAATGAATTTGAGTTTATTGAGGGTTTAAAATCTATTGCATTAAAGCACCATACGGAAAGATTCACTACCAAAAAACAGTCACTAATGAGATGCAGTTAGATAAACATTGACAGTAATAAATGTACATAAATTACCTAGATCTCCATTCACAGTCACACTTGTATCCTAAAGCTAAATGTCTGGCATTAGGACCAGCAGGCTGCGCAGAGAATTTACATTAGAAGCAGAAGTCTAATACCTGCTACGCTCGATTTCGTGTGCAGATTAGGCATGGTAATGTCGATTACCATCTCAATGGGTCAGATAATATGGGCTATTGTGTTTGCTCAAGGGATTTCTGGAGGTTTACTGTAAAACATAAAAACCATCAGTATCTTACTGTGTGGACAGGCCAGCTTATTTATAGCACGTCACACACCCACACAGTCACTCAGACTCTCATTCCAGATATCAAATGCTCTTTAATTTGATCCCACTACTAAAATATAAATCATATTCTGTTATTAAAAGATAAATGAAGGCTCTGACCTATAATCAGCATGTATCTTCCAGACTGAGTAACCACAAATAATTCCAACCCTAAAAGTACACATGTCCGACAATCATTCTACACTCTACATCTGCGTTCAAAACAAAGTAGATGGATTTAATGCAGCTAGCTAAATAAACAAATATGATGTGATTGAATTAAGGATAAAGTGAAATTAAT
Source organism: Ptychobarbus kaznakovi (assembly GCA_027422405.1). Taxonomy (NCBI): domain Eukaryota; kingdom Metazoa; phylum Chordata; class Actinopteri; order Cypriniformes; family Cyprinidae; genus Ptychobarbus; species Ptychobarbus kaznakovi. The sequence continues at coordinate 17,654,687 of CM049804.1, read as the reverse complement.
AAGATTAAATGAAATACACAACAGGTACCTTGCCATTCTAAATTATTCTTTAAAAAGCCTGCACAACTCATTAAGAAAATAATTATTTTAAAGTAAACAAAGATATTATGGTGAGATTGAATACGGAGAGCACTGAAATTCTCACAGGTTAACATGTTGGAAATTTGTCACAAAGAATGCGAGGATATTTTAATAAATTCTGCCTTCCAAACTATATTTCGAAACCCTAAAATACCAGTTATATATATTCAGTATGATCACAAAGTACATTCAGACCAGAGCCAACTAGGCCTATATAATAAAGGTACATTAAAAGAAAATAATATATAAACTGTGATCTCTGGAGATTTTGCCCCACGTGTGTTTTATGTGATGTGCGCAATTTACCAGTTACAATGTGTTGTTGTTGTACATTACCTTCCACATTTCTGTTTTGTGTTTCATACAGTTTTGCCGTTTCATTTTTGCTGAGAAGAGCCTATGATAAATTATTTAATGGTCGGTCTCATTGTGACAAAACGTAACAATAAAGGGTCGTCGTGAGTCCTGTTTCTTTTTACTGCCATAAGGGGAATGAATGTCCAACAGCTCTATGTACTGAAGTCGATAATGTAAGCTATGTAATTAAAACAATATATATACGAAAGTGAAACAAACTCGCTTAAGTAAAACAAAAGAAACCATGTTCAACATAGCACTGTGTGGAACAATTCTCGCACGGCACAGCAATACAAATAACTCAAAGCGCAACAATTTTTCAAATGAAAGAGTGTTTTTCAAATGTTGGGCAGTCTAAGAAGGAAAACTAAGAACTTAGACTTAATTCAGTATTAACCTTTATAATACGAAAGAACCATACGAATATGATTCACACAGACAGATATGAAATGATCACATCAATGAGTCAAGTTAGACTAATAGAGCTATATTTATCTGAAGTTACATCATACAAAACCTCCTGCTCCAAAAAGAAAATGCGCGCATTGATAACATCTGTAGACTCAGAAGACATCTTACCGATATCACCACGGTGTCTTCTTTGAATTTCGGTATGTATTTGTCACCTCTGGTGATTTCCGATTCGTTAAGTGGCCTGAATCGGCACATCACCTTCACACAACATTCAGCCGCATCCACCATCGTGTATGATTTTATCCAAGGAAACTTTCTCTCCGGTCAGCAGATCTGGTCGTCCACTCCGCAGTCTGCAGAGGAATGCATCAATCAAACAATCAAAATGTCTCGACGCTTGCCAGCCGTTCAGCCCGTGCGGTCCAAGAAGCTTTGAAACCGAAAACAACCTCAGATAAAATCAACTCCCGGACACCGTTTCAAATAGCACGTAACATATCACATAGACATTCAAAATGAGGGTAATTTGGTTGTCGTTGACGCTCGCTGTTAGGAGCTAAAGCCGAGTGCACCTTGAGCGTTTGAAGAGCACCAGCACTGGACAGTTCCACGCGCTCTGACTGACGGCGGCCGCTCCTTCCGCACGCGCTTCTGCTGTCCAACAGCGCCTCTCAGCAGCCGGAGCTGCCCATGACTGCAACACATCACACAATTACACAAATAAACAAATCAACAGCACACATTGGCGAAGACATTTACCTAACAAAAATGGTCCAGCATCTTGGTGAGGTGTGGGAAATATATTCAAGAAGCAAGGGGGACGTATCTTATACCATAAACTCAGTATAATATTCTTCATTGATAGACTATTACCAAACTCCGGTAAGACTTGACAGGATGAAACTGATGAAAGAAAAGTTATGATCATGTGTGCATATACAGTGCTCAGCGTAAATGAGTACAACCCCTTTGAAAAGTAACATTTTAAACAATATCTCAATGAACACAAAATCATTTTCCAAAATGTTGACAAGACTAAGTTTTATATAACATCTGTTTAACTTATAACATGAAAGTAAGGTTAATAATATAACTTAGAGAACAAAATTTTCAGTTTTACTCAAATTAGGGTGATGCAAAAATGAGTACACCCCACTGAAAGTCTCTGGAGCAAAGCTAAATTTTAGACTACAAATGTCTAATTTAACAAGAATTCAACCACAGGTGAGTCTAGTTATTCATTACACAGGTGACAGTTGACTATAAAAGGGTGTTATTTAAAGAAAACCCCTTCCCATTTCATGCTGTCAGCAATGGCACCACATGGAAGAGAAATGTCACAAGACCTGAGAAAGAAAATCATTTCTTTACACAAGAAAGGTGAACTTTTCAAAGGGGGTGTAATCATTTACGCTGAGCACTGTACACACACACACACACACACACACACACACACACACACACACACACACACACACACACACACACACACACACACAGTATCTCACAGAAGTAGTACACCCCTCACATTTATGTAAATATTTTATTATATCTTTTCATGTGACAACACTGAAGAAATGACACTTTACTACAATGTAAAGTAGTGAGTGTACAGCTTGTATAACAGTGTACATTTGCTTTCCCCTCAAAATAACTCAACACACAGCCAATAATGTCTAAACCACTGGCCACAAAAGTGAGTACACCCCTAAGTGAAAATGTACAAATTGGGCCCAAAGTGTCAATATTTTGTGTGGCCACCATTATTTTCCAGCACTGCCTTAACCCTCTTGGGCATGGAGTTCACCAGAGCTTCACAGGTTGCCACTTGAATCCTCTTCCACTCCTCCATGAAGACATCACGGAGCTGGTGGATGTTAGAGGCCTTGCGCTCCTCCACCTTCCGTTTGAAGATGCCCCACAGATGCTCAATAGGGTTTAGTTCTGGAGACATGCTTGGCCAGTCCATCACCTTTACCCTCAGCTTCTTTAGCAAGGCAGTGGTCGTTATCATGTTGGAATACTGCCCTGCGGCCCAGTCTCTGAAGGGAGGGGATCATGCTCTGCTTCAGTATGTCACAGTACATGTTGGCATTCATGGTTCCCTCAATGAACTGTAGCTCCCCAGTGCCAGCAGCACTCATGCAGCCCCAAACAATGACACTCCCACCACCATGCTTGAGGCAAGACACACTTGTCTTTGTACTCCTCACCTGGTTGCTGCCACACATGCTTGATACCATCTGAACCAAATAAGTTTATCTTGGTCTCATCAGACCACATGACATGGTTCCAGTAATCCATGTACTTAGTCTGCTTGTCTTCAGCAAACTGTTTGCGGGCTTTCATGTGCATCATCTTTAGAAGAGGCTTCCTTCTGGGACGACAGCCATGCAGACCAATTTGATGCAGTGTTCGGCGTATGGTCTGAGCACTGACAGGCTGACCCCCCACCCCTTCAACCTCTGCAACAATGCTGGCAGCACTCATTCATCTATTTCCCAAACACAACCTCTGGATATGATGGTGTGCACGTGCACTCAACTTCTTTGGTCGACCATGGCGAGGCCTGTTCTGATTGGAACCTGTCCTGTTAAACCGGTCTTGGCCACCGTGCTGCAGCACAGTTCCAGGGTCTTGGCAATCTTCTTATAGCCTACGCCATCTTTATGTAGCAACAATTCTTTTTTTCAGATCCTCAGAGAGTTCTTTGCCACGAGGTGCCATGTTGAACTTCCAGTAACCAGTATGAGAGAGTGAGAGCGATAACACCAAATTTAACACACCTGCTCCCCATTCACATCTGAGACCTTGCAACACTAATGAGTCACATGACACTGGGGAGAGAAAATGGCTAATTAGTCCCAATTTGGACATTTTCACTTAGGGGTTTACTCACTTTTGTGGCCAGCGGTTTAGACATTAATGGCTGTGTGTTGAGTTATTTTGAGAGGACAGCAAATTTACACTGTTATGCAAGATGTACATTCACTACTTTACATTGTAGCAAAGTATCATTTCTGAAGTGTTGTCACATGAAAAATATATAATAAAATATTTACAAAAATGTGAGGGGTGTACTCACTTCTGTGAGATACTGTATATATATATATATATATATATATATATATAGGCTATAGCTACTGTATGTATACACACACACACACACACACACACACACACACACACACACACACACACACACACACACAAATGCACGCACACCTCAATGAAAGATTCAGTTAGATCATGATCATTTAAGAGGATCATTACAGTGATTCTGTAATGCAGTAGAATACTGCTGTGTAATTCTGCCTATGACAAGTGAAGGTCAATCAATGCAACTGAATCTCCCACAGAATGTCTCCCAGGACAAATTCTGCTCAACACAAGTGCAAAGAGGCTACAACAGACAACGTATATGCTGACTGGGATATAAGGTTTGTGATGAAGTTGTAAAATATTGGCATAATAGAATAGGAAATTCTTCCATTCCTTTAGTATCTTACATTTACATTACATTTAAATTTAGTATCTTGTGCTCACTAATCTGTCAAAAAATAAAAAGGTGTCTGGCAAACACTATAAAAAATTAAAGTCATTATAATATAATTATTTTATTATCATATCCAAATGCAAATGTTCATGTGAACATTTCTGCACACTTCCCCTTTGAAACCAAAACAAAGGTCTCATGGTGAGTTCATTGTTTTCATGCCAAAGCTGGCGTCTCCTTGGCAACAGGCTGTAAACTCAAAGCTGCTTCAGGCAAATGCACAGTGAAGTCAAAGGACTGACCCTTAAAAGACAAGGACGTAAACACAATAATTAATTTAACTTAATTTTACTCAAACATTTCAGTCCAGAGAAGTAACAAACTGCTTACACAGGTGAGTCTTGCTGGTTTAAATTTTTAAGCAAAAGAAAATACTTTTCATACTCTTATTTAGTAACTATTGTTTAACATCAAATATTTTTTCTTGGGAAGTTCTATGCTGATTTATGCATTATGAATTGTGATTATTGGTTTATAAGGGCCTGTTTTCTTATCCATTAAAGCATGATCATTTATTAAATTCTACTATTTACTAATATTACATTTATTAATAAATTATACAGGAAGCTGCTTTAGGGAAAAAATTTGCTAATCAATAACTTAAAAAGCAAACATTTACAATTTATTAAATATAAAAAAATATATTTAAAAATACATAAAATGTCCGTGCACTGAAACAGTACTGAGATTATGCATTGCCTTCATCATAAACAACCACATGGGGGCAACAAAGCAGTTCTTGTGCATGCTGTGAATATTGAAGAAGATATTCATTACAGTTAGTGCATCAGAACTGCAGCTAATTTTCTGTGTTTGTGCATCTGCCAGAACACTGGAGCATGAGTGAACATGAAAGAAGCAGATTTGTGGAGCAGCTGTTGAAGGAAGAGCTCGAGGCTGTGGCTCTGGGACTGGAGCAGGGAGTCTACGCCTGGGAAGAGATCGACCTGCCTCATGATTCACAGGGCTCCACTCCTCTTATCAGTGCCTGCAGGACGGGTCTTACTAGGGTATGAGACAAAAGGGTGATACGATCAAAACAAAGTGGAAACCATAGCTGACTTATGTGTAGGAAAGCTAATATAGGGTAATGGGAGTGTAATGTATTGATTAAAATAATGGGCATAATGTTCCACTTACTGTAGTAACTACTTTCCAATGCTTCCTGTTTTCTTGATTGAATTGCTGCATTATGCATTAAACAAGTTAGTTTTAAGAGTGATAAGATCCAGTCCACTGGGGGCTTTGAATTGTTTGCTTTGCTTCGTTTGTGTCTGCTTCGGTGAATCTTTTGTAGTGAATCTTCCTTCACGTTACACTGTTTCACCACTAGGTGGCGACAAGTGACTGTTATGATGAGCGAGTGAGTAAGTCATCCACTCAACTGATTCATTCAAAGGAATGAAACACTGTACGAAATCATTCCTCATTATATAGTGCACCATTTTAGGGACAGCCATTTGTAATTGTGGACACTATCAAGTGCACTCATTCAATTCCATAATCCGATGAGTGTCCAACCAAATAAATTCCTTTGTCTGTAGCACTTCCGCTACACTCAATGTCTGAATTTGGTCATTTGTCTTTTATTTAATCACTCATTCAGTGGACTATAATAGTGGAGTAATGCAGTACGCGTTGGTGGTATAGTGGTTAGCATAGCTGCCTTCCAAGCAGTTGAAGTTGATAGGGGGCAGTTTCTCTAATGGATCATTTGAATCATTGTCCACGACTCCCTTGAGCATCGCAGTTAAAAAACTTGGATGTTCAATGCAGAGAAGTTATATAGCAGTTACTGCTGGTTATAATCTGTGTGTATGTGACACTCATCTGAGCTTAATATGCACTCAGCTCAGAAGCTTCAACATCACTTTGGAATTATTTTCACTAGCAGAGCAAAAATATACAAACTAACTGCCAATATTGTGTCAAAAATGTAGATTACTCCGTATTAACTGGTTTATCGAATTGTTGTATTAAAGCAATATCGCACTTGAAATCGTAATGTCAGAACTCTCACTTGTTTGTTTGCTTAAATATCATACACCTATAAGCCTATCATTCACCTGGTTCATTATCATTTTAATAATTTAGATACATTGCTTTTAACATATTTTGAACACAGGTTATGCATTTCCTTCTGAAAAGAGGAGCCGATGCTACACTGTGTAACAATAGCAATCAGACAGCTCTTCATGTTAGTCAAGCAGAACTTCAGGGGAGCTGTTGACGGCTATGATCAGAGACGTACCCCATCAGAAGCAGCTCTCACAAGCAGCCTGGAGGGGAGACCTCTGCTGTCTACAGGACCTGATGGTGAGCAGCACAGACTTCAACTTCCACTTGCCATTTGACTGTTAGTAATGCGATATCAACCTTAGGTTCACACAAAGCTGGCTAGACTCCAAAGGGTGTTCTCTGATGGATCAGTATTGGCCACCTGTCATGTGAGAGTGAGATATTCTTACACTCACCTCAGGCAATAGCTGGAGTAATTACATCAAATAAAGCTTATGTTGTTTGTGTGTTACAGGCCCAGGCAGACTTGTTGGAGTTAAATAAACAGAACAAAGATGGACTGACACCACTTATGCTGGCTGTAAGGGATGTTGATCTGTTTGAAGGACTGGAGACGCCATGGGAATATCAACCTGTGGAAGTGGTGAAGGAACTCATGGCTTTTCCAGTGTAAGGACACACATTTCAACTTTATTTGGTCAATCCCTTCTTGGATTTGCAATGGAAAAGCAAAATATAAACAACAAATAGAAATGCAATGTATTTGGAATATGTAGAATTGTGAACAGTAAAATGGAATTTAAGATGAATGGTGATTTAATCGCCATCTCTCATTAAAAAATAGTCACTAATCCACCTGCTCGGCTTTCCAGTAATATGAAGATCCTTGATGGAAGAGATCACACGGCTCTGTGGTATGCCTCTCAGATCAAGAGCACCAAGAAGGAAGAACTCTTCCATATAATAGATTCTTCAATGCAAACAGGTAAAACACTACATATTCCCTTTATTTTGCTATGTGGAAGTAAGCTATATTCAGTGAAAGTGCTGTAAGTGGTAAATGTAATAATGTGGATAAATTATGGACTAGATCTACATTTAATATTTTATATGTAGTCCAATCAATGTCTTCATTGAAGTTATTTGTCAAGCATGTGAAAGTAGTGGTACCATCAATACCAGTTATAACATTTAATTCTCAAAACACTGTTTATAGATTTTATATCACTGTTTAAACAGTTTTATAAGAAAAAGCATTCATTTATTAGTAGTGCAAATCAATGGAAACCTTTTTATGTCCTCAATGTGATGACTTATTTTAGTATTTGTATTGTATTTTGGAGAAACAATATTCAAGTCTCTGGATGCATCTTATTGGCAAACGAGTCCTTCTGTACTCCCAAGCTGCTCTCCTACACGTGGCTGTTGCACACCAGATTCAGATGGGATGAAGGTCAGGTGCTCTCACACTTCTTACACATTATATACAATTAATCATGGCAGTGTGTCATGTAGAAATCCATTTGAACTGTGTGAACAAAAGCACACAAACATTATAATTGCATAATAAAATAAATAAGGCTCAGTGGGATTGTAAACGCAAAGCCAATTAAATGTAGATTCTTTGCTCTGAAATGTTTTGATTAAGCCCTTCATGGCGTTTCATTCTGCTGCGCCTTGGCCACAGGTATCACAGATGTCTAATGATGGTGTTATTTGATTGAATAGACGGCCTCCAGATGGTCAGTAGTCAACAGGTGAATTAATCATGTGTGATTCTGTGAAAGGTTATTGTAAGGGACAGCCAAGCTCACCACTTTTGTTTCTTGCTGCATACCAGCTGTCATTGATAACCTTTCCTTTACTGAACTTTATTTTTTTGCAGAAAGATTCAGCTGAGATTATCATGGCACAAAAGGATCATGCAGACATCCACCAAGGTCAGTCAACAACTAGACTTGTTCATTGTTAATCCTAGAAGACAGATTTTAGTTTCATAAGTACACCTGCACGGTCATTACAAAATGACAGCGACTCTGTGTCTAGAGCAGTCTCAGACTCTCAGCCCGTCCCTCAGAGAATCCATGACAATAGGAGGGGTGTGTCTGACTCTGCTTTTTGAGCTCCTCTGTTTCAAACGAGTCAGACTACACAGAGTCGTCCACAGAGAACCTCTGACACTCACAGATAAGGATTACGCAAGACTCACAGGAACTGTAAAACATTTGGTTTCGCTAAAGCTTGGGCTAATTTAGAGAGGACTGACTTTGTGAAAGGTACATTTTGTATATTTATTTAGTTTACAAGTTGTGTGTGTATATGCAGAGCTCAAAGATTTAAGGTCTTTAAGATTTTTTAAATGTTTTAAATGTCATTTATTTTAAAATGTAAATGATTCCTGATGGCAAAGTTTAATTTTAAGTAGTCATTACTCCAATCTTTTTTTTTTTATAAATGTTGAAATAAATTTGTTTTATATATATATATATATATATATCTGACATTCTGAAATACAAAAAAGTGTGTGTGTGTATATATGTATAAATTCTCATTTCATCTTCTCATTCTCCTTCAGTAATATAGGTGTTGTCAGTTTTTATATTAGCATAACCATGGGGACCATTTTACATGACCCTTTTCATCCAGAGTATATTTGGCTGTGTGTCTGTAGATAACAGGATTTGCTTTGAGAGTTGGATGGAGCCAAAGATAGACATCAGACAAGATGGCAGAGATGAGAGGAAACGAAGCAGGTTAGCCAGCTGACCACATACCCATTCATCGCTTCCTCATCAAATTAAAGTAGCATTCAGATAAACAAGAGAGCCAATCACAAGTCAACAAATCACTTAAACACCACCAACAGCAGCTGTGTAAACATAAAATGCACAAACAGTCCTCACGAACAATTTGCCTGCACGAAACCTCATGTCCATTCAGTGGCTCTCTCTCATTTCTACACAAAGACTGTATAGAGGAGTACAGTTACAGGATCAAGGCGTTGTCAGCATAAGACTAGGTTCCAGGGTGTACCATTATCTAGAGAGAGAAAGAGAGGAGAACTTGTCTAAGGAAGATTTAACTCTGCCCTTACTGCTTAGAAACATTCAGCATGTAAAAAAAGATGATAGCTAATTTGTAAATGCTTTGCACAATGTGAACATGCTAATGTAAATTAATTTTCACATAGTCGGACATCATCCTTGCCTAGCCTATGGAACAACAGAAAAGACTGGGGCAAAATAAGGTCTTTGCACCCATCACTCAGTTTGACTTCTTCCTCAATACCTGTTCTTCCTGCTGCTCATGTCACCCAGCTCAGTAAGTCAGCACCAATGCTAATGGACCCTCTTCTTGATGCAAGTGTGCTGCTGCAAGCACGGACCAACATTCATAATAGTAAGTATAGACAGTTGTTTATTGTGAAAGAATTTGCTCACATTTAATAAAAATGACACTGATAATTAGATATACAGAAATGTGCACATACATGCATTTCCTGTAATGTGGTTTTACAGATTTCAGTGAATAAACAAGCACAGTAAGCCAAAATGTAACTGGGTCCACTAGTTAAGGCTATTTCATATTTACATTGCACAGACGCTTTTATCCAAAGATAGTGTATGTTATACTGTTTTGTCAAGCCCTGGGAATGCCAACCTTTGCGTTGCTAGACACCACTGAGCCACAGGAACACAATTTGTGATAGATGCTAAGCAATGCCAACAGACATGTTTGTCAGGTTTAGTCCAATCGGTGTTACCCCCGTCGCCATCGTTTGCTGTAGGCCACCATTTGTTTTTACTGACTGAACATGTTCAATCAGCATTTATCAGGTCGTAGAATACCAAAGATATGTTGTAATCTGATGTTTTTCGTTGCTGGTCTGCGTCTGCCGGTGTAGTGGTAACTAGCCTTTAGTAAAGCTGCATGCTATCCAGACTGGGTGTGCAAGGAAATAGAAAAGTGTTTGTGGATTCTCAGCCACAATCACTATGTTGCTCCCATAACACACCAGATGACATTGAGTGTTACCTAGTCTGAGTGGTTTCCCATTGCCAAAGAAATCCAGCATTAACTGCTCTTTCTTATGAGACTGTAAGAGTTTCCTAAGAACATCTACAAGTAGCATAATGATCTAGAAGAGAAGTAGTGCCAGTGTTGATCATTTTTTGTTATCTAGAAGAAACTGTTATTAGGTTAGTCTGTGATCAAGGAGACCTCTACTTGTATTGCCAGGCGATTGCATTACAGTTCGAAAAACAGAATGGATTAAAAGAGTGTGAAGAACTCACCATCTTAGAGAATATAATCCTGACAGAGCTACATTTACCCCAGAAGTTTGCCTGTGGAGAGCTTCCACATCTGTCTCCTCACCTCAGCTGTGTCTTAGAAGAATGAGTGCGGGAACTTAGGGTATTTTGTCATCAGAAGACCATGGATTAGAAGAGACCACTAATACTTTGTAAAATCTATTAGGGAGAGGATTACAGAATGCTCAAGGGGTAGTTTTCAAACAAACATATGTTGCCTACCTTGTGGTTGCTGTTTCACCAAAAGTGAGGACACATTCGCTTAGTTAAGGTAGCTGGAGGTAACTCTACTTTTAAGTTTTATTGTCTGTGTGCAACTTTGATTGTAATGAATGAAAAGCATTGTTGAGAAGGTTGTCACGTGAAAGGCATATAATAAAAGTTTTCAATTAACTACAGGACTTGGAGGTGTTCACACAGGGGATGACGATAGTAGACAAAAGGTGAGGGAAAGCTTTTTTTTTTTTTTACATTTCAACAAATGCAAAAACTCATGCCTTTAATACCATTTTGAATGTTGTGATTTACAGACGCTACCTACTCTATGTTCAAAGTCACCTAAACATCTTGCTCCGCTGGACAATATATTCAGGAATGGCTCTGCACGTTCAAGTCTTGAGCACCCACTGCTCTTAAAACAAAGTAGCATCTTGCCAATCTCATCAAAGTCCAGGAGAAGACTGGAAAGGATCTCCAGGTCGTCTTCCAGAAGTTCCAGAGGCACCAGAGCAGGCAGTGAAGAGAGCAACTCCTGCAGCAGTAGCAGCCAAGAAGAGGACGAGACAGTGCCTCAAGATACACACAAGATTCATATGGGCTTAGATAAGTCACTGAATCTGGATTTTCAGGACTTTGTCAGTTCAGTAAAACACAATACTAGAAAAGATATAACTTTAGACAACAAGAAAGACTATACATCCATCAAATCATTGACTACCAGGGAAGTCGAGGATGAAATAAGATGCAAGTCTACTAAAACAACTGAAAACTCTGAGGAATTTCTGAGGAAGTCCCCAACTATGGACTGCTGCTCTGTCTCTGAAGAACCCCAAAGCATAATCAGACAAACTCAACCTATAGACAGAGGATCCGGTTTAATTGGAGGTGAGAAGCACCTCACCAATGTGGATACTGGTGTGGTAGAACAAACTTCACATGAAAAGAACAAACCAGTTAAGATGATCAAAAGAAATGACAGTAAAGGCAAACCATCTATTCGGACAAATCAGTCATTCAATATTCTGGCACACAGAAAACAAAGTACTGTTAAAACCACAAGGAATAGGATAAATTCACCAAGTCACTCAAAGGTGCAACTCAGAGAAAGTAAACCCAGCAGCCTAGTTACTGCAGGAGAGTCTACTAACAAATATTTGCCAAGAGCACCTTGTAAAAAAACTGCACATGAAGCTTCAACAGCAAGGGGGGTCTCTGAATCTTTTCAACACATGAAGTTGAGTGATGACAAGAAAGTAAGCAATAACAGCCAAAACCAAATTCACAGAGATCTAAGAAGTGCAAAAGCATCCAAAAAGCCAGCAACAGGACCAGGACAGCGAACAAGGTCTGCTGTGGATTATGTCACTTACAACGACATGTTTCTGAAGATCAGTCAGGGAGATGAAGGTCCAGCAATCTACGAAATGTTTGCAACTCCAGTTTATGAAAATCTTAGAGTAGACAGTTCTGCAGAGAGAACCAGACAGGTCCATACAGCACTTCAAGTTAAAAGACAAACCAATGGAAAACTGAAGGGCCAAAAAACAGTGGAGGTTAACCGAAGGAAACAAGCTCAATCAGAAAGATCCAGTCGAGCTAAATGCAGGCAACTCAAGCAGAGGGATAATGTTACCAAACGGATAAAGAAAAAAACACCTTCTTCAGAGAATAAATGCCATGCACTTATAACTTCTGCTTGTGGAGCAGTCCAGCAGAATAAATCTGAAATGCACATCAAGGGAGATGGAAGGGAATTATTAAGCGCAGAGAGAAAACGCACTTCCATACTATCAGTGATTGAGGAAGCACTTTCCAACACTGTCTCCAAAACAAGTCTTATAAAGAAAATAATACACCAAGAACAAACTCCAATTGGTGCAGGTGCCAAAAGCGAACCTGAAATATTACATGAAACCAAATTGCCATCGCAGCCTCTTATCAATACCTGGACAAGTGACGGAACAGTATCACCTGTGTACCACAGCTTTCTAGATGAGGTTGGCGATGGACCTCTCACAGATGACCTGCTGAGGTCTTTGGCAGAGGAGTTGCTCTCACTCGAGAGAAGAGATGTCGAAACACTCAAGACTGAAAAGGAAGATAGCACAGAGTTCAAACATAACGTGCCTTCAAGATTTAGAATTTTTTTAAATGAGGTAACATTCTAACATATTTCACTTGTACATCACACAACCCTGCTCCTAGAGAGCTACATTCCCACATAATTCAGACTACAACCCTGCTTAAACACGCCTACCAGTAATTTACAAAGTAATAATTGTAAAAGTAATTCTGAATACCTTGATTAGCTGGTTTAGATGTGTTTGACTGGGTTAGAGCTGAAATCTGCAGGATGATAGCTTTCCAGGAGCATGGTTGGCTACCCCTGCGCTATTTTATGTGTTGTAACATTGAGTTTCTGTTGTCCATCAGGGTTCATCCTTAGGTGAACTGCATTACACTAATGGATCTTGCTCAGATGATGCCATCACATGGACAAAAGGAGAGGTTCTGGGTAAAGGAGCTTATGGAACAGTAAGTGTTTAAATGCAATCATTTTAAAGCACTCTTCTTAGCTTTAACATAAACAATCATGATTGATTGTACTCCAAGTATAATCAAATGTAAAGCTGTTGTTTTTCACATTTTATTTTATATCACTATTCATAGGTGTATTGTGGGCTAACCAGTCAAGGTCAGCTGATTGCAGTAAAACAAGTGGCACTGGATGCTTCAACTTCAGAGATGGCAGAAAAAGAGTATGAACACCTTGAGAGAGAAGTGGATCTTCTTAAGACCCTTCATCACACTAACATTGTTGGTTTCTTGGGCACAGCACTCTGTGAGAATACTGTAAACATCTTCATGGAGTATGTTCCAGGTGGCTCCATCTCAAATATCTTGAGCCGGTTTGGACCCTTGCCAGAGAAGGTCTTTGTTCTATACACTAGACAAATTCTGGAAGGTGTTGCCTATCTTCATGCTAACAGGGTCATCCATAGAGATCTGAAAGGGAACAACATTATGCTAATGCCCATCGGAGTGGTCAAGCTAATCGACTTTGGTTGCGCTCGTCGTCTTAGCTGTCTTCAGACTTCAACTGGAAGTAAGAGTGACCTTCTGAAGTCTGTGCATGGTACCCCATACTGGATGGCACCAGAGGTGATAAGCGAGACAGGTCATGGACGAAAATCAGACATCTGGAGTATTGGCTGTACGGTGTATGAAATGGCCACAGGAAAGCCACCCCTTGCTCACATGAACAAGATAGCAGCCCTCTTTTACATTGGGGCTCAAAAGGGCTTAATGCCATCTCTGACTGATGACTTCTCTACACATGCAAAGGGCTTTGTCAAGGCTTGCCTAACCAGGTAATTTTCTTTTACTCAGAAATGGAATGTTTGCTCTGGTTTTTTTTGTGCAAATTTTATATTTTGTTGTATATTGTTTTTGTTGTATAGATGCGATAGTTGTCATGTCATGTTGCGCCACAACAGCTAATGTGCAGACAGCGTCACTGATTATAATGGGATCTGTGGTATTTTTTTGCGCTGTGCCATTCGTATCCGGTGTAGACATGGTGCAAGTTCTCCACACATTATCCTGTCATGTAACAGTGGAACAATTTTCCTCTTTGCAGAGATCCAAAGCAACGACCTTCAGCAGAGGAACTGTTAAGACATCCATTCATCTCTCATCACAGCCAAGCCTTCAATAGGCCAATGAACTGAACACTTAATTCACCAAATCAAAAAGTGACTTTTAAAAACAATGATACAAAGCAAACTGACATTGTGAGGCAACATAATTTAACATGGAGAAAAATGTAATTTACAAAATAACAGTGAAGATCTGGAAATAGTTTTGACAAATTGTGCCAATAAGTTCTTAACGCAATAAATGATCACATAAAGACTGAGGTTAAGGTAGTGGAAACCATGGAATTTATTATTAAACCTAAATAAAATTAGGAAGAGACAAAAAAAAAGTGCCAGGGTTTGCACTTGCCTTATCCAACTGCAATTCAGTGATCCAAAGTAAAATAATGATTTGTACAATGCTGGCCTCATTTACCAATATC
The DNA here is from genome assembly GCA_027422405.1 of Ptychobarbus kaznakovi. Lineage (NCBI taxonomy): Eukaryota > Metazoa > Chordata > Actinopteri > Cypriniformes > Cyprinidae > Ptychobarbus > Ptychobarbus kaznakovi. The sequence goes on along the minus strand of CM049804.1, from coordinate 17,639,647 downwards.
TTCACACTAAAAATAATCAAAACCAAAACCATTCATCCATACTCAGAAATAATGTTAAGGGCCTGTGAAAGCCCAGATCTCTTTGGGTCAGCACTGTGATAATTGAACTCAATCTCCTTTTACCCACATATGTTTCTGGTAATTTGTTACTGACTTAAAAGAGTTGCACAAAATAGGCTCCTGCTTCAAGCCAAGACATATATAAAATGCACTTCACAGCGAAGGTTATGTAAACTTCATAGAACTATACTTTTTGAGGAACAGCCTTTGGCATCCAGCTTAAGGTCATCTAGAAGGTCAACAAAGGTACAAATTGCATGGCCCCTGACAACATGCCAGGTAATTGGCAGGGTGTGGATTGCCTGCTAGTTCACCCTCTCCTGATAGCAACATGGAACACCAGTTCTAGAGCACATCACTGGAAGGCTGCGCTAGAAATGCCAATGTGATAGATTATAACACTGACTCACAAAATCCCCCCTACCCCAATATATATTTATATATATATTACAAGCAGCTCCAAACCTGAGAAGTTATGGTACAGCTTTTAACATACGAGAATGTATGTACATTTTTCTTCACAATCAGTAAACAACTATCTCGTCCCTTTCATTAACATGCAGCTCACAGAGAAGGTATCAGATGAGGGGAAAACAAAGAAACATTCAAGGAACTATGGAACTAAAATCTTGATTCTGCATTCCTTCAACTAACTTTGTTTAACAAATGAGAGGGGCGTCAGTCATTTTAGAGGGTGCTTTCGGTCTTATACATTTTCTTGTGGCAAAAACTTATCACTCATTACACTTTTACCATGAAAAGTTTCTTTTTTTCCCTATAATGGCCCTTATATTCATATACTGGCTTCACGCATTCATACAGACTGCTCGCGAGGGAATACTGAGGAAAGCAGCAGTTATACAGAGATGGCGAGACTGAACCGAACTGCCAGAAGATCGGGAAGCATTTTTATTTTCTTTCTCTTACTCTTCACATTCCTGTTTTTTTCCTCTTCCTAATAATGAAATCTATGCTTGATTTTCTTTTATATTTTATCCTCTTTCCTATCAGTTCAAGAGTCCATTCCTTGGGCACTTAACAGCGACTCAAGCGTGTCAAAAGTATCTTTGTAGTCTGTGTGTAGGCCATTAGCTAGGCCGGCGCCCTCAGGGCCATGGCTCTCCACTCGTTTCCTGTCCAGTTTCACTAGGGTCCTGAGATGTCCGTAGCCCACCTGGTATGTGACAGGGGGAGGGGGAAGGGAAGGTTAAGAACAGAGCTGTGAGATGACACACACTGCTGAACAGAGGAACAATGAGAGGAACTACCTGCACCGCCTTTGGAGCTTTTGTTCTTTTTGGAGTGGTGATTGTGACTGGCTTCGGGGTTCACCCTCTTGCGTGAGGAACTGGAAGCTGAGCTTGTGCCATCGCCACCGGAACCTAATGGGCTCCGAAGGGCCAAACCAGATGCAGGGGCCTCAAGGCTGCTCCTACCATTGCCGCTATGCGTGTGGCCGTGTTTGTGATGGTGACGATGGGCTGAGTGGTCTCTGTGTTTCTCCTTGCTCACAAGCGGGCTGGAATGTTTGCTCTTTGCAGCACTCTCGTCAGAGGAGCTGTGCCTTTCAGAGGAGACCTTTATTTTCATTTTTAGCTCCTCCTTACTTGATCCCCCCTTCTCGTTCAGGGAAGGGACCGGTATACGCAGTTTTAAAGAGCTCCCTTTCTCGCGTTTGTCCTGGAGCTTGTTCTGCACAGGGACAGGTAGCTTCATCTTCAGGGGCGAGGCAGTGGTGGCTCCTGCTCCCTGCTTCCCGTGAGACAGTTGGGGCAGGTGCTTGCGGTGATCCGTCTGAGCACCATAGACCTCTGTCTCTACGTTCTGGTGCTCTTGCTTGCGTTTCTGCACAGCCAGCTCAGCAGCGTGTTTCTCCCTGTACTTGTCCAGAGACATTTTCTGTGTGGGTGCTGCAGGTGGAGGATAGGCCGTGGCCTGGTGCTTCGCCCCACCGCTGGCCTTGTGTTCGTGTTTGGCAGGGTTGAACTCTGAGCTTTTGTCAGGCCGGTGTGGATGCATAGAACTGTGTGGGGTAAGCTGTTTGACAGAATACTGCTCTGAGCGCACTTGGTCCTGAGGCCAGTCACTGGGGGTGGTGTAAGTGTATGAGGTTCCCTGCATGTTGGCAATGGAATCAAGAGAAAAACTGCTGCTTGAGTTGCTTGGCAGGGTCACTGGGAAAGACGCTGAGGCTTTGGAGAATGCTGTATTTGTAGAAACCCCGGGAAGGGCATCCATCAAGGACATGTCCTGGGCTAATGAAGGTTCCGCTAAAGAGCTGCTGTCTGAGGCCTGACCATCTGATTTGGGCTTCTTAGCAGCTTGTGTAGCCTAGAAATAAACACAACAACTATGTGTTATCTAACTTAACCAATGTAAAGGCACCAAATGCATGACTTCTCTATTTTAATCACTTACCCTCCAGTTTCGAATCCTCTTCAACCTGCTGGGTGTCTTCTCTAATATTTGCAGAAACTCGTGGGTCAGTTCTACAACAAAATTTCAAATGAATATTAATCATGGGTTACTGACAAATAGGGCAAAATATGCCTTACATGGTAATTAAGGGAATGGCCATTTACCATCAAGAAGTTCAAGTGTAACTGAGCTGTCCACATACTCCCACCAGTGCTTTCCATCAGTGGAAACAGGGATCTCCCAGTTGGACCACTTGCAGGCCAGGTGAATGCAGACGCATGCGATGACTGTGGGCTTGTACTGCAAGCAGAAGGTGGTGAGGTGTAGACTGCAAGAGCAGCACGTTATGGAGGAAGAAAAAAGACAGCAAAGAAAGAGCACAAAATGATCAGTCACTGAGCAGATAGAAGGCAGTGTTGAACATCTAGAGCAGTGCTTCCCAAACTTGTCCTGAGGCCCCCCTGCCCTGCACCTTTTGTATGTCTCCCTTATCTAACACCCTTGATTCCACTCATCAGCTCGTTAGTAGAGACTGCAAGAACTAAATTGGGTGTGTCGGTTTAGGGCAGCGGTTCTCAATTCCAGTCCTCGCGCCCCCCGCTCTGCATATTTCGTATGTTACTCTTATCGCTTCAGATGTTTGTTCTATTCGAACGCAAGTGCCCTGCGAAGTGGACATCACAGGATATTCCACCATGATTCCAGTTCGAAGCGAACGTATATATTCCATTCAAAGTGCATATAAGTGTGCAAGACGTGAATTCAAATTGTATATATTTACAGAGGTATATGATGTCACACTCGTCCGTGCGTGAAGACGTTGTGCAGCGCAAATCCATGAATGAATGTTCCGAAATAAAGTAAACTTCAGCGGATTTCCCCTGCTCAGGTAGTGTAGGGAGCATGTCAATCGGAACACAGTTCATGCATGGAGCACACTTCTAACAAGCTGATTATCTGAATCAGGTGTGTTAACAAAGAGAGACATGCAAAATATGCAGAGCAGGGGGGCGCGAGGACTGGAATTGAGAACCTCTGGTTTAGGGAGACATACAAAATGTGCAGGGCAGGGGGTCCTCCAGGACAGGTTTGGGAAGCACTGATCTAGAGAATACTATTATGCATTGAAGCCACTAAGATATTCCCTAGTTGTGAGTAACACAAAAATACTTCAAAAATGTACCTGCACAGTTCGGAAACGCGATTTAGCACCTTGCAATTTATTCACATTTTACAATTTAGAAATGACCAAAAAGTCCCCCCCTCCACCAAATTTACAGTTCATGTTTTGTGCTCTAAAAAAAGGTAGACAGTATTTTACAGTGTGTACAAACAAAAGGGCAAAAGCCAACAAGAAGGGAAGCACCGATCAAGATTTCATTTTTAACTTCAAAAGTAGGATCACTAAACAAGTTATCTATGTAAAGATACACAGATTAGCATAAGAGGAAACGGTCTATAACGCCAAATGTAGGAGTGCAATCCACCAATTCTGATCAGCAGCTGATCAATTGTATCAGCCATATATTTTAAGTTTAGAATAGCAGTAGAAAGTCTAAAAAGATTACATAAAATTAGTTTTACTTTGTGGAATTTAATCTGTGCAAGCAAAAAAAAAAAGAAAAAGGTTTGTTACTCATAATCAAGGATAAATTCGATACTATTGACACATTACTGTACATTCAATAACAGGCATAAAAGCCTGCAGTCAACAGAATCAGGGAACAATAAAGCAAACAAGCATATGGTTACCATCCATATTTACCACATAAGAATTGCAAGCCCACATAAAAACAAAGCAGGGCTGACTGTTTGGCCTCATCAAGTGCTTATTCCTTAATCTCTGTAAACTTGTCTTCATCTCTAAAAACAATGCTAATATGTTTATGTATGTGTTAGGTAGTTACTTGTTCCGCTAGGGGAAAAAGGAAATGCATGAACTACATCAATAGTCCCTGAAGAAAAATGCTAACAATCTTTTAACAGTATTACATTGAACATAGTAGTGTTTTACTGACATTTGAGACAAATAACAATACAATGAAGCCATAGTCAAAGCTGGATGGTAACCTTGTGCTACAGAACAGAATCAATGTTTGGACATGGGGTAAGAGGAGCCTTTAAATCCTAATAATGCAACAAAGACAAACAAATGATAACTGCGACATTCCTTAATTGAATTTGCTATAGGTTACCTAAAAAACAGCCTCTACTTAAATTTAAAATAATAATAATAATAAAATGCAAGGGAAAAACACACAAGTGAATAAAAATTAAGAGGTTCATCCAGCATCAGACACATTGGCTATAAAACCGGGGTTTGATTTACAAGTTAAGTTCCCTTGATTGTGTTTCAAAACCTATACAGTCCACATCCTTTGGGTAAGATGCTCTTGTGTGAGGGCAAAACAAAAAAGAAAAAAACCCTTGATGGCCACATTATTTGCAGACCATGTGTTGAGCATATGCCGCTCTAGTCCCATGTTCAGACATCATATACAATGCTGCAGTTTCCCTATGCAAACAAGGGGGCAAACACTAATGACAGCTAACCTGATTTAAAAATAATGAAGACAATAACTACACAATGAGGGACAAACACAAACAACAACAAAATCCTCTATTTGATTAAATTACAATGATGACTACACCCTTTAAGGACCTTTTGTTACACACCTGATACCAACACATTTTCAAGAGTATAATGGGTATACAAATACATAGCCAATGAAACAGCTATCTCAATTAAAAAAAGAAACGCAATAAGGTCCTTAATGGGTTTATTTGCAACAGATGTCTGTATATCAAAATCAATTCAGGCATTGAATGACCAAAAACAAATTAAATTAAATAAAAAATGTACTTCTAAATAGTCTGAATACGAAAGACCAAAAACAAAGATTCAATTATCACTTTGAGAATAACAAAATCATAGGAAAAAACAAAGGGGTCTGGGTACTTACCGTGATGACTTTTATGTAATGTTTACATCTGTGTAATCTTTAGCTGCTATTCAGGCTACCAAAGTGTCTTTTTTAGACAAATGCACTTCTGTAACCGAGCAAACGTGAGGTTCAAGAGCACCACTACACTTCACATTGTGCATTTAACCCCTCTGTGCCAACAATGATCCCCCGTACAATACACCGCACTGCAACCGGGGCCGGTGCCACCAAACCCCCTCCCTACCCTGCTGTGAGGGCATGTCTGAGAGGGGGGGCGTCCCAGTTGCCACCGGTGCAAGGAGGGTGTTGGACACTGGTAGGGTAACCTGCAGTAAAGGAAGCTATAGTGTGCAGTCACAGTGCAACAAATGAGGTTCTGGATAACAACCTGTTGGTAGCCATGAAATAGGAAGTCTGTGCCAGATCCTTGCTTGCTGTGAAAGTAAACAGAGAGGGAGAGAGAATGGCAAAAGAATGAGAGAGAGTAAAACTATAGACGAGTAAGAATGAGACACATTTACCCTCAACGTTTACCTCTTCATGAACTGCATGCTTAGCCATAGTTTGATTCAAAGATTAAGTAAGCACTGTTTAATATCTAAAGTTGATTGCAGAGAGCATATGAAGAAAAATCTATACCTCGCACTAGCTGGGAACATTTCACTACATCAGTGTGTGGATGTTCAATTGTTATTTCAAAGCCTGCAATATAAAGCACATGAATTTCATTCAAAGCTGAATTACACTGTTATCAACACCTGTGGATTATGAAAGATAACCATGCATTAGTTAGAACAAAGCCTTTAAGGGTGCTTTCACACTAGCACTTTTGGTGCGCACACGGGTTCGATTGACGTCAGAGTTTGGTTCGTTTGGATGATGTAAACGCGGTCATCTGACCTCGGGTGCGCACTGCGCACCTGCGAACCGTACCCGAGTCCACTTTAAAAGGGTGGTCTGGGGTACGGTTCACGTGAACTCCGGTACGGTTCGCTGCTGATGTGAACGCAATCGCACCAAATCGCAGAAGTGAACTGCTATTGATGACGTATTATTTTATAAAAATGTGCGTTTATGTGTGTTTCACTCACTTTCCTGACAAGCGTGATTGATGCGCTGCAAGCAGAGAGCTGTATGTCTCATTTCTGTTCGCCTTCAGCATTCTGTAAAGCATTTGCAGCACATTCGTAAGACAGACGTAAGTGTCATTATGCACTAAGCTTTGTAAACAAAACGAACGGTTCAAAAACGTAAATATATAAAAGTGCAGAGAGCAATGTTTTGCATTTTGCTGCCTTCTCCTGCGCCGTCATTACTAAGCAACGGGGTTAACAGCTGCTGGCTTGATGACGCAAATGAACCGTGGTTCAGACCCAAATAAAATAATATGAACACAGTCCAGCGGGGGCAGCAAACGAACTCGGGTTCGGACCAGGTAAGCAAACTAAGTGTGAAAGCACCCTAAAACAATGTGGAATTTCGGAGATGATACCCATGTAACATTCTGCAAAATAACATCCCAGATTAACTGAAAATCAATTTGGTTTCCTTGCAACAACATTCAAATTCATCAATCTGGAGAATTTAGTCATGATGATACAACTTTTCAGGCAAATACTGTGAAATGCTTCTGGAAATGCTTTTTGGATTTTTTCAAAAGTGACCCACTGTCAGCAAGTCTTCTATGTCCACTCTAATATTCAGTTGAAAGAAACCTCCTTCCATAGACTTACCTAAAGTCTGCAGCACTATGGTTTCAAGTATCACCAGCTCTTGAGCTTGCTGGAGGTATGCCTGAAGTTCAATAGACAATCATTACATGAGGCTTGTAATGTGTCTTTCTGTATCTTCAACCCATAAACTGAATTCTCTGCACTCTTCCAATTACAGGCAACATTGATTGTTTGCCACACAATTATTTTCTATTTGTCTTTTTCAAGACAAATGTTCTCATTCAAGAGAGATTTCTGTCCCAGCACTGACATGCTGGATGTCTAATGTCAGTGTCTCACTAGTCCATTTTCAGTTGTGAGCCTCATTTACGTTGTTGCTTGAGAATCGAAGGGAGTCACGGGTTCTGTGAGATTCACATGAACGGGAAAGAAATAACAGAGGCATTTGTTTAATCTGTCTCCCCTTCGTCATTCTTAAAGGAATAGTTCGCTCAAAATGTTTAACTCCGTCATCATTTACTCACCTGCAAGTTGTTCCAAAGCCATAAGAGATTAGTTTATCTTCAAAACAAATTTAGATATTTCTGAAAGCTCATTCATTCAAAACTTTCAAATATGGTCAAGGGAACTTGCGTGACACAAGATCAAACCTCATTGGTGTCAAGCAAGCATGTCTGAGCTTCCTTTAACCATGTTTGATACGCTTTACGTATAAGTGGTTAATGTTTATATGTGCACAATAGCCGAAAATAAATGTATTCATATTTATGTGATCATGTCAGAGACTTGGATTAAATCATTTGATTCATATGGACTTGTTTATGATCTCTTCATCGACTTTTTGAAGTGTAAATATTTCAAGTGAATACTTGAAATACAGGCAAAAAAAATCTGTCATGTTTCACTAACAATATCTTCATTTGTGTTTTGAATATGAACAAATATCTTATGGGTTTGGAACAAGAGGGTGAGTTAATGATGCCTTTTTTTTGGGTGAACTAAACTTTTAACTAGTGTATGTGACAGACATGTGAAGAGGACAAGATTTTTCAAAACCGTTGAAACTCTAATCAAAGTCAAGTTGTTTGGAGTTGACTAGTGAGACGCCTGATCCTGTAGTGACAGAATCTAAACACTCTTATGGATGCAAGTGTAGCAGAAATGATCCAGTGTGATGAAAAGGTTGAGGAAATTGAAGAAATTAAAAAAAAACAATAACAATACTTAGGACTTACATTACTCTTTGTATCCAGTGGAGGCTCTTGGGGGTTTAAACACGCATGCGCTACTTTAATGACATGTTCGAGTTTCCGCGGTTGCTCTTCAACTTTTGCAGCCAGAAATAATGTCGTTGGGGAGATGGTCTGGAGAGGAAAGAAAAAATGTCACGGTCATGTCAAAAGATGCAAGCCTAGCCTACTTAAAAAAGTTATTTCACTCAAAATTTAAATTCTGTCATCATTTACTCTTATGTTGTTCCAAACCCATAAGACTTTGATTCATCTTCAAAACACAAATGCAGATACTTTTAATGTAACCTGAAATATTTCTTAAAGTTAATAGAAATATTATAAAAACTAGCCAATATGATTTGTGCAGTTTAGTCTTCTGAAGAGACCCAATCACTTAAAATTAACAGATTTAATTTAGGCTTTTATTCATATAGAATCAATTAATTTAGTTCTCAGGATCATTGCTGTGGTTAACACACAGTTCTATAATGTATCTATTTCACTTTCATTTTGGAAACTGCATTTACAGTTGCACTGAAAGATCATCCTTGTTTACACTCCAGTGGAAACACAGGCTCATGAATATTCATATGCTTGAAAAGGGTATATGTAATAGATGCAGGCAGTGTGGATGGAAACACTTACATTTCTGTGGAATTTGGTGAAAGAGTGGTTCATATAAAATCTGTGCATGTAAACAATGGCAGTATTTATTGTGAGTTGAGAACTGATGTTTAGAGTTAAGGAAAACGTAGGGTTGCGTAACTTAAGCCATTTACTAATGGAACGTATTACGTATATGCACGTATTACGAATACTTTACGTATTTACGTTTCGTACTGATACAAGTTGCCATAAATACCAATACTGATATTTTTAAACAAACGTCAAAATATGTACAGTAGTAGTGCAGACCGGCTTTAATATTTACGTTAACCGGCCTACTCGCGTGCCACTGACATCACAAATGCGCGTGAGCTGCGTGCGATCACACGCCTGAACAACTTGAACATAAACAACATCAATTCAAGGTACAACCAGCTCATTATTGTTACACATAGATGATACTGTCTTTACAACATTAATGATTGATGATGTAGTGTACAACATTAACATTAATCAGCAAGCGCCTGTCCTAACGTAGACTAAGTGCGCGCTGCTACCGTAAGCGGGTTTCATTGACAACCTCAAATAATTTTCAGCCGAGTTCAGAGTTATTATAGATATTCACGGTACAGAAAATGATAGATATTATCGGTGTGAAGGCACCACAAACAACAGCCACGGCGAGAGACCGAAACGGGCCTCCTGCTGTTGATCAGCGCGTCTGAAGGATACACATTTAGTCTCTGGCCCATGTCCTGAATAAGATTCGCGGCTTGCTGTCGATTCGACAGCTCTCTGTCTGGTTCCACTCCGCAGCGGCGGGACGGGGTGTTTTCGAGCTGTTCCCGGGTAAAAAACCATTTGGACGATGATCCCCGGCACGCCGCCATTACCGTCCAGCAGACGAACAGAGAACGAGCGTTACGTATTTTCACATACGTCACGTACGCGCGGCGTCAAGTACTTGTACGTTTCACAACGTGGTTCTGCTGGGAACTGTAGTTTATTTTCGCTCATCGTGTTATTGTTAATATCCTTAATAAGTATGAATGTGAATGTTACATGTGTACACAAAATGGGTGGTTTGAGTAATACCTTAAAATAAAAAAATAATGTTTTTCTTGAAAGCAAACATCAGACTCATTTTTTAAAAGGTGGATCATCCTTTTATAGGCTATATGTGTATATAAATATTACTTGTTCTTTGTGGCTTCAACATAATTTATTTAAGACACTTTTCATTTAACCATTTTCAACCATTTAATGTGTTTTTTTTGTTGTTGTTTTTTACAAAGAATTTTAAAAAGGGTGTCTTAAATCAATACAAAATAAAACAAAATAAGTAAGGTTTCATTCTTATGATGCAGTTCTTTGGTAACATAATCAATCTTCTGATACACATCAGTACAAATGATCGGCAGTCACTCAAACTGTTTTCTTGACAGTCCTAAAAACTCCAGAGCATTCTCAGCAAGCAGTTTATCCTAAACAAAAGAGTACAATGGAAATGAGCTGTGAAATGACCATGTCTTTGCAATTTGATGTTTGAAATGAAAACTAGTGTGTTCAGACAGACAGACAGACAGATAGACAGACAGATAGATAGATAGATAGATAGATAGATAGATAGATAGATAGATAGATAGATAGATAGATAGATAGATAGATAGATAGATAGATAGATAGATAGATAGATAGATAGATAGATAGATAGACAGCTGTTTATCTTACCTTTAGTGAACTGTCAAACTCATCCATGGATTCAATTAATGTGCCTGGCTCCAGTTCCCCCAGTGGAAATGGGTAATCTGTGCCTAACATCACTTTATCCTGCAAGAAACAGAATCCTTTATTAAAAATAAAGTAGCAAACTAAAACTAAAATAGCAACTCAAATCTATATTGTATATTGCTGCACAGTCTTTATTTCCAGAATACAAAGGTCCTGGATGCGAAAATCTTTGCCATTTCATTAGTTAGAGTTAATCTAGATAGCTCCTTATGTAAGGAGCTGACTAAATATTATTGTGCCTCTTATATTACAGGTAGATTTTGTATTACTGTTGATGTAAGAATTAAAATAGCTACCTTTCCTATGACATCCATGAGTAACTTCAGTGAAAGTGGGTCATGTACTAGAGAATCAGTGTAGAACGATCCTAAGTATTTGCGTGGGTTGCTCTTGTTATCGGATGCACAAAGATCAGGTCGCACTTTAAAGCCGTGCTCAATTCGTCCAATGGTGAATGGGAAAGCACCACCTGGAACCCAAAGTGTGATACCACATCCCTCAAGACAAGCAATGGAAAAAACCTGTCTTTATAGCTCAAGGTTATCTTTACAGATGTTTTGCTCTCCAATAAATTATAAATTGATTATCTAAAAAATAATATGAATATGTTTTTACCTCCATGAGCAAAGCAGACCTTAAGTTTAGGAAATCTTTCAAAAACACCTCCAAAAATCATTGAACAAATTGCCATTGTAGTTTCTGCTGGCATACCTTCAGAAAAAAGGGACCAAACAATGATTACAACATACTGCACAGTACTAATCTTCCACATAACCACAGACATATTTAAAACATGAAAACATTTAAATATATATATATATATATATATATATAAAAATAAATATTAATACAAAATTCATTCAATAAATTAAAAAAAGATTACAATCAGATTTTGTTTTTCATTTACTAAACAGAATCTGATATAATATATACAGTTAGGTCCATATATATTTGGACAAAGGCACAATTTTTGTTATTTTAGCTGTTGAACAAAACATATTCAGTTATATAATGTTACAGTTATATAATGAATATGGGCTCAAAGTGCACACTCTGAGCTTTAATTTGAGGGTATGCACATCAAAATTGGAGGAAAGGTTGAGGAATTACAGCTATTTAATATATACCTCCCCCTTTTTCAAGGGACCATAATTAATTGGACAATTGACTCAAAAGCCATTTCTTGGACAGATGTGGGCTATTCCTTTGTTATTTCTACTTCAATTAAGCAGGTAAAAGGTCTGGAGTTGATTCTAAGTGTGCCATTTGCATGTGGAAGCTCTTGTTTTGAACCCACATCATGCAGTCAAAGGATCTCTCCATACAAGTGAAACAGACAATTGTTAGGCTTCAAAAACAAAATAAATCCATCAGAGAGCTAGCAGGAACATTCAGAGTGGCCAAATCAACAGTTTGGTACATTCTGAGAAAAAAGAATGCACTAGTGAGCTCGGCAATATAAAAGACCTGGATGTCCCCGGAGGACAAGAGTGGTGGATGAACGGAGAATCCTCTCCATGGTAAAGAAAAACCTATTCACAACATCCAGCAAAGTGAAGAACACTCGACAGGGGGTAGGCATGTCACTGTCAAAGTCACGAGTGCAAATACAGAGGCTTCACCACAAGGTGCAAACAAGGCCAGATTAGACTTTGCCAAAAAAACTTCTAAACAAGCCAGACCACTTCTGCAAAAGCATTCTTTGGACAGGCTGAAATTAAGATCAACCTGTACCAGAATGACAGGAAGAAACAAGTATGGAGAAGGCTTGGAACAGCTCATGATCCAAAGCATACAATCTCATCTGTGAAACATGGTGGAGCAGTGTGATGCATGGCTTCCAGTGGCACTGGGTTACTGGTGTTTATTGAAGACATGACAGAAGACTGAATCAGCCGGATGAATTCTGAAGTGTATAGTACGGTGGCCGAGAGAGATCAACGCGCTGCATATAGAAAAAACACCTGCAAATTAGGAAAACAACACTGCAAATGCTCACAACACAACCAAACAAAGAAACGGGCTGCTGCAAATAAAAAATCTTATTTGGTTGTGTTGTGAGCATTTTCAGCACCTGCTGTCAAATTGATGAAGAAGTTTTCTTAATTTGCTGGTGCCTTTTCTATTTGCATGTGTTTTCTGAAGTTGCAGTGCACTGAGCTCTCTCGGTCACCATAGTATAAGGGATATACTCTCTTCCCAGATTCAGTCAAATGGAGCAAAGTTGATTGGGCGGCACTTCATAGTAAAAATGGACTATGACCCAAAACACAGCAAAAGAAACCCAGGAGTTTTTGAAGGTAAAAAGTGGAATATTCTGCAATGGCCAAGTCAATCTCCTGATTTCAACCCGATTGAGCATGCATTTCACTTGCTGAAGACAAAACTAAATGCAGAAAGACCCACAAACAAACAAAAACTGAAGTCAGCAGCAGTAAAGGTCTGGCAAAGCATCACAAAAGAGGAAACCCAGTCTTTGGTGATGCCCATGAGTTACAAACTTAAGGCAGTCATTGCTTGAAAAGGATTCTCAACAAAATCTTAAAAATGAACATTTTATTTATGATTATATTTATTTGTCCAATTATATTTGAGCCTCTGAAAATGGGATGACTGTGTATAAAAATGGTTGTAATTCCTAAGCTTTTTATGTTATCTTTTTGTTCAACCCCTTGAATTAAAGCTTAAACTCTGCAGTTCAATTTCATCTTGATTGTTTCATTTCAATTCATTATTCTGGTGGCATACTGGGCCAAAATTAAACAAATGTAATAAACGGGCCAGCAGCTGTTGATCAGTGTGTCTGAAAGGTACACATTTAGTCTCTGGCCCATGTCCTGAATATGATTCTTGGCTTGCTGTCGATACAAAATATATATGGACTACAAACACACATATACACACACACACACACACACACACACACACACACACACACACACACACACACACACACACACACACACACACACACACACACACACACACACACACACACACACACACACACACACACACACACACACACACACACACACACACACACACACACACAAACCTGTAGGTCATCACGTCAAGACACTTAATCAAACCCACCAACTAACCAAGGCAGCCAGTATTTTGCCATTCTACCATCTGTCTGCATGTCCCATGGATGCACAAATATTGAGCAGTCGAGTTCCTCAGCGGCCTGAATTGAGAAGCAAAATATTGATAACATTATTTTTAGTTTTAAAATGGCCTACAAACTGAGACGAAACTGAATAACTACTTGAAAAAATAGTCACAAAAGAGACCAAACACTTTAGTGTGCTGTGGCATGTGCTACCAAAAGCAAATGGACTTACAGCATAGACAGGATATAGCTCTGGGGCATTGAGGTCCCATGTGTTAATATGAGAGCCAATTTGCACTCCAGGGAATCCTAGCTGATTCACACACCGCCTCATCTCCTCTACTGCCAGATCTGGGGCCTGCATGGGCAGAGTACCCAGCCCAACGAAACGCTTTGGATATCGCTTCACTGTAGCAGCCAGATCATCATTCAGTATCCCACACAGGTCCAGTGTGTCATGGGGTTTGGCCTTTAGAAATGCAGAGGACAATCAAAAAGAATTTAGCAGAAAAAGCGATGAATGTCTATTTATAGAGGAATTTAATCTCTAATATGATCTAATATATAATCTAACATAGGGAACAATTATTAAAAGGGAATAAAGCTGTCACTGGGGCGGCGTAAGGTACAAAAGCTTAAAAAAGTTTGTATGTGTATCTTGTTTACTTCTAAATGGTACATATTAGTATTTCAAAAGGATATGACAGAGTGTGCCACTTAAATTATCATGTTAATTTTCATGTTACGTCTTACCCAGTAGCTGAACATCACGGGCACAGTGGAAAGGGCCTGTACTGTAACTCCTAAAAAATGAAAACAAATCTCAATAATACATATAACAATGAACTTAAGTTGAACTTGTGTGAAGATAATGTAGAAATCATATGATGATCTGAAATAAAAAATGTTCATTGTGAAATAAATAACCATTGCTTTACCATGCTTGTCCATATCTCGAATCCGAGCCTCTGCATCCCAGCAGTTTTCCTGGATCTCTCTAAAAAAATGTCCATCCTTCATCATTTTAGCTTCTCCCTGGTACACACAAACCCATGCTGTTTTTTCAACAGGACAAATGCACTTGATTTCCACACTTCGTATTTCCAGCCACTTGGTGGCAGTGTGGAGAAAGGTCAAATACATACAGTAATTCAATGCAATAGACTTTAGTCTGGAAGGAGGTGCAACGTTTTTAGCATGACAAGCACATTTTACATCAGCAATCAATGTTCATCTACAGTAGAAATATGAGTTTCATTTCAAAGTGGTAAATTACGATGAAAATGTTTGCTACAATTATCATTATTTCAGTTATTCAGTCTATATTTTTTACATTATGTTTTTAAGACACAGCTGAAATAGTAAGAGTTATCAAAGTCTATGTGTGGGTGTGTTTATATATGCAGCAGCCGTATTGTTGTGCTCAAGGTGAACTGGTTTTAGCTTGACATTTTACTGAAGCTAAACCCCATGTGGAGCTCTACAGCTGCTCAGACAGGGAGTGCAGGGAAGGCCTGCTGTCCTCTTTTTCCTCACACATATTCTCAAGAATGTGTGCTTTCTAGGAAGTCTTGCTCATTTGGTTTGAAAAGAAAAGCAGTGGAGCCTGAAGAGGAATTACTGTAAAAAACTTGGCTGCTGCTACAGTGACTCACAAAAATGTTTTATTAGCAGTTCTGTTTATTCAGTGTTTCTGTTTTAGAGTTCTTCCTATTGCACCGAAGAACAGAATAAGCTGAGCATCCGAGTAGAACAGAAACCACCCGAGACACCAGCTGAAGCGCAGGACAGAACAATCCAATTACTCTAAAGGCCTGCAGGTATAAAGGAAGCTGGCAGATGCTTTAACATCCTCCTGCTCTAAGTGGAGGATCAGATCTGTCTCTGCTGCCCACTCATTCCTCATGGGGGTCGTAACACACTCTCACACACTCACACTTTCTCTCTGGAAGAGCTCGTAAGAGATCATGCCAGCTGGATCTATGGCCAAGCATGCAGAACCCTTTCCGTCCAGCTGGTGTTCTACCTTCATCACACTAAACTGCAAACTGAGCTGATTTTCTCCACGAGCAATGATCAGGTGTGTAAAGGGTGTATTAGGAGAACATTTAGCATGCTCCAGTGCAGATATTTGCGATGTTAAGCTTACTTTGCAGTGATGGTGCAGTTGAATGAATCCGCCATATCCATATCTCTGGGAAACATGAAGAGAATTTTAAGATGCAATTTAATTTGCATGTTAAGACATGAGAAATGATTAATAGAGCCGTCCTCAGCTAACTCAGATAAACAAGCAGTAAAGGTCAGGGTTAGTGATCAAACCCTTTCATTAATGTTTAACAGATGCATACATTTTAAGAATAAAGTGGTAGTAGTAGTCTTGTTTAACACTTTCAGCATTTAAAAGACCATTTTCGGTTTAGCAATTAACATAAATATCGGATAATATAAAATTAGACAAGCAGATTTTTCTTAATATGTAGACATTTTCTGTATATTAAATGCTGGGGGAAAACAGAACAGATGTACAGCTGACCAAAATATATAAAAATCCAGCAGGGCTATTTAGAAGCCTGTCTGTAGAAGCAAGGACATTTTAAATAATGAAAAACGGTTGACAAATATGTTATGAGCAAGGTAATCTTGGTTAACCCATGATAGCACATTATTTAAAGATAACTTTCCCTCCTTAAGCAACCTACCTGTTTCAGGTCAGGCCATTCCTTTGGTAAAATATGATTATGAATATCAATCTTCATTCTGCTGATACTGAGAGCTCAAATCGTAGGCCTGGAGATTTGACAACCTTGTAAACGGAATCTTCACCCCTCGTGCAGTTGTGAATGTTCAGCAGTGTGTGAAACAGTAGACAAACATTCCCACCCCTGTCCTGTCTTCTGGTCCAATGAAAACCCCTGAGATGAGACACACCAACCAGTATTAGCGTGTCTTCAAGAATTCAAACTTAATGTCTGAACAAATGAATGTCTTTGTAACTTATGAAATATATGGCAGACTTTTACATGCAATACCAATGGTTAAAATGAATAAACACAAAATAAGGTTAAATTCATAAGGAGAGACTTCTGTCTGCAATTACTTTCAGAAGTATTTCAATGAATTCAGGAATTATCCGCACTGCCTTATCTATTTACTTCACATCCTTCACAACAGTGTCCTCTAGCGGTTACTGGAGTAGGGCGCTAGACGCTACAGGCAGGAAACCTTTTCATTGTTGACAGTTTGTTCAGTTTTATTGATTGCCACATATGCGAATACTATTAAATAATATTTAAAATATATACACTAAAAATCATAGATGATATGTGACTATTTCAATTTGATAACGTAACAGCTACATTTTAATTTTAAGAAAATTGTGTCTTTAATTAAAATGTATTTAGTATTCTCGTTTGGGGAAAAAGGCTAAATAAGAGAAGAGGCATCATTAATTGGGTTTAAACAAGTTCAATTATCGTTAAAAAACACGTCATAATCACGGCAAAATCGCTAGCTTGCGGTAACGTTAGCTCTAAGTGGATTTAGCCTACTTATTGTAAAATAAGTTAACGAAAGTTATAATGATGTTGCTTAATGTTCGAAGCGGATGTCATAACATACAGGCTATCAGTAGAATACTATTTGACTTTTGCCTGCAGTTTTGTACGGGTTTATTAAACGAGGGGTCCCGGACTGGATCATTTCTACTGTCGCTCCGTTCCAATTTTTAAATCCTTTCCGTTGCTTGGTTACGAAATACCTGTGGAAGACAGAAGACAATATGCGAGCTCCACAATTTCGCAAAAAGGTCACTGAAAAGGGCGGAGCTAAAGTCTTTGCGGTGTCCTTCAATGCGCAAAAACAGCATTTGGAATTCGCATAGTGTCTCTGTGTTGAGTCCTTTCGTTTGCATTTGTTGTTTTCTATCGGGAATGGAAGCGAAGTTGTGTGTGACTTTTGCCTGCAGTTTTGTACGGGTTTATCTCACTAGAGAGAGCGATAATTGAACGACAAAAACCATCAGTTGTTGTCCCTCGAACCCTGTTCATCGCTCGAAGCGGGTTTCTTTCACTAACGAGGAAATGGAAATCCCGGACTGGATCACGAGCCTCACAGAGAGGTTTGAGAAGGGAGGGAAAAGTTACTGTCGCTCCGTTCCACTTGATTTAAATCCTTTCCGTTGCTTGGTTACATGCTAAGCTTGGCGCGTTGGATTCTTTTAGGAGGTAGGCAGCCTACTTTCGTCCGCTGTGAATGAAAATAGCCAATATGCGCGGCCAGTTTTTCTCCACAATTTCGGGCAAAAAGGTCCACTGTCCATTGTCAGTAGTGTAGAGATGTAGCATATGAATGACCCTTCACACAGAATACACTTTCAAATCAAGCAGCTTTCTGACCAACAACTCAAACCCATTGCGGGCGTAGGAATTTTATTTTGTATTTATTTATTTATTTATTATTGCGGGCGTAGGAAATGTGGAACAACGGTGATCCTGGCTTTTTTTCTTCTTCTGAAACATAAGTTATTAAAATATAAACTTGTTAGGCTACATATGTATGTAAATCAATACAACAATTGTGTTATATCAGATTGAATCACACTTTGTATTAAAACAAGTGGTGTGATATTGCTGCTAGCCCATATTTAAGACTTGAAAAAAATTTAATAAAACATATCTGGAAGCTAACAAAACCACAATATTATAAAGTGTGTTATCTGACTGAAGGTTGAAGACAGCTAGGCTATGTGTGGCAGGTATCAACGGCACATGACAAGCTTCTCAAGTCACTCTTAGCCTATACAGATGAACTGTGCTTTATCGCCTCGATCAGATGATGTGCAAAAGTCAAGATATGTTGAAACCAGACAGCGATACAACAGGAGGGTGGGGTGGGGGTCCGTTGCTGATGCTGGGCAGATTGCGTTTATCTCCGCATCTCTGCTACGCTACACTTAATGCTGCCACTGGATGGCTGCGAGTCGCACTTCGACGTGAGATCATATATTGAGGGATTCGTCTGATTTCAGAAAAGAAGAAAGAAAACAAACATGACAGACAGTACGACTTCTGATCCATGTCCTGTTCCCAATCCGACTATTGTGGACCCGTCAGCTGTGCTAAACGGACAATGCGCCGCTGCCCAGGATCCGAAAAGAGGGAGCCAGGGCGATCCTTTCAACGTGGACCGGGACCAGGAGATGAAAATCACAGATAGCGTCGAGGGCCAAGGTAAACACACCTCATCTCTCTAAAACAGCCTGCACACAACAGATCGAGCTATAGCCTACTTTTCTGGATTTTTTTCAGAAACGCGTTTAAAACGCAATGAGATTGTTTAAAGTAATTGATTTGGGATGTGATGTGAATAAGAAGACTGAAATGCTGGAGAAGGTTGCAGTCCAGTGGAGCACGCAGGCGCTCTTGAAGATATTAATAATTCAGGTGAGCACAAAACACCCGCAGTTTAAGTTAAGAAACAGACCAGAGAGAGACTAAAACATCCTTTCTTGGGTTGCAGACAAAATACGATTAACTTGTAAGTTAATAGATGGACATTGTTTATTAGGCTATATAAAATATTGTTCTGTCTGTTTCAATGAAGCAGCTTGATTTGCTTCATTCAGTTTCGTCACGTCGCGCTCTGTGTGTCGCATTGAGTCTGTTTGATACTTCACCACAAGCGGCTCCAAGTTTCATTTTTGGAAAAAAATGTTTTGTGGATATTCTAATATATCACATAGGCTATATTTCGTTCGTTATGTTATTATCATAAACCGTGTTACTATATAAAGTCAATGTTGTTGTCAGCAGTGACGTGACTTGGCAAGCGTGTATTACGTCACGGTGTGATTTTATCCATTATTCATTCGGATAATCCTTACAACAAAATGTGACTATTTATTTTTTAATTTCTGTGTAACTAATTAGTATATATACATATGAATATTTATAATAAGTTGTTTATTTGATGTCCTCATACCTTTGTTTATTGTGTTTGTGTTGACATGAAAGTGGTTCGAAGAAATTAGTAGTTTAAAATTAGTTGTAGTCAAGATTCAAGCGAATGAAAATTGTATTTCTGTGTGTGTGTTTTAATCAAATCTCAGAATTTTGTACAAAATGTTTTTTTATTGCATTAAACTTATGCATTCTTAAGCTTTTGTTAACTTGCATGTTAGCAAAACTCTAACTATTTGGAAGGAACACATGTTGTATACGATCTGGCCATCTATGATGGTTACGTCTCTGCTGTAAAAGACTGGAAACTTTGCTTCTGCTACTCCTCAAACTGAATCTACACTGACTCGCACCTCCAGTGGAGCTGTTCAGAGCTGCATCTGTTCTCATATCAGCACTTCTACTCTTGAAGCAGCATTCGTCTCTGCACCTGCAGGATCTGAGTGTGGCTGTGTGCTGTAGCACCCCCTGTGAAATCAGTTTGAGCCACTGAATAATTCATAAGACCTTTCAATTCTCCGCTGGTGAAATTGTGGGGGCATTAGAATGAGACTAAGAAAAAACTAATTAACGAAGAAGCAGAAACAGGAGTTTTAGTTAAAAGTAGCAGTATGTTGTTCACAGTCTCAGCACTTGGATTATTATATTTTTTTTTAAATGTATGCTAGTCTACTATTTTGGTATAGTGTGCTTCAGATAAGGTCTGTCTGCTGAAGACTTGCAGTTAAACCAGCAGTGGCAGCCATCAGGATGGACAGCTTTCGGATAGAACTGCATTGGCAGCCTTCAGTAAGTTCTTGGCACATAAAGCAAGCATAAACTTTAGGCCGCCATTTCCAGTTGGCAGTCAGATTTGTTGGCCCTGCTGTCTTATAAGTTTTAAGAAAAAAAAAAATCAGATTTTGTATTTTTTCTACTTAATCTCAGTGATATACAAATGCCCGGTTTCAGAGACGGGGCTTAGTTTAAGCCAGGACCAAGGCCGTAGTTAAATTAAGATATTTAAGCAGCTTTTATAAAAATGCCTCAGAAGAAAATTTTACAGGTGTGCATCTTGAGACAGAACAATGGCGCGGACATATTTTAAGATATGTCAGAGCAAGATATTTTCAGCTGAGACAGCTCAAACAAGCATTTTAGTCTGGGACTAGCTTAAGCCTTGTCTGTGAAACCGGGGTCTCAATTGATTATTAAAATAATATGAATTAAAAACAGTTTCTTCAAATGTATTCATTGAATATGGACATGCATCCCTTTTGTCAAAAATTATGCATATGTTTTTTAAAAAGACACATATCCTGTTTTTCTAAGTTACATCATTAATGCCAAAATGGCTTAATTCCACTTACAGCTTTTCCTACAAGTTGAAGAAAAAGCTAATCTTTTAGCCGATGTCCTTTAAGCCATTAAGAAGAATGTTTCTCTCTCTTTCATGCAAACCCTATTAAGCAAGGAATAAATTCTGGGTCATGTGGATGTCCTGCTTCCACATGATTAGCAGACAGGCGGAGTGGGGCCGAGACCTTTATGCTGAGTTGCGGCTCATTTTATGTGCCTATAGTCTAGAGTTTGTATGGGAAAATACAAACTGAGCAAACTCACTGTGTGCTAAGGTTTCTAATAGATCAGTAAAAACAAAGTTCGGCTTGACTGCAGTGTGTTTTTGGTTCAGAAATGAAATAGTTTGGAACTTATGGGTTACAGTTGTGTGAGAGCAAAACATGCTCGCAATCCTGACTGATGAAATAATCATGTGATTGGCCACATTCCCCAGCTCTGTTTTTCAGCTCTTACAATCACACTGACTGACCACCTATTGACTCTGTGCTCATGAACCTCAGCATGTGACTGCAGGCAGACAGATCAGTTTGGTGAACATGGGGGAAGATAAACACAGCCACCCACTGTCACCATGACATAGCTGCCATTCATTTTGAACAGATGACAGAGGCATATTTGAATTTCACCTCTTTGGCAAACACAGCACAATATTAACATTGCTTGGAGGCTATACAATAGACAGTCAACAGGTTCTGCTGATTCTGTTCACTTAGTCTTATTCATAATTACACTCACAGATTGAATTTGTGACCTGTGGTGTAGAATTTATCTCTAATAATTCCTTGATAAAGACTCTGTTGAGGGACACCGGTGTAGTTTCTTACACTTTGGGAACTGCATGTCAAGGCTGTTTGTGCCTCAGAGTGAAAAATAAAAAGATAAGTGTGAGCCAAAGTTAAAAAAAATGACACAAATCAGCATATTAGAATGATTTCTGAAGGATAATGTGACACCGAAGAAAGGGGTAATGGCTGCTGCAATTTCAGCTTTGCATTCACAGGAATAATCTACATTTTAAATAAAAAAGTTGTGATATTTTGCGATACATTTCATTATAGTGTATTTGGATAAAATAAATGCAGCCTGGGTGAGCATAAAATACTTTTGTCAAGAACCAACGGATCTTGCCAATTCCAAACCTTTGAACAAAACTGACATGTGATATGAAGTCAAACAGCAAGATATAAATTCATTCTGATATATAAAGTCACAAATACATTTTAATATCTTTCATTTACTCTTTGTTCCTTTGTTGTTTTACTCTGAGGTGGAAACAGGCTTTCATCACTGTCTCATCTTCCAATAGCTAAAGATCTCCCAGGGCTGCTCGCGAACAGCATTCAAAGCATGATGTCCTTTGTAACTTGATACATGATAAACATAATTTAATGGCATCTAAATCGTGTTGAAACCATTTTGCTCTGTTAATTAAACAGAGCCAATGCTCATGTGACAGTGCAGATTCATTTCTGCTCATCTTTGCGTCTGACATAAAGCTCTTTAATATTGCTACCCTCCTCAGGCTCAATGCCTGTCATGGTCCAGTGAGGAAATAATCAGCCCCTGTTGTTTGTTCTCCTAGTGCTCTTAATTTAATTGTATAATGGCCTTTAATCAGTGTTTTATTTACTCTTTTGACAGGTCTCTTGGAGAGCAGCATGCGCCTGAAGCCTCACGAAGCTCAGCGTTACAGGAAGAAAGCTTTGTGGGTGTCCTGGATCTCCATTGTGGTGACGCTCATCTTGGCTGTGGCAGGCTTCAGTAAGTTCATGGTGATGCTTTTCCTGTCTGTGGCAGGCAGCCTTCAAGATGTTCAGCTAGTTTTGGTTAGAAGTAGTTTCAATCACCCACAGACCGCCCACCGTCTGTTCACTGAATGTCTGGTGCATATTACACACAAAACTGTAAAATACTACTTTCTCAGTCTGGCAAGCTTCAGTCTGATTGGCTGATTGAATTATGATTACTCTGATTTCACATTTTCTTTACAATCATTTGCGGTGATGCCCAACAGTTAATTTTTCCATGCCTGGTCTAATGAATTTAAGATAAATAAAATGGACTAAATGACATATTGCATTTGAGTTGAATCTCTTCCTGTCTAAGAGGGTCATTTTTGGCCTAAATAAGCTGCAATGTGGACCAGACCTTATGCTGTTGAGTCACAGCCCTGGCTTTGTGATACTTGCTTCAACTGCCAGTGGCATCCATCAGGATGGGCAGCTAGTTGAGACTAGAACTGGCAGAGACAGTCCTCAGTAAATTCAAGTTTAGGCTAGAACTGGCAACTGTGATGTGTAGGTGGGCAGAATAGTTGGCACTACTGAGCTATAGTTCTTAAATATTTTGAATTTTGCTAGTAGTTGAGGTGTGTTTACACAAAACATGATAAATGATACATTTTCATAAATAAAAATATTTTTCATGATAAAGATTTCAGAAGTGTTTTGCTGTCATAGTAGAGTTAAGCATTTTAGTTTTTTTGGTCAGAAAATAGACATATCTTTATTTTTTATAGCTTAGGAATAAATAAATGAATAAACAAATAAATACAAAATAAATAGTTATTAATTTTAAAGATATTTATTTTATGTACTACTTTATTTATTTATTTGTATTTTTATGTATTTATAAATGTTATGCAATAAAATAACTTAAAACCTATTGATAAATCATACAAAGTGTCTGTGAAACGTACCTAATTTGCCTTAAATTATTTGAAAAGATATCAATTTATCAGCAAAATAGACTGCTTACATTTTAGCAGTCTTGCAGATGACTTCAGATGAAATAGCACCTCTGCTGCTATTTAAAGCTGATGTGTGTAATTTATTCAGTGTTGAAGCACTTTTGCTATGGAATATTAATACATAGGTTAGCCTTTATATAGCCTAACTATAGGTAAGCCATTAGATTGAATTGCAATACAGTTGAAGTTGTGGCAATGTGGCGCAACTAAGCGGTCTGAGCGGTCCAGCATCGGCATTCTCAGAAAGAAATTACACAACGTATCTCATTTTTGTACATATATTCAGTAATGGTTTGCATTGATTCTTTAGTGATTCTTGCCTCTGTTGCCTTTTCTACGTTCTGTTAAGCTGCTAAATATATAGCGTTATACCTTTAAAATAGGTTCTCTATAGGCATTCTCTATAAGTTCCTTGGCATTAAAACATTCTTGACTTTAGCCTCTTAACTCCTCATAAGACTGCATGAGGCAAAATGCAGCAAAGGAATTTTGCTCATTTTAAAGGAGGTGTAACATTTGTGCAGCAGATACTCATTTAAAATGTCAAAGATCTGAGAATTTACAAGCAACCTTGTTTCTTTGATGCTTTTTCTGTCTTCACACCCTTGATTTAGAGAACTAGGACAAAAGAGGTCTTCCACACAATTCTTCATTAGAATAAATGTGCTTTCAATATATCATACTGAAACACAGTATAGAGTATATGAAGATAAAGCCTTTTTTTGCACATGCACAAAGATGAAGTGAAGGAGAGACTAAATGTAAAGGGTTTACAGGACTTTTCAGTATTTGGTTGCCAGATGACGATGACTCCCCATTTGAGTCTTGGTTCCTGCCAAGGTTTCTTCCTCATTCTATCTAATCATCTTCATTGTCTCAGTCATTAGAGATTGTAAGGCATTATTCAATGTAAAGCTGCTTTGTGACCATACATCTTGTGAAAAGAGCAGGTTAAATAAAATTGAGAAGGAATTATTTGAGGATGTAAGCTGAGAGAAATTAAGATTTATGCTACGGCCTTGAAATGAAGAAGAAAAACAATTTCTCATCCCCTGTAGCTTTAAGGTTTTTATATTTATCTACCTACATTCACCTATACTCTCTCACACACACACACACACACACACACACACACACACACGCACACACACACACACACACACACACACACACACACACACACACACACACACACACACACACACACACACACACACACACACACACACACACACACACACACACACACACACACACACACACACACACACACACACACACACTCTTTCATTATATCATCTCTGTGTATTTGTAATCTTTATGTTGTAACATGATGATTAACAGAGAAGAGGAAGTTGGCATTTGACCTATATGAAGCAGACGGTGTGTTTATCACGAGTTGTCTTCAGTGATAAAGCATATGGTTGTTGGACATTTGACATGACAATACTCACTGTGTTATCTGAGACCGTAAAATTTCACTTTTGAATTCAACATTGACTGTGACTTCAGTTGATTTTCTCTGCCTCCATACCCTTAATTTATGTAAAGCCCGTGGCTCAGCTGTCCATGAGCAGTCTGAATGTCTCATGCTGAAACAGCAGGTTTAACTTGTCCTCTGTGTTTTGTAACATATAATGATGTGGCATAACTACACTGTCTCTATTGCACAGTCACACTTTCAAAAATCGTTCTTCACCGAACAGACATCATGACTCTTGTGATGTCAGGGCTGTGGGGCTTGTGACCGTCTTTGGATTCAGAGCAGATGAACACCCAGCTTTGTTTTTGTGGTTTGGCCTGAATACTTGTATTTTTCCAGATATTTAATGGAATTGAGTTGGGAAATCATATGATATGATGAATCTGAAAACATTCTTACAGAGTCTAATGGGAATATATACAATAAAAAACTATGTTCAGGCAATGCATCTTATTTGGAAAGCTCAGAGATTTATTGAGGCTTACAGCGGGAACTGTTTGCTTGCTCTACTGACTTTTTCAATCAGTGTCAGTCAGGATATTCTCTAGTCTGGAACATTTCAGTAATTGTTAAAGTGATAGTTAATTCAAAAAGGAAAATTCGGTTATCATTTTTCACCCTCATGTCTTATCAAACTTGTATGATTTTCGTACTTCCATGGAACACAAAATAATTTGAGTGATGTGAGGCCTGGAGCTCTCAAGCTTCAAAAATGATGCACAAGCACCCAACAGTATCATTAACATGGTCAATCTTAAACATCCAGTTTACTCTGAGTCTTCTGAAACCATACGATAGCTTTGTGTGATGAACAGACTGATAACCTTCTTTTCTAGTGAGCTATGTTGTTGACCAGTGAAATAACCTTTAGTACTGAATTGGTCTGATTCAGAATGTTTTTGTGATTTGGATTGACACTTCATTGACCAGACTTGACTCACGAGAAATATTTTTCATTAATTGTATATTGCTAGTTCTCCTAAGTAAACTTCTCTTTACTGAGTAGAGCTGACGTTTACTTCTTAGTAAATGATAGCAAAGTTTTGTTAGGTTTTGTCTTTTAAGGAAAGGATTAAATAAGTGAATGTTTCTCTCAAATCATCCTAAATGACTTACTGTTAATTAACACTATTTGAAACTTATTATTTAAGGTTTTTTTTCCATGACTGATTTATCTGATCTTTTATGTTACCCACCTCTACAGCAGCATAAAGCTCCTTGTACTGCTTAAATGTCTCATTTGTTCTCATATGTTTTTAAAGAGAGCTGAAAAACTCTTATAGAGGGCAGTATTTCTGTGAAAAAGATAAAAGTCTTCCTTTTTAGTTACTTAAGATTCAGTGTAATATATACATGATATTTCTTAGAAGGAAATTGCATTCTTCAGCCTTATTCAGTAGTTCAGTAGACTAGCATGAAAATGCATTGTTAACATTCCCTTAATATACGATATGTGTGCAAGCTTTTTACTTGTCTGTATATTTGACATAAAGGATTATTAAAACTAAACAATGTATTTGATTGGCAGTTGGAAATTATTAATCTGCATATGTCACGGGTTTTCTGTCATTCTATGAGGTGTCTGCATTTAATATTTGCACCGCTTCTTTGGTCAGATATGGCATAATTAGATGCTGTGTAAAAGATTTGTATTGTCAAAGAAACATATATGCTATCAACAGATCAGATAACTTTCCATAAGATGGATGTTATGTGAACGTTAAGCAAAATGTACCCATAACTCCATGTCTTATTAGTTCCACCTAATTACTTTTTGCAATGTAATGCACCGATCAGCAAACGAGCTTGGTGTTTTATTTCTGCTCTCATCAGTCACTGTTATGAGTAGTGGTTTGATCTCTATCCAGCAGTGACTTCACAATAACGGCCGGTCTTAAAACGTAACACTTCCTTGCTAAAAATATTATCTTTAAAAGTATTGATTTCTTGATAAAATCATATTGACTACAATATTTTGAATGATATAATTACAATGTGCCTTACAGTACTTTATGATGACTTTTAAGTCAATCCATACTGAAAGAATGTATCTGTATCTGTGAAGGCTTTCATTCATTAAGGTCAATGTGGAAAGTTCACTTGCCCTGTATTTTTTAGGATTTATCCTATTACCCTATTATCATTCTTATTAATCTGTTATGTCATTTACTTTCATGATTAGCAGGCAGGGTTATTAAATCCTTATCCATTTATTCCTGAGTTCATTTACTTACAATGTAGACAGCAGATCAAGTGCTTGTTGGAAAGCTCGATGGAGCTAGCAAAATAACTAAAAGGTGGAAAAAGCTTATTAATGAAGGGTCAGTATAATTCAGCTGGTGATGTGATACATGCTTTGTGTTTTAAACAACTTGTATCATTTAGTAATGGCATAGTAAGATTAGTAGTTTGCATTTGGTTTCAGGTGAAGCACAACAACACAGCATAAATTAAATCTGGATTTTTACACTAGCTAAATGCCAGATATGTTAACATTTGCTTTTTATGCAAATTATTATCTCTTTCATTCCTTCAATGCCACCTTCTTTGTACTGCAGTAGCTACATTCACTTTATTCACACATGAAAAAACAGGTTATTTATACGAGGTTCTTCATAGTCAAAAGTGAGATCAGTGGTGGAATGTGTCCCTCATGGGAAATCAGTATTCTAGGGTTCAAGTCATGATATGTGGCACAATAACTAGATCCGTAAGACGTCTATTTTAATTAAGCCCTTCCAGTGTGAACCCATGTTGCTTGCTACCAAAATAATCCTGAAAGTGAGAAGTGATAATGATGAGTCATTAGCTTGTCATTTCAGCCTTTTTAGTGAACTGAACTAATGTGCGGTGCTTTATCATTGCAGCAGTCACTCTGCTTTTCAACCTCATCAGTGTCTTCAGTTTTATTACTTCCAAAGGTCCAATGTTTCATGATGTTAATTTTACAATTTAAATGGGATTCTAGGCAACATCGGATCCAAATTTAGCATTGTTTAATTGAACTGACATTTAGCCAACTGAGGCCAAGTTCTCCAGATACATGCAACAGAGTTAATTAGGGGTTATGAAAATAGTGTGTGTGTGTGTGTGTGTGTGTGTGTGTGTGTGTGTGTGTGTGTGTGTGTGTGTGTGTGTGTGTGTGTGTGTGTGTGTGTGTGTGTGTGTGTGTGTGTGTGTGTGTGTGTGTGTGTGTGTGTGTGTGTGTGTGTGTGTGTGTGTGTGTGTGAAATATAATATCGCCCATTAGAGCAGCTTCACTGAGAGATTGTTGGGTCTTGTTTGAGTGCTGTATCTTTACACTGGGACTGTCTTTATCAGCTTCATCCTGACATGGGCTACAGCTATTAGTTTCACAGTATAATGGATTATATCCACGGACACAGTGCAAAAAGACAGAGAAGATTTATTCACTGCAGTTGAACTTTATTCCCTGCTGTCTGTCTTTATTCCTGTCCTGATGACAGGCGTCTTATATCAAGTTCAACCAAGCATTTAGGAGAACATTTTCACTTCAGATGCATTACGAGTACTTTCACTGATTTTATTTCTCGGTTTCTACATGTAAGCCCAGTTCTTTCAAATCATTAGACACTCCTTTTTCACTTGTGAATCATTACTGAGATATGACATCACCTTTAAAAGATTGTGCGTAGTGACATTTTCAGTGCTGCAACACATTTCACCTAAAGTCACAGCCCATTTTCTGCACGTACTCAATGTTCTTCTCTTGCTGCCTGATGCTTTTTTGACTGTGTTGTCATAAGATGATAATTGTTTATTGTTTTGTCCTAGTTTTGTCATCCCCACTGTTGTAAACTGCAGGACCTGCTTAAAGCATCAAGAAATGTTTGGTTAAATGAGCTGCATGTATTTTACTGGCCCTGTAACCGGAGCAGAGCGCTGCAGACGTCTGCCGTTCTGCTCCATTAGGAACCTGTCTAAACACATTAAGTCTCGGTGTTTGTTGAGTTCTCCTTCCTGTCCATTTAGGCAGGACCGGCATCACAAAACCAGTGTCCTGATGGCAGCCATGCTGCTGGTGTTTATGGGACACATCATCAGTAACTCTGAAACTCTGCACCTTTCTTTCTATCTACCTCTCTGTGTGTCTATCTGTCCATCTGAAATAATATCGTTTGTCTATATTGAGTTTCAGTACAAAAAATGCAATACTCCCTTCTTTCAATTTTACTGCAATAAAATTTGTCTACTGACTTTCTTTCTTTCTTTCTTTCTTTCTTTCTTTCTTTCTTTCTTTCTTTCTTTCTTTCTTTCTTTCTTTCTTTCTTTTTCTTTCTTTCTTTCTTTCTTTCTTTCTTTCTTTCTTTCTTTCTTTCTTTCTTTCTTTCTTTCTTTCTTTCTTTCTTTCTTTCTTATTGAAATACTGTTTACTAGGTTTTTTTTACAGAAATAGCAATCATTTTTTTCTTTCTTTCTGCATTTCTTTCTAAAATAGATTTAATTTCTTGAGTTTCTTTTTATAAAAAAATGCAATTTGCTTCCTTTCCTCCTTCAATCCCTAGTAATGCCTCAAGATATTTGTTGATGGAATACAGAGTGTGGTACATATAATAACTTAGCTTCTAAATTAATTTCTCTGCCTGCTTATGTTTTTTTTAGTTCAGAATTATTGCACTACAGCAGAAACTGGTTCTCATAATGCTTCAATGTAAGCCCTCAAACACAGAATACATTGAAAAAATATGCTAATGCTGTGTATATGTAAGTTGAGAGAATAGCTGTTTATCCACGATGTTCCTTCTATTGTCAGCATTCAGTGGCATCAGCCGGCACAAGTATTCCAGCTGCATGATCTTCTGGTCTATGTGTTCTCATTGTTTTGTTCAAAGGTAGTAAACATCACCTAGTGTGCTGATGCTGTCCATGGTCCTGAATTCCTCCTGGCTATTACAGTTTAGAAAGCCGGATTGAGGTTGAATGATGTTGTTTCTGAGTGATGTTGCACAAAAAATTGTATACGGCTTAAAAAAAAAATCGAGTTCAAGAACAATTTCAGTAAGCACTAATTATAATAGCCTGTGAAAAACAAGTTATTTTACCCTGGGAAAAAAAGGTGGTTAAATATAACTGGATATGTCATGTATGAATGCATGAAAGGACACCATATTTAACACTGGGACATTACAGTCTATTTCACCTGAACTCCTGTACTGCTCATGTTAAAATATGGACAGGAACAGCTGCTTCTCTGGTAGCTTGTTGTCAAGGCCTCAGATATGTGCTTATGTACAGCACACAGACACGCGCTTAGCAGGTGTTCCTAAAGCATGTCAGCTCGTCAGGTCAGCTTTCAACCCATGCCACAGTCTGCAGGCAACTGTAATGAAGAGGGAAGACAATTATCTTAAAACTAAAAAGTGTATTTTTTATGTTAAAGCACTGTCTTTAATATGCAGCCATAGGTGAGCTATTTGTAGGATGATTCCATTGAAAAGTGTAAACACTGTAGTTCTGTGGCACTTTAAACATTGTTATGCCAGTTCTAGCATCCTGTCCAGCTTGACCAAAGACTTTCGAAATTCCAAGACAGTGCACATAGGAGAACATGGCCAACCAATTACATCTGTTTGCTTGACCACTGGCAAACAGGGGGAGTGTTCAGAACATCTGTTTGAATACAATTGGTGTTTTGGCATTGTTCTATTTGGTGAGGTTGTTTGTTTCAGATATCACACACTTTAGCTTTAAGCATAATTGTATGTGAGAGTCCTAAAAACTCTTAAAATTCACTGTGAAGAATTTCAAGTCAAAATATTTAATTGTGTTTTGATAAAAACGTTTTATTTTTTAAATATATATTTTTTAAGGTGATTCAATATTTATCTAGTGATGTAATTATAGTTTCCACTGTGCCACAGTCTAATAGACTTTTCTAAAATACACCAGAGAGGCTTTTGAGTAATATGAAGTCATTATACCAACAAAGTATGTATTTTCTTTTTAGGTCTTTTCTGATTAAACTTTAAACAGAACTCTTTAGTATCAATGACTGTGGGTCATATTTACTAACAGCTTGCACCAGCGCAAACCATCTTTTGGCATTCAAAATAGTACTGGATCTTACTAAAGACGCGCAGTGAAGAATTGGCGCTCAAAAGCCATGGACACAGTTATTTTTGCTCATGATCTTATTGAATATGCATTTGTAGGAGTTTCCCTTTCAGACACAAAATTTATGGGAGGAGAGTATTAAAATGAATCACGCAACGCGATTTACTAACGTTTGCGCTCGTCAAATTACTGGTATTTGCACCATTATTTAACACCCAAAGAAATGTATGTCTTAAAGCAAGCGTTAATTTACGCTGCTGTTGGTAGATTGGGCAGGTCATTATGGAAATGATCTAGCTGCGTCTGTGTTCTTTAATGTGCGCATTGTTAATTAATTTTCCCCTCCTATCTGCGCTTTTATGTAACTGCGCTATAATGCTAATTTGCCCTGTTTAGTAAATCTGTCCCTGTATTTAGTTCCACCCAAAAATGTCAAAATAGCAATTTTAACAGATTACTTCAGTCCAGTTAAATGTTTTATCTCTGTTACCAGTGCCCACTAAATTAATTTGTTAATTTTTATTTAATTTCAGCCACATGCAGTAAAAATCATAAGCTTCTGCTGTCAAGTAGAGGTTAAACAATTAAAAACATTTAATGTTGTTCCAGCTTTCTTTTTTTCCAGAAATATTTCAAATCTCTTTGCTGTGTACTGATGCAAATTTTTCTTTTCAGTCCTGGAGAATGTATTCAGTTATTCAGTCAGTCGAACACCATTGGGGTGTTTACGTGAGCATGAGCTCTGACTGGGAACCAGATGTGTCTGTGGGCATGCCAATCCTGTCACATGCTTCTTCACATATACCGCATTAAATTGGAATGCCTTGAAAAATGCAAACCATAAAACTTCCTTAGAAACACTGTCAATCTAGCATGTCCTGAAGCCTATATCAGTATTTGATAGCGTTCTGCAGCAGAACGCAGGTGCAGCTCTCTTCCTGTTAACAGTGAAACGGCAGCCTAGCAAATCTGCTCAACCGGCCATATTGGCGGGGAGTCTCTGGTCTCAAGGGGCTCCTGGAAGCCGAGCTCAGACGTGAGCTGCATGCACTGTGAGTGTGACCTCAATAAATCAACCTAGATTAGGTCTCTGGAACCTGGATGCGGTACCACAGAGATTCTGAGGCCGGGGAGGCGGGTCGGACGTGTGTGGCAGGTCCCACAGGAGGGAATACCTGGAGTCTGTGAATCATTCTGGAAATAAAGGGAATTCTTTCTTGATATTTGCCTTAAAAGAGATTTAACTCCAACTTGTTAAAATAATGAAATGAATGCATTTTATTTTGTTGTTGTCAAAGGTCTATATAACGTCTCCACATTATAACAGCATCATTTATAATCTAATCTAATAGTCATAATCGAATACTCTTTTAAACCTTTTTTGCTGCAGGCCATCAAAGTCTTTATAAATTATGCATAAAATCTCCTCTATCAATCTTTTTTTATTTTGACAACAAATTATTATTATATCAAGAACTGATGTGTATCAATCTCAACAACAACAACAATAATAATAATTGTAAATAATTTTATTCAGTATAGCCATTGGATGGATTTATGGGTTGATACATAAATAAATACAATTTATTTATATTTTTATTTGCATCAATAACTGACTTAAAGTAAATTAAAAGTACCATATAAAATTCACATTTGGCATTATAAGCAAACTAAAGCGTTTTGGTTTATAGTCTTGTAAAGCGCAGACAAATACGCCTGCATTTTTGGGACATTTCTTATGCGAAACGCTTTAGAAATGTATGGAAGTATTTTGTGTGTCGCTGTGTGCAAGGCAGTGTGTAAATTCTTTTGTGGATATACACATACATTTTAAAGTCAAGCTTTTCCACCAGCTCACAGCTGAACAGTAATCTAAGAAAACAGTCAAGTCACTGGGGCAATGAGTCGCTGATATACGGCTTCACTACTCCGTCTGTTTATTTGTCCTTTGACTAAGGCTCTTAGCAGAACAAATATTCAACTGAAGTCCAATAATGGTGTGAATTACAGCTTACTTTATGAATGTGCAAAGTGCCTTATTACTTTTCTGGAATAATCATGCAAATGCCCCCCCCCCCCCCCTCTGATTCAATTAGTAATTTGTTTCTTTCTAAGACTGCGGAGGTCTGTGGTTGGTTGGTTTATATGTTTGTTTTTTGGTGAGAATGAGTTTCTGGAAATCAGGTTATGTGAAACATAATTTAAAAAAGTTGTTAGACCCTTAAGGTGCACTTTAACTTTTTTATTTAATGCTAGTCTCACCCACAGAGTACATGGCTTCAGCTCCCTTGCACTGTATGATCATATTTCATATGAAGCCTAAACTCGACCGTTTCTCAAATGAAATTTCCTAAATTTGATGGCAGCGCTTGTGAACTGCACTGAGGTGCAGTAAACTCCTCTCTGCATGTGGCAAATAGCCCAACGCTGTAGGTTGTGAATTATTAAAGACAACATATTGCAGCAGAGCTGAGGAAGAGTATTATTGTGATAGCCAGCGTCCCCTAACAGTGTCCTGGGGCAGCCGTGGCCTAATGGATAGAGCGTTGGACTTGTAACCCGAGGTTGTGGGTTTCGAACCTCGGCTCCGGCAGGAATTGTCCACGACTGAGGCACCGAACCCTCAACTGCTCCCCGGGCGCCGCAGCGTCGGCTGCCCACTGCTCCAAGTGTGTGTGCACTTGGATGGGTTAAATGCAGAGAACACCTTTCACTACTGCTGGTTATACTCCGTATAATTGTGTATGTGACAAATAAAAAAAATAAAACTAACGTGACTGCTACATGAGGTCGAGGAATTTGCATTCATTTGCATTGTCATTGGCGATTAAATCCTTTGCATATACACACACAGACTAATGTTAAATTCACGTATGTATGATGACTTAGTCACTATCCTGACACTAAGGTATTAAGAGCATGTTATGTATTGATATTCGCTTAGGCCTATTGACTCTTTTAAAGTGATGCTTTCTGCAGCGCTCCAAAAATTGATTTCAAATAGATTACAGTAGAATTAGAGAGACACTGGCTATTGATTTACCCAGTCAGTTATAAATATACTGGATTTCCACTGCAGAAACTGGATGGAAGATTCTTCCTTTCATAAAAACAAATTAGCTGCACTGCACCACAAATAAAGCATTAAAAAGACAATCCTGGGACCACCGGTGACATCTCAAATCACAACCTTAAATAAACAATGAAGCTTTGACGTATATTTGTGACAGTTCAAAGCTTTTAAAGTGTTCTTCCTTTAGAAATCTGATCAAAAGGAAGCAGCAAATTCTACATTCTGTTTCACTGACGTCTCTGTGCTCCTTTGAAATTCATAGCACGCACAGTCTTACAAGAGGACGACATCCTCAGTCAGCTCGGCTCCTCTGAGACGGGGATTAGCGTGATGAAAAGCAGGACCGGTGGCCATTATCGGCCCGAAGCTGTCAGAGAGGGGTTCTCCCACCATTCCTCATTCATTACAGAGAGGAATTTAAAATGTTGTTGTCATTCTGTTGAGTTCATACAGTAGGCCTATGTGTTTGTTTCAGAGCAATGGAAAATATATTTTAATAGTTTATTGACCAATGTAGGATTATTGTTTTTGAAGTTATATACAATTAACAATCTAATTAAAGGAACAGTCATTTTCATTTTCCCATGAAATTACAATTAATAGATACATTTAATGGGGTTTAGTGCCAAAAATAAAAAGTGCCACAAAAGTACAATATGATCATACAAGTGTTATCCATGCATTCAAGCGCTATATTTCAATTCATTTGATAGGTTTGTGTGATGAACAGACTGTAATTTAAATCTTCATTCACATTTTAAAGGGATAGATGACCCAAACAAGTTGACCCAAGCAAGTATTCTTACATGATCAAGGTCCAGAAATATAGTAAAGGACATTATTAAAATAGTCCATGTGACATCAGTGGTTCAACCATAATTTTACGAAGCTATGAGAATATTTTTTGTGCACAACGCCCCCCCCCCAATTATAATAAAAAAATTGTAATAACAATTATTCAACTATTTGTCTCCTCCGCGTCACCCTAGCGCCATTTCGGAGAGTATAACATATGTAAACAACTTCATAAAATTATGGTTGAACCACTGATGTCACATGGACTATTTTAACGGTGTCCTTACAACGTTTCTGGACCTTGACCGTGATAGGATCATTGCTGTCTATGGGAGGGTCAGAGAGCTCTCAGATTTCATCAAAAATATATTAATTTGTTTTATGAAGATGAACAAAGGTCTTGACATGAGGGTGAGTAATTACTGACATAATTTTCGTATTAAATAATATTTTTGTGTGAACTATCCCTTTAACTGCTGCTATATAATTGCTGATTTAGTGAGTTTCGCTGAAAAAATTATTCAGACAGGTTTTGTGAATTGGATTAGCTGATTCATTGAAAATAATCAAAAAAAGACAACAAAACAAAAAGATGTGAAAAACTTCAAAGTGCAATGTGGTTGCTTTAGATACTGCGAAGTTAGAGACAATTTCATGCATTTTACAGGCATTTAGAGATGTATAAAGCACCAAACACATAGAAGTCACATTCAAAACAGTGCAAATCTGTGTAAGCTGTGTGGGGAAATCATTCCTATTTACCCTTCGAAAAAAGACCTGCCACCCTTCGTTACCGTTGCTACGTCTGACAAGCCTTGCCGCTCTCCCTCCACACGTTCTCACGCAGTGAAAAATACATCGTGGAGCAAAGTGGACACTGACAACACGCTAACAGACAAAACAGAGCAGGCTACTTCTGGTATAAAATAAATCTCAGCTTTCATATTTTGTCATTTTGTAAGAAATTCAAACAAAAAAATCAAGTTTTATGGCTCTTTAATGTGTGACGCCTCAGTTCAACTGGCACGTGAACTGATGATCTCTTCCTCTTTACTAGTTATAGCATGAAATAAACATGAATGAAAATCAGAAGGTATCTTGTTTCAAGTGCGGAAAGACGTCAATATACACAATCTTTCAAGTTCAAGTCCACCGACGTTAATTACTCTCCTGTCTGGTTTGATTGTCGGACAAAATGATGGATTCAACATTATGATTGGTCATATTGCCTGTCAATCAAACTCCCCGCAAAAGGTGAATTGCAAGGATTCCCATTGAAATGATTGGTTTTCACCCTCGAAAATTCGGAAAACAATGCTAAATGGGAAACTCACCTTTCTAAATAAATTGGTAAAATAATTGCATCACTGACGTTTCTGTTAGAAGCTCTGGTTCTCTGAGATTTCCCTTAGAACTGCACTTGTGTTTTGACTGGACTAGACCAACCTATAATCTATATACTATACTATACTATACTATACTATACTATACTATACTATACTATACTACTATACTATACTATACTATACTATTTGAGCATTTAAAACAACTATTATGAGACATCTCATGTCTGATTTTGTTGCTGATTTGTAATGTTATTTAAATGTGAGGAAAGCATTTTTGGAAATTTCACTATTTCCCATTCAATAAGATAAGAGTTGATCTTGCCTGAAATATCTATCCAGAGGCATTGTAATCAGAGCTTCTGCGTGAACTGAGATTCCTTGAAAGGGACTTTGGACCATACACTCGAGACTAGCAGAGACTGAAAGTGAAATAGTAACTAAGTGCAAATCAGAGAAGCCAGCAATCTCCCTCTCTCTTCTCTGTTTCTTCCTCTACAGCTTTTCTCCTGTTAATACGTGTCTTGTGTCTTGTTAGCAAACCCCCAACAGGGAGTTTTCGTTTTGTGTTCCGACTTGGAAACTTTAAGTATGCAGAAATGTCCCCAATTCAGACGTGTTGTTTGTCAGAAGATCTGGACCAACCTACACTTTCCACCTGAGCCTTAAGATACGGTAAACAAATCAAAGTATGTTGACACCTGAACAACACAGCTATGTGCTTATTGAACAGTTCAAAACCACGCATTTACATCAACAGAAAGATACATTTATTTCGTTGTTAATACTAATATGGATGTAATGCAGGACTGGAGACATTCACACTGATTTTGACCTACTTCCTCAGGCGTTTCCTCTGCTGTAACTACTCTCACTGAGTTCTTTGATCATCACATTCCTTCCGATGTGCTCAGTTTTTCTGGGGAATATGTCATATGCATATAGGCCAGGAAGAATGTGGATGTTATCTTTTCCAGATAGACCTGTATATTTGATCTGCTCATATTGGCAAGTTCACAAAATCCATAGTTCATAGTTATTAAGAATGTAAGCTGTTTGTTCGTTCTAGTATTATGACCTCTCAGCCACAATTTTGGGTATTTCTGCTAAATGCAGAAAATCAAGGGATCTAGATGTACTTATTT
Organism: Ptychobarbus kaznakovi; assembly: GCA_027422405.1. Taxonomy (NCBI): domain Eukaryota; kingdom Metazoa; phylum Chordata; class Actinopteri; order Cypriniformes; family Cyprinidae; genus Ptychobarbus; species Ptychobarbus kaznakovi. The sequence goes on along the minus strand of CM049804.1, from coordinate 17,601,843 downwards.
TGCTGTTGTTTTGCAACTAGTAGTGTTTTTCTTTCCTTTTTTGCCACATTTGTATTGATCGAGAGAGTAGAGAAATAAAACGAAAGAGAGAGAATGAGATGAAAACACGATCTGGGCCAAACTTGAACTAAACCACTGATTAACACGTACTTGTTGGATATTATATGTTACAATGCATCAACATTTGTTATAGGCTCAGAAGAGTCTTCAGTTGTTTTATCATTTGATTTAATAAACAGAATTAGTTTTTTGTTTTTCATACATAACAACAGCCCCTGAGCAGATGTGTTGTTCTGTTTCAAGGGCAGTGTGGGAAATCATGCGATGTGCAGCCCCTCTGTTGCTATGACACGTGGTGGTCGAGTCTGTCTTTAAAGTTGGAGATCAATAGAACAGTGAGAGTTCTCCACTCGAGAGGGGGGCAGCAAATAGAGCATCTCAAATGCAAGCTCACGCTTGGTAAATTGGAGAGCCTCATATCTCTAAAGCTTTGTCAAAACACAGTGGGCAGCCTTTTTCAGTTCACATTTTAATAGATGCAAATAGAGGGGTGAGTTGACTGTGCATTCTGTTACGGATAAATGTTACATAGGATTTGACAATTGCACTCCCGTCTGATTACAACAGCTGACATTGTACAACATATTCTCTCTGTGTGAAACTCACTGATGTTTCATTAAAGTAACAATCCGCTCACCAGGCTTTCCAAAAGCAATTTTTCTGCTGTTCTCTGTTGACAGTCTATGATTTTGTCTGTCCTGAAGACATGCTGTTTTATTCAATTTATAATGTTTTCTAGCTTTTCAGCTACAGCTTTTAGGTTATATTATATAATATTATATTACTATTTTATAATTGTTTGTTTTTGATGTGAAATACATTTTTTGTGTGACTTGTTTTCCTTAAACATAATGTGGAATATAATATAATTAAATGGAATGGAGTAGAATAGAATAGAATAATACATATTATATAATACAGACGATATTTACATGGAAATATGCTGCTCAGAAAAAATACAAAGCATTGTCATTATACATTTCCAACAACAATGGCAATACTGTTATTTTTATGTTAGTTTAATATTTTGTTACCAAATATTAGTTCAGAATAATAGACATAGTATAGTTCAGAAACAGCTTAACATCCATCAGACGCTTCTTTACATTAGTCAGTGCTGTACTGTGTATTATTTATGCTTTGTGGTATAATATATACATTTTTTTTCTCTGTTGTTTTGTTCTCCTCAATAGCCGTATCCTTCATGAGACACAGTGCATCAGCTTTTGGATTTGCCGTAAGTATAATCTTCAGTGTTAATGAACTACATTTTATTTTTAGGCAAACATTTCTGGAAAGGTGTGCATTTGTTTATGCTTAATGTTCAGTTGTCAAGCTATGAGTAAATATTATTTAAATGGTGTCCGTGTTAAGCATATCCCAACACCTAATGTAGGATATGAGAGATGGTAAAAAAAATACAACAAGCTGCATAACAGGATATTTTTTATGATCCAGGTTTTGTTTTTGATTTATTACGTTTACATTCATTACATTCTTGTGCTCAAGGCAGCCAGCTGTGGGAGTGTTTCATTGGAATGCATGTATCACTGGACCTAAGTTTGTGACACTGTTGTTTTTCAGTTTGACGCCACGTTAGATGTTCTTTCCTCCATTATAGTGCTGTGGCGCTATAGCAACGCTGCAGCGGTGCACTCTGCCCATAGAGAATACATGTAAGTAAACAAAAGACAAGCTGTCTGTGGTATAGGGCAAAAAAAAATCTGCAGCAAAACACTAAAAAGGATGAATAATGCTTCCTCTGTGACAAGACTCAAAACAATACACTCCAGACATTTTTAAATATAAGTCAACATTTCACTGTCAGTGCTATTCTTAGTAAAGCCAGTGCATTTGGGATTGTGGGGAGGATGGTAGAACACAAAATCTATTATCTTTCGACTAGATCCTACCAACATTCAGTGCGACATGTTTTAAATCTGAACATGTTCGATTTATCAGGTTTGTTGAGTGATCTGCCTTGTTTCTGGCTTTGACCTTGACTGTCTCAATTGAAGATGTATTACGTTGATATAGGCCCGTGCTGCTGGTTTCATCCTCAGTCTGTGGGGGCTTGTGAATCTCGTTTCACTGGTCGATGTGTCAGAAAGGGAGATTTATAGTGCAATACTAGAGAAGAATTACAAGTGTCTGTAGGTGTACCGGTGGCCGCTTGTCATACAGAGAATCTGAACATGTATTGTGGGCACTTTTCATATTTTTCAGAGTAGATCAGGTTTCTGCATGTTTACTGTAAAAAATGAAGCATATGTAAATCAATTGAGGCCAGTGTTCCCCAGGTGCACCTTTGTGAAACTGTCAGTGTTATTGCTTCAACCTTGAATCAACATCAGCTACAAAAAATATAGTATAGTATAGAACAGGTATAATATATACACTACCATTAAAACATTTGTTTGTAATGAAGTCTCTTATGCTCACCAATGCTGCATTTATTTGTACAAAATAGATTAAAACAGTGGTAACACTTTAGTTTAGGAACCAATTCTCACTATTAACTAGATGCTTATTTGCATGCATATTACTTGTATACTGGCGGTTTATTATTACGTATAAAGCAGATATGCTGCATGATCATATTTGTCATTCCAAATCCCAAACTTTACAACTGCCTTACTAACTATTAATAAGCAATAATTAGGAGTTTATTGAGGCAAAGGTTATTATTTCATAACTAGTTGATAGTAAGAATTGGACCTTAAAAAAACAGTGTGACCAAAACAGTAATATTGTAAAATATCATTAAGATTTAAAATGACTGTTATTTGAATTTGTTTTAAAATGTAGTTCAATTCTGTGCTAACAAATCTGATTTTTTGGCATCATTACTCCAGTCTTCAGTGTTACATGATCCTGATTTGGTGTTCAAGAAACATTTCAGTTATTATTATTAATGTTGAAATAGTTAATACCATGATGTGTTTTTTCAGGATTAATTGATGAATAGAAAGTTCAAAAGAACAGCATTTATTTGAAATGTAAATCTTTTGCAACTTTATAAATGTATTTACTGTCACTTTTAATTAATTTAATGCATCTCTGCTGAATATTAATTCATCTTTAAAACAAATCTTACTGACGCCAAACATTTGAACGATAACGTAACTCAAATCATATATTCAAGATTTGATTAAATTATTTTATCAGCATATTTGCTTTCTGGTTTTCTCTATCAACAGCGCATGTGTGATCCTGGGAGTGATTTTCATCTTGTCGTCTATGTGTATTTTGGGGAAGGCCATCCATGATCTGGCCACCAAACTTCTTCCTGAAGTGGTGAGTTCAATGGCAGTGTGTCATATTTATCATTTTAAGATTAATGTTCCTACATTGAATATAATAGATGGCGAGTTTGACAAATAAATGTAATACAATCATCTTCACACCTTCAAAAATCAAATGGTAAATGTTTAACTAAAGGACCTCGTTCTACCTCTTTTGGCCCTTAAAAATACTTTAGGTGACTCGACAAACTCTTTCTAAGACGTTTCATCTCACTGTCAGTTGTGGATTTTTCCAACAGTCACAGCTAACAGCAATGTGTTCCGTCTTTATCCGTTAATTAATCAAAGACTGGCATTCCTCCAAAGAGCCACAAGATAATCATTTCAGAGGTGGTGATTAATGGTATTGTGATTTTAATCTCTCTATTTTCATCTCTTTTGCACCGCTGATAAATCTCTGAGCACTGATACATCCCTACTCTGATATTACTGAACATTATGTTTATGATCCTCTACCAATAAAATGTTAACTGATATCCAGGTCTGGAGACTTGCAGTTATCGGTGCATAATGAAATACTCTGTCTGTTTATGCTGAGTGAGGAAAAAATGGCTATACTCAAAAAAATTATACATAAAAAGAATAATGACAACCAAAACAACATATTTCCCCTTTGTTTGCCAATGACAGCCTAAATGCACCTCTCTAATCAAAGACAATCTAAATGTAAATCAGTGATTTCACTCAGTGTTTATTTTTTCTGGCTGTGAATGTGAAATAGCAGTTTCCACCCTTTTCATCTTTCCAGACTAAATACTAATGAGCCGGAGGAAACGACAGTTATCTAGAGTCACACGTGACAGGAATAATAGGTGTCAGGGGTCTGTTATGGTTCACTCCACAGCACAGCAGGACGGGTCAAGACAACACATTTCTAATGTGCAGAAAATTATATTAAATATGTCTTTTTTTAGAAGAAAAATGTTGTCAAGATCTTGGTAGTAAATAAAATCTGGCGTGGAATGAGTGACTCGCACCCAAGATTGTTATTATTAATTAAAACTAAAACTATTAAAAATTGTTTTGGTTAATTTAAATTAAGCTAAAATATAGTAATTTATAAGTATCAGGTGAAAAACTTTAATGAAAAATGTTGCTTTGAAAACTAAGAAATAAAAAAAATGCCCAACTTTACTAAAACTGAAATAAAGACAATTAAAGCTAAATAAAGTATTTAAAAATGACAAAGTACATACAATTAATAAAACTGAAATTAAAATGAAATGCAGCATAAATAATACTGTTGCTATATGAACTACACCTTTAATAATTTATTTGATTAATTGTATTATTGTTACATCGAGCCTTTTATTCATTCATTTGATTTGTTCAAATGGCTGATTTATTCAAGAGTGAAGTAAGTGGTTCTTTATGAATGGTCCATTGAATCATTTGGCTTGTTCGACTTGAAGCGGTGTATGACATCAAAACATCAAAATACCGCGAGAGCGATTAGAGAGCAGATGGCTCATTATGCTTTTGAATCACTTTCGCGGCACTTTGATGTCATACACCGAATGCAACCTGGTCTCATAAAAATACGTACCTCTGCACGTTTTGCCGCAGTTTCAAAGAGAAATGTGCCACTGAGTGGCGCTAAAACACAGGTTAAATGCGTGAACCCTGGCACATTTTTATTACGTAGATATAGGTACATATTGCTGTGTTTTTGCTACAGGTACATATTGCGGTGGTTCAGAATTCAAATATCCGGGGTCTGTCTCTAAAAGTTGTTAATATGCCCTACACCAAACCCAACCCTAAACCTACCCGATAGTGTTAACAAATGTAAAACTGATATAAAATGTATTTGTTGATACAACCATGCCATTTTAACTTGCTTATATGCAGATTTGAACTGTTTTGTCGAACCGTGATGAAGGTTACACTGGATTCAAACCTCGCCTCCTAAGTACATCTCCGTACTCCGTGAGCTGCCGAACAAACTTACTGTCTATGAAAACCCATAGATACGAGGCTGGATATGTGCGATGCTAACATTCAAAAGCATCAGTTTTCAAATCTCCCAGCTTTTTAATATTGTTTTGAAGTCGTTACATGATATTCTTCAAGTAATTGTGCGAAAAATTATGCTTTATTAATCAAAACTCTGTAAATTTGTGTGAAAAGGAGTAAAAGATGTCAGTTTTACTGCCTCTAGTGTTTGTTTCTTTTGGAAACTGCAGTAATATGTAGTTATTGGTACGTATTTCGTGTCTCGCTAAAAAGTGCACCCAGGTACGTAAATGCCATGAGACCAGGTAGACCGAATGGTCTGTGCAGCGCAGCTTCAAATCCAACGCGCTATGGCCAATGGTTCAATGCGCCAAAAGATTCACCCAATTCATTCAAAACGTGAATTAAGCAATGAAATGCCTTGTTGCTTGGAGATGTATAGTTCTGCTTTGTCTTTATGTTTTCGTTGGCAAAATTGAGCAAAACAGACAACATTGTGTCTAAAATAACACAATATTAACTTCTTACTTACTGAACTGTTGTATAAGATCTTATCACATTTGCACTCATATTGCACTTAGTCTATTGCGCGTATGATATTGCTTAACAATGTGATGTAAATATGAGACAAAAACTCAAATGGGCATTTTTGCCCCATATCTTGAATTTTAGGGACATTCCAACTACGTTCTCTTGGCTCCATCACGCAGTGAGTTGTTGCCCCGCATCATATTTGTCATCAATCAACTGTAGCCTATGAAATGCCAGGTATGGGGCGGGGCAAGTGCGTAAAATGCGTTAATAATTTTAACATGTTATTTTTCACTGTAATTAATTAATCTAATTAACGCATTAAATCTCCAGCCCTAATATATATATATATATATATATATATATATGTATGTAAATGTTTAATATAATTTTCCATTATTACTTAAATGGCTACATCAGTGTAAATGTACATGTAATGATAGATTATTTATACAGACATTTTCCACTATACTGACATCTAAGTGTGTGTGTATCGCGTCATCACTCAACAAGTCACTATTGAATGTCACCTCTTACTTGCAAAGCTGATCTGATGTAAATATTTACTGTCATCACAGATAGTTTCATTTATTCATATATTCATTCAAGCCTTGTTTAGCCCCATAAGTGCTAATGAAACATCACAGAAGCAGCTTTAATGATGGATTTGTGCCGGCCGGAAGCCATCGGATCTGTCGGCCCTCTCCTGTTGTATTAGGATGGATGATTCGGAAAGGGGCTTCCACCTTCTTTAATGTGCTTTTTTCATTCTATCAGCCTGCAGTTCCACATTCATTAGACCCGGACTCTTCATGTCAGCACCCTTCACTGGCAAATGGCCATCATTCTGAATATCTAAAGTTGCCTTATTGAAAACTGTGTGGTCCAATTTATCCAAATTGCCAGTCTTAACTAGCCAGTCTACAGCTTAAAAGATCAAAGTCTGAATTGAAACACATTCTTTGTCTCTCAGCTGTTCCTCGGAGATGAAGCTCTCTGAACAAACTGTCTTATTAGAAATGTAAGAGAAATGCTTCTGAATGTTGTGTGGGTGGAGAGCAGACATTCTTAGTTTGGAGAGAAAAGAGGAAAACAAAAGAGACAAACACAGCTGTGGTTCATCTACGATGCACCTGACAATGTCCACAGGACTGATTAGAGTCATTTATGCAGTTTTATTATTTATAATAGCTATTTGTGTACCTTTTGTTTTCCTTTTTTCTTGGTGTTTTGTTTGTAGATCTTCACTTAATGTTTTCATGTGTCTTTGGTTTTGCATCTTGTCATGTCTTTTTTTGTGATCAGTTTCACTGACCATTATTTTTTTCCCATATTTCTGATACAGACATGTTCATTTTCAACGGCTATTAGAATAATTCTGTTAACTGTATTTAAAGCCATCATGTTTGTTGTGTAAATCAGTTTTTGTGAGTCTTATATCTAGTCTTCGTATCTAGTCTATTCAAATCCTCTTATCGGGCTTTTTCAATTCCTTATTAAATATTAAGTTGGATAATTTTCACTTGTGCTTAAAATTAACCGCTCTTCATCTCTGTATCGCCTCAAGAGCCGACAAGACATAACTGAAAGACCTACTGATATTGTTATGTTGTTATACTTTTATCGCTCTTTTACTTCCACTAGAGATCAGGCTTTAATGTCTCTGTGTTGGCATTGCCTGTGCCCCCCTCCCAATTTATGATTCAACCATATGGACCCTGAATCATTTCTACTGTGAACAATTCTGCTTTCTGTCTGTTACTGTCTGTCTCTCTGCCAGGATGACTTCCTGTTCAGCGTTTCTATCGTCAGTGGCCTCGTGTGTGTCATTCTTGCTGTTGCCAAGTTCATGCTGGGAAGGATTTTGACCAGCAGAGCCCTAACCACTGATGGTATGACACACACACACACACACACACACACACACACACACACACACACACACACACACACACACACACACACACACACACACACACACACACACACACACACACACACACACACACACACGTACGTTTACTTAGCTATCTAAGTGGGGACATCCCATAGGCGTAATGGTTTTTATGCTGTACAAACTGTATGTGCTATTGCCTTACACCTAAACTTAGCCCTCACAGGAGACTTTCTGCATTTTTACAATTTCAAAAAAACTTTGTTTAGTTTATTTTTAAACCCGTTTTACAAATGAGGTCATCCCCAAAGGGAGGTTTTTGGAGATTTTGTCAGGTTTACCTCACTTTTGGGTACAAATTTGTCCCCAAAATATGGTTAAGTAGGCACACACACACACACACACACACACACACACACACACACACACATCATGAGCATGTACCGTGTCACTGTTTCTCATTCAGTTATTATTAGCTCACAACATCATGGTGCCACCTGCCTCTGTGACTATGAATATATTACAGCTTTTTATAATTGCAGGGACCAATTTCTTACTTCTTCGATCACTTTTTCAAAGCTCTTCACATAGTGAGCACAACAGCTATCTATAGGCTAAACTGTGGATTATTGTTATTGCTTTGGCCCCAAATCCATTCTGTGACTACATCTTTAAAATTACATGAAATATTTTCTTATTTTAGACACAACCAAATGCCTATCTACAGGCCAGTTAGCACATTGAAATGCTCTGTTCAAAACTGATAAACTTAAGTTAAAAATCTAAAATAATACAGACAGCAATTTGCTACATTTCTACAGTAATACCATACTGAAATATATTCTAAATCTATAAAAAATGTAATCATGTCAAAACAATTGGATGAAGCTGAACACTTACACAGGTGTTAGTCTTTCTTTTCGATTAGCTGGTGTTTAGCTTAGTTAACAGTAATAACACTGCTGTTTATAAACCTTAAATGAAGGTGTCGCATAAAGATGAAATTATTTATGCGTTTATTAATTAATAAAATGTATTTATAATTTTTTTCTAAAGGCTTTAATTCTATGGTTGGCGGCGTCATGGGATTTTCCATCCTCATCAGTGCTGAGGTGTTTAGACATTATCCCAACATCTGGTACCTGGACGGAACCATCGGGGTCCTGATTGGACTCATCATTCTAGCTTATGGGGTCAAGTAAGTGTATTCACTGAGAAGATACTTATAGTTTCTGTCATTCACACTATAATGTGTCTAATATGAATCTTTCCATTCTTCATTTCTCTTGCAGGCTGTTGATCGACATGGTGCCACGAGTAAGGCAAACTCGAAACTATGAGCGCTTTGAGTAACGCGGGTTCAGAAGTACAAAAAAGGCATCATATGGGTCCAGTTATCCCTCTCAGCTCCTGCTGCTCTCTCAACTCACACAATACCCAAATACATCCAGGAATAAAGTCTGCTGGCAGCCAATTCAGCATCATGCATTGTAGAATCACCACTCTGACCGGCTCCTGATGTCCTCTTTCACTCAGCACAACGTTTAAGAGAAGCAAGGAGGAAGAAGAATGAGCTGGTCAGTGGATCGGTGTCTCTCCTGGCACTCAAGATATCGTCCTGAATAGAGTCACTGGTTTTAAACAGAGATCAGCATTTACTGGTCACATCCATGAAATTCTATTATGCCACATTTTATGTTTTTGTTTCTTAAATTTTGGAGGAAGACATTGATTTATACTACATTATACTCTTTGTTTAATGAAAAGTCATGTGAATGTGTTTGTGGAACCACACAACTATAATGAATTTAATTATATGGTATGTTTATATATTAGTGTATAATATTGTATATATCCTCTCAGAGCTGGAGACCAGCATCGTTTCCAGTGGAGAGGTGATACTCCTTTAAATGAAGAAAGCACACAAATGTCCTGAATTAGGCACAAGGTTAAAGACCACAGTTCAGGGTCAGTAAGATAATTATATGAAATATCGATATTGGAAAAATAGCTTCAATATTAACAGTAAAGGCCCATAATGCATCAGTGTTCTGTCAAAGACATTGAGTCCTTTTGAGACACTTGTCAAAATGACTAACCAGCACAGAAAGCAGCTTGAACTTCCTGACCGTGTAACCATTTCTAGCACCACAACCAGGAAAAAAGACAAAACCGGAAATATTCCTAAATCTATGTATTTTTTCGCTTGTACTGCATACTGTGCAATTCAATGCAAAGTATCTTTATTCATGTTTTTAGCTGCACAGTTGTATTTTTTTACTGCAATTGATTAATCTGACCTTTGCTGTGCGATGATCTGCTATTTTTAACCGGTGATTTCTGTGGCATGCTTTGCTGTGTCTGTTTGCCACTTGCTATTGAATTTATCAGATATTCTTTTCGTGCCAAGACAGAATAAGATTAGAATGGCCTGAAGTATCGTCTGATGTGGAAATGATTGATTTGGGCTCCAGCAGACAGAATGAAGGATTGGTGAATTATGAGGGTTTGTGAGGCAGGGCAGGCTTATTCCACAATGGAGAGCAAATCATTGGAAAAAACAAAGCACATTTAAGTTTCTTACTGCACTAACAAAACTAATCTATAGTATAATGCGTTTTTCACCTTTCATTTGTTTCTCCAAAGAGATTGAAGCATAAATCCAAATGTTTGTCAATTCTGACCTACAAATCTACACTGCTGTGTAAGATTTTATTGAATTTTTCTGGAAAAAAAGTACTTTAATTTCACAAGGATGCAGTAAATTGATTTAAAAGTAACAGTAAGGCATTTATGTTACAAAATATTTTTATGTCAAAGAAATACTATTTCTTTGAACTTTCTATCCATCAAGGGATCCTGAGAAAATCGCAGTTTACATAAAAATGTTAGCAGGCAACATTGTTAATAACAAATGTTTCTCAAACAGCAAATCAGCATATTATTATGATTTCTGAGCAATCACGTGACACTGAAGAACGCAGTAATGACTGCTGAAAATTCAGCTTTGCCATCACATATAAATTACATTTTTAAATAGAAAACAAGTTCTTTAAATTGGTAATAATTCACATTATTAGTGTTTCTACTTTATCTTTGATCAAATAAATTCAGCCTTGAGCACAAAATACTTCTTTCAAAAATCTTTAAAACATCGTACCGACCCCAACCTTGTGAACCGTAGTGTATTTTAAAATCCATTAATTTTTATAATATATAAAACACATAAGTGAATATAAAAATGCACATTAATTTGAATTAACATTAATTATTTATTCACACATTTTACACAACTTGCTTCCTAAGCATAGAGATGTGTTTTTAAATCGAATGCTTTTGTCCCTGACCATCCCAAAGTACATTAACTCTAATTCCTGTTAGACAAATGAGCATGAGATCGTTTTACTGTCTCACAAGCACAGTGTCACACAACGGGTTCCTGGTTCCTCTTTTTGCATCATCAATACTGAACATAAGCAATTATTTTTCCTCAATTTCAAACAGAACTTTTTTTTGCTTGTGTCTCATAATTGGGACATAAATGTAACTGAATGTAAAAGACTACTGATTCATGTATCTCACCGATATTACCAGACAATCACGAGTCGACCAATAACTGCAGCACAGACTCCCAAAGCCTTTTGTCTACTGCTCAATGTGATCTCATCTGAAGAGGGAAACTTTAAAACACGACATTTCATATTCAAGTTCTTTTACATCACAGCAAAGTTGTTTTTATTTATTATCGCTTTGTACTCAAGTGATGCCATTGGCGTGTTTGTGCCGTAATGCAATAGCGTCAATCCATATATGTATAAGTGGATGTCCTTGCGTTATAACTTGAATATTTCTTCAAATTCAGTGTTCCATAATCCTATATAAACTGTACTGACTAGACTGTATATGTATGTGTAGACTGCCCATGGTAATGTGCCGAATTAATGCTGTATTATGTTTACAAAAATTGGTATTGAGTACTTATAATATTCAGATGTCAGGTCACAACTGCCAGATAGGCAGATTGATTCTTATGAGTCAGTTGCTTTATTCATTCATTTTCATCAGGTATATTGTGCTAGTTTTGTAAATTTACGCATGTGTTAGGCTGTAATGTACCATCAGGAGAACAGCGCTGTCTGTTCATAGACTTCAGTGGCTGTAGTTGCTTATCCATAACTATAAAGATCATCAGGGTCACAGAATTGTTACATTTGCTTGGTTTCGGTCGTGACGATTGTATAAATCAGTCTATATTCAAAAGACAAACTGACAGCTGGACCCTGCTTTAGTTGGCTCAGGCCTGAAGTCTGTACTAATGCTGTAGTTTAGTCTTAAGCAATAGCCTATAGGCCTACTCACGCTACGCTTTGCATGAAAACATCCACTTACCCACAAAATGCTGCACAAACACACACTGATACACACTAGCACAAGCAAATGCACACACAACACATTTCTAATGTCTGGCACATAGACGAGAGGTTCTGAATGTACATTTATTTCAAAAGTAATACTGATCTATTCTGTACAACGTGTGAAATATGGCTTGACCTAAAGGTTGTACAAAAATAAAATCTCCTAAGAAACACTGCTTGATTGGTTTGGATTGGTGTGCTATACTTATTTTGTAGGCCTATTCTTTTTTGAGTCAGTTTGTCATATTTTTTTTACATTACTCAGTATACTGTAACAGTATATGTTAATGAATATCTGAGAAGCCTCAGTGAATATAATATAATCTGTTAGGGATGTATGATGAAGTATAAACATGTTTAAGTTACAGCAACTAAATCTACCTTAGAAAAAAAAATACTTTTTACATTTGCCCCTGTCCTATTCCAACAACAGAATCAGCGCTTTTTATGACTTTAATCTTGATTTATTTCAGGAGGTGTTCTGCACTTTTCATTTATGGCCACTAGATGCGAGATGTTAACAGATAAGTTATACACCGAGAATTCACCAGGACTCAACAGAACAACCAAAAATCATATTTGTGTGCGTATTTTTTATTTTTTTTTTAGACAAACAACCGTATCCTAAAGATTTCTAAAGAACAACTTTTTTATTCTTTCATCTAAACAAAGCTATGCAACTTAAAATTTATTTAAATAGCTTATTAATTGTTACATATAAATTGTTGTACTATTTTATTCATTTTAAGTAATACAGTTACAAGTTGACGGGCTTGTAATCAAGGGCTTTATGTGGATATTTTCTGTTCAGTAAGCATACTTTTTAAGATTTTCGAGTTGCGTATTGTAATACTTCATACAACCAGTAGGAGGCAGGAAAAAAAATCAGGGTTGTTTCTCACACGTGAACTCTGCAGGTAAACAGTGGTAATATCATAGTGTTTTGGTATATTTTTGATGGTGAAAGATAATCTGAGTCAGATGATGCAAGGATGTTTACCTAAAGCTTGGCAATCTAAAGGTAAAGCATACATTACATTTTTAACATTACATCTAACAATGAGTTAGATCTGTTGTGTAAGTCACATGTATAAATATAATGGTCCTTTTCTACTACAGATTCAATGTGATTTCAGCCTAATCTACTGTGATAAACAGCACTTGTGCAAACTACCATCTGCCTTTTCAGCTGACAGCACTTGGACTTCAGAGCAGCTCTGCGAGAAACTCTGACTGCGAGACACTGGAGTCAGACTGTGCTGAATGAACAGATTTCACACTGGATGCAGGCGCAGAGTCAAACTCAAGCTTGGAGCCATGGTGACAGACAGACCACAACAGCCAAATTCTCTTGGGCAATTGGAAGTGGGGTTCAGAGGGGAGTCGAGCTTTCAAATGTTGTCCCAAAGCCAGAGGGAATGGCTGGAATCTCCTGATCCATTCCTCCCCCGCAAGACCCGCCTTGAGTGTAAATCCCAGACTGACATGTTTGAAATGACAGTTACAGCTGTTCAGTGTTGTTTTTGGACTCTGATGTCTATATGCAAAATGGACTTTGACTTATACAGATTCCATCCCTCTTACATGTCAAGGATACTTACTATAGAATCAATGTTGCTGTTTGAAGCGCATTCAATCTTAAATGTGTACGGCTATTTATACACACACACGCACGCACACACGCACACACACACACACACACACACACACACACACACACACACACACACACACACACACACACACACACACACACACACACACACACACACACACACACACACAAAAGCCACGAATCAATGCGAGCCGGAAAGTAAGAGGCCTATGGATGTCAAAGTCTCTTGTTCTGTACAGTACATGCTTTTGGATCTGACTAATAAGAAGGTGGTTCACATTTCTCATTCCAGTATGTTCCCAGGCTGGTCAGGCTGCTCCAGTAACTCAGAATATGTTCGAAACTCTCCTCCCCTCTGAGGTGGATGAACCTTAAAGCAGGGGTGAAGCTTTGTTCGCTGAATGGAGCAGCATTCCAGAGGTGATGTGAGCATACCACAACACAAGATCATATGAGCTACAGCTCACAGCTGCAGATCTTCATCTCCTCTGACCTTGCTTTGGCCTCCATGGCCACAGAGCAACAGAGTATCAACTTCTAAATGGGGGCTTTTATGATTACTTTGATAAGGTTTGTGCCAATGTGTGAATTATTCCATGACTTTGAAAAATTTGATTAGAATTTGGTAGTCATCGATAGTACAGGGATAAATAAAGACAGTACTTATGTTCAAAGTACTCAGATCGATATGTTTTCAGTTCACCGCAAACTTAATTACAAACCCAACAACGTGTACCTACATTACTTAATAAAATTAATAAAGCAGTACAATAACCTGTTTGTAATTATCAAGCTATACATTTAAAGGTGAAACGAAGACTTAGATTAGTAGACCCGTTTTATTAGTTGTTGGCTAATGATTCATGATCTGTTTTACATGGTCACCTCTTTGGACATTTATGAACACTTTAAATTAACTAATCATGCATCTGTAAAAAGGTATTTGTGCAGTTGCATTGAAAACTGAACCTGATTATTTTCACATGACGCTGCATCCGCACCACTAGATGTCAGTATAAAGTCCAAGACAACTGGAAGCAACATAAACAATACATTGCTGAGGGCACATCATGTTTTATCATGATGATGTGATTACAATCAGTATAAAATTCATATTTAAGGTCTCCACGGCTTCTTTTGTTCGGCAGATAACTGTAATCTGATATTCAGCATTGATGTTCATTTATTTTTTTAGACTAGTGACTGATATCATGTCATGCTTTCAGAGTCAAGTGCTTCGGAGTCTTTGCAGCCACGTGCCCTGTTGTGTGGTGTTGTGTGCTTTGTCAGAAGTAGGTCAGGTTGTGTGTCTTCCACCAAACAATGCAGTTTCCTCGAGGAAAATCAGGTATCATGGGGTTAGAGTCCAGACAGAAGACAGCACTGTATTGATCCAAAGGCCTTGAGGGTCATGCTAATGGAACTGGTGTTGTGCTGTAGCAAATTTATACATATTAATATATACAGTGGTCTAGACACATGAACAATGTACACAAATGAACACCCATCAGTACACACTGACACTGAGTGATTGAGACCTTAGAATTTGCTGCTTATGGAATGTCTGTATCAGCCAATGGGAGACAGGAGGGGGAGCAGCTGTTGCCATGACAACAGCCATAAGCTTGCCATATGGAGGGGGAGGGGGAAAACAGGCATCTAATAAATGCCAGTGAGCGGTGGATGGAGACGTCTGCAGTGTTGGCAGATGGACTCAACTTACCACAGGGAACATTCACATAAACAAACCTGAGAAATTATTTAACTGGCAGAAAAAAAAAAGCTTTTCTGCTGAAGTGCCAGTATATTTTGAGAACTGTCAGTATTCTGAATCTGTTCAGCCTTGCTGTGAGAAAAAAATGAAGCTGAATACAAGGGAAGACGCAAGTGATGTTGAAAATAAAATAAATGATATTTAAACGGTTACTCCACCCAACATTTAAACGGTTATTCCAACCCAAAATTAAAATGTTGTCATTAATCACTTACCCCCATGTCGTTCCAAACTTGTAAAAGCTTCATTCAGCTTCGGAACACAAATTAAGATATTGTTTGATGCATTCTGACAGCTATCTGACCCTCCCATAGACAGCAATTGAATTAACACGATCAACGTCCAGAAATGTAGCAAGGAGATCGGTAAAATCCACGTGACATCAGGGGTTCAACCATAATTTTTATGAAGCTACGAGAATAATTTTTTACGCAAACAAAACAAAAATAACAACTTTATAAAAACACAGCAATATGTAAGTTACCTATATCTACGTAATAAAAACGTGCCAGCTGGGAGATTTGAAAAACACATTGCACATATTTAACCGGTGTGTTTTAGCGCCACTCATCACGGTGGTTCACTGCATTAAGCAAGTTAAAATGGCACGGTCATTTGTTTTTAATCACATGCACTATCGGTAGGAAATGTGCAGTAAGGTACGTATAACGGTGTCGCACAGAAAGTGCACAGAGGTACGTATTTTTATGAGACCAGGTTGCATTTTGGAGAGTATCCACTGAACGCAAACAGCATATGCTTGTTCTGTGTCAGCTGTGCCACGGATACGCTGTTTTCATTCAAAATCAAAGTGTAAATAATGAAACTGTGTATCCTCGTGGTGCTGCTGACACAGAACAGCATGCTGTTTGCGTTCAGTGGATACTCTCCAAAATGGCTCTAGGGTGACGCGAAGGAGATGTAAAAATGAAATAAAATGTATGCTGCTCAATATTAACTTCTTTATTGAACTACTCTATACAAGCAATATCAGACTTGTACTCGTTCTGACTATCAGCACATCTGATATTGTAGTTGGTTTTGTCAAGTGATAATGCCTAATTGACCCTTCGCAGACAGTTTGATTGACAGGTGATCTGACCAATCATAATGCCAAATCTGCCATTTTTGTCCGACAGACAAAGCAGACACCAGAGTAGATTACTTCAGTGGACTTGAACTTGAAAAATGGTGTGTACTGATGTCTTTCTGCGACTGAAACAAGATACCTTCTGATGTTCATTCATGTTTATTTCATTGTATTTCATGCAATTGCCGCTTGAACAGAGGCACTACTGTGAGCAACAGAACAATATTAATTGATTTAATCTATTAAAAATGACATAATTTAAAATATGAGACTTTATTTCATACCAAAAGTAACCTGCTCTGTCTTGTCTGTCAGCACATTGTAAGTGTCCTCTTTGCTCTGCAATGTATTTTTCAATGTGTGAGAGAGAGAGCGCCATGGCTTGTCAGACATAGAAAACAGTAACAAATGAGGAGACGGGTCAATTGCTACTACTTACATAGTTGTTCCATGTATCCATGTTTTAGAATCAAATTCCAGCATGGTCCAGTTAAATGCACCAGTGCCATAAAACGGTAGTTTTGTTTCTCAAATAGCACCAGAGGTGTGTGTAAAGCTTTCATGAAGAAATAGGACTACAGAACTGGCCTTACACACCTCTGGGGACGTTAATGTGTAAACTTTATCACAGAGTAAATGTTCCACCAGTGTCCTTAATTTACAGAATTAGGGAGCATTCAGAGAGAGTATTTCTCTGTTTAAAATGGGAGTACATGTTTAACGCATGTTTACCAAGGAAACCATTGGAAAAACAGCGTACTGGAATACAATAATGCTTTCTGTGTGAATGGCCACTTAGAGTGTATAGCTCTTGGTTTCCAAAGCACTGTTTACAAACAAAATTAAATAGAGGGAGGAAACAGAGATTCAAGTAATTAAATGTGTGGCAAACACCCAAAGATTCCAGTCTAACCTCAACAGACAGAATTCCTTAAACATAATGAATGAACACACAACAGGCGTGCACAGGATGTGTGCATAGATTATACGCAATAAGTACACATACTTTTGTGTTACGACATGCCATTGAGGTAACTGCGTCAATGAACAGAGAAATAATTGACTATAAATGATTAGCTGTCCAAACGTATTAATATATATTCAAGACAAACCAGTTGGTACAATCCTACCAAGATTGAAACATGCTTTCTTTTCAGGCCAGTCATGAGAAATTATGTAACTGTGAGTTTGTGTGCAAGCTAACAAGAACTGGAATGGAAAAATACAAAGAGGTCAAAAATATTTTATCTGTTCTGCTGGGGATAGAACAGCTTGTGTGGATATATCACTTATTACTGTATGTCTCACTGTCTTTAATCTTTTCTATCTCCTTCAAAACAGTTTTGGCTTTAAGGTGGCATTTTGGGCTTATCAGGTTTATCACTTATACATATCTGTAAATATACTTGCTATTTTTGGACAGTAAGCCGGTTGAGGTAAATCAGACATTATCATTCAGCCTTTGCGTTAGAATGGTTTACAGTAAAAGAACAGCTGCGGGGTTGATGGTTGGATCTCCTGCTGCAACATGATCTCATAAACCACATTCTCATAAACATGTGATTTACAAATCCCTATCCTTATCTTTTATGCGAATCGGACCACATATTTAATATATCAATATTATTTATGTAGAAAAAAACTGTTTACATAGCTATGGAAATGGTAACTATCTATACAATTTTGCAAGTGTTTTTTTTTACTTTAGTGCATAATTTCTGTCATTATTTCAAATGTAATGAAAAAAAACACACTTTTAGAAACACTTTCTGTACTTTACCTCAAATATATGTGACACGTTCAGCTAATTGTTCAGTTTTACCCTCAATCTATGAATTCTTTGTGAATAAAAATGTTCTGTACAGACAAAACTCTTCATTGGATATTACAGTACATTAACATGTTAATGCTTTCTAGCTAGCTATTGACAGCTTGCGCATCTCATTTCCATAAATAGCTGTGAATCATGTTTCCAATAACTGTAAAGTTTAGCTAGCTATTTAATAATAAGCTGTTTTCTGACTTAAAATGGCAGATCTTTTCAGAAATCATACAGACATAACGTGTATCATGAATCCCAAAATTGCACTTAGTTACTGTTTTCTGCTATAAATGAAATGCCAACTGTGTGTTTCTTTCAGGTTTGTTTGTTAAACGTAAACAACATGTGTGTTCATGAAAGTCGAGCTCTTATTATTGCTACACCCTGTTATTGAGAAACACCTGGAGTGCTTGCTCAGACCGGGTAATGTTTGACTCAGAACACAAACACTACAGGAGCAAGCTAAGACATGTCTGAGTGCTCTCACAACTACACTGGTGAAGATATTCTACAAATCATATTTACATCTTACATGGTCAAAGTATGTAATGCGCTCTGTATTTAATCTGCATATTTAACACCATTTGATTGAGAACATGTAGCCCAGTGCAAACCAAAATAAAGAAAAGCTAATTAACCAAGCAGCCCAGAAGACAGACAGTCAAAGCTTGTCTGGATTTACGTTCTCCAGCTGGGGACCCCTCACGACCACCTCTGACCCTCCGGTCCCACAAAGACCAGGACTGTAGTCTCAGTGAGGCTGTCCGTGTGTGGGAATTGCTTCCTGAGAGGGAGTGGTTGAAAAAAGAGAAGAACAAAGAGAAGGACAAAGAACTCTTTGTTGTAATTCCCAAAACCACCCATCATTTAATCTAATGTGGCAAGATACTGTTTCTCCAACGTCTAAAGTGTTTTTTCAGGGATAATGGTGTAGATTTTAGTTTAGGATAAATGCTTCCTGACTTTTCAAAGCTTAGCCATTATTACAAGTTCTCCCCATCAATATAATAAGGACAGAAATATCAGTAACTCTTTACATGCTTAAGTTGCATTGCTCAATGCAAGCTTTCTACTATAGTTGTTCTAAGACTTTATAAAGATGAGTTTGAGTTCCTGTGACATTACCTGGCAGAATCACCTTCCTCATCGCTAGCTTCCACCCCCACCACCTCCCAGCTTTCATCAGGGTGAAGTCGTTCTTCTGTTACTGACTAATAATGTCTCAGCCATGAATCAACCTTTGTACAAGGAGTCTCTCTCTCTCTCTCTGTCTACTTTTCGCTCTTGCTGTTTTTATAGTTGTGCAAAGAAAGGCCATTCTACCTGCTTTAGAAGGAACAATTAATGACTTGGTCCTTTTCTCCATGAGGAATGTTTGCTTGTGAGGCCAGTAAAGGTGACTTGAATTTAGGGCTTCAGTAGTCAGCAGCTTTAGATAGGTATTTCGGCTATTTGCATGATACTGGAGAAATACATTTCAGCCCTTTGATTAAATTGAAAAGTTATGTTTAGCTTGACTCACTAATATGTCCAACCATGTTGTTTACATTCTGTGGAATGGCAATATTCCTATTTTCAGTAAATGTTAGCATGTTAATTTATCAATTCATTCACCATAATATTCCTCAACCGATGGTGGTTTCATTGGAATTTGTATATCTGTCTGAATACATTCGCTGTTATCCAGTTGTATGTTCTGAATCAATTGCATCTTTAAAGCACAAAGATTAGTCACAGTACTTGCACCAGTAATGAACCCTGACTCATGCTATTGATTTAGCAATGCTAATAGATTTTTCACAGAATTTGCTAAATAGATTTCAGAGTCATCAAAAAGTGTGGATGAATGGTCAGCATTTGACTAATGACATTTAAAATGCAAAATGAATCACATTCCCACATACAATTATGTCACAGCTAAAGATAACAAATGATGCTCAGCGCAAAACATGTCTAGTGTGGGGAGAATAAATAGATGGGAAAGCCAAGATAGTTTGGAGCCAAAAAATAGATTGTTCATTTAATATCAAACATACAACTTACAAAATGTGCTTGCAGACTGTACTGTTTAATTGAAAAAGATTGTTACATGATCATTTACTTGATTTTAGAATCTGTAAAGTAGACATAATAGTGCATGAATAGTACATATTACAACCTAAATTACATTAATACCTTTTAAAGGAGTACTGAAACAGCTTTTGTATAATTTTTTTCTGAGAGGATATGACTGTGTCTTTATTGGTTTGAAACAATCTTTGATGCAAAATGATTGCACTGTTACTCTTTGTACAAAGAAACAACTGCACACTGTACAGTATGGAGCAGAAGAAACTGTTGACCGTGACCAATGAAAACGGGAAAAAAACACAAGAGAGTCAATAGATCCCTGTGAAGATGTAATCTGTGCTCATGGAAGCAAGATGGCATGACTGATGTTGACCACAGAAGACCTTTCCTGACAGAACAGTCACGAGAACAATGGCAGAAGACTATATAGCAACTTTTTGTGGTGAAGAGAAGTGGAAAAAGGATGTAAACAGAAGCACGTGGTGTCATATATTATACAAAAAGGTTATTAAAATGATATTGAGCAATCAAATAGGAATGTATTGTTGACATCACACAAAGAAGACTTTCAGTCAGCTGAAAGACAAAGGAAATGTTAATGTCTAAGTCTATCCAACCACATGTATTTATTTCATAATACAGAGTTGTTTTCAGAAAAAGATTACAATGAACTTGATTCTGTTTTTGCAAGATGCTTGTCTTGTCTTAATTTATTTAGTTGAACATTGGACTAAGTGTTATCTGTGGCTTTAGAGGAAGTAGTAGTTTCACATTCAAGGCGTTCTTGTGAATAGTTTCCCCCACTGAAACCCTACGATTCTCTCAAGACAGCTGGAGTGTGACCAGATGGACCGGTTGCCATGTCAACCTCTTGATTTCTTCTCACTCTTGTGAAAGTGGGCTGATCATAAACAAAGCTGTATGTCATTGCGAGATCCTTCTGCCCCTCTCTTACATTTCAGCTGATGGGAATCAGGTTGATCAATATGAATGAATGCCACTCATGGATCAATCACCTGCATGTGCCACTTGTTCGAAAACTGATTTTTGAAAAGCACTTTATATTTATTATAATTTAAAATGTTTGAAATAAATAATTTGTATTCTGCAAGGATGAATTAAAAAGATTACAGTTTCAAATAAATGCTGTTCTTTTGAACTTTCTGCTTATTAAAGGAATCTTGAAGAATATTAAGCAACACATTTTTTTAAACATTGATAATAATATGAAAAGCATAGTAAAACAAAAATCACAAAATGTGATGAAGACCGGAGTTCAAAAATCACAATTTAATATGAATGATTTCAGCTTGAAAATGTTGTGCCATATGGATATAACATTTCAGGTGTGAGTGCTGACAGTTCAGAAGACCGGAAATGTTAGCTGACTTCACACCTGTCATACCAAGAAATGTTATTTTTTGAGTGGTATTTAAAAGAAAGAGGTGAGACTTATCTGAAGTACACTATCTCACAGAAGTGAGTACACCCCTCACATTTTTGTAAATATTTGATTATATATTTTCATGTGACAACACTGAAGAAATTACACTTTGCTACAATGTAGTAGTGAGTTTACAGCTTGAATAACAGTGTAAATTTGCATTCCCCTCAAAATAACTCAACACACAGCCATTAATATCTAAACCGCTGGCCACAAAAGTGAGTACACCCCTAAATTAAAATGTCCAAATTGGGCCCAATTAGCCATTTTCTCTCCCCAGTGTCATGTGACTCGTTAGTGTTCAGGTATCACAAGGTATCAGGTGTGAATGGGGAGAAGGTGTGTTAAATTTGGTGTTATCACTCTCACTCTCTCATACTGGTCACTGGAAATTCAACATGACACCTGAGGATCTGAAAAAAAGAATTGTTGCTACATAAAGATGGCGTAGGCTATAAGAAGATTGCCAAGACCCTGAAACTGAGCTGCAGCACGGTGGCCAAGACCATACAGCGGTTTAACAGGACAGGTTCCACTCAGAACAGGCCTCGCTATGGTCGACCAAAGACATTGAGTGAACGTGCACAGCGTCATATCCAGAGGTTGTGTTTGGTGCTGCCAGCATTGCTGCAGAGGTTGAAGCAATGGGGGGTCAGCCTGTCAGTGCTCAGACCATACGCCGCACACTGTATCAAATTGGTCTGCATGACTGTTGTCCCAGAAGGAAGCCTCTTCTAAAGATGATGCACAAGAAAGCCCGCAAACACTTTACTGAAGACAAGCAGACTAAGGACATGGATTACTGGAACCATTTCCTGTGATCTGATGAGACCAATATACACTTACTTGGTTCAGATGATGTCAAGCGTGTGTGGCGGAAACCAGGTGAGGAGTACATAGAAAAGTGTGTCTTGCCTAAAGTCAAGCATGGTGGTGGGAGTGTCATGGTCTGGGGCTGCATGAGTGCTGCCGGCACTGGGGAGCTACAGTTTATTGGGGGAAACATGAATGCCAACATGTACTGTGACATACTGAAGCAGAGCATGATCCCCTCCCTTCGGAGACTGGGCCGCAGGGCAGTATTCTAACATGATAACGACCACTGCCTTGCTAAAGAAACTGAGGGTAAAGGTGATGGACTGGCCAAGCATGTCTCCAGAACTAAACCCTATTGAGCATCTGTGGGGCATCCTCAAATGAGGAGTGGAAGAGGATTCCAGTGGCAACCTGCGAAGCTCTGGTGAACTCCATGCCCAAGAGGGTTAAGGTAGTGCTGGAAAATAATGGTGGCCACACAAAATATTGACACTTTGGGCCCAATTTGGACATTTTCACTTAGGGGTGTACTCACTTTTGTGGCCAGCGGTTTAGATACGAATGGCTGTGTGTTGGGTTATTTTGAGGGGACAGCAAATTTACACTGTTATACAAGCTGTACACTCACTACTTTACATTGTAGCAAAGTGTCAAATACATGAAATATTTACAAAAATGTGAGGGGTGTACTCACTTCTGTGAGATACGGTATATGATCTCCACACATACTTTGTGTTGTAGGGTTCTTAGCCTGAGCGATTTTAAATATTTTATGCCGTGGATGAAGAAATCCCAGATCATCTTTATTACTTACAACATCTCTTGTCCCCCTCAAAACAATCAAAGACTTCTGTATCAAAGTGCCTTGGCTTATAAATGCACTGCTTTTCACTCAATTTGCACCATGCTGTGAGGTCATGTGGAAGAGTTTAGATGGAGATAATGAGGCAGACAATGCAGTCATTAATCATGCATTTATAACTGAGTTTGTGGAGACATGATGCTTTATGGCTCAATACCAGTCTAGAACTGGTCACCAAACATCTAGTTTACAGAGTCATGATACAGTGTTTTATAAGCGTTAGTGGATATAAATTAAGTGACTGATAAAAAAGACAATTCCATTGGCTATGGTATTATGGTCCATAGTTGTAAAGTCTGCTAATGCAATAATGGAAACCCTACTAATATTTTATTGACCTCTATTGCCATTTTAAGAAAAAAACATTGATCTATTTATCAGTGAACAGGATTTGAAATCTTTTGATTTGGAAAAGAATGACAGATCTGTGGGATGCGCATATATTGTTTAACCAAGCTCTTTTCAGAAGAACACTGTGCTCAGCAGTTCAGCCCACACAGTAAGCATAACATAGAGTCAATACTTTTGAAGGAGAACAAGCAATGACTATAATGTTTTCTTTTTTCTCTCCAGTGTTAAATTCTGTCTCATCATTTTCTAGTAAATAGTCACTCTCTGATCCCTTCTATGGCATGGGATTGTAAGGTCCAATAATTGTTAGAAATGAAATATGGAGCCTGTATATAAAACTGTTTGTGTTTGATTATTTTGTTCTGGTCATTTTGATCCATAAGAATTCCTGTTCACTAAACACTTCCCCAAAAACAGGATAATTTTTTGGGGGGTTTTTTCTTCACCTTGTTACGCTAATGCTGTTCCCGGTCATAAAATGGCTGGAATGAAAATTAATCTTTTTTTTTCTTTTTTTTATTTTTTTTTTATTTTGCTTTGAAATTGATTTTGAAATTTGAAATTTCAGCCTCTGTAATTCACCTTCTGTCATGTCACTTCGGCTTAGGTCTGGCCCGGCTTCTGCCATACAACATATTATTTTGTATATATGTCTTATATTTCTTTCATCTTACTATTGCTCTCTTAGTTTAGCTAGTCAAAAAAAAGTTGAAAAAAACAAACAAAAAACAATAACAAAACAACAAATCAGTAGCCTTTTGCAGTAACCCTGAATGTTTCAGCCACAGATGGCAACAACAATCTTTTATGAATTACTGTATGTCATTATCGAACTCTGGAAATATGTATATACACTCTTAAAACTAAAGGTTCTTTATTGGCATCAATGGTTCTATGAAGAAACTTGAACATCTATTGAACCTTTCAAATGCAGAAAAGGCTCTTCTTAATCGAAAAATGTTCTTTATATTTTCAAAATGTTCTTCAAAACCTTTATTTGTAAGAGTGTAGTTGCATATATAATGACCTTTCTGTTACAAAAACAGACCAAGAAAAATATACTATTTCTTAATATGTCTTAAAATAAAACTGAATTAATTTAAAATTGTATTACACCACTTGTTACACAATAAATGTAAATGAAAATCCTGACTGGCTCTTTGATGTTTCTAATTTGTCTCTGACTTTTGTTTTTGTATTCCTTCAAAACAGAGGCTTGTTGAGTTTAACGAATTATTATATTTTTCCAGGATGTCGTGTCAAGGCTCTGTCTTTCTCTCATGCATTAGTTTGACTTATGCGCTCCAGGCCGGTTTGTTTACTCAGCCATGCGTAGACTCGTAGAACTTTAACCTTTGACCTGTGACACTTTTGACAAAAGTCTTCACCGAGCAAATAGTGCTGCTTGGCCTTCAACCCCCAAGTAAGTGGCATTTTTGTGCAGATCTCTGACCATCCCCCTCCTTAACTCAAATCCAGACTTTATAGTTCCAAGAAGAAGCTGAAAATGGGAACTGAACACTAACATTAGGCATGTGGCTCTGAATGACTGCAGTGAGCTCAGGGCAAGACAACCAGAAGAGCCCGTTAATGAGAGGAATGATTATCATTAAATGCATTATGTCACGTAACACGTTATACTGGTCTACTTACAATATTAAACAGTTCACAGCCACAGCTATGTACTAGAGTAGAAAGACAAGTTTTTTTGGTTATTTAAATATCCGAAAGAATCTTGTACACGTCATGGAGATTTAATCGACAGGTTTGCAGGTTTGCATCACCCCACCTAGACAACGGTGGTTTCGGTGAGAAATCTAACACAATGGTGTTTGTGAAATGGCAAGGACCTTGCTGCTGGGCTTTTGACTATATTGGCTGTGAGCCAGAATATAGAAATAACGTTTCCTTCTTGGCATCTATGGTTCCCTGAAGAACCTTTAACTTTAACAGAGTTTGGTTGTAACATGTCAATGGACATGCATCATCATTGGGAAATTTCCCAATTCTGCAATTTCCTTTGCACTAAAACTGTCATGAAACAGACAGAATGAATGAATTAGTAGCACTACATGAGCTTTGTGACTATATAATATTTAAGCACTTTTTTAACCAAGCAATTTAAATATACGCTACTGTTCAAAAGGAATGATTTCTGAAAGATCATGTGACACTGACGACTGGAGTAATGGCTGCTGAAAATTCAGCTTTGTCATCACAAGAATAAATTCAGTTTGAATTAGAAGAACATAGAACAATAGAAAACAGTTATTTTACATGGAAAATGTAAATGAAAGTTTAGTGAAACTGTATTCATATACAAGGCATTTTATACAAAGCATTCAATCACTAAAATAGTAAAATGTTTGACTATATACCAGGGTAACCATCTAATAACAAACAGGACCAGCACAACCTCTGGCTAGATTTCCTTGTGTAATGAGTTTATATTAATTAATGAAAGAGGTAAAAATGAAGTTCTTGTTAAACAAAAATGCAAAAAAATTATAAATTCAGGAATGTTTAAGGGCATATATAGGCTACTGCTTCAGAAATACTATGTGAGACATGCTATTTTAGTGTCAGATAGGAACTATCCAATAGCAAATGTGCTATAACATTGTGTTGCTGAGTTTGATTCAGGAGAACAGGGGCACATGAGGAACAAGAATAGAAGAGAGTCAGATAGGGTGGGACACAGAGAGAGAGAGAGAGAGAGAGAGAGAGAGAGAGAGAGAAACAATAGGCAGCAGGGCAACAGAAAGTCACTTTATTTCCATCTGAAAGCAGTTCCACAGCTTGGGCTGCTGAGAATCATTTTCACTTCAGTGGCTGTCTCACGCTCTCAAGGAAAGTGGAGGTGGCATCGAAATGTCTACTTATGAAGAAAAGTAGCAGTACAAAACAAGACACAAAGTCTAATCTACCAATGATCAGTTTGTGAGATAATATTTAAGATGATGCTCTGATATACAGCTTCTCTTGAACGAATATTCAATACATGTTCAATACGTTAAGTTCAATAGACAGAATCTGTGGCAAAATGTTGATTACCACAGACAATCCTTTTAACTAGCAAAAAAATCGACGTTTACAATGGAAGTAATTGTGAAGCGTTATACTTTTACATGAAGCCTTCTGTAAAAAACTGTATCGTTTGAGCTGTAAAGATGGGCTTGTCATTTTTAAGGTGATTTTAAGCTTAGGCATGACACCATGGTGAGAAATGCTGCATACAGAGGTATAAGCATATTTTTTTCTGCTTAAATCCGCGCATATTGTTTATATCTTGTGGCTAAAAGGAGAGTATTTTAATGTTTACAGATTGGCCCATTTCACATCAACTGAGTAGGCTACATCACTGTAACCCAGATTTTTCTTTCTTTTAAAGAAAAGGAGTGACATATCAAAAATACTTTCTGCAGTAATCAATATTATGCTAAAAGTGATGTTGATTTATCTTAAGGCTGAAATATCCCTTTTTCCACAAGTGTTTTATATTACATGTTACATGTGTCCTAAAGCTAAAGTTCAGCCTCATCTCACTAAGCACAAACAATTAAATGATGGTATAATGACCTAAAAACATAAACCATTAGAAGAGGTGAGTGTGGGATGTGACCCAGATTTCTCCCCAGAAAACAAAGTCTGTTGGGTGTAGCTGCTGTTTCACACTTATTCCTATCAAACATCCATTTGTGGTTTCTGTAGTACAAAGTCAAGATATGAGAGAAGGAAGCTTTTCAAAAGCCTTTTATGCCTGAAGCATGTACGTAAGCTAATATTTCATATCCAGCATTCTGAATAAAGAATGAAGTCATGTCTCATGGATGGTTTCTTCATTGCTCTGTTTTCCTGAGGACCGTGTGGATCTCCAGCAGTTCAGTACTGCTCATGGGCTGCAGTGGTCTGCTGATGTCAAACGCCTGTTTGTATATTCTGAGTCTGACAGATGCCCTTCGTCATTAGATTAAAGACCTAATTAAATTGTCTCGACATGACTGCTGGTGCAACGTGATTTAGATTGTTTACACACTTTGTTTCTCATTGATTAATTATACTGTATTTTGTGGTGTGGGGGTGGGAAGGAGTGTTCCAGAAGCCTCTCTCTGTGCTGCCTATACAGTGAGCAAGAGAGCAACATGTTAATCAACTGAAGGCCCTGAAATAAGTCTCCTAAGCTCATCAATGCTGCAATTCATAGACTGAAATACAGTAAACTCGTGATAGTTAAATATTGGTAAAATTTATAATATTGAAAAATGTAAAACATATTTTAAAATGTAATTTTATTCCTGAGATGGCAAATCTGAATTTTCAGCAGCCATTCGGTG
Organism: Ptychobarbus kaznakovi; assembly: GCA_027422405.1. NCBI lineage: Eukaryota > Metazoa > Chordata > Actinopteri > Cypriniformes > Cyprinidae > Ptychobarbus > Ptychobarbus kaznakovi. The sequence goes on along the minus strand of CM049804.1, from coordinate 17,573,504 downwards.
TCACATGATCCTTCATAAATCATTTTAATATGCTGATCGCTGCTCAAGAAACCTTCTTACTATTGTCAATGTTGAAAACTGCTGAATATTTTTTTGGAAACGGTAATCAATTTTTTTTAGGTTTCTTTAATCGATAAAAAGTTTGATGAATTGTTTGAAAATATTTTTTTTAAACATAGATCTATGGATCATTATTCAAGTCTTTGTATTATTTAGTTTTTTTTTTTAAGTATTACACCAAACTTTTAAAAGGTAGTAAAGCTTGTAAAATCATCTTTAGGGGTAAGTACAGAGTTAACTCAAGTTTTTACACTTCAGATAATCTCATAAATGTCTCTCTTACGCTATGATAAATAAGCACTGTACAACATCAAGACAGAATCATCTGACACAACCGCCCCAAGCAAAGTCTGCATGTGCAGCAAGCACGCTGGGAAAAGAGGGTGACCTGACCCTAAATCCATCCGCAGAGGTTGAGAAGGTAATGGACAAAATAAGTGGTTTGAAATCTGTTGTTGTTTTAGGATTGGTAATGCTTGTTCAGACTTTTTGATACTGTTTTCTGCAGCTCTACTGACACTGTACTGAAATTCAATTACAACTATGTTAAAACATGTCATTAAGTAACTGTTAGATTGAGTGTTTTTGCACATATGCGCAATGCCAATTATGCTTCTTGATACTTGAATTGTGGTGAAACAGGCCTGATGGACATGGCTCGGGTCATGGCTCTCATTCTGTACTTCTCTCTCCCGTGAGAGGGAGGATACAGGCATTGATTTGCAGCCATTTACTGATGGTTTCTTCTTTCTGTTGCGCTATTCCCTCAAGGAACCTGGAGATATCCACCCACAAACCCCTGCCCCCGGCACAGACACTCACCCATTATGAGTCTCTGTCCCCATCCCCCTCTCCAGGGAAATGCAAACAGCTTTCCCCACCTCCGTAGATTTCTCACTCACATCTCACACTTTTCTTTCTTCCAGAAAACTCCAGTCTGAGCACAATTTACACATGTAGGTCCAGAGGTTTGCATTTGATTGACAGGAGGGTCACACTTGCTTCTCACACTGGGTTAAGATGGGCTGCTTAATGTGCATTTTTATACACATACTAACCTATATATGTATAAATTCAACCTTCAAAACTATAAGATCCAACAGAAGCTGCAGCTGAGAAGACAGACCATCAGCATGTTCCACAGGTAGAGGAACACAAAACATTCACAACATCTCAAATGCTCCTAAATAATATTTAGGTTTCTTCTTCACATAGTTTTTTTGTTGTTGCTTTAAATCATATCCAGAACAATTGTTTGTTCTGGCAACAGTTTTAGTTACAACATATATGCAGAATATAGCAATGTGAGAGTGTGACTGCTTGTAGGACTGCAATGTGGAAACATTAAAATGGTTTGTTGCAATATTTTTTTAGCTTTTCCTTTTGACTCAACAGTTGCTTATTTTGTCCCCATTTCTATATTTGTTATAGGAAAGTCCTTAGTTTAATCATGTGCAACCAAGGAAGAATGTTAAAAATACATCTTGGCTGAAGCAGTTTCCAACAAAACTGTGCGAAAAAAGCTGTTAACGTAGCTTTTGCTGACCTCAAAAGTTCTGACCCGTTTCCATCTTTATGAAGGTGTGTTTAATCCTAATTGACTTGAATATATACCATTGCATTTAAAATATTATACATTTTGAGTAAATATTCCTCGTATGGATCATGGATTCTGTTAAATATGTCAATTACTGGATACTCTTAATTCACTATGAACATAAACACTGTACTGAACTTTAATTGAGAAAGTTAAATGAATGTTAGGTTAGTCTTTTTTAGACAAGATGAATGTAAAGATTGCTTTGATGATCTCATTATGGCATCATCTTCTGCTGTCCATTTGGAGGTACTCAGGGAATTGCCTTCTGTCTCCACAAAAGCCCCATGTGAAACCTGATCTTCATCAAAGTTTCATGTAGCCTACAGTGAGGCTCTTATCATCTCGCCTATCAAATCAAGACAAATGACTCTTACCAACTACCCCCTCTAATTAGGAATAAATTATCTTAACAGATTTATTTTCAGTCTGTAACCACAAAAATGCATCATTAAACTTCTATGTTTATTTAGTGTGACTTTGGTTTGATGTATGGGTTTGATGAATAAAGAAAACATGTAATATTATATAATTCTTTCCTGATGATTTAAAATGTAGCCAAAATCCAGGTAAGACCACAACCTATCGCTATACCTATGGCTGTACATGACCAGCCAGTTTTTTTTGTATAGACTGGCCATCTCTTTCCTCTTGGGATGAAACCCTAGAGTTACATGGGATAGAAAGACACCATTGTCAGCATGTCTGGAAAGGGGGCTTATTCTCTTCAGCTAATATAACAAAGAGGGCATGGCTATCCAAAACACACTGTTTGTACAAAAAATAGTAAGTTATATATATATATATACTTTTGGTATAAAATCACAAATTACTGTAGATAAAATTGCAGGATACAGTTTGTTCAATTCAAGTGTGCTGAAGGTAAAACACCCAGCTAGTTCAATTGAAAAGTGATCAGTCTGCTTCTTTTATAGCTTCTCTCAATATTTTCAGAAAGTTTGGTAGACTGAAAACTACCTCCCATTTAACCGAGCCCAAAGAATTAGTCACACTTGCGAAATTTCCAATGAACCTGTAACAACACGTACATTGGTAGAAGACATCGTTATCAAAATTTCTTCTGAAAACATAAAAAATCTGAGATGAGAGATGCATCCATAGATATTTATCCAGCTGAACTCACTTCAAATAACTTTTACCCTCATATCACCCTGATAAAGAACACAAGATAAGGTGTTTGCTTTAACACACATTTTAATTGAAAAATACTTCAGGATTCATCTCCACTTTGTAATACTCTGACAGTCTAATATCCGATCTACAGTGTTGTACACTACTATCTTGGTAAGAAAAAAGTGCTTAGAGGTGGACCGTGTCACAGGCAATGCCTATAGTCCATCACTAGTGTTCTTCAGAGTTCCTGTAAATCTAGACGTCTTCATGAGGTCTCATACTCACTCGGGCCCACTGAAGTTACAGTCATTTAGTTAATTACAAGGTCCTCAAACCCCAGTTTCATTCTGGGATTTTGAAGCTACAGTTCTTGATAAAGTTCTTAGAAGTTCACTCTATGTTCCATAAGAGTCAAAATAAGATATCAAGCATTCCATGAAATGTTACAGCATTTTTCACAGTGCTTCAGTGGAGAACTCCTTCAAACGGATGGCCAGGCTATATGCAAATTAATGACAGCTTAATCGGGGACCAGCCCTTTTATATTAAACAAACCATTTCCATTTATTTTATTTTTTTTGGTTCACCTGCGCCATTACGATCACATGCAAATCCAACTCGACAACAAACAACCATTCAGATGAATGTCATCAACAGTGCAACGTTGAAATGGCAAACCTAATTGACTCAGGCCATCAGCAATGGAAAAAGGCAGGTGCAGGCTTAGTATAGAGAGTTATCGCTTTTTCTTCTGTTTGAGGCTTTTTCGTCGTTTGACTATCATTTCGTACAGTTTGTCCATGCCTTCGTGAAGCCCCTCTCCGATGATGGCACAGGCCGGTTGGATGTGGTATGTAGTGGCAGGCGTAAGCTCTTGGAGCGCCAGCTGCTTCTCTATATCCGCCACAGACAGAGATTTTGGCAGGTCCTGTTTATTAGCTATCACCAACAGCGGTGTTCCTTGGTTTTCAGCGAATTTGGTGACTTTATGCAGCTCCGTCTTGGCCTCCTCCAGTCGATCCACGTCTACAGAGTCCACCACATAAATAATGCCATCCGTGCACCTACTGTACGATTTCCACAAGGGCCGGAGTTTCTCCTGCCCACCAACGTCCCAAAAATGACAGCTTATTCCTTTGGCCGTGCCGTTACTCAGCTTGATTTTTTCCGTGTTGAATCCTATTGTAGGCACAGTGTTGACAAACTCGTTGAATTTCAGTCTGTAAAGGACCGTGGTTTTCCCTGCGGAGTCCAAGCCAAGCATCACTATGTGGAGAGACTGAAACGCAGATATGTTGGAGAAGCTGTTCCCCATTTTGATCTCCTCGTCAGCAGGGGTAAAGCCAGTGTAGTCCCCTCGGCACTAGAGATTCGACCAGATTCAGACTGGATGTGATGAAGCGATCATTGCAGTGCGCGTGGGATCAGCTTGTGATCTATGAGCGGAGAGTCTCCGCAGTAACAGCTCACATCAACATTAACTGATGAAAACACCCCTGACGGCGCTCGTCCACGTTAGCGATGAATGAATGTGATCAGAAATCTCTTCTAGGCATAAGATGAACGCGTCTACTCAAGCGGTGATGGACTGGACTCAAGCGAAAGTATGGTAATGAATGGAAGCCAGCAGTGGCCCTGCAGCAGCTGCTCCTCACACTGGAGAAACTCCGCCCGCTTTTCATGTGAAAACTGAAAAACAAACCCCTCTTATGGCAAGCTATCTCTTCCTTAAACTACCTAGTAGGCCTTTTGTATTTTTGTTACTTTACTTATTTTTAAACAGTTGTATGTAGTCCTGAGTATATTTTTATTTTTCATTAAATATAAGGCTCATATTAAATTAATGATATATAGGCTAGTGGTGGCCAAAATTATTAGAACAGTAATTTCACCAGCTAAATAGGGTTTTAAGTCCGCTATTTCTATCTTGATCTGTAGTGTGTCAGTAGGAAATATCAGTTTACATGTCCAAACATTCATTTTGCCATTAATTGTAATAATGCAGTGAGATTATGTTTGCACAAGGAGTCTGACAACAGCCAGTGCTCCACACAGAGATCTGGTCTCTTCATAAAAAACTAAATCCAGAAGAACCGTGGCAACGTCTCCAAGATGCTTCAAGAAACCTACCTACAAAGCTACCCGAAAAACTATGTGCAAGTGCATCTAGGGCAAAAGCTGCTTTAAATGCAAAGGATGGTCACACCAAATGTTGATTTAATTTAGTTAATAGAAGTTAATTGATAAAGAAAATCTATTAATGACATAATTTTTTGACAGCAACCTAATTTTACAGTATTTTTCCACTAGTGCCTAAAACTTTTAATAGTACTGTAGCTTTGCAGGTAGGCCTCTTGGAGACGTTGCCACAGTTCTTCTGGATTTAGTCTGTCTCAGTTTCTTCTGTTTCTTCATTAAGAGATCGGATCTCTGTGTGGAGCACCGGTTGTTGTCAGAATCCTTGTGCAAACAAAAATCTCTCTGATTATTACAATTAATGACAAAATTAATATTTGAAATGTAAACTGACACACTACAGCAAAATAACTGACTTAACATTTTTTAGTGGTGATTTTAAAACAAAGTACAAAATTTTTAGCAAAAGTACAAACAAGTTTTTTTTTCAATACTACCTTTAGCCCAATGCTGGTGTGGGACAAAAACAAAACAGACAACTTTTATGGTTTATTTTCCCACAAAAAAATGTGTTGTTCCATCAATGTTCAATAAAACATAGATATTTTCTGCAATCATACACTATAGTGAAAAGCACATTTTCCTTAAAGAAGCCCAATTGTACCCTTGCTGGCCAGTGTGGTTGGTAGTTTTGAAGTAGCCTAATTATAGTGGGCTATACATACTAGTGATATTTAAAATGATCCCCGAGTAATAAAAATAAGTTCTAGTAACTTGGCCCTAGTAAATAAGTTCTAAGTAGGCCTATAGTACAGATATAGATAGTAGTTAGTTTAAAGGATTAAATGGCTTTCCACATAACTCCCCTCAGCAGTCTGTGCACAGGTTATAGTTCTCTAATTTTCGTGAAGATGGGTGGCATTCGAACAGAAACTAGGGTGCGTCAACGAGATTTTACCTGTAACACGTGGACAAAAATGTCATTTTTAGACGCAATTTCACACCTCACCGAAATCATTTAAACAGGTTGCTAATATTTCCACACCTCACCAGAAATCCTTAAAAAAGACTCAAACCTTCTAACATTTACCGGAAAAGGCAGTTTGGTAAATCGTCTGGTTAAAATCTTTTCTCAAACGTTATATTTCTCATATAAATTGAGTTGTCTCTGACTTACAATGTGGCTATTTTGTAATATAGGCCTATATCGCCACCTGACGTCTATAGTATGTACTCATTTTTTTCTATAGGCCTATCCGTGTTTTTTTGTTTTGTTTTTTTCTATATCCGTGTTTGTTTTTTTAAGGAAGCCATATGAAGTAGCTACTTTTGACAAATCAATACGCCAAATTATTCCAAACCAATGATCAATACTGTTACTGTTTGGTTAACTATCATCCCTTACGGAAATTAACCATGGTTTTACTACATATAAAAAATAAAATAAAAAAATAAAACATGGTTATTATAGTTAAACCATGGTAACCACAAATTGACCATGGTCTTGCTACACTAACCTGTAGTTTGACCATGGTATTTGTAGTAAAACTATGGTTATGCAAATAGTAATCAATAAGCCAAAACACCATGGTTACTACACTTTTGCTATAATAAAACCATGGTTAATTATATACTGAAAAGTTACAATAATTTTCCAAACTTTAATCAGTTAAAAGAACTAAGAGCTACTATGCTACTAACCAAAAACTCATGGACGTCCTATCTTAAACATACGACAACAATCATTAATGTTAGTTTTAAAGATATTATTCAATCAACATTTGCTAAGTTTGACAACACACATGCTATAGTCGGATGTTTCAAGGGATTGTCTTTACATTGAGTAAAACTCTGTCCTTTATATTAACTGTGTCCACTAGGTGGTAGATGTGTAATGGAAATATTAGAGGAGAAATGTCTGGGAACTGGCCTTATTTTTTAGTTTCCCATTTACCTATTTAGGCAGTAAAATGACTCAGAATGTAATATTCAATCATGGACTGCTCTAATTGAAATCTTACAATAATGGACTATTTATAGAATATTTCAGAACACTTATTTTTTAGCATTAGCATGGAGAAAGAAAATGAAGCAATGTACTGAGGCAAGCCATTTGTCTTTGTCCTCCTCAACAGAGCTGAGGAGAAAAAACTCCAGTGCTCACTGACCCGAGAAGGAACAGTTTATTTATGGCATATCACAGCAAACACAGACACATTCAAACACACTTGCTTGACTGTATCTGCGGAATACAAGTTACAACTATATAAAATATTGAATGTACATGTTCATTATATTGTACACACACACACACACACACACACACACACACACACACACACACACACACACACACACACACACACACACACACACACACACACACACACACACACACACACACACACACACACACACACACACACACACACACACACACACACACACACACACACACACACACACACACACACACACACACACACACACACACACACACACACACACACACACACACACACACACACATCGTTCAGGTTTTTGTCGGTAGTCCAGGGTTCTCCCCAGAGAGTGAGAGAGGGTACTGATGAAAGGCTTGTGATGTGAACTATGCTGTCTGCATGTCTAGGGCAAGATGTAAGCAGATTTTTGTAAGACCCAGTGATGACTGTTTACACTGTTCACATTTTTTGGGGGGAGAGCCTGTCAAGCAGTGAGAAAAATTATGTTGGAGTGATAAGACTGGAATTCTCACATCGCAAGTTTGCAAAACTCTCAGCGAGCACAGCACGAAAAACTTCAAACTTACAATAATGTTCAATGTTACACTTTGACTGCGACCAGATTAATTAGAGTCAGTTTTGTCACACAAAGTCATCCCATCAAGGACATGCCATCGACACTCAACAATTAACTCTTACAAATGTCAGAGTTAAAGCCAACTGATACATAAGCTCTTTGGAGGAAAGGTGGACAGAAATGTACGATTATTTTCAGCATGTCAGTGAGGTTAATGCATAATTAAATCTATGACAGAACAGTATCCTAGAATCTGCACAGTAAATGTATAATCAAATCTATTGTGGCATGCTGTGACCTTGTACAAGGCATGATAGGAAGATGCAAATCAGAGAGACAGGCGTATAGGCTGTTAGCTATTACATTTTTAGTTTCCACAGTTTCAACATTTCGTTTCCACATAATACTTAAATGGGGATGGGGACAGTGCTGTTTGGAATTATCATCACAATCAAATGGACTTTTTACTGTTTTTCTGCATCATATACTCGGCACAAAATAAAGCCATTTACGTTGACATCAACATCAAACAACAATCACTGGTCCTTTTGTCAGAAATCTTTGCTAGTAGGCCTACATTCTTATCAAGACACACCAAACTCCGCGGCAGAATTAATTCGTACGCACCTGAACGCGGGATACTATAAGCATGCGCAACAAAGTTTCGACTTCTGCTTCACATTGTAATTCAAATCATTGAACTGTAAATAAAAAATTCTGCGCCATAAATTAAAGTTACATTACTATTGCAATACAACGAGCGTTCCAAATGTATAAACAAAGTTTATCCAGAACTTATTAACAAAGCGATGAGAAAGTAGACGCTTAAATAACAATACTAACACTAAAATGGTCAAAAGGCAAATGTTCCGTCTCAAATTAATGGTGAGTAAATCTTTTAATTTCTGCAAACTGATGATTAGATACTTTAGTTGTAGGCCATCGTGTGCTGATGGAAGGGTTTGAGTTTTACGTTTTATTTAGGCTACTTGTGGACTAAAGTGATCCCATCATACGAGGTGTAGCTCTTTATTAAACTGATAATGTTTTATTTTTCCATTTTACTTTTCATTCTAACATTTACTTTCACTTATAAAAACATAAGGCTACTTAAAACTAAACAACACAAACAATAGACACTTAGAGCGAAGTAAAGCAGGCAGTTTAGCATACAGTAGTTGGCATCACAAAACAAAACAAAGAGGAAGATTGTTACAGTATTAGTGAAACATGTAGAAGTATTTAAAAGTGTATCTTTTGTGCAAAAATGTACAAGTATAAAATCATGACGATTATGCAATGAATACAAATCTTATTTTACATTAAAGTTGTAATTGAGATAGAGACCTTTGCTTGTATTAAAACATCAGCAGTAGGCCTAAAGTTTTCAGTAATTTGGTTCAATGTACAATTTACTGTGCAACAAATCTATTGTGCAAACATATAAGTGCTTTTAAGAATATTAAAAAGAATACAATTGCTAAAATTGAAATCAGGTGTATCTGGGTCTTGTAAAAGTCAGGCGATAGGCAGTCTTTATATAGCGCAGTCATCTTGAGAGCAGGGGCTGAAAGCGGAGCTCCGTAGGAGATCCAGACAGTTGACAAGGATGAGGGAGCCTGTGATGTGTCTCCAGCGCTTGGTAATAGGGTTCTTCATTTTGTCCAATCCAGTGTGAAGTTCCTGAATCACATCCCTGTAACTGTCCCCAATCTGGGCTGCCCACGTGACCAGGAAATCATAGGCAGGTTTCCACATGGCCTTCACAAAAGAAAAAAATGTAAAGAGTAAAGGGCCGCAAAGTTTGACATGTAAACCTGCATGAATGTGACATTTATGCACCCTCAATTTAGTTTCCTAAAAATATTATACCCAATCTGTATGCTCTCCATAAAGAGTGAATGTGTGCAAATATTCTAAGCCAGTAAAACCAATCCCAAGAGGAAGCTCATAATCTCATCAATTGTTGGTAGGACATTTAGGTTCCTGTATGCAAACACAGTAATCATGATTTGTGGTTTTCCTGTAATTTGTGCTTAAATCCCAGTTATACATTTTACAAGTGTCAGTTACCATCTCTCTCGCCCATCTCACTTGGACATTTATCCATTTTTATAATGCAAAGGATAGAACATTCTATGGTATGTAAATACTTTATTATACTTAATTTTATGTTTACATACTCTGTGTGTTTTTTGCATAGTTGTTTGTACTGTCACTGGTCTACAATTTGAGCCACGTCATAAGCTTTTCAATGCGCACTAAACGCTGTGTAAACTGTGCAAACAGACTTGACACTTCTTTTCCAACCTGACCACATGAGAAAACATTAGTATTTTTTACAAGGTGGCTTAATTATTTTCTGTATGAATTTGTATGATGTGATTCATACAAATACATAATATATATATTGTTTTAAGCATGAAGGTCCACCTCTAATCCAACTCTAAATGTAAGTATGGCGTAAGCAGATCATACAAAAACAGTAGAATAAAAATTTAACTTAAATCATCATTGACTCAACCTCATGTTGTTCCAAACTTAAATGATATTATTTCTTCTGTGAAGCATAACATGAGACGTTAGGCAGACTGAGAGTTTCAGTCATCATTCACTTTCATTGCATGAACAAATTCCACTGAAGAAATAAATCATAGAGGTTTGGAAGAATGAGGGTGAGTGAATGTTGACAAAATTTGTCATGTTTCGGTAAACTATTTCCTTTAATGATTTCAGTGTTTGTTTTACCTCACTGTCCAGTTGTCCCCTGCTGTCTCTGTGTGGAGCTTCATACGCTTCCATCTGCTGCCGGGACACTTTAGCCAGTCTCTCAGCGAGATCCCTCCAGCGACCCGCCACCTCCACCGCTGTAGTCAACAGCACAAAGTCCATGACCAGCCGTGCCACCAGGCCCTGACAGTCCATCTTCAGAAGAGCCTGAATGACAAGATATAAAGTCAGACCATGAGTTTATCATCACCAAGCCACTATGAGATCATAACTCTGCTTTATGTCACTGTGTTTGAATTGAATAATGCTACGTTTAAATCCCAAATGTCGGTTTTGTAATGTCAAAAAAATCATAGATAATGATTAGTAATGAATTCCTACTCAGAAATATGACTTCAGGGAGAGGCCTAACCATGTCTAATACTTGTTATAGTTTGGGATGCACAAAATATGGAATTCTTTTGCTTATTATGGATATTTAATTGTGCATTCTGTTTTAATTTGTTTACTTTTTTTACATTCGGGATCGTCTAGCACTTGCTTGAATTTATAATTGAATAACGCTGTTAAAGGGATACTTCACCCAAAAAGGAAAATTCTGTCATTTACTCATCCTGATGTTTTTCCAAACTTAAAATAAATATATTCTGAAGATTTTTCAACTGCTTTTATCTATACAATGATAATCAGTGGTGTCCAAAACCACACTGGATATCTCTGACTTCCAAAAAAAAAAATCTTCTTTTGAGTTCCACGTTTGGAATAACATGAGGGTGAGGAAATAATAACATGAATTTATTTTTTGGGTGAACAATAACTACATGTCTAAATTAATCTATTTTAAAAAGAATATACATTTTATACTGTAAATTATGTTATCATGCCTAAATTGTCTTGTAGCATTTGCAACCATTGATTTTAGTTTTTAGTATCTTATTTTTAAGTAAGAATTTAAATATCAGCTATTTTTTGGCTATCACTGTAAGCTATAACATAAAAATAATAAGTAATATATCAGTCTCGGACATAGTTTTAATACACGTGCATCCTTACAATGCATTTACACAAAATATGACATTGAAACAGTATAGCCTTCAAATTAAATCGTCTAAAATTAGTACTTTGTAGAGTTGTGTCCTATTGTTGATATCTGCATCATAATCTCAAATACCAAATCTTCCATTTTAAAACATGCCCACCCTCAGTGGTTGCTAAGTAAAGCCAAAGCTTTTATAATTAGTTAACTTTAACAAGAGTACACAACAACACAAACTAAAACTGAGATAGCGTCAGTGGTTTTCTAAGCACTGCCTCAGAATATCCAGACCAATCCAGAGCTCAAGTCATCTAGCCGGGTGCTTTGATAAATGTGGTGATATACAGGAAGCGACGTGCATGCTCCTGTGAGCACAATATAATGAGAGTGACTCCGGGCCCCTTGGACAAGGGAAATGTTAGGGAGGAATATCCGGCCGTTCTGTTGGCAAGTGTTCTGTCTTATTAATGTGACCTTCTTTTCTCCCCTGAGAGTTTGGCGTGACATTTAAAAAACTGAATAAGGACTTTCGTTCACCGCACCTTGTGAATATATGACATTCACTGATCTACAAAATGTCTGAAACTCTTATCTGATGACGACGACATGTGCTTGCTTTATACAACAAACAAAGGATTCAATCTTTCTACAATTAAGTTTTCAAATATAAATGAGTAAAATGCAGGTGTTCTTCATTCGCTCAAATATGTTTAAATGCACATACACACACCAAATCAGTAAGTGTTTAAAAGCTACACGCCCTGAACCCACTAATCTCTGATTCCAGTTCCATGGCTTGGAATGTTTGGAATGACAGGAAGTCTGCTTAGAGGGGGAGGAACACGGCGCTGATGCCCCAGAAGACCTGTTAAAGGTCTGGCTCCAAACAGAGCAATGAGATAGCGGGAGTCTTGGATGGCTTCCCTCTTATCAAAGATGCTCGTTCTACAAACAAACAGGAAGGTGTGTCTTTGACTTGTACATTAGGCAGTGCTAAAAGAATCGTGACCAGGACGACTTGCTGTGCCACTTGCTGTCTAGATGAAAGTGAAAAAGACGTGTATTGTGTGTGAATGCATCACACTGTGTACACACTGATTGTGTGCATTAGCCAAAGAAAGAAAAAGCCTTTCATGTGCACCTGTTTCCTGAGGTGTCTCACCCCTGACCTCTGTCACAGTCAGGAACTTATTAAGTAAACCCACAGAGACACAGTAGTAAAAGAAATCCAAACACGATCTACACCCTGTCTGCTCAGACATTTGACTATCACAGAATCCTGAACCAGCTGTTAATGCCTCAAATGAAGTCAAGTGTGGCGAGCGGAACTACTGTACATCTTTTAACGGGTATGAAATTAGCAGTAATGTTTCTGTTATTAATTTTAAATTGAATTTTTTGGTGTGCAGATTCTATGTTACTTGTTTTGCATTAATGTACCAATGCAGTGAACCTGGCTAATATTGGCACATACATTTTTATTTCTTCACATTAACTTTATGGCAAATTTAAACATAGTTCTAAAGTTATTCATTAATTTGACCCATGCACTTGGTAGACACTTTAATGCGAAGCAAATTTTAATCAGTCAATCTAATTGACTAGTAATATTAGCATCAGTTAATCAGTGCAGGGACTCTTTAAATTCATAAAACATAACTTGTGAATGTTAATTAGTCAGTGTACTCATACATTCACTTAGCTTTAATTTAACACTGTTGAGCTCACTAGACATAATCACAGCAATATGCAGCTTATATTATTAAGACATTTGGGCAGAAAATTACTTTACATGTTTTTATTTTGAATTAATCTCCCCTCTTGCCTGCCTCTTGTGATTTCCTTTTATATAAGCTGAAAATTCTGTCTTCTGTTTATATACTATTGTCAGAAATCACCGGCAGTTTATACAGGGCCGCTCTTCTGCTCTAACAATAGGCTAAGGGAAATGGGAGGATACCGAGGAATCAAAAACTCAACGAAAAAAACCTTTCTCATGAAAGCATTACAGCTGGAACTTTTACTGATTAAAAATGGAATTACAAACTTCTCTAATGCTGCTCAGTCATGATGTCAATTTGTAGGCCAGCCCAAAAGATTAATTCACCACGGATTCTTAAGGGAATTTCTAGTTGGTTTCAATATTCACATTTGACTCTGTGTAATTTATTTTGTAGTACGAAACAGGAAGGTCTCTCTCTTCATGTAATGTTAACCACAGACATCATTTTATTCATAAATAAAAAAAACTTAGAAATTCCAGAGGGAAACATTGCTCTAAAATGCTAATTTTCTCTAATGCAGAAAATGCAAGTACTTTATTCAGATGTGAAGAGAATTGCAGATGAATATTTTTTTTGCATTTTGCAATCTCCTGGCAATGGATTTGTAGGTGTGGGTGGGGGGGTGTTTGTGTAATTTAGGGCGTCTCTTGTTCCACATTTGATGCTTCTGTGTAGATTCTAACAATAAAAAAGGAAACATCTGCACAACTAAGATTCTCCTTCAACACGTTCACATCTTCCGGCATTTTGACATTTGAGACGGTCACAGATGACCCTTCCCAATTTTAGTTCATACAGTGTAACACAAACGTACTTGACACTGACATTCATTTAACCTGCTTCACTTCATTATTATGTCAAAGGCATAGTTTACATGATGTATGTATATTGTCAATATCATAATTTCAGTCACACTCTAATATGGTGTTTCGAGCAGAGGTTGTTTCAGTTCATTGTTATTTTAGTCCAGTGCCTGTATTACCTAAACTTGTGCATGTCTGCGCATGCTTCATATGGTCTATGTTGCTGCATGTTGACAAAAAATTTGACTGGTTTAAATATGTATGATTTAAATATGTGATGTTTAGTTAGAGAATCTTCAGTGTACACTCTCTCTGATATAGAGAGGTTTCTTTTAGGGGATTATTGCAGAATGACTGATGCATCATACAGCAGATTTATATAAGTGTATGCAACTTGATATTTCCTTGGGAAGCATCCTGTTTCAGGTTCCCGTTGACAAAGTTTTCACTTCAGGCTTTATTGACACAGTGGCATAGAGTGGTTGAGGCAGGTGACAACCAGACAAACCTGCATCTTAGCACATTATCATCATTGTTTGTAATATAGACCAAATGAGAGAGTTAAGGTTTTGTGTGAGCGATTTAATGTTTTTCAGTCAGTTTATTTAGGTAAAGATTACTATATTGATCATATATTGTTGTTTTGATTCAGGATAGCATGTTAAAGTGGGTAGCTGGTGGTGTTCTGCAAATAAGGTGCCACTTTGGTCTTTGCTTTGAGTCTTAAGTGTTTGTGACAAATGCTTTGAGTAACGTTATGAAATATTTATTTGACACGTTCTGGGTATCAACTAGAGAAATCATATTATTCATAGTTTGATTCATACAAATCTGTTAATTTGCAAAACTGACAAAACTGGAGTAAATCCTCCAATCACACCAGCAAGGTCAAGGTCTATCTTGCACCAAACATTTTAATTTCAATTGTAGATACCTTTAATTTTTTAATTCATACTATTTTTCTATCTGGAAATTGCATGCCGCTTTATCAAGTTTTAATTGTTTTTCAGTAATGACATTTTTTTGTATTTTAAGTAGGATATATTTCTGTAGCTGACTTTCAGACTTTTAACTTGTTAACTTTCAAAAATGTCACTCTTCTCTCGTCTCTATTTGCAGTTGCAAGCCTTATAAATATTGAACGAGTGAATGTGTATGACCAAATATATATAAAATACATCTTTCATTTATACAAAAAAATATTATCAAATACGCCAATATTAGGCCATTTATCAGTTACCAGCCATTATATGAAAATGATTATAGGTTTGTCAGTTTTAAGAAAACCTCCAATAACATTTTATATACCTTCCATGTAAAAGCTTACCTTCATGAGTTCCTTCTGAAAAGACTTCCTCTCCTTGCCCTCAGCTCCGTTGCAGTCTTCCTTGAGCTTCTCAAGAAGAGAAGCCACTTTTTCAGGCTCACTTTCTGCCTCTGTCCGACAGAAAT
Source organism: Ptychobarbus kaznakovi (assembly GCA_027422405.1). NCBI lineage: Eukaryota > Metazoa > Chordata > Actinopteri > Cypriniformes > Cyprinidae > Ptychobarbus > Ptychobarbus kaznakovi. The sequence goes on along the minus strand of CM049804.1, from coordinate 17,557,973 downwards.
GTGTCAGAGGCAGATTGACGTAGCCCAAAGCGTCAGCAAACACTCTCCAACTCGCCACGTTTTCCATCAGTATTGTCCGCACAGATGCATAGATGTACGTCAGGCACATGCAGGGCTTTAGGAGCTGCTCTAAAAGGATTATGGTTGTAAGATCAGGCCCCTTGAAATTAACAGGTTTCACTTTTCCCATGATTAGAATGTTTTTTGCATGCACCAACCCAATTCTTCCATGGTAGTATCCAATGTACCATTCTTTTGTCCATAGATGTCCTTTAAGTTTAATTTTTTCTTCACTCAAAAGGGCCACTACATCCCCTTTAAGATACTCTAGCAAATATAGGCTTTGGGACTGTCTTACAACAGTTTTCAGAAACTTAGCAAATTTTTGGTTTTTGACTAGTCTGTCTTGAAACACAGGGTACTTTGCGGTCGCTGCAAGAGGAGACAGTATGATTTTGTTCACTTCCTTTTTCTTGAGGAAGCGCCTTTGAACGGAGCTTCTTGTGCTTGTTTTGGGTGGTGGGGTTGGGGTCTGAACGCAAAACTGGGCCAAGATACAGTCCTTATCATCCTTGACCTGAATACGCAAAGTAAAGTCTGAAATGTCAGTTGAATCGCGTGCTGCGATCATGTAGATGAGGCGGGCCACTTTGCCAAGTTTGATCTGAAATCCCCTCACGGTTCTTGCCTGTTCATTGGCTCTCACTTCAAAATTGGACATGTTTGAAAACACGCCAACCTGAATGTCTTGAGGTTTTGCTTGTACAAACTGGTGCTTTCCCCAGAGTTGGAGGACAACAGGTGGAGTTGTCTGAGAATACTTTTTGGCGTCACTCACTAGCAACGTCTTTGGGGCACAGTCATGGCCAAAAATGGCCACCACTGTCTTGAAGGATGGGTGGATGTGCTTTGGCCCATATACCCCAAGAGTGACCTTTTTTACAACATGTTCCCAGACTGTGTTGTATGGGGCCACTGTTTGTGCTTGGGCAACTACAGAGACATACATGCAAGGCTCTAAATTGTCCAGAGTCACTTGAACTGTGTCTCCATACATGTATACACGTGAAATTGGGACATACGGACCTTCCTTGAAGTCACTTCTCACACACACAACCTCTGTTGTTTTGCGGCTCTCTATCTTCACAACAACAGACACCTTCATCTCTAAAGTGACTGGGGTCTTGGTTTCCATGTTACTGAGTTTTACTTCTACCACTGGACTTACGGTTGTACATCTATCGTTGTTAAGCTCCAACGGTGGGTCCAGAAGGGCCTTCAATGATATCTGTTGAGTCTCACCTGGTGCAACGTGACCCTCAGGAATATGTATACTGATACTGGTATTTGGCAGCTCCACGGCACCACCAGAACTGTCCAGGTTGCACACAATGTTGGTCTCTATTGGCTGGGTTTGGCCCCAACCTGGGTTTTGTTCAACGGAGTCCAGGTCATGACAGGATCGTGTAAGTTTACGGTGATTTAGCCATGCTGATTTGAAATCCTCTCTACTTTGATAATGCTCAGGTTTAGGTGACTTCATGCCACCAAAAAAACTCAAAGAACCTTGATTCCCATCAGACAAGGACTGTAGGACAGACAGTTCTGACATGCTGTAGCAGCGCTTGCTCCTAAAAAATGGATCGTCTCTGCGAAAATTTGGGCCAGTTCCTGAGCCATAGCTAATACGTTTTGTGTCACACAGCCCACTTTCAAAACCATTAATATTAATATTGCTGCTGGTGTTTGAGATGGGAGGTGAGAGATTACCAAAACACAAAGCCTTTGCTGAATTCTGGTTGCTGTTTTGGTCAGGGGTGCCTTGCAGTGTGCCATTTAGGAAAGGGTTAGTTGACATCCGTTTATTAACAAATGGATTGTCATTTCTAGATTCTGTGGTTTTGGCGGACCCCGTCCACTCCCCAGAGATATCCATTTCTTTCACTCCCTCAGAAATGTCACTTAGGCTGTCAATCATGCCGCTATCACTGAACGTGGAATCTCGATAATTGATCGGCTGGACATAAGCAGCTGGGATGTATCCCATCTCTTTACTGTTGTGAGCATACCACCACTCTCCACCCGATGTGTCTATAACATAAAGACAGTCTCCTTTTGAGAACTTGAGTGTGGTAAAGCTGGACGGACAGTAATCCTTAATGGCAATCACTTCCCTGGCAGCTCCAAATGAGGCAGTAGTATCCAGTCGCAAGGCACTAGGTGAAGGCACTGTTAAAAAAAAAAAAGTGAATGACGGGAAAACTAGAAGTTAACAGTATAGTGATTGTGAGGTGAAAATAAGAAAGGAAACCTTTAACATTTGTAAGGGTGGTCTCTGACACTCCTTCACTGAGATCGATGAGAGCACCCTCAGATCTGCAGCGAGGGAGCACAGCGTTGTTGTTCGACGATCGAATGCGATGGGCAGCCATGGCATGTATTGCTACCGAACTCCACGTCTTGTCTCAAGTTTTTATTCCCATGTTTGTTTCAGTGTGAGAGATCAATTGCCTTCCATAATATCTGTCACAAAGTAAAGGTGAAAGAACATATTAAGTTTGCTTTTTTAATTCCCGCTGAATTTATTCTTTAAGCAAATTTGAGTAACACTTGAGTATAGGGACCAATTCTCATAATTAACTTGCTTGTTAGCATGCCTATTATTAACATATTGACTATTTATTAGTATTTATAAAGCACATATTCGGCATGACCATATTCTACATCCCTAATCCAACCTAATACCTAAACTTAACAACTACCTTACTAACTATTAATAAGCAGCAAATTAAGTTTATTGAGGAAAAAGTTGTAGTTAATGGTTTGTTAATAGTGAGAATTGGACCTTAAACAAAGTGTGCCCGAAATTTTATATTGTTTGCACAATAACACAACCAGAGATGAACAAAGAGTTCAAGAAATTACAAGACTTTAAAAAAATACTCTTAAATGTAATTCTTCACCAAAAAAATTATAAAGAACATATTCATTTTTTCTAATGTTAATTAACAGTACAGTATGTAACAGTTCTTTTCTGATTAAGAACAAGCATTCATCAACAAGGATTACACGCCATTGACTGTGATCATTTTTCATTCAGTATTAATCAGTAATTTAATCACAGTAAGATTAGCCATTATACACCAACTCGTTCAACTCTTTCCATATCGGTCTATATTAGGGGTGGGCGATATGGCAAAAATATCATATAACAAGTTTTTTTTTTTTATATCACGATTTCAAGATTTTATTACGATTCTTTGTCATGTTGGTTTTACTATTTTGTCTGAGCAGTGCAGCCAAAATAATTTCCCTATTATAAAGACAAAGCTTTTCAAGGTAACAAAATATATAAAAGAATGGTGCATATTTAGGCCAAAGTGGGCGAAGATAAAAATCTGTCATTATTTTATATTTCTTATTAAAAATAAGAACAAAGATATAAATACACATAATATACAAATAAAATAAACAGTGTTTTATTTTCAGGTACAATAGGTGTATTTGGCAGGAAGCATTCAAGTAATTGAATGAACAAATATTTAAAAAACACTATATAGATTGATTCCTATTAAAGCAACTGTATTATTATTTTTTCAGTCAAGAGTAGGCCTAGTGAGTTATTTTTCCTCTTTGTGTTTTGTTGTTTTAACATTCTGTCATCTGTCTGTCAATTATGTCAGTGTTTTATATTTATACCATCATATATTCACTCAAAATTAGTTTTGAACCTGAATTAATTTCTTTCTTCTGCTGAATATAAATGCTATTTTGAAGAAGGTGGAAAACCAAACAGTTGCTGGTTCATAGAAACTTCTATAATATATATTTTTTCTACTATCAAAGTCAATGTGGACCTGCAACTGTTTAGTAATAGTTAACGTTCTTCAAAACATCAAAGTGACAAAGGCGTGTTCAGCACAAGAACTAAATTAATACAGGTTTGGGACAACGTGACAGTGAGTAAATAATGCAAGTAGGATAATGACAGAAATAAAATTTTAGGGTGAGCCATCCCTTTAATTACAATCGCCTGCCTGTTTAGTTCTGTCCCTTTAAGACATGCAACTATCTAATATCCAGGCACGCATCCGTTTCTCTCAGCTGTTTACTTAAATTTTAGACATAACCAACGGAGTCTATATGTAAACCTTGTGTGTTTTGACAGTATTAGCTCAAAAGATAACTTAGTTGAGTAGGCGCTGTTGGACAGGCTTTAGTGCGCACGCTTCAGGTGTACGGGCTCAGAAAAAGCTCACGTCAGACCAGCACGTGAATGAAAAGCTTAAACGGCATTCGGCAAAGCTTTAAAAAACACTCAAATTATGTACTTTAGTGATTGCGAATGAGTACAGTGTCCGGTGAGAGTAAATCTATCGCTGAGTTAACACTGATGTTAATGTATGTGGGGCTGTACAGTAGGCCTATATTGATATGGCGGGCGGCGCCATGAACTGTAACGTTAACTGAAAAAAATTGCTGTAGCACGATACTACGATATTTCTTCAAAAGCAGATCGTGGAGACATTTTTATCGTCCACAATTAAAAATCGTCATATAGAACACCCCTAGTCTATATCAAGGCATATGTCAGTTTTATGGCCTCCTTCCACGTTTCCGAAACCTAAGAGAGTCCACACTTTGTCACTACATGTCTTAAAGTAAGGCTAATTAGGGCAGAAATATTTGTTCTTGTGCAGACACGTCTACTGTCTCTGTGACATTCTCTTGAACACTAACAGAATAAAAGGCCTTGGTCTATATGAAGGTTTATACAGTTAATCGCCAATATAGCCTGAGATCAAAGTTACTACGTTTTTCTTTTTTAATGTTAATTATTATACTTCTATTGATTTTATTTTATTTTTCAGCAATGACTTATGTTATCCAATGATTGCTTCAAATATTGTGCAAAGTGATTGAATTATTCATTTACAAATAGAAGTTCCATCTGAGCTGCTTTAAGTGTGCAGCATGCAAGCTTGGATCAAACGTTGCTTGCTTTTAGTAATCAAAAGTAGGATAGTGTTTGAGGGCAACTCAGCATCCTCTTAAGTCTGATCATGAACTATAAAGGCTCTCCAGCAATACACATCAGTGGTTTCCATGACTACCACCTTGGGGAAGAAAGCACACACAGTGAAGCGCCTTTAGAGAAAATGCCCAGCTGTAGCCTACTGGGAATGTCTCTCACACAACAGTCTGGCATATTATGAATCTACTAATTATTGTACTCCAGCAGATTAGCACTCCAACAAGCTAATTGCTATGTGTTTGGACTCTTCAATATGTTTAAAACCAGTAGATCTCAACAAAGTCTCACAGTTAGTGAAAGCAAAGCCACTTAGGCCAAATGTTATAAGACTGTTCACATAGAAATACATCTTATAAGAAGCAAATATAGGCTTAAATTATCAGCAAATAAGTAGCAGTCATGTTATGATGCGAAAATAATTATGAGATATATTGAAAATTATCTGTGGAGATCTGTGGAGTTTTTAGAGATTTTTTTCTTCAGAACTGAACAAAATGTGTCTGAAAATGGCATGTTAAAATTGCTGCTGTGGGTACAGCCTGACTTGAAACAGATTTTTTAATTTATATTTGTTTTGTGTTTATGGTGTGTGTGTGTGTGTGTGTGTGTGTGTGTGTGTGTGTGTGTGTGTGTGTGTGTGTGTGTGTGTGTGTGTGTGTGTGTGTGTGTGTGTGTGCGTGTTTATAGGGCTGCTCTGTGAAAGACCGAATGTTCCACCTTTTGTTTCAGAAATACAGAGGAAATGCCTGTGAAATAAGGATGTGCTGCATTTCCCAAAACTTATATTGCATCATATCATAGCAAACCCCTTCAGGTTAGGGCACCTGTCTGTGTCTGAGGTGTCAAAAGAATCTCTGTGCATATTGTTAAACTAATTGTTAATGTCATAGACCTTTAGGCATCAGAAGAGACATTTCAGGACTGAACTTGTCTTACACGCACGCACGCACGCATGCAGAGTTTTGAAGCATGACAGTTGCATTTGGTGACATGGCTTTATACAATATTTAAACAAAATTAATTCCATAAATACTACAGTAATGTTTAATGCTCTGCCAAATAAATAAATTCGACAATTAAACAAAACTTTTTTTGTCAAGTATGTACCTTCCAGACAGAGTTCAACATGTTGTTACATTATCTGCACCATGTTTCATTGTATTTTATCTCAAAATCTGTATGTAGATGACTTTTGAGGAGAAATGGAGGAAGAAAATCATGTTCATGCTGTTTAATTAAACATTAATTCTGCGGCGCTAGTATAAATTATTTAAGACGAGCTTATATTTTGACATGAGACGTTTCCTGAAGGTTTGAGTCCTGATAGGCTTCTAATAAAATCTGCATTACAGTAACATTGATCAGTCTAAAATACGGCGCAAACGAAATGTTCTGGCAGTTCTCTAGCTATCCTGCAGTTTTTAGGGCTAATGCACATTTTAAACTGCGAAACAGTAGGTTCAGTTTCTTTATAAGAGAAAAGACTGTCTCCGGTGTGTGGGTGAACCTCAGACAAGTTGAAACGGGTTGTGAAATCCTAGGAAACAGATGAAGACATTCAGAAGACATACACACTCACACAGCTCAATTTCAAGTGTCAAACACAACGAGCCCATAAACTCAATCTGAACTGAAGAGTCAGAAACAGCAGTTGTGAGTTCAGCTGAGTTCAACAAGAAAAGTGGCAACTCAGTGGAAGATAGCGACGAGGACAGCAATACACCACTTATCGATGAAAAACCCGATGAAAAAATGAACGCCAATAAATATAAATTCCACTTACTTTTTTTGAAGATGCAGTTAGTCTCTCTTGAGCGTAGACCGTTAAGCGCGCGCCTCGCTCTCAAGCGCTTCACTTGCATTATGAAAAGCTGCGTGACGTCACCAGCCAGGAGGAGTCCCGCACACAAAACACGGACAATCCCTGGGACTCTTTACAACTGCCATAATAATATATATGCCAAGATTTATTGTGTTAATGTATATAATAATGTATATTTGTTTCACTTTTTTTGAGGATGGCATATTGCATTAGATTTAATTGCGCTGAAAATCCAGCTCATTAGTCAATATTCTGATTTAATTGTAAGACAGCCTTATGTACCCATTCTGCGAGATTTCCAAATTTCGACCGCTTTTTTGATATACTGGCAGTCAGAAGTTGCGACATTAAAATTAGACCTAATCAGTTTATCAAGTTAAATCTTTTTTTGGACTACGACTAAATATAAATATCTGGCGGCACCTGGTGGGCATTTAACTTATAATCGAGCGGTTTCAGAATCAGAATCAGAATGAGATTTATTATTGCCAGGTATGTTTACACATACGAGGAATTTGTTTTCGTGACAGAAGCTCCATAGTGCAACAGAATGACAGGGACAGAACCAAAACACATAATAAACTAATAAAAATAGAACAAGTAAATAAGGAATAACAATATACAAATGGACAATTGTATGTAGGCCTACAGTTTTATTACAATAGACAGTTGTTTATGTACAGGTATATTATGTGCAAATTTAAAATGTAAACTAAGTATGTGTGTTAGATAAATAAGTGTATAATAGTGTATAATGGTGTTGTGTGTTCCACGTTTATTGTCAAGTGTTCATGAGATGGATTGCTTGAGGGAATAAACTGTTTATGTGTCTGGTCGTTCTGGTGCTCAGAGCTCTGTAGTGTTGACCAGACGGTAACAGTTCAAAGAGGGAGTGTTCTGGATGTGAGGGGTCCAGATGGATTTTGCCAGACCTTTTGCTCACTCTGGATAAGTACAGTTCTTGGAGAGTGGGGAGGGTTGTACCAATGATTCGCTCAGCAGTCCGGACTACCCTCCGCCGTCTTCTGTGGTCAGATATGGTAGCTGAGATGAACCAGACAGTTATTGACGTGTAGAGGACTGATTCAATGACGGCAGAGTATAACTTTTTCAGCAGCTTCTGTGACAGGTTGAACTTCCTCAGCTGGCGAAGGAAGTACAGCCTCTGCTGGGCTTTTTTCACAATGGAGTCTATGTGATTGTCCCACTTCGGGTCCTGGGAGATAGTGGTGCCCAGGAAACTGAATGACTCCACTGCAGTCACAGTACTGTTCATGATGGTGAGTGGGGAGAGAGTGAAGGGGTTTCTCCTGAAGCCCACGATCATCTTCACTGTTTTGAGCGTGTTGAGCTCCAGGTTGTTAAGACTGCACCAGACAGCCAGCTCTTTAACCTCCTGTCTGGTTTTGTGTCTATATCGTTTGACCTCAAATGTGGCCTACAGTCAAAGAACAAATCTCAATAAATAGTTGATGCATGTTGTTAAACAACAGTTATAGGCTATCAATTTGACAGACTTTAGGCTTCTATTCCTCACAAACTAATTTTCATTCCTGTCAAAAATTACAACTGGTGCTGCCCTGACTAAGGTCTATGGTTTCAAACTTGCTATTGTAGTTTGTTATAAAGTAGCCTTTCAAAACTTTTGAAGTGAATACTTCATGTCAACAGCCATCATAACCAGTTTTTTCTTCATTCCTTGTAGCTTGTCACTTGCCAGCTGAATGCTAAGCTGACAGATATATTGTAGACATCTATTTAACATTAAATCTAGTTTGTTTTAGAACAAAGTTTCATTGCATTCATATTAATATTCTATAATATCATGTTAATTAATAATAATAATTTGTTACATTTATATAGCGCTTTTCTAGACACTCAAAGCGCTTTACATTGTAAGGGGGATATCTCCTCATCCACCACCACCACCACAAACAACATTGTCATTAACCAATCAGATTTGAAGAACAAGTTCATAATTTTGGTGAAGTTTAGGCTTATAATCAGTGTTTGTTGCTTGTACATCAGTGTCATTCATCTATAATTTCCTCTGATTTTAGGGATTACTCATGGTTATGGTTAGGTTTAGGTGTAGGGAAATGGTCAAGATAACATTTTTTGATTAAAATGTTGTTCCAAGGTCAACAATATATGTTGACCCAAGAACACATCTAACTCAGCAAAATCAGGATGTGCGCGATGGCAGCCATATTGCGCCAGAACGCCCACCACACACCAGCTTATTTGTGGAGAGGAGAGAGAGTGATTAAGCCAATTAGTCTATGGGGATGATTAGGAGGCCATGATGGTCAGAGGCCAATGGGCAAATTTGGCCAGGATGCCGGGGTAACACCCTTACTCTTTTTCAAAGGACATCCTGGGATTTTTAATGACCACAGAGAGTCAGGACCTCGGTTTAACGTCTCATCCGAAGGATGTTGAATTGCCCTCTTTAAATTATTAATTTCTTAACCTAGTTATTGTCTAATGTAAGTGAATTGGTTTCATCCATATCAGTCATAATTGGCAACATGCTTTGTGGTTTTAATGCTGCTCAGAGGTGGCATAATTGCATTGCATGGTACAGTGGTGGGTCTGAAAAGCCATAATATACACTATATTTTGAGCAGGCAAAGAACCTGTTAACATGGCTGTATAAGACATCTTCAGACAAGGTTTTCTTTTATGGACATGTTTGTCTCAGCTATCAAGTTGCACAGATAGGGTACAACCACAAGATGTCACCTAAAACCAGCTAATAGGATGTTTTTGCTTTTGTTGTTTACGCTGTTTTATAGTTGTGTGCAAAAAATAAAAGTATAGTTTTTTTGTAGAATGGCCATTTATTTTATTGTAATTAATGGGCTGCTATAATTAATTATATTAACTTATGTGTGGAATTTGTATTAGAAATACGATCTTACAGAGCACATTAAATTGATCTTATGTATTTCCCACACTGGGCAGCTCCTTTTTTTCTGTAATGAATTTCTTGTAGGCCAATTTAAGTGAAATCTTGTGTCAAATGTTAATCATATTATGGGAAAGTGAATTGTTTTTTTTGAATATGTCTGTTCAGTTTGATATTTGATTTCAATGTAATTTCATTATTTTATTTTGTCATTGTCAGTTTGTCATTTTTGACTGAAGTTGACCCAACATCTTCATCTGAAATCAATTTTTTTCCCCTTAATCATTTTCTGATCATTATTTATTATCTGAAAACTGTTTTATTATTATTTAAATTCTTGTTACTGAATTAAATTAGTTTATACAGGCTTTAAATGAGAACAGTAACAAATATGTAATCAAACTATTTAATTAGTATCAATTAATTTAACTGAATTATTTAATCAAATAAAGCATACACTGCAAATTTAGCCAGTACCACCTGAAAAGTTTGGGACCGGGAAGGTGTCCTACGCACTGACATCTCTCTTGAAACAGACACACTCTTTCTTTTTTTCTTTTTAAGAGATCAGTTAATGAGCTCATTTATAATTAAAGAGCATTGATTTTGTGCAGCTGCTCTGATAATTTGAAACACACTTTGTGAAGCCTTTATTTGGCATGCTTATACCTTGTCAAGCACTTGGTGTCACCCTGCAAGTCCAACTAGAAGAAAACAGATCAATGCTCTTTGAATATAAATTATGAAATTGCTATTTTAGTCTTTCAAAAAGGGGTTTGAATGGAAAAGAAAAAGCTTCACAGATGTGATAAACCACTGGGTCTAGCATGATAACAATCCATATTTATTTCTCTCTCTAAAGTGGAAATATATTGATCTCAATGAGCGATCGTTGAAGCCATCAAAAGTCAAATGCAGGTTTGGTTCTTAAGCCCCCTGATGCGTGTCTTTAGAAGTGCTCTGTGAGAGAAAGCCTTTTGATCAACAACAGCGATTGTATGATTATTTGGAACTCTGAACCAGAATCTTGAAAAGCATATCAACGGTGACAGAAGATAAAAGACACGAAAACAAGTTTGACATTCAGAGGAACAGAAACATATTCATAACTTCAGAAAAATGTGCTCCCTTTCTGATAACATCTGTTGAAAGGAGAATTTTGTCAAATTAACGGAAGAAAGGCTTTAAATATGTACTGCCGAAATGCATTTGTGGAATGCACTGCAATTGTTTGAGTAGTCAGATTAACACTAAGAAGACCAGAGACCTGCCTGAACATTTAACAGCTATTTACAGAGACAATACTGAAATTACTAACAACATTTTTATTTAGATCTATTAATATTACATTTTACTGATGCAACTGGTTAGGTTTTAGTATTACTGAATGTCAGAGCATCCAGTGTGTTTGTAATCGAACTAGAGCCAAAAAGGAGTTGCCGGTTTGTTTTGTCCATGGTTTCATAATCATAGAGCTTATTAACTTGATGCATTAATGTATATCTGTTGGCAGTAATACTCACAGGATTAGATTGCATATGCCTCTCCTTTCCTCTCCTATGGGCTTAGAAAGGAAGTGATTTTCCTCACCAGCTGGTAATGAATCTAATCCCACTTGCTCCACTGTTGTTCATCTCTGGGGCTCTATTGTCCTCAGATGTTTGCTGCAACCATAAACGGCACCATCTGATTCATCCTACTAGGACCGGTTAATTAGATAAATCAAGAGTCCTGCTCAGTTGGAACAAACACCTGTGGACCAACGGCTCTAGCTAAACCGTTCCTACAGGAACACATAGAGATTGATTGTTACATGCTGCTTCTGTGAGCAGCTGGATGTATAAAGGCAACTTCAAAAGCGGAGCAGGCTTAGCGCGGCTGTCCTGTTTCTCATATACAGAGGGGGAAATGAAAGGACATGCAAAGAAAATGCTTTACATGTGCACTTCCTTCTTCTTTCACTTGGTGTCAGCATTGATTTGGCCAGTTCACTGGTAACATGAACGCACCGTAAAAACTACGGGTTCATGCTTTGCATAAACCTAAATGTCTCTCAGAACCTACTTATGTATGATTATATAAGAACTGTTTGGTTTATTTACTAGGCCTACAGTGTGAGAAATAATGTAGCAAGCTTAAAGAATGGTAATGATTTCAGTTCTGACTCCTCCTTTGAGAAAGAAATATTAATAAAAAGACATAAATACAAATGTTATTCTATATTTTAAGAAATTATATTAACTGCCATTGACCAGAATTCTTTCCAGCATAATGAATACAATATATGCAATTACATACATCCGCACAAACACAATTAAATCCTGTTCACTCTAATCAGATCTTCACAGATGGGGAAGATTTATTGCGCACTGGAAAAGGGTTCCATAAACCAGGAGCAACCACAGAAAAGGCTCTATCACCCTTTGATTTTAATCTAGTTTTGGGAATATGAAGAATCGTCTGCAAGGTCTCATATGCCTTGTGTTTTGATAAGATATCAAAAAGGTCAGCAATAGCCTATATTTCAGTGCAATGCAATGCAATACTTTAAATACCAACAACAGGGCATTTACAATTTTGAAAATAAATCAGTTAAATAATTATATTAAATAACATTATTGAACAAACCAACAATGGAACAATAGAAATAATTAATGTAATTTTATAAAGCAGCTACAATTCACATATTCTACAACAAGGCATATTCTACATATTAACTATTCTCATATTAACATATTCTACAACTAGGCGTATGTTATCAGATGAAGGACCCAGTTTTAAAATAGAGGTTTCAAATGGGGACTTTCACAATAAAGAAACAATTTTTGGTTTCCTAAGTGAACAGTTCTCAAAATAATGTTTTTTTTTTTTGGTAGGGCAAAGAACATTTTAATAATCTATAACCTTTTTCCACTATAAAGAACCTTTTGTGGAACGGAAAGGTTCCATGGATGTTAAAGGTTCTAAAATAAAGAACCTTTATTTTATACTGATTTAATTCTCACAATCTTTCAATAACAAAACACTATGGTTGCATGTGTTTGATTCACTTTCATAAGAGTCACTGGTTCAGGAATCGGACTACATTGTAATGTACCAAAATATGGCCTACAGCATGACCAAAGAACCATCTCAGAGGAGTCATTCATTGGGGAATTGGACTAAACTGTTAGGTAATTTGTTATGCGCTGTTGGTTCAGTAGGAATTCCACTTAATATTAGTTCAACAAAGTTTGACAGAGTGTTTTGGTATGTTATTTGTCAGCATTCACTGAATAATACATTTATAAAAACCTGTTCTTGGTTCTTTACCTCTGGAATACTCGAAGGCATGTATCCTTTACCTAGCGAACTTTCAGTGGTGTTGTTGCTGCTATTGTATCAACTACATACAAACGCTCCTGTATTGGTTGCTGTTGTAATTGCTTGCTTGTTTGCTTATCACTGTTGTACAGCTCCTAGATTTACATACTGATGCATGTTGAGTGATGTTACAGCTGCTGCTTATATCACCTGCTTCTAATGAAACCTTCAAATGTTTAATGGTATTCAGAGCTGACAGGGCATCATTTATTGCTTGCCTCACAGCTGGATAAAGCCCTATAATTTCTTCCCATATCCCAGTAATTTCTCCTCGGAACTGAACTCAACTGTAACTCAAGCCTGGCTTATTTTTAGACGTTGACCTCTGCTGTGTGAGGAGTCTGTAGCAAACAGAATGATTCCTGTCCCTTGGGGGGGTCTGGGTAAATGTTGCTTCCTCTGAGCTTGAGATCTCAGCTTATTTAGCTCTCATCTGCAGCCTTCAGTAGCTAAATAATAAAGCTCACCACCAGACCTGTTTTACACCCTAACTCAGGTGCTGGAAGAATGAGGGGGCTGGAATCTTCATTAATTTTACACAAGGCTCTGTAAAAATCACTTTCTTTAGCAGAAAATGCATGCAGGAAGCATTAGCAAGATTTGAGCATATAATGATATAAAGATATCCATGTGGTTTCATAAGTGAGTTTTATGGCTAAACAGCTGAATGTAATATGACAGTCATGATTCCTGTTTCAGCTCGGCAATAAATCCTCCCACACAAGCACTGCAATCCACCCCTAATATCTTTTGATGAAAATTAAAATCTCCTTTTTGCACACTCTTTTTGCAGTGTTGATGTCTTTGGATAGTGAGGCTGTTTTTGTTGGTTTGGCTCTAGACTCCAGCAGAGTGGATTTGAAATCAATCAATCCTGCATTAACGGTAAAGTACAGCATGTCAAATTTACAAGGTATTTACTGCTACAAACTGTGAGCGTGGAGGACTTGCAGTCAGAGGCCATGTCCTCCGATGCAGACAGACTGCGTATGAAGTAGCACTGAGGTGAGCCAGAGCAGTGCTAAAGGTGTGAAACTGTTCTGTCAGGAGAGTACAGGCCCAGCGAGATAAGTGGTGAAATATCACTTTTTCAAACTTCTTAATTTATTTATCCATCGCTGTATAAGTAAGTAATTTATGAGACTTCCTTCACATTCCCAGCTGATAGGGCTTCATATTTAGGGATGACATCTTGGACATGATTAGGCAAAGATATATAAACTTAAATGTGATGTATTTTGGTGCGATGTAATGTTGTGAAGTTGATCATTATTCCAATTAACAATAGAGATTTAACAAGGCTGATCATTATTCCAATTAACAATAGAGATTTAACAACAACAGGCTGAAGAAACATTATCATCGTCATTGTACACTTTACTAAAATATTTTCAACAAGTTCAGACATGCCACTTTCATTCATGTGAGCTGCAGCTGTATGACTCAGTCCAGAATTGGGTAAGCACGTTTTCAGAATTTCAGAAGTCTGATTATAAGCTTGTCGCATTCAAGTGCTGTTGGAAAGAACAGGAATCATGGAGGATGCCATGTTTCCTGGGAAAATCTTATTAAAACCAAAATTGTTGAAATTTAAGGTATTTAATTTTGAATAAAATGTAGCATCCCATTCGTTGAAAACCATATAAACATTCAAAATATATTTATAGTTAGCAGACACTTGTTATGATTCTGGATTTTTTTTGTCAGTCATGTGTTCCCTGTGAATACACAAACTGTTTTGCTGTGTATAAAAACATAGAAAATGTTAGCTTGTCTATGAATGGATTTTCAAATGGTTATTGCACTATGGTGTGCATGATCTTGCTTTTGTGGAAGAAAAAAACAAACAAAAAACACCTATCCCAGCAGCAACTGTTTTCCCCTCCGCCATTTTTACACAACTCAGAAACTTGGGTATAAAAATTATCTCAGGGTTTCCCAGTAGAAAATATGACAAAGTCAATCGTCCAATTTCTCATATTTACAAAAAAAATTAATGAATAAAAAAATGGATGGCCTGTGAAGGCAGCATAAGATAAGGTGAGGATTATCATGGCTGGTTGTACTTGTTGATTAAGGTTAAAATGGAACACCGAGATTAGCACTTAGCATGAAGGAAAAAAAGAGCACAAGCAAGGGAAACATACCATTAGCACTAGTCAGTCTTGATAGTTTCTTTTTTTTTTTTTTTTCAGATTTAGTTTTTTATCACTTAGCTAGTCAAATGTGTTCATTAAACTTTAAGCATTACTGCTTGCTATGCCAATACGACAATATATATGTTGGCAATGATATAAAGTGTAAATCGATTTGAACTTTTTCTATATCATTTATATATCCTTGTGGTATGCAAATATATCTGTGAAGCTTTTAGTGGGCAGGAGCTATTGACACATCAGAGCGATAAAGAAACATGGATAAATGAGTAATAAGCAGCTTTCTGTGTGTGTATCCCAAGACAGAGACAACTATAATGCTAATAATACAGATATATAAAGTTCAAAAAATTGTTCTAGGGAATACTCACACTAGACACAGTTGCCTTGCACTAAAGCCCAAGCGCGGATGTCCTTTCGCTAACAGACAGATATCAGAGTATTACTACAGAGGCAGCTGAGGATAATGGTGGAATTTGCAGCTTTACTCGAAAACTACAATACCTGTTCATCAATAAGATGAGAACCAGACCCATTGTAAATATAAATGTACTCAAATTAAATTAATTGAAAAGTGTGATATTCAAGTGGTAATAAAGATATTTGTTGTCATACTGATAACAGCGCATACAAAAATAGTAAATTAACTGTTCCATGCTCCGGCCTAGTCATTTTCTATTCTTAACTGTTTTAAATTAATTTAAAATACATTTTTATATCATTTTGTTTTTATTGTTGTTCTTTTCTTTTTTTAGTTCCTTGATTTATTATTATTTTTAATGTCTATTTAACTTCCTTTTATGTAAAGCACTTTGAATTACCACTGTGTATGAAATGTGCTATATAGATAAACTTGTTTTGCTTTGCCTTGCCTTGGTTAGCGATACATGCGTACCGCACTTGAGCCACCTCTTCAAGCGGGACAGGGCATGGTTAAACTAACCACACTGGACACGGTACAGAGCAGTCACACTTGTGAAATGATCTGGACTTTGGGGGTCGATTGTTCTCAAGCACGGATCAGATCCTCTAGTGTGAGTACATCCTAAATCTAAGTGAATAGCAGATAGCACACCACAACTATAACCATAACAGCACAAAAAATGATGAATGATAAAAACATTGACAGCCAATCGGAATAATTTCTGCTTTAAAGAGCTTGAGCATTTAGTGACAGATGACACAACTGCATTGTACACTTAGAATACACTAATATAATTGTCCTTATAATTATCATTCTAGGTGTAAACAGGCCTTAATAGTGTTACTTCACTGGATGGCCAATTTCACATGTATTTTCTGTAGTTTCAAAATACAAAATACTGTATTTATATTTAAATACATTTTTCCCACAGAGTATTTTGTATTTGTATTTAAATACATATTTCCACGCAGTATTTTGTATTTTTTATCTTAAATACATTTTGATGTATTTGTGCCCATCTCTGTATACTGGTATACTTAACGTCTGCTGAATTGGCACAACTAATCTTGTGCCTTTAATTGTGTGGCAGTTGTGCTGAAGTCCAACTAAAGTCATCCCTAAAATCATGCCCAGTTCCTGTGTTGCAAACACGCCAAAACTTTTTGTGCAATGATTTTAATGGAACATTAATAAAATAAATAACCTTTATTTTTAAGAATGTAGCCTTGTCGTTTGGTATGAAAACAGCACTGAAGTCATTTTTTTATTGACAATTTCATTTTTTTGTCCTTTAAAGTTGTGAACATTTCCATAATTTGATTAACCTCTGCAATATTCAACGAGTTTAATCAATATACAGGTTAAAGTTGGCATGCACTGCATTAATTGCTGTTTCTTGGCTTTTGAGACCAGTCTCTTATCATAACAGAAACACATAAACATATAAGCTTCTTTATTGATTTAACAACAAAAGCTCTTATAAAAATAAGCTCTTATATATACATATATATATATTAATTTCTTAATACTGTTCATTACTGTACATTAACTTTATTGCCAAAACTTAGAGAGCATTGACACGTCATGTTAATGCAAAGGTTAACTAACTTTAACATACACAATCTTATTGTAAACAAAAAATAAAAATAAACTAAACTAACCTAAAAACTGTTTTTGATACATTCATATATCCATCCATCAAAAGCAAGTTTGCTGGAGCCTACAGTTGAAAAAAATAAAATTAAATAAAAAATTTAATAAAAAAAACCCAAATAATATCACAGTCAACATAAATAATTTTCTTACAGTCGCCAAGCACTCATCACATGATTTGGTCTTTTGTAGCATCTGAGTCAAGGATGTTAATAAGAATGGATGTTAATGGACTTCTGTACTGGAGGATGTCCAGTCAGTAATGCTGCCCTGATCATGATTCAGGATGGATTTGTACAGCCAGATGGGAAATGTTCTTTTGCAAGACAATCTGTTCCGTCAAGTATTATATTAACACAATGAAACCTATTTGTAGCACAGGGCTTTGTTTGCTTCGTGAAGGGATGTTTTATTTCTTAATGGTCTTCTCATTTCATATGATGGTAATTCTCTCAAATCCAGGAAGACAGCAAATTAGTAACAGGCTGAATACTGTGTACAATGCTCTCACCCCTGAGATTGTGCCTATTTTTCAGTCACACATTTCCTGACAATTAGTTAAAGCATTCTGACTCTCTAAGGAAGCGAGAATTCATTTAAAGCTCTGGCACGATCTCCTTGATTAATTGTTATGAGAGGCAGCAGATGCATGACAATCCCATATTCATTCTACTGGGCAAATGGGGTTATTTTTAAACCAGACAGCTGCCGGGACAAAATCAAACCCACCAAAGTGTCAGTATTCACCGACACCGAGCAACATCTCCTTCAAACTGATAGTTTACACCAAAAGCGTGACAATTGACACCATGTAGATCCGTGCTTATTAACAGACAGGATCTGCCCTTTCTGGAATCCGATCCATGACTGAGTGAGATAAGATCTAATTGTCTTTTCTGTTTCAATCGTATGTAGACGACTGAATAAAACAGGTAGTAGGCCTATTCAGATGAATATGAATAGCCAGTTTGACAGACCTTTTATAGTAGCAGCAACATGAATCTGTATTCTACATTAAATGACATTAATTTGACTCCTACAACATAATTTTATAGAAAAATCATTATATTTGACAAAAATCGGTTGTCTCAATGTGCTAATTGGAGATTATTAATGCATATCTTTTAGCTGAAGATGTCTTAATTTTGTGAGTAGTGGTATACCTATGTTTAGATATACATACAACTATTTAATGGAAGTCTTTTGTAACATACTTTAACTTTTGTTCAAATTAACGCATTTTAAACGTTTAAAAAGTTTTAATGAAATCCTAAATCGTTATTGTCTGAAAGAGAATCATTATTTGAGGCTTAAGTTTGTCCTCCTTTTCCAGTAATCCTGTGTGAATGTGTCTCGCAGGGAGATATGCAACAGAAAATACATGAAT
The DNA here is from genome assembly GCA_027422405.1 of Ptychobarbus kaznakovi. Classification (NCBI taxonomy): domain Eukaryota; kingdom Metazoa; phylum Chordata; class Actinopteri; order Cypriniformes; family Cyprinidae; genus Ptychobarbus; species Ptychobarbus kaznakovi. The sequence continues at coordinate 17,539,222 of CM049804.1, read as the reverse complement.
AAACAGAGACAGATGATATAATGTGTCTGCAAGAGTTAAGTCAGCTAAAATGGAGCTAGGAGGCAGCCATGTCTGACCTGTTGTCAGATGCATGGAGAGGACAGCCGAGTCATTCAGTCTATTGCCAGGGAAGTTATGACAGATTCAGATACCATTTCTAATCCATCTATTTTATCTCCATTGTATTGGCCCTTGGGGTCAGTCAGTCTGCTTTAGCTCTACATCAGTTCAACACACACACAAAACATCTTTACAGCATCTATTACCCAAACATTTCCAAGACGGAGTTAAAGAAGAACAGATAAAACAAAACAAAAAAAAAATACAACAGATCTAAAACAGATACATATTGTAATTTTGGTGAAGTGCAGCTTTTGTTGTTTAAATGTTGTCAATAGATTAAATAATAAAGTAGGCCTAATTAATAACAGAGTCTCATGGTTTTCTTGCCAATAACGTTAAAATGAACATTTGCATTCAAAATGTTGTTCACTCCAGTTTCATTTATTCAAGTTTAATTTTATTCTTGTAATTTGTTCTTGTTCAGTTTATTCACCATTCACATTTCTCCATTTTGTTCATATTCAGTCATGAACTGTGGAAAAAAATGCAAAAACAGTAAATAATATTATTTGTTTCATTTACATCTGAATAAGATTTTTTTAAATGAAGGACTATTCTATTCTATTCTATTTTACTCTATTCTATACTCTTTTGAATGTAGCAGTTGTTAAAACATTCTTCAAGAATGAAAGCTAGTGCTTAAAGAAACCTCAAAGGCACCTCTCACAGATGTCTAGTCACATTTAGTTCTGATTATTGTCTTTGCCAGACATATGACTTAATTTCTTGTACATGAAACACCGCTTTAATTTGTTATTAGTGGTTGATGGGGGTATTATCAATTTGGAATGTAAGAAAAACATATGTGACATCTGCTCTTGCACTAGAGTCATATTCCCTATAGTTACCAAGCATATTGCATAAAATAATCAAAACCAATAATAAAGAAATCTTATACAATTACAACATTCTGTAAATGGCATATTGGGTTTATTAATAAACCAGAGCTGTTTAACTCTCAGTCGGCGAGTGTGTTATATTTAAGGTCAGTGAAATATGAATCAGCAGAAATAAGTCTGTCCAGAGAACACCACCACCTGGCAGATCTGTCATCCAAGGAATGCTGAGACGGAGGACACAGCTAAATAACCAAGGGACAGTGAGCAGCATACATAACCATAGCATTTACAGACAGGCTATCTCTAATTTATTCTGACTACTGGGAATGTTTGCTTTACAGCAGCATTAGTGGATTAGCCAGGATAATACAGAGCTGGAGCAGATGACCTTTCATAGATCATTCAAACTGATAAAGAGCGGGAAGCACAGATGTCAATGTCTATCAAATGTTAATAATGTTTGTTAATAATGTTAATGTGTGTGTGTGTGTGTGTGTGTGTGTGTGTGTGTGTGTGTGTGTGTGTGTGTGTATATATATATATATATACAGTATATATATATATATATATATATATATAATTTTTATGTTTTAAAATAGTTTTCAGATAAGAAACATGTGAGCTCTTTGCTTATGAACATTCGACGAGACCAACACAACTCAATGAAGCAGATCTTCCCCATCATTTTTTTTTTAACTTGACAAAAATAATAGAAACACTCTTTAAAGGGTTTCCAGTTTAAGTTAGAGGAACATTAAAGTCATTTGCAGTGGGATTTAAAATAAAGCTATTACGACCTGGATTTGTTTAATTCAAACATAGATAATCATTGGGTCCGTTCACATGGTCCACTGAGCAAATCCAATCATCCTGACACCATTCATTTGGGCTTCCTTTGTGGTCTTTGTCCATTCCAGGATGACAGTCTGAAAGAGATGTGAGATTAAGTGCTCTGGAAATAGTGTGTGAGGCTGAAGTAAGGGTTTTTATGAGCCTTCACGTCAGTTCATTGAAGAACTTCTTTTACATCATGCCTATATTGGACAATGTAAGAAAAAGACATGCATCACATCATGTGTAATTTAGAAAATTATATGCAACATCAACTTAATGGTTACACTTTACAATTACAGTACATGAATAGTCATGAATTCATGTGTGAAAACTTACCTCAAAGTGTTAATTAATACATTAACTTACAGACATATACATGCCTTAACCCATTAATAGTTCATATTAAAGTAATATTTAATTTGTGTTTTACTACATGATTATTAATGTAATGGTATTGTAAAATGTTACCAACTTGCGTTGTTAAATATTAACAACATTGTTGGTAACGATAGTGCATGAAATGCATGATACATGTTTTTTTTTGGAAGCTGTAAATTAATGTGACAGCAAAATGTTGTGAAATATCAAGAATTGTTACGATGGTGTATAGATATTTGGCTAAAAACAGCTTAATCCTAACAAATAGATTACATGAATTGTTTGTATTCTTATACACATATCACTGTCTTTGTGATTCTGCCAAAACTAAGCACGTTAAATGCCTACTTTGAAGATAAAGAACACACATGCATTTTACATTAGGTTGTGCTTCTGTTTTAGGTATATTTCACAAGGGTTTTGCCAAGATGCTGTGTATATTTAACCAATAGCATGAAGATGAATGTGAAACGCTTAGAAATGTTAATCTTGAGACTGCACACTTCAGATCCTTCCCATTGTGTTATTTAGTTTCAGTTTTCAGGTTCCCAGTAAAATCTTTCATCTCCAAAGAGACAGACAAAATTATTATCAACATTTTCAACATATCTTATCATCTTGTCTTTTAAAAAGCTCATCAAAGTGGTGCACACTTCTTACTTTAGCACATGTTTGTGTGATGTTAGCAATTAACTGTCATCCGAGTGCTATTTATTCAGCTTTTTATAAATATATGTGTTAAAATAAAACTTGAAATGACATGATATGTATAGAGTGAGAGAGAGAACATTAGTAGATAAAAGTACCTTTTTCTCAAGGGTGACTCATTAACACTGACTACATTATATTTAACGTGAAATGTTGCAGTTTATCACTTGATGACAATGGGAAGACAGGTTTTGACTTATCTACACATTTGGTGTTGGCTGAAGGTGAACATCAGAGGTATGGAAATGCATTGAGAATGGAGTCACTCAAAGTGTAGATACCTGGTGCCTTTAAGCAACCAAACAGACCAAATGAATGAATCAATAGACATGGCATATCAGTAGTCCGGGCCAGTTCTGTCTCAACACATCAGTGTGTTCCTGCTGCTGAATGCAGTTGTCATAACGTGATGGCCTCGTAATGTATTGGGCCACTTGTCTGACAACACTTCACCCAAAATAAACTAAGCCCAAGAGGCACAATCCATCTCACTGAAATGGTGCAATGAACTGTCTGTGTAATTTCCCTTCAAACTAGCAGGGTTTCTTCATACTGCGATGACAGAGAGATGAAGTCATACATCATTTCCATCTGATCAGAATGTGTGTGTGTGTGTGTGTGTGTGTGTGTGTGTGTGTGTGTGTGTGTGTGTGTGTGTGTGTGTGTGTGTGTGTGTGTGTGTGTGTGTGTGTGTGTGTGTGTAAATGTGTAAGACCAGTGTTGGGGGTAACGCATTACAAGTAACTCGAGTTACGTAATAATATTACTTTTTTCAAGTAACTAGTAAAGTAACGCATGACTTTTTAATTTACTAGAAAATATCTGAGTTACTTTGTCAAAAATGTCTCAGTGGTTTTTGTCTGTACAATTAAAGTCAAATAAAACATCATCTTTAATGTTCAACAGAAGAAACTAATTAATTAATGTTTGTAATGGAATGAAAGGGAGTGAATTATGACAGAATGTTCATTTTTAGGTGAACTATTCCTTAAGCGTATAATAGAACCTTGTTGTAAAGTGTGACTTTCTTCATATAGTGGCTAAATTCTTTCTTCACTTCTTTTTTCTGTTTCTCAGTCTAAATGAGTTTATGCTCTCTTCTGACCACTTGAGTTGTCTTTGTTGTAGCTGTGATTTGTAATTAAAGAACAAATAATGGATGGTTGTCACTTTCTATTCTTGTGAACGGAGTGTAATTGAACCAGGCAGCCAGAAAACAAACCATCATGGCAGAGCTCAAATTAATGGATATTCGACACATACTTTGATGCAGTTGTGCTAAGTGACCTTTCCGTGTTAATGTTACCCCTTCCTGCTTTAACTTAATATTGATTGAATTCCAGCAGTAAATTAATTTATTGCTGGATTCTATTTCTGTACAATTCCACATGTAAAGTAAATCAAATATGTTCATAGTAAAAAATCATCTGTTATACCCTTAAATAGATCTAAAACGGCCCTTGTCTGTCAAAATCCAGAGTGAAGTAAGACAAAAACTGATTCACAAACTACAAGGCAACTTCTACAGGCCCCAAAGTGATTCTCTTACTGGGAGAGAGACGAGAGCAGTTTCTTGGTTCAGGTGCCAGTGGGATAAATGATGCATGAGCAGCTGTCCTCTCTTGCACTTGGATCTTTCACAGCTGTGTTTGAACACCATTTATTGTTGCTTTTTCTCCATGCCACACGTAGATCATCGCTGCATAGGACTAAACATGTTGATAGGGCAATCAGAAAGGACAGCACATGCTCTGGAAGTGGGTTTTCAAGTCTTACAGGTGATCTGATTCTACATTTTACACCTCTGCCACCTATAACTGACAAGGTCAGCTATAGACATGCCCTACATTCACTGTATTCAATAGTCCATTGGGAAATATCGATGACACCACTAATGTAGATGAAGCTTTCAGAAAAAATGCCTTCACCAGCGATGTTTGGAATTTTTCCTTCCTTATGGGCTCAGGGTCTGCCAAGCTCATGATTGGGTGTTTCTTGGCCGCCTCTCTCACTGACATTTCCACACTTTGAGCATGACACTCGCTCCTTTACATTTTAATGTTTGTTTTGCTGAAAGTCATGGCGAATGGATACTAAGTGTTTTTTTTTTACATTTACCTTGAATATTGCCTCTATTTTCATCCATTAGCTGCAGACTCTCTCAGCCTGCCAAGACCACCGAAGTCATGACCCGCTGAAGAGGTTCAGCGCATATTTTAAGAGCTTCAAAACGCTGTCGGTTATTCATCTCTTTCTGAAGCTCCGGAATACCATTTACAACTGATTCAGCTAACAGTATCCTATTTGTGTGCAACAGAAGACAGAAGAGCAGATGAGAAACTGACATGAGTGCAAATTGGTAACATAAGAAATTGGCAGTAATGTTGATGGTCTGTCTACACATTTTATAGGCATGAAGTTGTACAATATATCAGTGGATGGCCAAGAAAACCAAAATGTAATTAAATAACACTGGCGGCCAAAAGTTTGGAATAATTATTATTTTTTTTATATCTTGGTGCTCACCAAGGCATTTATTTGATCAGAAATACATTAAAAACATTAATGTTGTGAAATACTGATTTAAAATAACTTGTAATTTATTCCTGCAATGGCAAAGCAGAATTTTAAGCAGTAATTACTCCAGTCTTCAGTGTCCCATGATCATAAAAAAAACAATAAAAAATGATGTATATTATACAGTATATATACTGTAACGGGGCGAATGAGATGAGAGCCATGCAGATCCATATGCAAGCTTTTATTCACAGACATGGTCAAGACACAGGCAGGGTCGAACAACAGCAAATGGGTATGGCACGGGCAAGACACAAGAGTAGTCCAGTGAACAGACGTGGTCGATCGGCGGCGAACGTTATCCCGGGAGCAAAACAAAGAGAGATAATCCAGGTACACGATAATAGTCCAGGCAGGGGCGAACAGAGTCCAAACGACAAGACGAGAGAAAGATCCAAGGCAGGCTAAACTTCAGGGCAGGCAGAGATCAGACAAGAAACAGGATACACAGGCTAGGATCAAGACACAAATGACTCAGGAAATAAACAGGAATAATACTAGACTAGAATACTAGAAAACTCGGAACTGCTCCGTAAGGTAGCTATCACTAGGAAAGCGATAAACACTAAACAATACTCGGCCACTTGAGCAGGATTTGAGTGGGTATAATATAGTGTGTGTGTGATTGGTTGCAGGTTGGTCCAATCAGTGCAATGGAACATGGGAAGTGTAGTCCATGGTGATGTGTAACAGTCTGTGTGGTTAGAGTCAATATAATGGGAGAGCGATCTCTGGTGGCAATCGGACGGAAGGCCATGGACCGGATTCGTGGCATATACATATATACTGTATATATGCACACCTGTATTTTAAATGCAAAAAACTAATTCATTGTTTAAAAATAAAACCCCTGATGACTCATTTTCTCTCTTCAGTTATTGAAGTTTGTCCTTGTTCTCTGTGCACATGTGGTTGTTGTTGCTTTTAATCATGGGGGAACTAGTCGTCCAGATGCTGTGTGGTGCTCAGTGGCGACACTGAGATGTTCTTGGCACAGCTGGAAGTGTTCATGCTCTCCTCTCTATGGACTCAACCAATGAGCTGATTTAAAGAAAGTCGCTCAAGATGAGAAAAGCAGAAGAGTACAAACCTGAGGGACTGTTCAGAACCAGCATTAGCTGTCTGTTTGGTGCAACCAGGAACATTGTCCTGGGCCTTGTATTGAGGGAACCCACTAAGCGCTTTACACAGACTGTGTTACAAACTTTGACCCAGACTGTGTAAATGCAAGTGAAGAACATTCTTCGGTATTGATTGCTGATCTGTGTTTTATTATAGTATAACGGTATTTGTATTATAGGGATCATACACAAATTGTACTTGGAGTTTGTTTTGGGATTTCGGAACGGCTTGCCATTGCAAACTTCGATGAAAATTTTGCTCAGGCTGGTAAACACCATTGGCCAACCATTGGTCTGTGGCGATTTTGTAGGTTTTCTATGGTGTTCCAAGCTGTAATGATTGGATCTACATTTCAATTTACTCTATGATGATTGTTGTCAGTATGCATTCATCACTTAATGCATTTTGACCTCTAAATGGGGTTAAGTATTTTCTGTTTATTAGATTGCTTCGGATGAAACTTGTGTTAGCTACATGTTAACAGGGGAAAAAATATTTATGCTTTACTAATGCGATTATAGTCAGTATAGTAGAAAAGAAATGATGATAAACAGATTAGCCTAATGGAAAGAATTTTGCAGGAAAAAAAATAATTTGGGCCAAACAAAACCATTCCATTCTGCTAATATCAAACATAAATGAGTCATCTGAATGCAACACCCCACCGACCTCTCTATGTGGTCTGCATTATGAAGAATTAATTACTCTATATTACGTTATTTTGGGTAAACATTACTCACACCACAGCACACATCACAAATGCTCTTGCATTTATCTATGTGGATATGAGGCAACAGCCACACACATTGATTGATTCATCTCCTAAAGGTCATTTTCCTCCATTTCCTTTTACGCAGAACTAAATATGGTAATTAACCATAACATTAGCGCTGTCTTTCCGATGGCATGCATTTCAAATGTTACATCTCATTATCCTGTGGATCTGAACAGACATTTGAGGTATTACTGTGCTGAGCAAATGAGCGGTAATAGCACTGGAGACCCTCTCATCTGCTAATGGACTATCTCATGTATCCTAATGCTGCTATTATCAGAGTGTTGTATGTGTACTGATGCTCATACTGTTGGCTGAATTAGTCTGATCTGTATGATGGCTTCCTTTGAAGTGTGATGATGTTCAAAGATGGCTTACTGCTATTGAAGCACTGACAGTTTTTCATGCGTGAACTTGATAAATTGAGTTAATGATTCGTTTCTTGGCATGTTCTCCTGTTTGCGGCAATTTATAGCAACATACTGTTTTCCGCTGTCACAGATGTTTGGTGACCAACAACATCTGTACTTTACACCAGCATGTGAAAATAGCAAGGAAAAAAGGAAAGCCAGTCCACCGAACACGCTGTGAACTCACAAGAGACAGCTCAGTCTTTGTTTTGCCCAAACTTCTCCCTGTGTTCCCCATCATCAAGGCAGCAGGCAGATGTGTGCTGCAGCTGGGAGATGGTCCAGGGAGGACCACCACGTTCAGTGTTTCCATGGGCCATCCATAATCACAGCTGTTGCCATCCATTCGGAGCAGAGAACACAGCAGCACTCTCACCTCCCAGTGCTTAAATGCACACAAGAGAACAACCTGCAGTTTCTCCATTAGCAGTCTGCTGTATACAGCTACACACACTTGCTTTGGCCTGGCAATAATCTAAGAACAGACAACTGTGCTATTGGATTAAAATTTTGCTTAAGATAAATTAAATTCTAAAGAATCCTTTAGCAGTTTATTTCTAGATTATTCCGAAATCTACAAATAAATATCATTCAAGGAAATAATAACTTGGGACCATATTATTGCAGTGCTTTTTAATAATTTTTCTAGGTAAATACGAACTATAAGGACATCTTTGACCGATGCTTTTTTCAGAACCTCACAACACCTTTTTAGGCTGCTAGCTGATTTTTGCTAAAAGCAAAGAAAGGATTTGCATTCTCTTTAATACATTGCTTAATTACCTATTTTGGAAGGACTGGTGGATGTAGAATGCATCTCTGCATGTTTTGAAATGTCCTTGTGTTTTTTTCTGCTCTGCAATTGACCCTCCCTTTTCTGCAATTGAACCTCTGAGGTATAAACTTCTATACATATTTAGGCCTACATTATATATATATATATATATATATATATATATATATACATATATATTATTGTACAAAAATTTACTACATAAACTTTGAATTCATTCATATGCATGTAAGTACCTCAGTTGCTCATTTTGATGGATCTCAAAATCATAGTCATGGTTGGAAAGAGTTCAAATATGCAAAAGATGCTGGAAAACCAAAGAATGTGTGGGACCTGAGGGATATTTCCAAAGAACAGCAGGCAAGACAAACAAGGGACTCAAAAAACAACCAAAAAACCTGCGGATTCCAGGTAACAACACAGTATTGAGAATCAAGAATATATGTAACCTTTTGAATGGGGTCATTGTTATTAATTAAACAATTATTTTGTCTTTTGGATTATATTTAAATGTCTTTTATGTGAAATATCTTACTCGGGTCTGTACTAAATAAAAAATTGACTGCATTTGCTACTGCAATCAGATACTGGAAAGTGTATGTACATTTTTGACCACAACTTATATTTTGCTTCAGCATAGTATAATAACTATAGCTTCCAAGTAAAAATGAAACAGTAAATTCTGATTATAAGTATTACTGGTAATTCTGGTTTATTTAAAATAAATAGTTTATGAATAAATAAAGAAGAAAATTTAAAAACAGGAATATGCCAGTGACAGAGAGACATCTGGCGATTTTACCCCCTCTTGGCTAACCTTTGCTTACACAAATTTCTTCCAGGGTGACTTCAAGCCTCAGGGCAGAAAAAAAAGCATTTATATTCCATTCACAAGCACAGAACAGCTTAACGGGCTGTTGTTTTGCCCAGAGGGGTGCATATGCCAAGACAAGACACTTCGAGCCCTTACAATATGTGTTGAGCATATATTGCTAAATTAATGGTGAAATTCGTGCACTGCATTGTACAGTCACTCTAAGCGGGGTGACCTCACAAAGCAAGACAAAGTTAATTACAGGAGCTCAGAGTTCAACCACCTCTACATTGATGTAGGGGCACCTTTTGTGTTTTTGTCCTTTCGTTGCTTTTCTGAAGTGCTTAAAGTCAAGCTCTTTAAAATCTTTTCATCAAACTTGTTGAATTATGTTTAACAAACTAAGCTTTTCAAATGAGAAACACTATATTTTCAACAGATAAAATACAATAAATGCATTACTAAAAAACAGGTTTTATTTGTCACTATTTAGAAAATTTAAAGTAAAAATCATCATGAATGTATGATCAGGAATAGGACTATATAGACACCTCAGGTGAGTGTCTGCATGTTTGATGTGCCCTAGTAATTCTTGACATGTCCAGTATCAGCAGTTTTAGTGATGATAGACCTACCAGGCAGCACTTTGCCCCCTACGGTTACAGCCGTTTATACTCTCTTTACAGCAGGATCAAATGCACTCAATCTCCACCACACTTGCCTTCGGGAATATATAACGCAGGACAGTATTTAGTGCGAGATCTCCTTTTAAAATTTAAGATGCTTCGCCTTCTTTCTACAGCCAAGCCAACACTGTATCACACAGTTAATAATGTGTGCTTCTCGTAAGTGAACAGTGTCAATCAGCTACCTGTCAAACCTTCAACAAAGTGTGTGGGAAGTTAATTAGGGTCAATTAATCTTATACACGAACAGATGGGCTCAGACTAAATACCACAATTATCCAGTTTCTCATTTAATCTGTCTTTGGATTCTGTTGACACAATGTCCATCATATCTTGCTCTGAGCTGCGGTAGGTCTGGAGCAAAGCCTGCAGTCGCTGGCTTTATTAATGAGGCTCACCGAGGTAGGCTTTGAGACCAAGCTCAGCTCTCTGGAGTCAGGAAGAACAAGCACTGTGTGAAAATGCAAAGAATGGTGTGCAGTGAGTAACCGATTATACTTAAAAATAGTTTGCCTAAAAATTCTGTCATCATCTATTCATCCTCTTTCTTCTTTGGGCAAAATAAAATATTGTGTATATAATGAAAATCAGTGGGTTCAGAAAAACACTGTATCGCGCTTTCATTGTATGCACAAAAACAAAACACTGAGACATTTTTTTTTTCCAAAAAATTAATTTTGTGTTCCACAGAAGAAAGGAAATTGTATAGGTTTGAAGACAAATTCAGAATGAGTAAATTATGACAGTATCATAATGGCGGAGTCAAGCAGTCCGTTCCAACAAAACGTTGTGCTTTTGTAAAATAATGAAAGTAAACAGGATACGTTTTCAGTCTCTAAAGCCCAAAACAAAGAAAGCACTGATTTATCAATACATTATATTATTAAAATGTTAATGCAGTCTTTTTCCTGACACATTAATATTCATTACTTCTACCGGTGCACTCTGGCAAGCTTTCTGTGTGCGCTTGAGCGCTTGTTAAGCTATGTTGGAAATTAAAGGCTCATTATTCTGATTTATGTGGTTTATTGATAGATGTGCGATTAATCGACTTATTGCTTAAAATGAAGGACTACTGGTTGACCAGAAACATCTTTAGTCGAGGGCAGCCCTATGAATTTGTTTATTAAAAACACAAAGCTTTTCACTTCGCAGAATGTTAATTGGTGGACTGGAGACGTGCAGATCAAATGTAAATTTGTGTGATGTTTTTATCAGCTATCTGATCTCTGACGGCACCCATTCACCTCAGAGGATCCATTGGTGAGCAAGTGATGTAATGGAAAATTTCTCTAAATCTTGTTCCAGGGAAAAAACAAACTCATCTACAACTTTGATGACCCGAGTGGGAGTACATTTTCATTTTTGGATGAACTATTCCTTTAACACTTTAGCTTTCAATGAACCTCAAACACATGTGCAATTGATTTAGAATATTTTCTAAATTTGCAGAGTTTTGTGTTGGGTGTGCATATTCAGGAAAGGGCCAATCGAATGTCACATTTTCTTGAATTAATAAGCTCAAGCTAAATCACTCCACACTCTGTTGGAGTATGTTTTGTTGCTTTAAAAGCATCTAGTGTGGGTGACAGCTCTGTTGAGAAAGGTGTCTGTGACTTATTGATCCTTATGTAGCCTCTCAAAGTCATTCAGAGTCACTCTGCTCCAGGCCTGACAAGCCAAGCGAAGGATCGTGAAATTCTCTGTTAATTGAACTCTGTGGTCGGAAACAGAAGAGTGAAAGTGTTGTGGGAAGGTGGTCAGGGCTTTTGTTTAGGAGACGACACTTATTGAAGAAAAGGGCATGGTGTCCTTGGCAGCGACAGTTGTTGGAGCTGGTGAAGATACTGGGTATTGAGCACTTATGTATTAATGTATTATGTTGTACGTTGATGAAAAACTGATGGTTTTGTATAGTTAAGACACATTATTGGACGGAAGTACTACAAGGAATTGGAATTTGAGCGGGAATCGAAATAAAAATGTAAGTTAAATGTAGATAATATTTAATAAAAAGGGAACTACTGTAGTCTCGACTTCCTTTGTGACTGTTCAACTGGTTATTCTGGATCATGTGTGTTATTGTTTAGGAAATATCTCAAAAATTACAATTCTGTCAGTAATTACTAGGGGTGTAACGGTACGTGTACCGTGCATTAAACGGTTCACAGGCAAGTTCCAAATGGAAGTGATCACCCCTATCCCCTTGGAGTGGGGAATTTGGAGTGAGCAGGGCATGTGCGTGTCATTGGAATACACTTGGCAAAGGGAGCGACCTAATTTCCTCATAATCTTCAACTGGGATGTTCCCGTGACAACGCTGCACGGTGTGCGTCAGCAGATGTTGCTGTTTTAATGTCAAATGTATTTTTGTTAGCATAACTGTTGCAAATAAACATACATTTTATATTTGAAAAGATTTTAAAATATGCTATATAATATATAAAAAAAATTATATAAATTTTTAAAAATTGAATTCGCTGACGGCCACGTTGTTGCTGCATTGTCATGGAAGATGTCAGCTGAAGATAATGAGTAAATTAAGCTCCCTTCACCAAGTGCATTCCAAACAAATTCATAATGGCACGCACATGCCCTGTTCACTCCAAAGTCCCCACTCCAAGGGGATAGGGATGATCACTTCCATTTGGAACTTGCCTGTGAACCGTTTGATACACGATACGCGTACCGTTACACCCCTAGTAATTACTCACCCTCATGTCGTTCCAAACCCGTAAAACGTCCGTTCATCTATGGAAATGTACAAATTAAGATATTTTTGATGAAATCCGAGAGCTCTCTGACCCTCCATAGACAGCAAGTATTCTTACACGATCAAGGCTCAGAAACGTAGCAAGGACATCAGTAAAATAATCCATGTGACATCAGGGGTTCAACCGTAATTTTACAAAGCTACGAGAATACTTTTTGTGTGCAAAAGTGAACAGCATACAGCATACGCTGTTTACATTCAGTGGATACTCTCCAAAATGGCACCAGGGTGAAGCGGAGGAGACCAATTGCTGAATAAAGTTGTTGATTTTTTTCTTTTCGCACACAAAAAGTATTCTCGTAGCTTCGTAAAATGATTAGTTGAACCCCTTATGTCACATAGATTATTTTACCGGTCTCCTTGCTATGTTTCTGGACCTTTATCATGTAAGGATCCTTGCTGTCTATGGGAGGGTCTGAGAGCTCTTGGATTTCATCAAAAATATCTGAATATGTGTTCGAAAGATAAATTGAGATCTTATGGGTTTGGAAAAACTTGAGGGTGAGTAATTCATTACCGAATTTTCATTTTTGAATGAACTATCTGTTTAACTTTAAAAAACAATAATATGAAAGCATTGTGTTATATGGCTTCTTATTTCCTCCTCCTCTTTCTTTCTGTGTCATGAGTCTCCCTTTACCCAAGGACATCTTTTCTGTCTTGAATTTGTTTATTATGACATTTTCTATCTAATTTAAGACTCAACTGGTGGTGTTGATTATATTCTCTAATTCAATCTTACTTTTCTATGCTGTTTTTTTATTATTTCACTTGGCATAACATTATGGAAGGCATCTTAAATATTGCTACAAGGTCACATTTTAAATGCAAATGAGCTTTGTGAATATACACTTCTATTTAACAAGTAGGGGAAAACAGAATAGTAATTCTATTGTAAACTTCTGGTAATTGAAGGTTTCCCGCAGGCATTTTGCCAGTACTGGTTTGCTCTAGGTATCATCTCATTCATTTTTAGGCAAACGTTTTTATGCCAAAAATTATTTTTGTAAAGGTTTTAAAAGTTCATATGCATTCTTGACTTACTGTGCCATTAGTACTTCTGGAGAATAATGGATAACTTTTTACCAAAAAGGAACATTCAAGCATGTACAATAACAAGAGGAAATCTAATTAGTATTATGTGTTAGGTTATTAATGAGCACTTTTATTATCTAATGAATACTCACAACCCTGAACACACAACCAATGATTTACTTCACCTAAATCTCAGCTCTTTTTCAGGGCAGTTCAGCAAAGGAAAGGCTATTTTCTCTAATGAATGAGAATGATTTTAATGGCAGTTGGTTGAGGTATTGATCAGAAGCGGTGGTGATTACTGGAACATTGGGCATTATTTAATTTAATAAACCACTGATGCATTGCTCTAGTGAATAATTAATCCCCCTGCTTGGCCATGACTCACTGTGTATTCAGTCTTCTTCTGCCAAGGTACTTCTATGCTTCTGACGCTCTACACATCTCTTTTTCATCATTTCCATCAGTGTCATTTAATCAGAAGTTTGCTATCGCACAGTGTAGACAGAAACTATATTACATTTAATCACTATATAGAGATCATAATTCAAATGTATTATTTAATATAATATATTTTGTCAACAATATTAATGACAATCATCCATCTGTTCTGTGTTTAATTAAATATGATTTAAAAATGCTGCATTTTATGCCATCAGCAATTTCCACAATTATGCCATAATTAACCCATTTGAAAATATTCTAAAGTGTCTTATAATTATTTCTGGTATTGTGTTGTCTTTGAGAAAAACCTATAGAGTATGCCATACTGTTATATACCTGACATTTAGCAACTACGTCAGTGCAAACTTCTTTTAGACTATATGCAAGAAAATACATTGACATTCACATTACTGTAGTGTAAATATATGCTCTAAGCAGTATATTTTTATCAAAGTGCCTTGCATAAAATGTGCCTCTGCATTCTGAAGCAGTGCAAAGGGCAACAGAGTTCAGCTTGCATGAAAATAGATAATAAATGGTTTTAATCAAATTCTTCAGCCAGTTAAGAAGAGAGATTTATTTGAAAAGAAATGGCCTTTTGTGACAGTTTTCCATTTAACATGTTAATGACAGTAAAACAGAAAATTATCTTTCTCTTCTGAAACACAAACAGCTGAACCCCATGACAACAGTGGCAGATATAATACATCTGAATTTAATTTATACTACCCATATTCATGCTATATACTGTCAGTCAAATTTAATTCTAGATGTATTTATTCATATTTAAGGATAATGAACAAACACACCAAGCTGTGTAAAATCTGCCCATTAAACAGCTCTCATCTTAATGATTCTGCTCTTGTGGGATGGAAGTGTCAGATTCTCCACTTGGCTAGTAAAGACCCAAACCTGCTTACATCTGCACATTGTGCTCTAGACTGCGAGACATTAGCCGCTGCCTCTGATATGAGAGCAGTTAGAGGATATTTAGGGTCCTTTGGCAGGCACTTACATGTTTATGAGCTGTCCTGGGCTCTCAGCATTTTTTATGCCACCATGCAATAATGTCACAACTTATTAATAAAGAATACAGCTTTACTGATGCACAGACGCACCAGCTCAACGGTTTTTAGGTATCAGAATTCAGGTCTAATTAAAAATAAATTCTGTCTGTTTTTGTATACCAAATGTCACACATTACATTACTCTGAAATCATTAGTTTCATTTAAAAACATAATTAGCATGAAGTCAATGTTTTGTGCATAATATAAAATCATTATCCCTATTGTTTTGCTGTTTTAAACATAATTATGAGCAGATTGATTATCAAGACAATTTGGATAGTCTCAGGCTTTTCTCTGAACTAGTCTTCCAGTTTAAACTGCTCAGGAGTAATGAGATATTTAGTCGTGTATCGAAAACGCCCCCTGTGAGGATCAGTTATGTTAATGAAGGGATGTTGTGTAAGATCAAGACAAAAGGCCGCCGACAAGGTGGAAATAAATCCGGCTCTTGCTGGGTATTATGACAAATCTCCTGGTGAATGGGAGCCAACTGTGCAATACATCAGAGAAGAAGATTAGTGGAATGTTTCAAATCGGAATTCAATTGAAGAAACCAAAACTCTGAATCTATCTCTCTTTTTCTTTTTGCTGTTCTTGAAACAGATGAGATGCCAAACAGTTGCAATGAAAACATCAAAGAAGCACTTAGATCTCTCATTGTCCTTGTGGGAAGGAAGGTGACCATCAGTGGCTTTTCATCAACAGTGAGGAATTCACATTTCAAATGTGCCTTTGTGTGTTTTATGTTCCCGCATACAGTGCATGGTATAGGCAGATTTTTATGTAATCCTGCCTACGTTTACTGTCCTCAGATTCTCTATGTAGGCAGACAGCAGCTGAGTGTCTGTAACAGCACTAAAGCAATAACAAGCTGGCTCTCATCACGTCTTGTAAATGTGACTGATGTCATTTATAAGCACTCACATGGTCTGGTGATCGACATGTTGCCTTTTTAAAATGATATCGAAAAATCCAGTGACATTTGGCCAAATGTAGAATTTCATTTGTTAGATTAAAAAAGTGTGTTCCTCTATTAACGGCTGGTCACAGTACACTTTTCATTCTATTGACTTCCATTCATATGCATATGAATGCAGAAGACAGGAAATGCAAGGTAATGCAAATTTCCGAAGACGTGTCGAAATTGATATGTCACAGGGTGAGCTCTTAGCTGAATTTCAAGAATGCAAACTTTAAATCTGCAGGATTTCAGTGTTGTAGTGTTGCATTTAAGTGGACTAGATTGCATATTTTTACATTTTGGATATTGAATAAAAACACGTTGCTGAGTATTATGACCGCTGCATTGTCTGTATAATTTTTTCATGCTCGAAGTCTAGTGTGATTATGACATTAGCACCTAAAGCTACATGGTGAAAATGGTCAAAAGAATGATAAAGAAAATATGAAATGAATTTGCATTTCAGTGCTATTTGCTATTGCTTGAGAAACTTTGTATTTGCGCACAAAATTATTGCATTCCTCCAAGGAACTTAACTTGTAAAAATGTTGCGTTCCCCTGAGAAACTTTGGGTTCACTTGCAAAAGTTTAGCATTCCGCCGAGAAACTTTACATTTGCTGACAAAGAATGCAAAAAAAAAACACAAATTTTTTTGGTGGAACATTATTGAACACTCTTATGTTTAGTTCTGTTGTTTTAAGATAACATCTCTTTTATTTTATTTTAAGTTTTTGAATGCCGAATAGACTATATTAGCATGTAAATGTGGGCAATCATCTGGGCATGTGTTCAAATGTATTTATGTGTTTGTGGAAGTTGATGTTTTTTTTCCACTGGGAAGACATGTCTGCAAGTTCTGAAAGTTACAACATGTTTTAATAATACACTCAACTCTTTTATCTCAACAGATCAAGGAAGATTTGATTCCACATGATATGAGCCCTTTAGGAAACAAAATCTGCCAGCATCATATCCGCTGCTCTTGTCATGTAGCATGACAGGTCGTATTAGAGCTTTATTGACCATCTGTCAGCGCCGGCCTCAGATGTCACAGGCTGTGTTGGCGTTTGACTGACAGCTCCTCTGTTGTGGTGTTTGTGTGACAGCGGTCTGCCCTGAGACCCATCTGTGATCTGAGAATTAAAAAAGATCATGAACCTTCATCGATGTGCAGGGCTCAAACTACTCCACAAAATAAATGATGAAGGCCAACACTGTTTTACGTAACAGTGCTGCAATACAGAAACTGGTCATCTGTCATTGTGAGTCAAACACTCAGTCAGTACTGAGAAATAAATGACTTGAGATTCTGGTACTGTAATATTTTAATGTGAATAATGTGGGCGTTGTGTATGGAGGTAGATAGAGGTGGGCATATGGATTTTAGAGACAAGGTCGGTTAGTACACTGCGCTGATCTTTCTTTTCAATGTATGAGCACTTAAACTGACAATTTTTTCCCTTTCAGTGAACAGTTTATATCTTCGATTACATCGAGTCAGTTAAACTCAGAACAGCTGAAAAATGTTTCGTGAACTCAGTCATGGATTCATTGAAAAGTTTGGTCTCAAACGATTAGGCATTGGCAAATTAAACATACAAGCACTATACACCTGTGTTTTCAATGGTAAAATTTAAGCATTTTATGTCCCTTTATAGACTAAGGCATAAACAATTTAAAGCCTTTTTATGCATACCAGATTCACTCTTGATATAAGATTGTATTATTATTTTTCATCATAGGTGATATTCTTCAAAATTACCGGGTAGTGTTGAGAAAGAATAAGCTGAACCAGCAGGAAGTTACAGTAAAAAAGTAATTTACTTTACTCTGGTAAAATTGTTCACTGGTAGTTATTTAGATAGTTGTGTGCCTCAGGTTTACATTTTAGAGCATCAAGATGTTGTCTTTAAATATACATTCAATTATGAAATCAGTCAGAATTGAATCACAGAATGCTATTTAAAGTGTGTCTAGTCTAATTCTGAATAAGAGCTGGACCAATGAATGCTTATACTGTTTCTTTACAAGAACAGCTGTTGCATGCAACTTCGCTGTGTAGAGAAAAAGTGCATCTATTTATTTGATTCATTTTAAACCCTTACAATGTTAAACACAACCTATGCCCTTGGCATTATGATGTCTTGAATCAATCAGTGCATTTCAGTAAAGATAAATCAAAAACTGTTTAATGCTAAAACTAGACACTTTCTAATTAAAAATGCCCTTGAGAGCCCCAGAATTAACTTACTGTTTGTAAACATATGTGCACAGTCATAATGTGGAAGTATATGATAACATTGCTAATTGTTTGAGGGCATTTGTTTGCTTTAGCATCACTAACAGCCTCACAGCTACAGCAATTAAAGATTACACATTGCATGTCAGTAACAGCTTTCTCCCACTCGGCACTCATTTGAATAATATACTTGCACAACAAGACAATTAGAAATTACACATTTGAAACAGTCTTTATTACACAAAATGTTACCTAATAATGTAATATAAGTTATATAAAATTAGGAAATCAATATATATATATATAGCATAATATTGAAATACAGAAACTGTTTTCTCAGGCAAAGATGAGAACAATTCTTCAATAAATATCCTCATATAAACTTCACAAACAATTTAAAAGATGTGGAATGACCTCTTACAGAACTACCAAAAACAAATCGATTAAAGTATGAAACATAAAATAGACCTTGGACTTTATACTTTATAAAAAAAACATCTAATATACTGTACACACATAGAATAAGCCAGAGAGAGCGTGTGTGATTTTATACAGAGGTTATAAAGGGAATAGATTAGATCGAGAATCTGCTACTGGATTTTGAATCCCAGCTCTGTCATTGTTGACAGGAGCAATGAATATTTACATTTACATTTATGCATTTAGCGGACGCTTTTATCCAAAGCGACTTACAGTGCATTCAGGTTATATTTTTTTTGTCAGTATGTGTGTTCCCTGGGAATTGAACCCACAACCTTTAGCACTGCTAACGCAATGCTCTACCACTGAGTCACAGGAACATATTAATTATATTTCCTCTGCCAATGATCTAGTGAGGTTTGAAGACTCCTTTAGAAAGGCCATTGCCTCAGGAGGCATTGGACAATGAGGTCTACTGACCTAAAGAGTGCATGTTCAATAGCAATTTAGTTAGTGATGATATAAAAATCTAATTTGATGTGTGCGATGCTGAACTAAACTAAAAGTGGCTGATAAGTTGCCATGAACTCATTATGGCATTCTTGGAGAGATGATGTGGTTTACAAATGCTAATGCTGGTAATTAAAGGCAGAATGCAGTCATTCCCTTTCACAATTCTGCATCTGGATGCACTTAAAAATCCACTCAGCAGACTTAGAAAATATCAAGATGCTTAATGAAGTGGGTTCTCATCAGAGTTTTCAACGGGCAAATCTGTTGTAGTATTTATAGTGTGTACTGCAGCATATAGAACAAGTTGAGTGTTTCTTAAACTTCAGTTTTCTTCAAAATATGCTTAAAACACTTTATATAATTTATTTAAAGCTGCAGTCCGTAAGTTTTTAAACTGCATAACCAGCCAGTGTTAAAAAATATCACCTTACTTTAGCCCGATTCACAACGGTTTAGTTTATAATAATGTTTTCTAATTTGAGTGGTAAGGCTAGGCTAGTAGACTATCTCTTGTGAGGATCCTGCAGGTGGCGGCTCATTTATAGCCTTTTCTCACAGCAGCTAGAATAATTCAATTATATTCCAATTTTAAATGTGCTTCTGATTACAGATAGCCTGGAATTACACAAGATTTGTATTTAAAAGAAAACCAGTTCGAAGGGAGCATAGTTTGCTTCTTGGGTTAAAATCATTTCTTAATATGAAATTTGAATGGTATGACAATTAGATATTAGACTGTGCAGAAATAAAATACACGCTAATACACACTATACTCATAGTCATGCAATGCTGATGTTGTTAACATTAATAATTTGAGAATAAAGTATAACAATAATAATAATTTGCACGGTTTGATGTGACATGAGCTAACCGATCGTTAAATTTAATCACCATTAGTAGCGCGATTTATTGTAATGCTTTTTTAGTTAGTTTGGCAGAACAAACATGGCAGACTTGTTACTTACTTGTTCAGATGGCAATATATGGTGAAAATTATTATTTGGGTAATATATAGACATAGGTCAGAATCTGTGATTGCGAAGTACAGTAAATATCCACACCGGTGCAGTGACTGACAACAGCACATTCACCTCAAACAGAGATGGCGACAAAGAGGCAAAAGTTACGGACTGCAGCTTAAATTTTTTTCTATATTAACAATGTTCAACAGTGGATAAAGTTCATAGAATTCAGTATACATATCTCAAAACGATGATGGAAATGACATAATAATACTTTGGGCACGATATAACTATTTAATTATGTGTTTATTTTACTCTTTGTTTAATTCTAACTATTAAAAAGTAACAATATTTTTTTTATAATGTATTATAATATTTTAAGATTGAAAGTCTGGAGCATGAGGGGTTGTGATGACATAGAAAACCCATGTTGAGTTCCCCCAAAAAACATTTCAGTGAACATTTTATAAAATAAACATTTTTAGTTGAAGAAAGTTTAGAACGTTTATTTTTAAGAGCGTACAAGACATCTATACGCACAACTTACAGATATTCATCTCTGGATTGAATAAGTTAACGTCTGTAAAATGTGTGATTTATTACATTTTTTTATTCCAATGTTAAACTATAGAAATCGCTGACTTTGTGATTAAAGTATAGATTTTGTTTTGTTTATTTATTTATTGTTGTAAGTTTATGTAACAAATGCAGACAGAAATAAGAACGAATAATAATGTTTGGTATGCAATGAGTTGGCACCGTTTAGCTTTACTAAACTGTTATTGAAGCATCTGTCGGTACCATTTTAGTGACATGCAGTTAATGTAGTTAACAAAGCTTAATAGTGCAGCAGAAACACCCACTGCTCTGGTACACAACGCTTTATTCTCAAAGCACAATCACTACAGTCAAATAGCTGTCAGCAGCATGATTTATGCCTCTCATCAGGTCGAGATAAGAGTCATTTCACATCATTCTCACCACACTGACATTGTTCAGGTCTATAAAGTCTCAGTTTTCCCTCCAGCCTTTACTTGTGTGGTTTCATTCCCAAAATGGCTGCAGGTACTTTATCCATTACAGTCGCCCACAACACACACCTGACTCAGCAAATGTCTCCTGACGAATCCAGCTAGCGGCATTTTACGCTTACCACATCCAGATTGGCTAATAGCGGCCTGAGAGGATATCAGCCTCTCAATGAAAGGCTAAATTGTTGCTCTCTTGGGGTTAAAAATAACTTTAAACTTGTATTTCTACCTTGTATTTACAGCATCCTCACTTACCGTCCAGGGGAAAAACATGAGTTCTACAGCGAGTGGTAAAATCAACATTATTCTCAGGGTCAGACCAAAACATGATTTATAGTGTTAAAGACTATGTTAACAACAGTGGATGTTAATGGGACACTGTGCCAGAGTCACATGCCCTGTCAGTAATCTTGCCCTGCTTTTTCTTCCCCAAGTGGAAATGAAGCCCAAGAATGAATGGTAATTTTTAAATGGTGTTTGTGAATATGGTTGTTGGTGGGCCTTGAAGCTAAAAACAAATAATGAAGTATGAAGAGGATCTTAATCAGTCCTTTTCTGGGCAAAACTGCGGCTAATGAGCAATGATTCTGATTAATGTACTGTATAATGATTATTTTGTTAATTGTAAACTGTAATTGCCTTGCATTTTCCATCACAAATCTATTTCACCCAATGAAATCTGAGTAAAGAGTCATGCAGGATTCAGAGAAATACCACTTTTTGGCTAATTTGTTGGCTGGTGTTGAATTCTGAATCATTGTTGAATATTTTTGTGAGAAAAAATATTTTTTTTATTTTTTATTCACTCTCTGCACTCTCAGCTAGTCGAGGTAATTAGATAAGAAATCATTCGCACAAGGCTTGTGAGATCCCGAGGGGAAAGTTAAATCATATTAATCATATTGCAGTTCCTGATTAAGAGGCTGGTGAACTGTGGGTTGTGGGAAGCAAGATCATTTTATAATATAACCTCCAGGTCATACAAAACAACAATGAATTCTGCTGCTGCTGTTTTGGATAATGACAAGTTTTATTTGTGTTTTTCAATTAGGACTTAATAGTTTAATAATCTCAAAAACACATGGATGCAGTGCATCCTTTTGCAAGCACACGTGAAAGTGACTGTCATTCATGACTTCATAGTCACGTCTGACTGTAGATAATACAGAGTGACACCTTGCTGATCTTTCTCAGAGGAGAATGAAGTGTAAGAACACTAATGAAACACTAACATCCTGTATGATGTTATGGTTGGCTTTTGCGCCGATCTCTTCCTTAGCATGCATTTAAAACTGATCCAATACATTTATTTTCAGTTTTGCATATAAATAAAGCCATTTGTCACATTGCAGACACTGAGAGCCCTTCACGTTCAAAGGGGAGCCCTCTCTCTGAGGTGTTTAGATTTCCCATCTGGCTCTTCTGGGTGATGGCTGTGTACTGCAGGAACAGCTGGCGGCCCACCTGTCCCCCCGCCCCAACTCAACTTCTGTGTGAGATGAGAATAGAGAAATGAACAGTGCTTTGACTTATAAAATGTTGTCATATTTCAAAATGTTTTCAAAACAATTGGAAGCCTTTCACAAATGTATGTGAGCAGGTGGCTAAAAAAGATGGATGCTAGATTGAACGACAGTTGTGGTTTGTTGAGTCAGAATATAAACAAAACAATTACATGAATTTAAATGATGCCCACATTTACAAGAAGCGTTCAAATTCTTCCAGGGTGTTAGAAAAGAACAAAAACAAAACTCTGCATTACAACCATTTTTTGGCAGGTCTAGTGATCAGTCCTCTTTGGTTGAAACTATCTATTTTATTATATTTTCATATGAAGCATGAACTTTATTCAAGCTATGAAAACAAACTTGGCAATTATATGGGCCATAAACGCCTGGTGTATCAAATATATTATTTTTAGTATTTTGTATAAAGGTTTAATAAACTATTCCATAAGAAAAATACTATAGGCTACTATTTTTTCAGGCTTTACAGGGTCAAATGCTCACTTAAGTGAAAATGTTCAGTAAGCTTTCTGCTGGTTACACCGTTACCCCATTAGGCGGCGACTGTCGTTTGTTTATTATTTATTCATTGCACCGATCATTCAACTGATTCGTTCAAAAACACTGAATCATTCAGAGACCAAACAAACACCATTCAAGCCCGCCGACCGTTCTGAAGTCATGCCTGCCAGCCGCTCCGACGTCAAGCCAGCTGGCTGCGGCTCACTTCAGTGACTGTGCATCCAGTTCTCCTGTTTCCGACCAGGAGTGCCGCCTTGTCTTGTCTTGTCTTGTTGTGCCCACAGGAACAGTTTTAATTCATCGTTACTTGTCTTGTCATGTCCATGGAGACTCGTCTTAGCCACGGAGGCTATTCCCTGGCCATTCCCAGGTTGCTAAGGGACCTTGTGAGGAACCCTTACGTCACATCATGCCCAGAATGGACCACAGCTTCCGAGCTTAGCTCAAGGAGTGCTTCCTGTTCCGGTGGGCTATCCTGTTCTTGTGTTTAGACCCAGAGGGCTCCTGATACCCCGTAAGCTGGATTTTTTTGGGGGGGTAGTAGAGCTCCGGCTGCAGTGGCCGGGCCGAGGGACGAGAGTACTGTGACGGCGCAGGACACGCCTTCCTGGAGGGGGGAGTTATGTGGTGGGCCAGACGCGTGGAGTGGAAGAGGGCCTGGAGGAATAGGCAGACAGGGGTGCCAGGGCAGGGCAGGCAGAGCAGGAGGCCAGGGCAGGGCCGGCAGGACAGGATGCCACCAGGGTGGAGCAGATAACCACCACTTGAGAGGAGCGGGTTCTTGAGTGGATTCTGTGGGCTCCCAGAGCGGAGTGGGCATTGGAGCGGACTCTGTGGGCTCCTGGATGGGAGGGGACAGACAATAGACAGGAGGGCACATGGCACCAACAACAAACAAGCCATGTGCTCAACATACAGAGACATCTGGTGGCCAGCCAGGGCACACCAGCAGGACCGTGACACTGTCCTCGTCTAGTGTGATTATAAGTTAATTATGTCCCTGCTGTGTTTGATTATGTTTGTGATTATCTTGTGTATTTAAGTAGCTATCTGTTTAGTTATTGTAGTCTGGTGTACTCGTTACTCCCGGTGTTCCTGTGTGTCTGCCTTGCCTTGTCTTGCCCTGCCTTGATTGAATTAAAGACTGTTATTTTGAGTTTACTCCTCGTCTTCGTGTTCCTTGTTCCTCCCCACTGTGTGCACAGTGAGAGCAATATTATGTCTAAAATGTGCGTTACTCAATATTTACTTCTATTGTAACACTTTAGAATACTGTTCCATCATTAATGAATAACTACACAAGAACACACGAGTAACGTAATATCAGCACTCTAGTAACTACTGGTATCTATCAAGTAACTCTGATTAATGAATTAGTAAGTAATGGTGCTTAGTCGAATGTGGTAGTTCACTATTAGCTAATCAGTAATATATTTTTTTCATACCTCCTCAAGAAATAGGCCTACTACAAGATCAGGTTCATAATTAATATGAATAATTTATGATGTATAATTAATTCTAAAGTAAAGGTCATGGTAACCCACTAGTAACCCACTAGTAATGACTCAAGTATTACCAAATTCTTAAGAAGGGATAGCTAATATTTAGATCAGTTTTCTAAAGTGAATAACATGATTAATTCTCTAGTATTTAATGGCTAATAGTAGTCACTAGAATGAAATCATTGTAAGCTTTTGAGGGGGTTGTAAAGTATTTGATAGTAATTTTTCAGGTGTTACTACATACTTCTAAAGTAATTACAAATTTTTTGGATCAGTATTCTAAAGTGAAGATTGTGATAACTCTCTAGTAGTTGCTGAAATCATTGTAAACTTTGAAGGTTTTTGTACAATTCTGGTTAGTAATTAATTTTGCTAGATTTGGTAACACTTAAATCATTACGAGTGGGTTACCGTGATCTTCACTTTAGTGACTGTTCAAAATAATTAGTAATTTCTTCAGAAGGATGTAGTAACACTTAAGTCATTACTATCCAAAACCTTATATATATCTCAAAAGCTTACAATGACGCCAGCCAATATTAGGGAGTTGACATGGTTTCACTTTAGAATACTGATCCAAGTAATCAGTCCTTTAGAAGGACTTGGAAATACTTGAGTAATTACTAGTGAGTTACCATGACCACCACTTTAGAATTAATTATACATTATGCATAACTCACATTAATTATGAACCTCTATACAGTAGTTCTTAGTAGTTCTCCAGGATATATGAAAAAAAATAGTTATTGGTCAGCTAATAGTGAACTAACAGTTTCAACTGAGCGCTGTTACTTACTAAATCGAAAATAAGAGTTTGTTGTTAGCTAATAGTAGTTACTAGAATGTTAACAGTGCATTAGTCAATTGTTCCCCCATGTAGTTATTCATTAATGATGGAATAGTATTCTAAAATGTTACTACTTCTTATTTGAACTGTTAAAAGTAATGTTTCCGCTGCATGGATTCTTGTTTGTTGAACTGTAGTTGGTATTAATATCAGCATGGTGATTACATGCTTACCTTGAGCGTTTGGCTTTGATATGTATTTGGACAGTGGCGTTATGTTGAGTGCATATTTTAAGAGGGAAAATGTATGTTGAAATCACTTACCTTTAAATAGTAAACTTGAACGAACTATTATCTAGGCATGGATGCTTATACTATTCTCTGTGTTCAAGAATTAAAGACTGAAGATTACTAAAACAGTGCTTTAATAGCTAGCCACGTCTGCAGTTGTGCCCAATAGCCTACTGCTTTTGTATTTTTTTGAGATTATGTTTTTTACTCTATTCAGTTTTTTGTATTATTTATTTTTTAATAGAAATCAGTTTGAGAAACTTTTTTTTCTGTCTTTCACATCTATCAATGCTCCCTTACTGACTTGAAGGGGTAGTAAACCCAAAAATGCAGTCATTATTTCCTCGTCCTCCTGTATACTCCCATGCTGTTTTTTTTCTTTGGAAAACAAACACATAGTCTATATTTTTTTTTTTTTTTTTTTACGCAGCTCTTGCCACACAATAAGCTTCAAAAAGCATTTATATATATATATATATAAACACACTCACCGGCCACTTTATTAGGTACACCTCACCTTGCTAGTACCGGGTTGGACCCCCTTTTGCCTTCAGAAATGCCTTAATTCTTCGTGGCGTAGATTCAACAAGGTGTTGGAAACATTCCTCAGAGATTTTGGTCCATATTGATATGATAGTATCACGCAGTTGCTGTAGATTTGTCGGCTGCACATTCATGATGCAAATCTCCCGTTCCAACACATCCCAAAGGTGCTCTATTGGATTGAGATCTGGTGACTGTGGAGGCCATTTGAGTAAAGTGAACTCATTGTCATGTTCACGAAACCAGTCTGAGATTATTTGAGCTTTGTGACATGGTGCATTATCCTGCTGGAAGCCATCAGAAGATGGTCACACTGTAGTCATAAAGGGATGGACATGGTCAGCAACAATACTCAGGTAGGCTGTAGTGTTTAAACGATGCTTAATTGGTTCTAAGGTGCTCAAAGTATGCCAATAAAATATCCCCCACACCATTACACCACCACCACCAGCCTGATCCATTGAGACAAGGCAGGATGGATCCACGCTTTCATGTTCTTTACGCCAAATTCTGACCAAAACATCTGAATGTCGCAGCAGAAATCGAGACTCATCAGACCAGGCAACGTTTTTACAATCTTCTATTGTCCAGTTTTGGTGAGCCAGTGTGAATTGTAGTCTCCGTTTCCTGTTCTTAGCTGACAGGAGCGGCACCCGGTGTGGTATTCTGCTGCTGTAGCCCATCTGCTTCAGGGTTCAACATGTTGTGTGTTCAGAGATGGTATTCTGCACACCTTGGTTGTAACGAGTGGTTATTTGAGTTACTGTTGCCTTTCTATCATCTCTAACCAGTCTGCTCATTCTCCTCTGACCTCTGACATCAACAAGGCATTTTCGTTCACACAACTGCCGCTCACTGGATATTTTCTCTTTTTATGACCATTCTCTGTAAACCCCATCCCAGTAGATCAGCAATTTTTTAAATACTCAGACCAGTCCATCTGGTACCAACAACCATTCCACATTCAAAGTCACTTAAATCCCCTTTCTTTCCCATTCTGATGCTCGGTTTGAACTTCAGCAAATCATCTTCACCACATCTAGACGCCTAAATGCATTGAGTTGCTGCCATGTGATTGGCTGATTAGCAATATGTGTTACCAAGCAATTGAAAAGGTGTACCTGCTAAAGTGGCCGGTGAGTGTATATATATGTAATCTAGAAAATTCAGACAGGTTTGGAACGATGAGGATGAGTAAAATTACAGTATTTTCAACACTGTCGAAAACTCTGGAATACATAATTTAATGAACTGTTTCATTTCATCCAGAAATTAAATATGGCTGCAATGTTGCTCAAGGTGTGTGATAGTTGATCTGAGACGTTTTGTAGATAAAAAATGTGGAAGTTTAGTTTAATCTAAACTTTATGGTAGATTTGTCATTTAATGGCAGCATTAGTTAGCACAAATTAGCCAGGGTCATTCTTTTCTACAGATATAATCACATTAGAAAAGCAATAAGACTGTGACGATTGTGGATGCCAGGTTGCCATGGAGTCTTTCTTTTGTTGGGGCAGACAAAGATTAGATATTTTCTTTAATGAGAGGACAGCAGGAGGGAGGGAGACAACTCAAAGACATCTCTTTTGTTAGTTTATTTCCAACTAATCACTTATTTCTGGAATGATATTAAATAGCACACAAAACTCTTTAAATAATGATTATGATTATAGATGACAGAAAATAATGACTCAGACATGAGACATGGACTTGTATAGACAGTAAATT
The DNA here is from genome assembly GCA_027422405.1 of Ptychobarbus kaznakovi. Taxonomy (NCBI): domain Eukaryota; kingdom Metazoa; phylum Chordata; class Actinopteri; order Cypriniformes; family Cyprinidae; genus Ptychobarbus; species Ptychobarbus kaznakovi. The sequence goes on along the minus strand of CM049804.1, from coordinate 17,510,839 downwards.
AGTATTAGTATAATGTCATCTGAATGAATTTTTCTTTCTGTTGTTTTATCACCATAACATTGATGATTCAGTGTTTTATGTCACTTTAAGTTGCAGAGGTCAGCAAAACTAATGTTGGTTGTTTTTGTTCAGGAGGGCAAAGCATGGTAAAATACACATTTTATTACAAAAACAGGACTGCAATACTTACTGTAAGTATCTAATATTCGGTGGTTAAAGGTGCTTTTGTTTTCCTAAAAAAATACATATAAAGAAATAAACACCATGTTTAGAAGTAGCATTAATATAATACACACTTATATAAGATGAAGACAGTCATATTAGTCTAGAAAAAAAGCAGTTTTATTCATGTCGTTGCATATACTGTAGGGAAATGACTTGAATGAGGGAAACATCACTGTTAAAGGGGTCATCGGATGCCCATTTTCCACAAGTTGATATTATTCTTTAGGGTCTTAATGAAATGTCTATAACATAGTTTGGTCAAAAATTCTCAATGGTAGTGTAAAAAAAAATACTTTTTTTTTTACCTTGTTAAAGTCAGCTCTGTTTTTAGCAAGCCATTCTGATCCATGCTGCTTTAAATGCCCCTCTCTTCCGTGGGGTGACGAGCAGTACTGTTTACTTTAGCTGCGAAACTGGCTAACTAGCTCATTATTAGGAAAGGCGATTGGCAAAGATTCATAAAAAACCCTTATACTCACTTCTTCTCTAGATGAAGCTGGACCACGAATCATTTGCGCGAACATAGACAAAACGAAAAGTAACGTTAATCAAAACAAAGGTCAAGTTAATCTCTGCATCTTCAGTGGCTCAGATGTCAGGAGTTAATGACGACTACTATGTTCATTATTATATCCAACAACAAAACACCGCAATCGCTTAATCTGAGACATCTTGTCTTCCCCTGCACCGCAGTAGACACAATGGCGGACTGATGACAGCTCACTCAGGGCGGGTCTAAGGTGAGACGGCCTTGTCAATCAACTATCGTGGGAGAGGTCTGTGCAGAATTACGTCATTCTGACAGAACTCTCAGAACAGCCTGATTTGAGAAAGGGGTTTTTAAAATAGGGATTTAAAAAAAACACTGGGTGGATTTTTATCATTATGAGATGGATGTGTACACACACTTCCAAAACACATTTATGTTCAAGCAACTTGGAAAGTGAAATATGCATCCCTTTAAATAACATGACTACCAAAATCCTGATAACACACAAATTCAAGTGAACTTTCCACCAGAGGCATCTCTGAAAACCCTGAGAACGCCACAATCTACAGCCCGACCATTCATAATATTTTGTGTCAGCATGTAACAAATGTGTCTCCGCTCTGAAATAGCACATGCATTTCAGCATTGTTTGAGCATTACTTCTTTCTCACCCTGACACCGGCCGTCTCGTGTGATACTATCTGTCAGTAACTGCTATTACAGAAATGATGGGTGTCACTGGAGTTGCCATAAATCAAACTGATTAGTCCTTGCCTGAATTTTGCCAGTGAGAGTTTGATTTCTCTCCTCTTTTTTTAACCTAGAGCCACAAGTGAAGAATGACTGGATTACGTTAGTCAACAAACTCATTCTCTCCTAATGGATTCAGTTTGTTTAGTGTATAGTGTGAATATGTGTCCATTAGTGCAACAAACAAACAGTGCCAGATGGACTTCGATCTAGTGCACAAGAGCCTGCAGGTGACTTGTGATTAAAGTAATTACAGGCAAAAGATCTGTTGCTTTTTCTATCATCAACATATGGAAATATGATTGCAATACTGCATAAAATGCAACAACAACAACAACAATGATAATACTAATAATAACTTAAATAATTGAGAAATGGTTTAATGGTTAAATGTTTAAATAAGTGATTTACTATAATATAATATAGTATTTATTAATATTTTGAATTTGCTTTTATCTTCATATTTTAAGCTTTCATTTTAGTTTTAGTAATTTTGTGCTTTTGTCATTTTCAGTAGTTTTTTATATTTCAGCTTTATTTATTAAGTAGCTTTCATTTTTATTTCACTTTTTACTATCGTAAGTTATTTATTTCACAGCTTAAACTTATTTATAATTTTTTCTTGTTAATTAAGGTTATTTTCTAAGTTTAAGTTTTTCCTTTAATATTAAAATGCTAGAGATGTTTTATTCAGAATCAACACTGTGACTCATTTAAGCAGGAGAGGACACTTTTTAAAGATGTGTGGGATGTTTCAGATCATGGTGCCCAAAATAAATGTATTTAACTTTAGGTTCCCTAATGGTGCAAATATAAAGATAGCAGGTTTGATTACAGATTTTGTGTATCTTTTCTTTAGAATAAGTTCTTTACATGTAAGTTTCTAAATAAACAAAACAGATTCTAAGACCTGAAAAACTCCATTACAAATGCTCACTCTTTAAAGGCAGATAGACACAGGCAGCTGTCTCATGAAGGAAATGTTCTCTTTGGAGTAATGTCTGTAATTTAGAGGCTCACACATACCTGACTCAGTGCTGACAGGGCCAGTGAAGGTGAAGACTCGTCTGGAGAGGTGTGAGTAATGAAGCAACTCGTGTCTGACATTGTACCGAGGATGAAGGAGACCAGAGCAGACCAAATCCGTCCCTTGCAACGGTTACCAGAGAAGATTTTGTGAGAATCTTTCCATTTCACTACAGATCTGCTTACAAGAAGAACTTTGGGGTCTAGTGGTAACTCAACACCTCAGAGTTTGACTTTTTTGACTTTGGCAAATAAAAAAGTATATGAATCAAATATCGGTTTGACAATATCACTTAGTGTTCTAGATGATCGGTAAATATGTATAGTCGACACTGTTCAATTTATTCAGTTTCGTGCAGAAACAGAAGTTTTTTTAATGCATAATTCTGAGCCATAATACACCATTTGAATTACATCTATCAAACCAGAATCTCAACCTCTGAATTTTGCATTTCCAGGAATAAAGACCATATGGAAAGTACCCAAGAGCTCAAGATCATTGGACATCGGATAGGATTTGTATACAGCCTTAAGCAGTCATATTCTTCATTGTGGTGAGATTGTATCCGTTTCTGAGAGCAATATAAGAGATCTTGAAATATTTAACATCCTGCAACCTTTGAGACTTTACAATAAATAATACATTTTTCATGGTTCTCCATCTTTAGGAATGCGATGTTTAACCAGAATCGGATTTGTATGGCTGAAAGAAAGTGTCAAAAAAGGCCTTGTAATTTAATAGCGATTCAGTACAGACTCATAACTTGACATCCGACAAGAAAAAGCTCAGGGTAAGACCTTAAGGGAGAGTCTATTGAGCTGCTAGATAAATGAGAACTGAATGCATTTATGCAGATGGTGGAAATAGTGCCGTTAGTAGAAGGCAGGGCACATTAATCATTTTTTTGTATATATTATGCACATGAATAAATACCTTGAAGCTCAAGACAACTTATACTTGCTAAAGTGGTTTTGCACATAGGTTATTTTTTATAAATATTAATTAAATAGTGTACTATGATTCTATAATTGGACAGCTTATCACACAATAACTTCAGCAATGCATTCTCTAGAGACTCTTGTCACATTGAACATCTATTTCCATCACAGCCACTGCAGAAGAAAACAGGAACTAGCATGCACGGTTGAAAAGTCCTCATATGGTGATCAGAAATAGAGTGCGTAATTCTAGCATCATTGTGGCGGTGAGATCGTGAGTCTTTTTGCACTAATTAGACCACAAGCATATTTATTGCACACAATTGATGCTCGACAAAGCATTTAGTATTGATCCATGTAACATGAAGTAGTGCAAATATAGAAAAAAACTGTTTACAGCTCATGAATAAGATCAATTCATTGCAAACTGCAAGGGAAAAAACACACGAGTGGTCATGCATTTGCTTAAACCGCTTCATGAGCAATACGTTCTACACGCATGATCTGATATCATCAAGCATAGTGTTTGGTTTATAAATAATTGATAAGGAGATATTATTAAGTGCTGGTGACTTCACTTCTTCCTGAATGCTTCACAATGCAGATCTTTCATGTTTTGACCAATGGGAAAATGGACACCTGAAGTGAAAGGGTCAGACTTTAAATATTAATGTCATTGTCACAGCATTCTGTCCCTTGTGAAGCCTGTTTATACTCTTATGTGATAACATGCTTATCACTCTTCCCAGTGGGAGATGAGTCCTGACCACAACATTAAGCCATCTGACTGTTGCACAAACACACTTATCTCCCAACTGTCTGCCACTAGCTTTGAACTTCCATTGCAATGCCTTTGTGTTTTCATTGAGCTGTCCATGCCTAGGTAAATGAGGTGACACTGTATTGAACAAGAATATTGCACACCTGTGGTGATTTACTCTCGGTCACTGGGTAAGTTTAAGGTTGTTTTACCCACCTGCTGTTGATCTGGCCAGTGATGCAGTTAGCATGATTTGAGCAGGGGGCTCAAATATGAAATAAAGATTAAAAAGTTGAGGTGGAAGTGATTTCACTTACATGTATGCATTTAGCAGACACTTTTTTTCCCCCAAACCAACTTACAATTCATGGTATACAGTGGTGTGAAAAAGTTTTTTTTTTTTTTGCATATTTGTCACACTTGAAAGATTCAGATCATCAAACTAATTTTAATATTACACAAAGACAACCCGAGTAAATACAAAATGCAGTTTTTAAATAATTATTTCATTTATTAATGGAAAAAAAGATGTCCAAACCTGCCTGGCACTATATGAAAAAGTAATTGCCCCTAAATCTAATAACTGGTTGTGCCACCGTTTGCAACAACAACTGCAATCAAGTGTTTGTGATAACTGGCAATGAGTCTTTCACATCGCTGTGGAGGAATTGTTGGCCCACTCTTCTTTACAGAATTGTTTTTATTCAGCCACATTGGAGGATTTTCGAGCATGAATGGACTGTGTAAGGTCATGCCACAGCATCTCAATTGGATTTAAGTCCAGACTTTGACTTGGCCGCTCCAAAACCTTAAATTTGTTTTCTTGAGCCATTCAGAGGTGGACTTGCTGGTGTGTTTGAGATCATTGTCCTGCTGCATAACCCAAGTGCGCTTGAGGTCACAAACTGATGGCTGGACATTCTCCTTCAGGATTTTCTGATAAAGTGCAGAATTCATGGTTCCATCAATTATGGCAAGTTGTCCAGGTTCTGAAGCTTCAAAGCAGCCCCAGACCGTCACACTATCACCACCATGTTTGACTGTTGGTATGATGTTCTTTTTATTAAATGTTGTGTTGGTTTTACACCAGATTTAACGGGACACACCTTCCAAAAAGTTAAACTATTGTTGCATCAGTCCACAGTATATTTGCCCAAAAGCCTAGGGGATAATCAAGATATTTTTTGGCAAATGTGAGATGAACCTTTGTGTTCTTTTTGGTCAGCAGTGGCTTTTGCCTTGGAACTCTCCCATGAATGACATTTTGGCCCAGTCTCTTTCTTAATTTTGAATCATGAACACTGACCTAAAATGAGGCAAGGGAGGCCTGCAGTTCTTTAGATGTTGTTCTGGGTTCTTTTATGACCTACTGGACGAGTCTTCATTGTCTCTTTGAGTAATTTTGGTTGGCCGGCCACTGGAAGTTTCACCACTGTTCCAAGTTTTCTCCATTTGAGGATAATGGCTCTGACCGTGGTTCGCTGGAGTTGCCAAAGCCTTAGAAATGGCTCAATAACCCTTTCCAGACTGATACTTGTCAACTATTTTGTTTCTCATCTGTTCTTGAATTTCTTTAGATCGCGGCATGATGTGTTGCTCTTTAATAAGCATGCTGCAATTTGTCAGACAGGTTCTATTTAAGTCATTTCTTGATTCAACAGGTCTGGCAATAATCAAGCTTGGGTTTGGCTAGTGAAATTTAACTCAGCTTTCTAAAATAATGTGGTTATTACAGTTTCACAGTTTTTTCATGATTTAACAGGAGGGGCAATTCATTTTTCACGTAGGGCCAGGTAGGTTTGGACAGCCCCCCCCCCCTTATTAATAAATTAAATCATAATTTAAAAACAGCATTTTGTATTTACTTGCATTATCAATGTGTAATATTAAAATCTGCATGAGGATCTGCATATTTTAATTGTGTATAAAAAACAGGACTTTTCACGGCACTGTATGTTTAATCAGTTCATGCATTCTCAGGGAATCAAACCCATGACATTGTTGTTGCTAGCGCCATGCTTTACTCTTTGCGCATGGCTTCTTCAGGTTGCTGTGGTTAAACAAATGAGTTAACAATGCTGGTTTTGTTAAAGGTTGGTACTTTAATATAAAGTACTAAACAAAAGCTTTTATGTATTGATTCACAGAATTTGAACATTTTTACACCACTTCCTGTTGATTCTTTCCATGTGAATCATTTTGTCCCACTAAGGGAAATGAAGAAGCTATTGACTGAGTCAGTGAGCAGGTGTTGTCATCCCATTTCAAGCCTATGGGTGTCACCAGCTGTCTAGTAAAGTAAGATGGATGAGACCCAAAAGTGTTTACAACCACAAGCCTAAGGAAAAAAATATGAATAAATAAATGGTCTGCATACACTAACTGAAGAGATAGGAGCACATGACAGCAAACACTTTGGAAAAAAATGCAAAACATCCATCTTTATTCAGAGTTATGAGTGGTCAGTGACACTGATGGTCAACTTCATCACAGTTTAAGTTATAAAAGACTGTCCATACATACTGGATGTCAGGGTTTGTTATTGACTGATTGTTACGATGACTATTCCTATAATTACATTCATATGGTCTAGTTGGTCTGAGATAGTTAGACCTTAAGTGGTCTAAGCTGTTATTTTGTAAATAATTGGATAAAAGCATCTGCAAATGTGGATGTCTAGCCATGTCATTAGCTGGTCCTTTATACCATCTCAACAAGCTGTTTAATATCAGCTTAAGATGTTCAAGCTGGAACATGATTGCTTGTCAGCCAGCTAATGGCACCAACTAATAACCATCTTAGACCAGTCGTAAACCAGCTACCATGTTCTTAAACATCTCCAACAGGCAGTGTCCTGGAGGAGCTATCCATGGTGCTGAAAGCGTGTCGGCTCACAATCCACTGATGAAATCACGATGCCCTGATGAATATGCCACATACAGTTTTCCACATCATTCGCCTCTAATCCTCCAAAACAAATGCATATGTCATATGGGACTGGCTTCTGATGCATTTGGAGCTCAACCAGAGTTTGTTTTGGAAAATGACGGACGCGTGGTAAACGAGGGAGCGCGGTGTGTAAGTGTGTGCGCGCGTTAGAGGAATGACGATGACGGCGTTTGGGGAGCTGTGGGCGTCTTTAAGAGCTTATTTCTGCTGCTTACTGGTGTCAGGATAGAGAGCCACGAGCCACTGAAATACTCACAAGAACAGAGAGACGCGCGAATCGTATTGGAAGTACTTTAATTTTCATTCGCATTTAGGATATACTGCCATCGGGAAACCTGGACAGCATGCAGTTGCCAAAGTCACGGGCTTTTGCTGTCAGTTTGACGCTGCTCTCCGTTCTCAGCTCGGCAATGTGCGCCAGTCACTGTAAGTACCTGCAGTGCCGTTCAACGTGGTTTTAAAAGTTGACTTGTGTTTTATTTAGAAGCGTTACTAGACCTATTGTTTTCAATTATTCAATTATTGAAAGAGTGCAGGGGATTTAAAGACGATTCCTGCTAATGTGAACTTTTACTTGATCTTATGAACCTGTATCAATGAATGACTGGTGCATATCGCGTATCCCGACACGACTTCTCATAAGCATCTGCCGAATGATAGTGGAGCAGGTGTGAGAGATTTAACATTTCATATTCGATAGCTGTATCACGGAAATTGAGGCTTAATAAGCAGTTATTGAGGCTAATATGCTTTCGCGGCTAAATGGAGACGGGGGATGTTGTAACATTTTGTTTCAACGTCTGTTAACTCGTTTTGTGTGTATGTATGCGTGTGTGTGTGTGCGTGTGTGTGTGTGTGTGTGTGTGTGTGTGTGTGTGTGTGTGTGTGTGTGTGTGTGTGTGTGTGTCTTTAAACTTTAATATAATAGTCGCACAAGTGTCTGATACAAAATAGTTTATAGATCTAGGCTACCTATCACTTAACTATCTACATTAATAGCAGGTACAGAAGGAGATGTTAAAATCTAATAATGGAAGGAAGGAAATTAAGTTACTTGTTCAAATTATTGTTATTTCAATAATTCAAATATTAATTCAATACAATTTCAAATTATCAGCCTCATTTTATTGTATCCATTTTATAGGAAACATTTTAAATCACAAGCGCAAGTAAAAAAAAAAAAAAAAATAATATAGAAAAATATAAAACTTAGAACAATAGTTCTCAATACATAAGTCTGTTAATCACAAATGTTTATATACTGTCCCATTTTGTTTTGATTTGTGTGCTTCAGGTAAAAGTACACCAAAATGTGTTACAATCTTCCCATCTGCTCAGAAATATTTCTAGCTATTTTAATGTGTGTAATTAAACGTAAAAAAGAGAACTTGCTGATTTAAATGACACCATTCCTGTCATTTAACAATCATTATGCAATGATGTGATCTTGCATTAAAATATATACCTGCCATGAAATGATTCTTTCCTACCTCAAAATTGTTTTGAAGAGAGTGGTGGTCTTATGATCTGTAGTACATTTCTCATCAGTTAAACTAATGGCGTTGCCCTCTTTCTGGTCTCCTCAATATTATTTTAATGTTGTATCTATAGTTATGTGTGCCAAAAAGTCTGATTTAAGCTTTTAATATCTATTGTCATTCCAACACACTTCATTATCTTTTCATTTCTGCCATTGATTGTCATTTCTCTGTATGAAGCTTGTGTCTCTAAAGCATTCTTAGTCTGTGCCTTCTCATCTATAATTGTGTGAATCAGGGGAGCACAGTACATTTCCCCCTGCATTTTCTGTATTATTGAGATGAGAAACATTATGCAAAGGGAATTATCTGTAGGTTTCACTGGACATCTGTCGTTGTTATGTGTTCCGAGTCAGTTTGCATTGTTACGTGATATGAAACAAAAACTTCCTTAGTCATTGATGGTTGTGCTCTGCATGAGATTTGGATCGGGATCAGATGAAGTGAATCCTCACTGAGGACATGCAAAAAGATATTCTCATATTTACCACAGGGCTACCAGAATAAAGCTGGAGATCCATCATGCCCTTGTCATCTGTGTCAGGTAACAGAGATAATGGTTGCTGCTGTCTCTCTCAGGAGCCTCTGGCTCTGCTCTCAAAGAGGAATAACAAGGGGATGTCCTTTCAGATCTGGTGTCCCTGGAAGAACAACTACATCCCTTTCACTGTGACCACTGGGACAGTGGATGGTCCCAACATGACATAAGATGAAAGCCTTGTTTCCACTGGACAGGGCAAACAGTGAGCCAGGACCCACGGGCTCAGTGTTTTCTGACATCATCTGTGGACATGATTGTATTAAAAATGTCCGGCAAATGTCCGGCACTCTTTACTCTAAAAATAAATAAAAGTAGAGTTGTAGAATGATTGATCCAAGTCATAGAGAATTGTTGATTTACACAGTATGTAAAGCATGTTTCTGGAGAGACTTGCATGCATGTTTAAGATATCTCGGCATCTATAGAACATACTGTGCAGAATTGCACACCAGCTGGACAGTTAGTAAGAAGAATAGTCAAATAACCCCTTCAAGGACAGTGAAACCAGACATTGACATTGCAGCACTGGCTGCCATGTATTGGCTTTTACTCTCTTAAAAATAAGTGGACAATGAAGAATCTTTGATTGATGTCTTATAATCATTTCTTGGTTCCCCAGAGAACCTTTCCAGAGAGGGTCCATAAAAAATCGTAGTGTGGCAAACCTTTTCCCAATCTTATAACACTTTTCTCTTACAAAAAACTTCTGTGCAATAGAAAGCTTACATAAACTATTAAAAATAAACTATTAAACTAACTATTAAAAATAAAGTTTATATTTTAAATACCCCTAAGATTACCAGTCTGTTCCGTAAACTGTTCTTTAAAGAACTTTGTGTGAAGAACATGTTGTGCCACGGAAAGGTGCCATGGAGGTTTTTTGGAGTCATAGATGTCAAGTACCTGTAGTTTAAAGAGTTTTATGTTCTTCATGTATCTATACTATACACCCAATCAAAGAATCGGTTTATTTTTAAAGGTCTATTCCGGGTTGAAATGTATTAAATCTGTAATATTTCATTAAAGTCTCGATGAAATAGTGACATTTCTTTTTCAGTATTTTGATTATCAAGTGAAATAGAAGATTGAAAGAGAAAAATGTAAGCTGGTGACTTGGTTCTATTCATCGGTTGTTGATTGGATGGAGGCAGAAGGGGCGGAGTTAAAAGGGACTCAGTGACTGGAGAAGTCTGGCATACATCATGAATAAGATCGAGTTATGACAAATTGATTACATTTATATGTATTTATAGATGATTTGTTCACAATTACATTTTAGAAAATCGTGTGAATTTTTACATAATGCCGAGAGTTAAAGTGTGTCTGCTGTTGTTTTTGAAAGACTGAATGTAGACTGAATCATACTGCGTTGTCAATCAATCCATCTATAATTGCCTGAAGCTAAAAGTTATTTGCAGAATTTTGTCTTTGAAGTTTAACTTCAAGTTTGAAGTGCAAAACGTGTGCTTTGACCCGAACAGGACACCGATGTTTATTCAGTTTGAAGTTGAACGCATGTCAGAGCGCTGTTGTGGTTCAGGAGGACTGATTTAACATTCTAAATACAACTCCCCTCTCAGTGGGGAAGAGCAGAGCCTTGTCGGGCATTACCATGATAGAGTCATTTATTTCAACTTTCTTATGAGGTCAAACGCGGGAGGCTTTTAAAGGGAGCTCTCCTGTGGAGCTGACCAGATATCCTGTGGGCATCGAGGGGGGAGCGAATCTTTAGACAATTTTTTTCCCCTGTTGGCAGTATAATAGTTTGGCACTAAAGTTACAGTAGATGAGACATGACCAATTCATATTTTCTTTCAAATATTAATGCACAACCAACTTGCTTCTGTTTTAATGTACATGAAAAATGAATAATTTTCACTGAAACACCTTGGAAAGTAATAAAAGGGAAAATGGAGAGGATGCCATTAAGACTATAGTGCATAATATAAATCACCTTGAAAGGCTAGAGGCGGTGAAGAGCATTGACAGTGTTGTCCATATTGCTAACTTGACTTCATCTCCATGCTGATTTATGCTGTGTGGGCGTCAGAGCATGAAAATATTGATTAATCAAGGCTTTATTCAGCCTAAATCACTGCATCCCCTGCTTCACATCTGCAGAGGGAGATACACGGAACAGAATGAAACAGATTTTGCTGAATTTCTGATGCTGACAAACTAGGTCTGACACATTTTTTGTACTGCAGTTTAGTGGATAGTCAGCAGATTCTGTGGATATTCTGTTTACAGTCTTATGAAGACACATTTTCATTAACCTGGGTTTGTCCCGAAAATGCTGACATTGACACACATATTCTCTGTCTGCAATTATTGTCTGATTTTAGATAATAACAACAGCCTTATTGGTTCTCCTACGCCTAAACAGTAGAGTAGATTTTTTGTAGACCGCCTTATTGTAGATCATGCATCTGTTGTCTATCACTGATCTGAGATAAGCTGTATCCGGTGGAGCTATGACCTCTTAGGTGGCTTGTGGTCAGTCAGCATATTGGATGTTCAGCCAGTTATATAAGAGTCGTTGTAAAACGTATGCTGTCTCATTCACTCATTTATTATGGTTAGAAGAGCAACATTTTTGGATCATGAATTTTTCAATACGCGTGGCTTTTTTGGTACAAGAATGAATTGCTCTTGCAGATATTACAATTCAGTTGCAGTTACGAGCACACATATGGCTCTACTTTTGTTCTCTGTGTAATAATCCATCATGCTGTTCCTCTACCTCTTCTTCCCTCAGAGTAAACACACATACATATATAACAGATCGTTTCTCGGGAGTTAGATCAGAGCCTGCTCTCTTGTTCTTTTTAAAGTATGGCTCATGAGAGACTAAATTATTTATTTGAATTTTTCCTCAGATGTTTACTGCATTAGTAAGTTAAACAATATGTTTAAATACATTTAAATTCATGACAGGAAAGAAATATAAAAGTTATTTAATCAAGTTGAATTAATTGAGACCATGTAGTGCAAAATCTTACTTAAATGTAAGGTTTTAAATAGCTACTGTAATATGATAGAAACACATTTAGAGTGATGCTTTGCAAATTGTGTTAATTGTCAGTTTGAGATGAGCACAAACAAGGAACTAGAACACAACTGTGGCCTTTCATTACTTGTTTGCTTTCATCAGATATCTTTGATGATAGAATCTGGAAAATGATCAGTCCTAAATGATAGAGGCTTTTGCACACAGGCTTTACTCGAGCTATTGGCAGGATGACACTGTTGCGGCTCTAGTTTCATTTATTTTAAAATAATTTATGAGGAATGCACATTAAATGGTGGTTTGCATTGCTTTAAATCTCGCGTTCTCTGTTGTTTCATCCATTATTTGTTTCTAGTGAGCTCTCAGTATTAATTATGTATCTCAAATCTTCATGCAGTCTCCACTCTAGCAAATGTTCTTGGATTATATCAGCCATATTAATACATGCAATAAACCTTCCTTCATGTGCATTCAATATTCCTCTCATATGCAGATAAGACATGTAGACATGAGGATGTACTATAACTTGTCAGAGTATAGTTAGATAGTATTTCATTTGAATATTTGTATTATAGTGCCTCTGCAGCACTGGAAGAATAGAGCAGAAATGTGATACAACAGTGGCTCCATCTGAATGTTAATCCTGAAGCTTTCCTCTGAATATTTTAAACCCCAACCCCAAAAATAGGGTTGTTTTTTCCAACCACATACCAGTTTTATTGTTGTTCTTTCTTGAAGCTTAAACTGGTGCTCCCATGTTCCTTTCCATTGCATTTTTTGTCCATCAGAATGCATGTGTTACAATTATATGTATGTGTTTGACAGACACTTTTATCCAAATTGGCTCACATTCAAGGTATGCATACAAACATTCACATGGAAGCACACCAACAGTACACATTTTTTATGTCTTTGATGTCTTGATAAATATTTTATATACTACCGTTCATATAATTTATTTCTGTGATGGCAAAGCTGAATTATCAGCAGTCGTGACTCCAGTCTTAAGTATCACATGATCCTTCAGAAATTATTCTAATATGCAAATTTGGTGCTTAAGAAACATTTATTATGTTAAAAACAGTTGTGTTGCCTTTTGTGTGTGTGTGTGTGTGTGTGTGTGTGTGTGTGTGTGTGTGTGTGAATCAAAATACCTTTTTTTCAGGATTCTTGGATAATTAGAAAGTTCAAAAGAACAGCATTTACATAGAAACCTTTTGAATTTTAGATGCCTTTTATTGACACTTAATTTCATAAATTTAAGACATCCTTGCAGAATAGAAGTATTCATAAAAAAGTAGCTCAAATTTTTGAACAGCAGTGTATGTAATTAATTGTATATTATTATATTCACTTGAAGTGATTATTTTGAATTGTGATATAAATATGTGTGTTGTAACTCCATGTGGGTGTTTGGAGAGAGAGATGCCGTTGTTTTAAACACTATGCTTATGCAATATCTAAAGTATTTAGCATATGCCAAATCAGTGCTGCTCTCTCTTGATCTCTTTGCCCAGTGTAATGATGTTCAAAATATATATATATTTTTTTGCCAGTTTCACTTCATGAACCCGACGAGGGTGTAAACAAAAATAGGGAGGGAGTTTTACCCTAACACCACATCAAAGACCGTTCTCCTTTGTGTTAAGATTACCAAAACATCCTTTGAAACTTTGGAACTTTTTTGAAAAGAAGAGTATCCCGTGTACCATTACAAATGATTTAACCTCTCCCTGTTAATACCTCACTCCATCCTGGAATCCAAAGTATGTTACTCTGAAGTTCTTAAACTGTGATATGGTAGCATTATCCCGTGCCTTGAAGGATCTTACTGAAATGCAGAGATTGAAAGCAAAGCATCAGTAAAAGTTAAACATACTTTCCTGCATTTCTTATCTCATCATGAACCAAATGCTGGCCAGAGCTTGTGACATTTCCAAGAGCCAGCTGGGGGGCAAAGCATGTGCCCCACCATCTGGGCTGATGGGATGGAAGCGGCCCAACTGTCATTGTCCTGAAACAGCAGATACGCTTCCCTTGATGTGATATTAACCAGAAGCTCACAGGACAATAACCTCAGGCAATTCCTCACTCTGTACAACATAACAGGTTAACGATGGTCTAGACCCGGGACTGGTGTCACGATTCACTGTTTCAGACTAGAAAATGTAGGAATCAATGGCAGCTGTGCAATGAAGTCACTTAGTCATTGACCAGCACTGTCTAAATGACAGCCAACAAAATATAATATATAGGTCCATCAACCACTTCTTCAAAAATGGGCAGGTTGGCATTGTGTGCCATTGGCAACATTTTACTACAGATTTTTAGCATCATGATCTTTGGTCAGTGGTTCATGTCTCTTCTACATGCTGCTCTGTATCTTTTCTTTTCTTCCTTGCGCTATGATGCTTGATGTTGCTTTCTAGCTGTATATTTGCATTGCTAGGTTTTCATGCTCAGTGTTTATTGAAGAAAAAGGCTGATCTTGCCATCGAAAAGGGTTCATGCTTCATAACAGAAGACCGTATTGAAATCTGCCACATATCCTTGAGCTACTTGATCTTTCTGTGTTGCAAGCCTCCTCATTCCATTCATTTCTCTAAGGAGCATCTTTAGAAGAATGTCAGTATACTCATTTACTCTCATATGCCAAAACCATCAGCTCCATTTCAAAAATCCATATTTTCAACATCCATTTCATCATGTTCTGCATTATAACAGAGTTATAATTTGTAATCATCTTTTGTCTTAGATTCCAAACACAGCACACCTACCTGAGACATCTGATTTTGTTCTGGCACAGGTAGAGGCGAGAAGCAGAAATCTATTTTTTTGCTGGGAGACAGAAAGCAATTTGTTGGCATTATTGAGTCAGATCTCTTTGTAGAGCAATGCTTGTTTTGGTGAAGTGCAGGCATCCTAATTAGCGACCGAGTGATGCCAATCTCCCGTGCATGCAGAGGCCACAAAATAACAGCTGTTCAAAAGCTATTAGGAGGAAATGCTGACCAATAATGCTGAAAAATGATAGCTGGCAGACTAGCCAACACAAAACACGTCTCGCCGAGGAAAGTGGGGAAAATGACAAGAGACATTCATCAAAATTCTTTTCAAGTTACAAAAATACCATGTTTAATTTATTTAGCAATGTTGGACATTATGTTCATCTACAAAAAAAGGGCAATCTGACAAGCCGAGAAAGTCCAATCGAAGACATTTCATTTAGTAATGAATTATCCTGAGCTTATCACACTAAGGCTAGGCATTTACAGAGGCATCAGGCTTATTCAAACTGATGCACCCCCACAGATTTTTGATCCAAATGGATTTCAAATGTAACTTCAAAAAAAAAAAAAAAAAAAAAAATATATATATATATATATATATATATATATATATTACATTTGATAATTAAGTCCCACAATTATTGTAGGTGCAAAATTAATAGTGACCCAAAGATGTTGCCTTTTGGTGAATTTTGCAGTTTTAAAGCCAAAATATGTAATTTAGCTTATGTGATTCATGCAGAGATGTTGTGTGTGGGTAGTTGGGGGAATCTATCCAAAATGTTACAAAACATAACATAATCTGACAAGATAACTGCATATTTTTAGCATTTAAATATTGAAATATTTATTTATATCAATTTAAATGTCACACTCACACTTGGGAATCTCTGCTGAAGGTGAGGCAAATTAAAGACTACAGAGAACGCTCTCTGATTTACAAAATGTGTTTCCAAATGCAGAGATAAGGTGCAGTTTAGCCTTGCGATGTCCAATGCTAAGGGCTTAAATTAATTTGTTTTTGTAAGCTACTGAATATGTCAAAGACTGAATTGATGCAGGACTTATAATGTGCTTAATATCTGGAATAGCAGCATGGCACATTCAATGTATGTTCTTAATTTGGTTCATAATTCAAAAGTATATAATTGGATCTCAATATGTTGCAGTAAGTATTACAGTAAAAGGTTAGGTTACACATTATTTTAAGGTGTCATTATTACAGTGTAATTATACAAGAATTGAGTAATATTAATTAACTACATGTAGTCACTATATGGTTAGGGTTAGGATTAGGGGTTGTCTTAAGGTTACTTGTATGTAATTATGCAAAATGTATTGTTTTTATAATAGTAAGTGAATGTGATGTGTAACAGGGACACGGTAAAGTAAAGTGTTACCAAAAGATAAAATAGTTATATTAATTTGGGGTTGGATTTTTTCTCATGAAACACAAAAAAGTAATCTTGCATCTATCCATTCCTAGATGAAAATGCAGGACGATCACCAGCAGTCAAGTTCAGTTCATTATAATAATGTATATTATATCATGATTTGAATCCAGACCCCATGCGCACTTTAAAATTACAGTTCTAGACTATCATGACTCACAGTCTCAGGCAGAAGTGCCAGATCTGTCACTGAAGCCCCCCTCAAAAAAGTAGGTGCATGATGCCCCTGGGCATATTCCATAGAAAACAATTATTCATTGTCTTATGAAGTTCACTTTATATCCAATTACAGATGAAAAATGGCACAAAAGATGTTAAAAAGATGTTATGTTATCTTTTTGTAATATATTGTATTGTACATGGGGGTTTGGGGAGTGTTCAACCTAACCATGAATGCAAAAACATCCTCTCATGTGTAAAATACTGGGTCGGTCTGGCTGCCTTTAATTATGAGCAGTGGTGCACTCAGGGTGTAACATGCTGTTTTACATCCTCTGCTTGAGTCTCATCAACAGCTTGGGTGATGCTAAAAATTAACTTGACTAGGTTTCCTGGTGGGTGACCTTCTCTCGATCAATTTAGCAGTTGTCTTGGCAATGGGGTCCCTAAAGTTGTCTGGCAAATATGCACAGAATTAGCATGAACCTTTTATTTTAAGTGGGGATGGCTGTATGACTGGTTACCAGGGTTTTTCACATAATATGCAGTGCATTGAGCTTTTTGGGCTGTGCTGTGTCAGTGTCTTGCTGATATGATTTTTTTCTATTAGCTGTGTATTAAAAGGATGATTAAAGGAAAAAGCTGAAGAGCATAATGGATAGCAGTTATCATTGACTTTGAAAGAAGGGTTAATGTTTCATAGGCCTGGGTACGCTTTCTACTTAAAATCATTGGAGAGAATAAAGTATCAAGGCATTGAGTGATGTTCCCATTAGGCTTCATGATGCATATCTGTTACAGAAAGAATTCCTTCGCAATCTGCATGAGAAGGTCAAGTTCTCATATGGTTTGTCTTTGGAACAGTATTCTCATGCTAAGTTCTGGGCCAGCAAATCCTGTGTGCATGCAGAGCTATTGCTTTAGGACATTACTCAAGTTTTCAAAGAGTGACCACACACACCGCTAATGATAGTCTCCACAGTACTGCTGAAAAAAAACATCTTAGAGCAGTTTGGGCCTGTTTTAGATTGGCGACACTGTTCTCTTTCTGGCATAAGCTTGCACAAGCTGTTACTGGAATAAGACAAATGTCTATTACTGGTACTGGCTGGTTAGGCTGGCTATTGTTGCAGGTAGACCATCTCAAACTGTGTAGCCATACCAAAACCAGCATGAAAGTGGCCTAAAAAATAAGGCCTTTTCACTTCTAGAATGAGAGAGACCGGTTTCATCCAATAAAAAAATAAATAAAAATGAAATAAATCTGATTAACCAATGAGATTTTGGTCACATTTCCCAAGCCACTGTCACTGCATCTGCATTCCTCGTTGGTGGCACTAAAGCTATTTGCTGACACCAGCAGTGGAGTCCTTCCCTGGTCATTTTGGAAAGTCTGCTTATAATATATGTGCATATATATGTGCATATAAAATTGATCCTTATAAAGATGGATGCAGTGGTGCCCTTTTACTCGTACAATGCACACACACACACACACACACACACACACACACACACACACACACACACACACACACACACACACACACACACACACACACACACACACACACACACACACACACACACACACACACACACACACACACACACACACACACACACACACACACACACACACACACACACACACATCATTCCATAAATGTTTTTATACTGTCAAATGTGCTACCTACACCTACCTACACTAAACTTTCACAGGAGACATTCTGCATATGTATGATTAATAATGTTATTTACATGACATATGATAAATGTTACACACACACACACACACACACACACACACACACACACACACACACACACACACACACACACACACACACACACACACACACACACACACACGTTTCTCAAAATGCAAATGTACTTTTCCCTGCATATATGTTCATACAGTATTTTTATATGACTATATAATGGGATCTCAGTAATATTTGACATTTTTTTTATTACACTTGTAAAATGTACACTATTGTTCAAAAGTTTGGGTTGATAAGATTTTTTAAATGTTTTTTCAGGAAGTCTCTTATGCGTATTTTATGCAATATTATTATAATTTCAAATAATTGTTTTCTATTTTAATACTATTTTAATAATTCTAATTATAATGTAATGTATTTATGTGATGGAACGCAGCCATTACTCCAGTCTTCAGTGTCACATGATCCTTCAGAAATCACTCTAATATGTTGATTTGGTTGACATTTCTTCTTTTTATTATTGTTAAAACATTGTGCTGCTTAATATTTTTGATTACTTTTTTCAGGATTATTTGATGAAAATAAAGTTGAAAAGAACAGCATTTATTTATATTAGACATATTTTGTAACATTATAGTTTAACTGTCACTTTTGTTCAGTTTAATCCATCCCTGCTAAAGAAAAATATAAATTTCTTAAAAATAAAGAAATAAATCTTACTGACCCCAAACATTTGAACTGCAGCACTGTTAACCAGCAAACTGGTTTGTAAACAATTTAGCTAATCAATTCTGTGTTTTCAGCAGAGTCCACTATTCTAATGTGGTTTTCTTTTTATCTGCTGTTTGATAGTATAGGTAGATTTGGCTCATATAATCTCAGTGATAGCAATGGCTGAGAGACCGTACTGGAGCTGATAGGGTTGTATAGGTCAACCTGCATTTCAACCTGCTGAGACTGTAGAAAAAAACACTGAGCTCAGATAGTCTGTCAGTATAGCTTTCTCTAATCAGCTCACCTGCCAGCAGTGTAAGTCTCAGATGTAGGCTACCCAACAACTAAACAAGCATTCGGTATTATTGGGAACCGGATACTATCTTACATCATTTTTTAAAGCCTCAACAAATTTGCGTTTTTAAGCCTTAGCATTTTGCGCTGACCTCTTGACTACACTAAAGGTCAAAAGACATTTAGATGCAGTCAGACACATTATGACATGCTGGCAACCACAAGTGTCCTCGTTAATCTGCTGACAATTGTGAAATATAATTAATGCAGCCAGCATCTGTTTGGGCTGCAGTCTGTGACAGTGGGAGTCAATGATGTTAAAGATGGATGGCTCGCTCTAGACCGATGCTGATAGAATCAGATATTGAGAGCTTTCATTTCCCAGCAAGTGTAGGAGTGAGAAAGCTTTATCATTGAGAGCAGGATAATACAATTACACTGATACCAAATACATATTATCATCGAGGGCCTGTTTTTGACAATTAATCTTTTGCTAACACAACGACACAAACTGCAGAGCAAAAACAAAAGCCACTTGATCTAAATGAAATTGGTTGTTCTACGAGAAGAGAAATGATGAGAAATAAGAGCAAAGTTCAGGAGAGACACTGAATTGCTAACGTGTAAATCTAAGCAAAACTATACTTACTGTAGTATAAAGAGCCTGATTTAAATTACAGAGTGTGCAATTCACATGTACCATGTTCAAGTGATATTTAGAAGTCAATGTGTTTTTCTCTGGTTTTAACATAAACACACAAGCATTCGAAACATGCACACACTGAACAAACCATCAGAATGCTGTTAAATGTATTCACATGTTGAGCAAAATATATGTTATATGTGTAATATGAAAATTTATTGGAGTAAACCATGTTTGGCATACAGATTTTTCCCATATTGCACTCAGTGTCTAAACACCTTTGGTGCCGTTCTGGTGGTTTGCTTGATGTCAAAATCAAAGAGAAACCATACAGAGATCTTTTCCAATAACAATCTACGATGTAGCCCTCACCTCAACGGTGATCTTTTTTCTCTGTCTCTCTCATATGTTAAGTTAGAAAGTCTGAGTCATTCTATTGAACCAGTACATTTGTACGGTTTGAGGAAATAAGCAGATACACAAACTGATTCACTGATTTGACTCACTGTACCATCGTTTGGATTTGGTTACATAAATTAGGGCGTTTTGTTTTATTTGGAAGCATGCAAAATTACCTTATTTGAATGCATGCTCAAACAAAGTGCGGTGGTGTAATATGAATTACATTTCTCACAGCTAATGAGACTTTTAAAAATTATGATGTAAATAAAAATGAGAGGAATAGAGATCATAGTTAGGAAGAATGAATGGGTGAATGGGTGTGACAGTGTGATCAGCATAATCCCTGGGGAGTTCTGATGTATTACGGCTGATATGTAATAGACACGCCAGGAGAATAAGACACTCAGATGTATGAAAACTGTTTGATCCTCTTCATTTGGCTGTTAAATCAGTATCACAGGCATCTGTTCACATACATGATATGATTGCAGTCAAGGGTTTTTGCAGCAATATGGAATGATATTTTACCTCATCTGCACTCAACCCTTGTTTCTTCATTGAGCTGCAAACATTGTTCAGCTCCCTCCAGCCTGTCGTGGACACCGTTTGAAATCAAATGGATTCCCTAAATGAACACAGCTCTCGACTCGCAGATGGCTGGAATGCAGTGATTATTGTAATCGCTTGGCGGGCGGTTTTCACTGTGTCCTCGCTTGCTCTACGGCAGATTAGAGTTTCTTGCTGTGCACTGGCGTGGAGACGTGGAACAATGGGGAGAGAGTCAGAGTCCAAGCAGATCTGTTCCCCTGCCTTACCCGGATCAGTGGCCTGTGAGTGCTGACACGCTCAGATCACTGTACTCGTAATCTGTCACTCCACACTGGAGGCACAGTAATCCTAAACGCAGCTCAACGAGCTCACAGGGAGAGCCGGCACTGCCACAGGCTTTCTCTAAAAGGTCTCGTAAGTTTGTGCCGTTTTCATTCCTTTCCTCTCATCAAAATATTCAGATTAGTTCAATAATTTGCACTAAATTCAAGATCGACATTGATCAGCATGAGCGTCTCTGAATTTTATGTAAATTTCACTGATACTAGTGAGTTTTGGAGAGCGCTCTCAACACATTAATGAATTCCCTTACATGTCCAGTAAAAAAAAGATACAACTTTGGCATTACTAACGCAGGATTTTCTCTTTTTTGTCTCTGTTGGTTTTCTGGCTTCTAACCTTTGACTTCTTCGGTCGCATACAGGAACTGATTCTGTCATTGTCTCCTCTGGTAAAACATGAGATTAAGTGTGTTCTATTGATTCATTTTTTGTTCTTTGCATTATCAAACGACACAAACACTATTGTATCTACAGAGCCGATGGAAAAATTACCTACGGGTTAAAGGCAAACTAGTCCACCAAAATCAGGCTAATTTATTAATTATTTGAATCTCACCTCATGTCGTTTTAAACTGTAAGACCTCCAGAACACAAATTAAGATAATTTTGATGAACGACGGTCTTATTTGGAACGGCATGAGGGTTTGTAATGACAATTTTGGGTAAACCCTTTTAGCATACTTTTAAAAGCAGTACATATTATAAATATAATACGATATAAGCTTTTTGTAAAAAATTTGTACTTGATTGTGCATTCACTAACGCTAAAGATATATTCCTAATTACCTTAATACAGGGGCGTGGTGGTAACCAAAGCTATACAACCCAATATTACCATGGTTAAGGAAACTAATCAGGCTATTTATTAATAATTTGAATCTTCTGTTTTATAAGCGCTAACCTAATGTACGGAAACAAGTAATTAAAAGCCTATTACTTTATTGCAGTTACACAATGATGGTGTTGGAAGAAATAAGACCATATCAATTAAAAAATCTTTGCATGCTATAATTAAATAAAAAATAGCCTAACTTTGAGCCTGCTCCAGAGCATGCCCCAGGTCCACTCAAGAAACCCCCTCAAGTGTTCTGCTCCATCCCGGTGGCATCCTACTCTGCCTGCCCCGTCCTGGCACCCCTGTCCGCCTACAGCCCACTTCCACTCCACGGCCTGCTGGGGGGGTGGCTGACCGGCCACCAGAAGTCTCTGTGTGATGAGCACATGGCCTGTTGTTTGTTGTTGGTGCCATGTGCTCTCCTGTCTGTCCCCTCCCATCTTGTTACCCAATCATTGTTTCAGTTGCTCCACCTCTGTCTCCCTCGATACCCTCGTTTGTCTCCCTATTTAGCCTCTTGGTGTCTGTAGTCCTGTGCTGATCCGTTGTTTTACGTCGTGTGTGTTTCATGTTGCCTGTTCTGTGGTTCACTGCCTGCCTGCCTGTTTTTCCCCTTCGGGGTGGTTTTTGTTTATCTTTGTTTTATTTTATTATTAAAACCCATTCTCCTGCATTTGAGTCCTCGCCTCATCTCTCTCCTCACGCACCCTGATAGAACGGATCAGCCTGATGAGGACTCTGCGGAGAATGCAACTGGTAAACATGGGTCCAGGGCGGAAGCTCCTCAACATCTTCCAGGGAGACCGGAGCATGGAGGATTATGCCAGGGACTTCATTGGAGTGGCTCGTCGGTCGGCTACGGAGAAGAACTGCCTCATGGTGTTTTTTGGGGAGGCTTAGTCGAGCCCTTCAAATCCTGTATGCCTTATTGGCACCCCGAGGAGTCACTGGATGAGTATGTCAACCTGGCTCTGCATTTGAGCGGCTCAGCCTCAGCTTTGTTTGAAGCCTAGTTTGAGTACAAGCTCCATAGCTTTGTTCTCCATTAATCCATTCTCCTGCATTTGAGTCCTAACTTCCACTCTCTCCCTCCTCACGCGTCCCTGACACTCCTGCCTCAGATCTAAGCTTATGTGCTATCTTACCCAGTTTCACAATTTAGTCCTAGTTGTATCCGTTGTTTTAATGTAAAACCCATTTTAATTCTGCACTGACACTTGCCTAATCTAACTTAAGTTATTTAAGTACATCTTAAGTAATTTAAAGTAAAACTTTTCATTTGACTTTTTAAACGATTATGGGAGTGGGTTAAGAAACAGTCATGAAAGTTTATTCTCTTCAGGCACACTTACGTGGCTGTTTATTTCATTAATATATTATCTACAAGCACAGTTTTTATGTACACTACAATTAAACATTCAATACAGTTAAGCGCAATTCTTTTTCACATGGTGAGGTGTGAGGATTTTCTCTGACGTTTAGTCAAACACAGCAGCTTACAACAATTCAACATGGGGAAACATCTCAGTGACCTGCACCATACAAAATTAAAACCCTTATTATAGAAAACTGTTACGAGTAAAGTCTTTCTCATGTGAGTGTACACCATTCCGATCCCTCTTCACAGTAGAACAATTTGTTTCTTAATGTGTGAAACTTTTTCAATTAGCACCAAATTTTAACTGAATGCACCTTTATTGCTTACTGTGTACAGAGACTATAATAGCTATATTTCTAATAAATGCCAAACACATTTTTATCCTGTTAAATGTCAGTGCCGTGCCATGATCATCTTTCAAAATTACTCGACACCCAAATTCCCATAAATGGATGAACATTCATTACTTTCATCTGAGGAATTCATGCAAATTCAGATTTGAAGGGTCTGCTTGAATAAGAGCTTTTCATTTCCTAATTATTACGATTTCATGACAGCCTTCACGAAAGGGGTTTTGTTGTCTGCTTTGTTGGTCTCATCACTGGGAATCTGCAAAGGTCAAGAGAGCTTGAATAAAAAAAATTGACGAAAATATGCAGACACTGCAGTGACTTCACATATGTATGAAGGTCAAAAGTGGTTAGCGCTTAGCAGGAGGCTAATAGCTGAACATATGTCATCCAAATTTAAAAGGAGGGGTTATCTGGAGCATGCAGCGTTTCTCTGCGATGCTTTCTGTGATTGAAATACTTCATTCCTTCATATATACGGAATGTATAGATCAGCCCCTGTGAACAACAAATGATGACTATTAATTCATGATGTTCATGACTATACATTTATTTATGTGCCCTTTTAAGCATTTGACTCTTGATTGTAACATTAATGTATGCAAGCATAAAGTACGCCAGAATGTTTTTAAATAGAAAAGTCTTTGTGCAATACATACCCTTTGTGTGGGCTGAATACATGGCTACAAAGAACCTGCAGTACAAAAGGAGTCAACTTCATCGACAACTTCAATATTTTCTGGGCCACAGACAACTGTTTAAACTGGATGGCCTCCACCCAAACAAACTTGTGCAAGAGTGCTAAAAGACAATTTCTATTCTCCCTCCGTCATCCTTCAGTGGTGTATGCCAATCCACTCATACACTCACCTGGACAGAATATGAGTGACCACAGGACTTCATATCAGCTTCCGAGTCATTATGTGGTTGAAGAATCCCACAAGGATACTGATAACGCCACACAGCCAAAACAAGCACTGCTCATGGACATCCCGGCTGAGCCCTGCCCACAGAGCTGTGACGTATTACAACAGCTCCAAACTCAGCACCCAAGGACGACTTTCTGGAAAACAGCCTGGGAAGCCAGGACAACACATCACCGGAAACACCAGAGCTAGAGCCCCGCTCACCAGACACACTATCCCTCTCTCCAGAAAACAGCCAGGGAAGCCAGGACAACACATCACCGGAAACACCAGAGCTAGAGCCCCGCTCACCAGACACACTATCCCTCTCTCCAGCATCTCCACTTCTAAGCTTTTCACAGAAAATGGAGGAATTGGTGTATGCTGGGACCAAACTCTCTGCAAGTCCCCAGATATCAACTAAAAAACGGCGGGCCCCCCAACCACCAAAGACTGCAGGCTCAGCTCTCCAGCCTCCTCTTGTGAGAGCTCTCCGACCGCTGCCACAACGCAAGGGCCCAAACCCTCCTCCATCTGCTGTAGGTGAATCAAAAACAACTGATAACAGCTCTCAGTGATATGTGTCGGGTCCCCGCTATATTAGCAGCAACATTCACAAACGTTTACAAAACAAGCGGGAACCCAGTGTGCCTGTAGCCTTCTCTATATCTGTTTTATCACGTGATAGACGTCTAAGGCCTTCTCAAGCGCACGGCTGACCCATCTAATCTGCGGCCTGTAATGCATCAGTCTAAGATTGCTGTAGAGACAAAATGTAATTCCATCAAGTTAGCATTTTTAAACACTCGCTCACTAAAAAATAAATCATTTGTGATCAATGATTTAATAACCACAAACAACCTGGATTTTATGTTTCTAATTGAAACATGGCTAGAAGACAACTGCAGTGCAACAGTCCTCACTGAAACAGCCCCTCCTAACTTTAATTTTATAAGTGTCTGCAGGACTGTTAGGAGAGGGGGAGGTGTAGCTGTTCTGTTTAAAGATGTTTATCAATGCAAGCAAGTGTCATTTGGTCAGTACTTGTCTTTTGAATATCTAGGTATTGTGCTGAAAGGTGCCCACGCATTCTGTTTATTATCATTTACAGCCCCCAAAATACTCTCCAGCCTTTGTTGAAGAGTTCACACAACTGTTATCAATGATTTCCTCAGAGTTTGACTGTTTTGCTATTGCAGGGGATTTTAATATTCACATAGACAATGCTGAAATCAAAACTACAAAAGAAATGTAACAGTTTTAAACACTTTTGACCTGATTCAGCATGTGCACGGACCCACACACAATCGTGGACACACTCTAGATTTACTCATCAGTAGAGGTCTAAACATTTCATCCATTGTCATTAAGGATGTAGCTCTGTCTGATCACTTCTGTATTTTCTTTGATATATTGATCTCTGTCACCACTGAATCTAGATCTGTCTCTGTCAGAAAGAGATGCATTAATGAGAACACTAGTGTGCTATTTATGAAGGCAATATCTTTAACACCAAGCATTTCTGCAGACTCTGTTGATCTTCTCCTGGATTCATTTAACTCAAAAGTTAAGAATGTTATTGATGATATTGCACCGATAAAGGTCAGCAAGAAGAATGGCAGACAAAAATCATTTTGAGAAAATCAACAGCAGTTCAGAATATGAAAAGACAATGCAGAAAAGCTGAGCGGATGTGGCGGAAGACGAAACTAGAAATACACTATAGCATCTATAAAGACAGCCTTCATGCTTTCAATTTGGAACTAGCCACAGCTAGACAGACCTTCTTCTCAACCTTATAAACAGTAACTTAAACAACACTCGCACTCTTTTTGCTACTGTTGAGAGACTGACAAACCCCCAAGTCAGATTCCCAGTGAAATGCTCTCTGACAGCAAATGCAATGAGTTTGCTTCCTTCTTTTCAGAGAAGATCAGTAATATCAGAAGGAGATTGGCACATCTTCCTGTAATACAGAGGTCACACAGATTCAACAGCAATCGCAAAAAGAAGTGACTATGTCTGTTTTTAAAACAATTGATAGCAAAATTTTGGAAGAAATAGTACAGCATCTTAAATCGTCAACACTGCTATCTTGATACACTTCCCACATCTTTTTTCAAAAGTGTGCTAACTGTTTAGAAGCAGATCTCTTAGAAGTGGTGAACACCTCACTTCTTTCTGGACTTTTCCAAACTCCCTGAAAACTGCAGTTGTTAAGCCCTTCTGAAAAGCGCAATCTTGATAACACCATGTTGAGCAACTATATACCAATATCAAATCTTCCTTTCATAGGTAAGATTATTGAAAAGGTAGTTTTTTAATCAGCTGAACAACTACTTAAACTCAAATGGATACCTGGATAATTTTCAATCTGGTTTCCGCGTGCATCACAGCACAGAGACAGCACTCACTAAGATAATAAATGATATTCGCTTTAATTCTGATTCTGGCAAAATATCAGTGCTGGTACTACTACTATCTTAGTGCTGCGTTTGACACTGTCGATCATAACATACTTCTAGAGAGACTGGAAAACGGGTCGGGCTTTCTGGGATGGCACTCAAATGGTTCAGGTCATACTTAGAAGGGAGAGGTTATTATGTGAGTATAGGAGAGCATAAGTCTAAGTGGACGTCCATGACATGTGGAGTCCCACAAGGCTCAATACTTGCACCGCTCTTGTTTAGCCTGTATATGCTCCCACTAAGTCAAATAATGAGAAGAACCAAATTGCCTACCACAGCTATGCTGATGATACCCAGATCTACCTAGCCTTATCTCCAAATGATTATAGCCCCATTGACTCCCTCTGCCAATGCATTGATGAAATTAACAGTTGGATGTGCCAAAACTTTCTTCAGTTAAACAAGGAGAAAACTGAAGTCATTGCATTTGGAAACAAAGATGAAGTTCTCAAGGTGAATGCATACCTTGACTCTAGGGGTCAAACAACTAAAAATCAAGTCAGAAATCTCGGGTGATTCTGGAGACAGACCTTAGTTTAGTAGTCATGTCAAAGCAGTAACTAAATCAGCATACTATCATCTCAAAAACATTGCAAGAATTAGATGTTTTGTTTCCAGTCAAGACTTGGAGAAACTTGTTCATGCCTTTATCACCAGCAGGTGGATTATTGTAATGGTCTCCTCACCGGCCTTCCAAAGAAGACCATTAGACAGCTGCAGCTCATCCAGAACGCTGCTGCCAGGATTCTGACTAGAACCAGAAAATCTGAGCACATCACACCAGTCCTCAGGTCCTTACACTGGCTTCCAGTTACATTTAGGATTGATTTTAAAGTACTTTTACTCGTTTATAAGTCACTCAATGGTCTAGGACCTAAATATATGGCAGATATGCCACTGATATAACCTAACAGACCACTCAGATCATTAGGATCGAGTCAGTTAGAAATACCAAGGGTTCACACAAAACAAGGGGAGTCCGCTTTTAGCTATTATGCCGCCCGCAGCTGGAACCAGCTTCCAGAAGAGATCAGATGTGCTAAAACATTAGCCACATTTAAATCCAGACTCAAAACTCATCTATTTAGCTGTGAATTTGTTGAATGAGCACTGTGCTACGTCCGAACTGACTGCATTATTTTATGTATAATCCTATTCTATTTAACTGTTTTAAATTTCATTTTAAATCAATTTCTATATCATTTTAAAATTCCTTGTTTTATTATTTTTAACTCCTTGTTTTTATTGCTGTGAATGATTATTTCACTTTTTATGTAAAGCACTTTGAATTACCACTGTGTATGAAATGTGCTATATAAATAAACTTGCCTTGCCTTGCCTTGCCTTGCCTTGCCTTGCCTTGCCTTGCCTTGCCTTGCCTTGCCTTGCCTTGCCTTGCCTTGCCTTGCCTTGTGCAATGCAACACCGGTAGGGAGCTGACCGAGAAATCCCATATGTAATTATTGATATTCACTTACCCTTTCATATCTCTTTCTTCCTGCCTCAAGGCCTTTGCTTGCAATGCAAAGTAATTCACATCATTTGGGGAGCTGTAATGAAAACCACAGTGAAGGAAGCTGAGAGAAGGTTCAAGAAGAGTTTGTCGACATGCTAATTAAATTCATTCAGATTTTAACTCATTGATTAAAAGCATGCGGTTTTCTTTAGTTCAGAATGGCACATGTGGTGTTTTAATAGTAGGTTTTAAAGTAATTATGCCCTGAAGCCATTGGAGGTCTTATTGAGGACACTTTGTGTGGGACATTAGTTCTACAGCGACACATTTCATTGAATTTTTAACAGAATGTTTTTTTTATGGGCAATATTTTTGCTAAATGTTTTTGGAAATTTGTGTTTTTGTGATGAATTATGTAAGGCTTATTTTTTTCACAGTATAGTATAAATAGATGATTTATTGTCTCGTCTGTAAATTTTTACATGATAATATAGTACATAACCTTTTCCATCAAACAGTCAAAAAGTCAAGACCCCTATTGAGTTTTAGCCCTAATTATGACACTTGTTTACCAAGTACAGCGGTATAATTTGCTGTTATCATAGAGAGAACCTTCAGCAGTTGCTTTCTTGACCCAGAAACCTATTTTTTTCCCCATCTAATTTTAAGCTTCTGACCATAAAGCCATTATTTTTTGTATAATTATAAAGATTATACAACCTCTAAAACATGTAAAACCATGTAATTGACAAACCTTTATGTGTGCATTTGTTTATTAATTTTTAAATAACTGCTAAACTTAATTTTAGCTTGGATCTGTACATTGATTGTCCTTCAAATCTGCAGGTAATAGAATGTTGCTACTTCTGAATTTATTGAGGAAAAAGTTCACTCAGTTATTCAAACTCTCAAAATACTGCAGCTAGGTTTGATATGAACAAAAGGAGTGCCTAAATATGAATTTGCCACACTGTCAGGATTATTTGAAGGTATAAGTATTAGTGAAGAGATCCATCTTACCTGTCTGATGGAAGATTATCTGAACAGAAAAAGATTCGCCTGAAGAAAATCTGTAAGTAGAGGGGTTTATTTTCACATGAGCTAATATGTGTCTGTTTTATATTTGTTGTGTTTTCCAGACAGCTGTGATGGATCTCTGGCATCTATTCTGCCTGCAACCTCCTTTCTGAGCTCTTCACATTTCTCAGACAGTCGGGCTGCGTACTTTGGCAAATTAAACAAAAAAGATGGTAAGTTTAAATTCTCATTTGCATGTTAATTCACTCATATGTGTCAGTTAAAGGGGTCGTATGACTTTCCTAAAAATAACATTATTTTGTGTATTTGGTGTAATGCAATGTGTTTATGCGGTTTAAGGTTAAAAAACCCATCATTTTTTACATACTGAACACAGCGTACAAGAAAACATTATAAAACACCAATGTTGCTCCTCTATGCTCTAATGCCTTTGTGAAGCTTGGTGACACCCACCTAACGTAGATTTTTTTCCCCACAAAGCTCATCATTCTGAGACGTTCCCCTTCAACAAGGTGTGCTCTGATTGGCCAGCTATCCAGCCACCAGCTGAGGGGAGTGCCTGCGAAAAAGGCAAGCACTGTGATTGGCCGAATACCTTCAGCTTGACACGGAAATGTTACGCCCTAGTGCTCACCGTATAAAGGAAAACTGTATTCCTACCAGATGCCGTGTCCCGGAAGACGAAGTGTAACCCCCCGGGTGCCGCACCATCCAAACGGGGGTCCGCTGGCGCGGACCGTTCTACCAAGGAGGTCGCATGGGCCTCTAACGTCGCGGCAACAGGGTCTTGAGGTCAGGAGAGTGAGGTTTACATGACACTGGATTCCACTTCCCCCCTAAACCTCACTCCCATCCGGGTCCCCCCCCCCCACCGCGGGAACCCCCCCGGCGCACCATCACACCGACGCGGGTCTCGACCCAGGATTCCAACGACGGGAGGCGGGCGCTACCAAGGAGGCTAAAGGCTACAGCCTCTAACGTCAGTCGCTAGAGCGATTTTTTTACCTCTTTTGAGGTCAGGAGAGTGAGGTTTACACACCGCCCTTACTGGCATACACATCTGTTACACCGGCACGACGACACAAAAACAATAAAACCCATTATAAACCAGGCATTTGTTGCATCCACTGTGGACATAATTACTAATTATAATGACTTATACTGTCTTTTTACGCATTGTGTTGCATCGCGCCACATAAACATTAACATGTCTGCATTTGTGATCGGAGAAACAACAAACAACAAGCACTACTCTACACTATTGAAAATTCACATTTGAATCGTCAGTGGCAAATTCTTTAAATATGAACACACATAAAGGCTGTGAGTCAGAAGCGCCAGACTGTCCTTGCAAAGTTGGAATTGTATCACTTTATAGAAACAGCCTTCGTGCAAGCCAGCATTGTAGGCTACTCTTCCAGGTTCAGGAAATAGTCATCCGTAAAATGCGCTGCACACACTCTAATATTTGAGTTGAACTGTTCTGGAATAGTGTTGTAAATACAACTTAACCACTGATATCTAGTTGTGTCCTCTTTTGAAAGCCCAAACAAAGTACTTTCGCTTTCACAATGAAACGTATCCGCGTATCCAGCACATGGCACCGGCGGCAGCAACAATACTACAGTGAGAATAATAGTTCCGCCTTCTTTCATTGCGTATACATTTGGGCTGTGTTTTACAAATCTTCCCACATCGTGACGTAGACATGTGGGGGCGTGTTTGAATGAGCCGTTTTAGGATGGCGTGGTCGAGTCTTAACTTTTATAAAGAATATCTCTTTGGTTTTGAGACTTTAGTCTTTGCAACTTCAGGGATCTTATCTATGCACAAACAGCTTGTAACACTCCAAAGAGAAAGGAAAACTTGAAATTGCATCATATGACCCCTTTAAGAAGACAATGTAAATTGGACTTGGGAAATGTAAGCCTTCTTAGTGTTAGCCTTTTATTTATGAACCCTTGAGTACAATAGCCCTTCCTTGCCTGTAGTGTAAATTCTATACTATAGCATTTGGGTTTGCCATTCTTTGATATATAAATGCTGGTGAGAATAACAGACTTATTTAAAAATCATAAAAAAACTTTTAAAAATATTTTGTACAATATTTATACTATTATACAATATTATATACAATTAAACTATATTTAATGGTTTATTAATTTTTGATCTAATATTATGAAGTAAAGTAAAGTAAAGTAAAGTAAAGTGAAGTGAAGTGAAGTGAAGTGAAGTGAAGTGAAGTGAAGTGAAGTGAAGTGAAGTGAAGTGAAGTGAAGTGAAGTGAAGTGAAGTGAAGTGACATACGGCAAGTATGGTGACCCATACTCGGAATTCATGCTCTGCGTTGAAACCATCCAAGGTGCACACACACAGCAGTGAACACACACACACACACACACACACACACACACACACACACACACACACACACACACACACACACACACACACACACACACACACACACACACACACACACACACACACACACACACACACACACACACACACACGTGAACACACACCCGGAGCAGTGGGCAGCCATTTTATGCTGCGGCACCAGGGGAGCAGTTGGGGGTTCAGTGCCTTGCTCAAGGGCACCTCAGTCGTGGTATTGAAGGTGGAGAGAGCACTGGTTATTCACTCCCACCACCTACAATTCCTGCCGGACCTGAGACTCGAGCTCGCACCCTTTGTTACAAGTCCAACTCTCTAACCATCAAGCCACGACTTATGTAGTCGTGTAGATAATGTAGATAATGTATCAAGAATATTTTCATAATAATGCATCATCATCAAACCCTGTGTCTGAACTTTTGGTTTAAAACCACATACAACAAATCATGGGGCAAAGAAAAACTAACAAGATACAAGTCATTAAATATTTACTGCATTTATGTCAATTTAATTCATGCCCAAAATGAAAATAAATAAAACCATAACTCCAGATAATTGCAGGTTTGAGACATAATTGAGCTTTCACTCTTGTCATATCTATGCATGTCCTCTGAGCTATTGTATTTATAGATGTGACCAACCTCTACCGCCTGCATCTGTAACAAACTAAATGATTCCTCTCTCCAGGGGGTCTGTGTAAACGCTGCTTCTTTCAAGTCAGAGGTCCCCAGTTTAAAATTCTGCTCTGATCTGCTCCCATGGTGTCCGGAGTGCTTGAGTAATGAACCTCTCTGCCTGAGTCAGACCAATTTTTCCATACAGTAAGCTTGAGGATTGTGGAGGCAGAAACGCATCTTTATATGGAGCACATGTGCCGGCAGCCCTCTCTGATCCGAAGTGAACGCTGTACATGTTAAGTGAGGTCAAGAGGACGATGCTTCTTGGCTTGTTTTGGAGTGGAAGCTGTCTACTGATTGACAGCAGCTCACCCCATGAATACAAAACCAACTGAAAGCCAAATTAAAATGCAGTTTTGATAGTTTCATATAGATGCTCGAATGAAAGCCAGAGCCAATTTCTTCTCCCACATGTCTTGATTTTCAGCAAGGACATCATATGACACTCAGAATCAAATAATGTTTTGATAAACGTTGACAGAGGTCTTATGGGGTTCTCTAGGAGGAGGTGCGTGGAGCCCAGAGTCGACGGACAGGTCGCCCTGGCTGCAAGTTGACCTCCAGGACCGAATGGAGGTGACAGCGGTGGCCACACAAGGCCGTCACGGCAGCATGGATTGGGTCAGCGCTTACATTCTCCTGTACAGTGACACCGGACGTGTGTGGAAGCAGTACATGTTGGAGGACAATGTTGGGGTAGGTGTATGTTTTTTGGTACCATTTTACCCGGCTCATTTTGCAGAAATAACTGTCTGTGCATTATCCCACTTATTACATGGCTGCTTATCTTATAAATAAAGAAATGCAAATTCAGTATTGGTTTTAGTATAAATTATTGTATTATGTGGGAGGAAATAGCCTGTAGAGTGATATGAGATACAGCAAACTAGCACAGCGATAGGAAATCAACTGTCTGGGGCAATGGTAAATTATACAGTTTAGCGGTCATTTATACTAAATTATTACACAGTGCACTGGAATGCTAAATTCTGATTGGTCAATCACGGCATTCTGCAGTTGAATATTTTTGTGTAATGATCGTTAAACTGGATATTTTACCATTGTTCCTGACAACCAATTTCCTGCAATGTGCTAGTTCAATGCTTCTGGTATCACTCTGCAGTCTCTTTCTTCTCACATAATTGGATCATTTCAGCTCAAATCAGTATTTCATGTCAATTTATTTATTTATTTGGTAGGTAATAAGTGAGATAATGTACATTCACCCGTCATTAGTGGAAAATAAACTCATTTGGGGTGATACAAGAGCCTTTTGCTTTGTGTCGGAGTTCTGATCGCCCTGTTTGAATTCAATTTCCAAAGAGCATATGACAGTAAGGTCATTATCCTTTCGACAATCTTCTTTTGTGGCTAAATATTTACTGATTTAATTGGTTAGGCATCACCTATGCTGCTGCAGAGGAAAAGGATTGTCTTGTTTTGAACATCTTTAGTGCAACTTATTTCCATGCACTGAAAAGTTCTGATCCCATTAACCGAACTCTGAATTCAGTTACTAACATACAAATTGCTGCTAGCAGTTTCTGAGATTCCTGAAATAGATCGTTCTAATGATGTTGAACCTGCCACAGCCTCTCAATCATCGCAGGTGTTTGAAGAGAGCTTGATGCCGAGCCACCAAAGCATCTATTGTCTTTGTCCTCAGGCTTGGCCTCTGCACTTCTAATGTGTGTAAATGACGGAATTTTCATCGTCCCCTATCGCTGCTTTGTAATTATATTCAAATGATGAGACCGCCGCTTTATTTAAGATATAATGACATTTTCAAAGTGTGTTTAATGAAAGGAGAAGATTACAGTCGAGTAAGATCTAATTAGCTTTTAATGTGGTGGAAATGTAGAACAAAGTTGATCAGAAGTGTAAAGGTAACACGCTCAGCAGTGTGAAGCGAACCGGCAATAATCTCAGCTTGTTTCAGGTCTGATGTGCTTGGTTTAGTTGAACTACAGACTCTAGTTTTATTTTTTATTTGATTTTTATTTTTATTATTTTTATTAATATTCCACCAGCACTTTTTAATTTGATGCACAATAGGCTCATTATAAAGCTCTGAATGTTTGACATGATTTACAATAAGACATTGTTTATATTCACTGTCATTCTGAGTCATGCTGTGCTGTCGTGCATAACGGATTGATTTAGAAATCTCTATATAAATGCTTCTGAGGTACAAGTCGATTGGATTTATTTATATTCTGTTTACAAGAAAGTGTCATTCACCAGGTTTAGAAGATTGATCCTTGCCCTTTTACATAAGTATACATCAATTCATCATAGAAAAGAAATTCCCACAATGTAATATAAATGTCATACATATTCCCATATGCGAGGTATTGGAAATAAACAGACATTTTCATCAATTGTTTTAGATTATTTAAGTTTAGATATCCATGAAGTAGTGAGTTGCAACACCAGCATTTATGGCAGTGCAATGATTAGGTTTAAATCTTATGTATTCAGTAAAATCTACATAGAGTATCTCACAGAAGTGAGTACACCCCTCACATTTTTGTAAATATTTTATTATATATTTTCATGTGACATCACTGAAGAAATGAAACTTTGCTACAATGTAAAGTAGTGAGTGTACATCTTGTATAACAGTGTACATTTGCTGTCCCCTCAAAATAACTCAACACACAGCCATTAATGTCTAAACCGCTGGTCACAAAATGAGTACACCCCTAAGTGAAAATCTCCAAATTGGGCCCAAAGTGTCTATATTTTGTGTGGCCATGACACTCCCACTACCATGCTTGAGTGTAGGCAAGACACACTTGTCTTTGTGCTCCTCACCTGGTTGCCGCCACACACACTAGACACCATCTGAACCAAATAATTTTCATCAGACCACATGGCATGGTTCCAGTAATCCATGTCCGTAGTCTGCTTGTCTTCAGCAAACTGTTTGCGGGCATTCTTGTGCATCATCTTTAGTAGAGGCTTCCTTCTGGGATGACAGCCATGTAGACTAATTTGATGCAGTGTGCGGCGTATGGTCTGAGCACTGACAAGCTGACCCCCCAACCCTTTCAACCTCTGCAGCAATGCTGGCAGCACTCATACATCTATTTCCCAAACACAACCTCTGGATATGACGCTGTGCACATGCACTCAACTTCTTTGGTCGACCATGGCGAGGCCTGTTCTGAGTGGAACCTGTCCTGTTAAATCGCTGTATGGTCTTGGCCACCGTGCTACAGCTCAGTTTCAGGGTCTTGGCAAACTTCTTATAGCCTACACCATATCTATGTAGAGCAACAATTCTTTTTTTCAGATCCTCAGAGAGTTCTTTGCCATGAGGTGCAATGTTGAACTTCCAGTGACCAGTATGAGAGAGTGAGAGCGATAACACCAAATTTAACACACCTGCTCCCCATTCACACCTGAGACCTTGTAACACTAATGAGTCACATGACACCGGGGAGAGAAATTGGCTAATTGGGCCCAATTTGGACATTTTCACTTAGGGGTGTACTCACTTTTGTGGCCAGCAGTTTAGATATTAATGGCTTGAGTTATTTCGAGGGGACAGCAAGTTTACACTGTTATACAAGCTGTACACTCACTACTTTACATTGTAGCAAAGTGTCATTTCTTCAGTGTTGTCACATGAAAATATATAATAAAATATTTACAAAAATCGTAAGGGGTGTACTCACTTCTGTGAGATACTGTATTTTCAAACCAAATTAAATAAATGCTGTTCTTTTGAACTTTCTATTCATCAAAGAATCTTGGGGGAACAGTATCACAGTATCCACAAAAATATTAAGCAGCGCAACAGATTTCAACATTAATAATTGTAAGAAATGTTGGTAACACTTTATTTTAAGGTCTCTTAACTAGTTACTTATTAGCATGCATATTACTAGAATATTAACCATTTATTAGAAGTAATTAAGCACATATTGATGCCTTATTCTACATGACCATTCTACATCCCTAATCCTACCCAATAGCTAAACTTAACAACTACCTTACTAACTATTATAATAGCTAAACTATTGAGGGAAACGTTGTAGTTAATAGTGAATAAGTTTTCCCTATTCTATGGTGGTTAGAGCATTGCGTTAGCAGCGCAAAGGTTGTGGGTTCAATTCCCAGGGAACACACATACTGACAAAAAAAAATGTATAGCCTGAATCCACTGTAAGTCACTTTGGATAAAAACGTCTGCTAAATGCATAAATGTAAATATTATGAATTCTGAAGAATCATGTGAAATGAAGGACTGGAGTAATGGCTGCTGAAAATTCAGCTTTTCTATTATTTCAAAATGTATAAACACAGAAAACAGGTAATAATATTTCACAATAGTATAGTATTACTGTATTTTATTTATCAAACTTATGCAACACTGGTGACCATTTTGATAGAAGAGACTTCTTTTAAAGCCATAAAATATTCCGAACTTTTGAACAGTAATATTTGTTTGATACTCCAGCTGCCTCGGCTTAATTTTTTCTCAAGTGTGAGGACTTAATATTCCCATAGTTTTTGGCATTATTGTGAAAACCCATTATGCAAAGATGGTACATTAAGCGGATATTTTTCCCAGCAGCAACATTTAAAGGCAGAGCGAACAAATGTTTCCAGTCATCAGATCCTCGGCGATCCTCTATTAGCATTACTGAATGCATATTTGAAATACAATGTAAGCCGCTTTAGATAAAATGTATAAATATAATGTAAATGTAAAACTGTATGTGTGAATTTTATGCTTTTCCTTTTCTATCTCTGCTGACTAACTTCTCTTCAAGCTGTGATAAGCCAACACTAAATAATAAAAGAGTATTAAGATGGCCTCCTTCACAAGACTGTCACGTTCACAGTGTTAAGGTAAAACGGTTTGGAAAAGAAGGTATCTGCTAAATGAAAATATTGGCTTGTCAAAAAAAAAGAATAAGAAGAAAAATACTCTTAACTTGTTGTCAAGACGGTGCTTTGTTTTAATGAGTGTTGTATCTGTATCTGCTGAGGAAAGCTGCCAAATGTTTTGGCCAAAGAGGACAGCCCATCCGCAGAGCTTGTTTGCCTCCGCTGTATGTCAGAGCAGGTCTTCCTGTAGGAAGGTGTGAATAGGCTCCAAAGTGGCAGATAATTGCTCTCTCCAGTCTGCACTGCTTCTGCTGCTGAGTGTGTTGATGTGTAATGGTGTTTGCTGTGAGACAGAGCATGTTTTGTAAGAGCATACATTTATTGTATCTTTAATCAATAATCAGTCAATTAATTTTATGCTGTTGATTTTGGGTTAAATGTTTGAGATCAGACCAGCTCGTGTCACGTAATGACTTAATATTGTGGCCTTGTGAATTGAAGACAGGCTAGGACTTCAAACAATGAAATAGCTGTTGACATGTATCTAGCTGGAGTTTCCCTGACACATTTCATTCTTTGTCTTCATCTTGTATTGCCGTCATCTCCTGGCGGGGAAACAGGATTCGCCTACGTTGACGGAAAATTGCTGACTGCAGAAGCTTTGTAGGGGTCTCACCACGGTCATTTCTTTCGTCTTATAGCCTGTGGGGCTCTGAGCTACTGAGCGGTGTTCATGCTGTCCTTTGTCATTTTCTTTTCACATACAGTCTGTGTGTGAGAGAAGTGTGCTAGTGTCTCTGAGATGTGAGAAGGGTAGCCGGAGGATTTTTCTATCAGGGAGGATCTGCTCTCTGGAATGACAGGAATCAAACTGGAAAATGTTAACAACATGACAGATGTTAAAACTGACAGTTATGTAGTCATGACATCCAGCTTACCCCTTTATGACTAATAATTTTGCTATCAAGCAGCACTGTCTTTTTTCTTTTTCCTTGCTCTTTCCCTTTCTCTTTTTTACATTTGTTCTTTCTCCTTTATTTCATTGCTCCTTTTTCTTTTGTTCTCTTTCTATTTTTCCCCTTTTTGTCTTACATAAGGAATTTCAAGCTTGCATTCTCACCATGAATGTATAAAGCCTGCTTCACACCATGCACAAAGTTTTTATTTTGGTGGTCATATTAGCAGGTTACAGTATTCACACTGTGAGCATGAGTGGAGCAATGTGAATACTGTAATGTGTTAATATGGAGCCTAGCTGAAGTAGGTGCAAGTTGAGTGTTAGCACTTGAGCCTATTTTTACCACACATACACTCTGGACTATTGTGAAAACAATATGGTTTTCCTCCTTACCTCGAATGAAATTTCACAACAATCAAATGTTATAATCATAGGGCCAGTTTTACTAAACAGGACAAATTAGTGCGTGAGCGCTATTTAAAAACAGCGCAGATGAGCGTGGAAATTTCTGCGGGTGATTTAATAACAATGTGTACATTAAAGAACACAGACGCAACATCTAATTTACACATTTACACATCGACCAACACAATATAGCCTACCAAGCACAGCGCAAATGATCGTAGTCGCAAATAAAGTATAAAGAAATAAAGAAGCCACAGTACGCTGAAAATAACCGGAGGCCAAAAAATGAAGGGTTGCAAGAAGTTTTGATAGACCTGGTATTGCGTGACTCCTAGTTGAGGGTTCCAAGTCGTCTTTTATTTCCTGAAGCAAATTAAAAATAACATGGCTTGGCAAACGATATTTTTGTGTAAATTAAATAAATGAATACGTGTGGAAAAAACCTCTCCCTTCTACCTAGGTTCTCTGTTCTCTGTGGTGCCTCCTCTTATTTTTCATGATATGCCATGTAAGTAGGGGGTTTGTAAGAATTTGAGTTCAGGGCTTCAAGCCTGTGCCATTAAACTACCAGTAATTTGATATTAGTAAATCACATTGTGTGATTAATTTGAATAGTCTCCTCCTATAAATTTTGCATCTGAAAGGAAAACTCCTACAAATGCATATTCAATAAGGTCAGGTACAAATTACGTACAAAATTAGGTTAGAATTTTCATAAGCTGTAAGTAAAACTCTTAATGTGCAGCTTCTAGTTATTATTATTAGTATTATTATTAATAATAATTTATGTGAATTTTTGAACAGAATATGTAGTAAAACATGCCTAGTAGTCCTTAATCAGGAGGGTTACACAACCTTTTTTAAACTAATAACACAGGTTTTTTTTTTTTTTTTTTATAAGGATGTAGTCTGCTCAAGAGGGCAGATTTTGTGAAATCCTGGCAGTACTTTCAAGCAAATCATAGGATCAATACCACAAAGGTTTCGCCTTACGACAGCAAAACTGTTGTTGTGCTTGAATAACTAGAAGGTTCAAAAGTGGCAGACTATGAAGTCTTTGAACTCATTAAGCTTTTATCATTGACACAATTCTGTTTTTTAACTAGCTAGTTCCATTGCACTGAACTATCAAACGCCACATAAAACAAACTATTCTCTCTTTCAATTTCTTGTATGCCAGTGCATTGTATTTATAAAAAATGTCAGAAAAAATAGCATTTAATCATTCCCCCATCCATGTGTAAATTCTACAATACAAACAATATACTGACTTTTAAAGTCACTTGTAATATTTGCTCAATGCTTTTGTATGCAGCAATAAAATAATGTCTTATATTATCATAATTTCAGACCTTTCCCAGCAAAGATATTCAAATAATAGTGAATATTTTTTTAATTAATCAGCATTTTATTTAATTATTTTGATTTAATTTTTAGTTGATTGACAGCCCTAAAGAACAGTCATTTTTGCTTGTCAGTTCATCTTTATCTGGTTCTCAAGCACTAATCATATGTCATTGATAATGGGTAGCTAAATCAACTCATTTTTTCTATGAGCCTATTTCTCTGCCTCCATCACTCATCCATACCTCTCAGGTCTCACATTACACGGAGGCTTGAGCAGCCCCATAGGCAATCGATAGGAGGGCCCAAGGTTTCATTAGATTAGCCCGCTTAAAGCATGAACCTGGCGGCCCATTTGGGTCCCATAAAGTATAATTGATGTAAAAGTATGCGACTCATTCAGCCATAGATGGCCAAAATCAGAATCGCAGAAGAAGTGTGCTAAAAATCACATTGTGCGTGAGTTTCTCACTTGGCTCACAGTACTAATGCTAGCGACATCCCTACAGCTCTCAGACAATGATGAAATCATCACTTGCCATGCCTTCGGATGCATTTATATATTTTATCCTTTTTCTGCTTCACCGAATGACTGTAAATAAAACATTTATTATGATGTTTCTTAGTGCAGGCATTGCACATTGGAGACAGAGAGAGAGGGAAGGAAGAGACTCCTTGTCTTTCGTCTGGGGACAGTTTTGCTGTCTTAAGCTCTCGTTTAAACATGGTCACATAGGCCCTGAGGTGCTGTCTATTTCTGACACTCACGGGCCCTCGCTTCTCTGGGGACAGAATGTAATTCATGCTTAGAGTAGGTCAGTAGAAGCTCTATTTTACACTTG
Source organism: Ptychobarbus kaznakovi (assembly GCA_027422405.1). Classification (NCBI taxonomy): domain Eukaryota; kingdom Metazoa; phylum Chordata; class Actinopteri; order Cypriniformes; family Cyprinidae; genus Ptychobarbus; species Ptychobarbus kaznakovi. The sequence goes on along the minus strand of CM049804.1, from coordinate 17,469,647 downwards.
GGCAGCTCAGAAAACCGCTTTCTGTTGATAAAAATTTCTAAAACATTCATCAGACATGTTTATTTTAAAATGATAATATATATAAATTCCTAAAATAACTAAGTAAAATCTCAAATTTTTCATTTAGTTTAAGTTTGATCATTTTAGTTTCAGCTAACAATACTGTGATAACCCTGGTTTGCTATTTGAATGAACTGTCTCCAGTCTTTTGTTTATTGACATATCAAGCACCAACAAGAGTTTTCCTGCCAGATAACAAATACAAAACCCAACCCAGTTGAGCTCATCTTGTGTTGGCTCTTCTTTCTGATGTGAATTCACACTGGTTTTAGGGAAGCGAGGACTGGTTAATCACAGGAGGATGTAACAGTTGAAGACGTAACAGGGCTGATGAAACGGTCCACGGAGAGTCAGTGATAACGCCATCAGTGCATGGGGGCTTAATGAAGGAGGAGGAGGTCTAGCAGGAGTCAATACAGGAATAGAGTTAATGAAGTGTAGAGAGGAGCTGTTTACGTGGGCAGCCTGTAACCGGGGCATCTCCCCGGATCCGAAGGGAGCTCCGCTGTGCCCTTGAGCTGAGGTGAGCTGATAGGTAATTGGATGGATGTATTGTTGTTTTCTTTTTTCCCTCTCAGAGGTGGAAAAAGAGAGAGGAAGAAGCAGTCAGGGACAGGATGTTGTCGTCACTGAGTGCTCAAATGAGAGTGTTGGTGACATAATGACAAATGTGCTCATGTTGATATTTATGCATTTAACAATGACATTTTTTTATCTAAACCTCTTTAGAAAAGGAGAAAAAAGTATCATAAAGTGCAAAAATGTTTGATATGAAAATAATGATTATCAGTGCCAACAAAGCTTTAAAATGCATAAATGAGATTAAAACAACTAAAAAAGGCTACAATTTTTATTTTGAGTATGATTCACCATTCATCCCAAAGATGTTTTGAAAAAACACTTTACAAAAATGCATTTTACAATGAAAGCAAATTCTAAATAGTTTAAATATTCTTCTCTAAGAAAGTCATAAAGACTGTTCCTTTAATAATGGAATCTTTAAAGTAGATCTTCCACAAACTCCAATGCACCGAGCTTGCTTATCTGAAAATCTGCTATTCTTAATACTTTTGGCTAGCACAGTATTTCTTCTTCCAAGTGTGTCTGCAAGCAAAACAAAACAGGGCCTTGAAAGTCACTAACGTCAGATTGTTGTTTTTTTCTGGCATCATAACAGCATTTGTGGGCTGCGAGTGGCTCACCAGGGGAGGTGATGATAATGTTGATGTTATTTATCTCAAAGGGACATGGAAAAGTCTATCTTTGAAAAAAGTTGACGTTCTCTTTTTGTGATTCATCCGTAACCATGTGGTGTTTTGGTCATCGCTTCTCGTGTTCCATGCAAGTCTCAACTGTGAAGTGACTCAGACGCAAATTACTGTCAAATTATGAGTGCTAGCAGATGAAAAAGAGTTGACATTTACATAAACTGTTGCGACCTTCAAAACAAATACAGCTCTTTGCATTCAACTGGGTTGGCATATTCATAAATAGCATTTTGTCTGCGGAAAATTTCTTATCCAGCAGCATGTTATAAAATATTATAAGACACTTTCCAATAATATGGTATAAAATAGGACTTGAAAATGTAATTTTACTTTGTAGTTTTTGTTGTCCGTTTTTTTTTTTTTTTGAGTAATAATCAAAATGAAAAATAAATGACTGATAATTAATACTGATAATTGTATTCAATTAGTTTTAAAAAGCATATATTTTTAACTAATTAGAACTATTACCTTAATTAATCACATCTGAGCTAATATATCTTTAATACTTCTCACTACAAAAACACAGATTTCTGCCTCTAATGCTTCAGAAAACTCCTGGGACAATACCATATTGATGAAAATGAAAACAATTATTTTTTTTGTCTGTTTTCAGAGGATCGTGGGTAACGTGAATCCAGACAGCGTGGTCCACCATAAACTCAGCCAGTCTATCAGAACCCGGTTCCTCCGCTTCCTTCCTCTGGAGTGGAGCCCCAGTGGTCGGGTGGGCCTCAGGGTGGCTGTGTACGGCTGTGCTTACCGTAAGTGAGAGTATTTAATGTTTAAAACAAATACAAATGTTCCAATATATTACAATATTACAAATATTCCTGTGGCTCAGTGGTAGAGCGTTGCGTGAGCAATGCAAAAGGTTGTTGGTTCAATTCCCAGGGAACACACATACTGACAAAAAATGTAAAGCCTGAATGCACTGTAAGTCACATTGGATAAAAGCGTCTGCATAAATGTAAATGTACAAATGACTAGCAGGCATTTTACTTTCTGAGACATAACAGTTACATGTCTTGCATTTATTTTAAGTGATAAGCAGTATTTATGTGATTAACTTTATAGTTGGAGTTCAGATTTACACAATAAAGCGGGTGTGGATTTTCACTCAGAAATTGCTAGTTAATTTGGTAACACTTTAGTATAGGGACTAATTCTCACTATTAACTAGTTGCTTATTATCATGCATATTACTAGCATATTGGCTGTTTATTATTATATAATTTATATTAAGCACGTATTCTATACTGCATGACCATATTCTACATCCCTAACCCTACCCAATACTTAAACTTAACAACTACCTTACTATCTATTAATAAGCAGCAAATTTGGAGTTTATTGAGGCAAAAGTCATAGTTAATGGTTTGTTAATAGTGAGAATTGGACATTAAATTAAGATGTGAACTTAAATTTCACAATTAATTACTAAGAAACACCAAGTAATGCATTGAATTAAATATATCAACTCTCGTAACACCAACTCAAAACATTTCAAGTTAAGGATGAAGTCAAGTAGTGTCGAAAGAGATGAGTTATCAGTTTTTGCTTGAAGATTGACTGTGATCCACCATTCCGGTTGGGGGGCGAATCATTCCATCAGCCAGGAATGGTAAACGAGAATGTTCTGGAGAGTGATTTTGAGCCTCTCTGAGATGGTACCACAAGGCATCGCTTACTAGCAGATCTCAGACTTCTGGAGGGGATGTAGATTCGTAATAGTGAGTGGAATTAGGCGGGTGCTGAGCCTGTGGTTGTTCTATATGCAAGCATCAGTGTCTTGAACTTGATGCGAGCTGCAACTGGTAGCCAGTGCAAGGAGATAAAGAGAGGTGTAACATAGGCTCTTTTGGGCTCGTTGAAGACCAGTCGTGGCGCTTCATTCTGAATAATTTGTAGCGGTTTCATTGTGTTTGACGGAAGTCCAGCCAGAAGAGCATTGCAGTAGTCCAGCCTAGAAATGAAAAGGGCCTGGACAAGAAGTTGTGCAGCATGCTCTGTCAGAAAGGGCCTGATCTTTCTGATGTTGTGTAGTGCAAACCTGCAAGATCGAGCAGTCTTTGCAATGTGCTCTTTGAAGGTCAGCTGGTCATCAAAGATTACACCAAGATTTCTGACCGAAGTTGATGGGGTAATTGTTGATGAACCTAACTGAATAGCGAAGGCATGTTGTAGAGTTAGAGTGGCAGGGAAGACAAGAAGCTCAGTCTTTGCCAGGTTGAGCTGTAGGTGATGTATTTTCATCCATGCCGAGATGTCTGCCAGGCAGCCTGAGATCCGTGCAGCCACAGCTGGATCATCTGGTTGAAAAGAGAGATAGAGCTGTGTGTCATCAGCGTAGCAATGGTAAGAGAATCCATGTGCCTGTATGATGGGACCCAGTGATGTAGTGTATGTGGAGAAGAGGAGGGGTTTAAGAACCGATCCCTGAGGAACCCCAGTGACCAGTTGATGTTCTTTGGATGTCTCCCCTCCCCAGGCCACCCTGAAAGACCTACCAATGAGATAGGATTCAAACCAGCGAAGTGGAATCCCAGTGATGCCCAGTGATGAGAGGGTGGACAGGAGGATCTGATTATTAACAGTGTCAAAAGCGGCAAATAGATCCAGCTGAAGAATGAGGACTGATGATTTGGAATCGGCTTTCGCAATTTGCAGGGCTTCAGTGACTGAGAGTAGTGCAGTCTCAGTTGAATGGCCACTCCTGAAACCTGACTGTTTAGCATCCAGTTTGCTGTTCTGTGAAAGAAACAATGAGACCTGGTTGAAGACAACTCGTTCGAGTGTTTTCGCTATGAATGGAAGGAGAGAGACAGATCTGTAGTTTTCAATAAGAGAAGTGTTTAATGTAGGTTTTTTGAGCAGTGGGGTTACCCAAGCCTGCTTGAAAGCAGTGGGAAAGATTCATGTGAGGAGAGATGTGTTAATAATGTGTGTGAGTGCTGGTAAGAGTGTGGGAGAGATTGCTTGAAGAAGGTGTGAGGGGATTGGGTCTAGAGGACATGTTGTAGGATGGCTGGAGAGGAGAAGTTTGGATAACTCCGCCTCAGTGAGGGGACAGTGAAGATGGGAGTTTGAGCAGTGGATATGGTTGGTTGAAGGTCCTGTGTGTGTGGAGGTGAGAACTGACTACTGATTGTTCTAGTTTTGTCCGTGAAAAAAGTGGAAAAGTCATCAGCTGTTAGAGAAGGTGGTGGGAGGTGGTGGAGGGGGACAGAGGAGAGAATTAAATGTTCTGAAGAGATTACGCATGTCTGGAGCTCTGTTGATCTTATTGTGGAAATGTGAGGATTTGGCAGTGTGGACTTCAGCTGGGACAGATGGAAGCAAATACTGATACCTACTCAGGTCCGACGGATCGTTTGATTTGAGCCATTTTATCTCTGCCACTCGGAGGCGGGTCCGATGCTCACAAAGAACATCGGATAATCAGGGGTTAGAAGGGGCAGCCCGTGCTGGCCTGGAGGAGAGAGGACAAATGTTGTCTAGACAAGAGTTTAAGGAAGAGCATAAAGTGTCAGTAGCTGCATTCACATCCAGAGATGAGAAATGGGTAGGTGAGGGAAGAGAGGAGGATACTTAAGAGGAAAGATGGGAGGGAGAAAGGGAGCGTAGGTTTCGTCTAAAAGTAACCAGTAAGGGGATTGGTGGCACCCGGGTAGCAAAATGTAATGTAAATGTAATGAAGAAACGGTCAATGATATGTAGTGGTTGTACCAGAATGTTATGTGTAGTACAATTGCGTGTGTAAATTAAATCAAGTTGGTTACCTAATTTGTGCGTGCTAGTCGTGGTAAGGGTTTGAGATCAAATTAAGCTAGGAGTGAATGGAAGTCTGTAGCATAAGGCTTGTCAAGATGAAAGTTGAAATCGCCAAAGACTAAGCGTGGAGTGCCATTCTCCATGAAAGAGGACAGCAGCCCGTCCAGCTCCTCTAGGAAGGTGGCTAGAATTTGGCCTGGGGGACAGTAAATTACCACAATCTGGAGTTTTATAGGAGCTATTACAGTAATCACATGAGATTCAAATGAGTTGTAATTGCATAAGGGAGAGTGGGTTGAGTATTTCCAATTGTTTGAAATGAGCAGACCAGTGCCCCCACCCCGGCCAACTTGACATGGGGTGTGAGAGAAAGAGAAATTGTTAGAGAAAGCAGCTGGGGTTGCTGAATCTTCAGAACGAATCCAGGTCTCAGTCAAGCCCAAGATGCTGAGTGTGGATTGTAATTAAAAAGCAGAAATTAAGTCTGCTTTGTTGACAGCTGACTGACAATTCCAGAGACCCACAGAGAAAGAAAAAGGTGTAGAAGAAGATGTAGAGATAGGGCGCAGGTTAGCAGGATTACGTTGCCGTCTGCATGTGATGTTAGAGAGTGGTTGAGAGAATTCAGGAATGGTTTGGAAACACATGATAGAGGTGAAAAGATAGAGGATAGGAAAGGAGAGTGTGTGAGGAAGATAGAAATTATACTTAAGTGTGTTGCTCGGTTTCGATGCTCGATTAAAGTTGTGCAGGAAAAAGTCGTCGGTCTTTACACCCGTCGGTCTTCACACGAGGAGGCTGAACACAACGGTTGAAAGCTTCCGCAGATGCTTCCGCGTCAGCGCTCGGACATCAAATAACTACAGTCTAAGAGACTAGAGTGAAAACAGCTGTGGCCGGCTTCTGATTAGCCCAGCCAATAGCCTAAAGGAGTGCTAATAGCTCAAGACGAAACTAACACTTCTCACAAGGAGCAATGCAGGCGCAAATTATTATAATTAGCAGTAATGCGATCAAAAATATAAACTTCAACGAAAATACAGTAAGTATTCCTTCCTAACAGCAAGTAAATAATTTAAACAACAGATCTATGGACAAGTGTTACAACACTTGCGTGCTGCCATCTGTCTCTTCCTAGCAGCAAGTAATTAATTTAAACAACAGATCTACGAACAAGTATTTCAACACTTACGTGCTGCCGTCCGTCTATTCTGGTGACTAATCGGCTTCTCCGATTAGCACTTTAGTTTAGGGACCAATTCTCACTATTAACTAGTTGCTTATTAGCATGCGTATTACTAGCATATTGGTGGTGTATTAGCACTTATAAAGCACATATTAATGCCTTACTTTGCATGACCATATATTCCCTTAACCTACCCAATACCTAAACTCAACAACTACGTTACTAACTGTTAATAAGCAGTAACTAGGAGTTTTCTGAGAGAAAAGTTGTTGTTGTTTTCAAAGGTATCAATACAACAAAGATGGTCAAACTTTATTTTAACCTTAAAATAAAGTTTGATCATCTTTGTTTTATTGATACCTTTGAAATTAATGTGTACAGTGCAGATTTCCATATTATCCAGTTAGTATCTTTCATCATTACATGTAAAAAGGAAAAGAAAAGAAAAGAAAGGAAAAGAAAAAGAAAAAAAGTTGCATAAGGGTTACTGAAGCATCCTAGATCCGATAGCAGTTCACAAAGCACATTTCCACAGTCTTGGTAACAGGACAATAAAACAGTTGTGACACAGGATATAAGGTGATAACATTACCCATAATTCTTGCTGCAGATCTTCACATGCCCTCTGTCCTTTGTCCTTTTCTAGTCACACAGTATTTTTTCCAGGTGATGAATTACGGTGACACAGATAATTCATTGCATGACAGCGGCAGTTTCACTCCGTTTTCCTCTAAATGAAGGTCGTTTGATGACTTTCTTTGATGATACTTTTCCAAAACTGAACAAAGACGTCCAGATATCAGACACTTATCAGTCTGTGTTAACTAGATAAATAAAAAATATCCCTTTGATGATACTGAGATCCTTAAAATGGATCACCTGTTGAATTACACAGGCATTTATAAAAAGGTCCCACAGTTAACGCCTTCATTATTCTGTGGCATGATCCATGTATTAAACTCGACTTAATGTGTGCTTTGCTGATAAATGCTGCATGACGAGTCTCAGTTCAGCTGTCTGTACTGATCAACCACAGACACTTAAAGAATTCACATGCAAATCCCATGACAAATCTGAACCATAGATGACTGATATGATGAATCTATAAGCACTGGTTTGTCTAATATACACTAGATCTTGAGTGCTGAATATAACCTTGAAAGAAAAGCATAAATGTTCTTTTAATTATACATGATTTGATGGCTAGTGCTCACTGGTAGTGCGTGATTGCACCTAACAGCTCAGATTAACTTGAGCTGCATATCACATAATAGGCAAAATATTAATGCTAATCAGCCAACTGCTGTGACAGTTGTGAACTCAAGCTGAACCTGAGAATGGTGCAATGCTAGATAAGTGTCATTTCCATGCCTGTAGGATTGCTATGACCAGACCACGTCCCTCATAGCTCACAGGATCCTTATTTGACCAAATGGAGCAGTTGCTTATTGTTATAAAAATAGGTCATTATATTCAATGCTGGATTATATGCAGGCTTTTCTGCTTTGCTTTACTAATCTGAAAAAGGAGCCGTTAATTTGCTATCTATTTTTTAAACTCATCCTTTCCCTTTTTTTCTGTAGGCTGTAGGGTTTTACATCATTATGAGGGCTATTATACAGTAATGAACTGGAACGCTGGTAAAGAGATTTCTGCAGAACAACTGTGCATATACATGCATGAGATTTTGTGTTTTGATCTTACGAATATTTAGACTGTTTTGATGGACAAAGAAAAATGGTTAAACTTTTGTCTTGGAACACTGGTTCACACTGGCTGCATTGCTAAAATTGGGAATTGGGATGTAGTAGACGCTTTCTTTCAGGTCAAATGCCAAATTTTGGCCATCTAAAGACAACTACATTAACTTTCTGAGTCTTGTATAAGGAGAAACGGGAATTCTTCTCTTTTACTTTAGGAAACTGAACATCCAGAAAAGAGCTGGTGATCTTTATACTTTATATGCAATACTTTAGTATAGGGACCAATTCTCGCTATTAGCTAGTTGCTTATTAGCATGCCTATTATTAACATATTGGCTGTTTATTAGTACTTACAAAGCACATATTCTGCATGACCATATTCTACATCCTTAATTTTACCCAATACCTAAATTTAACAACCCTACTAACTATTATAAGCAGCAAATTAGGAGTTTACTGAGGCAGTCGTAGTTAATGGTTTGTTAATAGTGAGAAATGGACCTTAAAAAAACCCCTTTATTTTTTTATTTCACTGAATAAGTCATGTGAAAATTACCAACACTTCTGTTTAGCCGTATCTAATACAGAATTGAGTTATGGGCAGCTGCTGATTTCATGGTGTACTGTCATTCAGACACTAGATTTAGACATTAGTGAAACGCTTGATTCGCTGAGTTCATCGTCTGTGCTGTGAGGCCATTGAGCCCCATTAACTTGCTCGATTAAAACCTAAATAGAGAAAGGTTCTCCTGTAAGAACTCTACTAATATCTTCAGAGATGCTCGTCATTTTATGATAGCCTCACATTATCTAAGTAGCTCAATTAGAACTCCAGTTTAAAGCTGAAATATGCTATACAACTTCTATATGGATTTTTGCACCAATTTGCAGTCTAGACAAGTCGAGACTAGTCACTGGGAGCCTGCAGATTTTGAGGAGTCGGAGTTGACAGATTTCACAGGAAGCTGCGTAATGTATGATGGGAACAGATTTTTTGCTTTAGACTATGATTCTATCTATTGTATCAGACATGCATGATATTTTGAGCCAATTTTAGAACACATATTGTTCTTATTTGTCATGCATCTTCTATTAACGAGGCACATGTTTCTGCGTGAGTTTGTTGTATTCAAGTTTGGTGTATTGTATTTTTGTTGTCGTGAAAGTCTAATAGTGTGGGATCCTCGTTAATTTTGTGTATGATGTCCAGTTTTTCTTTTTAACTCTAAAATCGGCTGATGTATGATGACTAGTGTTTTAATAGTTACTCATATTAAAAAAAGATGTGTAGGTATTTTAGCCTTGGGTTACAGAAATTACATTTTGTTGTTTTAATTAATTGTGAATTTGGAGTTTGCCAATACAGTATGTTGTTTCCTAAAATGTTCCTAGCAACAAGTTCACGGCACCTGCCAACCACAGCTTTAGAAGTTTAGTCAATGTAGTTTTCATCATGATTTTTGTTGTTACAAAAACATTTTATGTGAAATGACTCTCCAGTTAATCTATTGTTCTGCATATTGTTATGTTTTTTACATTTTGAGTGAAATGAGAATATGTTCAGGGGGTGTTTCTTACAAAATCTCATGTGTCAACAGGATCGTATGTGGCTGATTTTGATGGCAGAAGCTCTTTGCTCTACCGATTCAACCAGAAGTCGATGAGCACGGTGAAAGATGTTATATCGCTGCGATTTAAGAGTCGACAGGCAGAAGGTGTTTTACTGCATGGAGAAGGCCAGCGAGGAGATTATATCACTCTGGAGCTTCATCGTGGCAGGCTGGCCTTGCATCTAAACCTGGGTGAGTTACAGTACTGGAAGAAGCTAGCAACTTCAAAGGGTTGAAGTGTTCAAGTATTCAATATTTAACCATGGTTACTTTGGAGTGGAGACTATTGACTGACTACAGACTATTGATGGAATTCATAAGAATGCATTATTATAGAATATATTAATGCATATGCTAAAGAATATATGCCGTGTTAGTGTCACTTGACTCATGAGAAATCTCTTCTAATTGGCAGATGACAGCAGGGTGAGATCCAGCAGTGCTCGCATGGTGGTCACTCTAGGAAGTCTCCTGGATGATCTGCACTGGCACTCTGTTCTGATCGAACGCTTTAACAAGCAGGTCAACTTCACTTTGGACAGACACACTCAACACTTCAGGACCAAGGGTGATGGAGACTCGCTAGAGGTCGACTATGAGGTTGGTCTCTGGGACCCTGTAATTTCCTCTTTTTTGAAATGACAAGCCTTTGATGCATGACATTTGGTGCTTTTTAATAGTCTTTAATAATAAAATAAAATAAAACAAAATCTTAAGTGTCACATGATCCTTCAGAAATTCTGATATACTGATTTAATGCTCATAATAACACTTTTTAATATTTTTTTTATCTCTCCCAATATTTAAATCAGTTACACTGTTTATTATTTTCATTATTTTCTGGAATATTTGATGAATAAAACGTTTAAAAGAACAGCATGTATTTGAAGACATTTATAATGTTACGAAATAATTCTGTTCACTTTCGATAAATGTAATACATCCTTGTTGAATAAAAGTAGTAATTTCGTACTTACCCCAAACATTTAAATGTTTTTGTATATCAAACACACTAATCTAATTTGAAATTGAATTTAATTAAATCCCACTGTCCAGTCATAATTAATTATTTGAACAAGTAATTGAATAATTAATTTGACTAATTGATTTAACTAAGCCATTTAAAGAGGGCAAAAAATATAAGATGCTCCAACCAACAGAAGAACATCAGGTGTTTGAGGTAATAATATAACATATCACAGACAAAAATATTTTATGTATTACAGTATTCTTTTCATCACACCATTTTGGTTTTCAGGGGGTCTAGGAAAAGGATTTTTAAATACCCATGAGGGGCTAGATTTCAAAACCACAAGAAAATGCATTATTGATCATCGAGGGGATCATTGCGAGTTCATAAATCCACTGTGATGGAGTATCTGCCTCCCCTTGTATCACAGATTCTCCAGCTCTCCAGTGGCTGTCCCAGAGCCAGATTTACAATAGAAGTCAAAGGCTATCTAGAGCACGGCTGATGAGGTGCACCTGAAGTTAATAGCACTATAAAGGCAGCAGTTCACCTCACCTATGAGAGACACCACTGTTCTATGTAAGAGTAGTACAAGGTGTCCTCCAGATCCGGGAATGGGATGACATAGCTTGACTGCCACTGAGATGATGACCGCCTGGCCACAGACTGACCTTTATTTCCCACAGCAGCAAGGACAGTGCAGTTGCCTTGTCATGCTTCCTAATTACTTGATTGTCTCGTTCTTTTATATATTTATTTTAAATGTAAGCCCCTATGATCCTACTGGTTTGGAATAGGCTGTAAAGGCACGTCACTGGACTGGATGTTCCCAGTGTATTTTTAAAGAGAGTATTGTGGACTTATATGTTGTGTAGAAAGAAATGGAACAGTTTTGCCAAATAAAGAAATAAAGAAATGTTCCAACAAAGAAAATCCTCATCTTAAACATTCAAAATTGTCTGAAACTGCCCTGCGGCTGAGCAGCACAGCAGAGTAACTGATGGAAAAATTAATTCTGCACTGTATCCATACATTTTTTACAACCATGTCAGATTCTCCATACGTGAGATGGCGCTTAACAGAGAGAGGCTCAAACAGCATAACAATGATCTTTCACAGAATCTACAACTAAATGGCGTTAGAAGTTAGAGTTAGAAGAAATTTCATATTTGGAAAAGCCAAGTCAGGTCCTGACCTTAAACCCACTGAAATGTTGTGGCCTGACCTGAAGCAAACCATGTAAGACAGTTCAAAATAACAAAGACTTCATGCATTTTGTTTACCACAACAGGGTGCTGAGCTAGTCTCAAGATAATGGTTTATTCTATGGCAGCCTGTGAGGAATATATAAAATGTCTCTTTATATATCAAATTTTGTATATACACTATATTGCCAAAAGTATTGGGTTACCCCCTTCTAATGAAAGGTGTGACTACTTTAGTTATTAGTACAAATCTTAATGTTTAAGCACATAATGATATTCTAGGGAATATAGTGTACATAAAATATATGTAGTGGCATTAATCCATCTGTCCAATTTAGAATTTAGATAGAAATAGAAAGCAAGCACATTTTATATTTTATTCATGATTATATATGCTTTGAAATTAGATATGTGTTTTATTCGTTCTCTAAAACAGCTAAGCTTTGGTGGGATCCCACTGCCAGGTAAACCAGGAACCTTCATTCGACGCAACTTTCATGGTTGCATGGAGAACCTCTACTACAATGGAGTGAACGTCATCGACTTGGCGAAACGGAGAAAACCTCAGATATACAGTGTGGTAAGCATTTGGATCTGAACTAGTGATGTTGTGATCCTTTCACTCAAATGTAATGCTTTAGTGCTGTATGTATTATAATATGTCTAGAGTCCAGTGTCCAGACATATTACTTCTGCCTCTTCAGTATCAGCAGGAATCTTTAAAGGTGTTTCAAACTGTGCCGAGTTTCACACATGAGCTTTTCTCCAGCTTATTTTCTCAGCAATTTCACAAATCATGTTTTTCTGTCACATTTGAGATCCCTCTTCCCGCTAAAAAGCTGCTTGTTAGAAATGATCACATCACATTCCTGTCTATTTCCCTAAATCAAAATGACAAGACAACCAACGACTCCATCACTTCAGAAGAGGGATGACTGGTATTCATCTAGCTCTGTAAAATACAAGCACGTGTTCACGTTACACAGCTTAAGGCTATCAGGTTGGAGAAGGTCTGCTGAGGCCTCAGTTCAGCAGTCTGGTGTCTGTACAGCCCTGTGGCACAGGGATCAATGAGGTGTTCACCTCACACTGCAGTAACCTTTTCACGCCTACGTGAGCTTCTGTCCTGCGGATGTGCTCTCTGTGCTTCTGTTGCTCTCCGTGGAGCTGTGCTGGTGACATTTATCCAGACCGCCTGCTGCCTTTGTGGGTTTAGCCTGTCTGGCACTCAGCCTCTCCAATTCTCTTGTAACCCTTCAGCTTGTTTTCTCTTTTCCTCTTTCTTTCTTTGACATAATCTCTTGTGTTAACAGCTTTCTCAGTTGCATCTCATTTTTCACATTTCAGCAATGGCATGACACTTATTTTAGTAAGTTTTTCAACTACATATATATACAATGACTTTAATGCACATTTTCTATGATGAGCATGTTCTAATATCTGTATTAAAATTATTTTTAAAGTGCATAGTTACAAAAATGAAAATATTTTAAAACTTGCTTTGCTGCTTATGAATATATGAATAGTAAAACTGCAGTGAAATAAACAGTGGAAGATAGGGAAATTAATGATATACAGTGATATTTATGAATGAATAATGCAAATATGCAAATGATTAAGATGTGTACACTAAGATGTATTCAGGATGAAAAGAAAAATGTAATATTACTTTTTACTTGATAATTACACAAAAGCATACTTTTAGAGTCATTAAAATGAAACTTTTCTTAAAAATGCAATACATTTAATTAGAGAATTTCTAAAAGTAATTTAGCATATGTTTTAAACTAGATTTGTTAAATGAGATTTCAATTTCTTTATTGTGAACATTCTGTTACTGTCTTTTAACTGCATGGTTTTGGCCTCAGCAATGACATCTGACATTGGCATGAATTTACTGATTACCTTGTGTGTGATCAGCTACAGTGGATATGCAATTGGATCATTTGTACCGATGCTGCATTGCCATTTGGTCATTCTCTGCTTGCATGTAAACCAATGTTTGGCGTTCTCCCTTCTCTCACAGGGCAACGTGACCTTTTCCTGCTCGGAACCACAGCTGGTCGCCGCCACATTTCAGAGTTCCAGCAGCAGCTTTCTGTCGCTGCCAGCACCTGCACCGATCCTGGAGGGCTTTTCTGTGCGCCTGCAGTTTCGCACCTGGAACCCTGATGGCCTGCTGCTGTCCAATCCGCTGATCTCTGGTCAGGAGCCCCGTTACCTGATTTTGCAGATCAGCAGTGGGCGTCTCCATCTCACACACCAGACATCAGCGCTGAAGATGTCAGAAGTGTCAGCTGGTGAGGAGACCCTTTCTGCTCTCCTGCGGCTTGACTTTAAATGCCAGTTCTCTTAAATATGCAGCTCAAGTAGTTGCATTGGGGGTTCTTGGTGGACTCTAACCCTGCTGAAAAGGCATTTTAAACCATTTGATGGTCTCAGTCAGTGTCCAAGACTGGGGTGCATTTCCCAAAAGCATAGTTAGCCAACTGTGATCACAAGTCCTTCATAATCAACATAATTCAATGTTTCAGTGTTTCCCATAGTTACAACAAAGTTGTGTGGTTGAACTACATCTCTCAACCAGTGGTTAAAAGTATAGTTTCTTGTTAACCTGACCATTTTTCCAGTAAGGCGAGTATAATTTCAACACTAGACTTTGTTCTTTAAATGCTAGCATATACATATCCTGAGTAAAACAGTAGTAGTAGTCAACAAACCCAGTCATTTTTGTTTGCTAAATTATGTAATTGATATAGCATAGTCTTTTTAACATTCGTTCTTTAGCTCAACAATTTAACATGCACCAGGCAAATTGCAAAAGGTATAAAGATTCAGCAAGTGACATGGAAATGCAGCTGTGATCAAATGGTAGAGCTGTCACTTTTATCCAGGCATGACACACTAGCCACTGAAATTACTGCTTTGAAGGAGTCTAATTGGAAATTCTTCTCAGTTTCAGCAATTACGTGCGCATAGCGATCAAGAGTATAAATGTCTCTCTTTTTCAATTCAGCCATCCTGGCAATGCAAAGACTTCCTATTACTTACACAGCACAGAATTGCATGCTTTTTCTCTAGTCCTCTTCTCACCAATGAGATACGTGGAAAAAAAGCAAAAGCATTTGTATAAAAGTCACTACTTACAGCTTATCTCGTCACCCACAAAGGCAATAACGTCATGTTTATTTATTTTTTGTCCAGCATTCTGGACAATAGATGAAAGGAAACATACATACTGATCTAAACAAGATTAGTGTCTGAGACAGACAGTTGTGTGTTTCAGTCTAGCGAGGAAACCTGATGTTCGACAACAATCGACACGCAGGGGGGAGGAGGGTGCTCTCCATCTGTTGTGCAGGGCCAGTCTGTGCTAGAGCGGCTGTTTTATCCTACCTGAAACCTATTTTTTTGGTCTAACTCGCGTCATAGAAGTGTTGGCTGAAATAGAGAGTGTTGTAATTACCGGAATAGAAGAAGTGAAGCGCTTGAGCTCAAACGACAAACAGATGGCTGGCACAGGGGAGACTGTAGACACACAGCGGCCGCACACAGCTTGGGCGCCCTTCACATGTAATGGCCAGAATTAATTAAATCAAACCTCAAAGAGAATTTTTCCTTTGGGGACAGGGGTGGAAGGGGGGCTGAGTTTTGCCAGGAGATTTGTTTTTGGCACTTATTTTGCATTATCGTATTGAATTTTCTGTTTCATCATGGCTTTGTTTTGTGTGAGAGTTGATGGTTCACATATTGATTGTTGTCTTGGATGACTTTACAATATGCGTGTGGTTTGTTTGACATTGTAATATGGTTTATATATGACCATATAATGCTGCATGTTGCACTAAAAATGCATTTAATGTTCATATATGGTCACAGTGTTTATTAAACATTATATGGCATTTTCGATTGGTAGGTCAGAGGGTGAATGATGGTTTGTGGCATTCAGTCAGTCTCAATGCTCGAGATCTGCAGATCATCATGACGCTGGACAGTGAGCCCGCATCCACCATCCAGCTGAAGAGCTACCTGGAACCAAAAGACAAACACTACTTTGGAGGTAAAATAAAGAACAAATATTTTCAGAAAGGACAAAAAGATCATTTCAGTTACAGTTGGGGTCAGATTAGGTATTTGCATTCAAAACTTTGAGTATGTTACTCTGTTGTTCAGTTGCAACTAATTTGAAAAATATTAAAGATTACAAAGGTAACATTTAAAATAAGAAAATATAAAGCAGCATATACGAGCTAGTATTGTTTTTGTTGTTTGAACTAGCTTTTATATTTATACTTTCAGTTTTGGTTTTAATTTAGGTTTTAATCTTGTTATGAGCTTTTGTACCTTATATTAGTTTTGGGATGTTTTTTATATTTCTATAATATTCGTTTTATTAATTTTTTGTTTATTGATTTTAATATATTTTTATTTATCTAATTTTATTTCAGTTAGTTGCCAAGGCAGCATTTTTAATCTTCTGATATTTATATTCTATTCACCCTTTATGTCAATTAAAACACAAACATTATAATAATTTTACCTTTGGTCAAGTTATAATGTATTAAATTTATGTAATGTATAAAATATTAAATGCAACCTATATAAATCATGATAGCAATAATGTGATGGTTTTTAAATATAGTATTTTGTTGATGTCGATAGACAGGTCAATGTCAGTCAAGCCATAGAACATGATGATGTGTGGAGGCCTTCAATGTAAAATAGGAAAAATATAAATTCATTTTTGGTGTGTGTGTGTGTGTGTTAGTTTCATTTTTGAAGCACTCTTTTTTATTGCTTCTAACATCCATACCTACTGTCAGGTGTATTCTCATCAATTCTTTCAGGATGTCCTGTATCCCAGAATGACTCCAGCTGCTTAAATCCCACAATGGCCTTTCAAGGCTGCGTCCGGCTCATCCTTGTCAACAACCAACCTGTTGATCTTCTGTCAGTCCAGCAAGGTCATCTAGGAAGCTACAATCAGCTACAGTTTGACTTATGTGGCATTCGTGACAGGTGCGGTTTTCAAACATATGCCTTTCAATATTTCTGTTGCTGTTTTACATTTGTCTTCCACAAAAATAACCACTGGTTTTGCATTTTATTCATGACACCTTGGAAACTTGAACATGTCAGAGCTGTTCTTTGTCATTAAGGCCCAGGTCGTGCTGGCTGAGCTGGACTGTCGGCAGAGCCCTAATTAGAACTGGGGGAAGTTCATTTGTAGTTTCATTTAGGTTTGCGGCCAGCAAGCTCAGTGCTGGGTTTTGCACTTCTTCTCATTACCACATACTGGAATCAGAGGCCTCATCGACCCAGAGCTGCATGACCCCTGCTGTCCCCCAGGTCTACAGTGGTCCTGTTTAAGGAAGAGATATTTCTACTCTTGTCTCCTTATTTACTTTCTTTTGTGTAAACAAGATAAATGCCAGCAATGGATAATGATATATTCGGTTATAGATCTGTTGGAGACTAAGAGGATGTACACTGCTGTTCAAAATGTTTTTTTTTTTTTAAAGAAGTCTCTTATGCTCACCAAGTCTTCATTTATTCAATCAAAAAACAGTAATACTGTGATATATTATTACAATGTACATTTACATTTAGTCATATAGTAGATGCTTTTATCCAAAGCGACTTACAAGTGATGACAACATAAGCAATCAATTGTAGTATTAAAGCAACTAAAACAGATCCAAAACTAAAAGCTAAAACGTTATAAATACTACATATACACATTTTAAAAATAACAAAATTAAATAAAAAGTACAAATGCATACAACAAAATTTCAAAAATTAACATTTAAATGAAAAATGAAAATTAAAGCCAAGAACAATTAAAAATATTAAAGAACAAAAGGTATAAGAGTATAATAATGATTCTAACATAACACTTAGCCAGACATATGCAGTGGCGTACCGTGGGGTTTCAGTCAGGGCCTTCAGAAAGCAGCTGTAAACTATATGTGCACAGCTTACACATCTCTGTTACAGCTAACGCAGTCATATGCATATAATGCACATATTATGCCGCACACAGGCTCTCAACAACAATGACGGCTGATCAACAATTTCAACAGTAGGCTAGATTAGAGTGGGATAAATGCTGAGTAAATATCTCTACATTGTCAGTAAAAGTAATCTGCCAATACACAGGTCACTATAATCATTCACGTCACTAAATCACACCTAAAGCTGCAAAACTGTAAATGCTGGGCATCCACACACCACACCACTGTATTATCAATGCATCATGGACACCTCCATAACAATGTGCATGATACAATACTCTCTAAATAATAATGCTCTCACTTGCAAATAAAGTCCATGGGTCTGTCATTCCATGTCCCTTTACTTGGATTAAAAATTAAACACAGCCGATAAAATAACTTGTGCTCGGTGCTAGCAGTTAGCCACACATAGCACTCATAGTTGCAATCTTTGAAATGGCGCATAAAAACTTTGCTGGCCTTTGTTAGCGAATTCAGTTTAGGTCTTCCTTTCTCAGTTATTCTCTTTTACCTGCAAAAGAGCGCCTTGAAAAGGGCGTTTTTAGTAGATGAGCAACAAGATCTGGTTTAGGCGCCGATGACTGCGGCTGTCATTTTCTGTTCATTGAATTTTACTTTCGTTCCTTGGAAATCCCTGACTAAAGGGGTGGTCTAACACTGGGGTACGTAGCTAGAGCCAGAGGGTGGGCTGTCATTGAATGTCAAAATTTGATTGGCTGATGATTTGGTCACTAATGCTCGTAACAAATCAGATGTGACGTCTTTCAACAAAAGGGTAGTACTATCTGTAGTGCTGGCCATATACTTTTTTATGTAGAATATTCCAGTTCATCCTCAAATAAACTAATCATAGGAAATTTGTGGATATTACACAAATTAAAATGATACCTAAATAATAAATAAAAACATTTTCACCAAAAAATGTTTTATAGGGCCAGCAGAGAAGGCCCTGCTGCCCCTGATGGCCCACCACTGCATATGTGTATGTACAACCACACACACATACATATATATACATACACACATATAATATCAATATCAATATATATATATATATTATTTAATTTCCATTTAGTTTTTTGAAGTATTAAAATAAAATAAATAAATTTAACTTAATAAAAGACCTATAAAGACAAATCAAACGACAGTAGTTTTATCAATAATCCTAAAAAATAACACTAAGCCAAACTCACATGTTAACAAAGAACAACTTACTTACACATAGTAAGTAAATGGTTATAAAACTGAAACACAAGTGAAACTAGTAGGAAAGAGGAGAAATAAAAAGCGATACTTATATTCTTTGCCGGTGTCCCTGCCCGGTGGAGTCGCACGGTAGAGTCGATGGAGGCCTTCACGCGACTGCTGCCGCAGTAAACTAAGCTTTTTTATACCTGTCTAACAAACTAATTGAATTCAGCTGGACACACTTTCCTTATTTGGCCAACAAATGGCCAAGCAAGCGCAAACACTGATAAGAAGCACGATACAGAACGAGACCAAACACAATATCAGCACGTCTCCACACAGTAAAATTAAAATATTGTTAAAATAAATTTGTATAATTATCAGTGTTTATTATTAGTTATTTTTGGTGGAATTCTTTAGAAGAATAGAAAGTTAAAAAAAACATCATTTATTCGAAGTACAAGTATTTTGTAACATCTGTATTTACATTTTTTAATCAGTTTTATATTTCCTTGCTGAATAAATGTATTACAAAGCCACATCTCTGAACTATAGTGTCAAATAATATTGTTATCTACAATATTCTACATAATTATCCTAAAATAATTACAGGCCTCCCTGGTAAAGATTTAGGAGTTGGTCTAGTGAGTCCATGGTTGGGCTGGGTAGCCGAAATAAAGTCGCTGGATCTGAGGTGGCGAAGTCTTCTGTAATGAGAGGGGTCAGGGCGTTGAGATCCAAATTCAGCTTTATTAATATAAACAAGAGGAGGTCAGACGGGCAAAGTTCAGTGACAGTAACAGGTGTAACGTAGGCAAGGCAGACTCATCAACAGTGACAGTGCTAAGGTCGGGGCAGGCGGCAGACAGAGAGAGTATCCGAAGGGCAGGCAGGGTCAAAAGGGCAGGCAGCAAACGGTCAGAGTCGTAAGAACAGTCCAGGAAACACACTTAGGGTAACCGCTCGGAAATGTCAGACGGGGCTAAACAAGACTTCGCAATGAGAGAGATGAAGTCCAAGGCTTATAAAGCGTGCTTGACGGAGTGAAGCTGTGTAATTACTGCAAATGAGTGATTGGTGGCAGCTGTGTGATTAGTGCAATGGTGGATGGGAAATGCAGTCCTTGGGTGATGTGCAGCTGTAGTGTGGTGCAAGAGATGTGGTGAGTGGGCGTGAGCTCATGAACCGGATTCGTGACAATTATCACCTTTAGTATATTTTTGCATTATTCAGAAGCACCCAAATTGCTCTAATTTAACCAGTCTCTTACTGTGTTTTTATTTGGCAGCAGAGACATGTCCCACTAGCCTGTCTTAACAGTGGGATTTTATTAATAGTGAACTTGTATGAACAAGACAAGACCCCTCCATCAGTGGCAAGTCTAAATCATTCATGAGCAGCTGTCATAGTCTGAGGGCCTCCGCTGTGAGCTATGTGACAGTTTTTGTGAGCCTGCCAGAGGGCGAATGCTCCCGGCTGCTAGACTGAACCTTTCCCCCGTCTCTGTCCCCTCTGTATGCAGCCTCAGACTGCGTCTCTGATAATCAAGTGCCAAAATAGCTGACCCCTGCAACGCTTTGCCCTCTTTTGGGGTTTGGATATTGTCAAAGAGAGCTTCTCCATGGAGACAGATTTGTTTTTTTTGTCTAGCACCTACATTTTTAAACTTAATGAAGCCTCAGTGGGAGACATCCATTTCTTTATTTTAATGATGTAGTCCTTATTTTGTCTGAAGGTGGTGACATGAGAAACGGTATCTGGGTATCTGCAAATGAGCTAGATGAGTTTGTCAGAACTAGTTTGGCTTTCACATAAAAACAGCGTAGAGGAATAACCCTAACCCTAACTAAAGTAGCAATGTTATAACTTATAATTATTTTTCAGTTGTTAATAATATCAAAGTATGGTTGTATGTATTTATAAAGAAGCTTCCTCCCTTCCCCACATAATACCTCAGTGTATTGTCTTAGTAACGTAAAGTTAATTTCAGGGGTTTTCACCTGAAATCATGAGAAATATTTTATTCAACTGACAGCATTTTTTTTTATCTCAGATACGCTGTCAAATTGAATCAGTTTAATGATTATATATATATATATATATATATATACATACAAACACTTATCTATTAACTCATAAACCTCATTAAATTTGACAGCAAAGCTGATATTAAAAACTGCTCTCAGTAGAATAAAATAATTCACATAAAAAATTAAGTAACATTCATAATATCACTTTTTTTTTTACACAGTATAAATAGTATTCTATTCTTGTACTGATTTAGTAAGTAATACTTTTATGTATGAATGTACACTACTGCTCAAAATTTGGGGTTGATAATAATGTTTGTATTGTTTTATTTAGTTTTTTTTGTCTCTTACATTCTTACGTAAGTCTGCATTTATTTGTAAATGATTACAGTTTAAAGTAACGGTTTTCTAATTGAATATATTTTAAATGTAATTTATTCCTGTTATGGGAAAGCTACTTTTTAGCACCCCTTACTCAACTTTTCAGCGTCACATGATCCTTCAGAAATCATTCTATACTGATTTTCTGCTCAAAAACATTTCTTATTGTTATCACAGTTGAAAACAATTGTGCTGCTTAATTTTTGTTGAAACCCTAAAACATTTTTAAATTAGGATTCTTTAATGAGAAGAAATGTAAAAGAATAGCCTAAAAAAACGTACCCCAAATTTTTGATGGCAAGTGTTATTGAATGGTAGTATATAGCTGCCTTTATATTTGAACAATTCCAGGGTATCATCACGTCTGAGCATCTGTTTGAAAACCCCAAAGTAACTTCCGCATTATTGCTGTGTGTCTCCTTGATGACAAGGTTATTCATTTTCATGTCACAATTATGTTATAATTCCCTTAAATTCTGATGTAAGTGTTAGTTATCCTTTGATTTATGTCTCTATATTACAGTTATGGCATTATATTGATAATAATATTAATGCTGTTCTAAATTTTTAATGTTACTGAAGTATTAAAGTGACTGTTATGTGATTTAATGGGAATTATATAACCAGTTAAAATCACCAATGGAGATCGGCTGTCCATCACTCACTGAAAACTGTCCTGTTTTTTCCACATCACAAACCTTACAACAAATTTTCAGGTCATCGACTTTTACTTTTGACAATGGCCACTTACCAGAAACCTCTATCAGTAAAATTTCACACGGCGGTTTATTGCTGCAGAGCAGTTCTGCACATTGGTTGGCATAATTTTATGGTCCAGCAAAACCTTTTTCCAAGCATGACTAGAAATAGCACAGAGGTAATAAAATCATCACCTGAAACAGTATCCAGCCTGCAGTTGACTCTGCCTGTAGTGGTTAATGGCTGTTTGAATGGCTGTATTGTACGTGGAGGCCTCATAACGTGGGCTCCTCAGGGACCAGGCGTGTAATCTGAGCTCTGTGAAATAATATATGCAGGCCTAAAAGGCTGGTAATTGTGAAAGTTAAGCAGACAAATGAATGCGCTATTAATCAACACGTCTCCAGCAAGCAAATCAATTTTTGTATGTCTGTGTTAGTTTATCGACAGGCAAGACTTCCCTACACTGAAGAAAACAAAGGCTCATCTAGCTATGTTACTGAAGAAAACAGATGGATGAAATGAGCTGAAATTTGCTGAATCAAGTTCTAAATTCTAAACTTTGTTCATGTTCATTCATGTATTCTATACAGGGTTAAAATGACATTTCATGATATCCAGGACTACACTGGATGCCTCTTTTGTTTAAGCTATTAGCTTTAGTTTATTTTGTTCTTTCATTTGTAAAAGGTTCCCTTTGTTAGAGATTATGAACCATCATGACTTTCTTTGAAGAAAAGCAAATCAATTCTTGAAAAGGAAATTAATTTTCTGCAGGCAAGCGACTATCACATCAGCCCTGTCTCTGATACTCCCCTCACGCAAATTCACATATTAACTTTCCCTTTTATATTAGATCCAGCTGCACAAAATATTCTGTCAAAAGCCCAACGATTCTCTTGATTTAACAGACTGTTTGATGCAGTTTGAGCAGTGAGGACACATTAAGGTCTATTTCAATGCCGGCAACAGACAACTTAATTGTATGCTGACATGCTCATTCAATCCCTGAAAATTGATTTTGACTTGAGATGGACATGTAGTCGGTTCTCTGTCGTCTGAGGACTTTCATTTAAAATGAGCCTGTAAAAAGTAAATGTTGACTGCTTACATTCTGTTTCAAAGCGCATTGTAATCCTTGGTCACACTTGGTTTATTCTCTTTTTTTTACTGTATACTTGAACTAAATGTTTACCTATCTCTTTTTATATGACAGGTGTCTGTATAATTTCTGTGAGCATGACAGCCGGTGTTCCCAGACGTGGTCGTCTGTCTCCTGTGATTGCACTGGTACAGGATACAGTGGAGCTACGTGCCATAACTGTAGGTCTGCGCAATGGATTCCTACATTTCAAACACACTTACTGGTCAATTATTATGAATTGTTCACTGTCGAAATTCCCTTAGGGTTATTTGAACTTGAAGACATGCACACAATATAAAAACATGACATGCAGTGTATGCATTATCAAATACTCAATCAGATTTTTAGGCAGCTTTGATCCTGTATGTGCAGATCTGTTTTTTGTTGTTGTTGCTCAAAGTCTGTTTTAACAGGAATCATCTTTACATAATGTTTGCTAAAACTACAGACATCTAGAAAGCAGGTCCAAACAATGTCCGTGATCTTGTTTGTGAAATGTTTCAGGTGCTTTGATGACAGCTTGTGTTCTCTGTTTGAATTCTTAGCCGTCTATGAAGCGTCATGTGAACACTACAGGCTTGCTGGAAGCACTTCTGGACATTTCTTGATAGATCCTGATGGAAGTGGCCCTCTTGATCCTATTCAGGTCTACTGTAATATTACAGGTTGGTTATTTCTTTCCGCCCCCAGCTCAAATGTTAGATTTGATCAAACTGTTATATCTTTCCCATGTGTTTTACTCAGTTTAAAAGTCATTATTAAAAGGGTCTGCAATTAGCAGCCGCCAAATGGGTAACACTAATCATTTCACTAGCCAAATTGGCGGGTCATGATTCATAGATTATGGCCTCCAACCAAGAGCCTTCAACATTAACAAAAAGTGTAGAGCATCACACACGGTGACAATAAGTGTTATGTTTTTAAAATTCAAATACATTGTATTCTATGTGCGTACAAGTCTCTGCATCTGCAGCTATGACTCCAGAGGCTGTTCAAAATCCAGCCACGCCATTCACATTGTTTTAAAATAAATTACTTTAACAACATTGTGGACAAATATTTGTAGGTACTAACTTCACCCTAGGTTGGAAGATTGTGTATTGTTAATTTTCAGTATTGTGGCTTGAATAAAGCGTATGTTTCATAGAATATTATATTAGACTGTCTTTTCTCTTTCCATTTTTGTTTTCAAACTCACTGATGCCACTTTATTCATTATTGAAGTGATTTTTTCCCTGTATACTATTGATTAGATTCACTTCTTGACTGCCACCTTGAACTTGAGAATGCAAGTACAGAATGACGTGTCCTGTGTCCGAATTGAATGCGTGTCAGTGGAGGAATTGACTTCAATATGCTGAATTCAGTACGCTGACTTTTGTGGGGAAACAGCTAAACCCATTATGAATGGACAGTGTGTCTGCTAACCTTCAATGCGTTTGCTATTAAACATTCATTTTGAGTGAGCTATGGTTGGGAATTACAACAAACATGGTTTTATATGATTGACTGAGAGCCATTTAATGATTCAGAATCAGGTTAATTAATTCATATGTTTAAATCTAAAGAGTGATTTTGAATAAGCAGAAAATCTGGTTAATTTATGATATTTTTGGGGGGTAGTAGAAGTTCTGAATGGCCAGTAACTTAATTTATTAGGGAATAAAAAACAATATTTCAAAGCCTGATTAGAATAAATAAATGTGCAATTTAACTGTGAAACTCTATGCTTTTAGCTGTGGTATATGCTTGAATAAACATTATAGACAGTCACTTTGGATGGCAGCATTCTCGGAGGCAGCCCAGGGCAAGGCGCTGTCATCGCTTTGTCTTGCTCACTGAAAATGTATGTCTTGGTATGCAGCTCCCTGTGTTTTATTTTACTTCATCTGTCTGTCCATATGTCTCATTACCTGTTAGAATCAAAATGTTAATTTATTTTATTGAATTTTTCCTTAATTTATGACACTTGGAAATGTAACCTCACTGCATTTGTTGGAAAGACATTATATCTCCAATTATTTAGATGCAAGACACTCATTTGTTTTGTGCCTTTTACATGTCCTGGAATGTTGGAATAATGCAGAGCATCAAATGTTTCAGGGAGCAAAGTGTGGACAGTGGTTCGTCACAACAGCTCGAATGCAGTCAGAGTACGAGGCTCTACGCTTCAGAAGCCATATGTGGGATGGTTTAATTATAGCGCCTCATCTGAACAGCTGAAGGCCCTGGTGTCTCTGTCAGAACACTGTGAGCAGAGAATCGCCTACCACTGCAGAAGGTCACGGCTGTTTAACCCCTGGGGTAAGTGCTGGCTTTAGTCTCTCAGTGCTTAGGTATGTATCAATGCTGAAAGAACAATCCATGCTAGATTTACAAGACTGATTTTGTTAGGTACTAAATCATAGCAAAAAAAAATGTATTTCCTCTTTATTTCTTCTGAATTATGAACTATGATATATGAAATCAGCGTAAATCAGACACTTTTGACGAGAATTTTACATGCAGACATTTTGGTCTGTCAAAGCATCATGACAATAAATGAAGACAGAAACTTTATGAAGTGCGTTACTAGAAAATGTTGCCATGCAAAAAGATGCTACATTACATCTCACCAAACGTATGTGAGAAAGGTCATAATGGTCATCCAGTGTATGCAGGAAGGAAGAGAGAGAGATTTTGAAAAGCTGTTCTTTCAGTTTTGGCAGCTTTTGGAGGGAGTCATGTGCAGTTTTCCTCAGTTTATGAAAAATTGATGTAGCTTTGTCCCCCTGAGGCAGATATCATGTCACTGCAGACTATAAACAAGAGTATTATTCCCTACCTATTGTATCATAAAAATATGTGGGGTTTTTCTCTCTCTGTCTGTCTGACTCTTCTGGTCCAGCTGGCATCAAAGAATGGCATAATTATTTGTATTGCTTTTTGAAACACTGGTTTCTCTCTGTCCCTCTTGCTATTAAAAATGTGTTATCTTAGTTACAAGTCAGGTAATATAGGAAAATGCCTTGGTCACTTATTCAAAATTGAATTAAAACAAATCATGCAATTATATGAATTGAACTTGCCATGTAAATATATTTCTCACCAAATCCAAACAATATAGATTTTGATGAGGATTACATTATCGCGGGAAGTAGGGGTGCTGAGGGTGCTGCAGCACCCCTTGGCATGTAGCCCCAGGAAAAAATAGGGGGGCTGGGGGTGCGCTGTTAAAAAATAAATACATGCAAACAGAAAATAAATAAAACTAATTTTATGAATTTGTATATTCATTAAAATTAGTAGAAAAAATAAGCGTAAGCCTACAATGACAATAAGCAGCAGTAGAACATGAATTAAGTTGAATCAAATTGATTGTGAAAGTCGTTTCTTCTTAAAATGACTTAGGAATTCGTTTGTTGCCATGACTTTTTGATCATCATATTACCTGCTCAGTGCCCAAATCAAGAATTAACGACACCAGCAATACAATGGTAAAGTAGCTTATATTAAACATAAAACTTCTATTAACTTACTGAATAAGACATACCCGTGTTAAATAAAAGGTTTCTGAATTTTCCCCTTACTTCAAACGAATGCTTAGTTTGGCTCATTTTTGTTATTAATAATAAAAAATAATAAAAAAGGCTATAGCCTACAATGACAAATTCACTTAGGCCTATATGAAACTTTGAACTTTTATTAACAATATGAATAAGGGAAATATGTTTTACCCGCATTGTAACACAAATATATAAACGGTCTTCGGATTTTCCCTTTCTTTAAAATGATCGTAGTTTGGGGTTCATTATTAGCCTATTAACTAAAAAACATCAGCCATAAAATAGTACAATGGCAAATTCGCATAGGCCTATATTAAACATCTAACTTTTATTAACAACATGAATAAGAGAGATATAGCTTACTTTCGTTGTATAAGGTATTTTCTCTCTTTTAAAACAAATGCGTTGTGGTTTATTTATTTTCATTATGAAAACAGCAACAATAAAGACAAACTCGCTTATTAAACAAATAAATGAAACTTTTATTAACAAAAATTGCGCTTTTGGATCATAGTTTTTTGCATCACTCTTGTCACGTGACAGTCCCAACAACCCCCGACCCCCCTCCCAGAATGTTTGTTTTCTTCTTAAATATTATTATGAGATGTTAAAGACTTAAACATCTAATTTTTGTTTGTTTTCCATCATAGTTGTTTAACAGGGATCAATTTGTGTTCAATTATTTTGAAGCTGTTGTCTAGTTTGTCAAAGTGCTTTCCTTTCAATTTAGAGGTGAGAGTGAGCAATTATGACATCACATGAAGTGTAATGTCTCTCACTCACTCACAGTCCGAAGGCAGGTCTTTATAAACAATATAAATGATTTGATCAAATGCTGAAATTTACAAAAGAAATGTCAAATGTAGTTTTAATTTAAGTTGTAAACTTATTGTAGTTCATCATCAGCTAGCAGAGAATAAAATAAGCATGTTTTTTTCAGTCTGGCAGTCATCCCAGTTTAAATCCATAATTACTGCCCAGATTAAATTCCACTTGGCGTTAATATGCATTGCAGATTTATTGGAAGTCATTATTAACACACCTCATCACAAGTGTTTTGATTTAGTGTGCTAAATTAAGCTGTCGGTTTAAAGATCTGTCAGTTCTTCAAGGTCTTTAATCATGCAAATTCTTCTCTTTCACACAAATTAAAAGTATCATATTTCCCAGGTAGTCTCTGTCATCACTGATCAAGTAATTACAATCATGAAGAAGTTAAATTAATATATATATATATGATATATATATATATATATATATATATATATCCATCTATCTAAATCAGTCAGTGTGTGTCTCTCCTTCAGGGACGTGCAGAGAGTTCCTCAGGGGCAGGGGCTCAAATGTAAAATAGGGGCAATGTAAAAAATCAATATTTTGGATGCATGGATACATGTTGTATATTTCTGCAAGAAGTCACTTATGGTTATCAAGCCTGCATTTATTTTCTCAATTTTTTATATACTTTAAAATACATTGTATGCAATTCTTATGTACATTTACATTTATTTTATCCAAAGCGACTTACAATTGAGGAATACAATAAGCGATACATTATAAAGAGGCAAACAGTCACATAAAGTGCTTGTAATACAACGTTTCAGGCATTGTTCAGAGCAAAAACTAGCTAGACAAGGAGAGGTTAAGGAAAGAGAGCAAAGTTTTTTTTATTTTTTTTTATTATGATTTAAGATTTATTATTTTTATTTTATTTTAGAGTCTATAGGTTTTCAAACAGACAGGATATCAGGCAGTCGATCAAAACTTTCACGCAAGCCATAGCTACGCCTCAGATTGACAGATATGAAAAAATAAACAGGAATTTTACGACTTATGAGCGATTACCGTTTTGTACACATTGTCATGTTAATTAGAATTCAAATGCATGTTGTTTTATTGACCACAATATCATTGCTATTTGTCTGAGAGGGGCACTTTTGAATAATTTAGAAAAACGGCCCCTCGAGCCCCCAAAGCCCCCCCCCCCCTTCTGCATGTAACGATTGTGTGTCCATTTGAAATTACTGACTTTTTTACACATTTCCCATGTCAATAAAATGTATAACATAATTAAGTCTTGATGTTGTAAAAATTTAAATATATATAATTGGCGTATGTATTTCAAGAAAATACTATTTCAGTTTTTCTACTTTAAAATGTCGTGTTTAATTCAATGTGCTAGATTTTAGTCTTTCTTTAACTGTTATTTAATTGTGAAATTTACTATCAATTTCTGGGTGCAAATTTTTAACAGTAAATAAAAAATATCTATAATGTAAATGTATAATATGTAGATTTTTTTGTAACAGTGTAACAGTAAATAAAAAATATCTGTAATGTAAATGTATAATGTGTAGATTTTTTGTACACATATCATTGCTAGTCAATTGCATATGAAATGATGACTCTATATTCCACATTATTTAACACTCTAAAAATTTAGTTTTTGTTGTTTTTTAATTTGTGTCTATTACCGACAATAGGCGTGAAACTCTATTTTGATACCTATTGTAAAAGATTGATTTGTACAGGTCTTAAATGGCATCAGTGTGTGCTTTGTGCATTAACATGAATAAGTCTGGTGTTGTTGCAGACGGCACCCCTTTGTCCTGGTGGGTGGACCGCAGAGGAGAGAAGAGGACCTACTGGGGAGGATTCCAGCCGGGAGTGCAGCAGTGCTCCTGCGGTCTGGAAGAGAACTGTGCCGACATGAACTACTTCTGCAACTGTGATGCAGACAGAGTGTCATGGTAACAAGGCAAATGCACCTCGTGAAGTCTATTAGATTACTGAGATGGACCTTATTTTTACTAGCACTGGGTCTAATTCAGTGATAATTGCACACAAGTTGCACAATTATGTGCACAGACAAGGCTCAAAACCAGACGAAATGCAGTAAACACCTTTTATACAAGCCTAGCCTACTTTTATGCATAATTTAGACCTGATCCATAACAGCTGATAAAGCACCTAATTACACTACATAATTTTTTATAAAGACTTATTGTAGGGTCACTACAGTCAGTAAAGTACATTTATAATTTACAATATGTGATATGTATTTAAAATTGTATCTATATTGTATGTAAAATTGTATCTATATTGTGTGTATATACTGTATATATATATATATAATTTTTTTTGTAAAGCCTTTTATGCTTCACAAAAGCTGCATTTATTTTATTAAAATTACAGAAAATATTATTACAATTTAAAATGACTATTTTCAGTTTTAATATCTTTTAAAATATAATTTATTCTTGTGATGGCCAAGCTGAATGTGCAGTTATTACTGCAGTCTTCAGCGTCACTGGATCCTTTGAAAATCGTATGCTGATTTGGTAATCAAGAAACATGTCTTATTATTATCAATGGATTTCTCAAAAGAGCACCATTATTTGGAAAAAAAAATGTTTTTGAAAAAAGTAAACATTTACTGACATGTTTGATCAACTTAATGCATCATTGCCAAATAAAAGTAGTAAATTCTTCCAATGAATGGAAAATAAAATCTTACAGATTTAAAAAGATTTTATGGTAGTGTACAGGTGCATCTCAATAAATTAGAATGTCGTGGAACAATTCATTTATTTCAGTAATTCAACTCAAATTGTGAAACTCGTGTATTAACTAAATTCAATGCACACAGACTGGAGTAGTTTAAGTCTTTGGTTCTTTTAATTTTCATGATTTTGGCTTACATTTAACAAAAACCCACCAATCTCAACAAATTAGAATATGGTGACATGCCAATCAGCTAATCGACTCAAAACATCTGCAAAGGTTTCCTGAGCCTTCAAAATGGTCTCTCCGTTTGGTTCACTAGGCTACACAATCATGGGGAAGACTGCTGATCTGACAGTTGTCCAGAAGACAATCATCGACACACTTCACAAGGAGGGCTTCATTCCAAAGAAACAGAGTGCTGTATCCAAGCATGTTTTGAGTGGAAGGAAAAAGTGTGGAAGAAAAAGATGCACATTTTTAAAGATGGATTTGTCCCAAGCAAAATCGATTCAAATGAATTTTGGTGAAGAAGCTTCACAAGGAAGCTGTCTTCACAAGACTGAGGCTGGTTTTAGGATGTGTGTTCAAGGGTGGGATAACATCAGAGGAGCCACAGTCACACACGCTGGCTGTGAGACGTGTCCTCGGGAACCCGGAAGGGTTTGGCTAGCTCGAGATTTGTCGTCAGAGTCGTCTTACCCACATGAAAAAATTGGGGTTATGGCTAAACGCATGGACTGTTGCCCAGTGTGTCCCAAAGTCCTCTTTTCAGATGAGAGCAAGCACGTTTTGTATTGCAGTGGTGGCTCAATTTTCCCGGGGGCAACCAGATCAAGGTCCTAGAGTCTGTTTCATAGTCCGCAAGTTGCTTGAAGTGCCAGGGCTGTTAAGTCGAGTTCTGTGGAAGGACTCAGTCTGTGAGATGAAGAATTTGGGGTGCTCTCAATGTCATCTGCTGGTGTTGGTCCATTGTGTCCTTTTTTTGAAAACCAACGTCACTGCACCCATTTACCATCCTGAAATTTTGGTCTCGAGAGACGTCTCACTGTCATGGTTTCCTCACGCATCCAGCTCCTCTCAGCTGGATGCGATGACACAGATGTGGCCGAGGCTTTTTATGCATTTCCCCCGAGAGGAGTACTGGAGAGAGTTCGCCGGGACCGGGTCTCACTACTTCTTATTGACCGCGGTGGCCGGGCAGAGTTGGTTCCCAAATTTTCCCTTCTCGAGGGCCTCCTCTGGAGCTCCCTGAGGAGGGACCTTTGGCCCACGGGGGCTCGATATTTCCCCCCACAGAACTATGGAAACTGTGGGCAGGGGGCCCAGCTCATAGACTCAGGTCCAACCGAGGTTGTTGAGACCATTCTCCACTCCAGGTTATCCAAGGAAACTTTATGCCTTGAAGTGGAAAGTTTTTACCATGACCATCAGCTGGACCCAGTTAACTGCCCAGTTGTACAGTGCTTGACTGGCCAGCAAATCCTCAAACCAAAAGCACCTGACTCTGATATTTGGAATCTATGTGGCCTCTACAAGCCTTAATAGGAGGTACCGGTCATGGCGAGTGCATTTTGGCATGTGTGTTCGCCCCTGTCTGCAATCTCATCTCTTAAAAGATACACACATTCTCTGGTTAGAACAAGTCAGGTCGATTATGCTGCAGCCTGAAATGTGCGGACCTGGCAGTAAAGCAATTTGTTTTGCCCAGACCAGGTTTCGGTAGCTTACATCCACAGTGGCAAGGCAGCTGCAAGCCTTCAGTCCTCCTCCTTTTCAAAAAAGAAGGACACAATTTGTTTTGCCCAGTACTGGTATTAGATGCCATCCACAGAGCGCAAGAATGAACAGCTGTTCGTATGCTTTGAACCTCCTAACAAGGGGTTGCATCTCCAAGCAAACAAGTGAGGCCATCTCACTGTGCTTATGAGTCATTCCCCTATGGCCACTCGCCAGTCGAATTCCAAGGCCCTACAGGCAAGTAATGGTACCGTATTTTCACATTCATCAGCAAAACGGTTCCCAAGTGCCCTCCTAAAGGAAACCTCGTAACTGTTCACACAGGACAGGCACTCGTGCATGAGGGAACGAACGTGGTGTTACATTTCGTTCCCCTAGACTTTTAAAACTCTGAGTTCCCTTGAAAGGAAACGTTCCTGGTTAACATCTGTTCCCTGACGAACGTTCAAATCCCTGCCAGAAGGCTTGCAACAGCTAGTGGGCAGGCTTCAGCGTCTAAAAATTATTCCTTGATTTCACATTATTGGTCTTGTGAAGTATTCTAATTGTTGAGATAGTCCCCTAGCGTCTATTGGTGAAAGGGAACCGAGGTTGGTGGGTGTTTTTATTGTTAAATGTGAGTGAATTGGTGGGTTTTGTTAAATGTGAGCCAAAATCATCTCAATTAAAAGAACCAAAGACTTAAACTACTTCAGTCTGTGTGCATTGAATTTATTTAATACACGAAGTTTCACAATTTGAGTTGAATTACTGAAATAAATGAACTTTTCCATGACATTCTAATTTATTGAGATGCACCTGTATGTCTAATATATAAATTTTTGTTAAAATATTGTGTCTTATTTCCCTTATACATCTGTTGTTTACAGGGAGAATGACACTGGCGTCCTCTCATATAAGGAGCACTTGCCAGTGCGGGAGATTGTGGTTGGTGACACTTACAGACTGGGCTCTGAAGCTATGTATGTCGTGGGACCCCTGCAGTGCTCTGGTGACAGTACGTGAACTGATCTCTTCTGCTGTTGTCATACGTGGCAGGGATTGATGTTCGAAAAAAAGGCTAAGAGAGAGAGAAAAAAACAAGTAGACAGATAGCAGATAATTCATTGTATGAAAGGAATATGTAAACTGTCAAATAACATTTATCTTTCTTTCTTTCTGTTAGAGTTCTTGTGGAATGCTGTATCTTTTTACCAAGCGGCTTCATATCTGCAGTTCCCGGCTCTCCAGGTGGAGCTTTCCCTCGATGTCTCCTTCTACTTCAAGACTGCTTCCCCCTCCGGGGTCTTTGTGGAAAACATGGGCATTCAAGACTTTATCCGGGTTGAGCTGAGCTGTGAGTCCCGGCACATCTATGAGAATGAGCCAATGTTAGATTTCTAATTGAGCAGTATAACATAAAGTTAAAATAGAAGAAATCAAGATCAATAATACTTTCCCATTCATTTTTGTTTGGTGTAGGCCTGTAACTTGAGCAACACTTTAACTAATTGTTAAGAAATTGATACTTATTTTAATGTAATAGGTATAATAAATTAACAGGGAAAAAAATGTCAGCATGCATTTAGTTTAGTTTAATTTACCATTTTGATTTGTCAATATAATATTTTCATTGTTCATGTTTGTTCATAATACATAGAATACTTGTTCTTTTATACAACTTGAAATGTTAAACATTTATTGATATATTCACTACTCTTCAAAGGTGTGAGGTTGGTAAGATTTTTTAAATGTTTTTGAAAGAATTATCTTATGCCCACCAAGGCTGAATTTATTATTTGTAAATAACTGTTTTATATCTTAATATACTTTAAAATGTTATTTATTCCTGTGAAGGCAACGCTGCATTTTCTGCAGTCATTACTCCTGTCTTCAGTGTCACATGATCCTTCAGGAATCTTTCTAATATGCTGATTTGCTGCTCCAGAAACATTTCTTATTTAAAACAGTTGTGCTTCTTAATATCTTTGTGGAAACCATGATACTATTTTTTCCAGGATTATTTGAATAAAAAAAATAATAACAATAATAATTAGAAACATTATCATTCTTTATATAATAAAAGTCTTTACTATCAACTTAATGCATCCTTGTTGAATACAATTATTATTTTCCTTGAATAAAAAAATCCTACTGAGCACAAACCTTTTGAATGGTGGTGTATAAATAAGCTACACTTACCAAGATAATAAATGTTGTAAAATGATTGTTCATTGTTATTTTATGTTAGCTATTGCAACTAATGTTAACATATAGAACCTAATTTTCAAATGTAACCATAACTTGAATGAACACTCAGGTATGTTTGGTATTGTTTATCTATCTAGCACTTTTAGAATTGTTAGTTTTCATTTGTTCAGACTTCTTTCCTCATGTTCCTGTTCACCCAGCTCCCTCAGCTGTGACTTTCTCCTTTAATGTGGGCGACGGGCCAGTAGTCCTGACCGTCAAATCTCCTGTGCCACTGAACAACAGGCAGTGGCATTGGGTTCGAGCCGAGCGTAATGTGAAAGAAGCGTGCCTGCAGGTCGACCAGCTGCCCCTGCGGATCATAGAAACCCCACCTGATGGACACCTTCGCCTTCAGCTCGGAAGCCAGCTGTTTGTTGGTAAATAAACCTTTTGAAAGTGCACTGCTGATAGAGAGGAGTTGTATTTGGTTGTTACTCTTTATTCAGTCCAGTAGTATGCATCTGCCTCTGAGAAGTATTTCTGATTACTCTTGTTTCCGTAATTTCCTCTCTCATCTCTCAGGGGGCACAGCCACAAAACAAAGAGGCTTTCTTGGATGCATTCGAGCATTTAACATGAATGGAGTGAATTTTGACTTGGAGGAGCGGGCTAAAGTGACACCAGGAGTGAGTTCAGGATGTGCGGGTCACTGTAGCAGCTCAGCCGGGCTCTGCCACAATCGGGGGAAATGCATTGAGAAAAGCAGCGGTTACATGTGCGACTGCACTAACTCCGCTTATGGGGGATCCTCTTGCACAGAAGGTAACATTCCAAATTTGTATCAATAAATTAAACCTTTCATAACTCTTAAATCAAGTAATACACAGAAAATTAATCATAGGAATAAAATAAAGCACTTAAAAAGACTATTCATAATAACTAATATGATTTTTAAGTTGAGAGAATCCATGTTTTACTTTAGTAGATGAATACCAAATAAACAGAATATAATAAATAAATAATTAGAATGTAAAATGCATTTCCTTTTTAATAAACAGATGCAATCTAACAATTAAAATCCTGAATCTAAAATATAATTATTTTGCAGACAGATATTAAGCAATAATGAATGCTTCCAACTGCATTATCTTTGTCTCGGACCTGATGAAACTGCCATGTAATATGTGACATGAATTCATGGATGACTTAGTGACGTCTATATATTTGCATAATGTACCTTAAAAATATTTTAGCCATATGTCAGTGGGCAAGCGCTGTCAGTCTTTGAATAACTCTGCTCTATCAAAGGCTCTCTGGTGCTGGATTGGAGAGCTTTGATGTAGTCTGTATGAGCACTGAAGTCACAGAAGTCTCGGAGGCGTATGTGTTGAGTAGGATTTTTGAACATCTTGATGTACAGAATCTCTGAAACAAAGCTACTTTTTACAGAAGTTCCTTCCATTTACAAAAGCTGCCCTTCCATTATGACAGAACAAAAAACGTATGACTTATCTTAACCTTGCTATGTTTGAATTTGCTACTTTCCTTGTGTGGGTGGCTTGATTAAGCATCTTGTTAATGAAAGTTATGCCAATTTGGCAGACATACTTGAAAAATACCTAAACAAAAATTCAGAAATATAGTGTTATATAATCTGTCTGTAAACAAGAAGGGAAAATCTATTTGTATTCATGAAGACATCAGAAAGTCAGATGTGCATTAAGCTGCCTTTCTTTAGTTAGATCTGATGAGCTGTGCTGATCAAAGGCACTGAGGATGAGATGAGAAAGTCTGACTGTTCTGTTCTCTTGCCTCAGTCTGTCTGTCTGATAGTCTGTGTCTAATAGAGCCTGCCATTAGGATGATCCACATTATTCAAATACAGACAGAGACAAAAATGTAATTATAAATGCCAAAGTACTTGTTCTGATTCTTGCTGCAATAGTCATTGGCTTATTATGATATTGGAAATTTAATATCAACATTTTTAATCTTCTCTGTGTGTTCTTTGTCTGTCTTTCTGTCTGTCATCTCCGTATTTTCTCTTTCTATCTCTCTGTCTGTCTGTCTTTTTCCTGTTTCACATGAAAACATTTCACATTTGCGGAAAATGGCTTGCAATTGATGTTTCTTGTTGACCAGCCTGCAAACTTAAAGGATAAAACTTCAAATGTCTAGCAAACCTAAAACGTTTAACATTAACACTCAGAATTTGTCTTCACAGATTTATTTTTTCTAATTATTTAAAAAAAAATGTACAAGCACTAGGACACATTTCTCAATACTTAGGTCAGTTTTTCAAAACTCTTGAAACAGTTCTCCTAATCAACTTGGCACAGCAGTTCATCTCACATTCAAAATGCACTAAAATGACCAAAACACTTCATACATGTCTGCAATCAAGTCATTCTTCCATAACATCACCAAAGACTGTCACCCAACAAAAACACTTAACACTAACAACAGGTAGCGGTCACACATTATTTCAAGGTCCAGTTCTCGCTGTTAACAAACCCTTAACAACAACTTTTGTCTCAATGAACTACTAATTTGCTGCTTATTAATAGTTAGTAAGGTGGTTATTTAGTTTAGGTATTGGGTAGGTTTAAGGATGTAGAATCTGGTCATGCAGAATATGTGCTTTATAAATACTAAACAAACTGCCTATATGTTATTAATAGGCATGCTAATAAGCAAGTAGTTGATAGTGAGATTTGGTCCCTATTCTAAAGTGTTACCCAGGTAGAATATACAGTTTTCTTTTGTAAAATATCTTTACAAAACAAGAATGACAGCTCTCTACTATTTAGAATTGACTTCAGTATATTTGTACATAGTTCATGTTTATATTACAGTACAAATTGTTCTAAAGTTTGTCCCGTTTTGTACAGATGGGCATACAAATGGATAGACTAACACCTGTGCAGTTGTTCAGCTATATCAATTTTAATTGCTGTCTTATTCAGTTCTGTATTACTTTAAGTTTAACAGTTTGAAAAGAGCATTTAAACATGCAAATTGGCCTGTATATATATATATATATATATATATATATATATACTTTTGGTGGTGGTTGTGTCTGAGTGAGAAAATAATTTATGTATTTTGAACAAATTAGCCATTATACATATATTTTGCCAAAGCATTGGAAAATGATCCACAGTTTAGCACACATAGTTGTGCTCACTGTGTGAAGAGTATTGACAAAGAGACCAAAGTGTTGAGAAATTGATTGTAGATATTTTTATTGATTACTAAATTATGCATGGTCGTTGCTTGTTGAATCAATTGATATAAATGTATGCATTATCAAGAGTCCCCCCCCCCCCGTTCAAAGTGTTTAAACAAAACTCGTAGGAAATCAGATGTACTCCGATTAGATTTATAGACAGTGTCAATACCCATCTGATCTTTTTTATGTCCACAGAGGTGTCCATGTCCTTTGAAAGAGGAGCGTCGGTCACCTATATTTTTCAGGAGCCATTCTCTGTCATACAGAACCGGTCGGCTGCAGTGCTGTCTGTCCCTTCTCAGTACAGCAAGACCAGAGACAACATGGCACTGAGTTTCCAGACCACACAGAGTCCTGCCATGCTGCTCACAGTCAACACCCTCAGCCAGCAGTATGTGGCCATCGTCTTAGCTCGGAACGGTGAGACGGCTGTGTAAACATATATCATTCTCAATGCTGGATGTCATAATTTATGAAAGGTTTATATGTCTATAACAGGGATATTGCAGCACTAAATTAATTACCTACATCGTCCCCTATTATTTGGAATACTGTACTGCGAGATTAAATTTAAAGAAACATAAAAAGTTATAGTTCTCTGATTGTGTTTTTCTCTAATTAGATTTAGGCCACAAGGCCATTGATTAATCCTGCTCATTTAGTTCTTAAACTGTCAGTTTTACAGCCTTGTAGATCACTAGACGTGCTAGAATCGTAGTGAATCACAATTAACTAGCAAAACATTAACAGCCCAAACTAGATAAGACATTGTTATATAACCAAAACTGTTTATTTCTTGCTGTTCTGCAGGCTTGCATTAAAACTCTTAAAAGAACAGTTCACTCAAAAATGAAAATGTTGTCATTATTTATTCATTCCCATGTCAATCCAAACCCATATGATATTGTGGAGTTGTTAGGGCAGTATACTTACTTTTTCTATACTTTGAAAGTGAATGGTGACCAAAATGCCAAAAAAATGTCCACAATGACAAAAAAAACTATAATACTAACATTTAAATGAACATAAATTAAAACTAAATAGAAACATAAATATATACTGTGTGTCTGTATATACTGTATATATATATTATATATACTGTATATATAAATTTGTGCTGTCAAATTATTAATCGCAAATAATCATATAATATATATATATATATACATACATACATATAATATACTCTGAAAGCCTATAATTTAATTCAGTGATGCAAATCAGAACTGTTCATAAGCTGTTACTCCAGTTTTCAGAGTCATATGATCCTTCAGAAATCATTCTAATATATTGGTTTATAACTGTTGGAAACAATTTTTCTGTTTAATATTTTTGGAACCAGTGACAATTTGTTCAGTATTCTTTGATTAATAGAAAGCAGTACACACACACATGCACACACACACACACACTACATAAATTGTATCTATATATCTAAATAAAAATAGGCTATACATGTATGTATATGATACAAAGTAAATAGTAACTAACTACTTGAGTAGTTTATTTTATCCAATACTTTTTTCTCTTACTCGAGTAACTATTCAGACTATTACTTTTACTTGAGTACAGTTTTTGGGTACTCTACCCACATCTGACTGCTGATACTTTTGGTAATTTTTGGTTAACAATTATTTATTGCACCAAAACGAGCAGCATGAACTTTGCACTGTACTAAGGTTTGTGTTCCATGGAAGAAAGAAAATCGCACATGTTTGAAACACAAGGCAGAGTAAAGAGCTCTACTTTTAAGATCAATCATGCCTTCTCCCTAGCTTACCACAATATGGATTTTTATAGTTCAACACTCATTCCTACATAATAGTACCACCCACATTCTTGTTGAGCTAAATCCTATTACACAATGCTTTTTAGAAATATTGACAAAAAGTGTTAAGTGCAGTAATCCTTGGCGTACAAAGAAAGCCAACAGATGTCTCAAATATAACTGTAACAACTTTGTGAAGGAATTTCAGCACGACCCTTTATCTGCACTATATGTGTGTAGGAGGGACAAATAAATGTGTATTGACAAATTCAATACAGAGTAAAGGCTAGAGGCTACCAGGGAATTAATATGTATAAAATTTTTTTTAGAGCAGCTGCTAAGGTTCTACATTGTCTATATATAAACACGTTGTCTCATAGACTTATGCAAGACTTTCTTGGGAGCTGGAGCTGTGAAGTCCATCTGCTGAGCTCTGTAAGAACGCTACAGGATGACTCACAATTATATTGGAACATACATAATTCACCATGACTGGACTTACATGCTTTTCATTTTTGCTTGACTAATCCAAGTACCCCATGGATAATAAAATGGATTTTTACAATGATTTACAACATGCTCCCAAAAAAAATCATTCATCTGACTACAGCTGTAAGTAACTTTTGCCAAACACATTAATGCATTGATCTGTTCCTCTCAGGGAGTTTACAAATCTGGTACCAACTGCATAAGGAGAAGAGACCGGATGTGTTCATCCCCATCTTGAGCAGCCTGGCAGATGGACGGCTGCATAGAGTTCACATCCAGCGGGAGGGAAAGGATGTGTTTGTTCAGGTGTTATATTTCAATACATACACGAAACATGCATAAACATGTGTTCACACTGAATTTGTTTGAAACATGAGATCAATACACAGATAGTTTTGAAAAACTGCCTGTTTAGTACATTGGTTATTGAATCAGCTACATTCTAAGCAATTTCATATGTATTCATTCAATTGCCCTTGGTTTTTCTTAGGTTGACCATGAAAATAAGAAGTACACCCTTTCATATGAGGCAGCATTTAACTCTATGAAGTCACTGACCTTGGGAAAAGTCACAGGTAATGAATATAATTGTTCTTGTTTAAAAAGACTCTAATCAAATCCTTTGAGAGGTGAAAAGTTGCAAAGAAAGCATTTTTCACATTATCTGTAATATGGATTCAAAATATCTACATTCATACTCATCTTAATGTTGTTTTGCTCCTGAAGTTTTCCAGCTACATGACTTTTCAGAACCTGTCATGATGCTTGATGGGTCTGAAATTTCCCCTTTCGTGACATTAGACAAGGGTGACTCAACAATGAAGGCTGACTGTTTGAAACCTTTTATCTTTTTTCAGTCTATCGAAGTGTCTAGCAGTCATGAAGCACATGTATTAACGGGGTCTGAGCAGGATTGTGCTTGTGTCTGAAATATTCAGGGGTTTGAAACTAGTGAAACTTTGTGGGTTCCTGCCTGTCTGTAATCATAACTTTTAATAACAGTGGCTCGCAATAGCTGTACACAGTGTTTTTGATAAGTAATTACTGTTAAAATGTAATATGACAGAACAATCTCTGACATGCATGCTTTTCTTTTTCCAAACAGGAAGTGATGTCTTGGATGACGAGGTAGCTCATGCTGGGTCCAAAGGCTTCATTGGCTGCTTCTCATCTGTCCAGTACAACCACGTTGCTCCACTGAAAGCGGCGTTATTGAACCGAGGGAGCTCTCTAGTCAGCATACGAGGACATTTATTGGAATCAAATTGCGGAGCATTAGCTGACCTTTCAACCTCTGTATCTCGTTTAGGTAAGTTCTTGGAAATGAATACAAAAATAATTAAGCTGTTTGAGGATCGAAAGCTTTTGCCTTTGAGTGTATTATATGCATAGCATTTCCCCGCTGTGCAATTTGAGGACTATTTTTAGGATTGAATGTTGTCAGGCATATCATATTCATAATTTAAATATCAGTTTGAAAAGAATAGGCATCACAACATGTGTTTGGTAGGAAACATATCTCAGTTGCCTTACAATTCAACATGGTAATTGTGATAACAGTGGGTCTCAGGTCTGCTTTAATGAAATGACACATGTATTGCTCTCACCCGGTGTGCTTTTTTGTGTTTTGAATGGCTCATGTGGCTTTATAGTTATTCTAGGAATAATAAAGGCGTCTTTGGCTGGGTTAGTTATGAGAAAAATAGATGCAATTTATAAAACAAACACTTAAGAAATAGTTGCAGTGAGCGTGGTCCAAGTTTTATTTAATATAGAAACGAATGTGATTTTATATGGGAACCAGAATAGTTTGTGTTTATTTTATCTGCATTATTTATATTTTCAATTATTTGTTTTTTAAATGTACTGAGCATTTATGCAATTTTTTTGCAAACTGGTTTATAATATTTTATATAATAGTATTGCTTTAAAACAATACATAACATGCACAAGACATCATTGATTTAAGAAACATTATTTTTTTTATGAGAATGAGGAGATCTATGCAGAATTTTAAAAACGTTTAAAATAGAGTTGCCAAGCAACCATAGCACTAATCTAACTTGTAACAGAAATGAATAGATTTAGAAACAAAAAACTTTTCACTTTTGAATGTTAGAGATATTTATAAAAGAAGATATAATGCAGTGAAAAGGAAGGATAATCAGCATTGTGAAACACAGAAGGGTTGGACCCTTAAAATGTAAAACAACTGCATCTTGCCCCAATATCTCTTTACAGTTTAAACTGTGTTTTATTTCTGTGTGATGCATGTGTCACCTTTCTGTAGATCATGGAGAGGAGGTGGGAAAAGATAACGAGCATCACGAAGACGACAGCCAGCCTGATTCAGCTGTAATCGGAGGTTTGTTTTACCATCAGTCTGCTTCATTGTTTCATTACTAACAGTCAGTGAAGTATGAAATTAGCTTTCACTATCACACATATTGTTTATGTTCATCTTTCCTTTTTGCTCTCTTTATTTCAGAAATGGGTAATGACTTTGTATTGGTAATTTGTTGTGCGCAGTAACTCATGGTAATAAAATCTCCATTGAAACTGTCACAAGGGATTGTTCATTTGTTGGCAGCATAAATTTTCCTTTAAATGAGAAATAGAGTTTGTAGAATTTGTGAGAATGTGGGAGTGCTGCATTCACTGGCATTATATATATATATATATGTTTTATCCTGTCAAGCTGAACTTGTATTGAACAAAAGGACTTTCAAACAAGATACAACGCTTCTAATCATTTTCTAAATTGTAATCCATGAAACCTGAATCATTTGTTTCCCTTTTATCTCAACAAGAACTTAAAAAAATGCCTTGACAAATTTTGGTTTGCTCTGTTGTGCTTTTTATAAATGCTAGAACACGTTCTGTATGAACGGCCCCATTTCCAATTCAAAACACCTTATAAGTTGAGTGTCCATTCGGATTCGCAGGTGTGGTGACCGCTGCGGTCTTCAGTACCCTCTGTGTGCTGGCAGTGATGACTCGTTTCCTTTACCAACATCGACAAGCTCAAAGAACTGCAAGACTTCAAGAAAAGGAACACCAACGTAGCCTTGAAACTGCTTACATGGCAGAGTTTCACCTTCACAACTCCATGAGAGACAGCATGCAAGAGTACTACATCTGATGGACAGTCTTGTAGCTTTCGGTTCAGCTATCAGTTCCTCCTGTGGCTCC
Source organism: Ptychobarbus kaznakovi (assembly GCA_027422405.1). Classification (NCBI taxonomy): domain Eukaryota; kingdom Metazoa; phylum Chordata; class Actinopteri; order Cypriniformes; family Cyprinidae; genus Ptychobarbus; species Ptychobarbus kaznakovi. The sequence goes on along the minus strand of CM049804.1, from coordinate 17,426,776 downwards.
TTCAGCAAACGTGTCGTGAGGCCCTTTCTATCCGGTAAGGACAGTTAGTTGGAGATTTCCTCGCTTTGGGAACAGTGGGATCTTCTGATCTGTGTAAGTAGTAGCTTGTAGTTTTCACAGTGCTTGCCCCAAGTGTTGGATTAATCAACATTAGGTTATTTATGGGATGTGAGTGGTGTGTTAGGAGGTGTTTGTATTAATTCAATAATATGCCCTCTGGATAGAAACTGAAATGGAGAGTGTCATCTTTAGTGCATGAATGCAGATGCAGATTCTGAAGTGTTAATCATACTGTTAACAAAGCAAACTAATCACACATATTTTAAGCCTGTGATTTTTTTTAGGTTGCCAGAAACATCTTCAAAGTGGCAACATTGTGAGAGGAAGTCCTGGTACATGATTTAAATAATATAATGCTTCAGGTCGAGGACAGTAGCCTGCCCAAACTTGATTTATAATTTTACATTACTCTGCCTCATAGCTAAGAATAAAATGTGTCCATGTGTAAACATGCAGGACAATTTTAAATAGCCCTTTAGGAAATGATTTTAGTTTCACGAAGAAGCTGCTAACAGAGACCAAACTCATTCAGTAAAGTGACTTGATAAAAACATTTGCAGAAATATTGTAGAGTTTAACATGTTGCTTCCTAATGTAACATTACCTGTCTGTGTTATGTGAAATATCTGACATATTGATAATGAACAAATTCTAAGAGGTCAGTAAGATTTTTGTAATTAATGCTTTTATTCCGGAAGAGTGCATTAAATTGATCAAAAGTGACAGTAAAGATATTAATATTTGTATTTCAAACAAATTCCGTTTTTTAATCTTTTATTTATCAAAGAATTCAAAAAAAACATCTCACGAAAATATTAAGCAGCATGACTGTTTTCAACGCTGATAGTAGTACTAAATGTTTCCTGAGCAGCAAATCAGCATATTAAACAGACTTTCTGAGGAATCACGCAACACTGAAGACTGGAGTAATGGCTGTTGAAAATTCAGCTGTGCCATTACAGGAAAAATTTAAAATATATTAAAATAAAATAAAAATTAATATTCATAGTTCATAACAATACTGTTTTTGCTGTATTTTTGATCAAATAAATGCAGCGTTGCTGAGCATAGAAGACCTTTCAAAAACATAAAAAAATAATCTTACCGACCCCAAACTTTTGAACAGTAGTGTGAGTGTTTAGATTGACTGAGCTGTTCTAGTTACCTGGATATTGTGTATATTTTGACATGAGTTGTGAACTGATGAAGGAATTGTCCCAGTGTTTAACCTTGCTGTGTTACACTAACAGTGTGAATCACGATCACAGATGTGAATTGGGGTGAAACTGGTGTCAAAGGCAGTCCTCCCCTCCCTGAGACAATCTGACCCCATTTACATCTGCTATTATCATCTGTTTCTGGAGGTTCAACATTAACATGCAGTGACACAGAAGTGCATGTGCAGTTTGACTAAAATACATTTTGTATTCCACTAGAAATCAGAGACCATTCCTTTGAAATCCAATCATCTTCGAGATCCGAGATCAGTTCACCCGAGACAGATGATAATATCAGGTGTCTTTGTCGTCCCTGTTTAAAATCGTAAATGCCACTGAATATCCACCATCAGTTCACAGCATCTAAATGACAAGAATAACACTAGACATCCTTCAATGAGCTGGATAACCGAGAATCTTCACAGACAATTCTGAGTAGGTCATAACTGTAGCAGGTAGTCCTTTAATATTTGCCTGTAATACAAAATCAGTATTGACTCTGAACGAAAGAAATGGTGGCACTTTATTTTACAATATGTGTACTTACATTGTACAAGTACTGGGTAATAAAAGGTAAACACGTGGATTAAGGTTAGTTTTAGGGGTAGGCTCAGGGTTAGTACCTACTATAGTTATTACCCAGTTATTGTAATTACTACAAAAACTACATAGCATGTACATGTGAAACAGGACTGTAAAATAAAGCACTACCAAGGATTGTGTCATGCTTATACGTTTATAACTGTGGTTGTTAAAAAACAACAATTTCCTTGAAAGTCTATCAAATTAGCACAACAAGTGTTAACTGTTCTTTACTCCAAGACACAAGATAATCTTCGTACAGTAAGTGGCATTGTATTATTATTTTTTCCAGATGATCTTTCGTTCTTTTTCCCAGCTAATACAGAGATAGTTGTATTATGTAGGACTGGAGTGACAGATCTTTCTCTTTCTCTTTGGAAACTGAAGTGTCCTTTGATATATTTCTCTCTCAAACTATTTTGTACCTGTATTGATATTAATTATTTTAGGGGCTGTTTTGTATGAATGTAAATGTACAGCTATATTGTAAATACATGTTTAATAAAAAAGAGACTTTTTCATTATTATACCACATTTTTGTGTAAGTACTCTCATTACTAAAATGTCCTTTAATTATTCAGATGGCTTTTGAAGAGTTCTTGAATCTGTAGATTTTTTTCTCAATAGGATTCTGTACTATATAGTACAGAAGTAAGGTAATTTAAGAAGAGGGTAAGTTCAAGAGCATTAAATGGGACAGTTGATGTGAAAATGACTGTGCACTTTATCTTTACAGCACAGTAATATGTATTTAAAACCTCCAGCCTGTAATGCAGTTTACTCTCATTTCACATTTCACAGTTGCTGACATAGTATAATTACTTTAATTGCTTTATTCATTTCTTTCATTCACATAAGGAGTTATAATTTTTTTCTCTTTTTTCCACAGAATAAACTAAAGTTTATCAAAAAGTTTAGAATCAGAATGAGCTTTGTTGACAGGTATGTTTACACATACTAGGAATTTGTTTTCTTAACAGAACAGTGCAACAGAATGACAGTGACAGAACAAAAAAAACAAATAATAAAAAGAATAATTAAAAAGAACAAGTAAATATGCAAATTTTCAATTGTATGTACAGGTATATAACAATGGACAGTTTTGTATGTTCAGGTACAGTATATTATGTGCAATTGAAGTGTAGACTAAGTATGTGTGTAAGATAAATAAGTGTATAATAGTGTTGTGTGTTCCACGTTTATTGTCAAGTGTTCATGAGATGGATTGCTTGAGGGAAGAAACTGTTTATGTGTCTGGTCGTTCTGGTGCTCAGAGCTCTGTAGCGTCGACCAGACGGTAACAGTTCAAAGAGGGAGTGTGCTGGATGTGAAGGGTCCAGAGTGATTTTGTCAGCCATTTTGCTCACTCTGGAAAAGTACAGTTCTTGGAGAGTGGGGAGGGTTGTACCAATGATTCGCTCAGCAGTCCGGACTACCTCTGCACTCTGCAGTCTTCTGTGGTCAGATTTGATAGCTGATGGCAGAGTAGAACTTTTTCAGCAGCTTCTTTGACAGGTTGAACTTCCTCAGCTGGCGAAGGAAGTACAGCCTCTGCTGGGCTTCTTTCACAATGGAGTCTATGTGATTGTCCCACTTCAGGTTCTGAGAGATGGTGGAGCCCAGGAACCTGAATGACTGCACTGCAGTCACAGTACTGTTCATATTGGTGAGTGGGAAGAGAGCAGAGGGGTTTCTCCAGAAGTCTCCACTGTTTTGAGCGTGTTCAGCTCCAGATTGTTAAGACTGCACCAGACAGCCAGCTCCTTAACCTCCTGTCTGTAAGCAGACTCGTCACCGTCCTGGATGAGGCCGATGACTGTGGTGTCGTTTGCAAAGTTCAGGAGCTTGACGGAGGGGTCTTTAGATGTGCTGTCATCCGTGTACAGGGACAAGAGCAGTGGGGAGAGAACACAGCCCTGAGGAGCTCCAGTGCTAATCGTACGGGTGCTGGATGTGTATTTCCCCAGCCTCACTAGCTGCTGCCTGTCTGTCTGTCAGGAAGCTATTGATCCACTGACAGATGGAGGTGGGCACGGAGAGCTGAGTTAGTTTGGGCAGGAGGAGGTTTGGAATGATAGTGTTAAAGGCCGAGCTGAAGTCCACAAACAGGATCCTCACATAAGCCCCTGGTCTGTCTAGATGTTGCAGAACATAATGCAGTCAAATGTTGACTTTACTTCATGACCACAGACGTTAGAGCCACAGGCCTGTAGTCATAGACTTTAAGATTTGCCATTTGTTTCCATAAGTAATTCAAATGATCTTTGTGCGTGTGTAGACATTTAATTTAACCCATTGCAATTGTCTTTTACATACGGTATGAAGATGACACTCAAAAACAATATGCAGCATCATAACCAATGCAAATATCAGATAATGGTTTGCATAATCTTGGTTAATGGCTAATTAAGCGTTTTGATACAGGAGCCCAGCTTCATCATCCATATGCAAAACTGCACAATGAGTAACAATGATGAACATTGTCTTAAGGTTTTACGGTGATGAACATTGTAATTTCCAAGGTATTACATTTTCTGAAAAAAAAAATAAAATTAAGTGCTTACTTGTGCAGAACTCACCACTATGCTGCTGTATTGTGGGTGCCTTGGCTTCCAGTGTATACAGCTTTGGTATCTTTTTCAATAAAGTCTATGTTTTTGTTGTTGTCCACCAGGCAGACATTTTTTACTGACCTAGTATTTCATACATAGAGAGTTCAAATCGCTGATGGATTTGTTTATTACAAACATACAGCTTTTCACTTCACGGGATGTTAGTTGATGAACTGGAGTCATGTGGATTACTTGTGGATTGTTGTCATGCTTTTATGTACGTTTGGACTGATGGCACCCATTCAGCTCCACTGGTGAGTGATCTAATGCCATTTGTTTTTACAAATATGTTATGATAAAGAAACAACTCATCTACATCTTGGATGGCCTGAGGGTGAGTACATTTTCAGCAAATTTCCGTTTTAAAGTGAACTATTCCTTTAAAAGTGGAGTCATAAGAGAGTACAAATATAAAACACTACAATCTATAAGTATACTTAATAAATAAAGCTGTTCATAAATAAAGTATTGTTTGAGAATATCGTTCAAATAATGTTTGCAGTTGCATTGATTACGTAACACTTGAAGACGAGCATGTGGATAGTTTTAGTCCATGTAAGAATGCATGTCATTTGTTTATGGTTGGCCGTCAAGCCACATTTAATTTACCAACCTATTTTACTTTGACCTTATATCATTTATTGGTTGTAATAAAAGCCGGGGTGTATCAGAAACAGCAGGACATTTGCAGGACTGTCTACAACTTGATTCGAGGCGACAGTGAAGATGGAGCCATGGCTATATGCTTTGCTCTCCAGTCCCCTTTGCCTCACAGCAACCTTTTTCAACATCATCTTCTCTTTTTACCTAATGAAACCAGTCGCTGGAGTGACGCTTCGCAATCCACTGCTCTTCTTGTTAATTGTTGTGTTATTCAATTCAACATTTCAACAACTGATGACTGTGCTGACCATTGTTATGCTGCTTTTTAATGCACCTTTCTGGCTTCAAACGCTAACCAGAGCTTTGATTTATCAGTTTTTCTGCGCCAACTTCTCATGCAATGCGTGGATCAGCATTTTCTACTACATTTCAATTGTTCCGCAACAACATCCAATCTTTATCTGGATTAAGAGGAATATTAACGCCATATTATATATCGGCTTCGTTCTGAATCAAATGGTGCTTCTAATTTCTTTGTCTATGGGAACAGTAATGTATTTTTTGCTCGGGCCTGTCCCAAACAATTTCACTTCACCTGAACTAAACAAAACATCACCAGTAGAAAACTTAGAGTCAGACTTGTATTTATTTCATGTGGCTAATTTGACATATTTGCTATATTGCACCTGTCCGCTGTTCACATTATTATTCTCTTGGGGTAAAACCTTTGTTTATCTGCGTGAACATATGAAAAAGATGGGACAGACCGGTGAATCTTTTTCCCAACCCCAGCAGAAGAGCCAGATGCGGGTCACAGTAACAGGCATGGTACAGGCAGCCCTTTTTCTGCCCAGCAGCCTATGGACTGTAGCAGTTGCTTTCCTCTTCATAACAGACCTCTTCGAAATGGTTGATCCCAATAGATTTGTCACAATGACATTCTGCTCAATGTCCAGCTTGGGAAATCTACTGTGTTTTGGATTCTCCCAGTCTGTGTTTCGCCATGGAATTGTAAGTTTTATTAACAAGCTAAAAAGATGCAAATGAGATGAATGCCATGGATTCTTGCCATTTATTATGCATTTTCATCATATCGGTTTTATATATTATATGTAAGCAAACTTCTGTTTTGAACATGTAGGCTCTAAGCTATATATTCATGTGTTAGTAAAATTGAAATGCGTGGAAATTCAAGGGAAGATTTTGTTTAAATGTCTGTAACATAGTGTTTTTTGTGCTATATGTGAAGTTTTGATATAATATTCCCATATACCTCTGCTTTGAATTAAAAAAAAAATAAATACAAAAAATATTTATAAATGTAAATTAATGTCAAGATTATGAGCCATCGTTGAATACCAAAGCTATTAGCACTAATAATTGTAACATTACATTGAAAAACAAAAGTTGAAGAAACAATTTTCCCTCAGAAATTGCTAATAAGTTGCTAATAAGCCAAATATTTAAAAAGTAAACGATCGTATTAAACTTGAAATTTTGAATTAGAAAAACTAAAATAGTATTTTCTTGTAAAACACTCCAATCATCTTTTTTTTACAGTTTAGAAAATGAGGTTGTTTTCAATTTTGTGCATGAATTTGTGGCAAGTAACCTTATTTGATTTTAATTTAATGAAATATGAAACATTTTTTATTGAATTGCAAGCCAAACTGTAAGCAAATATAGAATACAAATCCAGACAATGTATTTGGCTTTTCCCACAATCGTGGCATAGGTTTACATTGTCCTATTTTGGCAAATACTGCTGTGCTTCGCTATGATTGGTCAGGACTGTCAGTAAAGGGCAGACGCCCCTTTATTTGCATCTGATAAATCTCCTTTATGGTACATTTACTGTGTAGCAAGTCCTGCACATGACAACCTCTGGATTCAATCTAACCATTCGATTTGATTGAAATGTACAGTCAAATCCATGTCTTTCCCTTCAAAGTGAGGAGAATTTGCATTCACTACACCTGCTTTATGCCTCATTAACTGTGATGGGGGTGTGTATAGCACATGTTTTCCTGAGCAGCCCGTCAGTCAGTGGATAAAATACAGTCAGCTGAATACCTTTATAAACTGATGAAGACAATATAGGGTTAAATTAACCATTATAAAACTCTATAATACTGCATGTGTGTAAAGATGTTCCCAGTGTATAACATGATGAAATGTGGAAGTCCCTTGTTTCTCAATTGTTTGTCTGATTGTAGCTGTTCCAAACAAGTCGTCATGTGTGAAGATTTATATTAGAAGGGATTTACAGTGGAACATTGTATGTTTTTCAGACCAGTACTGTACATATGACTCGTTATTAAGTATGTTTCACCAATTTCCCCAAGAGTTTGTCACAATAGTGTGCAGCCAGGACTTCATCTATACGTGAGAGTGCATTCACGCTGAGAACGTTTTCGTCTGGTTTTAGGTTTGTGCAGTGTGTGATAGGCAGTCATGACTGACATTACATAATACACAAAATGTGATTGTTTTACCACAGACCAGGCTGCTGGAGCAGACTTGAACATGCCATTAAATGAATAAAAATAAAATTGAACTTTTCATGTTCTTATTTTAAATGTATTCTTTGCACTTGACTGGGCACATTGTTTTCTGTTTTTATGGTTGACGGCTTCAGATTATTGAATCATTTCCCATTTGCTAATATTCTTTCATCATTAAAAAAGCAATTAAAAATCCAAATGCATTTTAGGATACTGATAAATCTCTGTGCTTTCTTTTTTGTTTTATATTTCAAAGGAACTCACAGTGAGTGAGCCCATTTTTGCAAATTCAGGAAATTTACCTTCTCAAAAACTGTGTCTAACATTTGAACTTCTCCGTTAAATTAGAGCCAGGGTGACCAACATTTATCTTCTCTCTCTCTCTCTCTCTCTCTCTCTCTCTCTCTCTCTCTCTCTCTCATTATGCAGTGATGGCTGATGAAGATGTCTCCATCTTATAAACCTCTGGTTATTTAATAAATACTGTAGCTTGAAGGACAACTTTGGCTTTTTATCTCATTATCTGCCTTATCCCTTCCCAATGACAATCCAATAAAACTCTGTAATTATTCCCTTTGGGTGCTAACACTTAGTAAATCATTTAAACGCCAAATATAACTTGAATAGAAAACACTGCAGTCTCTCATTCAGTCTGCTGCTTTAGAGTGCTTGAATATGTAAAGGAGCATGAAGGGCTCTTATTAGCTGCTTTTCACTATTAGTTATTGGTCAAGATAAAATAAAATAAAATATATAAAATAAGATACAAGTAGATTTATATAAAATGTTGTTGAACAGCGAACTTGTTGAAATGGATAATGCTTTATGAAAAAAATGTAATAAGGATTTGCATACCTGATATGAAACCTGAAGTGCACATTTGGCTTTATCATGATCTGTCCTTTGAGACCAATAATACAGTGCAGCCAAGCACTGCACACACAATAAAACTGCCAGTGATCGCAATGATTACTGTTCTCTCCCCTGAAGAATATCTTTATCTAATTTAACATGAGTCAGTGGCCACTAAGGAGTGAACAACCACAGCAGGTAATGAACTCTGAATGTAGATCAAGCGATGCGGATAGTTTGTTAGGAATCTGCTTTTCATGAATTGGGCTCAATCCATGCCAGATCAGCAGTGTTTGGATTTGTTGAAATATATGCACGGATGGCTTGTTTACAATAATATATATATTCAGAAAATAAATAGGGTAACATTTATTTCATACAGATGGTCAGAAATTGCAGAAGTGTGTGAAAGCATTTATATTGGGTATTCATGAAGATAAAGACAAAACATTTGTTGTATGGTATCATACAGTGAACAGAACTGTGAAGCCATTGCCAGCCAATATAATGGAAAATATAACAAATAATTCCACACAAAAACTGGTCAATTGTGAAATATGACGATACACTAAACTGAATAATTGCGTCCCATGTAAACGATCTCCTGAATAGCAATTCTAGTTTTGTGTCTCTCATATCACTGAGATATCCATTAATGTGTCAGATGGCGAAAGCTCAATAAATGTGAGCTTTCAGCTTATTATGAATCATTGAAAATAAATACAGACCCAAAACAAGCGCCACAGGGATTGTGCTTCAGATTGAATCCGTCCATAAATTTAGGTGTGCAGTGATCAAAACATCCACAGGACTCAATAAATGGATTAAGAGAGAGACTGGCAGAAAATGGCTCAGTGGTATGATGCATGTCATATAATTTGTTCCGCTACCTGGAGAGACAAATGGTGGGGATAAATTGATTTCCCCCCACATTAGAAAAGCGTTATTGCCAAAGCTGGTGAATATAGAAATGGCAGGCATTTTTCACACAATAGCAGAAGCAAAACGACAGTTTCATATGAAGCAGATACCTAATTATTTTATACATTCTCCATATGCAATTTAAACTGCAAGACTCTAGTCTAGACCTGAAAATTGATGGCAGAATTATAAGAATAATTACAAAAGGGAACATGTATCGTTAAAGTTTCATTTGCCTCATGTGATGTAATTTCCAGCTGGCTTACTGCAAAGTGTTTCTTTGAAAAACTCTTTCTTTGATTTTCTAGACTATAATGGCATAGCCTCACAAAAGTGTCGTCTGCAGCTGTGTGGTCTCACGTAACAAGAACTTTGGCTAAACAACAGAAGGGTTGGTGGATACTGCAGCTTACTCTGACTCACTTAGACAGGAGGAGCAGTATGAATGATATTTAAAGTAATCAATCGCAGTTTATTTTGCTCATACATGCTGTTTAGGGGTGGAGTTTTCTGAGTGATATATGCAATATACTTATTAATTTTATATTTGTTTAGTTAATAGTATAATTCATTTTGTATACCATGCAAAAGTTTGTGGTTGTTATATTTTTAAAATAAGTCTCCTTTGCCGATCAAAGCTGCAGATTATCATCAACATCATGATTGGATTATTATCTGCCAACTGTATATGTCATATGCAAATGTTACACAAGTTTTTGAGGCACATACTCACTCAGTGAATGTTGGCAAAAGTGTTTTAATTGTCACTGTGCATCAAGCCTTGACATTATTGCATTATTAAATAAAGCCCTACTGCATCATCAAGTCAGAGGGAGTTTAATACCTCTGCTCTCAGGAATTCACATGAGGGCTCCATGCAAGCATGTGATGAGTCTGTGAGTGACAGTCAATCAGTCTTTAATCAGTGATGGTCCACCGAGTGTCAAGGCTTTAAAATGACCACCTCTTACCAGGGTTTATCAAGCGTGACTCTCACGATGTAGACCTAATACTGCTCAGATCTCATGTAGAGAGATGTCCTCATTTGTCACTAAAGCAGAGAGTAGCAGCGGCTCCACAGTCCATACACAGAATCCAGATGAAGAGGTTCAGTTATAGAGAGCACAATCGAGGTGGAAAATAATATACAATGGACATGTAAATATATTATATATAACTAAATATTTTGTCAAAGATATATAAATGATTTTCCTCAGTTTTCTAACTTAGTTTTTTACAACAATCATCTTTCACCTGCTTTTCAGTCCATGTATGCTCATGTTGATTCCCTTTCCACTGCAAACCATTTTAGACAAGCCACCTTGGAATCTCTAATGGCAGTTTTCCTATTAAGAGGTATGCTTATATGGAAATTTGCTGACCCATATAATCAGACAACACACTCCAAGTAAAGTACATCCCAATGGTCAGCACTTACAGCGTTAAAGAGCTTTCTGTCAGCAAAAAATGAAGGAAAATAAAGGTGAAGAGAAAAAGGTCATCTGTTTTTCAGCATGAACTTCCACCTGGGAGCCCTTATAGAATGCACAAAAAGCCCCCTTGCGTGCATAAGTGTTTTGATGAGGAGCATCTTATCGGCTAGTATTAAGAATAAAAATAAAGATATTGTAGCTTTTGCTATGGCCATCAGCCTCACATTGTGCCCTATGATTTTTCTCAGGTTCAGATATTTTTAAAGACATTTCAATGTAGCCAGATATTAACATTGATTTAATCTGTGGAATAACATTAAAAGGTTAATACTTTTTTTGACTATTACTTCAAGAATTTGCAACATTTCATAAATTTTTCACTGAAATTCTTGCCCTATTCACACTGCACAATAAACATGATCAAATTAGGCTTTTAGTCTAATATATACAGTGCGTTCATTACATGCCCAAAAATGGAAATGAAGGCATAGGAATAGTCCATGTCTTTCATGTTCTGACATAGCTCTTTAATATTTATCACCCTAGCAGACTTGCAAAATATTTTCTCAGCAGAAGTGAACCAAACATTTCAGCAGTATGCTCGTCTGGGTCGACAGGCACAATTATGCAATGAAACAGCACACGGTGACTGAAGTCTCCCAAAACATCAATCATTCTCAAGGCTTCATACTGGGAGACAATTTATTGAGTATTTCAATACTTAAGGGAAAACCCACCCAGTCATTTTTCAGACTCAAGAGCTTACATGTAAACACTGTCTGAGACAGCGATCTGCAGACGTCCCTGCAGTACCAGTGAAAGGTAAATATGGTGTACAGTTAAGAAGTTAAAACAACATTTTCCAAAACTCACCAAAGTGAGAGATGTTCTGAAAAATATAAAGTTCTGTTGTTGTACGAGTTCTGAGAGATAATAGCAAAGGGATGTAATAAGCCTCATTGATGTGCGCCTGTACTTCACATCAGTGCAGGCAGAGGGACTGAATTCATCCCTATGATGTGTTGCAGTAACAGATTTCATAGAAGAGCAGGGGATTTTTTTGCTTACATTTAATCTTTTTCAAAGGACTATAAGGACAGGGTTGACGCTTGAATTCATGAGGCTTAGAAAAACAGTTTTTATGGATCTTCCCTGAAACATAGCTCATATAAAGACATTTAGTGGGCATCAGCCCCTCCATCACAGAGCCCAGGACAATGTTATATGAGTGTAAACATCACAGCAGCAGGCTTTGATGTCGTTGGAAGAAAATGACAGCTGTCTAATAGAGTTTCCATCTGTTGTTCCACTGCAAACAAATGAGGTTGGATAAACTTGCTCCTAAGAGGAGCTGAAGAGTACATGAAAATATCTTACCACAGCACTGATTTATCATTTTTAGCTAGGCATCTTTTAAGCTAGGCAAAATATTCAACATACAGTAAGCTTGCCTCTTTTTTATCTATAGTTAATTCCAGAAAATGAGGGAGAGTAAATTATCTTCAAGGCATTTACAGTCAAGTTAAACCTTAAACAGCTTGATGTACCTGAACACATAGCTGTGCTTGGATTAAACAAGCCCCAAAGTCATTAAATAATCACTTTGTGTATACAATATGAGATCTGCCGCACTTTCTCTCTAGTGTTTTTCCTTTGGCTCATTCTCCCCCTCATTTTAAACTGTCTTATGGGAAATACTGAAATAAATTATTTTTTAGAAGCTTGCTTCTTGCTTAATTCAAATAATTGTAATTACATTTGTAATATTTTTGCATTTAAAAATGAACGATTGTTATAATGGCAATATTTATTTTAAGGTGAATCATCTTGCAGTATTAATGCAAAAAAATAAAGGCCACTGTCATGGTTTAAAACATTACTGTCTAACGGGATCTAAACACATTTTCAGCAAGAAGAAAAAGGCCCATTGCTCAATGTCAATGCCATTTTTATAAAGATGTCACTTTCAAACCAAGCAGCTTTTCTGTTGTTCAGTGCTGCAAAATCATAAGACCAACTTGCACACGAGAAATCAAACTCTCATGAGAAACTCCAGATCATGCAAATTCATATTGGAATGATAATATGAAATATTGCAGAGCAATGATAAATTTGGCTGCACCTTAAGAGTCATTAAGGTCACCTTAATTAAGGTGACCTTAATGACCCTTAAGGTGCAGTCACATTTACCTTTGTATGGCAAAGTTGCATGGCAAAATGTGGTCATTCCGAAGATAAATCCACACGAACCAAATTTTTTTGTGAGGTGAAACATTTCTCTACTCAGATTTCCCATTCATTAAACTTTGAATATGTCAATTTGTCATTTTTACATCTTACATTTTTACAACTTGAAGCAGGCAGTTTGTACCGTAAGTTAACATCTGAGCAATCAGTGCTTCATATTGACAGTGGACAATGGACCTTCTTTGGCTGCTAGCTTTTGCCAGTCTGACCACGCCTTTAGTTCTGTCCATGTGAGCAGAGAAAAATGATGCCATAAGAAGTGCGCAAGAATATGTCCCACAACAACCCTCAAAGATTTTACTGGAGTCCACCACCTGACGGTTCTCAAATTACAGCCCACCTTTATCCCCGTGGAGAAATATTACATTGCGATTATTAGAGTCCCCATGTGGCCAATAACAGGCCAGTGACCATTCAGGTTCCATCAAAAGGGTTGAGAATGCACTGATATGAGCATTCATTGGGGAAAATGGCCCACAGAGAGAGATAGAGGGGGGGGGGGATACTACAGGAAGCTTACTCAAAAAAGACAGTTGCCTACAATGGAGCCCAAACAAGCACAAAAGGTTTTAAAGCTCTAAAAGCAAAACAGAAAGTGTTGCTTTTATTACTCAAAAATGGTTTAAGAAATAAGAAATTGTTTAATTGTGAAGTTTTTTCACTTCTTCAACAATTTGTTTGTAATGCGTCAATGTAAGGCATATTGCTCTCTATATACAGTGTTTTTTTATCATTATAAAAAACATATTAGGCTCCACAGGGAGCAGAAGTCATGACCATAAATGCATGACACTACACGTCATGCTGTATTAAAAATGAACGGTGCAACCAATCATCATCATTTAACTAAAAGCAGTTTTATTACACTTTAATTAAATAATTATCAGTATCAGTTGATATTGAATATGAACTTTGCACACAAGATATAACACTTCATTTGTTAAAAATAGACAGTAAATTGTAGTGGCACAGAAGTAATTTTTTTGCAGTAACTTTCAATCATATTAACATATGGTGTGTCTAATGCACTGACCAATTTTATAATGCCGCATGGTTTAGCCAAAAAAGCATTACATTTTTGGGCTGTGGTTTTGATACCAAGTGCTCATCTCACAGAACATCAGGTAATAATAAAAAAGAGACTTTCTGAAAGGAATGAGTACATATCAGCCAATTTCATACACATTAGCAAGAGGAATACATTTTTACTTGCGCTGCACTGGGAATTTAAGCACCATTCTAGAAAATGCATTAAGCTTCACAATAAACCACACAATTTTCTGAAATATCTGAATATTAGCTGTTGTCGGGGCTCAGTTGTGTTAGTTCTGACATTCTGTTCTAGCGCAGACATTCTGAAACCTTTTAAAGCAAAGCTGATTTGCTTCCAAAAAGTCTTGTAAAGTATCGTCCTCCTTCCTTTTAACAAAGCCGTTGCAGAGACAACGTTTAACTGAGAGTGCAAGAGTGACTTCAGTGTCTATAACAGTTGTACAATATCTGTTGACATTTGATGTGAGAAATCAAAAGAAATCAGATTGGATCAGCTCCTTAAATCTGTTCTATGAAGTCACTGAAAGGTCACTTTTTAGGGGGTAATTATTCAAATACATTCCTGGACAGTTTTAAGTTTCTCTTGGCAAATGTTCTTGCCAAAGGCATATACTGACTTTGTCAATGCAAAGTATTTAAAATTGTAATAAGGAATGTAGTTGAGATACACAGATAAAAAAAATATATATATATATATATCAAACAAATTACCTTAAGTATCCATTTTTATATATTGACATATAAATTGCTCCTCATAGTTATGTTTTATAATTCCTTAAACCAGGTACATCTAGACACAAAACACATATGGCTCACTGTAGCAGCTGAGAAGATCGCTCTTAGGTAAGTTTATTCATTGGTAAATGGATTTCAAAGAAACTGAAAAGTGCTGAATATAATTGTGACCTAATTGGTAATCAATACCATGTGAAAGGTTGTTTCTCCAGCCGCATATATTGTGCTTTTACACGCTATTCAATTAATTCCCAAACCAAAGTTCAGCTGAATAGTCAATATATCATGCTGGATGTCACATGTGGATTCAGTGTGCTCTAGTGCAGTGATTTTGCACTGCACCTCAAGAGGGAAATTACTTTGTCAGTGAAAGGAAGCTGAGGTCAGGATGTCACCCACGAAGTTAAACAGCTCTTGAGACCCCGTGCAGTACTAATAAAAGGTTTCACCCTCCCTTCATTCTGCAGAACATGCTCAATATTATTTGTCCCTCTGAATGAGCACATAAATTTTTTTTTAACCCATATTGGGGGCAGTCTAGTGTGCAAAACAATCTGAACCTTAGTCTGGAAAAAAGATGGCATAAAATAAGGAATAACTATGCATTTCTTCTGCACTGATAACCCAAGCAGTTTGCATTTATAAGACTCAGTTCCAGCCACTGGGTGGTCTTTGGTGTCAACCGAAGAGAGCAGTTTGCCCCAGTTTTTACACACTGTTGGGAGGAAATTTCCATTTAAATGATTACTGATCCCTACAGATAGAGGCGAAGAACAGAGGGTATCTCTGCAAGGTCACAGCTATTCAGACGTGCCATGTCAGAGAGAACAAACACATGCTGTAATTGATTTGACTGCCTCCCGTGCGGCTAAAATGAAGCTCACAGGTCTGAAGATTTATAACCCAGTGTGTTTGTCACTCACTGACTAATTGTCTTTGATAGTAAATGAACAGAAAGATTTGGACACGATAACACACATATGGTGAGTCTGAATAGTCACAAGGTCACAAGACTCCGTGGCAACTAACAAGACTGTATTCCCCATAGAAACATTATTAGTCAGGTAGAAGTTAATTAATGGGTCTAGATAAATGAAATGATGCTGTGTATGGCAAATACAAATATAAATATTTTCTGACTATATGACTTATGACAGTAACTTCTCAATAACTTATTTTTTTGGAAATGCTCGTTAAAGTACGTCACATCGCGCTGTCGACAAGTATTTATCAGTGAGTCATTGATTTATTCACTCAACCGATTTGTTCAAAACACTGGTTTCCTCAATATATTCTTTTGAAAGGGTTCATCGGATGCCCATTTTGATGCCCACAAGTTGATATGATTCTTTAGGGAAAAGTCTATAACATACTTTGGTTAAAATGTCTCAATGGTAATGTGTAAAACAACACCCTTTTTACCTTGCCTGAAAACAGCCCTACACAAACCAATCCGTTTTAGTGCATGTTTCTTTAAATGCTAATGAGCTCTGCTCACCCTGCCCCTCTCTTCTGTGGGGTGACAAGCCGTTCTCATGAGACTGTTTACTTTAGCCGCATTTAGCTGCGGAACTTGCTAACTAGCACATTATTAGGAAAGGCGATTTGCATAGATTTATAAAACAAACTTATACGTTTCTCACTTCTTCTGTAGTGAAGATGGATCACGAATGATTCGCGTGAACATAGACGCATTTAGGTAGATTGGGGGCACATTCCCTTCAAAAACACAAGTAATCCACTGCTTCTTTAGAGGCTCAGATGTCAAGAGTAAATGACAACTGCTATGTTCATTATTACATCTAACAACTAAATACCTTGATCGCTTATAGGAGGAAATCTTCTCTACCCCTGCTCTGGCGTCGAAACAATGGTGGACTGTTCACAGGGCGGGTCTAAGGTAAAACGCTAGTGTCAATCAACAATTATGGGAGGGGCCTGGGTCTGTGTGACGTCACACAGCCAAGAAGCTGAGAACAGCTTGATTTGAGAAAGGGGTTATTATTTATAGGGATAAAAATAACAAATCTGGGTGGATTTTTATCATTATAAGGTGGATGTGTACACACACGGCCAACACACATTTATGTTCAAACAACACGTAAAAGTTAATTTTGCATCCGATGACCCCTTTAAAAACTCTGATTCAGTCAGGACCAAAAACACCATGGTTACATTTTGCTCAGAGAGATGCGATGGAGTGTTATTGTGGTTTCTAAAATATAACCTATTCAATATTAAGGATAGAGTAGACAATTTTTTCCAAACTAATTTTTTTTATACTGATTGAAAGTCTCTTCACATTCTGATAGCAAAAAATAAAATGTAAAAAATATAAATATGTCTTCTGTAAAAGTCTCAGAACCATAAAATATTTCTCCAATCCAAATTCGGTCCAAATGCAATGATAGAATGTATTGACTGCCAATCAATCTATTTGCATACCTCAGTTTGGGGCGTGGTTACTGTAGGAGGCTGAGCCAAAGGGTGTTTAGCCAGTGTGGAAAAATAAATTTAGATTCTGTTACAGAAGTGAAAGCCAAAATTCTTGACAAGAAATGCACAGACAACAGGGTAAAACAAGGGTAAACACTAGTAGTGTTTGTACAACGATGGATGAATTTGATGGAATATTTGGGTTTCATTCGGTACCACTAACTTGCCTACTTTTAGCCTTTGAGACATGCCTTAACATTTATAAACCCGTAAGAGCTATGTTAGTGATGTTTGAGCTGGGGGGAGGTGTGACGTGTGGGCAGATTACAAAGGTTGTTTTATATTTGTAGTTCCACTTGGCGACACCAGTAGCGAAGAAACTGTCTATACTACATTCAACTATATGTTTGTTTGTTTATATAAGCTATATGACACTTTTTATCGTACGAGTTGGTCTGTATCATTACAATCTGCCTCATGGCTTCATTTTTTTTTTTTTTGTTATTGGATGCATTGCAATAATAGTATTTGAGTAAATATTAAATACTTTATATTTTACTTGTTTTGTTTACTGTGTGGAGACCTGCTGAATTTGCGTTTGGTCTCGTACTGTATCGCGTCCCTTGTCAGTGTCGGGCGCTTGCTTGGCCATTTATTGTGATTGACAGGAAAGTGTGTTCAGCTGAATTGGAGTAGTATTTTGTTAGATGGGCGCGCGTTTACGGCAGCCATCACGGCCAGGCGTAAGACCGAAGAGAAAGACCACGACTCTACCGTGCGACTGGCAGGGACGCCAAAGGATATAAGTATCGCTTTTATTCTTCTTTCTTACTTTAATTTCTCAATTTTCTTAAATGTGTATGTAAGTATTTATAGCGTTTTATAGTTTTATTATTTTTTCTTATTTGTATTTTCTTAAATAAAACGTATGTAGAGAAAAAAAGTAATTTTTTCTTTTTTAAGTCTTTGGATTGTCTGCTAAATTTAAACAGTAAAAATTTTTAAATCATTTCCTGTTATCTTCAGACTGTCAGAACAGAAAACACTTATCACATAATGGACTGCACAAACCTGTTCATGTATATCTTTACAGACACATCTCTTCAGAATCTTTTGATTTTGTGGGGACACTTTCAGTTAATTTGGTTTCTACATTTTGCAGGATCATATTAAATTATAAACCACGCTCACAGAGTCATACACAGCTCAGTTGGGGCCATGGAACAGGCAGATTTAATTTTCATTCCAGCAGCCAGTGTCTGGAGTATGTGCTGGCACTCGTGTGTTGGCTGATGCTGTCCATCACTGAGCCAAAACAAACATCATAGATTTCCAGTCATCTGCCTTTAGCCCTTTAACTCCTCATCCTCGTAGACTACCTTTTTGTTCCAACTTTCCAGCATTCAGAGATTGAGGAATCTTTGTGAGTGTGAGATGGAGACTTTGAAATTAAATGAATTGAAAGCATGGAGGGATTTAAGTGAATGAACTGAAAAAAGGACAGGGAATATGTAAAAGGAAGACAAAAGGGAATGTGTTTCTACGGAGGCATGTAATTGCGAAGCATTTGTAGAGTTCATTGGTCCTTAATCTACTAAGTATGTCCTATAATTCTTAACAATTATATATATTTTTTTTATTGATTATCGTTTAAATTGAAAACGGAAATGTTAACCAATAACCAGCTGTTTAGTATGTTGTTTTAGCAAACTTGCATTTAGTCTAGTTTCATTCTGGTACAAAATAGCCACTTTTCATGATTCAGTCAATTCAGTGATAGAAATCAAGTCCCTGCATGCATTTTTGTTTCTTATTAAATGTCCTGTTCTACTTGACAATATGTTGACAGTGGGCTTTACACTTTTTAAAATCTTTTAACTTCAACTTTATCTTTATAGTTACTTTAAATCAATAATATTGACTTTAAGACTATATTTTACCTGAACACAAAAGAAGATATTTTAAAGAATGCTGATAACTGTCTCAGTGACCATTGACTTCCATTGTATGGTAAACAATAATTAGACATTTCTGTCTTCTTCTAAATTCTGCAGTTTGGAATGACATGAGAGTAAGAAAGTGGTAACTGAATTTTCATTTTTGGGTGAACTAACCCTTTTAGAGTTAGCGAAAATAGTTAGATATTAGGCTGGTAGATTGGTAAAACAGTTGCAAGCTCCTCATGGTTCTGTGATGAGAAACCAGTGCACCCCCTACTGGGAGCATCATCACAGTAAAATGTTGCATTGTTGCTTTTTGTGGTGTTTTTAGTGATGTATATGGATCATCCAGATTCTATCAATGCTGGAAGACATAAAAGCTGAGTGTAGGTGAAATCCTGTATTGGAGTCTTAAGTTAGTACCTCATTATAGTCCTGGATTTTTATCGCTGATGAACCGACTTGCTCTGGTAGATTGTGCACATCTCCTGCTTCTTTATACTCATGTCTGTCAGTAATTTAATGGTTGTCTCTTCTTGTGTTACCTGCACAGACTTCATATTGTCAAGTGCAATGCATGTATATTATATTTTGTCTTGGCTGCTATTTTTATGTTAATCTTTTGATCATGGTACACATACTCTGATGCAGTTTAAACAGAAGGAGTTTCACTGTCCTTGATTGAAAGTTTGTCTACACAACCAATTAAAATGTATTTTCCTCTCAAGGTTGTTTGTTGTGGGGGGTTGTAATGATTATGTGAAATGGTGGGATGAGAAATTCCATTCAGATAATGCACATTTTAAAACATAGATTAACATGAATTAAAAATGCTACATTTGCTGAAGTGCCATTTTTAATTGTATTCTAAATGTATATGCTGATTAACTAATTCAATTTCATAATCAGAATACATCACAAACTGTATATCAATAATTGCTGTGAAAACCCCTTTACACCTTTTGCTGATTTGAATATGTTATTTAAATGTGAGTGTGGAAAGCAGTTTTTAAGAATAAATATTTAAAATAATAAAAACATTTTATTCAAATAAATAGGAGTTGTGAAATGGATGCCTCAGGCACTGGATGCCTGAAATAGCTGCTTAGAGGTGTTGCAGATATGGCCAATGAGTGAACAGACTTTCCTTGAAAAGGAACTTTGCTGTTATATAGCACATAGTCCCATGCATATTTTAAGAAGGTTAAGTTAAAGGTGCTGTATATATATATATATTTTTTTTTTTTTTTTTTTTACTGTACTAAAGCATAAAAATACCATAATATGTTTTAGGAAACATGCTTGTTTCAAAAAAAAAAAAAAAAAAAAACTAAAAGGCTAAAGCAAGTTATTCTACTTTGAAATGTGCATTCTGTTCCGGAATGTCTATTTTGGTTTTGGTCTGTGTGATTCCGCCAACTTCCAATTTACCCAATAGTATTTTGACACCCTGTGCTGCCAATTGGCAGGGAACACAGCATATTGCAGTCAGGGAAACCAGCAAACAAAATTGGTCAGAGATGCATATTCTATCCAACTTCTGCATCCACCTAAAAAACTCTATGACCAGAGTCATATTCCTGTTGCATGTCCTCAATCTGGCAACCCGCCTGAGCATCGAGTCTAAGGAAGAGGGACGGGAGAAACAATGCTCTCCGATATTTTGAAATTTTACAAATTCTGCTGAAGATATCAGACCATTTGCTCCTAAAATAAGCACACTTTAAGTTCAGGTCATTATAGTACATGTACACACTGCTTGCATGTTTGGCCATTTAAAATAATAAACACATTGTTGCAAAGGGAAGTGCTAATGTAATGTCTTGTACAATTTCTCTCAGTCTGTGTCAGGAGGCTGTAATGTTCTCACTGGCAGCCAATCAGAGATCTGTCTAAACCATCTTGCCTTAGAGAATGAGGGATATTATTCTCTGTAATTACTGTAAACACCCATCTCACTAATGGAAGACAATGACTGTGGCAAAAGCAGAGCAAAAACCAAGATACACCCGAGGATTAGTGGGGAGTTTTGT
Source organism: Ptychobarbus kaznakovi (assembly GCA_027422405.1). Lineage (NCBI taxonomy): Eukaryota > Metazoa > Chordata > Actinopteri > Cypriniformes > Cyprinidae > Ptychobarbus > Ptychobarbus kaznakovi. The sequence goes on along the minus strand of CM049804.1, from coordinate 17,405,548 downwards.
GGGGACATATATTTGAAAGAAATGTGTGCAATCTAGTGTTTTAGGTAAAGTGCAAAGATACCCAGTTGTTTGGATTGGTTATCCAAACAACTTACTGCGCTTGCTTAGAGAAGTTTTGAATATGTATTCATTTTGGGTGTCATATTGACTGATTTAACTTTTAATTAGCATAGCAAACTGACTGAATCTATTAATACATTTTATTTTATCTCTGTAAAATTGTAAACTATCACACTGATGGCATACCGGTTAAAGCAATATTACAAATAAAGATTCTGTCTTTTACTCACTTTTATGTTCTACCATGACTTGTATTTATTCATTATCTCTTCTCTTTTCATTATGATGAAAGGGATTGTTGATTGTGGATGTACCTGGTCCTCTTAACACAAATACTATGTTATGACCACAACACTTTTACTATACACAGTTTGTAAACTAATATAACCAGTTGCTTTTTTGATGAATTAAACTTGCTCTGTAGCTCACCTGGTATACAGCATTGCACTTGTAAGGCAGAGCACTCAGTTTTGTGAGTCCCATGAAAAACTAGTCAGGATAAAAGAGCTCAAAGACTTTTACAAGCAAGCTAAAATGGCACGGTTGCATCAGAAAATGTATATATGAGTGTTGCTGCAACTACGGGCACTTTTGACCCTCCAGAATTTAGAAAAAATCAAACCCCTTTTAATTTTAACCATCAAAGTCTGTAATACCTATATAATGGTCAACAAAAGTGCATGGGTCAGTAAGATTTTATTCTGGAACAAGTGTATTTGTTGTTTTTCAACTCTTCTTCCAACAAAATCAATCAATCAATCAAACTTTATTTATAAAGCACTTTAAAAACACAGAAGTGGACCAAAGTGCTGTACAGATAAATCAAACTCATACAAGACAATAAAATACAATTAAAACACATTAAGGGACCATAGACAATTAAAATAAATAACCAAATATAACATCAGGTGTCAAAGGCCAAGGAGAAATATATGTTTTAAGAGATGATTTAAATAAAGACAATGAAGAGGCCTGCCTAATGGGCAGAAGCAAATCATTTCATAATTTAGGTGCTGCCACAGCAAAGGCACGGTCCCCTCTAAGCTGTCCTTACTGCAACATTACAATACAGTTCATTATATCATTTTTTTTATTTCTATACAAATTTAATATTTCAATACTTTCAAATTTTGCGCAGTTTTGTAAATACTGATATAAAAAATGGGAACAAAAATAAAATAATGCAGAGCTGCGGTAATGACATCTTTTGTCGTTATAAGGACACAATGTTAAAGTGCCATGAAATCAAAAACAGGCTACTGTACAGAACAACAGTAACATAAACGGAAGGTATTGCATTTGTAAAAGATAGTAGTAGTTTTGCAGTAAATAACTCAAACTGTTTTTCATGTTTAAAAAGTATTATCTCCTAAAGTTGATGTGTTTGTTGAAACAAACTGATTTGAGGCATGTAGTACTTTGTGTTTTGCCCTCTGGTTTCTTTTATTTATCCTCCCCTGCCTTCTTTTCAGATTTTTCTCTCTTTTTGTCAGCTGGGAGACACTCTTTATTTGCCTATTTTCCTTTCTCTTTTTTTAATGTTCATTTTCCTTCTGCAGATACTCTGCATACCTCTCTGGGTCCTTTCTCATTTCCTCTCTGCATTTCTTTGATCTTATTGTTGATGAATTTGGTCTCATCTAGGGTTACAAAATGTCATGTTGAAATATAATTTACAATAGACCTGGGGTGTCAAACTCAGTTCCTGGAGGGCCGCAGCCCTGCAGAGTTTAGTTCCCTGCCCCAACACACAAACCATGGCTGAATCCGAAATCGCCCCTATACCCTCATTCACTATTCCCTACATTAGTTCACTCATACCGTTCACTTGAAGGAGGGAATGAAAACGAATGAGGGAATTCGGACACTGAGTGCACCGGAAGGACTGCCGCTTTTGCATAGCTTGCTTGCTGTTTAATAATAATTTGAAACGGACAGCTCCAGTAGTTAGATTAAAGGGTTTATCTTGAACTCTGTCACAGAAATTATGTATAAACCCTAATAGTCAATTTACAATTAATTTGTACCTGTTTTGTATTAAAGGAACACTCCACTTTTTTTTAAATAGGCTCATTGTACAACTCCCCTAGAGTAAAACAGTTGCAATTTACCATTGTTGAATCCATTCAGCCGATCTCTGGGTCTGGCGGTAGCACTTTTAGCTTAGCTTAGCATATCATTGAATCGGATTAGACCAATAGCATCTCACTCAAAAATGACCAAAGAGTTTTGATATTTGTCCGATTTAAAGCTTAACTCTTCTGTAGTTACATCGTGTACTAAGACCATCGGAAAATTAAAAGTTGCGATTTTGTAGGCTGATTTGGCTAGGAACTATATACTCATTTCGGCGTAATAATCAAGGTACCATAGGTGCAGCAGGCGCAATGATATTACACTGCGCCCGAAAGTAGTCCCCAGCTAGGTAACTAGTTATGAAATAGCAGGGGACTACTTTCACTACTTTTCCAAGCTGTTGAAAATAACTCTACATACCTACACCTTTGTTTACTTTGTGTGTTGCTTGGCAACCACTTTGTTGGAACCATAACTGTTTCTGAGGAACTACATTGTTTGGTGAAATAATGCTGCTTTTATTAATATCATTACAATTTATTTGCTCTGTTTTATTTTGTGAAAGCTTACTATATATAATGGAACAATCTGTTTTACAGTGAATATATGACAGCTAAGCTGGACTGTAACTACAGCTTTTAGTGCTTTAGTATATTAAGGTCAAATTGTAATTCAATTAGCTTATTTTACATATCTCAACATTGTTACCAGAGTTGTGGGACATGAACAAAAATGGTGTTTGGACCTATAAATAATTCATAATTTTATATTAAATCATATTAATCATTTATTCTATTTTTTGTCAAGGTGTGAAATGACACTCTGAATATATTTATATAGCATCATATGACAAATTTTAACATAAATCTAAAATTTCACTGCTGGGGCTTAAAAGTGTCCGTAGTTGCAGAAACACCCATATATACAGTATATACAGTTGACGTCAAAAGTTTACATACACCTTGCAGAATCTGCAAAATGTTGATTATTTTACCAAGAGGGATCATACGAAATACATGCTATTGTTTATTTAGTACTGACCTGTATAAGATATTTCACATAAAATATGTTTACATAGTCACAAGAGAAAATAATAGTTGAATTTATAAAAATGACCCCGTTCAAAGGTTTACATACTCTTAATTCTTAATACTGTGTTGTTACCTGAATGATCCACAGCTGTGTTTTTTGTTTAGTGATAGTTGTTCATGAGTCCCTTGTTTGTCCTGAACAGTTAAACTGTCTGCTGTTCCTTCAAAAAAATCCTTCAGCTTCTACAAATTCTTTGGTTTTCCAGAATTTTGGGGTATTTGAACCCTTTCTAACAATGACTGTATGATTTTGAGATCCATCTTTTCACACCGAGGACAACTGAGGGACTCATATGCAACTATTACAGAAGATTCAAACGCTCACTGATGCTCCAGAAGGAAAAACATGCATTAAGAGCCCCAAAAAACAACTTTTGAACAGAATGAAGATGTGTATATTTTTCTTGTTTTGCCTAAATATCATATTTTTTTTATTTAGTACTGCCCTTCAAGAAGCTACAAAAGATAGTTACATGTTTTCCAGAAGCCAAATTAAGTTAAATATACCCTGATCTTCAAATTCAAAACGTTTTTGGCTCTTAATGCATGTTTTTTCCTTCAGGAGCATCAGTGAGTGTTTGTATCTTCTGTAATAGTTGCGTATGAGTCCCTCAGTTGTCCTTGGAGCTGATTTGTGGGAGCTGAAGGATTTTTCCAAAGAACAGCAGGAAGTTTAACTGTTCAGGACAAACAAGGGAACTCATGAACAATCAGTACCGTTTCTAGGCGGTGGCCTAGGCATCACCAGCTGAAGGGGCGCCAATGAGCGCACGTACTGGCACTACATTTTAACAGGGTTGTAAACAAGAGTGGCACGGTCACCCTGAAATATGACTGCCGCCCCACTGGATCCCCAACATCATTGGGCTAGAGTACTGTCAATCTGACAATGCCTGGATCATGCCATGGGATCAGAGCGCTGTCAATCTGACGATGCCTGAATGCCATTGGATCAGAGCGCTGTCAATCTGACGATGCCTGGATTGGATCAGAGCGCTGTCAATCTGACGATGCCTGTATGCCATTGGATTGTCAATCTGACGATGCCTGTATGCCATGTCATGCATTGGATCAGAGCGCTGTCAATCTGACGATGCCTGATTGTCAGAGCGCTGCATGCCATTGGATCAGAGCGCTGTCAATCTGATTAATGCCATGATAGATGTCAATGGGCTCTGTCAGTGCTTTGGCAAGCTAACGCTTTTTTTTTGCCATGCAGTAAAGCTAAGTTCAAAGGCCAATTTAAAATATTGGTACAGTAAATAAAGGGCACAAAATCAGTATTTTTTAGGCATTTTTCGTTTAGGCAGTATTTGTGTAAATCATGTTGCGAGATTTGTCCAAAAGGTGGACAATTCTTCAGCTTTTTTGAAGAATGCATTTTCCGCCAATGAATCAGTGTGTCGTGTAATATTCTCATATAAACTTTAACAGCCAATTAAAAAAATATTGGTATAGTAAATTTCACAAATTCACGAGATCAATACATCCTTTATTAAACTGCTTTGTCGAGTTTAATGCATCCTTACGGAGGTGTCGAAATGCTGAATCAATTCATTCACTTCTAACACAGCACTTACTGCGAGCAGCGTCATACACATGAGGGCAGAGCGTCACGGTATTTAAACGGGAAGTTCACGCGTTAATGAGTAGCAAAGGATTAATAGCTGCATTGATTACTTTTATGACACTGATCAGGCTTTTATATGTAGTTTGGGGCAATAAAGGGTTTGACTGAAATAATAATGCAATAACTGACATTTTAAATCAATGTTTCAAGCAACAAAAACAAAATAATTGAACAAAAACAGATAAAGGCAAAAAGTTGCCATTTATAGTATCTAAACATGTATCCAAATGTAATGAAATTAATTTATGTGTGATTTATGTGCAATGTCTTAGCAACTAGGGATTGGTACATAGGGCTATACAGGCATCTAGTGGCAACACAATGATATTACAGATAATAAATTGTGCAAAATGTTTATCTTAAGTCAATTTACATATAATCCTTTCAGATTTGTGGAACTCAATCTCCACAAATTAGTGTCAATACTATGAAAAACAAGTTGAATGTGACAAGAAACTGTTGTCTAAAAAGAATAAAAAAAAATTAAATATAATTTATTATTTTTTTTTTTTTTTTTGGGGGGGGGGGGGGGCAATAGGGATTTCGCCTAGGGCGTCAAATTGGCTAGAAACGGCCCTGTGAACAACTATCACTAAACAAAAAAACAGCTGTGGATCATTCAGGTAACAACACAGTATTAAGAATTAAGCGTATGTAAACTTTTGTACGGGGTCATTTTTATAAATTCAACTATTATTTTATCTTGTGGACTACATGTAAACATCTTTTAAGTGAAATATCCAACCTGGTCTCAAAAAATACGTACCTCTGTGCACTTTCTGTGCGACACCGTTTTATGTACCTTACTGCACGTTTTGCCGCAGTTTCAAAGAGAAATGTCCCCTGAGTGGCGCTAAAACACAGTTTAAATACGTGAACCCTGGCATGTTTTTATTATGTAGATAGATATAGGTACATATTGCTGTGTTTTTATTACGTTGCTGCAGAAACGTATTGCGGCGGTTCAGAATTCAAATATCCGGGCCCTAAAAGTTAATGCTCTATCGTGTTGGAAATATGCCCTACACCAAACCCAACCCTAAACCTACCCGATTGTGTTGAAAAATGCAAAACTGCTTTTAAACATATTTGTTGATGCAACCGTGTTATTTCAACTTCCTTATACGCAGATTTGAACTGCTTTGTCAAACCGTGATTCGAACCGGAGCTCCTCGCCTCCAAATTACGTCTCTGTACTCCGGGAGCTACCGAACAAACTTACCGTCTATGAAAACCCATAGATACGAGGCTGGATATGTGCGATGCTGACGTTCAAAAGCATCAGTTTTCAAATCTCCCAGCTTTTAAATATTCTTTTGAAGTCATTACATGATATTCTTCAAGTAATTGTGCAAAAATTACGCTTTATTAATCAAAATTCTGTAAATTTGTGTGAAAAGGAGTAAAAGATGTTGGAGTTTTACTGCCTCTAGTGTTTGTTTCTTTTGGAAACTGCAGTAATATGTAGTTATTGATAAGTATTTGGTGTCTCCCTAAAAAGTGCACCCCAGTACGTAAATGCCATGAGACCAGGTAGGAAATATATTATTCAGGTCAGTACTAAATAAACAATAGCATGCATTTTGTATGATCCCTCTTACTTGGTAAAATAATCAACATTTTGCAGATTCTGCAAGGTGTATGTCAACTTTTGACTTCAACTATGTTGAAATCAAAATATACATTTTGACTATGTATGACTTTTGTATTGTTTTTACTCTGCTTTTACGTGTGCTTGTTTTTAAATTTTGGGTGTCTTCAAATGTAAATTTAGGTGTCTGTTCAACTGAACATGCTTTTTAGTGGCACTTTTAGTGATATTTCACTTTAAAAGTGCTGCAAAACGTGCAAGCAGCCTATTGTACTTTTTCAGAAATGTTGAAAAAGGCAGATTTTACCAATGAGCCTAGGCTGGTTAAATATCTTCTTTCGTGATTCACACAAGAAAATAATGCAGATTTTGCAACAACATGACAGTAAGTATACGAAGGCATTGAATTTCATTTTGTGTGTAAGAGTGTATGTGATATATCATCAAAGGGCCCAGATTTCAGTTTAACCTTGAAATATCCCAACAATAACATAACCTTTTTGATTTTTTGTTGTGAGCTATCCTTTCATATAGCTTGTGTCAGGAAGTTTTCACAGTCAGGCTAATGTATTCTGTGTTAGATTTTCTGTGCTAATGAAGGATATCATTAAGAAGTCTTTAAACAGATATGGCACCCCTCAAGATAGCACCGTATGCAGAAAAAAAATATTCTCAAGTCATTGATGGAGTTCAGGGAGAGAATGGGACAGCATCTGGTCCATGCAAAGCGGAAATGAAAAACAGTTTGCACCACATATGTGCTATCCAGCAATCACAAGTCACCCCTCATTTTTTAGGGAAGAAAATGACAGCAATTAAAATCCCAGTCTCTTCTGACATAACAAAGTTGGATTCATATCATAGTCTCAAAGTCAATCAGAATGGCACTGAGACTCTTGAGTACACATACTGAAGAGGATGCATTGGAAACCAATTTATTTCTTTATGAATATTTATACTAATCACACTGTATTATCAAGATGATATATCCATCTATTTCCAAACCACTTTATCCTCTTCAGGGTCACTAGGGACCTAGAGCCTATCCCAGCATCTCAGGCCAGGGGCGGGGGACGGATGGCCAGCAGGATATTATATATTTAATTTAATAATATTAAATTAAACATACTGCTTGGCAAGTCCTAGGTCTGATTGCTATTTGATGAATAATTAAAACCCTTATTATGTATTGTCACACCATGCTTAACTGGCCGAAATAATCACATTTAAAATGAATTGCTTCATTCAACGTACATTAAAGTTAGAGCCTGATGTATATACCATCCTTAAAAATAAAGACCCCTCTAAAATGAAAAAGCTAAAATGAATCACAGATGAAAGGACTAAATGGAAATGTATTTCATTCCTGTGAAACAGGTGGCGGCGATCAATCGACACACGTGATGCAGGGTCAAGGTTCGGGTGGGTAGATGGTGTAACACAATTCTGTTCAAAAGTTGTCAAGTATTCTGACAAAACCTTTTTTGTAAGCAAAATACAAACTGCAAGTACTTACTGTAAAATTATATTTTAGTAAATATTTTACCAGTCACAGATACATTTTTTGAGAGCTCTTCAAAACATGAAATGCACTCATGATTTCCTTTTGCCTGCTGTCTTTCATGTCACATCTCAGTATAGTTGCTGTAGTGAGAAGTTTGGGACGTGTTCTTATGGTGCCATCAGCCAATCAGTGCATCTGATAATTTCCTTTTCCTGCAGAGTCATGTACAGTTTCTTTTTGTGTGTGTGTGGACCAGCAGCAAAAACATGTGCATTAGTTTGTGTTTGAGGTTAAGTGTGGGGATAGTTGTTGTATTCGATTATCGTGGATTTGCACACTTCAGTGTTTACCCATAGGCTATATATAACTACAAATTAATTGCTGCACTTAAGAGCTTTTTAAATATTAATTTAATTATACAGAGACTCATGGTCATCTATTTTAAATGGCTGTGCAGGATAACACCTGAATTCACACATACAGGGAAACCTGCATATAGATCCAGGGACAGATGGCAAGTGCTACAGTCACTGTCTGATGAATTGTAACTTATTTTTCTAGGTGTGAGATTGCAGTTGGCCGGCGTGAACATGAGCAGGTGTGATTGGATGCATTCATGAAGTCTAATCCTTAATCCACTGCTTTTGTTTTCCTGCTTTCTCTAGAGCTGATACAATTGCTGGACAACCAAATCTGCTGTTGCTCGATCTAGACAAATTCATTGATTTAATTAGAAGAGCAGCATCAATGTTTAATATTACAATATTTGTGCATACAGAAATATTTTGGATATTGGTCAGGTTTGGATTATATCTTTATTTTTATTATTATATTTTTACGTTTTTCCAAATCAATGGTTTATGCCTTATGGATTGGTTCTCACAAATTTGTACAATCCCGTCTGTATATATTTATATTATTTCATTTCATGTTTTTACTTTTTTAGGTTTTGGTGTAGGGTTAGTCATTGGACAAAGTTTTATTTTCTTTTTTTCTTATAAACATTTTAATTGAAATTCATACAAAATGGCCACCTCATAAAATAATTTTTTCTTATAAGATATTATTGGTACTGATAAAATAATAATAATAACACTGGCAAACACAAAAATAATGTTCTGAATTATCTTAATATGTGGGTTGTTCTCTTTTAGTGAGATAGCTTATTTGATTCATTAATTAATTGCATTTTATATCATTTGCATTTTGTTATATTTTTGATCACACTTCATTTTAAGGTTCAATTCTTGCCATTAGCAAAACATTAACTACGATTTTTGCCTCAATAAGCTCCTAATTTACTGCTTATTAATAGTTAGTAATGTAGTTGTTAAGTGTAGGTATTGGCTAGGGATGTCGAATATGGTCATGCAGAATATGTGCTGTATAAACTCCAATAAACAGCCAACATGTTTGTAATATGCATGCTAACAAGCAATTAGTTAATAGTGACAACTGTTCCCATTTAAGTGTTACCAATTTTTGATCAATGGATTAACAGTCCCACTGCAAATATTAATAAAAAAAATAAAACTATTGTTAACTAAAAAAGTTTAGTTTAAAATATTAATTACACAGAATTGTTAATATTTTAATTAGTATTAAAACATTCATAAATAGGACAAAAAATATATTTCACAACTGCATATTTAACAATTGCACATTTCCCTTGCATAACTAACTATTGCTGTCTGCCTCTGTCTTTCCTCTTCCAGCCAAGCTGTCTTCCCCCTTCCCTGAGCTCAGTCTGACAACAGCTGTGTGTTATTCCAGAGGAGGAGTCTGTGTAGTTGTGCTTTATTCAGGAGGAGGAGTCTGCCCAGCCATTGGTCGAACACAAGAAACTATTAGTAAAGCAGCATATGTTAAGGGTGGAGTGGGCTGAAGGGGCAACTTCACGTGCTATATGTTTAAACTTAACGGATCTAAAAACAGACCTCTGATATGATTCATGATAATATTTCCATCCTGTTAGAAAGTGAAATAACAACTGAGCAGAGGAAGTATTTCTGTTCCTAGAAAAAAGGACAGGAGAACAGCCTGCAGGCTGTGGGAGAACTTGTTGCAGAACTATTGAGGAAAAGTTGGTGAGTTAGGTTTCATTTCATATTTAAAATAAAGCCTGCTGTCATAAAATGTGCTGCTTTGCAGATTTAAATGTGAAATATAAAGCATGGTACATTGTTGTTAAAAGATTATTTTCAGATGGTGACAAGTACTATAACTGTCCAAAAGTTGTTCTACTATTTACATCTGCCCAACTTTTCTCCCATCAGAACAAATTTTAACTTCAAATCTAAATATGTGGCTTTCTTTCGTATCTAAAAGGGAGTCTGGGTTGTGTGTAGTTTAAAAGTGTTGAGTGACAGAGAAGAAAAAAGCCAGGTCAGCAAATAACCACAGACACTTGTAAGAGACATCTGCTATATTAAGCTGCACACATACTCCAATATGCTCCAAACACACAGAAAATGTATATTTCACAATATTCAAGTCCTTTCTCTAATTCATTGATAGTAAACTCTTTGAATGATGTTTATCTAATAGGGTAGATCACACAAAGATGAAAATTATGTCATCATTTACTAAACCTCCTGTCATTCCAAACCTATATATATATATAAAAAAATTAAACACTAGAATATATTTTCAAAAATCCCATTGACTAAAATAAATAAATAAACATTCATCAGAACTTTTAATTTTATTTTCCGCAGAAGAATGTCCTACAGTTTTGGAATGACATAAGGGTGAGTAAAATATTATATAATTGTCATTATCCATCTAACCCTTATATTTTTGTATACATAATTTTGCATTATTACCCAAAATGTAAACTTTTTTATATGTTAGCTTCTTCAAAGTTACCACCTTTTGCCTTGATTCTGCACACTCTGGTCATTCTGTTGACCGGTTTCATTATGTGCCATGCATCTGGGATGTTTTTTAATTGTCTTGACTCTTCCACGTTTATATTGGGCACCTGTTGGTTGCTTTTTATCCTTATTGCTTTGCTACTCGTGCAGGGACTAGTATGTCCTGTTGCCTGAGGCTTGTATAAAAGCTTCAAGTGTAAATATTAGAGTAAAAGCCAGTCATGCTAGTACACAAAGCTTATATTTGAGCACAGCTGACATTAACAGTGCTGTTTTTAAATAACAGAGAGCTAAAATTAAAACAAGCTAAAATTGCTTTATTCCAGCACTGAGTCATGAAGAGGGAAGTAAATACAAGTGATCTTAAATTAGAGAGTGAGAGTGATAACTTGTTTTCCATCATCGTATATAACATTTATGAGAGCTCCTTCTTCATGTGCAGGCATAAACACAACTTCATAGAGTCCAACAAGTTTATAAATTAGTAATCTTGTCAAACCCATCTTTTTAAAATGGCAGCGTTCAAACTGAAGTTTCTAGCACTCCTATCCTGCAAGTATTACAAACTAAAAACTAGAGTATGTATGATACTTTTGATATATGTAAATAAAATGAATTCATCGCTGGTTTCAGGAAGGAAGTACAGGGTGTGGACACTGTGTGCTGATGAGAGAAGGAAATACTGTGAATGTTTCCTTTGTTTCGAGTGAGTGATAACGCCCAAGGTCTTTAAAGGCCTCTTCCTTTGTTTAGTAACTGCCAGAAAAGTCAACAAAGGCTAAATAAGGCCAATGGAGTTTAATCGAATGTGTCACATGGCACTATATTTTGTTCAACATATCAGATCTACTGTGTAGAGCACATATCGTTTAGAGCTGACCAGCTGGGGAAAGGCAATGACTTCCTAATTTGATTTGATTATGATTGATATGCTCTCAATTCAGTTCAAATTAATTCTGAATATTTCAGCTGCTACATCAACAGACCTGTTTAAATCCTAAGTCACCTGATGGTACACTATTGTTCAAAAGTTATGGGTCGGTAAAAAAAAGAAACTCAGCAAGGCTACATTTATTTGATAAAAAAAACAGTAATAATGTGACATATTATTTCAATTTAAGGTAAACAAAAATGTAATTAATTCATGTGATGGGAAAACTGAATTTTCAGCAACCGTTACTTCAGTCTTCAGTGTCACATGATCATTCAGAAATTATTCTACTATGCTTATTTGCTGCTCAAAAAACATTTCTTATTATTATCAGTTAAAAACAGTTTTGCTGTTTAATATTTTTGTGGACACTGTAATATTCTTTTGTAACATTATAAATGCATTTACTGTCATTTTTTATCAGTATATGACCTTGCTCAAACAAGTCTTACTGACCCAAACTTTATGATATTAGTGTATAACATGCATTATGATTCAACACCACCCAGATTAGGTTGCCAGGACCCAATTTATTTTCATTGAGAGGGGCGAATGTTACATAGTGTAGAGCAAGTGATGTCACATAAAACCAATAAGCAATAGATAAGTGGAGAAGTGTACTGCACATTGTGTGGGGGTGGTGAGCCAGCATCCACCCCTGACTCACTGACATCTGCAAGACGGTTGCATCCACTTTAAAAAGCACAGATTAATTTGACTGATTTACAGTGATGTACATATAAAATAATAATTGCAGCTTTAAAATTAATCTGATTTGTCCCTTCAAGTAATTTTAATACACTCCTCTGACCTAGTCAAAAGCCAGTAGGAAGTTATCAACCCCTGTTGTGTCACAAAACAGAGCTTTTTCCAGAAATGTGAAGGAACTACATAACATAGATTCATAAAATAGCTAGAAAGCCACACAAGACTCAGATCAACATTGCTGGCTAGAGATCTTGTTGGCATCTTGCTGCCTTTTTGTCACATTGTCTTTATATGGTCTAAATGGGAAAAACATTGTGTTTGTGAGTCAGGTTTTGTTTACATTATAGAGATATTTGACCTACAATTATTAGTCTCAGCCAAAGTAAAACTTACTAAACATATAACTAATGTCTTAATGATAATATAAACATGCAGTGCAGTTTATGTGAATAATGGATAACATTAGAAAACCGAGTGCAAATATTCTTCAGTATTCACATTGGGATTTGGATGATGTAATCTGTTATGTGCTTTATCTTGGAACATAAACGACACTCTCCTGCTATTTCCTCGCTCTGTTTCCTTGAGAGCATTAGAGTGAAGCAATTGCCCTCTCTCTCTTTCTACAGGCATCTCATCATCCCTGAGAACACGCTCCCACAGCTGTCCCCCTCAATCTCACTGCCAAATATTCCTTCACATGTCTGTAATGGCCAGCTCCACAGAACGTAGCGTAACCCTCACTGAAAGCAAATCTGACACATCACCCATATCTCTTCGTAAGTATTTTGTAGTTCTATGCGCTATACTGAATGAGTGTCAGCACAAGCTGCGACGACAAAGTGCAGCGTTATCAAATGGGTGTGTTTGGATGTGGACTGGTGACATTTAGAAGAGCTGCTCTGAGTTTCACACACCGTGTGGAACAGAAATGAGGATGTGTGGTTTGTGTGTGTTGGCAATGACATGTAAGCATGTGTGTAGCATCGGATGTGTGGTTTATGTGTATGTGATATTTTTGTAAGGTAAGATATATGATTGTAGTTTACATTATTCGCTGCTATGTATATATATTTCAAAAAAGCTGTTTTCTGTTTTAATATATTTTAAAATGTAATTCAGCAAAGCTGACCTTTCGTTATGGTTTTCAGTGTCAAATGATCCTTCAAAAATTTTAATATGCAGATTTGGTGCTCATGAAAGATTCATTATTAGTAGAAAACAGTTGTGCTGATTAATATTTTTGTGCAAACTGTGATACGTTTTTTTAAAGATTCTGTATAGAAAGTGTAAAAAAAATATATATATTATAGAATTCTGTCTTTACTGTCACTTTTGGTCAATTTAATGCATTGCTATGAAAGTATGTCTTGATTTCTTTCCCAAAAAAATTATTAATTATTTAAAACGTTTTTTTTTTTTTTACATACTTTACATACTTTCGCTCAGCAATGCATTAAATTGACCAAATCTTACTGGCCCCAAACATTTGAACACTATATTACAGTTTTTTGTCAACTACATTTTCAAAACTTTACCTCTTTTTTAAAAAGCTTCACACACAAATCCAAGAATTTCACACGCAAAATGCAAAATGCCTCACATCTCTTGTAAAATGAAGCACTGTATTCAAAATATCAAACACACATCTTAAAAGCAAACATTTGCAAACACCTTTGCCATAATATTAATTTCTGTTAGATTTTTGTGTGTTACGTAGAGAATTGTTGTGTTGTGTTATGAGTTGTGTTTTGCAAAAAGTGTTTTATACGGTGACCGAGAGAGCTCAATGCGCTGCAACTTCAGAAAACACATGCAAATATAAAAAGCACCAGCAAATCAAGAAAACATCTTCATCAATTTGAGAGCAGGTGCTACAAATGCTCACAACACAAACAAATAAAGAAACACTGCAAATGCTCACAACCAAATAATTAATTTTATTTGCAGCGCGTTTCTTTATGTGTTTGTTGTGAGCATTTGCAGCACCCGTTTGTAGCATTTGCAGCATTTGTTTTCTTAATTTGCTGGTGTTTTTTTCTACTTGCAGCGCATTGAGCTCTCTCTGCCACCGTAGTTTTATGAAATTGAATACTGAGTCAAAGGCCGAGTATTAGTGTATGGTTTTGCAGATTTGGTGAGTGGTTCTGGTGTTTGAGTGTCAGGTTTCAGAAATTGTGTGACAAGTAAAGATTGTGTGTGTAAGTAATAAAAACTACCTCTGTTATATTTCCCTCAATCATATGTGTTTTATCACAAGAAGGTATAGTGAAACAACTGAAACATCAAACCATTTTGTGGACCTTTTGTTGTTCCATAACTGTTGCGTTGTACTAGTTTTGGAACTGCTGGCGTGCCAAAGATCTGTTTGACAGAGCACGATGGTGGTGTGGTACAGCTCTGAATATGAGATATGGAATATGTTTACTAGATCAGGAACAACCAGCTGTGAAAACATAGCCGACAGCATAACAAGCCCATAAGAGTCAAAATATAGCAAGGCTCTTGATAATCAGCAGAAATCAGTATTAGTACACTTTGAGAATAATTCGCCATGAACGAATTGTACCAGCTGATAACGTCCTTTGTTTACACATGTTGTTTACATTGTTTTAACACTGGAGAGAATTATGCAAATCAGAAAGCAATGAAAACACACCCCAAAAAATGAGTGCTGAGTTTACTGTGCATGCTGAAATATCCGATCTTACAGGCCAGCTCTGGGTTGTGGGGGCTGCAGAAGACATTTTGTGAATGAGCTTTTACTGCCGTGAGGCTAATTTACATGGAAAGGAGGTATGTTAGTGTCTATAAATATTTGGTGCTAAAAAAGGGGTGAGATAAAACATGCAAAAAGCAATTGAAAAGGGCATAATATATCATAATCCATATGAATAATGTTCTGAACAAGGTTAGACAAAATTCTAAATTGAGTTGAAATTTGAATTGCATTGTTTAAACCAAAAGGATGTTAAAGTTAAATGACAGAACAAAACTTTGCCAAAACATTGAGGTTGAGTGATTATGTCTGTTTATTCCCTGTTAAGACAATTAAAATAGCCATCAGAACAGATTAAAGTGTATCAGAAAATGCTGCAGTCCATTAAAAGTTACATAATGTAATGTGATATTTAACATAATCATATCTAATAATACATTGCAAATTAAATTAAGGACCTGGAATCTTTACATTAAATGTTCAACTTCCAGACCAAGGCAACAAGATTTAGGGCTGGCATTTCCTGGCATTCATTGTTCCCCATTAATCTTTATACATTTCTATAGGTGGAATTTCAAACATAGAATATTCATGCATTCTGATGTTTCTAGAAATACCCTGTATGTTGTGGTATTTTAATGGATATTTCATACTGAAGAAAGTTTTAAAAACTGAACCTCATAGATGTTGTAAAGCTCTTGAAATTAACGTCCACTCTGCATCTTTCTTTCGTTTGATTGCTGTCTCTTAAAATAATGAAAACTGAGACTCAAAAGAGCTTAAAAAACACAAAAGAAGAAATACTGACTAATTGTTGAACTCCAAAGTGACAAAAAAACAAGTGACTATTAGAAATTGATTCAATGAAAGCCTCAGGAAAATGACTATCTATAACATATTTTGATATACTTTTTCTGTTGTTCTTTTTTGTCATTCTAAAAAGATGCTGTGTGCATTGTGATGAAGTCATGACACAGATCGGTTACCAGTTTCAAGGTTGTATTTGAGATCACAGGCTTAGGATCAGTTTTCAAAGAAGCCAGCAGGTCATCACCTGTTGAGTGTTGGCATAGTGGTGAATTTAAATAAACATTCAAAAGGGGGCATAAGCTGTGTCTGTGAAGACGGATGAGGGTAGTACACTCTTGATGCTAACCGATGACTTACTGATGTGACAGGTTAAGTTTTTACATTTAGATAATTAAATGATCTCAAACAAGTAAGAAGATGGCTCAAACATTAGAGGTAAAAGCTAAGCCAAGAGAAGAGAGAAAACAAATAAGAGAATTGCTTTGTCCTTGGTGGAGGATGAAACAAAGTTAGAACCAGAGGGGTTGTAGATGTTTTCCAGCTACATGACAAACACTGAGTGAGTGTGTGTATGTGTTCCTCACAGCAACAAAAAAGCAAGCCAAAAGGGTTGATTTATCTTCTGTTCTGAAAGCCCTCGCATCCAAGTCCCCCAGTATGTGATGGAAAACATAGCAAACAAAACGCTTGTTGGTCTGTATCCCGCCGCAGTCCAACAGCTGCATGCGCATTCACCTTGCATTGACACTTACACCATGACATTGTTTTTCATTGGGAACTGTTAAATGAAGGGCAGTCTGCACATCTGTGTTTGCAGCTGTAATGAACCACAGAGGTTACTAAACTAGTAATGGACTGTATTTTATCTTATGTTGTGCAAAGTTCAAGGATGGTTATGTTTGACAAACTTTCAATAATAATAAGGAGAAAAATAATAATTCAATAATATTTAAAGAATTGTATTTTAATAATAATAATTTTAGTTATTGATTTTATGATTTTTTATAAACTTTGAAACTTTGTAACTATATAAAAATTACACAAAATAATTGTTGTTTTTATTTTTACATCATTATTATTAAAAAAGTTATCTATTTCAAATACTCAGCATTAACAAAACAAAAAACACAGATACTGATAAAAACAATACAGAAATATGAAATCTCTAACACCACTACAAGACAAAAGTATTGGCTACACAACTACAAGATTTTAAGTCTAAAATCTGCTTATTCCATTTACTTTTTGAATAAACAAATTTGAGAAACCTGACAAAAAAAAGTTGTTCAGCTAAAAAAACTGCTAAAACACTGATGCAATACAGTAAGTTAATTAAGCTGCTTTCTTCAGTTTTATTATGAGTCTTTTGAACCAGCATGGCATCATTAGGAACGAAATCCAGCTTTAAAACAGTTTGTCTCTTTGCTGCCATATTTATCAGTTTCCTGTATGTGATATGTGTATGTCCGTCCACAGGAATGTTGGAGAATCAACAGCAGGCTCTTTATATTATTACTGAAGGAAACAGGCACTGTTCTCAACCATCTGCCCATAATCAACCTCAGTGGGCCTGCAGTCACTTGACTGGCTCATGAGAGCACATGCCCATTAGTAAACTCATTGAAAAGGTTTTTCTTTCACAGAGAATCACTGACTCTCAGCTTGAATGAGGGAATCTGAGAGTGTGGTGGAGAACAGAGAGGGAGAGGTATTCTTTCGAGGCGAGATGCGTGACATATGGTTGGGTGAGATAGGAACGGTTTACACTTGAGCCTCAAATCCCAGGCAGATGTGACCTCAGGCCATGAAGGAAAGAGAGAGATGGAGAGAAACACCAGATTGTTTGAGGAAATCAGTTGCAGAAAAGCAGAGAGAGGGGAATAGTGAAGAGCTCTTTAACTGAGACTCCCACAGGACTGTGTGTGTGTGTGTGTGTGTGTGTGTGTGTGTGTGTGTGTGTGTGTGTGTGTGTGTGTGTGTGTGTGTGTGTGTGTGTGTGTGTGTGTGTGTGTGTGTGTGTGTGTGTGTGTGTGTGTGTGTGTGTGTGTGTGTGTGTGTGTGTGTCATGTGTGTGTGTGTGTGTGTGTGTGTGTGCATATTCAGTGCAGTGCCCTAGTGATAGTGAGCATATTCAGAATCTCATGACTAGCCCCATAAACAAGTGAGCTTGAACTCAGTGCTGTGGTCATGATGAGCCTCATAGCGGCAGCAGAATGAGGTTAGTAAGTTGTTTATAGACTTTTGGTTTCGGTTCATAGATTGTATTGGGGATAGATGCAATGACATAATGTTCATCCATTAATACATTTTAAGTTTGACAAAAATATTGTCAAGATGTGTTGAAAATGACAGAATTTTTTGGAAGGATATTGAATATCATGAGCAGAAAAGGCAGTCTGATTGTTTACACAGCATTTTAACATCCCTCAAACCTGACTGATGCAGTCAATGCCCTACCTTTTTTATTTTTAAAAATTCACTTGCATGTAAGTCGCAATATGAAATTATCTTTCACTTCCATTTCATTGTGACTTTAACCCCCTTTAAGGTCACATAAGTAGCAAGTATTTAATACCTTTCTTAAAGGTGCAGTAGGAGATCTCGAAAAATGCTAACTTTAGCCTGATAGCACTGAAAGCGAACGTCCCACTCTCCCTACAATCGCCGTCCAAAGCCACGCCCCCTGAATGCACATATGCTCAAAGAGCAGAATACCAGAGACAACATTTAATTACTACAATAGGCTACATCAACGGTTCCCAATTACAGTCCTCACGCCCTCCCCGCTCTGCACATTTCATATGTATATCTTATCACATCTGAAGTTTGTTCTGTTCAACTGTAAGTCATAAATGCCCTCCGAAGTGGACATCACCAGATATTCCGCCATGATTCCAGTTCAAAGCGAGCGTATATGTTCCATACAAAGGGCATTAAAGTGTGCGAGACGTGAATTTAAATTGTATTTACTTATAGAGGTATATTATGTCACACTTCACACTTCTCTAGTAAATTTCGTCTGTGTGTGAAGACGCTGCACAGCGCAATCCGTGAGTGAACGTTCCGAAGTTAAATAAACTTCAACGGATTTTCCCTGCTCAGGGAGTAGGGAGCATGTCAATCGGAACAAAGTTCATGCACGTAGCACTCTTCTAACGAGCTGGTTATCTGATTCAGGTGTGTTAACTGAGCGAGACATGCAAAATATGCAGAGCGGGGAGCACGAGGACTGGAAGTGGTAACCGCTGGGCTACATCATGTGTCATTCACCAGTGAGAAAACTTTATAGCACAGTTAGTAAAGGTACAACAATACCAGGAAGGATGATCGGGTTGTTGATGTTTGCTTGTCATTCTCGCTCAGTCTGCACAGCGTGCGTGAACGCACTGATTACGTATCCTGTCTGCGCGAACAGGGTGCGCAGAGGTATACAAATACATACGTTGACAGGCAGGTAGGAAAGACAATTAAAATGCTCAGACTGAGCATTTTGATTGGACGAACATTTCTTGGTCCTACCCCTTCCACATAATATTTTAATACAGAAAAATACATTTAGACCACTTAACTTAATGATAGCTATCGGGATGTGAAGAGACTTTCAACCAGCATAACAAAAAAAAATTCTGAAGACAATCACCTCTTGCACCTTTAAGTATGTTTAAGTTTGTGATGTGCCCCCTATGGGGTGTGTTTGACATGAGGTTGAGGAAATGACAGGCTTTGGATAAACTTTTCCTTTCATATTGCTACACATTGTTACACAGAAAGTTTACAAATTACATAAATATGCATATAATGACAAGTTTGTATGTAGAACTGTGTAGATCTACATACAAAAAGCTGATTCACTTGAATAGTGAAACCTGAAAGTTTTATTTATTTTTTCATTATTTTTCAATTGCAAGGAAAAAGTAGACTGCTTCCATTCACTGCTACTTTAAAATGGTAGTTTTCGGCCACCATAGGCTCCGCCCACACAAATTGTAATCGGTTTTTGCAATGCAAACACCCAAATTGGTCCATTAACTGTGAGCACAGACGGACACGTTTTGTGCATGCGCACAACCTAGTGGACCTTTTGATTTGGGTCGATTAAATCACATGAAAATCTGCTGAAAATGATGTCATATGGATTGTCTGTGAACTGAACGTGAACAAGGGAAGTATACAGTACTTTGAGCTTTAATGTGTTTTTCACAGAGGTTTTCATTATTGCATCTACGAGGAGGAGAGGCACAAAAGTTATGCTGTTGCAGCTATGCTGCTTCACATACGTTCTGCTGATGCTTGTGGTGTGAAACGGCTAATCCTTTACCTGCAGGACAGGCGGATGGAGATGGTACAGTCATGTCTGTACTTATAAACTTGCAAAGAAAAGTCTGAAAACTTTAAAACCCTTTCTGTACACTCAGGTTTAGGTCCCTGTGGATATTTCCACATTCCTCTTATCTTCATAGATGTGCACTCTGTCGCCTCCAGTCCTCTTTCTCAATTTGATTTTTCCTCCCCCTCAGCACCGCAATCTGATTTCTGGGCCACTGAATAACTGTATCTGTGGCCAAGTGACCTCGGGGTCATTTGCAATTTCCTTCTCTTACATATTTTTCAGCGATTCTCAATCACTCGCAAAGATTAGATGTCCTAGTCCCAAAGATGATAGACTGACCTTCTCAAGGGCAAGTGCCGTCTATTGAAATGAATATCATAATAATAATTATGCTGCTTTGATTATGGCACATGGCATTGTGAGGCATATCCAGATGATGAATGAAGCCATCTAGGCAGCAGAGGCCATTCAAATTAATTGTGTCGCCGCTCAAAGGAAAATGTTGGATTCGCTCTTTGATGTGCGTACAGTTTCTGAAGGACGATTCACACCAGCTTATGTAAGGGTTAAACGAGTCAAGAGTTTTGGGATGCTGACAAAGCCAAGTGACCTGTTATGACCAGAGTAAAAATACAGACATGCTAGCAAAATGAGAAACTGCAACTGACCTTTCTAATCTATAGACGTCAATGGACAATATAAATGATTGTTACTGGCCACTTACAGACAGAGTCTTACAGAGTATGTGTAAAGATTATAGATAGGAAGTGAGGGTGTTATAGAAGTAAAGAGAGATGTGTGGCTGTGTAATGGGGTGGAAGATTGAGCTGCTTGTGTTCTTAGTTGCACATCTGCTGGGATGGATCCACTTTTAAACCAGCACTCTTTCATTAAGCTAGTGCACACTGTACCAACAAACTCTAAAATTGTTTTTGTGTTTTGATGGTTTAGTAAGCACTTAACTGTTGCTGTCATTACAGGATATGATATTAGGGGTAAAACTTTATTTTAAGAGGTTATTTTTAAACATTACATAATTACTATTATAATAACAAATAATTATGCATAATTACATGCAAGTAACCCTAAGCCAAACCCTAACACTAACTACAGGTGCATCTCAATAAATTAGAATGTCGTGGAAAAGTTCATTTATTTCAGTAATTCAACTCAAATTGTGAAACTTGTGTTCAATAAATTCAATGCACACAGACTGAAGTAGTTTAAGTCTTTGGTCATTTTAATTGTGATTATTTTGGCTCACATTTAACAAAAACCCATCTCAACAAATTAGAATACTTCATAAGACCAAAAAAAATTTTTTGTGAATTGTTGGCCTTCTGAAAGTATGTTCATCTACTGTATATGTACTCAATACTTGGTAGGGGCTCCTTTTGTTTAATTACTGCCTCAGTGGCAGTCACTTGATGCCCAAGTTTCTTTGACAGTGGCCTTCAGCTCTCTGCATTTTTTGTTCTTGTTTCTCATTTTCCTCTGACAATACCCCATAGATTCTCTATGGGGTTCAGGTCTGGTGAGTTTGCTGGCAGTCAAGCACACCAACACCATGGTCATTTAACCAACTTTTGGTACTTTTGGCAGTTGCCAGATTGCTGCTTTTAAAAAGAGCAAAGGAAGCATGAAATGCCCCAATCTTGGTGAACGGGTGCAGTGACGTTGGTTTTCAAAAAACACAATGGACCAACACCAGCAGATTACATTGCACCCCAAATCACAGACTGTGGAAACTTAACCCTGGACTTCAAGCAACTGGCTATGAGCTTTCCACCCTTCTCCAGACTCTAGGACCTTGGTTTTTAAATGAAATACAAAACTTGCTCTCATCTGAAAAGAGGACTTTGGACCACTGGGCAACAGTCCAGTTCTTCTTCTCCTTAGCCCAGGTAAGACGCCTCTGACGACAACTTTCTTGACACGTCTGTGTGTGGTGGCTCTTGATGCCTTGACCCCAGCCTCAGTCCATTCCTTGTGAAGTTCACAAATTCTTGAATCGATTTTGCTTGACAATCCTCATAAAGCTGCGGTTCTCTCGGTTGGTTGTGCATCTTTTTCTTCCACACTTTTTCCTTCCACTCAACTTTCTGTTAACATGCTTGGATACAGCTTCTTTGGCAATGAATGTTTGTGGCTTACCCTCCTTGTGAAGGGTGTCAATGATTGTCTTCTGGACAACTGTCAGATCAGCAGTCTTCCCCATGATTGTGTAGCCTAGTGAACCAAACTGAGAGACCATTTTGAAGGCTCAGGAAACCTTTGCAGGTGTTTTGAGTTGATTAGCTGATTGGCATGTCACCATATTCTAATTTGTTGAGATAGTGAATTGGTGGGTTTTTGTTAAATGTGAGCCAAAATCATCACAATTAAAAGAACCAAAGACTTAAACTACTTCAGTCTGTGTGCATTGAATTTAATTAATACACAATTTTCACAATTTGAGTTGAATTACTGAATGAACTAAAATGAACTTCTCCACAACATTCTAATTTATTGAGATGCACCTGTATATAGTACGTACATGTAGTTAATTAATATTACTCTGCAGGCTACTTAAATGTATAATTACACTGTAACAAGGACACCTTAAAATGAAGTGTAACCCAATTTAGTTTTATTTGAAATAATTTAGTTATAAGAATTTATTTCACTCATTATTACCTTTTTTACCTTGGTCACTCAATTTCAAAATTGATAATAATAATAAGACATGTTTCTTGAGCACCAAATCAGCATATTAGAATGATTTCTGAAGGACCATGTGACACTGAAGGCTGGAGTAATGATGCTGAAATTTCAGCTTTGCCATCACAGGAATTAATTCTACTTTAAAATTATTATTTTTTGTATTATTATTGTAAGAATATTTCATAATATTTGTATAGTTTTTATTGTATTTTTAATAAGTGTAATACTGTAATACTGTAGTTTTAAATAAAAGCCGCACTAATGAGTTGATGAGACTTCTTTTAAAAACATTAAAAAATTGTACAGAGCCCAAACTTTTGAACCGTAGTGTATATTCTGGACGTTTTTAGCTTAAGCGAGATGAAGTTCAAACAGCAGGATGATTTCCTGCTTAATGGCACTAAAAACTTGATCTTGCGTCAGAAAATGAGGGCATCATTCAGTGATTTTACACTTGTACCAAACTGTTCTAACAAATGCACCACTATCAATCTTGTGTCTGGCTTTCAGATATCACTCTTCTGCTGTGTTCACCCTATTTTGGTCATTTCAAAACCCTTATGAGTTTCTTTATTCAGTGGAAAGCATATCAAGTTTTTTGCAGCTATTTTTTGCAGTCAAGCTTTAACAATGAAACGTTTAGGCCATTATTCTCTGAAAATCTTTCCCTTTAATGGTAGCTCTCAAATCTTGTTCATACACATTGAAGCATTTGAAAGTGGTTGCACGACAGTTTTGATGTCAACAGTGTCACATGCCATTGGCTCCTGTGTGTCTTGTGTCTGATTATGACACATATGAATCAATTTGCGAACTGCAGTGGAGATTCTCAGTGAAAAACTTTTCTTCACCCAAAACAATCATATTACTTCAAAAGACTTGGAACATGTTGAAATGTGCCACATAGACAACTTTGATATTTATTTAAATTTTTTATATACTAAGGCCTGTTCACAATAATAATGATATCTGTTTCCATAAAGTTGTAATAATAATTCCAGTTATATGAGAATAGGGGAGTCCCACAACCACTGTATAATGACAACAGCACAGAGGAACAATATTGATCGAATAAGTTAAAACAAATATTCCTGCTGATGTCCGATAAAACATTGACAGCCCATCAGAATAAATCCAACTTTAAAGAGCTTGAGCACACACTTATAATAACAGAGCAGCGGATGGGTGCTAATATAGTCATTGTTATAGATATCATTATAGTTGTTGTTCTTGGTGGGAACAGGGCATTATGCAATATGGTTAAGGGATGGGGTTACAGGGTTAAAAAATACCAATATTATATATTGGTGTTATACCGTTTGCTGTTATATAATCCTCAACAGAGTTGAAATTTCAGCAGATCTGTGTTGAGGTTGGGCAGGATAACATTTTCTACAGCGCCGGTTCCCTTATGAAACTGCCCAGCTTAATAACATAAATCTGTCCCTCTCTCCCCTCCTCAATGTAACAGCACAAGCTTTCAGCACGCTTCCCACCCTCTTTCCTCCTCCAAGACATGCTGAAATCTCACTCCATTAGTCACATCCATTACTCCTGTTTCCTTCCCTGTCTTCTGTACTCGGCTCATTTTTCTTTTAGGAATGGAGGGAGACTAGCATGTGGTTTCCTCATTCTGTCTCCTCCATCTCAGCCCAGTACGTTTATGAATTTAGGGTTATAATCACCATTGAGCTCTTGTGTAATATATGCCTGCACCTGTGCTGTTCTGGTGGCTGCCCTGTCTGTGCTCAGTGAGCTGTATGTGTGTTGCATGATGCAAATCGATGCAATAGCTTGATGTGATTAACCTTCTTCTGCTACTTCAGCTCTGGCCTACTGACACAATAAATAACTCACTTACTTCTAACCCAGAATTAAATTAGTTAATGAACTATGCATGGGCATAATGGGCCGGCTGCATAAACATAGTACTTTGTTAAGACAGTGTCTTAAGAAGTGGTTTGACCAACTAGCAGTTAACCAAGGGTAATCAGTCTTACTTTTTGTATTAAAATTAGACCAATCTACATTTTTATGTAACTGACTTCAAAAGGTTATGGCCAAAATTAAAATATATTTCAGTTATTTTGTCTATGCAGGGACAAAGAGCTCTCGGATTGTATCAGAAATATATTAATTTGTGTTCTGAAGATGAACGAAGGTCTTACGGGTTTGGAAGGACATGAGGGTGAGTAATTGCCAGCAGCCATATCACCCTGCAGCCCAAGACCGGTTGCCCACTGAAGTTAAGCAGGGTTGAGCCTGGTCAGTACCTGGATGGGAGACCTCCTGGGAAAAACTAGGTTGCTGTTAGAAGAGGTGTTAGTGAGACCAGCAGGGGGTGCTCACCCTGTGGTCAGTGTGGGTCCTAGCGCCCCAGTATCGTGATGGGGACACCATACTGTAAAAAGCACCGTTCTTCGGAATGAGACGTTAATCAGAGGTCCTGACTCTCTTTGGTCATTAAAAATCCCAGGATGTCCTTTGAAAAAGAGTAGGGGTGTAATCCTGGCCAAATTTGCCCATTGGCCTCTGACCATCATGGCCTCCTAATCATCCCCATACACTGATTGGCTTCATCGCTCTGTCTCCTCTCCACCAGTAAGCTGGTGTGTGGTGGGTGTTCTGGCACACTATGGCTGCCGTGGAGGCTGCACGCTGGTGGTGGATGAGGAGATACCCTCCTTACTATGTAAAGCGTTATATAAATGTAACTAATTAATTAATTACAGAATAAAAAAAAAGATATATTTACTAAAGAAGAAAAACTTCTCACAGCATTAGCACAATTTTCCTTTGTACGATAAGGTGTATGCTTTAAAAAAAAACTTGCAATAAGACAAT
The DNA here is from genome assembly GCA_027422405.1 of Ptychobarbus kaznakovi. Lineage (NCBI taxonomy): Eukaryota > Metazoa > Chordata > Actinopteri > Cypriniformes > Cyprinidae > Ptychobarbus > Ptychobarbus kaznakovi. The sequence continues at coordinate 17,379,675 of CM049804.1, read as the reverse complement.
AAAATAAAATAAGATATTTTGTCTGCCAATATCTCTAATGCAATTTTTTTTTGTTTCTCAAGCAAATATACGTACAGATTGTGCTTTGTTTTTTTGTTGTTGTTGTGTTGTGTTGTGTTGTGTTGTGTTGTGTTGTGTTGTGTTGTGTTGTGTTTGCTGTGTCAGCCACCCAACATGTTATCTCACTGCCAAGCAATGTTTTAAAGTTTGTTTCTGTATATATGTGCCATCACATTTAGTGTAGTTAGGCACATTTTTGTGGGCAAAACTCATTTTAATTAGAATCCATGCAATCAGGAATTTTGAGTGATGGTGAAAGATTTCCCAATGGGTTAAAGTTGATTATGCAAACATAAATCTGCTTGGTTTAAAGTGCCTTCTGTGTGAGCTGTGCTTCATACATCACTACATTGACAGTAGACAATGGACCTTTTTTGCTCACAAACTTTTGCTAATGTGACAGCACCTTAAAGGTGTAAAACTGTGTAAGTCAGTGATTTCTGGTTCAATGGGACAATTCTTCATCACATGGGAAGGCTGATGAGCACCCTTTGGCCTTGACACAAGCTTCCTCAATCATCAATTTTCTGATATGTTCTTGCAGGGCAGTCGCATCACCAACAATACAGTGTAGAAATACAGTGACTGGTCCTCTCAAGTATAATAGAAATGACTATCGTAAAACCTGTTTAAGAGGAGGATTTAAAGGTCTGAATAGCCTTGGTGGCATAGAGGAATCTGAGAAGAGCTCCTGACCAGTAAATGAGAGATTTATTGATGGGCTACATGCTTTCACTCAAGGCTATGTTGAGGCCTTTCTTGATGTGGATCTGTGCATTGCAGACATAGTAAATAATGTGATGATCAATATTTCCTTTTTACAATCTCAAGTCTGATAAGGGGTTACAAGTCATTCTGAGCTTAACACATAAAACATATTACTGTGAAGACAGCAGGTCAGTTGTACTTTAAACTTTCAAACTTTTTAATTCCATAGTGTTATGAGATATCAGGAATGATGACACAAAATATGATTTTTGCCAAAACGTAAAGACAATTATATTTCTTATCATGTTTATCTTATTTATCAGAAAATTATAATATACTGTATCACAATGTACATGCTTTCATCCTACCAATTCTTTAAAAATAAGAAATATAATTACTTGTTAATTTTTAACTTTTGACTAAACTTTTGCAAGGACTCCACAACATTCCCAGTGGACTCCCTTGAACAACCTTGCATTAAAGGACTGTGGGAATGAAAGAAGAGCAGAAAATGTGTAAAACAGTGCACTGAAAAAAACAATAAGTAATTTTTAATATTTTTTAAGTTTTTACACACATACATTTTAAGTAAAATGCAAGTATTGCATTAAGTAAAATCGACTTAACTAAGTTAAGTAAAATTAGCAAAAGAAATTAGTTAATTTAACATGGCCAGTTAGAGATAGATGAGTAATTTTTACTTAATTATTTTCAGTTAAATCTTCAATACTTCAGTACATTTCACTCACTCATGCTTCTAAAATGTACTTGTTTCCCTGTAGCACTGGGAAACAACCAACCATGCTATTATAGCAAGTGATTGATTTATAAACATGTAGACAGTATGTTATCCTTTAAAGATAATAAGTCCACTTACTACAATTAATACCCAAATTAACACAGAGACCTCAATACCTGGTACACCATACACAATGACTGTAACAATCAGTGAATAGTGTCTGAGTACGAATGGGTCATTTTGAGTAGAAAATCAACTTCAGATGTCACAAAACAGTAAGTTACTAAACCTAACAACAAAAGAAGCCATAAAACAGTGTAAATGCAACTCAAAAACAGTGACAAATTTAACCTTTTTAATTATTCATGCCCCAGTGCATGATGGGAAAAACGGGATCATAACTTTGATATTTACTTAAAGAGTCCTTCTAAACATAGCAAACAATTCCAAGTAAAATATACTAAGTTCAAACTTTAATTTATACAAGTTTAAATGGAGTATAATATGGAATTAACTTTATTTTTTTAATTATTGCCTGAACTAAATTATTTAATGTAGAAATTACATTTGTTTTTATGTATTTACTTCACCCAAAAAAATATTTTTTATCAGTGTGTGAAATCCATTTGGAATTTTTGGAGGATTCGACATAGACTTTCGACTATGTGGTGGCCTTATTCTTCCTCACTGTGACTGCTGCACCACAGAAAAATGTATCTTATTAAAATATGTTGATTAACTAGGACTGAGCATGTGTATGGTTTGTTGGAGGTTCATTATGAGCTGAGGCTTCTCTGCAGCTCCCTCGGGTTATCATCTATTGTCAATGTCCTTACTGGCAATGGGCTATTTAAGGGGAAGCTGCTTAGCTTTTAATGCTTCTTCACATAGTATGATTTGGGCTTACATTTTACAACCAGCTGGTTCAAAGCTGAAGTGTGTAATTTGTTAAATTTTAAAATATTTTTCATTATAATATTCAGTGGCAACTATAAGAGATCTCTCTCTCTCTCTCTCTCTGTGTGTGTGTGTGTGTGTGTGTGTGTGTGTGTGTGTGTGTGTGTGTGTGTGTGTGTGTGTGTGTGTGTGTGTGTGTGCGTGTGCGTGTGCGCGTGTGTGTGTGTATATACATTAGCGAGATTGCCTAAGTAAGATGGACTTTCAGTTTTCAAATGCACCTGCGTCTGTCCATTTGTAAGCTGCTCTTTTAAAAGGATGATGAATACTAAACAACAACCAATCATCTGAGAAGTGAGGGCGAGAGAAAGAGAGTGAGAGGAAAGGAGTGTCTAAGAGCGAGTTTAGCGAGGCGTTTAGTAGCTGTTTTCACTCTAACTTTGGCACAGGCAGTTGGCCACAGTCGAGTGCTTTCCTGACAGACATCGGAGCTGTTAATTCTCTACATGAAACATGAAGGCCTGCCCTTACGCTTCATCACCTAAGAGATGAGACAAGAACCTCTATTCCTGCGGTTTTTACAATGTACTATAGAGCCTGCCTAGGGAGATGATGGGACTTTTGTGGTACATTTTTGGTGTCTTCTTCAAGAACTGATAAAGTTCTTTGGGAATAAATCAATTTCAACTACATTACATATCTAAAAGTAGGCTATTTAGGACTACTTTTAACCTAATTATCCAGTGTGTGTGAGGCTAACGGTTAGAGCAAGATCATTGGTTGTCCCTGTGAATAAAATGTTCAGATCAGAGCTAAAAGCCAGTGCTTTGGTAGTTCTCCAGCTTGCTGAAATTTGGACAGATTTACAATTTGGGCACTGGGCAGAGCAACAATGAGAAATTTGCATTAATTCAAGTTGGAAAATTATCAGCTTAATGCATTTCCCACCCAAGAACTGAAGGGACTGGAATTCATTCTGGCTCCTGGTTTTGCTGCCCATCCTATCGGGAGACAATTACCAGTGCGCTTCAAAAGCCGGCTTTGGGCAAGATTAGCTCCACTTCTGGGAAGGTGATGAAAGCAAATGTCTTGCTGCTGGGTTTGCTCTGCCCTGGGTCTGTGTGGCAGAAGTGAGAGAGAGGGTGGAACGCCTTTGGCCCTCATCATCTTTCAGGTCCAACCCGTCGGCTTTCATGGCAGGCTGTGAAAAAAAAAGAAGCTGTTCTTCAGATCTGGCCACGCAGCACAGATGTCCTCCTCCATGTCACAGCGGCTGGCGGATTTCACTAACGAGGCTAACGAGGGGACGCCTCCAGGCGAGACAGGCTCCCTCGTGTTTGCATGGCAAATTTAGCAGAGATTTAATCCGTCCTGGGGTGCTGTGGCTCTACGCTGAGTGTGACTTAGAAAGATCTTTTATAACGTGCTTAACATCCACTATACCAAGAATTTCTGCTCTAAAATAAGAACTAGATCCATTACCCATCATATATTTTAGCCTGACATTTCTGGTCTCCCTGTGCCACACATCAGCATGTCATAGATTCAAAGATGAAGAGTATAATTAAAAATCTACTATCTTAATTTAATATGCACAGACGGCTAACAGTAAGCCATTTGTGCTGTGGTGCTATCAAAACATTGCTTGGTTTGTTTCAGCATCTGCTAGAGTAACATCGGCTCAGCCAGTGGTGAGTTTGTGGCAAATTTGTTTGAAAGCAACCATTATTTTTGCAATTTGGTTCGGTGAAGCCAGTGGTGCAGAAATTCCACACTTCAGCTTCAAGTCCTAAATAGATTTCAACAGTTTGCTTCTCTATTCACTGAATGGAAACGAAAACGTGACCTGTGAGATATAAAAACAACAGTGTCCTTCATGCCCTTTTTGATTGATTCAACTTTCCAAACTTTCCTACCAACTAAAGCACGTTTGCATTCTTAAAGGTTGCTCTAGGTCATTTTTTTTTTTTATTTTTTTTGTTAATGTTGCTGGTCTTGTGATGTGCATTACAGAAGCAAATGTTTTCAATTACCAATGGTTATGAAGAAGTTTACAGTCACCCAACCCATTTTTTATTTATTGCATAAAGTGAAAGTGGAATTTTTTTTTAAAGAAAGTGTCCAATAATGGGATTAGTAAGAAAATGTGACGATCACGTGACCTCAGTCATGACCTCCATAATGTGGCCTGTTCCATAGACAAAAACAGCTTTTATTAGGTTGCTCATACAACTCATTTTGGTGTATATGATTTAAATTTGTATTTATTTATTTTGGTTATTGCGTTTATTTGTAAAACCTTTTAATGAGCAAAAATGAGGAGTGAACAAGATGCGGTGTAATGGAAGTAGCGACAGATCTTTTTTTCAGTGTTGTGAGTGACGTACATCCGAAGTGAAATGGATTATTGAAACATAAAAAAATGGATGACAGCGACTCGGTCTTGGTTGCTGATTGGATGAAGGCAGATCTGAATGTGAGCTTGTAGTTGATTGTAAGAGAGCAGTGGGATTTCCAGCATTTTTCACCGAAGAAGTCTTTCGTTTCACCAGAATAAGTCATGATATTTTAATTTAAAAAATTATTCTCAATAAGATTAAAAGATTATTTTTCATGTCATTCCGACTTTAATAATCTTACTGAAAAGGCGTCTGTCTTTATTTTCTGGAAGAGCTCAGAGAGTACAGCACACACTGTTCTCCAACTGTTTAAATAAATATGCCTTTCAATATGTTCAGGAGTCCATTTTCCAGAGGATTCAAAGTACAATTTAAAGTACAATGTACTTTTTTTTCTTTCTTTCGTTTGTGGCTTCTTTAGATGTCACTACTGATTCACTGCTCTTAGAGGAAGCTAAGAGATGTTTTGGACAGTTTTGATGTTAGCAGGTCACACATCTGCATACTATAATGATGAAGACTCACAGTAAAAGCATGTGCTACTTTGTGAAACAAACCAGACTCTCTATTAGAGAGATATTTCATAGTTTTAATAAAGTTTTCAGGAAAGATGCTGCCGAGAGAACCTTGGGGAGCTGGAAGTACTTGATTGATTTATAAATAATTCACTGGCTGAGAGCCTCTGTGAGGTTGTCTTTTTTTTCATATCACTACACTTTTTTAAAGGACAAATAATTATTGAACTCATAAGGAGGCATTAAAGATCACATGAGGAGTTGTTATAACTTCAAACACATCTTCATGCCCTTCACAACCCAAATATGAATGTTCTGTGTCTCCTTAATTACTCCAAATATAATCACGCTGTAAACACCATATCACAATGAGCTTTTAATCACAATGTAACAGGTTATTAGACACTAATGAGGGAGCTTAATTGTTCATGTTTGGGGGGGCATCTGCTTGGTCAAACCTGCATTATCCTTTCTGTTTAAAAATAGTTTGGGGGTCTCACTAGATCTATCTCCATTTTGAAAGCAACATGTTTGATTTGCCTGTCCTTCAGTGAAAGTCAAGTCAAGGCAGCAGATGTTGCCTTTGCAATAATTCATGATTATCTTCAATCACTTTCTTTAACGAGCTTTTTGTCCCCACGGTGACAGAGCGAATGTCGCTGCAATACAACGGGGGGAGACAGCTGTCTGTAAAAACAAAGCATCATGAAAGATTCACGTGTGTTATTATAACACAGGAGGAAAGTCAACAGTACATGTTTTGTGAGGGATCAGTGAGGCGGGAAGGATCTTGTTGTATAGTTGCATGGCTGCACTGCAGCACTCCTAAAAAAAACACATCTTCAAAAAGTTTCTGAACTTATTTAGAAGAGATCGAACAGAGCTAACTTTGATAACATGTTAGCTTTGATAAAATGTAGAGACATTTATGCTTAAAATCAGTGGAGGCTAATAGTAGAACCGTAGAATAATATGAAGACATTTAAATCAACACTGTTGAAAAAAACAGAATGTGAAATGAATTACTATATTACAAAATAACTAAATGTAATGATATGTGATATGAGCATTCTTATTCAAAAAATAAAATTTGGTTTGTCATACTATAACCAATTTTGCTTCATCGGAATATTTTCTTCTTGTCTTTAGAGGGACCATACTTTGAAGCCATAGTTGGAGGTAAGTGTAGTAGCTCACATACTTTCACATATCTAATATGCCTTAATCTCGCTAAATGTAAAACTGTGCATCTTTTACCTTAAGTCAATATTTCTACCTAATTTGACCCGTTAAATATTACTTTTGTCAGGGCTGCTTTCCCGAGAGCATCGTAAAGCCTAGGTAGAGACCATTGGTGTCAATGGTTTCTGCAATCTACTTAAGCTTATGGGCATTTAGGTCAGGAGTTGTAAATGTCATGTGACTAATTACTCTGGAGGCACAGAAAAATGATGTGGTAGATGACAAAACAGGAACACAGACAGTCCAAAACAACGATTCTAAACAGCCATATAAATGGCAGCAGGTAGAGGATTATATCCATTTTCAATTCCAAATATCCAGTCCATTTCAAAAACGTTTCCAGAGCAAAAATTGGCACTGGTAAAATATCTTCTATATGACAATGACATATTAGCAATATGTTACTTATTCAAAGTGCATGGCTGTCAGTGGTGAAAGATGCTTTTCCTCCAGAGTTTGTGGTTAAAAGAACATTTTGAGAACGGCACTTTGATGATGGTCAGAGAGGCTTGGAAGATTTCTGTACAAATGAGAGGTAATTTGTGCACAAGATGTTTCCTGGCCTCAGAAGATCTCTGGCTGAGCAAAAAAAAAAGTACCAGTGCCACAGTGGTCTCACTTTAGCTCATTTACACATGAATAATCAGTGCGTGGGTTTGTTCTCAACACTGAAATAATTGGAATCATTAAACCTCAGCAGGGGATACATGCCCTCAAAACCTTTTTCAGGAAACTGGTCTGGTATATCAGGAGAAAATTTGTGTATTTCATTATGCATATTAGTTTGTTAGGGCTGTGTGATTTAGTGCTATTCTCTACAGACAGGGCACTCTGAAGATTAGCTTTCATTTGTTAAGTCTGTCTGTATTTTCATTAGCTAAATTTACACCTGAATCTGACATCCTGTTTTCGCATTTCCCTGTCCTCACACTTAAAGGATTAGTTCGCTTTCAAAGGAAAATTTCCTGATCATTTATTCACCCCCATGTCATCCAAGATGTTGAGGTTTTTCTTTCGTCAGTCGAAAATAAATTAAGGTTTTTGATGAAAACATTCCAGGATTTGTATCCATATAGTTAGTTTCAATGGACTCCAAACGGTTGAAGGTCAAAATTTCAGTTTCAGTGCAGATTCAAAGGGCTATAAACGATAGCCAGACGATGAATAAGGGTCTTATCTAGCGAAACGATCGGTCAGTTAAAAAAAAAAATATGCTTTATAAACACAAATGCTCACCTTGCTCTTTTCTGCGATACGCGCTTCACGTAATGCATAATTACGTTGAAAAGGTCACGCTTGACGTATGCGGAAGTACCGAGTCAGTGTTTACAAGTTAAACGTGCAAATACTAAGTCAAATGCCGTTTACAAAAAAAAGGGAGTTACAACTCAACGAGTTTACAAGCTAAAACAACGATGTCGGACGATTTTGAACTTGGAGGAGAAGATGAGATGGAGCTTACGACAAGCGTGACCTTTTCAACGCCATTACGTATTACGTGAAGTCTGGGACGTGCATCGAAAACAGAGCAAGGAGAGCATTTGTGTTTATAAAGCATGTACTTTTTTTTTTTAAATGACCGATCGTTTCGCTAGATAAGACCTTTATTATCGTCTGGTATCGTTTATAGCCCTTTGAAGCTGCACTGAAACTGTAATTTTGACCTTCAACCGTTTGGAGTCCATTCACTATATGGATACAAATCCTGGAATGTTTTCATCAAAACCCTTAATTTATTTTCGACTGAAGAAAGAAATACATAAACATCTTGTATGAACATGGGGGTGAGTAAATTATAAGGACATTTTAATTTGAAAGTGAACTAATCATTTAAATATAATGATGTTGGAAATGGTTTATGTTAAATTCCCACTTGAATATATAGCTAAACATAAGTTGGGTTGAGAATAAGTAAGTATAAAAACTTGTTATAGACCAAGACATAGGCTAATAAATCAATCAACTATTCAGCTATTACTCTATTTCATTATCATAGATTTAACTTTTAATTGTGATATTTTCTGCTTATATTTTTATTTTAATTAAAGTTTTTGTAATTTTGCTGTTTGATAGTTTTTTTCACATCTATATCGTTTTTCATTTTAGTTCAGTTATTTTAGTAAAGTATTTTTCCTATCTTTTTCTAATATTTATGGTTTTAGTTAACTAATAAAACATATTGTTATTATTTTTTAGAAAACAAATTTTTCTTATGGTAATCAACATTCATTGATTACATTCATTGAACATTCCAGCAATGCTCCTCTGAACTCAAAACAGTGTAGTCAGTCTATTTCAGGACATTCTTATAGCTGCATCCCACAGGTTATCTTCTAAAATAACCTCTCTTTCTCTGTGTCTGTGTGTTCTAGTTGTCATTGCTGTGGTGGTTCTGGTCCTGCTCCTCCTCCTGGCCGTTATTCTGCGATACATGTACAAGCACAAGGGCACATATCATACCAACGAGGCCAAGGGCACAGAGTTCGCAGAGACAGCAGACGCTGCTCTGCGTGGAGACCCTGCCCTGCAGGACGCCATGGATGAGAGCAAGAAAGAGTATTTCATATGAGACACAATAGCTGGCCCTTTATACACATCATATAATAAACTCCTACAGGCACACATGATGTCTCAGTCCTGTTTGCTGGAGCAGTGAAGTAACTGCCTGAGTTCCCCGCAAACAGAAACAAACAGAGTATTGTGAAATTTATTCTATATTTCAATATCTGAGATCGTTTATATTTATTTGTTCCTCAAAAAGAGGTCATATTGAGTACAGATGATAGAATATGCCACAATCCTTGTAAATCTGAGTGTCTGAACAAACATCAGCTCAGGAGAATGAGATGATATTCAGATGAAGGCAAGGAAAGTCTTTGATCTCATTAGACAAGAATATGAATGATAGGTGATGCATGAAGACATTGAAATCAACACTTTGAAAAAAATGTGAAATTAATTGATCTCATTTTCTATATAGTGTATATGACGTATGTGACCCTGGACCACAAAACCAGTCATAAGGGTCATTTTTTTAAATAGAGATTTATGGTTTCCTTGGATAGGATGATATTTGGCTGAGATACAACTATTTGAAAATCTGGAATCTGAGAGTGCAAAAAAATCTAAATATTGAGAAATTGGCCTTTAAAGTTGTCCAAATGATGTTCTTAGCAATGCATATTACTAATCAAAAATTAAGTGTTGAAATTTTACTAATATCTTCATGGAACATGATATTTACTTAATATCCTAATGATTTTTGGTATAAAAGAAAAATGCTACAAATATACCCATGCTACCTATGACTGCTTTTGTGGTCCAGGGTCACATATATAAGAATCAGGTATCAGATTCATAAATATCTTCTTAAGAAAGAAGAAGTTAAATTTTAAGAAGTTTGTTCATTTTTTAAAAGATGAAAATAGCTTTGGTGTTGTCTGATTGTATGGCAGTTCTTCACAACACTTCAAAAGCATCTTTTTGCTCTGCCTGCAGATTAATCTATGCTAATGGTCATAATAAACATGCATACTATTTTCTTTGTGACTGGCTTTACAGGAGTTCAGTACACAATTTCAAATTTTTAATGCTCCATGTTTTTTAAATAGTTACTTTCAAAGAGCCTGTCTCAAGATCTCAACTTTCTTTTTACTCACCTTCAGGGCATCCTAGGCGTGTCTGACATTCTTCTTTCAGACGAACACATTCAGAGTTATATTCAACATTGTCCTCTTTGTGCCAATCTGTTTAATTGCAGTGAATGGTGCCCCTGTTTCTGAATCTGAAAAAAAGAGTATGCATCCATCATAAAACTATTCAACACGGCTCCGGGGTGTTAATAAAAGGACTTCTGAAGCTAAATGATGCATTAGTTTAAGAAAAATCTTGATTCTTAAAACTTTATAAACTGAAATGTGCAGCTTCCGGTCTCTCAAGCAGGCGCATGCAAAGAGGAGAAAGCAAAACAAAACACCTGTCGCAAACGTATTTAAACATCCCGGGAATCGACATGAATGCACCATTTTAATCAAAACAGATACAATTTACTTGTTCCCACACTTTCCCTGTGCTGTACACAAAACAAGTATCTTCTCGCGAGATTACTCGCTTCTCCCCGGAGCTTGCTCTCGCAAGACTACAGTCTTCTTTCCGGATCTTACGTTGCTCCTTTCGCTACGCCTACGTCATACGCTCGACCACCTTGTCATGAACGTGCCTGCTTGAGAGACCGGAAGCTGCACATTACAGTTTATAAAGTTTTAAGAATCAACATTTTTCTTAAACTAACGCATTGTTTCGCTTCAGAAGTCCTTTTATTAACACCCTGGAGCCATGTGGAGTAGTTTTATGATGATGCATTTCCGATTCAGAAACAGGGGCACCATTCACTCAACATTTTTCTTAAACTAACGCATTATGCAGATTTTTATTAACACCCTGGAACAGAGAGGACAATGTTGAATATAACTCCGATGTGTTCGTCTGATTCAGAAACAGGGGCACCATAGGATGCCCTGAAGGTCAGTAAATCAGAGAGGACAATGTTTATAACATTTTTGGGTGAACTATCTCTTTAAGGGGTGGTTGATTGCGATTTCATTTTTTAATTTTAGTTAGTGTGTAATGTTGATGTTTGAGCATAAACAATATCTGCAAATCTTTGAATTTTCATTTTTGTTTAATGCAAACGGAGATATCGTCTTTTTAAATTCTGGCAGTTTACTTTTTTAGTTTTAGTTAGTGTGTAATGTTGATGTTTGAGCATAAACAATCGTAGGGACTACAACGAGTTACTTTCCGGTTGGCGGTTTAGCCAATCACAGCACACTGGACCAGCTAACCAATCAGAGCCCATCACGTATTTCTGAGGGAGGGCCTTCATAAAAGCAGGAAATAATTGGGGCATTTAACAGAAGTGACAGAGCGGTGTATAATAAAGGTAAATTATGTGAAAAATAATGTTTTTTTTTTTAAACGAAGCATGAACACGTGTTTGACTGCATCCCATCAAACATAAAAAACTAGTCACCCACCCCTTTAGACAATAGGACAAATAGTGAGGGAAAAGCCACTGTGTTATTAGAGGCAGAAATATGTCTTATCCATATCAATATGTACATACACTTTTAGAAAAAAGGGTAAAAAAGTTGTCACTGGGGTGGTACCTTTTTAAAATATACCTTGTACCTAAAGGGTGCATATTAATACCTTAAAGGTACATATTAGTACCTAAAGGCACATTTTCTTTTGATTTTGTCAATTAAGCTTTGCTTCTAAAATTTTTTTAACAATGTCTAAGATTTCATTGTTAGACTGATCTAATACAATGTTGCTTTATAATAAGCTTTAGTAAAGTGGAGTAAATAAACGCTGCTTTAAATGACTGTCTAATGCTTTTGGCAACAAATACAAGTTGCCTGTTTTCCAATTTCTCAATTTTATTAGTATTGTGAAGTAAAAAGCTCACCCCCAAAATGAAAAGTGTGTAATCATTTACTCACATTTGTGTCTTTCAAAACGTATTTATAGCATATTGTCTGAGCTGCTCTTTACTCTAAAGTAAAAGTAAACATAGCTGTCAAGCAAGATTTTTTGTTAAATTTAGTTGTCAAATGGCTCAGAAGACTTTGAATACAGTGCGTGAGTCATATTTCCTTTTATGAAGCTTTAATGGTGCTGTTTTTGCTAAAATCTTGTTTAAAAAAAATCGTTTTCCACAGAGAATTCATAGGTTTGGAACGACGTGAAGGTGAGTAAATGATGACAGAATTTTCGTTTTTGCGTGAACTACTTCCTTCAGGCTCACAGCAACTGGCAGTAAAGAGAGCTCATGCTGTGCTCAGTTTAGTGATTTTTGGATCAAACAACCAGGCCTCTGGCCATTGATAGTTTCAGTTCCTCTTCACGGGGGAGTAATTAGTACATGTCTTGTGTTATTCACTCCTGGGAAACCAGAATGTGTAAATAAAATACTGAAATATTATCTCATGCAAACAGTTCGTATGGCAGTGGGACGTGGAGTGCTATAAATATGATTTGAGTTGATGCATACCGTGATAAATCATGTTTCAATGAGATCTCTTCTAGAAGATTTTAAATGTACACATTATTCAAAGGCCAGTACAGATGCTGATGCAACAAAATGAAAATGCCAGACACTTTGGAGGTGAGCTACATCGCGAGAATCCGACACGAGTGAGAGATATTTTTCTTTTGATTAATTATTTGCTTCAAGGATGGAGGCTGAAAAGAAGCCCTGAGCACCAAATCTCATCTCACCTTCTCACCCCCCTCTTCCTACATCCAACGCGCTCTTGATTTATGACACCTCACCACTAAAGGTTTCTGCTGCATTTTTCTTTTTACATGAAGTTAACATCTAAAAGGACAGTTTTGTGTAACGGCTAGACTGCCTGTCATCACTTATATTTTGATAATAAACACTGACACCTCTTTGATTAATCATCCACAAACAGGAGTGAAGTGTGCATGAGGACACAATTATCACCTCTCACAATGCTCCAACACAAATGTTTGTTTCCTACAGTCTCATCACTTCATCATTTCTTAACAGCTTCTGAAAACATTTGAGACTTTAAACATGTTCCCAGAGTTCTGACAACAGCGAACTATAAAAAAAGTGTAAATATGCTTTCAAAAAGGCTACAAGAAGGCTAGAAGAATAAGAATGAGAAGAAGGGCTAGGAAGACCCCCCCCCCCCCTAGTTTGTTTCACAGAAACAGAAAGCCTGAGGTGATCTGGCAAACCTGACACTTTCCAAAAACGAAAACTTGCTGAAAATGCACTCCTATCCAAGATGTAGATGAGTTTCTTTCTTCATTGGAACAGATTTGGAGAAATGTAGCATTACATCACTTGCTAACTTATGGATCCTCTGAAAGTGAATGGGTGCCGTTACAATGATAACAATACAATAAACAATAAAGTCCAAACAACAATAGCATGACTCCGATCCATCAATTAACGTCTTGTGAAGTGAAAAGCTGTGTGTTCATAAGAAACTAATCCATAATTGATACTTTAAAAATGTTAACCATAGCTTCTGGCAAAAATACCTAAAATAGTCAATAATCCATAATAACACTTCTCCCAGTGAAAAAGTCAACCCTTGTTGTCCTCTCACATCAAAATCTACTGACATATTTGTTTAAAACTTTTTTTATTGAGCATATTTCTATCCTGATTCAGGACGCCTTTTTTCACTGGAAAAGGCAATATCATGGATATAGGAGTCGTATTTTACCCAGAAACAATGGTTTTAAGTTAAAAAACATCTTAATGGTGGATTTGTTCAAATCTGATACATTACTTGTGATGAAGAAGGAATGGTAAGTGATGTAATGCTTTCTCCAAGAAGAAAAGGAACAAAAAGAAACATCATCTTGGATGACCTGGGGATGAGTACATTTCTTACAAATTTAAATTTTCAGGTTAACTGTTCCTTTAATATAAACATGGCTGTCATTTTCTAAGACCTGCCCTGAAAAGTTAGAACAGCAGTTTTCTGTGTTGCTATATTTTAAGGGTGCATTTCTCTCCAATATTAGACTGAAAAGCCTGTAACATTAACATAGCATATTTTAGACAAGACAGAAATGATCTACTACAATGAGCAGTATGCCAATAATGCAGCTTTTTTCAGTTGTGCAGAAGTCGAGCAGACTTGAAATAAGACAGGGATTTGTCAAGAATACAATTCAAAAGTGAACAGAAATTACGTCAAATGAACACAAAGAAGCCATGAGGACATCAATGTTCCACTTTTCAAGCAGAACGCTCCTCTGTGACATTTCTGATGATTGAGTATTCAGAATCTTTCTTCACATAAAGTACAGTAGCTCTTGCCAAGCACAAATTGCTTTTGTAACATTTTGATTTTACTAAAATAACACTGGAGGGGAATAAAGTCGCAAGACTGTACCCAACTGAGTTTTAAGCTTGACAGGCTGTTAAATTCACAAGCGCTGAATATCAAAGCGACAGCTTCAATACAGAGGTTTTTGCTATTAGCAGCTGCTTTCCCAATTCATCTTTTTCAAAAGTGTGCTCTTTTTTATCACAAGGGCACTTAGTAAGCAGTAAGCAGCAGTAAATTATCAAAAGTGACAGTAAAGACATTTATAATGTAACAAAAATAGTTATATTCTATATGATGTGCTTTTGTACTTTTATTCATATTTGTGGAGTACAATGATATTAAGTGGCACTACTTATTTTAGTAGCATTAATATTAACAAGAAATGTTTTCTGAGCACCAAATCAGCATATTAGAATGATTTCTGAAGGATAATGTCACACTGAAGACTGGAGTAATGATGCTGAATATTCAGCTTTGCATCACAGAAATGTTAAAGAATATTACAAATAGAAATCAGTTCTTTAAATGTATAATAATTATTTCACAATATTAATGTTTTACTGTATTTTTATCAAATAAATACAGCCTTTCTAAGCATAAGAGACTTCTTTCAGCAATCTTTTTATTTTATTTTCCGGTGATAAAAAATCTTACCAACCCCACACTTTTAAACGGAGACTAAAAATGGTTCCTTTCATATTTTTGATTATCTGAGATGCTATTTAACTCCTGCTGACATAAGCTTTTGAGAACTGTCTGATTGTATCTGTATGGCATCAATTCTGAATCCAATGTTTTAATAATATCCTTTTCTACTAAGATGCCTTCATAGTTTTTTGAAGGCACCATTGTTTTATCCTTTGCTGCCATAAACCAACATGTGTCATTTAGCGGATATTTGAATTAAATAAAAAATGCCACGTTGTTTTTCATGTTACTAAAGCGCACTTGAATTTGTTCTTGATTATTAGACATTACGTTATGGCACTATGGAAGTCTGTCTGAAGCAGTTTCCCTAGGAGGTTCCTTCATACAAACATGCTGCCTGTGAAGTCACTGACTGACTGGGAAGCAAAACAGCTGCATTTGGCTTCAGACGGCTTCACACATCCTCTGATGTAAATCTCTAAGCGTTGCATTTTGCAGTGTTTCAAATAAGAGAGATTTGTAAGAGTGAATGTAACCATAATGAATCACACTGTATGTTTTTACAAACCTGTATGAAAGCGAGAGGAAGAAAAGATGAGAGGTGAAGTACACTATGATTTCCATTAACCTACTTTCCCCTCCTCATTCTGAATTCAGCCATCAGTGCGCTGGGATCACACACTTTCCTCTCTGACATGGGCTGAAAACAACATAGCATCCCAGCCACAGCTCAGAAGAGACTGTTCCAGATATGCTGGCTCCATCCAGCTGTGTGTCACTGGCAGGGTCAGAGCTGTGGCACAGAAGGCTGACATCTGTCCTTAGTGGGGTGGATTGAGGGAGCTGCTCTGCACAACTGGACATCCAGCAGATATATTTAGAGCATGAGGACAAGGTTGTTCAACTTGAAAATGACTGTGACTCTGGGCAACATTGATGCCCTCTGCAGCTCCACAGGAGAGCGTGGCCTGGCTCCGTTTACTGAACTCGGTTAAATCCACAGCCAAGGTGCTTTGATTCCTCCTCTGTCAGAGGACGTATACGTACTCAGGTTGGTGGAGAGCACTTTATCAGACATGAATGAAATTAATCTTCTTTGGTTCAGTTTTTCAAATCAAGATTATCAAAGGACAACTCAACTGGTATTTCACTTTGAAAGAGGTGGTTTCGATTATATTCTTGTTGTCATGCTTTGTTTAGACTTGTTTTATCTTTAGTCTTATCTAAAGATTGGTTATATTTGGTTTTAAAATGTCAAAGTCATAGATCATATTATTTTACCCTTCCCTATTAAAAATAATGTTCTTTAATGGCATTGATGGTTCTATGAAGAACCTTTACATCCACGGAACTTTTAAGATTCTTCATAGTAGACAATGTTTTTTTAGATCATTCAAATGTTCTTCACACACACAAAAAAAGGTTCTTTGGGGAAACAAACATGTTTTTATACTTTATTTTATTTTATTTATTAAGAGTGCTGACAAATCAAAACAAAATATTTAATCCCTTTCAATATTAATTTGTACATGTATGATTTTACAAAATTAAATAAAAAAAACTAATTGACAAAATATATTAAACCATTTTAAAATCATTTAACACCATTTAAAAAACCTATTAAATCTATAATTTCTGAAGTCTTTTCAGTGTTTAGTAGATTTATACGTCATGCTTTATTTTAAGCTCCAATTCTCACTATTAACTCCTAATTTGCTGCTTATTAATAGTTTATAACGAAATTGTTAAGTTTAGGTTTTGATTAGGTGTCACAATCTCGGGGAGCGAGGAGAATATTCAACAATACCTTTTTATTGAATTCACCGCAAGGAACATGGAACTCGGGGTTAGACAAACAATACCGGACATCAGACACGGGGAAAACCAAGGCTTAAGAATACTGGGGAATAAACGAGGAGAACTGAAACAGGTGAGGAGTAATCAAACACAGACGGAGACTAACGAACTAACGATCACACAGAATGAGGACAGGAACCGGAAACACCAAATATGGACAAAAGAGGGAGAGAAACAGGTCTGACATTGGGGATGTAGAATACGGTCATGCAGAATATTTGCTTTATAATAAACATTTAGCAGATGCTTTTATCCAAAGTGACTTACAGTGCATTCAGGTTTTACATTTTTTTTTGTCAGTACATGTGTTCCCTGGGAATTGAACCCACAAACTTTGCGCTGCTAACGCAATGCTCTAACCACTGAGCCACAGGAACAGCCACAGGAACAGCCAGCCACATTAAACAGCCAATATTTTAATAACATAACATGCTAAGAAGCAAGTTAATGGTGAGTATTGGTCCCTAAACTAAAGTGTTACCGATTTTCAATCTTATGCTTTAAAAAAAACTATTTTAACAATTTGTATTACAATGCAAATAAAAACAAACCATTTCAACATTAGTTTCTCACAAAAAAATTGTCATTAATTTTTAACATGGTATATTTTATAATTTAGCAAGAAGACAACAATGTCAACTAGAAATCAAGGTATAGTAAATTTAACTTATTTAAAAAATAAAATGTTTGTGTCCTGTCTAATCCAGCTGCAATTTTATCAAATTATGCATTGCATCTGTTTCCTGTCAAATAAATGTTTATGACAGAGATACACACCTTAAGTTATACAATTGATCCCTGTTAGTGCTAACAATCTGCTGCAAATGACAGTCATCTTCAGTGTGCAGATATTTATTGTAAATCACAGTAATGATGCTAGTGACAGTGATTTTCTGGCAGTCTTTTATTATCTTTTCAGAAACAAATTGAGATAGAAAATACTTAGAAACAGCCAATGGTCCTTAAAGGACACTTGCACGGTGCCATTTGTAAACGCCTGATGAAATTTCCATATCAAGTCAGCATTCTAGGACAGCGTTAACTCTCTTGAGGAAACAAACTGCTCACCACAGATCATTAGACAGTACAGGGGATGTATAAAATAACATAAACACAATATGAAAAAGGAAACCGTTTGTAACCAAGGCTCGCAGGCTGTTTCCTACATCCGGACAGGTTTACGTCTGGACAAAGGATGTTAGCTGTTAAATGTGGTGAAGGATCTGTACTAGTGTGGGCAGTCATCTTGGCAAAGTCATTATATCTGATGTTTGCTCAGCCAAGTAATATGAGGTTTTTACAGGATCGGGTACATGATATGTTCCTAACACAGTTACCTCATGATGTTCCAATATACCAGTGCGATGGTGCCCCATAAAAAACGTGAATTTGGTTTTATAAGCACCAAGATGAGAAAATAACTTTTCCTGACCTCCCCAGTGACCAGATCTCAACCTCTAATGGACATCTAAAGCAGATTTCCACCTCGAAAAACTGTAGCCATTTCTTCTTGAAGAATGGTTAGGTTTCACTGCACTGAGAACTTTTGGGTTCTTTATGACAGAATTTTAAGTACTGAAGGCACATTTAAAGAGAAAGTTCACCCAAAAATGATTCTGTAAAGTATATTCATCATTTACTCACCGTCATGTCATTTCAGAGATATTAATATACAATTAGGGTTTTATATATTATATATTTATGAGAATGAATAAAGTATTTTCCTTACACATTTGGAATGAAATGAGGGTGAGTGATGATGACAGAATTAACTTTTTTGGGTGCACTATTCCTTTAAGGCAAAGAATGGCCATATATTGTTTGCTCAAAAGACGGTCCAATATAATGAATTAATAAGAAACCATAAACATAGGTGTGTAGGTTCAAATGTAGGCTACTAAACTCTAAAATAATTGCCAATATTGTATCACAAAAAAATGAATAAATAAATAAAAATAACAGTCTGAAAAACATTGCAACAAATTGTGCTTAAATAGTGCTCTGCTGCATTTAAATTAAGTCAGTGTCATGTTTTTATCACAAACATGCCTCTTTATATATTTTGACTTGGTCCGAAACACGTATTCTGTTGATCATGGCTGCAATAATTCATCAAAAAATTATTCAATGAAATTCCCCATATGTATTTGAGCACAATTTGTCATAAAAAACTGATTTAAGTGGCGGTGCAATCCTCTACACTACAGTTACTGTTATGTATCAACCTGATCTCGATTGCAGTAGTCTGCTGCATCCTCCTAACCTTATACTCAATCACAAATTGCCTTGTGCAAATTGTTTGGCCATGTTTGTATCATTGCCTAATTTGCATAATTATTTAAGTGAAATGAAAAGTGCAGACAGCACTTAAGACACCCCAAATGGATAGTGTAAAAATTTAATTAATATAACACATTAGGAATTGTTAAGAAAGGTTTGTTTAAATATGCAAATGAAATATTATGCTATTCAATAATTACATACATTTTCATAATAAAATTGAAGAAATACAAAATGAAATGTTAGTATTATGTAAAGGTACAAAGGGGAACATTTATTCAAAATATGTTTTTAGTTTATTGATGTGTTAAAGGTATTTTTATTTTAGAAATAAAATGTTGCATAAAACCAGGATATATATAAGAATAAACCCCTCTGTAAACCTTCACAATATAGATATAAATACATCTGTAAAGTTTACATGCAAGTGCTGCTTGTGGAGAACTCTGGCTCAATGCATTAAACTCATTTTGAGAAAACAACCTTTGAATATATGTATTGCAATTGAAATCTATAAAGACACACATAGGTTAATTGCAATAAAATAAACACTTAAAGGTGTTTTTCTGATATTTTCTTACCACTAGTCTGTTGACTTCATGAAAAACCAAACCGGCCAAAATCTCAAAATTGACCAATGCATGAAAAAAACAATACTTTACATGTCTTGCCTTAACTGCCACAATTCATTCTTAGTGAAGGTTCCTCATAACATTTGTACGGATCTTATCTCGAAAAATGATGGAATTACATCTGCAAACTAAAGTCCATTACAGCCTCTCAACATATAACTCAAAGTATCCACCATCTCACCTTCTCACAGTCTCTCCAAGCACACAATGTGCAGTAAAACCATCTTACAGTTTCAAGCAGAGGATCGATTCTGAGAAAGAAATTGTATGCAGTTGGCTCAAACCTGATGAGTCAGCCATGTTCATCTTATACGGTGTGTTTAAGAGGGCCATTACACAGGGACTGCAAATCCCCATAAGGCACAATTACCTGAATGAGCTGATTTATCTCCGCTCATCACAGCCTATTATTCCTTGAAAAC
The DNA here is from genome assembly GCA_027422405.1 of Ptychobarbus kaznakovi. Classification (NCBI taxonomy): domain Eukaryota; kingdom Metazoa; phylum Chordata; class Actinopteri; order Cypriniformes; family Cyprinidae; genus Ptychobarbus; species Ptychobarbus kaznakovi. The sequence goes on along the minus strand of CM049804.1, from coordinate 17,359,393 downwards.
AAGAGTGCTGGCCGGGCAAGACAGCCGCCTTATGGAAAAGAGCAGGCGATTTGTTTGTTTATTGGGAAAGTGGTACTGTATCTGTAATGGGTGGATGTGGCCGACCTGGACATTCAGCTCTGTGTGAATACTTCATAAATATTGCTCTAAACAAGCTACATGCTCGTTTAAGTGCTCGTTCGTGTTTTTGGACAGCGTTATTGTGGCAAACACGCTGCGGCTTTGATATGTCTTCACAGCATTGTACACTTTGCTCACCTGCAAGTGAATTTAATGAGGCCATTACAGCGAAGAGCAGACATCTCTGATGTGAAGAGACGTATTCATGGCAGTAAGATGAAAATGCTGTATCATAGCAATTATTTGTAACCTTTGGATATTGCTTGTGTGAAGCCTGGCATCAAACCAAAGTAATCAGTAAAAGTCGGTAAGCGTTCATTAGTTTGCTTTTGGTTTAACATCACAGTATCATGCCTGAAAAACAAGCTGAAATGACACCAGAAAAAGACATTTTATTATACGAATTAATGGCTATGCAGAGCTTTGTAAATATTTAATCGGCTCCAGTGGGGAAGTAAAACTATATTTTTTATATAAAAAAACGAAACAAAGAGTGAACAATCACACAGTTCTGGTAACAGAAAGTAAATGCCCTTAATGTTGTTGCAAACGTTGTGTATACAACAACCTCTACAATGACCTTGGTCACGACAGGTGCATCATGTTTCTCTTGCCTTGAATTTAAAATGGAGAAATTTACATGCATATCTGAATACTCATTGGGGGAAAGAACCTAAAAGCTAATGGGTGTAGCTTGCATCATAAAAAAAAAATTCACGAGTCCCATATCGCAACATACTAAAATACAAAAAAATTGCTAGAGGTCGTTAAATTTTCAACAAAGGCATGGAGGAAATGAATGAACCAGGTTCTGACCAGGTATGACGCAGAGTGCTTGGGGTATAAGACTCTTTTTCTTTTCTTTGACAGAAACAAGACAAAACACAGGGCTCGGAGGGGTCTTTGTGTCTCGGCAGGTAAATGCTTCTGCTCTTTGAAGCAGCTCTACCTTTCAGGTGTTCATTATCCTTCAAAACAAATAGCTCCTTTACGCGGATGTCCCTCGTTTGTTTAAGACAATATCGTGTAATTAAAATCTAATCAGAGAAAGGAGGGAATACATGAATATTTAAATCTGTTTGGCTTCTGAATCTTAATGAAATGGTAATTTATGATGGCTCCGGGCTTAATTCTAGCCAGGGAGCAAATTAACTGGATTTCCAGAGATTCCCTCAAGAAACTTCCCCTTTTTTCCCATTGAGTGCATGTGCTTAACATATGGAAATATGATTAAAACATCTATTTAAAGCCCAGACGATTAAATGTACATGAATGTGCTTGTTAATGGGAGCTGAAGTACAGGCACTTGTTTTTAATATCAGTGACTTCAAAGTCTGACAAAAACTCAGCCGAGCATAATAACCTGAATTTAATATTTGGCACGAAAGCATCTCAACGTGAACAGTTTTTGACAAATGCTTTATCTGATAAAAGATGAGGTGAGAATACCTGATGTAAAATGAAAGCTGTTTTCATCATGGCAGCTTAGAACCCATGTAACGCAGTAGAAAATATCAAGAACAAGTCTGACTCCTAATATGAGCGATGGACGCTGAGAGACATCAAAGTGAGTTTTCTGATGCTAGACTCTGACAGCGTTCTCAGAGGTGATGGCATAACCTATAAGTAGACTGACCATTAAAGCAATTACTGAGAGGCTAGTTTGTATGTTGTCGTGAGTTGCTAATTTGAATTAGCATGTTTTAGAGGAACTTTCTCCCACTTACATCATATTCAAGGTAATAGTAAGGTATGGTAAGGAGTTTGTACCATATTTAATAGGTAATTAAAAAAAATTGACTATTTAACTGACACACAAACACGTTTATTTTCCATTATAGGGACTCCTTTGACATATATTGTTTGTATACAGAACTAGGTTAACCCTCACAGAAACTGTGGTTTTACTATCCTTGCAGGAACATAAACATTTATCTAGGACTCAGTGAAGTTTAGCGTCAGCCTTGGATGCAGTACTATTTCTCTAAATGTTCATTAAATAGTATATAAATTATACACCTGTTTGGTAGATGTATGTAAGTTAAACCTTTTGTGTTCCTGTGGCTCAGTGGTAGAGCATTGCGTTAGCAGCGCAAAAGGTTGTGGGTTCAATTCCCAGGGAACACACATGCTGATGAAAAAAATGTATATCCTGAATGCACTGTAAGTCGGTTTGGATAACAGCATCTGCTAAATGCATAAATGTAAATGTAAAACATCATAAAATGAAAAGTTCTCAATTTAACTCAGATTGAAAGTGTGACAGAAAAAAACAATGAGCACTTCAACAAGAGTACGAGTAATAATAAAAGCAAATCATGTTCTCTCCTCGCATGTTAATGATTCATTTAAAACGATGTGTGAAATCTGATTAGTCACATGAGGCAAAACAGAGTTGTCAAATGAGACCCGCTCGTGATGGTCCGACTGTGAAATTGTGGCCCCAGGTTTTCAAACAGTGATAGCTTCTCTTTAGAGACACACAAAAGGTCTTGAACTTTCAGGCGTGGCAGATCCCAGCCAGAGATGGGCTATTATCATATCTTCCAGCCAATTCATACTATCAAAAAATGTAATTTGATATATATGGATAAGGAATATTTGGATAAGGACACAGAACACGAAAGTATGCATCAAAGTATTAAAATAAAATATTTTGAAAAATAATATTGCTTGTGTCATGTTTTATGGGAATGGTTTAGTCAACGGCAAGGTTAAATAATACCAGATTTTCTGAATAATGTATTGATTTAGTAGTACATTCATTCTAATGCCAATGATTAGATGCCAAAATCATTGGTTTTACCATCATACTCTACCGTTCGAGTTTGGAGTTTGTAAGATTTTTTTCTCAAAAATACAGTAAAAACAGTAATTGTTGGGAAATATTATAATTAAAACGTTTTTATTTTAATATATTTTAAAATGTAATATATTTATGTGATGGCAAAACACCATTACTCTAGTCTTCAGTGCCACATGATCCAGAAAATACATGCTGACTTGCTGCTCAAGAAACTTCTTATTATCAAAGTTGAAAACATTTGTACGGTTTAATATATTTGTGGAAACAGTGATATATTATTTAAGGATTCTTAAATTAATAGAAGGCTAAGTTGAAAGGAACATAATTTATTTTTAAATAAAGACATTTATGTTACAAAGATTTCTGCCACTTTTGATCAATTTAATGCATCCTTGGAAAATACTTTTTTTTTCATTAACAACATTTACTGACTCCAAACTTTTGAATCGTAGTATACATAATAGAAAACACGTGTAAGTAGAGTATAATCAGAAGTCAAAGCAGTAACTATTATCTCCCTGGTTCTGTTTATTTTGCTTTGTTATCGATGTTATGCATGAGTTCATTTTGCATCCATTCATGTTGCTTCAGGCCAATGCTGTGTGTCCATTGTCTGTCAGCACTGCTACAATAGCTTTATTTATCTTTCCATCCTCCTCATTTAGCAGACCACCACTCCAAGCTACCTGATAACACCACCAATAACTGACAACTCATAGCTCTTCATCCACAGCAGATCCAGCAACTTCACTGCAATTAACCGTTTGAAATCAGCCTCTTTAAACCCTTTTTAAAAATGCATTAATGTAGTTTAATTCAAATGTAGCACTTTGCAAATGTTGTGCACTTTTCTAACCACTTTAAATTTTAATTCAGAGCCCTATTTGCTTTGCCAAGTCATTACCAGACCTGCACTGCAGCATCTATTAAAACACCACATACAATAACAGCTGTGGAAGGATCTATGGCTAAGAAATATTTATGCTTTTAAAAGAACGCTGTCAAAATAAAAGCCTCATAAGGACAGATATACAAGAAATAAGTGAAAGAGAAAAGGAAAGCGTTCTGTTCTGTGAGACATGAATCCATAAGAGACTACGAGGCTGGTTTCTTTAAGATGGAAGGTGCAACAGTGCCCTCCTGAGGGATGCAAGACAGGTAGGTACAGGGACAGCCATCCTATAGGCTAACATTCTATCATCATTTACTTCATTTTCGAACCAATACAATTTTTTTCTAGATGTAATGCAGCATGGGGACTGACAGCATCAGTCACCATTCACTTTCATGAGCTTCTGTCACTATAACAAATTCCTCGTATGTGTAAACATACCTGGCCAATAAAGCTCATTCTCATTCTCTCATCTATTTCCACATAAATAAAAGTGAATTTTAAGTGAGACTGTCTCCTTTCTGTTCCACTTTATAAAGAAAATCATAGGCTGTGACATGGAGGTTAATAAATGATGACAGAGCCTTCATTTCTGGGTGAACTGCTCCTATTAATAAGGGATAATAGCAAACACAAAGCCAGACAAACAGGGTGTACAGCGCCCTCTGGTGGTTTCCATCCAAAACTACTTTAATGACAATTTTGAAACGCCAAACTGACAAGGTTAACAACATAAACAGTAAAAAAAAAAAAAAACAGACAGTACAGAACACAACCACATCTTGATGATATTGTTAGTCATTTTGAAGGGAAATAAACGTACTTACATTCGTGCTGGATTTCCATGGGCACTCATTTTGAAACAAGACACTTGTTTGGTCTTTTTCTTCTTTTTGTCCGTTGAAGGTTTGTGAGCTTTATAGGTAAACCGATTCAGATGAAATATATTTAAATGAATGTAAATGTAAATTTATGGAATCCCGTTCCATTTTATAGAGGGACTCGGAGGTTTGTAAATATAGATGAAAGCTGGAGGAATGAGGGCCGGCGTTGTTAAACAGCCACTTTTATTTCAGCGTCACTGGAGATTTTTGAGAATAATCAGTCATAAAGGCCAGAATATGAGAAATGATGGTAATATGAGAGGCACTAAGGAACAAATGAGCAGCGGCGCGAGGCAGCGCTATTCCTGGATCCGCGAGCCGCTCCTTTACCGGCAGCGGCAGCGCAAACCCGCCGCAGACACATATCATCTCATCTCATCTCCGAGTGACGAGAAACGACTGGTGTCGGATGTCTAATGAGCTGTGGCCAGTTCGCACTGTGCCATTTCTCTCCCAAAAAAAATACGTATTTTAATTGGGGTGTTTTGTAATCGTCTCACCGCAATGAAACAAAAATATTGGTGGGCAGAGGTTTTTGATTGTCCTTACAGAATTCTTCCTTAGTTAGATGTCACATTTGTTGCACCATTTTCACTTTTCCAATATAAAATTATTAACAATAATGTTTAGTGATTTATTACAAGACCTGTACGATGTAATAGTCTGTTTTAGCATCTACAGGTACATCCAGAGCCATTCGCAAGCTGCGTAGGGCCCCTGAAACACCAGGGGCCCCCTTGCTCTCAAAGAGGTTTTCATTTAGTTTCGTTTTTGGAGCTGGCCAGTGGTTATGAAAACATGAATTATCAATTATTTTAATGCGGTGCGCTGTCACCCTCTCTACATAGTCTGTAGAAATCGAAATAGTAGTCTCTTGCATGAGACAAAAAAAAACCCCGGAAGATATAGGCTACTATTTCTCGAGCGCATTCCGTGAGCGCGATTCGAGATGGAGTGAAACGCGGACAAATGCGTTTCATCCATTCTTTCATCCCATTCAGCCTGTGGCACTGCTCAGGTGTAATGGAAGCCCAGGTTGCTTTGATAGCGGCCTTTGGGTCATCTGCATTGTTGGGTCTGGTGTCTCTCATCTTCCTCTTAACAATACCCCCTATATTCTCTATGGGGTTCAGGTCAGGCGAGTTTGCGGGCCAATTAAGCACAGTAACACCATGGTCACTTAACCAGCTTTTGGTACCTTTGGCAGTGTGTGCAGGTGCCAAGTCCTGCTGGAAAATGAAATCAGCATCTCCATAACGCTTGTCAACAGAAGGAAGCATGAAGTGCTCTAAAATTTCCGGGTAGATGGCTGCGTTGACTGTGGACTTCAGAAAACACAGTGGACCAACACCAGCAGATGACATGACAGCCCAAATCATCACTGACTGTGGAAACTTCACACTGGACTTCAAGCAACATGGATTCTGTGCCCTCCACTCTTCCTCCAGACTCTGGGACATGGGCGGCGCTATAGGAGCAGGTGCTTCAGCACACCCAAGAAAGACCAAAGCACCCCCAAAAATAAAGATTAAATAAACAATATATATATATAAAAAACATTTGACTCATTATGCATGCATAACATGCAAAGCAATAGGCCTACAACATGACGTGATTTGCAGTCGCACTTTTCGTTCAGCATTTTATTTAAAAAAGGATCGGTCTATGGGATTTTTTATCCATTTAACTATCCACCATGCAAAAAACCACAAGTTTGATCACTTAGGCCTGTGCCCGACTAAAGATTCTTCTAGTCGCGCGTTTGTTAAATTGATTAATAAAATAACCTACTAAACCACCCTTTAATAAATTAATTGCCTATTATAGCCGATTCCGCGCTCAAGTGCGCGCATAAAGCTTGCCGCAAAGCACCTGCAAAAGTAATGATTATGAATGCGTCTGGGAAAAGAAGATTTTTTTTAAATAATTTATTACCAAACTAGTGCTTTCTCAGTGCTGGCTGCAAACATGAAGTTGCCGAATGTTGACGCTGACTCGCCATCTCCACAGTAATGGACGTGTAATTAATAGAGAACTGCACCTTTTCATACATACTACATAATTAAAGAACATTTGTTTTTATTTTAATTGGTTTGCATAATAGTTTGCCTACAGTTTGAGCTTTCTATAGGCCTAGATTTATTTCTTATGTCTGTGGGCCGGTTCATTGTTGTGACGCGCTGAATTGCACGGAGACTGCATGCGAAAGCGCATCCAAAATGAAGCATCGGCTATGTATATTTTAAGTAAAAAAAAGTACATAGAAAAAAAGCAAGGGATTGTGTAGACGCCTCCATAATACTCACACACTCATAAACAGTTGACATATGCGCCTGCACAGCGCATATTCATCAAAATTGGTCAGAGTGAATGGCCCAAAAAAAGTGTGATGATTCAAATAACCATGTAATAAAACGTCACAAAATCGACTGGATTGTATTATTCATATGAAAAATAATAACCTGTTTTGGTCATATTTACTATTAATTGCCCAGCTCCCTGTCAATGATCTAGCACCCCCTCAGCACCTGCATTCAAAATACTCTGGCGCTGACCATATTTTTTTTTTAAATAAAATGCAACATTTACTTTCATCTGAAAAGAGGACTTTGGACCACTGAGCAACAGTCCAGTTATTTTTCTCCTTAGCCCAGGTAAGATGCTTCTGACAATGTTTCTGTTTCAGAAGTGGCTTGGTAGCCCTTTTCCTGAAGATGTCTGAGCGTGGTGACTCTTGATGCACTGACTCCAGCTTCAGTTCACTCCTTGTGAAGCTCTCCCAAGTGTTTGAATCGGCTTTGCTTGACCGTATTCTCAAGCTTGCGGTCATCCCTGTTGCTTGTGCACATTTTCCTACCCAATTTCTTCCTTGCAGTCAACTTTTCATAGAATATGCTTTGATTCAGCACTCCTTGAACAGCCACCCCTTTCAGTAATGACCCTCTGTGACTTACCCTCTTTGTGGAGGGTGTCAATGATCGTCTTCTGGACCATTGCCAAGTCAGCAGTGTTACCGATTATTATGGTTTCAAAGAACAAGAGATACCCACAATTTACACTGTATGGATGGTCATTTTTTGAAACTCAAATATTCTAATATTTTGAGATACTGATTTTTGACTTTCATTAGCTGTAAGCTCTAATCATCAAAATTAAAAAAACTTTTGATGTGTTTTACTTTACATGTAATGAAACTTTTTCACCATATTCTTTTTTTTAGATGTACCTGTAGTTTGAATGGTCCGTCACGGCTGAATTAAGGACCTCTGACTACTGCCACATGACCTGTCATTGCCAAAGGAAGTTGATCAAAAATGTCTCCAAAGATATGTCCAGGGGCCTAATGCGACTATGACCTAAGAACCAGAGTTTAAGTTGACCTCAACAAGATCCCACCCAAGAACAACACTGACTCAAAATGAAAGGAAACAGGTTTTTTTAACATAAATGATTTAATAGCAATGTACAATGATATCTTCAGCTGCATAAGAGCAGAATATATCTTTTCCCACAAGACATGGACAAACGGTTGAAATACCACAAGGAATCTGTGTTTCAGATGTCCTTCCCTCCAGCGACAACAGCGTTTCTCACTTCAGCCAGATGCCTTTGTCCCCGACGTCTTCATTATAACCTTCTGCATACTTCTTTCCTGGGAGCTAAGGAGAGATTTTCATGTCACACAATAGATTATTTAAAGCCCCGGTGAGCAATGGCAATATTTAGCTATGACCTTTAAAGAAATACATTGAAAATAAAATAAAGTAAATGACTAGACACGTAATCTATATTCATGAGCTCCACTTCCACATGCTCTCTCGGCTGAGGTAAAGCTCCCTATGTTTTAGTGCAAAGACTGACAAGGTGGTGATCAGATGAGCAGATGAAAAATCTGATGGCTGAACAGGACAAGGAGCTCATCACTCCCCAAGATCAATATAACAGTGCCAGGAATCAATAATTGCCATACAAAGTGCTTCTGTCACCCACTTCCAGAAGTCTATCTGTCTCCTGATTTTGTAATGCCACCGATATCACTGAATGTCCTCAGGTGACACTCCTGCTTTGTGAAAACACTCAATCATTATGCAGGCACTTGTTGGGACACTGTTTGGTCTCCTGGACACACAATAACTTGTACACAAATGTATCTGACAAAAACAATTTAAGGTGGATATATCATCACAGAGACACCTAAAGCATCACTACTTCCATTCTCTGTAATAAATGAAGTTAATATCACCTTTCACTACTGATAAAATAAGATACATCGCTAAGAGAGTACAGACACAGTTGCACATGGCCAATATTAGGTCTTAATCACATGCATCCCATTATATGTGGTTTATTATCACGTGTGTTTTACATTTAGTGGCAGTTTCAGTGGAGGGCACATACCGATTTGAAAGCATAGTAGGCAGCATCAAACTCATGAGCACCGACGGTGACTTCTGGAAGATATCTGGGGATGCAGGCCATGTTGGCTACTCTTTGCTTGTCCTCCACACTAGTGAATGAGGAAAAATGGGAGAAAAGGCACATTTGCTTTCATTTTCTTTGAACCACTAGATGACAGAACCTTTCTTTCTCTGCTTTTCGCTATACACATGAAAAATGTTTCTGATTCTAGAGGCAGCAATGCAGATTTCGTTCTGCCTTAAACCGATCTAATAAATATTTTTTAGTATTGCTCAAGGCAATTAAATTGACATTCTTCTCTTATTGAAAAACTGTTAAAACGGAAAAACTGTTTGTATTTGCTGTTGATGCTAAAGGCACAATAATTGAGATAAACAGCTGGCTCAATTTTCCATTTACTGACATGGTCAGATTCAGATGGTTGGTATCATTTATTAGGCTGGTCATCATAATTAAAAATATGAAATTAATCATATAATATATTTATAAATACTGAGAGAGAGAGAGGGGGGGAATACATCTTTATGAATAATTTTCCTACAAAATGTGTTGCTCCATCAATGTTACATAAAAACACACAAATGTGAAATGTAAATAAATTCAATGTGAAATGCAAATGAATCAAGCACTCACAACATTCGCATATGGTGGAAAGTGACGTCATCTTGCTCCAGCCAAGGGCCCTTCTCAAGCTTGAGGTACTCGATGTCCTCCACAACCTGAAAAGGAAAAATAGAGTCAGAGCAGTGAAATTTGCCTGCCAGCCCTCCATATACAGATTCCATCCTTACCCTCTCAATGTCCTGGGCTTGGGTTGCATCATAGGCAAGAACATCTGCCTCTTCACTGAAAATCAGATACAAGTTTTTAAAACTAAAACCGAAAACTTGTTTGATATACAGATTAAGCACCTGCTTTGAACTTACTTTGTCAAATTAAAAGAATACAATAATTCTATAAGAAAAATATGTTTATACTATAAAACAAACATTACAATACTGACATTGCAATATTATTGTCACAATATAGAAATAATTGTGTGTGTGTGCGCGCGTGTGGTGTTTGTATTAACACATACTATTGAATAAGTTTTTATATAATATAAAGACAGTACATATATTAATTATAACATATTATATGTATACGGTATACATAATTACACATTTGAAACATTTGTAGTGGATTAGGTACTGACCTGATTTTAGGAAGGAAGTTCTTCTTGTACGCTGTTTCAATCCTCTTCAGGTAGCTTAAAGGAACATTCTGGAGGTATGACTGTGTAAGGTGATACAAATTTTAATTCACTCATGTGTTGTTGGTCATTCAGTCACCATTTTACAATCATCACTTCCTGCATTCATCAAAATCTCCTGCAATATTTAATACGTTACTCAGAACCCAGAAATCTGAGATAGTTTTAGCATGAAAGCTAAAATGGAAAAACAGATCCACTTCATAAATTGGTTAACTAATGCAAAAATATTTAGTCATTTATATCCCCCAATTATACATATATAACAAACTCCAATGTGGCAAACAAATCAAGGAATTATAAATCAATTATTTTGTTCATTCAAATCAAAAGATTCATATTTTTGACCAAAATATTGTTTGATAAGTGTGTTCGCCTCCTCACACAAACCTTTCCTGATGCCTTGAGTTTTTTCTGGACCTCTTCAGCAGGTACGTCCACATAGATGACCAGATGAGGAGGCAGAAACTCACAGATACTGATGCCCTTAACCTCATTATAGTGATCCACACCTACAGAATAGCAGCATATATCATACATCCTTTTCATTTCAATAAACAAAAAAACAGCTCTGATATACTATCTGCTGTAATATGACTACAGGGCCATACCTACCATTGAGGTCCCCGAGGTCCGGACCTCTGTATTTTTCCATTAACAGAAGTTGTAAAATAATTACCGTATATTAATTCTGATTTGGTGCTGCAAGGATTAAAAGTCAAGATAACAGATCTGCTCATCTGAGATGCCTCAGCGGTAGGGGTGCGATATATATATATATTGTCTGCGATAAAATCGGAATTGTTGTTTTAACCAGGAGCGATTTGACATTATCCAGTATTTTGCTAAAAAAACATTTAAAACACCCCTACAGAGCAACGCTTACATTGCGTGAAGTCTAGACTAGTGCGAGTGCGCATTTAGAGTGCATTCTTTTACTGCATGATTCAGTATTATAAAATGCATTTAGAATTATCACAATATTCAAGACATGATGGGGGCAGAACATTTATATATCTATACTACTTCATATTGTTAAATCAATTTCACACAAGGAGTGTGTTTTTCTCCAATTCACGTGATGGTCGAAATGTTGCAATAGCCTATACTTTTATGGAGCAGTTATATCAGTGTGCGGACATCAAAGTTGTTATTTTTCTCGAAAAAATTATGATCATGATAACAAATGTGATTGATTTTTTATAACAGTTCTATGAAGTTAGTTAAGAGACTTACGTTTTAGGCACCATATTGCCTGTTTCGCCAACAAAAATCATACCAAACACAGCCACAGCACAGTTTTGCGTCTCTGAGCAACATGACTGTGTTTCGTTCACGAATGAATCAACCGTTTAAATTATTCGTTTCAATTGCAATGACTCACTTATTAACAGTGATTTGCTGCCACCTATTGGTGGTTTTAATTTCACATTTGGACGTTTTTTCCTGATTTTATTCATGTTTTATATAATTTCAAATATCAGTATCCAATGTTTTATGTTTAATATATCAAAACATTATTTATGCAATTGTAATTGCAGGTTAAATGCATTCATGTCTTGCATTAAACCGTGTGTAAATACATCTAAATGCCACTTCAGATGCAGCTTCTGTGTTGACTTCATTTGCTTGGTATGGTAACAGCCCAAATGTTTTATTATTCTTATTCACTGATTAGATGTTAGAATTTGACTCAAAACATAATGGACACTTTTAGAAGAAAAAAGGCTTTATAAAAGGTAAAAATGCCCATAAAATGTAAAAAAAAAAAAAATTGTTTAAACTTATTGGAAAAGATTTATTTCTATCAGTGTGAATAAAAATAAATAATAATAATATTCATGTTTAATCATTTTAGACACGTGATTTTACTGAAGGATACCAGGATAATTATAACTGAGTTTATTAAATTCATTAAACTATATCTTCTCTATTTCCAGTTTGTAACGTGGATCATTCATTGCAACATTTAATCTGATTCTCATGTTTATGAATCTGTTATCTTGAAAAATAATTTATGCTACTGACCTGGTTTTAAACGTATAGTATTATCCAATTTATGTGACTTAAACAACTTAAAATACACACGTGTAAGTCAGGAAAATTAAAATTATTTTATAAAAAATTATCGGGGGAGCATGTACCCCCGTACCAATCTACATTTTGAAACCTCTGTATTTATAAAAACCTGCATACGGCCCTGTATGACCAACAGTCATTTTTCACCATTTACATTATTTCATATTATGAATTTCGGACAAAATCACTTACACTGCTTTCGAATTAAGCCTTCTTTGAACATGGCCTCCAAAAACACACTGTCACTAAATGGAGAGCGTTCCAGAATAACTCCCTGTCCTGAGAAAGAGAAACAGAGGAAATATGCTTGTGCTGTAAGGTTTTAATTTTCAATCACAACATCAAACTGTGTGTTATTCAAGCAAGTGAACAGCTATGGAGTCTCAAACAGCTTTGGTTACCTGTAGAGAGCAGGTGTTCGACAGCATCAGAGTACTGCAGCAGCCTCATGAGGTACATCCAACACTGCAGGCGGTAAGAGTTACCGTCAATGGCTTTGGGCTCCAAGTAAAACTTCTCCAGACTGCAGTTTCCATTAAAAGCCTTGTCCAGAGGAACTTTCTCCTTTGTCATTTTGTCCATATAGTGTGTGTCTGGCTCTGGCATGTACAGCATTCCTGATGAGAGAAACATTGAATCATTATATTTTACATACACATACAAACACACGGGCACTTAACATATATAAAATAAAATTTTAAAACAGAGGAAGCCAGATATTTTCTTACCTAATTTATCTGCCAATTGTTGTGCAAGTGCTCCCTTTCCAGATGCCAAGTTGCCATCTATGGATATGATCTTGCTGTTTTCCTTGAAGCGGGAGGTGGTCCTCTCCCCCAGAGCATAAGCCCACCATCCATACCTCAGGTTACTGACCGCACTTGTGTGGATTTGAGCCTTAAGGGTATTATAAAATATGATTTATTCCTGGAAATAGGTTTATGTAGTTTGAAAGGGTATACAAACTAGTCATGATTAGCAGCAATGTCTCTCTATATAACGTTGGTGTCAAGCCATTAATAATTGCTGACACTGCTTATCAATACAAAACAATAAAACTGTTTGTTTTGACAGAACTAGTGTGAGCTGCACACGGAGTTTTCATTATAATGTAGCAATACTGGTAATGTCTGACTCTGAACCAATATGATTTAGAATTTTGCTGTTGTCCTTCAGTAAGGAAACATGAGGCCCGACAGAACAGATCAACATTTCGTCTGGAGAGTAGAGGCTGTTTATCAATCTTACCGTCACCACAGGCGATACTGCTTTCCAAGCTGTTGCACCCGAGGGCACAACCAGCCGAAATAACCGCAACGACATCGCGAAACTTCACAAACTCCGGTGAGTCTGACGAGCCTCAATGTCGCCGAAGGATCTCTGCGTCGCGGGAATTTTGCGTCATCGATGCGGCAGCGTCATGTGGTTTCCTAATATAATTAAAGCCCTGGCCAAAATGAAAATTATAAAGCACTGAAGAGGTTTAATTGGACAAATACATTATTTCTTATAGACATATTTGAGTGTGTATTTTGAGACGTGTTATTTTTTGTGTGTGTGTGTTGTCGTATTGTATCTATATTGTTGAGAGTCTTCCACAACAGTTCATGTAAAAATAAATATATAATAATAAATAAAAAAGTAATAATAATAATGATTTAATAAATCCATCAAATGATAATAATAACCATCATCATCATTTTCACCATCATTATAACTACTAAAATTTAAAAAAAAAAATAAAACATAAATAAATATCTGTGTGTCTGAAAGTCAATAAAATGGTTTCCGAACAAAATTAAAACTGTTACAATCTAACTACCCACTTCGTAAATAACTAAATTTATCGATAAAATGATTTAAAAATAAATATTCTATTCACTATCACTAATAGGTCCAAAATGTGAACCTATATCTCCCCATGTCCACATAGCCCATAGCGCGATTACGCCTTCTGTGAGAAAGCAGAACAGTTTAACAAATTATTAAGATTTGTATTTATTTATTTATTTAGTGCTGTATGCATTATGGAATGTTTCATATTTGATGTTTTACAAAAATATATAGTTCATGTTTGGATTAAAAAATAAATGAAAAAGTTGTATTGTATATATCTCATAATGTTGTACTGATAAATGTCATCATAGAAATTATAGCATTCAGCATAATTCAGCTGTGTAAATCGCGTCACATGAATAGGAAGGCATTAATTGCTGATCAAACAAACTGTTTATTTGTATTGTGTTAATTAATTGATTAATGAATTTAAGCAGAAAACCTATTTATCCTCATTTGAATTCTTGATCAACAGATAAATATGAACTTATATACATATATATATATTATATATATCACAGAAAATTCTAACACCATCACAAATGAATCACAAATAAATTACAAATGCCATTACAAACCATCAACTTTTAACCATTAAAAAAACATACAAAAATGGTTTTCTGTGGTGTGTTTTGGGACATATTCCATTGGGATGTATTGGTTTTAACAAGCCACCAATAGAAGGTCACCAATTACCAGTAGAGACCAACAGGGTCATTACAGTTTCCATTAAAACCATTACAAATGTACCCTTACAGGACGATCATATCCTTGTTTAATATTTTTGCTATAGATAACACAGCCTCTATAATTTCTTCAACAAAAAAACATGTGGACATCACAACCCTTACAAAAATTAACCATGGTTTTCGTAGTAAAACTGCTTAGTTTTCTTTTGCGTGATTTCTGAATGCTTGAGACGATAAAATCAATCAGACAAATGTATTACTGCCATAGGTCTGTCTAGAGCAGGGGTCTCAAACTCAACTTACATGGGGGCTGCTGTAGGTAGAGTCTGGGTCAGGCTGGGCCGCATTAAGTATTCCACAAAAAAAGGGTTTCACGTATTCCAAAAAAGGAGCACAGCTTATCCAATCTTCTCAATCTTTATTATTAACAGTTCTTCAACATGAATGTTTCTTCTGAACATGAACGGTTCCTCTGAACGCCGCCGGAAGCTGTCACGAGACTTTCTATGGTAGCCCATAAGTGATAAAAAAATTAATAAAAGTGTGGCAAGACTCAGCAAAAAGGTGCGTTTGAGAACAACGTGCGGGCCGCACTAACACTAAACTTTGATGTCAAGTAGGGGGCCACAAAATATCATCCTGCGGGCCTCAATTGGCCCCCGGGCTGCGAGTTTGAGACCCCAGGTCTAGAGCTACAATTTTGTCCATTGATTACAGCATGCCTGTTTTCAGTGCAACGAGGGCTCAAAGGCAGCCAGTATTGATTTTCGGCCTTGTCTCTTACATACAGTGATTTCTCCAGATTCTCAGAATCCATTGATGATATTATAGAATCCATAGAATGATGAGATATTCCAAGACTTTGCGATTTTATGTTGAGAAACATTTTTCTGATTGTTGTTCCACAATTTATAGATGCAATTTTTCACAGATTGGTGAACCTCAGTCATGCCCACTTTTTAGTTCTGAGAGACTCTGCTCACGTACGTGTATATTTGTGTAAACGTTTATATGCACTGAAAAGTTCAGTGAATGTGTAGCATTCATTCAATGGGCAACGTTCCGTCGTTTATCCTAACCAGTGTTGGGGGTAACGCGAGCTACGTGTAACGCGAGTTACGCGAGTTATGTAATACTTGAAAGTAATTTTTTCAAGTAACTAGTAAAGTAACGCATTACTTTTTAATTTACAGGAAAATATCTGATTTCTGATTTATTGACTGAGAGTGCGCCGTGTGGACATGATCTCATTGTAGTTTTAGACTAAATGTGAATGTGCATTAATTCAGAATATGACGCAAGCCTGCAATAATTAAATATGTTAAACAACACAAATGTATCTAATCCCATTTTATCAACCAATGTGTTTGCTGATGACCTTTGATGATCCAGTTCAACCATACTAACAAGCAAAAAATATTTAAATAAACTAACAATTGTGCTTCATTGTTTTTTTATTGCTGAAGAGTATTGAACTTATTCTCCTGCATTCTACTTTTACTTTTTACTTTTACTTTTTAGTCATTTAGCAGACGCTTTTATCCAAAGCGACTTACAAATAAGAAAAAGTAACTAAAACTATAAGTTAAAACTCTATAAATACTATACACATTTAAGAAAATTGAGAAATTAAATAAAATGACAATGCATGCATACAACATTTCAAAACTTAACATTTAAATGAAAACAAAAAATAAAGCTAAAAACATTTCAAAATATTAAAACAACAAAAGGTATGAGTATAAAATGATTCTAACATGACACTAAGCCAAACACCCATATATGCATATGTTATTTCATTTCCATGTAGTAGGTTGAAGTAACATTAAAAAATAAATACAATTTATTAAAACTAAAAAATACAGAAAATACCTATAAAGACATTAAATTCATACATAATTTATCTAAAATTAAAAATAGATAACAAATCAAATAAGTACTTGTAATTTGTGTCTAAAACACATGTTAACAAACAACAACTTACACATAGTAAGAATAGTAAGCATTCTACTGTACAGACGTGATTTACTTTTCCTTCAGCCTGAGGTTTATTCATTACAATTTTTGGTGTGAAAGGGCTTTTACATTTGCTATAAATAGAACTTATTGTATTAAAAACAAACAATCAAGCCCTGCTCATATTTAAAAAGTAACGCGAAAGTAACGTACAAGTAACGTAACTCTTTAATTTACATAAAAAGTAACTAAGTAACGTAATTAGTTACTTTTTAATGGGGGTAACGCAATATTGTAATGCATTACTTTTAAAAGTAACTTTCCCCAACACTGATCCTAACAGCTCTCCCTGCGTCTCAATATACATAATATCCACGCTATCTGCTCTAAATAGTTTTGAAAATTACTACTATCACAGAATTTAGGATGGATAGTATGCACGTTGGGACGAAGGCTCTGTTTTTGAAGCCAGCAGATGTCAGTAGAGCCAACTGTGGTGTTTAAACAGACATGAACGCGGACATAAGAAGAATAAGCTGTTTCCATAGTAACTGTTGTTAGCTGGAGCAGATTTGTTGTTGGCTAAATTTGGAGCTAGTTGTGTTGATGTTGTCGGCGTCAGTTGTGTTACTGTGTTCTGCCTTGAGGAAAAGCTAATCAAATATACACAAACGCGGTTTATTTCTGCTCTGATTTGGATCGGTAACTACATGTATTTATTATTGTCTTCTTTACTGCTCTGACTCTTGTGTTTTGAATGACCGACAGCTTACTCAGGTTCACAGATTTGATAGCTCTGACACATCGCCAACCACCTGCTTTGTCAAGATTCCTTAAAGTAACGTTATTCTTATCATAGAAAATCGTGTAAGCTATCATTTTCAGGGAACAATTATTTCCCTTCTCTACGCAATGCGTTTGACAATGCTATCAGTGTTTTAATCTTTATTATTATAGGTAATGGTTAGCATTTATTGGTTATGAAGTAAGACAGACAGATGTTTCCAGTGATTTTGTTTTGTAAATTTAACAGATCATTCATCGTTCAAAAGATTCACAGCAGTAAATTAAGTCAAATAATTAATAGCTAAGCACAGATGTCTACTTCTATACATTACGTAATTTCTTCTATATAACGTAATTTTGTATATATTTTATACATGCTTTCTCTTATTCTTTAGTACTTTCTTTAGTTCCTCTGTTTGTACACTGTAACGTTACTCATCTTCTCTGCTCATAAAACATTTTAGTCTATTCTCATGTTTACTATTATTAGCTGTTATGAGCAATTCAGTCATATCTATCTATATTGATTCTTCTGTTAGGCACTGGATGACAGAAGATGTCAGGAGATCTTGTAGCTGTGTGGGACGTGGCTTTGAGTGATGGTGTGCACAGGATTGAGTTTGAACATGGCACAACCACAGGAAAACGGGTCATTTACATTGATGGAAAGGTACACATTTTTTAGTACAAAAAGCTGACACTCAGGAAAATACTTGTTGAAGTTCAGTCATACTTGTAGGATCTACCAATGACAATTTATATACACAGTCATGGCCAAAAATATTGGCACCCTTGGTGGATATGATCAAACAAGGCTGTGAAAATGTTATCTGCATTGTTAATCCTTTTGATCTTTTATTTAAAAAAATCACAAAAGTCTAACTTTTCATCGCAAATTAAGAATTTAAAATGGGGGGAAATATCATTATGAAATAAATATTTTTCTCAAATACACGTTGGGCATAATTATTGGCATCCCTAGAAATTCTTTTGAGTAACATATCTCTGAAGTATATTCCCATTCATATTATGAACATGAAATTATCCAGCCATGGCTTCCTGTTTCACAGAAATATAAAAAGGAGGGAAAACAAAGCCCAAATTCCCTTAATCATCCATCACAATGAGAAAAATCTAAGAATATATTTCTGATGTGCAGCAAAAGATAATTGAGCTTCACAAATTAGTGAAGTGCCTTTAAGAATTCCCATTTCCACCATCAGGGCAATAATTAAGAGTTTCCAATCAACATAAAATGTTACGAAACTGCCTGGAAGAGGACGTGTGTCTATATCATCCTAATGCACGGTGAGAAGGAGAGTTTGAGTGGCTAAAGACTCTCCAAGGACCACAGCTGGAGAATTGTAGAACATAGTTGAGTTTCGGGGTCAGAAAACCTTTAACAAAATTGTCAAACAGCACCTACATCACCACATGTTGTTTGAGAGGGCTTCAAGACAAAATTGTCCTATCTCATCCAAAAACAAACTCCAGCATATTCAGTTATCAGACACGACTGGAACTTCAACTGACGACTGGTTTCTATGGTCAGATGAAACTAAAAAAAATAGCTTTTTAGCAGAAAACACTCAAGATGGGTTTGGTGAACACAGGGATAAAAAGTACCCCATGCATACAATGAAATATACTGCAGTTTTTTTATGTTGTGGGATTCTATCAAATACCAACTGAAAAAAATGTATAAGTGACTGACTCTGTTGGAAATCTTATTATGGGCCATGTTTGGATCTTCCAACCGCACAATAATCCAAAAACAAACCTTAAAAACAACACACAAATGGGTCACTGAGCACAAAACCAAGCTTCTGCTATGGCCATTCCAGTCCTCTGACCTGAACCCTATAGAGTCAGACAATGAGTGAGGTAAACTGAAGAGAAGAAGCACCGTCATGGAGATGTGAATCTAAAGGGTCTGGAGTGATTCTGGATGAAGGAATGGTCTCTGATCTCTTGTCAGGTGTTAACCTCATCAGGCATTATAGGAGAACATTTAGAGCTGTTAAACTGGCAAATGGAGGTTTCAAAAAATATTGAATATAAGGGTGTCATTAATTGTGGCCAATTTGTATTAGAGAAAAACATTTATTTCATAATGATACTTCCCCAATTTTAAATTCTTATTATCCAATAAAAGGTTAGATTTTTGAGATTTGTTTAAATAAAAGATTAAAAGGATTAACAATGCAGATTACTTTTCACAGCCTTCTTTGATCATATTTACCAAGGGCGCAGATATTTTTGGCAATGACTGTGTGTATATATATATATTATATATGTGTGTATGTGTTATTGCATTGAAGAAAATCTGTGTAGAAAACTCATGTGACAGGAGTATTTTAATTATAATGATGGGAAAATAAGTGCTGATGCCTCACAGTTTTGTTCATAACTTTCCCAGGAGGTGATAAAGAGAGATTGGAAGTTCAAGCTGGTTGGAAAGGAGACTTTTTATGTGGGTGGTACAAATACAAAGGCCACTATTAACATAGATGCAGTGAGTGGCTTTGCATATGAATACACTCTCGAGATTAACGGACAGAGCCTGAAGAAGTACATGGAGAATCGCTCCAAAGTTTCCAGCACATGGCTCCTCAACCTTGATGGCATCGACTGCAGAGTGGTTCTGGGTAAGAAAAACCTGGTCACAGGTTCCTCAAATAAATATGTGATTTGATTGGTCTGTGATGAAGTTTTTCCTCTCGTTCCCTTGACAACACTGATTCCTGTATTTTACTAGAATGTAGAATACAAAAGCAAAGACTAAGTTTGTGTTCATTTCAATAAGTGGATAACAATGAACACAAAAAATAACGCAATCTGTTATTTTGCCCATACAGTACAACTGCTCGCTGAAATCCTTTCCTCACCTAACTTTTGTGACCTGCCTGTTAATCACTAGCAGTGTTTAACTCAGATTCTAAAAACAGATTACAAATCCCTTTAAGTAATTAGGAGGAGCTTCACAATGTAATAAAAACACAAATGTTTTCAAATAGTTGTTAACCTAATGTGGGCGCTAGTGAGCAGATGATATCAAGTTTTAGTGAACATTAGCACTTGCCAATCAGCTCATGTTATGTCAATAGAGCATATGACCTAGTTAGATAACACTTTAACTATCAAATAGAAACTTCCAAGGACTTTCCAGACCTTTTATTTATGTGTTTATATGCCTTATTTCAGGAGAGTAACAACAAGTGGTGTGCTAGAAAACATTTTTAAAGACTAGCCACTAAGTTATCAATCACAGGTCCTACTGAACATATCAGAATAAAGTCCAAATAAAATATCAAACCACTTTCATTTTCAATAGGGAGTTATAGTTTACATAGAATGAGACAACAGGCTTATATAGAGAGCTTCTCATTTTTCAGATGAAGAATTCAGTATTGTGCATTTCCTCCCAGTTGCATGTTTTTAATATAATTTTACTATGATAACATCATGAATAATTTAATTTAAAACCATTTAAGGACCATTAAATGACCATTGGCTTATGCTTTAAAATAACAGTATAGTAGATTTAGTGTATTTTATAAATGACAATTAATGTGGCTCAAAAGACAAGTCAAGTGCCAACAAGAAAAGCTCAGCACAAGACAAGAATGTAATCGCAATGGCAAAAACACATAAGATAATACTGAGATCCTAGATTTACAGTAAGTCACAGATCAGAGCACTGAAGGTGAGTAAGTGAGACTATGGTGAAGTAGGATTTATATTGATGTTTTTTATCTTTCACTCATCCAGCAACCTGCTTATTGATCACTTATAAACTCTTCCATCCTCAACAGAGAAAGATTCCATGGATATATGGTGCAATGGACAGAAAATGGAAACCGCTGTAAGTCCAGCATTTACTGTGTTCATTTTCATTTTTTTTTGTAGTACTGCAATTTGTTAGCATAAGATAATACATTAAGTATCATACTAACAATGAACAATATTGTTGAAGCATTTATTAATGTAGGTAATTCTACCTATTCTATGTACTATTCCTATTCTAATTTAACTTTTTAACAGTTCAAGTTGTATAAATTAACAATTGTTAATTAATTATGAGCAAACGTAAGTTAACATTATTATATTTGTTAACTTAATAAAAAAAAAAGTTTATAACTAAATATGAGCTAAAATGCTGTATAAATTGTTGTTCATTGTTAGTTCAAGATACCTAAAGCATTACACAATGTTAACAAATTGAACCTTAATGTAAATTCTTACTCTTTTATATAAATATATATATATATATTTTTTTATTTTCTTATGTAATAAATAATGACAATCCCCACCCAGGTCTTATTTTTAGCTAACACCTTAGGTCACTGCAATCTGTAGCACTTCTCAATAAAGGTCTTGTGACTACAGTAAACGGCAGCTGATCAAACTTTAATTCAGTTTTAGATCAACAACACATCATAAATACTGCAGTCTTAGTTCACTATTAATTTGAATTTGTCTGTGCATTTAATTTTTTTTTTACTCTCAAAGATTCTGTGCCCATTGTCTGCCATTATATGACTGACAGACTGCAACGGTTTAAGTTAAAAATCTTCGTTTGTGTTCTACTGAAGAAACAAAGTCACCTCCATCTTGGATGCCCTGGAGGTAAGCAAATAAACATCAATTTTCATTTTGGGGTGAACTATCCCTTTAACTCTTCCTCAGGGTGAGTTTGTTGAAGACGGCACAGAGACGCACTTCACTCTGGGCGACCACGGCTGCTGCATCAAGGCTGTGACCAGCGGCAAGAGACGAGATGGCATCATTCACACACTGCTGTTGGATGGCATGGAAATCTCAGAGTCAGAGTGATCTGTGTGTTTGGATTATCCATCCTCAAGAAAAGTGTGTACTGTATATATGGAAGTTGGGACAGCATGTGCTCATTTGTGACCACAGATTAGCTTGTGCTGGTTCAGTAATGGATTATTTTGAGACAAATGTGTCTTATAAATACATAGTTTAGTTATATTGCTATATACCTCACATAGCATCAGTGGATACTTATTTTAACCCTACAAATGGTTAATTTCTTACTTTATAAGTGATGTCAATGTGGTTTTTATCATCTGTGATTCTCACAGTGTAGTTAATTCTGACACAGAAAGATGTGAGGATGTCTGGACCTTTACTGTATTGTTTGATGATGGACATGTCAAGTATAGACAAAAATTGTTGATGTTTTTTATTCTTTGTGCGGCAGCACAATCATGCTCTCGAAAGCATAGGGGGAAATTAAATGTGAACGTGTGTAGTGTACTTGTTTAGAACATTCGGTCCAGAATCTGATCCGATCTGACCAGCGAATGACTCATACTGTATAAATAGGGTCAGACTACAGCAATAACATTCTATGAGAAATATAAATTGATGTGGCTTTTGCCTGCCCTTGAGTCGAAGTGTTTTGAGACACTTTGACTCCAGTACTTGTGGCAAGCAAGATCTGTTCTGTTTTTCAAGCTTCATGAGTCTGGTGATTTTAAGGTGATGTGATGTTTTAGTCCTCTGATGGCATTAGCTGAAACCATGATCTTATATGTGAAAATATTTTATTATGACATACTGTCTCGAACAATGTTTAGGTTAAACTAAAAATTATCTGAATCTATGAATCAAGCTCTATATCCCTAACAAGTAAGATATAACAGTTGAACTGTTTTTATATTTCTCCTTAGTAGAAAGAAAATTTGATTTGTATTTAAATGTTCTTGTTTTTTTTTCTATTTAACAACATTAGTATTTCAATGGTGGCATCAGTATTGAAACCTCAATATATTTGCTATTAAAATGACCCTGATGTGATGTATTTCTCTTTATGTCTAAGCAACTCTCACACTACAAATGTTAAAACATATCTAGGTCCTGTTATATTTCTGTAATACATATTTTAAAGTCTAAATCTAAATGTAAAGTTGTATTATGTAAAGATAAATGTCATCAAGACAGATTTTAGTTGAATGCTGATATTTATTCGATCAAAGCTTTCAGTGTAATTCAGATGTGCAAATTACACCACATGAATAGGAAGACCTCAATTATAAAATAAACAGTGTCATGGTTCATATTGAATTAATTAATGACAATATAAGCATATATGAAACCATAAACCTACTAGAAAACATATTTACCCTCATTTGCATTCAACTGTGATCAACTGATAGATATGAACTCATTAAAAAGCAATGATTATTTTCACAAAAGACCAATGGTTATACATATCTGCATAGTACTAACAGTACAGTAGTTAAAGCCAGACCTGTGAGGAAGTCTGAAAGACAGAATGAGCAGTTCTAGTCTAACCAGATTACGCTCAGGTTTAGTACTTTAAAAACCAAAATCAATAATTTTCACTTAAATGTATTATCATCACACATGCAGTAATATGAAATTTGGACTAATGATTACAAAGACCTTTATTCCTTAATTGGATAGTTCAGTGTTTATTGTATGATCCCTTTTTTAGAAGTCCGTTAAAAGTTAGCTTTTTGAAATCTACATTTCAAGCCAAAGATTTTCCGTAATTATTTTCAATGTGCTCTGCTATTGCATATTGCTCTGTGCAGCTACACAGAGGATTGTTTGGCACATATGAACAGGTATTCAGGAAGAGCTTGTTGACCACTAAAGATGACATAAGTCTGCTTATTGTAATTAACGCTATCATGACGATCCAAAGGGTCTTTACCTAAGGGAGGGGGTAAAATAAAATGTGGAGAACCATTTGCAGAATTCCCAGTGAGGACCTGGGCCTGAATGATGTAGATGTACTCCTCATGTTCCTGATCATCCCACAGCTTCATTGCTCCGTCCACTGTACTGCTGAAGTATATTCCACTGCCATACTTTTGCTCTAGAAATTAGGTAGAACATTTTAAATGATGATACTGTATTGTAAACAGATGCTAAACATATTATATGTACTTCAAAAGCACATAGTAAACTCGCAGTTAAAGAAATACCTTTAGTAAAGAACACACAAACCTATTCTGAATGACTTCACATTTGTGTTACCTGCAGGAGGGGCGAACTCTCTCTGAAAGCCTACTCTGCAGATGAGATCACAGAACTGAGCAGACACACGCTGGTAGAGGCGCTTCGGTTTGTCTTTCAATCTCTTCCCATTCCTGTCAAACAGCTGCTTCAGCGCGATGTTCTCTAGCTTCTCCACCTGTAACAGCCAGTGCAACCACATGCCATTAGATCCTTTTATGAACAAAGCATCCTCCTATATAGCTGTTCTATTGAAACATGAAGATTGTGTGATGTTCCCTACAACAATAAAATGTATCATTAGATGTAGGAGTAGGAGGGTAACTAATTCACCTTGACAATACGGTGGCCAAAATCCTCCAAGACTCTAATGTCTTTATCAGTATATTTGTCCCTGCTCGCAGGAGTTCTTGCATAATACGAATTGTTAAGAGACTCAAAATGAGCCAATAGGCCTGTGGTGTAAAAGAGAAAAGATTGTATCAGGTCATCAGATGTTATGAAGTATTTAATGCAATAATGAATCAATTATTTACTTTATTAAGTTCAATATAAATATTTACAAAAAAAAATTATTTAAAACATACATGTCCTTCTTATAGACTTAGTTCGCCCAGTGTTGTCAATCACTGTCATGGCCTTCAAGTTGAATTTGTGGTCACTAAACACACAGTTTTCCAGTCCTCCTAGATACGCTTTTTCCAAAATTGCACTGCTTTCAGGTGTTTGTATCCAAGGTACATCTTTACAGCTCCAGCGAACCACAGAATACAGCATGTCACCTTCTTCAGCTCGGGCAAAGTTCTCCTGGGCCTGACAAAGCATGGCCTCCACCTCAATTGCCACACAACTGACATCTGAAGGGCTTCCAGTGATGGTTATGCCACCTTTACCATTCCTGAAGAACTCATTGATGTGAACTTGAAACTTGCTTGGAAAGAGAGTAGGTTTTCATGTTCTTTTTGATCAAGGTACATGACATGGTTGTTTTTTATTGTCATGTTATCTGATGGATTTAGTATATTAAATGTCCATGATTTTGCTTCTCTCAGAGCTTCAGTGGAGACACTTTGAAACTCAAAAGTGGGCGTTTCACTTGCTGTGTTATTTTTGGATGCAGAAGCAAAGCCTGAAAGCATTTGAGAGTAACAACATTTATCTCAGTAGTTTTCATCAGTATCTGTATTACAATCTGGGTAAAAATTAATAGGGTAAAAATAATACACATCAGGAATTATTTTTTATAAATATAAAAAAATATATATTTTACTCACTTGTCACATCACTGTGCACTTCTGGGGACTTTGTCTCTCTATTCCTCCATTTCATTTCTCATTTCAAAAGCCTAAACATTACAGTGAAATTGATTTTCTGTTGAACTGCATTTGAACTTCATTTTAAAAACCGTGCTGCAAGTTGTAATGTTTATACAGTACATTTTTCCATATTAATACACAAATCATAACTGGAAACTTATCATGCGGTGGACACATGAAAATAAACTGTTTAATGGGCCTAATAATAATAATTATAGGCCTGCTTAATATTTGTTGAGAGAGGGGCACTTTTGGTTAATTTTGGAAAAAGGGCAGGGGCTTAAGCCCCCAAAGTGCCCCCCTCTGCACGTGCCTGGTAATACATTAACATTTAGCAGACGCTTTTATCCAAAGCAACTTAGTGCATTCAAGCTATACATTTTTTTATCATAATAAGTACAAAAATACTAAATTAATACTCAAACACCGAAAAGCATGGTACATAATTAGCATACATCACCTCGATTGTTTCACTATCCTTTGGAAACACAACAAAGTAAACATCCAGTTTCTTCTTTGTGTCTGTCTGGCAAATTCTGCCACAGCATTTGTCATGATTTTGGCAACCTCCTTTTTTCCAAAGCCCAGATTACCAGTACCAATAGCTGGGAAAGAAATGGACTTGTGTCCTGAAACTGAAGCTTTCTTCAGACAATCCAAGACCACTCTGTGAAGAATCTACAGACAACAACAAAAAGACATAGTGTGGGTATTAAGACAGTACAGATAGTGTGCTAATTACTGATTTAAAAGAAAAAACATACCTGTGTGGCCTTAGGGTCAGTCCTACTCACACATACAGTATGAAAAACTGCTTTACAATTCAGATTATACCCTTCTGTGACATAAAGATAAACTTTTGATGAAGCTGGGGTACTGTGTTTTTTCTTTTAATCTCCTCTTGAATCTTCCTGCCAGCTTTCTTCAAAATTGCATTTGAAATCACCCCCTGGGACAAATCACAGTCTGGTGCAATGGTATTTACAATTACGTCAACCTGGTGATTGAAGCAAAGTGAAAATAAATTTAATTTAATCAAAGATTTTAGTTTGTTCTCACAATACCATGTTTTTTACTGTAAGAAAAATAACAGAAAATTGTGAGAACTTACTCAAAATTATACAAAACCATTGTGATCATATAAATCTTACTGAACTTCAGAGCTTTTTAATTGATCTCTTTTTTTCTATGAGTGCTTGGCAGCTTTCAGTCTTACCTTTTCCTCTTCAATACAGCCTTTTTTAAGGCACAGCGTTATGTTCTCAAACTGCAAACTGCTTATCTGCAAACTCTTGCTTGAAGAAGTCATGGTCTGGTTTTGGCTTTTCACAGCCCCACTGTACGAGGCAGAGGTGCTGGTCGGATCGAAAAACACCCTAGAGGCTCTCTCCATTTCTTGGACTGAGGGTTCATCATTATTGACCAGATGGATTTCTAAGTTCTTGCCTTGAAACCCTCCATATTCATGGAACTGCTTTATAGCACGAACAATAATATCTGCACAGCGATCTCTTGGAAAATTGAAAAGCCCAGAACTCAGAGCAGGAATTGCAACAGATGTAATGTTTTGAAATACAACTACATTTAGGATACTAATGACCGTGTCATGTAATAAGGGTGCAGTGACATCAACCTCCTTCTGGGACGGATTTTGAGACACTTTGGGTCCCACAGCATGTATGATACATTTACATGGGAGATATCCAGCAGGAGTGAGTACAGCTGTACCAGTTGGCACTTTTTTTTGTTTTTTATAATATCATCACTCCATTTCTGGATCATTGGTCCTCCAGCAGCACACAGGGCTTGTGCAAGACCACCTCCATGTTGTAGCTTCTCATTGGCTGCATTTACCACAGCATCCACTTTATGACGTGTAAGATCATCTTTCCAGACTGATACTTCAACTCCGCTGGACAGCTTTGTGGAGTACCTCTTCTCAGCACGCCAGACAACACTTGTGTTACTACCAAAGGAGACAGCCTCTTCTACATTGTGGAGAATAGCTGTGCAATTAAATTTGTCCTTTACAGCATGACAAAAGGCACTTGCACACTTTCCCAGAATAGCAGCCTGTTCTGGAAACAGTGGGGTCAGACCCTGTTCCTTGTCACTCATGGCTTGTAGCTTAGGACACAGACCGCTGAGGAAATAAAGTATCAATAATTATACAAAAATATTTGACCCCAGATTCATTAGTCAAAATATCCGGAAATGTATAAAGAATTTATATTGGGATTTCTTAATTATTTTTTTTTTTAATAATCACTAAAAAGTAAATCAAATTAAATAAGATGCTACTAGATAAAGTGATACATTTGTATTTAATTGCCCTACTGAATATTGTGTTATAATTAATCAGCACATCCCTAACAGTTGTATTGAAAAAAACATCTGACTTAGGATGTGACCTAAAATCAAAACCTCGACTACGATTATTGAACGATTATTTTATTTTATGTATTATTTTTTGCCCTCATAGTTTATTAAAGGTTTGTACAGTAAATATAATCAACTATTAAATGTGGATTTGTTTTCTAATGAAAGAGTGCATTTCTTATCTTTCATTTTTTGCAAACAAAATAAATGAATATTGCCATGTCAAAAGTAGAAAATAAACAGCATCTCTTGCAAACAAAATAGGCTACATTTTAAATATTGTCATTTGAAAAGTAGAAAATAATTGTATCTCTTGTAAATGAATATTATTTTAAATAATGCAATATGAAAATTAGAAAATAATAACTAGCATCTCCTGTTAACATAAACAAGATTGGAGAACAGATGCGCTAGCAGATAAAACACTGTAGGCCTATACAGGCACAGCAAGCTCACTGTTTGCAATGCTCGGAATACTGAAAGAAAACTCTAAACATTGAATTGGGAGTAGGGGTTTATATGAATGTATCTCTGAAGGAAACTGGCTGGTTTTCGATGGCATTTTCTTTTAATCTTACCTCCATATAATGCCTATTAGTGTTAGTAAGCGCAGCTGCTTTGTTTGCAGCGGTAACCGAGGAAACGCTACATTGTGGCAGAGAGTGAATTTACATGTTTAGCATAATTCCACAAAGTTGATTTCAGACTATTCTGAAATTGTTTATTGAAATAAAAACAACTGCTCATAGTACATACATGTAAGCATCTTTGTTTTAATTGTAATAAAAAAAATGCAGTAGTTGTGTCTAATTTAAAATGGCTATATAGGCCTAATTTTGTTTAAGGCCAAATCAGCCTGTAATAGAGCATATAAACAGCTTGTGCATGTACTCTTTCTTTCTTTCTTGTCTCTTGCTTGAATAAAAAAAATAAAAAAATAAGCAATCGGTATCAGAATCAGCCCATTTGCTGTCAATCGGTATTGATCATGAAAAATCATGAATGGTGCATCCCTAGTTTTTATGAATAGCCAACCGGTTAGTTTCCTCAAACAGTAACTTTGACTGACTATTAAGAGCAAGTCAAGAGCGAATGAGTACACTGGTCCATTTAAACTGGTATACGCAATGGGTGGATGGGTGTGTGTGTGTGCACTGGCGGCAGGGCCGGCCCAAGCCTTTATGGGGCCCTAAGCAGAATTTTATTTGGGGCCCCTCGGTGCCACCAATATGACTAGTTATTGTCAAAGCTTGATAATTCACTCAATATAAGTCTAACACATCCATTTTCACTTTTGTTTGTTGTAGCTGTGTTGCTTCCCATGGTCTGCCTGGCATGTTTTTACCTTTCTGTGATTTTTAATTGTAACAGTTGCAAACATACAAGAGTGGTCAGGGGTTAATTTGCATTTTAACATTCAAAGTCTTCAAATGTAGGCTATTAAGTGGCATAATGTGGTTTGCTGAAAAGTAGCTAAAAACTAAAAGACAATGCATTTACAGAACAGAATGTTATATTAACAACATACATATTAAATTAAGTTGTACTTTTATTACAAGTCATACTTTCTTATAATAAATATTAAATATAGAGAGCGTCTTTATATATAAAACAACAACTCTTAATCTATATCTAGCTAATTAAGGCATAATATTAGAATATAATAGCAAACACCCAAAAGGTAATAGTGTTAAGCTGTTATCAGTTTATGAAACTTATTGAAGCTTTTTTTTATAACAAAAATATATACCCAGTAAAGTTATTTTTACGCCGAAGACAAAAACTTTAATCTGAACAAGGTAAAATGCTATATTATAATATATTAAGACGTCAAGGCTATTTGCTGATGTTTTGATGTTCAAACATTAACTTCCCTAAAAAAAGAGATACGGCCTAGGCTATGCTAATTAACTGGAGGGGGGTCTGATCTGATATGGGGTGCGTTTCCCAAAAGCAAAAGCAACTATGGTCGCGAGTTCTATCGTTACCAATAGAGTTCAATGGAAATAACGGCCATAGTTAGCTAATGATGGTTTTGAGAAACGCACCCGATTTGTGCCACAAAACCCCTCATATTGAATTTGTGTTGATTATTAAATACACACCGATTTCAATGGAAAGCGGCAATAATAATCCATTCAATTAATGGGCAATGTTTTTTATTCCTATCAAATACATTGTGTAGGTTACTATAAAGTTTACTCTGTTTTTCTCGCAGCTAACTGGCCACTTACTTTCATGTATTTCGAGAGAAATAGTTGAATTTACGTGATGTTAATCCTACAGATCCACACGGCAGCATATTATCACCAAGGTCATTATTGTGCGCCTGCATAACACGTTGTTATGAAAATAATAAAATGATATGTATATTTTATTTAATTATTGAGCTTTCGTATAATTATAATTGTCCAATGACATAATACAAGTGCATCTTAATAAATTAGAATGTCGTGGAAAAGTTAATTTATTTCAGTAATTTAACTAAAATTGTGAAACTCGTGTATTAAATAAATTAAATGCACACAGACTGAAGTAGTTTAAGTCTTTGGTTCTTTTCATTTTGATTATTTTGGCTCACATTTAACAAAAACCCACCAATTCAACAAATTATAATACTTCATACACATTTTTACTGAATTGTTGGCCTCAATTTAATTACTGCCTCAATTCGGCGTGGCATGGAGGTGATCAGTTTGTGGCACTGCTGAGGTGGTATGGAAGGCCAGGTTTCTTTGACAGTGGCCTTCGGCTCATCTGTATTTTTTAGTCTCTTGTTTCTCATTTTCCTCTTGACAATATTCTCTATGGGGTTCAGGTCTGGTGAGTTTGCTGGCCAGTCAAGCACACCAACACCATGGTCATTTAACCAACTTTTGGTGCTTTTGGCAGTGTGGGCAGGTGCCAAATCCTGCTGGAAAATGAAATCAGCATCTTTAAAAAGCTGGTTAGCAGAAGGAAGCATGAAGTGCTCCAAGATTTCTTGGTAAACAGGTGCAGTAACGTTGGTTTTCAAAAAACACAATGAACCAAAACCAGCAGATGACATTGCACCCCAAATCATCACAGACTGTGGAAACTTAACACTGGACTTCAAGCAACTTGGGCTATGAGCTTCTCCACCCTTCCTCCAGACTCTAGGACCTTGGTTTCCAAATGAAATACAAAACTTGCTCTCATCTGAAAAGAGGACTTTGGACCACTGGGCAACAGTCCGGTTCTTCTTCTCCTTAGCCCAGGTAAGACGCCTCTGACAACAACTGTAGCCAAATTCGTTGACACGTCTGTGTGTGGTGGCTCTTGATGCCTTGACCCCAGCCTCAGTCCATTCCTTGTGAAGTTCACCCACATTCTTGAATCGATTTTGCTTGACAATCCTCATAAGGCTGCGGTTCTCTCGGTTGGTTGTGCATCCTTTTCTTCCACACTTTTTCCTTCCACTCAACTTTCTGTTAACATGCTTGGATACAGCACTCTGTGAACAGCCAGTTTCTTTGGCAATGAATGTTTGTGGCTTACCCTCCTTGTGAAGGGTGTCAATGATTGTCTTCTGGACAACTGTCAGATCAGCAGTCTTCCCCATGATTGTGTAGCCTAGTGAACCAAACTGAGAGACCATTTTGAAGGCTCAGGAAACCTTTGCAGGTGTTTTGAGTTGATTAGCTGATTGGCATGTCACCATATTCTAATTTGTTGAGATAGTGAATTGGTGGGTTTTTGTTAAATGTGAGCCAAAATCATCACAATTAAAAGAACCAAAGACTTAAAATACTTCAGTCTGTGTGCATTTAATTTATTTAATACACAAGTTGCACAATTTGAGTTGAATTACCTAAATAAATGAACATTTCCATGACATTCTAATTTATTGAGATGCACTTGTATATCACGAATAATACAAAAAATAAATAAACTGTAATTTTATGTAGGCCACTCTTGGGAGCCCTCTGGTGGTCACAGGGCCCTAAGCAGCCACTTATTCTGGGTACACACTGAAAGATTTGTAAAATCTTATAAGATCTTCAAAATATGTGAGACCACACACAAGGACAAAAAAATCCTAGATTTAACTGTTTTGCTCCTATAGTGTGTGGTGTGCTGCGATGTGACGAAATCTCACAGAATCTCTCGAGATTTGAGAAAGAACATAAAAGGGCAATAACATATAACTTGCATCAAATACAATAATAAACAGAAAGCAATAATACATAAATAAAAAAGAAACAAAAAGAAAGGAAAGCAATAGGAAAATGTAATTTCCTTAAACAAGTATAAATAATTACAAATTATTAAAAGAATAGATTTAAGGCTATAAAGTCATTTCAAAAAGTCCCAGTCTTTGGTAATGGCAGTAAGAAATTGCGATGATAGTGTCCAAATCACTGTCCATGTTTTTTTACAGTTTGTTATGCTTACATCTGTCAGCTCGCTTTCTGATTGGATATTGTTTAGTTTCACGTGATAATCTGCAGATCAAGCGCGTGTTTGTCCTCGGTGTTTCCCCACACAGCAGGATTTCTGATCGTAAATATTCAACATGTTGGGCGCCATCAGGGCGCCTCCAACGTTCTTCCGAGCGGATTCAGTCACTCTTAACACACCTCACACCAGAGGAAAATCTGAGAAGATAATCTTTAGATCCAACAAGATAATCGGGACATTACTAGGATTGTCGAAAGGGGAGAAATCGGCCCAATTATCTTGTGGTGTGTACCCAGCAATAGTTCGCTAATGCCTTGGGCCAGCTCTGACTGGCGGTTCTAGCTTGCATGGTGCCCTGGACAAACTACCCATTCTGCCACTCTTTGCCCAACTTGCATTTTTATTAATTTATTTTGCCTTAATTTGTAATCTGTATAGAAAAACATTAATACAGTGATTGATGTTAAGTTTGTTTATAAAAATGACATGGTTTTATATTACAAAATCACATTTTACTGTCTGGTTATGTCAAGTTGGTCAGACAAAGGAATCTTGTTGCTCTATGTGTAATAGCATAACATAAGTGATAGCTAGATTATCCTACTATTGATTAGATTAACATTTATTTTTGCACATCTCCCCTTTTCTTTTGTCCTAATTTGGACTCCCGGTTGCTTACACGCTCACTCCCACAATTAACTCACCTTATGGAAAGTGACTTGAAATAAAGTAAATAAAGTTACAATTAAATGAATAGGGTCAGTGCAGCATTAGAATTAGATGCAGATCATGCTGCATATTTCTTCTTATTTATTTAACATACTACAGCAGTGTGCATCATAAACGATCACAAACGATTATTTTGAGATTATGAATGCAATGCCCAATCAGAGGCATTCATATAAGTCACCGCTGAAACATGTTTTGTTCAGTGCACAAGGTTGCTGACTGAATTATGCATTATTGCAAATTCTCTCATCATAAACAACAAAATGCAGATGTAGGATGCAAGTAAGCGATTCATTTCACAGTGAAGACAGTGTCACTGATTATAATGGGAGTTTGTTGAGAGTGCTTAAACTCGAACAGTTTTTTTCAGCTTACATTTTCAAAACTGCCTCTTTTTTTAACTTTACACACAAATCCAAAAATGTTACACACAAAATGTAAAATGAAGCACTGCATTAAAAATACCAAACACATCTCAAAAGCAAACATTTGCCAACACCTTTGTCATAATAATAACTAATGTTAGATTTGTATGTGTTACAAGATAACACATTTATAGAGAATTGTGTTATGTTTTGCAAAAGGAGTTTTATGAAATTGAAACCTAGTCTAAGGCCAAGTATTAGTGTATGGTTTTACAGATTTGGTGGGTGGTTCTAGTGTTTGAGTGTCAGGTTTCAGAAATTGTGTGACAAGTAAAGATTGTGTGTGTAAGCAGTTGAAAAACTGTAAGTCAGTGATAATATTCTTTATTCTCTTTCTGTATATAGTTTATTCGCTGTATGAATAAACTAAAATTAATCTAAAAATGCATAAAGTTTTGATTGATGGGTATTTGGTAGGTTTTTAGCAGGTATGGGGATAGAAAATTGGGGGAGACCAGGGATAGTTGTAACATTTTTAGGACATTTGTGTCTGTATCCTGGAGTTATTTTATGCCAGTGTGTTAAACAAATAGTTACAAGTGTCTGCTATTCAATGTGTAGCTGTTATCTTTGCAGCACAAACAGAAAATACATGGTTTAGTTTCAAACAAGAGGAGTGAATGTTACAATCAAATGTGCACCAGCTTCAACGGCTGAACACTATTTGTGTGTGTTACATTAGCACCATGATAATAAAACTCAATAACGTGCAATAACGTGAATAACTAACCTGGAGTCATGCTGTTACAACTAACTGTAGCCGTATAGCTCACCTCACAGCTAACAGCCAGACCATTACCACCAACAAATTGCATGAAACATGTACACAGACACACAATAAAATAAAATAAAACATTTGTTTAACTACAAAGCAGAGACTGCCATCACAAAAATAAACGAAGTAGCCTATAAACGTTACCTCAAAAAGTTTTTCTCCTATAAAATCTGCTGTGCCACAGGGCTCTACTTAGGCCTACTCACATAAACGGACTTAAACAAAGAATGTGTGATGTGAATTAGGTGATTTGTGTCGTGTTTCTTATTTGAGGAATTGGAATTGTTTCCTGTGTTACAACCATCCCCGCGTCTCATGTTTGTAAAAACTTTGATCGAGTCCCCGTAACCAATGTTCCGCATCACAAGAACCGTAAAAATCGATTCAAAAACACTAAAAGGGAGTAACATATATTATAGTTTAAGTCATTGGTTTAGCAAACACTGGTGTTGCCTAAAGCGTGTTTTATGCAACGAATCGTAAGATCTGTGTTGTTGAAACACGTCGTCACCCACGACACTGCAATAAATCCTGATTGCTACAGGGACAAAAGTTCCCAGGTAAAAAACACGGTATAAGCCGACGGCGACGAACTAGCCTAACTTCAGTAGCTTTGTTTTTGAAATAGCGAACAAATCTTTCCTTGGATTTGGCAAACTTCTGCCAAGGCGTAGTGCAAGAGTAAAATGATAAAAAGTTCGTTAAATTAAAATCGAAAGCGAAAGAGTTGCACGACCTTCAATGCATTAAATGCGCACACTGGCCGTGATAACCTATAACGAGAATAATATGTGTAGTATTCACTCACCCTTTTAGCCTTAAGTTCTACTGCAATACGTCCTTGGTTTTTCTAAAACAGCGATGGTTTCAACGTTTCGAAAAGAAGACACTTGAGCTAGCCTACTAAACAGGTTGAAGTTGATTGTTTTTATGTTGTGAAAAATCCCGCCTGCTGCATGACCACATACAGAGAAATCAAAAGTGAAAGTCTTTACACTGACTTCAACAAACGCCTCAGTCAGAGGACAGGCGAACATGGCTACTGAAGAGTTCCCGTTCGCTCTCTGTGTGGAGGGCCAGTGGGACCCCCACACTCCTAAACTGAAAAACAAATTTATTATCTATTTCCAAAGTAAGAAATCCGACGGAGGCGACTGTGAGGTGGAATACAGAGTTTCTGACGGACAGAGAGCAACTGTTCGATTCAAATCAAAGGAAGGTAAAGTTGCGTAAACTTATAAATCATTGTTTCATTAGAAATATCATGTATAAAGCGTAAAGTGGTGGCTAATATTAGAAGTTTCATAACTATAGCTTATAAACAAGTTATGGATTTACGGTGGGAGGAGTCCAAGAAACGAAACTGTTCAAATGAGTTTGCGTAAAGATGCAAATGAAAAATAATATGTTTGTTCACTCATAATTGTTCTCTTATTTGTTTCAGTGAGACAGCGAGTTATGAACAAACAAACGCATGAGCTCAAGCTTGGTAAAAAAATAGTAAAAATCGCTGTGTGTCTTCCACCATCAGAGGCTTCAGTTCCTCAGGTTAGTATTCAATGTAACAACTGAGTAACGTAAACGACTAATAGGCTATTTAAACTTTGAAGTTAAAACTACATTTTGTTTTCTTAGGAATCAACCACTTCGGTCAGCACAGTCACAGAGGGTAAGACATCCGGCTTCAGAATCACGCTGTTCTGTTGACCTCTGCTGGACACTTTCTGTCCTGCGACACCTAGCACCCCGAACTTTGCCAAATGTGCTTTGTGGTAACATTTAACTGTTATTATCATTATTACTATTATTTTTTTACTAAAATCAAAAATATGAATTAATATTAACAACACAATAGCCTAATATGAGGTTACATCAACAACAAAATTTAAGTGTTAGATCAAGTAGGCTATTTAAAAAACAAAAACAATACTTTGGTGAATTCCATAACTTGTGAAACCAACTGTACCGTTATAGATATAACAATCTAAACATATTTTCAGCAAAATATTACAAATTTTAGAACTAGCACAACAAACTGTAGTCAACTGTTTCAAGATAAGATATACCTACAAATAGCTAACCATCATAAAAACGTAACTAAATCTAGACAATTAGCCTAAAAATATATATATATGTATAATAAATATGCCAAGGCCCAAGCCAATCACAACTGCCTACTAAAATAATATAATTTTCTAGGTTTTGATATTGCAATGCAAACTGATCTTGAACATTGATTTTGAAAATTCAAACTGTTAAGCACTTCAGACTCCATGGCCAACAAATAAAGTGTGGATAGTCCTTTTAAATCATTAGTCCTCAGCTAATTCACCCATGTTTAGGGAACACATTTTCAGATGTTTTACTCACTTCAAAGAAAAATTCAAAAGTAGATAAGTAGGATATGTTTCCACATTTCCTAAATGGGATAATGCCTTATTTCCAATAAACGTGTATTATTCTGTAGCTACATAATTTTTGAGCTTTTGGACTTAAGCTAAAAACTCACTTTTCCACACTCTGCCCCTTTTCTTGTGACACTGATGTTGTAGCTGAAGGAAGATAGTTCCAGCTGCATTTGCATGAGCGCCCTTGGTGTGTGTAAATGAACGGGACATTAATGAATGAATGAGGCATTTATATAGTGCTTTATTGTGTATTGCTTTACACCAAAAGCACTTTACAACCCAGGGCTGCCAACCTTTGAGTTCAACTTGGAGTGAGATATACACTTTTACTGCCATGTGACCATATATTGTGAAACCACACATTATTTTAAGTATACACTCTTAAGAAAAATGGTTCTAAACAGTCTCAGAAAAGAGTTCTTCAGCTTGTAACAATAGCAGAACCCCTTTTAGTGCTAAATATAACCTTTTTATAGGGTTCCATACAGAACCATGCTTTTAAAATGCTATATAGGACCTTAATGGTATTATAACCTTTTTTAATGATAGTTTTTAATTAATATTAGTGTGTTAATATCATTAATATTAGTATTATTTGTATATATTATTTATTAATATAGTTTTTTTACCCCTCTATCTGCCTGGTCTTATAATCTATCTTACCTATCTTATATCTTATTATATACTTGTAATATCTTATAATATAAGTGTCTATTAGGGTTTTACATAAAATCAACAACAACAACAACGTGTCAAATTATTATTATAATTTTTTATTTTTTTATGATGTGAAATTGTTGCAAAAATGAAAGTGTTCTAATAACAGTTATAAGTAGAACATATTAATGAATGACAATGGACATTGAGCATAAATAAATGCATACAAATTCAAACAAAATAGAACATAAAATAGTGTATTGAAGACCAAGCTCCAGTAAAATATCTTCACAATCCTCTATGATCTCTTTAAGTTACTCACTATCTGTAATTTGGTGTGATTGAATGGCAGTTTCTCTCTGCAGATGATGAGGTTTGAAATGTGAAATTTTTAGATATTTGTACTTGAAATTAGACAAAAAATACTCAGTAAGAAAACCTATTTTGCAGTGTGAATGAATTAATAGGGTGTTTAAACTTCGCTAACACTATAAAAAGGGAGAGGAGACCGAAAGAAACTCTGGGTTTACAGAAGAAAACCTGCTCCCGACCAGGTTAGGTTCACAGAGTAAGTTACCACGGTAATTGACTCTGAGTATAAGTTACCTCTCTTTCAGGAATGGGCTTGACTTACCCTGCTTTCTCGGGTTTGACAAATCTCCCATTTTTGAAATGGAAAACCCAGAGTTTCGCTCATTTCAGGGTTTACATACTCAGAGTTTTCACTTAACCTCTTTTCTGAAACGGGCCCCAGCTCACATGTACATGTTCTCTTAAACTAAAAAGAGAAAAGACATAGAAAAACCAATTAGTATTTGAAAGTTATAATTTATACAGATATTAAGAAATAAATAGTTTACCTGTTGAGAGTGTTGACAGGCTGTGTAGTTGGATGGCTGAGCTCCAGAAAATCAGTAATGACGCATCTTAGAGTGTAGCCTCGGTTAGGGTTTCACATTAAAACAACAACAACAATAACCACAACAGCTGCATGTTGTGTGAATAAAGTATGTTTTTA
Organism: Ptychobarbus kaznakovi; assembly: GCA_027422405.1. Taxonomy (NCBI): domain Eukaryota; kingdom Metazoa; phylum Chordata; class Actinopteri; order Cypriniformes; family Cyprinidae; genus Ptychobarbus; species Ptychobarbus kaznakovi. The sequence continues at coordinate 17,320,531 of CM049804.1, read as the reverse complement.
TTGACATGCAAAATTGTCAGTACTCATAACAACAGTTATTAGCTGAATACCTTGATGAATGACACTTGACAATGAACATGAATAAATACATAAAGAAGAAAAACACAAAATAAGAACAATAAAAATAGATGTGATGAAAACCAAGTTTCAGTGAAATAATCACATTCCAATCAATATGATGCCTTTAAGTCCATTATTTTGGTGTGATTAAGTGGTAATTTTTCTTTGCAGTTGATGAGGTTGTAGATACATCTGAAATACACAATTGAGTTACAGTGTGTCCATGAGTTTATGTAAAAATAATTATGTGTATGAAGGCCAAAAGCAAAAATGGACAGTATGTGAGCCCTTCACAATCTTAAAAGAAAAAAGTGATAAAAGTAATGGGATAGTTTTAATATGTTTTTGTGACTGGGTATGTTTATACATAAACCCAAGTAATAATTTAAAAAGTCTAACGATATAGATTATACATTCAATTTCTATTTTACTTAGTGGAGAAGAGGAGAGAAGTTCCCAAAGCTTAGCAGAGCTGCACACACTTAGGCTACATGTGACCAAAAACAAAACAAAAACAAAATAAGATAAGAACATGTTTGTTTGGAGACCGTTTACATATTTAAAGTTAAATTTGTATTTCAATTTAAGAATGAAATAATTTACCTGTTGAGAGTGTGTTGAACGTCTGTGCAGTTGGATCACTGAACTCCAGAAAATCAGTCATGAAGTGTTTTGATAGTTACAGATTTGAAATACTTAAAGACGGAACAAAGAACCCTAAACTCTAACAAAGAACCATTTCAGCATAAAAGGGTTCTTCAGAATGCTATGGTTCTAAATAAAACCATTAAAGCATGTAAAGAACCTTTAAAGAACCATATATTTTTTAGAGTGTAGCATAACAGATGTAATGGCTGTTACATCAAAGTAAATTGATCCAGGTCTAAGAAATATTTATGATGCATATAGGTGATTTAGGAACATATAATAACATGCAAATCATTTAGCTAAATATTAGCCTGAATAGGTAAACTTTTTTTCTCAAAAAATGGCAGCTGTGGGGCAAAGTGAGCCAAATGGTGTGGGGTAAATTGAGCCAGCATTTTAACTTACCCCACCATAGAGCACTGAAGTAGTTAAATCTCTGAAGTATAAACTGGTATTTCAATGTGAAATTACACAACTGATTTAGGTTATCATATATATATATATATATATGTAGTTTATTTAATATAGGGACAGTGTACAAATGCACCAAATTCTTCTCTGATAAGAACCGGAAGATGCTTTTTTCGTCACATTATAATCAGATGTATCTTTCCACCGGTAAATCCCTAATGGCCGGTTCAACATTGCTGAAAAGTTACCATGCCAAGAATCTTTTGACCAAAATGTTTATTAGTTTCAGTGACATTTATTCCTTCATTCTAATTCAGTTTTTTTTATATATATACAAAATTTTACTCAAACTCTCTGTTTAGTCTTTTTTTTGGAGGGGGGGGGATTATATCTTTGGTGTTCAACATATTGTTTCAGAAATGCAAACAACTAAAGACTGGATTTAAGCGTAATTTGGTTGGTTTTGTGTTGTTTAAGTTAGTTTTAAGAAACAAAATATGAAAAGGAAATTTGATACTTAAATTCGTTTTTAAAAGAGGTAAATTCTTAAAATTTCACATGGGTTTGAATCAGATTCAATGAGATGGTCAGTTTACACTCAGACGGTGCATCTTACCTACTGATTTGGGTCAACTTACCCCCACCCTGGGGCAAACTGAGCCACAGAAACACTTTTTTTATAAGAAGCCGTACTTTTAGAACCCTTGTCGTAGATACATTCTGATAATTTAAAATGATAGAAAACATCCTGAAATTACTTTAGATACTTTCATTGTACTTCCGCCTCATTTCCCCTTATCTTGAGGACCACATAAGTAAAAAATGCCTCATCTTACCCTACTGTGTTTTTATATAAAATTATGGAAAATAACTGTTGTAGTGCTGCAAAACTATTAACTTTTCTCACTACAAGAATAGCAATGTACAAATAATTGCAAGATAGTCATTACTTTTATAAATAATTGGAACAGCAATTATTTATAAGCATTATATTTTAAATATGTTTCTATTAATCTGTTAGTCTGCATAGCTTGAACATCTATTTGAGAAATTATATTATTCTCCCATTCGAAAATGAATCCCGCAATTATGATGGATTTAGGATGTCACTCCTGAAACTTTGCTGCTTGTACAGGGTATATACGGCCGCTAGCAGCATGAAAAACAAAACTTTTATTTAAATTCTGATATGTGCAAATTGCCATTCCTTTAAAATCACTAAAAAGGTGTCACTTACTTCAGTTGATTGTGTTCTCAGAAAGTTCCTTTATAATAAATTAATCTCTTATTTACATTGCGTTAAAGAGAGATGATTTGCAAGCGTGCAGGAAAAAAAGGTGAGTGAATGCAATGGCCAATCACAGGTGTTCAAGAAATCAACAGATATGTCTGTGATTGGCTACACTGCTCAGCGCTACGAAAGCACGTTGTAAAGCAGGGATCTCCAATCCTGCTCCTGGAGAGCTACCGTCCTGCAGAATTCAGTTCCAACCCTGCTCCAAAACACACGTCTGAAATTAACATGTAGCCTTGAAAACATTGATTAGCTGGTTCAGGCGTGCTTGATTGGGGTTGGAGCTGAAATCGGTAGGACCGGTAGCTCTCCAGGAGCAGGGTTAGAGACACCTGTTGTAAAGAATCTCGACGCTTTCCAGAGCGCAAACACAAATGCGCACAGGAGCCTTTACCAAATTAGTTTTACCAATATCTTATTATTATAGTTTTAATTGAGGGTGGTTTTGATTGCGTAAGAAAATGTATGTGTGAGAGCGTGAGAAAAGTGTCAATTGCTTGAGTCCCACAGTGAATGCCTGAGTTGGCATCCCTGTTACAATCATATGGGGGTCACTCCTCAACCACCACCAGTGTGCAGCATCCTCTTGGATGACATGAGCCAAACTTAAAATATTTATTTTTCCCCAAAGATCGTTTCTGTCATTGCTCAGTATTAAAGACTAATAAGATGGTCTAGTAAATTCATCAGTATACATCATAAATATTTGTGCCCTCATGGCACGAAAATACTTTTTAAACTGTGGCAGCTGAAATATGCTGCCCTACTAGTGGAAGGGAGTGGAGATGCATCATGTTACATAGTGTTAGCATTGCTGTATTGTATTAACAAATTATCTTGCGGGGTAAATATTACAAATGCGATTTTTTTTATCATGAAGCAGTTTGAGCCCTTATGAGTTCATTTAGCCTAAGAATAACTCAACCCCACTGTCATAGGGAGCATTTTAGTAAAGGTTTTTTTTTTTTTTTACTGCTATTAGACAGTACAATCAATGTTACTCAAGATGATAATTTGTAGTATAGTGGCAATTTGTTGTGATAATCATAATGCATTGTGAAACTGATACTCAAAAACCAATAGTTGTTGATGTGAATGTCTTTTATATTTTTATTAGGGGTGTCAAACGATAACATTTTTTAATTGAATAAATTACATGATGTGCCGATTAATCTAATTAATCGCAAATTACAGTTTGGCTGTAAAAAAAAAATATTCCTTTAAAGCTATTTTTGTTTTAAATGAGAAAGTATTAAGTAGACGTTGCAAATAGTAGCTTTAGAAATAAATATTTACTTTGATTCAACATAAAATTTATGTAAACATTTAGGCTACAGTGGCCTAACATAATCTATGGGACACAAAAGAAGATCATTTGAGAAACATCTGGGTTTTTTTTCGTTCATGCCATGGAAGTCATTGGTAACCAAAACAGCTTTGTTACCAACAGCCTTCACAATACCTTCTTTTATATTGCACAAAAGAATGCAAGTCTGTCAGTTCTGGCATGGCCGTAGGCGCAGGGGCACCGTAATGGGGAGGGGGGAGGTTGGGACGATTCCAAGGGCCCGATGAGGGAGAGGGGGCCAGTACGGTGGTTGTAATATGTCATTTGGATGAAACCATAGCACAAACACGATATCCAAGCTCAATACATGTTGAGTGAGAAGTTATAATCCTGATCCTTATAATTTGCATAAGCATTTAAAACGTTTCAAAGTGAACTGTGTTTTTACATTCAGGTGAACCACTGAGTGAAGAAGAAAAACAGGAAAAGGTTGAGCTACTTGAGGAAACGGAAGAAGATGCAACCCCTAGATCAGCTGTAATTGAAAACATCCCCAAAAATGGTCAAGAGTTTCTCACAATGCTGGTGGAAAATGTGCTGAAAGGATCTTCTGCTGAGTCAAAGGACTTCAGCATTGAAACAATACCAGAGTGTAACTGTGCTGTGGTGACATTTTCCAAAAGCATGTGTAAGTCATGGGTTTTGTTCCCCAACACATTGTACTCTTCAGATGTACTTCCAAAATACTAGTTTCTAGCCTCTTAATACACTCTTAAAAATAAAGGAGCATCACGATGCCATTGAATAACCTTTTGTCTAAATGTTTCCATAAAGAACCTTTAACATCTGAAGAACCTTTCTATTTCATAAAAGGTTCTTTGTGGTGAAAGAAGGTTCTTCAAATTATAAAAAGGTATGAAAGAGATGGTTCTTTAAAGAACCTTTGACTGAATGTTTTTTTTGTGGAACCAAAAATGGTTCTTCTATGGCATCGCTGTGAAGAACCTTTTAAGCACCTTTATTTTTAAGAGTATAAGATCTGAGTGTTTATTACCTTGCTTGATTTCCTGTTACTTATATTTCATTCCATAGATGCAGAACATTTCTGTGTATCCTCTCCAAGCAATGGAATAATTAAGAAGAAAAACATGAAAGTCCGATTGCTTGAGATGACTTCAAAGGTGAAAGCTGAAGGCTTACCTCCGAACTCAAACTCGGACTTAGTCATGCTCTATTTTGACAAGTTTGCAGAAGTCGAGGATGATGGGGTAACATTTGAAACGGATCAGTCAGCAATAATCACTTTTACAAATCCTGAAGGTACATAAAGTGGTTACATTTGATTTTATTAGTTTAATTTACTTCTTACATTTTCATAAATTAAACAATGTGTGTTTTTTCAGATGTGCAAAAAGTCCTTGAAGAGCAGCATCAAATTAAAAAACAGCCTTTCAGAGTACTGCCATACTACGAATCACTACAAACAGCTCTATATGGAAAAGACAGACCCAGCTTGATACTTCCAGAGGTTTTTATTGAGAAGATTGATAGAACTGTATGGCAGCACTTAAAGGAAAATCTAAAATCTCTGAATTCAATCAAGCAAGCTATGTCCAGTCACTTTTGTGAGATGGATTTTCAGTCCTCAGCAGTTAGCATTAGTCCTTCTCAATCCCTACTTAGCAATGGTGCGCAGACAAGAAAACTAATTCAGACATGGAGAGAAAATGCCCTCTCTGTGTTCTTAGCATCAATGTCTAACTTTAAATCCACTGAGCTCCACATTCAGAAGGATGCCATGACAGCCATACAAACTGAAATTCATAAAGCAGTAGTGGGAGAGGCTGTCACGCTCGTTCCCTATGTGGATGAAGGAACAATAGCTGTAGCCGGCCTAAAAGAAGATGTGGACAGGATTGAAGGAATCCTGACAGAAACTGTTGAGAAAATCACCCAAACAATTCAAAGAGAGAAGGGAAGTGAGACAGATGCAATCAATATGTCTCCATCCATTTACAATCTTGTTCTCCATGATGGACTGGAGCAGCAAATTTGTGACAAATTTCCAGAAATGAACATAACGTACCATGTGCTCAGCCAAAAGTTAACTCTCTATGGTCTAAAACACGAGGTGCTGGAAACAAAGAATGAAATACTCCAGGCTGTTCTTAATTTGATTCGGAAACCAATTGAGCTTCACCAATCTGTTTTAGATTTTCTGCATAAGAAGGATCTAGAGGAAATAACTAGAGATTTGTTTTTTAACAAAGGAATCTATGTAGCATTAGAAGCTGATGAAAAAAGAGCTCTGCTTGTTGGGAAAACAGACAAGTCCTTGAATGATGGTGAGAAGCAATTACAAACAGATCTGGGTCATCTGAGCTTCAATGTAGAAGATCACAGTCTTCTAGGAACATCAGATTGGCATGACCTTGTCTCTCGCATAAAAAGCACCGTCACAAATGTTACAGTACAGACAACTGTCGACCAGGTGGTGGTTTCTGGCTTTGTAGATTCCATCAGCGATGTTGAACAAGAGTTAAATCATTTTGTTCAGGAAAACTCTCAATTTGAGAAAACTCTGAAATCTCACAAGACTGTTGTCATATTCATAAAGGATCACAAAAAGCAGGATTGGTTTGAAGAGGTGAAAGGTAAAGTGAATGTGGACTTCAAAGATGAAGAGATTGTGATCAGTGGCCCAAGGCTTTATGTCTCTAAGTGTGTGCCTCTGTTTGAGGACTTGCTTAGATCTGCGCATCACTGCACCATGAAAATAGATAAACCAGGGGCAAAGAAGTTTTTCAAGGAGAAAGAGTTCTTGTGGGTTGCATATGCCAAGACAAATAATTGTTTGGTCCAGTTACTAGATGAGTGTGACCACCCACGTGACACAGTTCAATCACGGACAATAAAGTCTATTTATGAATGTAAAACACATGAAGGAATGGAGATTACAGTAAACAAAGCTGACATGTGTTCATTTCAAGTGGATGCAGTGGTCGGTGCGTGCAAAGGGACCCTCCTACTTGATGGAGGTTTAGCAAAGGCCCTCTCAGATGCTGCTGGTCCTAAACTTCAGAATGACTGCAACCAGATTGTCAAAAAACGGAAGTTAACAACAGGTGATGCTGTTCTCCTTGATGCTGGAGGCCAGCTACAGTGCAAGCATGTCATTTTAGCAATAGGACCACGTTATAACTCTTCAAATCCTCAGGAGTCTGTAAAGCTCCTGAAAAAAGCTGTGAAGAAGAGTCTGAATTTGGCAGATCAAGAAAGCTTCCAGTCATTGGCAATCCCAGCTATTAGTTCTGGTGTATTTGGTTTCCCACTGGACCTTTGTGCAGACACCATTGTGACAGCTATAAAAGAGTTCTGTGATTTTGTTGAGGGGAATACACTGAGGAAGGTTCACTTAGTAGACAACAATGAAACGACAGTTCAAGCTTTAGAAGCTGCAGTGAAGAAAGTTTATGGGGTCAGTGCACTTACCCATAGCGTGACATCTGGAAGCAGTTCAAGCAGCCAGCAGCAAAACCAAAACCAAAACCAAGCAAGTTCTTCTCCAAGCCAAGACCAGATAGCTGCACACTTTCAAGGAGCATCACAAAGTTTTCAGACAAAAGAAGGTTTAACCATCACCCTTATGAAAGGGAATATTGAGGACACAACAGTGAGTTCAATTCAATTATACTTAACATTATTTGGTGTCTAATTTTTATTTGAAATATCAAAATGTCTTGAGATGTACTTGAAAGGGGTTGGTGTTTTTTTCTCCAAAAAGTTTCAAAGGGCCCTCTGCCTTTTTAGTTTTTTTCTTTAATTTTAAGTAAATTATTGGAGTATGATTTGAGCTGACTAACCATCTGTAAATGTAATATCTGCTTTTTGTACAGATGGACATTGTTGTGAACACTCTCAGCAGTGACCTGAATCTCGGTGTAGGAGCTATTTCAATTGCTCTTCTCAAAGCAGCTGGTCCTCAGCTTCAGGTTCTGCTCAATCAGCAAGTCACAGGCCCTGCAAATAATGCAGCAGTCTTTGAAACAGCCGGTGCAAACCTGAAGAACAAACTGGTGTTCCATGCTGTTGTACCCCACTGGAATCAGGGGCAAGGAAATGAACAGAAGGTAACACTCTTTGATTGATTTTTTGTTTTGTTTTTTGTGATTAGTAGTTAAAAATTGGATGCTTTTAATTATATTTGTATTCTCTTTGAGCAGGTGCTGGAGGATGTCATGGATAAGTGTTTGGGTCTAGCAGAGGAGCGTCAGCAGAGTTCCATTGTTTTCTCTGCCATTGGCACTGGAAACCTGGCATTTCCGAAGCAGCTGGTGGTCTGCACTATGCTGGACTCTGCCTTCAAGTTTAGCAGTAAAAGAGGTTCAAAGCATGTGAAGGAAGTGGCATTTGTTCTTCACCCCAAAGATACACAAACCATTCAGGTACCTGATGTATGATGTCATATCGGTCTTTTTTAGATCCATATGGAATTCCACATTCTGCTTATTTTTGACACTTGGTACAATAATAATGAGTTATTTTCACCTCTATAACATTATATGTCATCCACAACAGGTATTCACAGATGAGTTTAGCAAAAGGTTTTTGGGCCAGTCTGCTTCTGCCTCAGCAAGTATCCCCACACAGCCACAGAGCACAGGTGCTCAATATATATATATATATATATATATATATATATGTTTTACCCTTTTACACTTGTTCTTACCCAAACCATTTATGCAATCCCTTCCAACTAACTGGTCTCAATGTCATTTTAGTAGATAATGAAGTCAGTCAATTCCTCTTGATATACCTTTCTGTAATGTTTAATTAGTTCTGTTCCATTTTACAATGAAAATACAGGCCCCTTCTCAAAAGTCATAACGAAATCTGGGATTCACGAGACAACTGTGGGAGGAGTAACACTACAGGTCCTGAATGGTGATATTACTTTAGAGAAAACTGATGTCATTGTGAACTCCAGCAATAAAGATTTTACTGCGAAATCAGGTAAAGTTACTAATTCTGAATTAGTAAAAGACTGTAAATCCTTTTTATAAGCTGATTTTTCAAGCACTCGCCTAGAATTGCTTGTTGCTTCATTTTATAAGACAGGAATGATTGAGCTGAGAGTTAAAACAGAGAAAATAAAACAGATTTTATCTCAAACTGTCAAGGTGTCTCAAAGGCTATTTTGGATAAGGCTGGTCCTAATGTAGAAACTGAGTGCCAACAACTTGGTGAGAAGAATAAAAAAATAATTGTATTAAATATTATAAAGAAACTTCAGCACACTGAAGAGAGCATGTGGTGTCTTATAATTCTGGTTCATGTGTGTTGCCAGGGGCCCAGGCTAACAGTGGACTGATCATGACTCAAGCAGGGAATTTACAGTGTAAAAAGATCATCCACATTGCAGCACACAGCGATGCTGTTAGGATCCAAAAACATGTAAGAAAGGCTCTAGAAATGTGTGCCAAGGAAAAGTTCACCTCCATTGCAATCCCAGCTATTGGTACAGGTGAGAACAAACTCAATTAATCTATGTCAAATAATAATGACTGTCCTTGTGTATAAAGACAACATACAACATATATGAATAAAATGTATTTGTTAGTATTTATTTTTATTATAATTACAATGTATTTATTTAAATATATTAGTAGTATTAACTACTTTTGACAACAAATTCACTTGTATTTATTCAAAACAAATATATTATAAAATACAAATAAAAAGTTTATTATTGAGTAATCTCAAATTCTGGATTAGCATCATAAATAAATAAGTGCTTATTATAAAATGTGACCCTGGACCACAAAAAACCAGTCTTAAGTCGCTGGAGTATATTTGTAGCAATAACCAAAAATACATTGTATGGGTCAAAATGATTGATTTTTATTTTATGCCAAAAATCATTAAGACATTATGTAAAGATCATGCTCCATGAAGATATTTTGTAAATTTCCTACTGTAAATATATCAAAACTTAGTTTTTGATTATTAATATGCATTGCTAAGAACTTAATTTGGACAACTTTAAAGGTGATTTTTTCAATATTTAGATTTTTTTTTGCACCCTCAGATTCCAGATTTCCAGATAGTTGTATCTCGGCCAAATATTGTCCTATCATAACAAACCATACATCAATTGAAAGCTTATCTATTCAGCTTCCAGATGATGTATAAATCTCAATATCAAAAAAATTACTGCTATGACTGGTTTAGTGGTCCAGGGTCACAAATGTGATATATAAGCTTCCACCTTACATTAACTTTAGCAGCCCAAATTGTTACATTATTTTTATATTGTCAATTCAAAACTTTTATAGAAAACATAAACACAGATTTTAGTCACATTCATTTATTTTTTCATAGGACAAGCAGGGATGTCTCCGGGTCAAGTAGCTGACTCCATGATGGATGGCATGCTGGACATGATTAGAAAAAATCCCCAGTCCACTCTGAAGCTGATCAGACTGGTGGTGTTCCAGGCCCAAATGCTCCCTGAATTCCACAAAAGCATGCAGAATCGAGAAACTGGACCTGCCAAACAAGAGCAGAGTACCTGGTCAAAAATCAAAAGTATGAATCACTTTCATTTCAACCTAATTTTATAGTATATTAATTTTAGGAGTAGGCTTTAAAACATTAAACCATTCTTTGATAAAACTGAATAGTTCAGGAATACAATTACATGAGGTCACAACAAACATATCAAATGCCACTTGACTAATGATATTTCTCTATTCCAATTTTGTGTATTTTGCAGCATATGCTGCTAGTGTTAAATCCTTCTTCGCTGGATCGTGGGAGAAAGAAATAAAACAACATGGTGGCAAAGACTTTGTCATTGAAGGTGTGCAAGTAGATCCAGTGTATTTTTCTATCTGTGGCCCATCACAAGCAGAAGTGGACAAAACAAAGCATTTCTTAGAGGACACAATCAATGGTGAACAAGTGTTCCAGCCCATCACAGACACAGGGATTCTTACCTTATCAGATAAAGACCAAAAGCGAATCCAGGACCTGCAAAACACTCTAGATGTGACTATAAGGCTGGAGTACAAAGCCCATAAAGGTTCAGAAGAAACCCCTGGAGAGGCCACACTTACAGTCCAAGGTCTCAGTCGAGATGTTCTAAAAGCCACTCAGGAAATCCAAGACATGCTCAAAGCAGCCAAAGAGGATGAGATACTAAAAAGAGAAATGGATTGCACAAGTGAGTTTGTTGACTGGCAGTATGAGCAAGGTGGGCAATATACGAGTTTTGATCAACGTTCAAATTTAGATTTAGAAAAGGCCCTTGGCAGACAAGCTGCAGACGTCAGAATTTCCGTCCAAGGCCAAACTTACCAGGTCACACTGCCTGAGGGTCCTGCGGTGAGCACCACTGGTGGAAACCAAATGAATATCAGACGCATTGACAAACTCAAAGGTATTTGCTGAATTGTGTCATTTATCAATAAGAAAAACAAATCCATGTATAAAAATGAATTAAAATTAAATTAAAATATTTGAATTGGATATGATTGGTCTAATTGCACTAGAACTAATGTTGTAGATTTTATAACCACTTTAAATTACTAGATGTTTCTCTCCATTAGCTACTGAAGATATTCCACAGCATTGGGATGCAATGGCGCCTAACGAGTTGCAAAAAAAGTTTAATTTGCAACCTACCAGCACAGAATACAAAGATGTATTGAAACACTTCCAGGCCACTTGTCCTACCAACAAAGTCTTGAAGGTATGTGTATTATTTTATTTTATTTATCTATTTTTGTGTTATCAGATGGTCTATCTGAAATGGGTTTTTTTTATCCTTAAAATTATTTTATTTGAATCAGACAGATAGTACAATACATTGTAAATGACCAGGAAATAAACACATGGCAACATCACAGACAACTCAGTTTCATACTTATATCCATTATAGGAATGTTAACTGGTTTTCACTCCTGTTTTTTCATTGTAGATTGAACGAATCCAGAATCCTGGCATGTGGAAGAACTACCAGAATAACAAAAGCGTCATGGAAAAAAAGAACGGCCATCAAAACAATGAGAAAAGACTCTTTCATGGAACCAGTGAGCAGACTATCAGTCACATTGAAAAGAGTGGTTTTAATCGCAGCTATGCAGGAAAAAATGGTAAATGATTTACTACATCACTTTAATTTTCACAATTGACCTTCCATTCTTATACTTTAAAGTGGTGTATATATAAATGGTTCATCTTATTGCTTTAATTTTTTTTTCTTTGATTCTTGTTACAGCTGCAGCGTTTGGAAACGGCACTTACTTTGCACTCAATGCAAACTACTCTTCTCACCCCACATACTCAGTGCCTAATGCTCAGGGACATAAACACATGTACCTTTGCAGAGTCCTTGCAGGAGACTACACTAAAGGACAATCAGGGATGTTTGTGCCACCTGCAAAAAATACCAACTGTGACCTGTACGACACGGTTGTGGACCAACCTAATGCACCGACCATTTTTGTGGTATTCCGAGATGATAATGCATATCCTGAATATTTAATCACTTTCACTTAGTCACAGAAAATAATTCATTTTATACAGCGAGGCAGAGGACTTGATCACATCAGATACAATCAGGGAGATGATATTTAAAAATGAAACTGTAGCTCTCATAACGTGCCTTATTGAATAATACATTTAAAAGAGCTTTAATTATGTAATCTGAATGTGCCTTATAATGAACTGATTTTCTGTTATTTCTACTGTAAAGTTTACAAAATTGTTAATCCTGGTAATATTTTCACTATATACACGAACAACACAATATTCAGGCATATGTAAACAAACTGCACTGCAAATAAAGATCTTCAAAACTAGTTTTATTGTTATTTCTTACACCCTTATACAACAAACAACCGCATTCAAAAATGTTTATAGGCACAATCCACAAGTATGTTTGCTATTCCACATCTTGGTTACAAATATAAAAATAAATGAATACGGAAAGCAGACATATATTGGAAAAAATAGATCTTGGGAATCTTGAATTCCATTATAACAGTCAAAATAATACTTTGTGTTTTAAGTTTTAAAACATTTGTCTGCATATCTATCTTAATAATTTTTTTATAAACAAAAACAAAAATATTGAAAGTCATATCACCTCATGTTATTTCAAGAATTAATGTAACACACACACACACACACACACATTTAAGTGAAAATACATGTAAAACAAAAAAGGTATAGCATGACGTCAACATCAGCAATGAGACACAAAATGATGAGGAAATATTGCGTTTAATTAGGAATTATGTATTCAAATCACCAAGTCAGAGTCAAAGTGCTTAGTCTGTCTCATCTAGATAAAAACAAGAAAAGAAAAGCATATAATACATTTGCTCAGTTAATTTGTTACTAGTTGTGCTAGTTTGTCTTCTTTAGTCCAGGGAGGGTGAGCTCATACCTGTTCATCAGAGAAAAACAGTTATAACATAAACCATCTTACTTAAACCTTACACATAAAAAAATCAGCTGTTTTTTAAACAGTTAGTGCCCTTTTTAAGTTGTGTGGGTTCTGGAAGTATTTTTTCTTTTCATTTTTCCTATAAGGACTTATTTATAGCATTATAAGCCATGAACCAAAACAACAAGCTATGAGCTGAATACAACCGCTAAGTTCACAAACGGTCTTTAAAGCTTCATAAGTTGTCATAAAAAATGAGTTTCTCTATGGAGAAAACTATGTTTTTATATCTGGAACCCAACTGTTGCGCACTAAAGCCACAAAAAAATGTAACTGAACACATTTGCTTTCCTTACCATTCTGTGGATCCCTTGATCAGATCAATTTCAGACATATCAATCAAAATCTTTTGAAAGAGAATAAAATGACATTTTTAAGTGACAGTCCTGATAATTAGAACGTTTTTGATTATGTTTTTCTTCATATATGTCCATGTCAATCCATGTTCTGTATCTACTTACCATTCCAATCTCCTTTCGCTCTCTTTTGTGAAGCATTCTATTATTTTTGACAGCAACATCCAGCTTTCTTGTTCTTGCCTCCTCCATTGACACGGCAAACTCAAATCTGAGATGAAGAGTTATGTTAGAAATATTTAACAAAAGTTAAAACTAACAAAAGATAATGCTTGATTTTCAAACGGTGAAAAACTTCTCTAACGTCTCATTGAAGACAGGGTTCACGGTCTTCTTTTTAACCGGAGTGCGCTTGCGGTGCTTCCACGTCTGATCAGGCAGCAGATATATGCGGACGTAAGTATCAGAGCCGCTCTCGCTGCAGGAGAATAGATCACTAGGAAGCAAAATAATAGTTTTTAGGATTCTCTGATCTGTGAAATCATTACAAGTTCAATAAAAAAGGAGGGATGTGTGTCTCACTTGCAGCAGCTGACAATAACAATGAGCCGCTTCCTTAAGCTGGCATAACGCAATGTGAGTTGAATCTGCCCAAAGCTGCCCTGATGGTTCAGGATGGCCCTTTAATGAACATATGAACTCGTAAGTTAAATCTGAAGATTTTTGACAACATTTGTAAGCAGCACCAGATTGTACCTACTCTGGATAAGAGGCATTGTCCGTTAGATCGAAGCGAGAAGAAGCTATCGAGTTCTCTGACAACAGGCTGTTGGAATCGTAGCGACGCATTTGACTAGGAGTGGATGGGGTCGAACGCAGCGGCTCTGTGCTCACAAACATGTTTCGTCGGTAGTGAGGATATTCCTCTTGGAGCTCATTATAGGAGCTGACTGAAGATGGCATCGGTGCAGGAACAGTCTGTGTTCTGGAGAGTGGGACAGATGAAACAGGCACGTTTGCTTTCGGGTTGCTCTGTACAGGCTGAACTGTGACTGGAGTTGGAGCTGGAGTTTGAGGCTCAGGACGACTTTGGGGAGATGGGACTTTTTCCTTAGCTTGATTTGGTGGAGCGACAACCTTTGGTTCCAGTTTCTCCAACGTAAGAATCTAATTGAGACGACAGGTGTAAAGTCATTTTTATTAACCATTATCACAGCAAATATTACAATACTATAGTCATTATGCTAGTCTTTTGTGTATTGATAAACAATAAAACACCTCAATATACACATCAAAACTTTCATTGTCCTTCAGCTCAGTGGTTCGAAACTGGTTGGCTGTGACTCAAACTCTGGACGAAGGTCTGTTCTGATTGGGTTGTGGTTGGCAGGATAGCAAAATAAATAGACTTGTCGACTTTTAAAATGTTGGTAATTTTTCTTATTTTTAGTTGTTGATGCCAAAAGCCAAAGTCATCTGTTACTAGGAAGTTAGGTAGATGTCAACATGGACAGGTTGTATGACTTGCCTTTATCCAACAAAGCATGATATTAAGGTTAAAAAAAAAAACACTACAAAAACCATATAGGTTCACTAGCAATAAAGATAAGCATTGTTTGTGCCAACCACAATGTATTGTAGAAATTACAAATATGACTGTAACACTTTGTAGAAGGTTAAATTAGTTACAATTAGTTAATGCATTAGGTATTATGAACTAACATAGAATCAATTTATATATGCTGTAATATTTATTGTAATTTCATGATACTTGATGCATTAAACAACATTAATGCATTTAACATTAAGGTAAAGTTATTTTTTATGTTTTTTTAGGACTGTGTTTGGGCTTATAAAATCCAGGTGCTGAAGAAAATAAAAACAGCTGCAGTAGTTCACTCTCTCACCCTGAGAACAGCTTTCATCTTGATCTGGCTGTTGGCTCCGGAGCGCTCAAGCTGAAAGCGCTGGTCCATGGTCATGTCGGATAGATTGAGCAGCCGGACCAACGGCAGAGTGAGTTTGCCAAGAGAGGATTTTTTCTCGTGTTCTTTTACCTGAGGCCACAGGATAAAAGAAAGAGAAACATCATTTTCTATATAATAATACCATGAGTTCTTGGTGTTTGTCATATTTATCAAGTTTTGTGTATGGAGGAGCAAGAATAGTTTGTTGTTTAATATTGTAAAATATGTTATGGTTTTATGATAGGTTTACCTCAACATTCAACACTTGGTTATTCACACTGTGCACAAAGAATGTGAAGCATTCATCATAAGTCGGGTCTTTTGAGGCAAACATAACCTTTCAGAAAAAATACAAATACAGATGAAAACACTCCAGCTTCTAAATGTCTGATCACTGAGTTTAAAAACTGGGAAACAGAGAGGATTAACATTAGATTTATATTCCAAAAAGCTAAATACCTTGCTTTTTTGACTTTGCTGATCAATGGAAAGCTCCACATATGAGTTAGGATCATTAGTTCTTCTGGTGAGCTGCAATTTAAAATGGACACAAATGGAAATAACGCTCATTAATGTCATATACACATTTTGATAATATATATTCTAAATAACCATGAGATATGGTTCCCAAACTTTTGGTCTTTCTATGAATTTTCATGGTCATGGCCATGAATTCTCGTGACTTTTTCTTGACCTTTCCAGTCATTTGTGATTACAGGATCTATTTATTTATTTATTTTTAATCTAAACAGTTAAAAAATGTTAGCAAGGGTTTACATTTACGTCAAGTACCAATCCTTGGAAATTATATATTTAAACAATTATGCATATTAGTGTAAAATGATCTCCAGGGAGACAACAAAGTCTTGATTGCAATGCAGTTCACGAATGATTTAGCTAGTGGTGCAACAAAAAACACATTATGCCAAGTCGTTCTAGCAGCTGCAAAAAAATAAATTAAAAAAAGCTTCTGATTTTGACTGAGAGAATTCAAAGATTGTACACAGGAAATGTTTTTCACTTCTATGCCCTGACCAGCAGATTACTCCACTAATAAGTCTGTGATCAACTGACACTGAGGTGTGATATTATGATTATGAAACTACGACACAATGAAAAAGATTAAGAAAAAGTCCTAATGTTTCACCTTTTAATTTGCATGATGTATATGTGGTTAACGTGATCATTTTCATAGTTTAACCAGTGGTAGAAACCAGTTGAACAGGTTGCTATAATTACAGAGAAGCAGAAACTAAAACCTGCGCCTTGACGTTATCATGCTTACAGCTGAAATGCTATGATATAATCTCTGGAATGCTCTATACTCAGTGCAAGATGGCAGGAGGCTGCATTCCAGACGCATGAGATGGAATTAGAGTGAAATACCTAGACATCTAGCTTTTTGACCCAACAACAGAAAAAGAAAGATATTTTTTTTCATCTGGTTTTTAAGGAAGCCTAATACACAAACTTTCCAGAAAAGCTTAAAAAAATAGATCATTTGGTCATCATTTACTCACTGCCGTAAAAGGGCTAAATTAATTTATATTTCAGTTTACTTCTCACACAAACCTATCATATGGCTCCAGAAGACTACTTTTGGTATGTTATGTGGTATTTTTATGGTGTCCTTTTAGAGGAACCCTTTCGGAGCTAGTAACTATGAATACCTTTGTTTTCGACTGCAAAAATAACAACATGCAGGGTTGGAACAACACAAAGGTTACCATTTTCATTGTTCCATTAAAACTAACTGTAAAGTTTATTATTTTACCCATATAGTTTTGCTGGTATTGATTCTGAGAGGTTTTTGAATACACTTCATTCTTTCCACTTAAGGTCAAGGCCATTCCTTACCCTAGATTCTTTGGGTGGTTTTCCATGCTTTTCATTATGGGTGAATTCACGCTGGTCTTTCTGAAGGCAAAGAAAAATGGTAAGAAAGAAAGAAAGAAAGAAAGAAAGAAAGAAAGAAAGAAAGAAAGAAAGAAAGAAAGAAAGAAAGAAAGAAAGAAAGAAAGAAAGAAAGAAAGAAAACACATTAGAATAGGGAAAACATTCACTATTGACTACGACTTTTCCCTCAATAAATTCCTAATTTTCTGCTTATTAATAGTTAGTAAGGTAGTTGTTAAATTTAGGTATTGGTTAGGATTAGGGATGTAGAATAAGGTCATGTAGAATAATTACTACTAATAAATGGCCAATATTCTAGTAATAGGCATGCTATTAAGCAACTGGTTAAGAGACCCTAAAATAAAGTGTTACCAAAAGAATATATATCACAAAATAACTCTTGTTCTTATATATTTGTGTTATGATGGGCTGACAGTGTTTTAGCTGTGCTCTCATTGTACGTGTATACTCACAGGCAGATTAGAGGCACTATCTAAGTATACAGCCAACATGGCACAAGCGAGCCCATCTCTGGTCTGAAAGGTGAAATTGAATGAAAATCCATTAAAACACCTTTACATTCATTCCAGTTGAATTTTTACAGTTAAACATAATAATCACATTGAAACAAACACACACATTTTTAACCTTCTGGCAAAGCATATACATTATCTACACTACGATAATGTATAAGCTTACCTCATTCAGAAGTGCTGGGTTTGTGTGCAAAGAAAACCATTGCAATTTCATATGTATCTGACCAGTCTCAATGTCCTCCAGGGTTAACCACTGCAAATCAAAGACAAAACTTGGTGAACAACAACAAAAATTATATTCGTATATCATAGAATATTTTAGCACTTTTTCGATGAACAGAGAAATTCTGATAAAGTCTTTGTTCAACTATCAGTTAAGAATCACAGCAATTCTAATCATTCTAAAGCTCACCTCATCTAATTCTCTTTCTTTCTTCACATCCCCACAATCCAGACTGTACCTGTGGCAGACAATACAACATCTCACAACAAAATCATATAAAATGGGCAAAATAACAACTATGATCGGAGCAAACTCATAATTACCTGCCCAAAAAGTCATCAGCATCCGTGTCTTCGTCATAAAGTTCCACCTCCAACTCTTGCCCAGGAGCTTCATGAATGACAAACTATTGAAAACAAATATTAATGCGATCACTATTTCCCATCTGAAATGACTTTGTAGCGATAGATTGAGGATTGCACAAAATTACCTCATAAACTTCATTCCAGCGTGGATTCAAAGTTTCTTTGATTGTCTTTGTTTTGAATTGCTTGTTTCCGACCCTCAGCACAGTATATGGATCTGACTTGCCCTTTACAAGTCCCATCATGTACGTGTCCTTTGCTACAAGATCCCGGGCTTCCAAAACATGGACCCGTACAACACCCTAAAGATGTTCACATGGTGTAACTTATTCTACATTTTGAAAACAGAAAGTTTTTTTGATTGATTTTAGCAATGGGAACCCAGTCTTACTCGAGGAAGAGGAAACTTCATTTGGTCAACCTTGACTTGATCAATCAAAGGGATGCACATGCGATTGGGCAGAACCATGAGAGAGGCGATGATATCCACAATGGCCGATTCTGACATATGACTAGAGAGTAAATAGAGAGTCAGATTTACACGGCAAGGAACACTAAGTATCACATTTATTTAATTTACAAACCGAATTCCAGAAATGTTGGGACGTTTTTTTTTACATTTGAATAAAATTAAAACTAAAAGACTTTCAAATCCCAATGAGCCAATATTTGATTCACAATAGAACATAGAGAACATAACAAATGTTTAAATGGAGAAATTGTACACTTTTATCCACTAAATGGGCTCATTTCAAATTTGATGCCTCCTACAGGTCTCAAAAAAGTTGTAACGGGGGCAACAAAGGGCTGAAAAAGCAAGAACTTTTAAAAAGATTCAGATGGGAGAACATCTAGCAACTAATTGAGTTAATTGACATCAGGTCTGTAACATGATTAGCTATAAAAGGGATGTCTTAGAAAGGCAGAGTCTCTCAGAAATAAAGATGGCAGAGGCTCTCAAATCTGTGAGTGCGTAAAGAGATTGTGGAATACTTTTAAAACAACATTCCTCGACATCAGATTGCAAAGGCTTTGAAAATCTCATCATCTACAGTGAATAACATCATCAAAAGATTAAAAAGAAAACCTGGAGAAATCTCAAGAATCTCAATCTCGTGGTCTTCAGGCCCTCAGATTACACTGCATCACTCATCTGCATGATTCTGTCATTGACATTAATTACTAAATGGGCCCAGGAATACTTCCAGAAACCATTGTCCGGTTTCATAAACACAATCCGCCGTGCCATCTGCAGATGCCAACTAAAGCTCTATCATGCAAAAAGGAAGCCATATGTGAACATGGTCCAGAAGCACCGTTGTGTCCTGTGGGCCAAGGCTCATTTAAAATGGACTGTTTCAAAGTGGAAAAGGGTTTTATGGTCAGACGACTCCAAATTGGACATTCTTGTTGGAAATCATGGATGCGTGTCCTCCGGGCTAAAGAGGAGGGAGACCTTCCAGTGTGTTATAAGCATTCAGTTCAAAAGCCAGCATCTCTGATGGTATGGGGAGCATAAGTGCATACGGTAAGGGCAGCTTGCATGTTTTGGAAGGCACTATGAATGCTGAATGATTTTAGAGCAACATATGCTCCCCTCCAGACGACGTCTATTTCAGGGAAGGCCTTGTGTATTTCAGCAGGACAATGCAAAACCACATACTGCAGCTATTACAACAGCATGGCTTTGTAGTAGAAAAATCTGGCTGCTGAATTGGCCTGCCTGCAGTCCAGATCATTCACCTATAGAGAACATTTGGCGCATCATTAAACAAAAAACTCTGCAGCAGCTGGAAACCTATATCAGGAAAGAATGGGACCAAACTCCAACACCAAAACTCCAGAAACTAATAACCTTGATGCCCAGATGTCTTCAAACTGTTTTGAAAAGAAGAGGAGATGCTACATCATGGTAAATATGCCCCCGTCCCAACTATTTTGAGACCTGTAGCTCATTTTGTGCATAAAATGTTAAAATGTGTCAGTTTAAACATTTGTTATGTTATCTATGTTCTATTGTGGATAAAATATTGGCTCATGTGATTTGAAATTCTTTTAGTTTTAATTTTATTTTTATTCCAATTCAAAAAAAGTCGCAACATTTCCGGAATTTGGGTTGTATTGAGACATCCCTGGATTTCTCAGTGGCCACAACATTTTTTAACTAAATTATTTTTTACAGGCAAAATCTATCCTGGATGACAGGAAGAAATGCTTAACATTGTCTCAGGAACACAAACTAATTCATCTTATTTCTAACTTAATGGAAAAGGACAGCTTTAATCTTTAATAATCCTCTACTATTTATCCCTCCCTGTACAGGAGGCTTTAATGTAATACACATTTGTCTATATGTAAACTCGTATGACAACATGCCATGTCCTGAAGCAATTTTAAAGAATTGTGGCTAGCTAGTTTGCTTTTTCAATTGTTTTGTTTAGCCCATCCAGCTTCAACGTGACTGAGTTGCTCAAGCTGGTTACAGGGTTGACGGCTTGATATGATAACACACAATTTAAAACATAACCGACAAAAGTAAGTTATTAAATAATGTGATACAAAATACTTTGACACTTATAATATAGCATGTGTATTGAGAACTGTAAACTACAAAAAAAAATCATAAATACAACAAATGTGAATGGAACTTTCAACTGTTTATTGGGTGACAACGGAAAATAATTAAAATCTATGAACATACCTTAGTCCTGGACCATCCAAAAAATTAGTCATTCCAGTCCAATTGACTTGCAGAGCCTGGAATTGTTTTTTTCAAATGTTCATGTTTTGAACTAATGAACTTATAACACTTTTGTTGTTTTTTTATTTTAAACTAGCCAATTGCATGTAATGTCCATACTCACAGGTCGACGAATGAAGAACATGGTGACTCCACCTACAAGGGGTGACTGGCCAATCAGAGGCTGGAGAATTACACGTAGCATTCCCTGAAGCTGAAAGAAAAAATAAACACATGTATAGTAGTTAATTGCTTCCATATTCAGTAACTTTTTTAATACATGAAGTTTGCTGTGCTGCGGGGACTCAGTAAAGATCAGCAAGGCACAGCAAATTTATTTATATAGCACATTTCATACACAATGGTAATTCAAAGTGCTTTACATAAAATGAATTCATATAATCATAAAAAGTAATTACAACAAAAGAAACAAGGAATTTAA
This sequence comes from Ptychobarbus kaznakovi, assembly GCA_027422405.1. Classification (NCBI taxonomy): domain Eukaryota; kingdom Metazoa; phylum Chordata; class Actinopteri; order Cypriniformes; family Cyprinidae; genus Ptychobarbus; species Ptychobarbus kaznakovi. Next base: position 17,298,851 of record CM049804.1, on the reverse strand, counting down.
AAACTTTTTAAGGATTTAAAAATGTATTTCAAATTAATTAAAACAGTTAAGAATAGAAAATGATTATACATATAATACAGTGCAATCAGTTCGGACGTAGCACAGTGTTAATTCAGTAAATGCACAGCTGAACAGATGAGTTTTGCATCTGGATTTAGATGTGGCTAATGTTTTTGCACATCTGATTTCTTCTGGAAGCTGATTTCAACTGCAGGTGGCATAATAGCTAAAAGCGGATTCCCCTTGTTTTGTGTGAACCCTTGGTATTTCTAACTGACTTGATCCTAATGATCTGAGTGGTCTCAGCAAGATTGATTGATTGATTCTTTTTTTCTTTCTTTCTTTTTTGGGAGGAAATTAATACAGCAACTTTTTTCAGCAGGGATGCATTACCCTGATTAAAAGTGACAGTAAAGACATTTAGAATGTTACAAAATATAATTTATTTTAATTAATTTTGTTTTTTTAATGTTCTTTTCATCAAAAATTAGTATCACTGTGTTCCATTACAATATCGAGCAACTCAACTATTTTTTAACTTTGGTAATAATAATAAATGTTTCTTTAGCAACAAACCAACAAATTATAAAGATTTCTGAAGGACCATGCGACACTGAAAACTAGAGTAATATTGCCATCCCAGAAATAAATTATATTTTAAAATGGTTAAAGAAAAAACAGTTATTTTAAATTGTAATAATATTTCACATTATTGCCTCTTTTATTTTATATTTGAGCAAATACTGTAAATAAAGCTGTGGTGAGCGTAAGTCTTTAAATACTTCTCATGGACCCCAAACTTTTAAAAGGTAGTGTAAATAAAAAAATGTGATCTTGCCTGACATACAGTATAAGGTAACTCTTAAATTTCAACTGAAGAAAGTTCCATCTATTATCATTAAATTAAATTATTCCTTCACTAACCTGAAGGCCTTTGACTCCTACTTTGATGGCTGGTTTAACATCTGCATCAATGTCTACATCAGCATCATAACTACAGGAGATAAAAGGAAAAGAGAGCCTTAAAATATTTCAGGAAGATAAGGCAGCAAACCCATGCAATATAGCAGTCATATATGGGTTAGCAAGATAATCTGGTGTCAAAATGAAATTTGATGTCATAGCTCACATAATGTTGAAGTCGAGGATGACCTCTTTTGATTCCAGCTCATGTGTGTACACTCGTACCCCTGTAATAGTTGGAGCCTGAAATGAAAATACACAATTGTAAGCTTCTATGACTGCTGAAATATTTATAATAATGAGTTAATAGAGTCTATTACCAGTTAGGGGGAATGAGCCTCAGATTACGGAATCATACCTTCTGTCCCATGTGAACTTTAGTAAAGGTGAAGGTCTTCAGATGGGGGCTGGATGTTCTTACAGATGGCTGAATGTTATCAATGAGAAGCTTTTCCATATACATGCCAAAGAACGGCCAAGCTTGCTGAAGAATCTGCAACAAACAAGCACATTTATAGACATGCAATAACAGCGAACACAGTACAATGTATAACACCCACAGGTAGACAAATTTATGAGATTTGCCAGCATATAACAGGTGCAAATCAACATTTGAGGCAGAAATCTTACCTTGTTGATCCAAGAAGCCTTCTCAACATCTGCAAAGTCAATCTATCAGAGAGATAAATAAATAAATAACAGAGACTAATAATGAACATTTCACCACAAAAGTACGGTTCATTTGTTTAGAAATCAAAAACACTTGCGTGCAACTTGCTTAAATAAGAATTTTTTTAGCACATCAAATTCCACATAATTCTGTTTTCCTTCCAGCTTTTTATGAAATATGATTGCGATCAATCCCTAAAAAATTCAGAAGGTTCAAAGGGCAGTTTTAATTTTATTTTGTGGTGTCATGAATATCTGTGGCCTTGAATCTATTATATCTAAATCAACTCTGAAGATCAGATATGTGATATCATCACCCAGATATTTTACAGAGAAGACAATAAGCAACCCAAGAACCTGAAACAGATTGACGGTTTTGGTCACAAGGGCTTAAGGAAATAGTTCACACCAAACTAAAGAAATTGTCAAACTTGGCTGTTTCTAACATTCTTCCAATATCTAACAGCAGCACATCTCCTGTGTTTGCCAGAAGAAAGATCATCATACCGGTTTGGGATCACATAAGGTTAGTAAATGGTGGCAGAGTTTTCATTTTTAGGTGAACTGCCCCTTCGGGGTTATACTGGAGTGTGTAAACATGGACATCGTGGGAACTGGAGCAACATAAAATCAGGACACTATAAAATTGAATTTTACAGGTACAATTAAATGGTTTTACAGCATAATCCATTTTATATATTTCTTTCAACTTTAGAAAAGGGTGTGTCAGATTCCTGTTTCAAAAAAGGGCTTGGTATTTTAATTAAGAAACTCAAGCTGACACCTTTGTGTGTGATGTTCCCAAAGCAACACAACAAGAAGCCACACCTCATACAGTTCAATACCATCTAGTTTGTATACTAAGTATATAAACAAGTACAGTACAGTATTTTCCCACCAACATACTAATTAGTTTACAACTGATTAAAACACATGTTCCACAGATCACTTAAACTAATATTATTCCAGGTCAGTGAAGATTCCAAAAAGACCACCCACCCAAGCTGGCATGTTCGTGGCGTTGAGTTCAGTGCTGATCACTTCCTTCTCGTTTTCCAAAAAGCCAATGGCTGTATCGATCCTCTGATCTTTCCACCTGCGGTTGTTTTTCCACATGGTCCACATCAGCATGCTCAGAAGAATCCAGCTGATGCTGAGTCCAAGCGAGCCGGTCAGGTATACGGGATAGCACAGGACAATTGCTCTCATCATGAACACCAGGAACTCCATGATCAACTGAGTGACATCCTTTTCACTGAGTCCCTCTGGATCTCCAGCAGAGATGGAGGGCACTTGACCCTCACTGGCTGCAGCACTCATTGTGACTCTGGAGCCTGACTGCTGATTTAAAGGTCTGAAGTAGGCACGTAGTAGAAGTAAAAGCGTCTGAATTCACATCGCCTGTCGATCGTTCTTTCTGGTTACCTGAGATCAAATCCAACCATCAGTTCGAAAGAGTAAACAAAAGATTTACAGAGACGCGCCAGCATCCCTGGTGACCCGTCGCGTTCACTTCATCTCCATTAAACCAACCGTGATTGTGCAAGCTCTGTCAGTTTTTGCGAACTTCCGCGTTTCCCATCCATTGGAGTTTTACCTGCCAGCCTCGAAGTAGACACGCCTAAATTCCACCCTTTTCTGTATGACAAATAATACATTCGTTCGCATAGTCGGCTAAGTTGACAGACAGGTTCTGCATGCTCGAAACCAAACGATTGCTTTTAAAGCGATCCAAAGCGATCTGTTCGTGGAAGTCGTGGCTAAAGTGTAGCAGAGAAAGTGGCCGAGATTTATTGCAAGCCGATTTTTTTCACTTGGATTGATTTAGTTTAAGTAGGCTATGATTTTAAAGAAACGTGCTTAAACAACAAGAAGAAAAATAATCTTTAAAAATTTAGAGTGTAATAGCTTCACACGTTTTTATTTTCTCTGTTTAACTTAAACAAGAAAAAGTATCAGTATTGTTTGTTTTTTATTGTCTCTATATTCAACTAGTTTAATATTTTAATTTAAACGTAAAACATTTGTATATGTACACAAACCGAATTTTTGTATTAATAGCAACGTATTTTGTAATTTTTATCACCCCTAACATTTAAGTGAACACAATAAAAAAGTGTAATAGTGGAAATATAAAGCCATTGATATTTATCCTATGATTGTGACCTGCTGAATGCTTTAACATATATGCATTATTACTATTATTATTAGTAGTAGTGGTATTATTATTATGAAACACTTTAATTTGTCAAGATATTTATAAGCAGTCAAATTTGAATGCCATTGTCTGTCTTGCGCCATCTCAAGGGGTTTCGAAGTCATTGCAGTCCAGAGCATCATTTAATCAGCTACTTTATGTACAGAGTGATAAACTTGCGGATAATAGCTTGACCTGTCTTGGTAATGGAGTTGTAGGCTATTACTCATTATTTAAATTAGAAGACATTCACAAACATGACTGCTTGTCTCTCAAAACTGATGAAAGAATTGGTGAGGAGAAAGACCACACTTATCACATGGAAGAGCATAATAAAAATACTTAAAACAGGAATAAATTATTTGTATTGGAAAACTTAAAGTGGAATTTGACACAGTGGCAGTGCAATGAGAAATTACTGTCGTTCCTGACTTACCTAAATTCTGATTCACTAAATTATAAAACATTTTTACACTGACTTTTTTAACCTTACCTTGCCTCTCCTGAGTACATTTTATAGTTTAAACCACAATAAAATATATTTTACACAGAAATGTAAACCCAGTTTTAATCAACTTCAAAAAAAATCTTGTCAGAAGTGGGATTCGAACCCACGCCTCCATTCGGAGACCAGAAGACCCATGTAGAACAGGGAAGGGATCGAACCTTGAGTCTGGCGCCTTAGACCACTCGGCCATCCTGACAGCTTATGAGACAACAGACACTTTGCCAGTATTGTTATGAATAAAAAACGGTGTATCATCTTTTCTTAAATGTTGTACACGACAAAACTTGCGCGCCTATTCAAATTTTGAAAAATACTTAGGTTGGTACATTTGACTTCTTTAAATAAAACAAGACGCCAAGTTATATTATATAATTCAAATCTAAATATTTCAGTTTTTCATTTATATTTTAGAAACTAGAAACAAACTTTAGAAACAAATAAGTGCGCATGATTAAGGTTTTCACTGAGAAAAGAACGTTTATCTTTTTATGAAGCGCGCAAGCGTAGCAAAGAGATCTGCGCATGCGTGTTGTTATCTGCGCTTACAACACTTTCAACATGTGATCTGTTATTAAACGCCACAGGGGCGTGGATCTGGTTTCCACCGTGCTACACCACCACTCTCTGTCTCTCTTCAGATTTAAGTAAAAACGAGTGAAATTGTTACGATGTCTCTCTACCGGAACACAGTTTGGTTCCTGAAGGGTCTACAGGAATATACGAAGTAAGTCATCACCAGTATATTTTCATTTCAGCTAGCCTAACACTTTGATAAGCACAAATCATTAAGGGTAATTTACCACCGCTTAAAATGTCGTTTAACCCTCCTCAGGGGCGGTTACGAGGCAGCGGCGAGGCGCTTTAACGAGGCGGATCTGGAGGTGAATGTAAGCGGCCGCTCGTTCATCATCACCGGAGCGAACAGCGGCATCGGTAAAGCCGCCGCCTGCGAAATCGCCAAAAGAGGTGAGAAAACATGGCTTTGTTAATTCAGAACAGAGACTTCGGATTATAGTTTGTCCTTCATAACTGGTCAACTTGGAAGATCGTGTACATTCCATCAAAACCCTGTTATGGCATTTAGGTTAAAGTTTAACAGACAAAAGCGACGCAACAGTGACTCCTACGGGCAAATGATGTGCAGTGCTGTTAAAAACAGCCATTCAAAGTTCATTCAAACAGTTTATCTTCAGGTGGGATAGTACATCTGCTGTGCAGAAATGAAGACCGTGCAAATGAGGCAAGAAAAGACATTGTGGAGCAAAGTAAAAACGAGGTATATTTTCAGAAGTACATTTATGTACTATGCTAATTATTTCACATGCTTCTAGGACAGAAACAGTGTCTGAGTTTGTCTCTCATGTGCTTTCAGAATATTCATGTTCACCTAGTTGACATGTCCAGCCCCAGGAAAGTGTGGGAGTTTGCTAGTGGATTCTCTCAGAAACACAATCTACATGTTCTGGTAAATGTATTCCAGGTTTAAGTCATATCAACATATCAATAATAATAAGCTGAAACAAGCCACGAGAGGCTGTGTACAAAGTGAAATCACGGTAATGCACATGGATATTGCTGTTATGAAGTGCGGGTAACTGCACTGATAAATTTGTTCAATCAGTTGTATACTGTAACAGTAATTGATTCCTCATAATTTTAAATAATTCTTAATCATTTAAAAATAAACTGATATTTAATCTTTCCCCAAGTAATATAGCATGTACATTCATGTCTGTTTATGGTCATTTTACAACTGCTTTGACTTGTCATGCTTGTATTGTTCAGCCCTTTGTTTTTTTATCCTCATGTGATTTATTACCGTAGATCAATAATGCAGGTTGCATGGTCAATCAGAGAGAGCTGACAGAGGATGGCCTGGAGAAAAACTTTGCGACAAACACACTAGGTAGGAAAGGATGTCAAAATGGACAACAAAGTATGGGCTTTTACTGCACTGAATTTAGTTTTGCCTGTTTTATACTTGGTTACAAAGGTCACAGGCCACCCCTGTGGTAGAGTATGTTTTTAGTGCCACCTCCCGAAGGTTTCTTGAAATCAAGGGATAAGAAGAGATAAGAATGACTAGTCTGCTCACTCATCTTGTGTGTTTTACAGGGACGTATATACTGACAACAGCGCTGATTCCTACACTGAAGAAGTCAGAGAATCCCCGAGTGGTGAGTGTGAAGAAATGCATCCTAATGCATGATTAATAACTGTTTCCACATTTACACTCACAACGTCGCCAGAAAGGCATGACTTAAAGTGATAGTTCACCAAAAAAATGAAAATTCTGTCAGTAATTACTCACCCTCATATCGTTCCAAACCTGTAAGACCTTCGTTCATCTTCGGAACACAAATTAAGATATTTTGATGAATTCCGAGAGCTCTCTGACCCTCCCATGACAGCAATGTTACTACCACGATCAAGGTCCAGAAACGTAGTAAGGGCATCGTTAATATAATCGATATGACATCAGTGGTTCAACCGTAATTTTAGAAGCTACGAGAATACTTTTTTTGTGCAAAGAAAACAAAAATAATGACTTTATTCAAGAATTGGTCTCCTCCGTGTCACCCTGGCGCCATTTTGGAGAGTATCACGACAGATGCTGTGTGCTTTAATCTGAACGCAAACAACATATGCACATGATGTTGCTGACACAGAACAGCATACGTTGTTTACGTTCAGATTAAAGCACACGCATACGTCGTGATACTCTCCAAAATGGCTCCAATATTCTCGTAGCTTCAAAAAAGTATGATTGAACTACTGAGGTCACATAGATTATATTAACAATGTCTTTACAATGTTTCTGGACCTTGATCGTGTTAGGATCCTTCCTGTCGATGGAGGGATAGAGAGCTCTCAGATTTCATCAAAAATATCTTTATTTGTGTTCTGAAGATGAATGAAGGTCTTATGGGTTTGGCACAACATGAGGGTGAGTAATTACTGACAGAATTGTCATTTTTGGGTGAACTGTCCCTTTAAGTGACATGTTTATGAATGTTAAAACAGAACTTCCTCAACTCTATTATTATTATATATATTGTTTTTATTAGTAATGAAAGTTTAAGAGAAATTAAGAAATATATATATTTTTTTATTATATTAATTTTGTATGTTAGTTTATTCTTTTTATATTTTATTATATATAGTTTTATTATTATTATTTTTTAATTTTATAATTATTTTTATGAATTACATATATATTATTACAGATCACTGTGTCATCTGGTGGGATGCTGGTTCAGAAGTTAAATGTAGAGGACCTTCAGTTTGAGAAAGGCTCTTTTGACGGCACCATGGCCTATGCACAGAACAAGGTACTACTATAAACTCACAATTAAATCAGTAAAAACTTTGCACTGCACCTTATATTTTATATGTATTATATTGTTTGGCTTAAAAAATGTATTTACTACAAAGCATACAGAAATGTAGCCGTTGTGCTTTTGGTGGCTTACCAATCCAGTCCATCATTTACTGTTAAAATATTAGCACAATACAGTGGCACAGATTCCAGCAGCATCACCACGCTGCCTTTGTTACATTGACCATTATAATTGTCAATTGTGGTAAACATTTTTACACTCGTGTAACCTGATTATTTTTCAATTTAGCCTTTCAATTTCAATGTTTTTTTATGCTTTTAGTTAAGAATCTGGAGTTATTCATTGTTAACTGTGACCTTTCTCAGAGGACACAGGTGACCATGACAGAGCTATGGGCAGCTCAGCACAAAGAAATCCACTTCTCGTCCATGCACCCAGGCTGGGCAGACACCCCAGGTGGGCAGCATGTGTGTGTAGTGTACATCAGCTGCAAGGAAATGTATTGATTGATAGAGGAATCTTGCAGTCTCAGTTCACAAATATATTGTTTTGGGTTCCATCTACAGCGGTGCAGTTATCCATGCCAGATTTTCATGCGAAAATGAAGAATAAACTCCGTACTGAAGCTCAAGGTGCCGACACAGTGGTGTGGCTGGCCGTATCCGATGCCGCCAGCAGACAGCCCAGCGGCCTCTTCTTTCAAGGTCAAGCATCTTTATGAAATGTGAAAACATGCTTTAGTATTTGAACATGTCTATGCATAGCAGACTACGGGTGTTTTCACATTTCACATGTAATTGAAATCTGGTTTGGACCAGGCAATCGAACCAAGTGTGAAAACACCCTTAAGCTCTCTTTAACATGTAACTGAACTTTGACCTCCGTTTCTCAAACTGATTCATCTGCAGACAGACAAGCGGTTTCTACGCATCTGCCTCTGGCCTCCTCCAGGTCTTCTCCAGCTGAAGACCAGAAGCTGATGAGCAAGCTGGAGGAGCTCGCTGTGAAATTCAACTGTTAATTGGTTGGGTCAGCAGCCAGAAATACAAAGAAGCCATCATTCCAAACACAGACTGTGATATTCATTTTCTATAACAGTGAGAATTGCAGAGATGTGAAAAGCTCATGAATACTGTAACAAAACGGCTAACCAAAACAACATGAAATATTTAAAATATTTCACAGCTATTGTCTGTTCGTTGAACAATAGCATACACTCCTAAGCATTTCTTACTATACTAGTTTGAGGAAAGAAACTAGTACATCCAGGTTTTGCAATGGAGTTTTTTTTAGTTTCTCGATTTTTAAGTAAATCACATCCGTGATTAACATTATGCAAATATTCTGCATTATTTGTTTACAGTTTTACCTCTAATATGATGTATAATTCCTTCAATATAATATGTTGAAGCTGCTGTGCTAAATGAGTAGAACAACCTCAAGGAATTGTTTGCATGCGTGATGAATCAGACGAATGTTGCAGTATGTAAATAGCAGATTATTTTATTCATAAAACTAAAACTGCTATTCCAAAAAAACTGATATCAAGACTCGGCTGTCTAAAAACATGCTATGCAGCACTACCTATAACCAATATTCAAATTAAACAAATAAATGTGAAGAAATATTCTAGACCTGCTCCCTTATATACACTTACAAATGAGTTTGTAATTAACTAGCCAATTATTAACTAAAAATGACTTTTTATTTTTGTCAATTTGTTACGACTGACATGATTCTTAATTAAAGATAATAATGAACAATTAATCTCTTGGTCTCAATCTTTTAGGGAAGTCGTTATTATGTTTTCATTATTAATAATGTTTATTTTTTTACCAAAACAACTGATAAAATCCAAATTGTGTTCACATGAGCTGGTAGCTGAAATTAACCACAGGACAAAATGTTTTTTATTTATAGAATTAAAGAACCATTACAAACAATAAAAGAATAACAGTGTTGCTCCAGTGATAAAAAAACAACAATACTTTTGTTTCAAAAGACTTTTACTCCAGTTATTATTTACACTACCATTCAAACGTCTGGGGTCAGTAAGACTTTTTATTCTTAAAATAAATCAGTACTTTTATACATTTTTGTTACAAAAGATTTCTTTTTCCAAGTAAATGCTTTTCTTCATCAAAGAATCCTGAAAAATGTATCACTATTTCCACATAAATATTAAGCAGGACTTACTGTTTTCATTACATTACATTCATTACAATGTTTTTGAGCAACAGATCAACACGTTAGAATGACATCTGAAGGATCACGTGAGACTGAAGATTGCTGAAAATTCAGCTTTGCTATCAAGAGAATAAATTATATATTCAAATATAAAACAGTTATTTTAAACTGGCTATTACTTTTGAAAAAATTACATTTTTGATCAAAAAGGCTCTTTTCAAAAAGACACAAAACTGACCACAAGCTTTTAAATGGAAGTGTACTTTAAATTGATATTTTTGTCAAATTGGTCGTTTTTTAAAGCTAATAGGCAATCCAACCTCCACATTTGTGACCCTGGAGCACAAAACCAGTCATAAGTAGCTCCGATATATTTGTAGCAATAGCCAACAATACATTGCATGAGTCAAAATTATCGATTTTTCTTTTATGCCAAAAATCATTAAAACATTAAGTAAAGATCATGTTCCATGAAGATATATTCTGTAAGTTTCCTACTGTATATATCAAAAATTAATTTGATTAGTAATATGCATTGCTAAGAACTTAATTTGGCAAATTTGCATTTTCTCAATATTTGGATTTTTTTTTACCTTCAGATTCCAGATTTTTTCAAATAGTTGTATCTCAGCCAAATATTGTCCTATCGTACAAACCATACATCAATGGAAAGCTTATTTATTCAGCTTTCAGTTGATGTATAAATCTAAATTGCAAAAATGTACTCCTATGACTGGTTTTGTGGTCCAGGGTCACATTTGCAATTACAGTTACAAAGTAAAGCATCTCTATTTTGTGCCATTCCTGCTGTTTTACTTCTCCATACCCTGTGACCATTCAGCTGTGATGTTTTACCCACTGTGGCTTTACAACGAGCTATTAACAATGCCCAAATGTCCACTTGCTTGATTCAACATACAGCAAAAAACATGCCTGACAAATAAAGTTACAATTTGTTTTAAACCACCACCATAATATTTTCTGATCCAATAAAAGAATGAAATATCGTGAATGTTTCTTACAAGTAATGAGATGTCTATGAAACAACAGCTTTAATAAGATCAAGCACAATATTATGACGATGAAGCATTATTGAATTTCACCCTGTGTAAACAACAACATTTATGATTATGTTCACATTAAATCCTCCAATTAAATTCACTGGTATTGAAACACTAAGTGCTTATATTTAGAGAGTCAAACAGATGACGAGGAGGCAATAGCAGAGCCTATTTTCCCATGCCAAGAACCACTGATTGAGGTGCGGTATAGGCACTTGAATATAAAACAGTTCCAGCTTGCTTTGATGCAGTGTAACAAGGATTAATTTGTGTTGGGATAAGTCAAAAAATGATAGAAAGAGTGCAAAGAGCTTCACAGATAACATAACAACACTGGTTTATGTCTATATAAACAACTTGAACTAAGCAGATTTAAACTGGACAATATTTACACGTTTGTTCCCATAACCCACGTGCACATGCACAAATACATACGAATGCACATGCTCAGTTATCCTTGAGTTTTTCCTCCATGAGATGAAGCTGCTCATGGAACGTGACCACAAACACATGATTCTCAGTTCAGGTTCAGCACTGATTCTTAGTTCCTTCCTTCAGACGATACACAGGATTCTCATGATACCACTGGAGTCATGTCCCATAGCTGAATGTAAACACACCACAGATATTACAACTAGCTCAATCTCTTTATCAAACAGTACACTCACAATTGAATGGGAACAGGTACTGACCTTGATGATTTTGTCTGTCCCGGAGGTGAGCAGCCAGCCCCTGGTTGGCTCATACTGCATGTGTATGATGCTGTGCTTACTGTCATGAAATGTTGCAGTGGGTGCCCGTCTGGACAAAAAGAAAGCTTAGGTGATTCTAGCATGTAAGAGACTCAAAACATTGAAGACAAACTAAATTTGACTTACTCCTCATCTGTAATGGAGTCGTGACAACTGTCACAAACCCGCACCTCAAACTCAAATCCCATCAGAGGAATAGTAGAGCATTTAGAGGAGCACTTTCCACACACGGCCTGGCCACACTTCCTACAGTGATGCTGGGAAAGAGCAAATCAAACTGCTTTATATGAGATTCAAATGTGGGCTGAAGGCTGAATAAAGGACTGCAAACTCAATCAGAAGCACTTTTCTGAAAATAGGTCTTAATGCATAATGCATTTGCAGTTCTCGTATAAATACTTTTTATGGTAAGCTATTTTAAATATAATTCCAGATATGTATACTTAAATTTGATTTAAGATATATTTAAAAATGTAATTCAATGTACTCTACGGAATATAAGTTTGCGGTCAGTAATTTTTTTTTTTAAAGAAATTACTATTTTGATTTAACAAGAATGATTAAATTAAATGTATCTAATTTAATTTAACAATAATTTTATCAAAAGTGACAGTAAAGACATTTAAAATGTTACAAAAGATTTCTATTTAAATTAGCAAATCAGCATATTAAAATGATTTCTGAAGGGTCATGTGACATTGAAGACTGGAATAATAGCTGCTGGAAATTTAGCTTTGCCATCAAAGGAATAAATACGGTATAAAATAATATAAAAAATATAAATTTTAATAATAATTCACAGTATTACCATTTTACTGTATTTTTTATCAAATAAATGCAGCCTTGTTGAGCATGGCATCTTTCAAAAACATAAAAAAATCTTACCGACCCCAAATATTTGAATGATTGCGTAATATTATATTAAAAAAGTCTCATCTTACACAATTTAGCTTCTCAACTAAATGTATCTTGTTTTAAGGATGTTTAGATTTTACTGTAAAACAAGACAAAATATTGATTCATAAATGTATCAATTTAATTTGCGTGTTTTTTTTTTTTTGCAGTGGCTTTGTTCACTGTACCTGTCGCAGGCCAATTTTCTTACTGTCCCACATCTGTTTAAAATTCCAGAAGAATGGCTGTTCACATTTTTGACACGAGTCACTGTCAAGCCACTCGGGAGTCTGAGACACAAAACAGATGAGGACATGCTTAAACTATGTAAACAGACATATGTAACTAACATAAATACCACATGAGGCAATCCATTTTGTAACTAGACACTTCATCCTTGCTCTATACAGTATCTCTCTCACCTCTTGTCGTGTGACGTCCATGTTCCAGATAACTATTCCTCCATCTGAGCCACATGAAATGAGCTGACGGGTGTGAGGAGCGTAACACAAACCCTGCACTTTATCACTGTTGCACACACACACACACACACACTCAAATATTAAGACCTGACAAGTGTGCTTTGCTTATTCTCATATCTTAAATACATGACAACAATTCATCTGTCCTACTTGTGTCCCTGCAGCTCAATGGCTGTGCCTTTACGGCCTCCAATGTCCCACATGATGATTGAATGATCAGAACTTCCAGAGAATAAAACCCTTTGCACAGGATCCCAACACAGGGCTGTGACACTGCCTGCACACATACACACAGTCATCGTTGAAAGATTCAGATACGGCGCAAGTAATGAAATACTTGTTCCCTTATACAATATTTTGTGGATGTAGGCATGAAGATTAATATATTTGTGTCTCTTCCTGAGGTTATGAGGACTTTAAAGGATTAGTTCACTTTCAAATTTCCTGATAATTTACTCACCCACATGTCATCCAAGATGTTTGTGTATTTCTTTCTTCAGTCAAAAATAAATTAAGGTTTTGGATGAAAACATTCCACGAATTTTATCGATATAGTGAACTTCAATGGACTCCAAACGGTTGAAGGTCAAAATTACAGCTTCAGTGCAGCTTCAAAGGGCTATAAACGATACCAGATGATAATAAGGGTCCTATCTAGCGAAACGATCGGTCAACGACTTGTTTGTTGGTTAATTTGCTTTTTTGTTCTGACCAACTGCTTTCATTTTTTGCCACGTTAACGATTAACATTTCAACCTACTTGTTGCTTGCTAAGATGCTTGTTTTAATGCTACCCCTTTTTTGGTTTCATAAGAAATTTGCTTTTTTGCAGTATTGTCTTTCTGCTATGATCCAACACACTTAAGAAATTTATATTATTTACAACTGTTTCTAAGTTGGATAACTTATGTTTCAAGTGTGAATCTCTACATATGGATTCAATAGACCATCAAATTTCTAAATGTATCTGGGCTAAATAGTGTTTTTTTGTGTGTCTATTTGTAACGTGCTGTTTGCGTACGCACCTGTGTGGCCTTTAAAGGTGGTGACCAGGCTGCAGTTGTCCTGCTCCAGCTTTAGGATTGTCACTTGACCGGAATGATCTCCAACGAAGGCATGTCTGGTTTCCATATCAAATCTTGCACAGATCGTCAAGAAGCCAATGCTATATAACTTATAACCCCCCCGCCTGAATGACATCTACTTACACGATTACAGTAAAATGCACAGAAATTAATTTTTTACATTAATATATAAGATGTTTTCATTTAACAAAAAAATAAAATAAAGTTTCTTTATTTAATTTAGGATAATTATACTGTTTATGTTCTTCAGGGCATTGTGTTGCAAGGTAATAAATGAAACCAGTCGTAGTAAAGTTTTTTTGGCAACAAGCTACCTATTGATATTTCAGCCAAAACAATTATGCATGTTGCCACTTTAGGATATTTGTTAGAACGTTAACCCCTTCTAGTTTATTTATGATGTGTGCACGAAATAGACACTGATAAAATTAGTCATAAGAGAAGCGCCAATACATTTAGAAACCACATTCCCACAGCATTTAAAGGGATAGGTCACCCAAAAATGACAATTCGGTCATCATTTACTCACTCCTTATGTTGTTTCAAACCTGTTTTGACCATCTTCTGCATAACAAAAAAAAGAGATTTTGATGAATGTTGGTAACCAAACAGTTTTGATTACCATTGATTTACATTGTATGAAAAAAAAAATAAAATAAAATATGGACACGTTTCTCAAAATAACTTTTCCAAAAAAGTCATACATGTTTGGAAAGACATGAGGGTGAGTAAATGACAGAATTTCCATTATCTAATTTTATTTCTAATATAAATTAGACATATTAACATACAAGTAAATTATTGGTGTTTTTTTACGATTTTAAATATGAGCAGTAATTTAAAGAAGCGTATTTCCTATAATAAAGCAAAAAATAAAATCAGTCAAATTGACGCAAACAATATGAAAATACAGAGAGTGCAATGACTGATTAGTGACTATAAACTGGGAGGTTTTTGTGAGATGTTTCAGATCAGGAGTGGCTTATGAAAGGATACTGTAGTCCAGACACCCATGCTGTGGTCCTGTATGTGCCCAGCTGCTGTCCGCTCTCGGAGCAGTGCCACGTAAAGCTCTTGTCCTGACCTGTGCTTAGAACCCACTCCATCTCTAAGACAAAAAGCACCACGGTCACACCACCCTGATGAGCTAACACAAACAAAAGACAAGACACAATGAGCAAAGCAGGGAGAGATCACTTTAGCACATTCAAAAGCACAACCAATTAAGCTATTATATATATAATACAAAATAACAAGGCAGCAGAAAGTCAAATAATCACAGAGGTTGGATTTCAGCAAACAAACCACAGCACTTAATATACTTCATGTTTATACTCTGTGTGTATCTCTATCCATAATGGTATAATTTATCTTTGTTGGAAGCATTACATAAGCCACATGTTTTAAAGAAGGTTAGCCAGCTGTTTTACATTAATGCCATTCTAGGCAATGACAACACTCTAGGAGCTAAATGTTCAGATTTAATACTTCATAATAAAGCTGCCCTGCATATATATTGTTCTGTACAGAATTGACCTGACCATTCTGTACATGTCTGAATTAACCCTACGCAGGGAGTTTGATTGACAGGCGATCTGACCAATCATAATGCTGAATCTGCCATTTTTGTCCGAAAAATAAACCAGACAGGAGAGTAAATTAATATTTGGTGGATTTGAACTTGAAAAATGGTGTGCATTGACGTCTTTCCACATTGAAACAAAATACCTTCTGATTTTCATTCATGTTTATTTCATGCTATAACTAGTAACGAGGAAGAGATGATCGGTTCATGTGCCGCTTGAACTGAGGTGCTACAGTGATCTGTCATGACACATTAAAGAGCCACAAAATGCCATTTATTTTTGGAATTTCTTTAAAAAATTATCTATTTTAAAGCTGAGACTGTGTTTCATGCCTAAAGTAACCTTCTCTGTCTTGTCTCTCTGCGTGCTGTCAGTTTCTCTTTGGTCCATGATGTATTTTTCACTGCGTGAGAACAAGATGCATAGCGTGAGAGCGCCACGGCTTGTCAGACGTACAAACAGTAACAAAGTGGGGCGGGTCTTTGCGAAGGGTCAGTTATGTATATAAATGGAACTGGAATATGTATCTTCTCCATGTTATAGAATAACATACAAAAATTAAGAAATAAACTATTTAGATGCACTTAAAAGGACCAGAAATATAAGGATATATAAGTAAAGTTCCATCACCTTCTAAAAATAATTGTTCATAACAGCAACATTTTAATAAGATCATTAATGCACTTTGGCCATTTTCATTGCAAAAACCATACTTGATCTACTTTAAATAGAAACCTATTACATTTCCTAATAATTCTCAAATGAAATTTGGATGAATTTGATTAAAACAATTTTCAAGGATATCAACAAAATAAAAGAGTTAAAATATGACTTTATCTGACACATCAAATGGCAGGGAGAGATAGATTTTGATGCTTGAACACGTTCATGTGATTTATGTTAAGTTAGGAAAACAAATGTAATTGTTTGATACTGCATTTGGGACTCACCCTGAAATGTTCGTGCAGGAGTCATTTTGTTGTAGTCCTCCGATAAGACAAACTCCTGGTAAGAGAAATGCCTGGCTTAATGAAGCTTAGTAACAAACCTGCTAGTGACATATTACTACATAGAAAACAGGTGTGTGTAAGAAAAGTGTTTAATTAACATACCGATACAGTGCCATTTTCCAACCCTACAGAGATCCTCCTTGTCTCTGGGTTAAATGACATACATGAACACGCCACTGCAACATAAGACAATGAGTGTGAGAATCTATCCAACAAAATCCATTGATCAGGATTTGTCGATTTGACTATAAATAAACACACTGTACTAAGAGCCAGTGACCCCACAGTCTACAATAGTTAACTAGAAAGCAAGCAAAAAAATGTGATGTCATTACTGAGAAATGAAACTCCAGTCTGAACAGGAAAACAAGCTGAAGTTCGTGCCCATACTGGTTTCACTTCACCCTTTTACTTTTGTAGTAAAATTCCTGAAGTTATGTGGTTGCATGTCCCATAATGTTTAGATCTGTTTTGCTCTCAGAGAGCAGTACAGGATCGGTGTTGGACGAGGACTCACCTGGCATTGTGTGAAAGACACTGGGCCAGTACTGACCACTGTCCCTCTTCAACCACACGCGGATTGTCCTAACACAAATTAAAATAAATAATTAAATATAATAAATAATAATATTTGCATACATGCATTTAACAGACACTTTCTTACCAAAGTGACATTCAGTAAAGTACACAAATTGCCAGGACACAAATCTAAGAATACACGTCATTGGTTAAGATAAGTCCTAATCACCTTATCGCCAGACATAAGAACTCAAACTAAATATGGGTGCCAAGTTAAAAACATTGCCAGGATCAGGGTACTCAAAATCATAGGGCTGGGACAAAATGTTGGGCCACATATATATTAAGTGAAGAAAGGATTTTGGTTTTGCTTTGACAAATCTCTCAAACAAAAATGACGACTTTAGAAAAAAATAGCTGGGGCTGTTAAAAGATTAAAATACTTTAAAACATTTAATATTAAGTATTTTTTTCTCTACATAAAAACACATTTAGTTTGTCTTTAAAGAAAAAACGTGCAATTCTGCATGCATAGACATATTTTTGTACAATGCTCTTTACTATCTCTAACCTTCCCCACACAGTACAGCATACTAAATATGCTGTTTTAATAAAATAAGTTAAATAAATAAGTGTTTCCTGTGGCTCAGTGGTAGAGCATTGCGTTAGCACACAAAAGGTTGTGGGTTCAATTCCCAGGGAACACATATGCTGACAAAACATGTATAACCTGAATGCACTGTAAGTCGCTTTGGATAAAAGCGTGTCTGCTAAAAGCATAAATGTAAATGTAAATAACTTGTGGGTTCTCCTTCTGGCTGGTTGCGGAAGTTGTTATGGGTCTGACGTTAACATGACCTCTGAGTGCTTATTTACATGAACATAAGGTGTGCTTGCAAAACCAATCATATGACACTCATTACTTTGAGCTGCAAAACACTTCAGTTGTAACTAAAGTACTGAAATCAATAGTGATAACACACACACACTGTGCATACATTTATACATATATATGAAAATAAATAAAGACACTGCACTATTGTAGTCTACTGTGTTTTTTTTGTTTGTTTGCATGAAATAGGAGGGCGCACTGCTGTGTTATTAACTTAATACTAAATCTGTTCATTTAAAAAACACTTTAGATTGGTTTACTGAGTCCACTAATGGCACTTTCTGAATATTTCTTCTTTATTAAAATTGCGAGCCTTCAAATCTACCAAGAGACTCACAATAATGCACACTGTTTCCCATATCACCGAACTGCATAGAGAACCAAAATAATATTGAAAAAACATAACAATAGCCTATCGAGTCTCAATAAAAGACCCTATGTAATTGTATTTGTCATAAATGATCATTTTACAAATAACGTTACGTAATTATTTTGCCCTTTCCCCTCTTTTTGTAAACGAGTTTTTCCAGTTCATTCGCGAATGAGAAGTCTCGGTCAATTCCACTTCGAATCTTTTGATTCAAATCAGCGACTTTTTCATTAAAGGGGGGATTTGTTTGTATTTGTTCAGTAGGTTACTAATGAAATACTTAACAGTCCGGACCTGAATGCTTTCTGTTCGTTTTTATCAGTTACTGATAGGCAGGAAAAGGTAGTCACGCGTTTCAAATGGGACGCTTCAGTGAACGAAATTGATTCGTTCACTTAAACGATTCTTGTAAAAACATCGATTCGTTCACGAACTATAACCTTAAACCACTCGCATAAGACTCGCACAAACGAAGTCCATTGATAGCAGCGGCTTAAATGATCCGTGTTTAAATATTAAAGCCTCTTTATTATTATCCTCCATTTGCACTCTCTATGTTATGATAACTGGGGATTACACTTTATTCCTCCGAATATCGTGTATTAAACCAAAAATGAAAATAACAAATAGAAGTGTCTAAGTATGTCTCATCGACTGTCACATGTATTTTATATTACAATTTATTTATTAATGTGCCTTATAACATCACTGTACAAATAAGGCGCTTTGAATATATTCTGCACTGTAATTCCAATCGCCTAATTGTTGTGGGTTTAGTGTGCTGACCTGTCTTGAGATACGCTGATAACCCCGTCCTCTTTGGGGATGATCACAGCCGTATTCACCACATCTTGGAAACCCTCGATCTTACTCAGCAGGACGGGCTTTCGTGTCTGCGGACGAGGATGGATCTCTGCCGCCATGGCGCCGTGGTTTCTCCGTCACCTGAGTCCTCTCTCGGCAGCATAACACGCTGAGCGCAGGTCGATTTTCAGACCTGCAGACGGTCAGGGATGCTGCAGGTCAGCTGATTAGCTCTCGCAGCCCGTGCTGGTCACAGTCAAACACGATCTCTATGCCATGTTCCCTAAAGTCATGCGCGTGTTCTCCTCTCGCTCTCCACGGACACAGACGATCCGACTCTTAATGAATCACAGATGCATGCGTTAGAGATGTGCAGCGTTGACTCTGACGAACACCATTTGTAGAACCGGAAGTTGTACGTCATTACTTTTTCCATTTGATTGACATTTTGTACATGAACAAAGATCATAGCAACACATTTTGTACATTTGTGCTATTTCAATTGAAACAATTAAATTAACACTTTATGTCAGTTAAGTCTATATTATTTTTTTCTGAATACTTAAACTTTTTTAATGAATACTTTGTTCTCAACAACAACAACAAAAAACAGAGTGGAAATTGTTCTATTTATAATTCGGCCTTATCATGAGCAGACAGACATCACAGGACTATTGTAGGTTCTGCATCCTTACTAGTTTGTTTTTTGCTTTACTAGTTTCATGTTCCTAACCAGTTTTATATAACATCATTTTGCAGATTATGTGACCAATAAACATGCCATTATTTTTATTTTTATTATTTATTTTTATGCATTTAGCAGACGCTTTTATCCAAAGCGACTTACAGTGCATTTAGGCTATACATTTTCTTGTCAGTATTATATGCACTATATTATAGTTGTTATTATTATTATTTGACGTTCCTCATATTGCTTGGGTAGGTTACATGTCAAAGTGCTAATACTCAGACCAATAATGCTAACTGCAATCAGTCAACTGGCAAATAAATAAAAGTCTTTTCTCGATGCATTTGCTGCTTTCATTGACTGGTTATAAACCCTGTGAAATATATGGGATTTGAAATTACATAAACACACTGTACCAGAACCTAATTTGTGTGTGTGTGTGTGTGTGTGTGTGTGTGTGTGTGTGTGTGTGTGTGTGTGTGTGTGTGTGTGTGTGTGTGTGTGTGTGTGTGTGTGTGTGTGTGTGTGTGTGTGTGTGTGTGTGTGTGTGTGTGTGTGTGTGTGTGTGTGTGTGTCATAGGCCTACTTGTAACAATGTTTCACATATTGAATTTGCAACATCAAATACTTAATTAGACTGCTTCTTACTCTTAATATGAAGGTATATAGGGATGTATTGATATTGATCCGAGCTCCAAAAAACAAAACAACAACAACAAAAAACGTTGGATGATTTTTGAATAATTTCACTTGCGTTCTGAGTAAAAGAGTCTTCTATGCCAGCTTAGCATAATATATAACACATATTAATGCATGACCTATCTGAGAAAGAAAGTGTTTTTCCTCTAAGAAAATAACAATACAAAAATAATATAAAATAGTACATTTTCAAAATAAGATTTTACTGGAACTCTTTGTTGAATGGATTCAGTGATTTGCTGGGAAATGTGTGGGAATTACCAGGGGTTTCATATTAGAAATACATTTTTAAAAAGAAACACAAACTCATTTTATCTTATACACAAATGTATCTTTATTTACAACAAATCATAAATTACAGAAATGTAAGAAAGCATAAATATAAACTGTACTTTCTGTAATAATAACTATCATAAAACCACTTTGTGTTTACTTGGTGTTGTATTTAAAATACAGAATATTATACAGAGAATGAAAAGTGATTTTAGTTAATTAATGTTCTTTTATGTCTGACCAAGTTTCACATTCATAAACGCAAATGTGCTAATAAAAACAACTTTATGTTTTATTGGCTTAAGTAAGGCTGGACAGTTGGCTATTAAATATTGTGTATCTTATTCTGAATTTTAAATTTAGCACTTTTTAACTGATTTATTTATGCAGTCGTTTTCTCCTTTTTGCTTGTTATTTTGTATGTGTTTTAATGTTCATTGTATGTATATTTGAGCGTAAGTGCATGCATCATTTTTTCAATAATAATAATAATATTATTATTATATTATTATTATGTCTACGCATGCTCCCTTTTAACTTCTCTTTTTTGAGAATATGCTAATCACTCATTTTCAGGTGCCAATCAGTTGAGGCGTTTTGACGCACGTGCTCCAGCAGCGCTCAGGGGGCGGAGTCAAGCGCTGAACGCAGAATAAAACCACTGCAGCCCGCGAGCAGACCTCAGTGTGAGGAGAATCATGGACGTAAACTAAACAGAAAGTTACAATGATAAAAGTTAGGCATTTCTTTAAAATTATAGCAACAACACCCGTTTCCCTTGTAAATCAACAACCTTTCCCCCCCAGGGTCTGAGGTTTGCTTAAGTTTACAAGGCATCGCTCTTTCAACACTAACTACAGTTACACTCTAACAGAAAGAATGCGCGAGTCAGTTAGCATTAGCCGGCTAGCAGCGTGCTGACAGCAGCGACAGGAGGCGAACAAAAGATTGCTCTGCATTTGTCCGCTTGCACTGACATTCGGTCCATGTAGAAGGGGTGATTATCAACACAATGCCCGTGTTACTTTTCCTGATAGACACGTCCGCCTCCATGAACCAGCGCTCCCATCTGGGCACTAGCTATTTGGACATAGCGAAGGGCGCAGTTGAGACTTTCCTGAAGGTAAATTAATACACACATCTGCTCCACATTCTCACTTTACTGAAAACCTACACAAAAAAACAGCGTTTCCGTTCGCTTTTCTCTACAGCTGAGGAGCAGAGATCCGGCCAGCAGGGGAGACAGATACATGTTAGTGAGTTTAGAGGAATCACCAGCTGGAATTAAGGTACAAACTCTTTTCTTTCTTTCCAAACCTGATTTATTTCACTCCAGACACTCAGCGCTCGCCTCGTCTGTTTGCGTTTCAAAACACCACGGCTAAATGTAGTGTGAAAACATTGTCCAACATGGATTTGTGTGTTTAAACATGGCCGACATTTTGTTCAGTGTGGCAGCAGAGAGCTCTGTGTGTGTGTGTGTGTGTGTGTGTGTGTGTACTTAAGAAAAGAGAGATGGGGGGCTAACCTAACTTAGGTTTCCCACCCAGAGAGAGAGCGAGTGAGGACTCTTCACTGCCCTCTACATTAATACCCCAAAGCAAATTTCAGATCCCTACATCTGTCTGAAGAATTCTGATGTGAGGATCTTTTAAAAGGCATAACTAATAATTTTCTCTGTCTTGATATTTCAGGCTGGATGGAAGGACAGTCACGCCACTTTTATGACTGAGCTGAGGAACCTACAAGCAGTTGGATTGACATCGATCGGCCAAGCTTTACGGACTGCTTTTGATTTACTCAATCTCAATAGATTAGTTTCGGGGATAGACAACTATGGACAGGTATGTTATAAACCAGGGACTGGTATAAAGTCTATGCCTAGCCCCATGAGCCCATCCCCAACACCTCACAGTTAAATAAGCACCCAATAGGCTCACAACTGTGCCAACACAATCCCAAGAGCCCCTGGTGACACACCGTAGTAACAACTAAACTGCATCTTGGAAGCAAATAAGGGTAATGGCAAACTGAAAAGCCTTGTAGAAGGCGCTGGTAATGTTTTTTGCGTGCTTTTAATTTTTTTTTTTTTCAGTTCTTGGTTCGTGTTCTCAGGAGTTTTGTAAAGGACAGTTCTTGTTTTTCTACATGTTGAGCTGTGAACGTTCAACAGATTCAACATTACCTCACATAGATGTAATGATAAAATAAGTCATGGAGGCTATTTGTGACTTTAATCACTCATGGAAGATTCATTTTATTACATTCTCAATTTTTTAACTAAAAAATATGAGTGGTTCATGCATGATTCTAGGGTGTTCTAGCTGTTCTTATTCGTTTTAAGCACGTTACTGTCTTCATTTGATGGCTATATATACTGTATATATACACACACAAAATAGCTGTTCTTATTAATTTTATCTGTTATGTAATTACACGTTTCCTTTACCATTCACATTTACAGTCTTCATGGTTCCTTTAAGGAGAATTTCTGATATGCAATGTTTATGATTTAGATCATAGGTACTTAGGATTGCCATCAATTGCAGGGTTCCCGCCTGTCTTTCACTTTTCATAATTTTAAGACCGTAAATAGGCTTACATTTCTCAAATAGTGTTATAAATGTCTTGGTTTTATAATTTTAAGACCGTTGAATAGGTCTTAAATTAAGTGTTATAAATGTCGAGGTGTATTCAGTCTGAATAGAGGGGGAAAGACGAGGTGTATTCAGATGTGATCAAAGCCTGGAGTGGAGTTAAAGCACGTTCCTCTCTCCACTCTAATTGTTCTGTAATCACTCCCCTCTGGATCCACTCCGGGTTTTCCATCCCTCCTCACTTAAAAACTGCTCCATGTTCACTCCATTTAAAAGTTATCAGGGATAACCGAGGAGAAAAGAAACACGTAGCGCACTGTTGTTGTTCTGCCGGCACACCAAAAATCATCCCCGCCTCAGATGCAGCTTCTCACTGACAACATAGTAACGCCGCTCGCATCATTCACAGTCTGGTTCTTAGCAGAGAAGTGTTCCTGTGGCTCAGTGGTAGAGTATTGCGTTAGCAGCGCAAAAGCTTGTGGGTTCAATTCCCAGGGAACACACGTACAGATAAAAAAAAATGTATAGCCTGAATGCACTGTAAGTCGCTTTGGATAAAAGCATCTGCTGAATGCATAAATGTAAATGTAGAACACAGAGCAGAACTTGAATTTCGGCGCGGGATTGCGGCTATTAATAATAATTATACTCATTCCCGCAGGTTCCGACAGAATGTATCACTTTCCACATGCTTTTAAGTCATGATTTTCTGTGCGCCCACAGATCACGATAAGGAGAGTGACAGCTTTTAATAATTATAAGGGGAGTTTGCAAATGTGATATATTGATTTAGTACAACAGATCAATAAACAAGTACTTCATGATTTTGCTCTATATCATCAACGAAAATAGTTCCAAATAAAGTAACAGCTGAGCCGTTGTGCATCACTAAAAGCAAATTTATATTTAAAACATTAATGTCCACATGAATCAATTAATTTAATTGCACTCATTTCACCTCTGAGCCTCATTAAACGTCTGAAAATGTACCTACAAGCCACTTTTGTGTTCTTCTGTGCCACCTGTAGTACAAATAATTTTTTTATTAATACTAATTTCATATGATTGGTAAATAATTTGTCTTATTGTACTTATTATATTGTTTTAAATATAAATTTAGAAAGCTTATAAACATACACTTTTGAATTTGACATAGATGAAAATGATGCTATTGCAAAGGTAAAAAGAAAATACCGCTGTAAGTCACTTTAAGGAGTCAAATGTCACTAATGTCACTGACTAATTTTTGATCAGAATTTTTGATTATTGATCAGAAGGTGCTCCTATATTGTTTTAATTAGGAGGACAAGCGCTCCTAATTACAAGAAGAAAAACACTGTCTTAAACTGGGTGTGTGACAGGTATGGCTGTGGAATGGGGTTTGGCCGAGGAAGCATTCAGTGCATATGTGCCATATTTTTTGTTTGTGTTATAAAAGCAGTGTAACTGCATATAGTTAACATCAAAAACAGTGGGTGTATTTCAGGCTATGCCTTTCTCTAATGAGATCCACTGCTGGTGCCCAGTTTTTTATGGTTACTCTTTTATAATGATTACATTGTCTTGTCTTTTGCAGGGTAGGAACCCTTTTTTCTTGGAGCCTGCTATCATTGTGGCCATAACGGATGGGTGCAAGCTGACCAGCAGTTCTGGTGTTCAAGACGAGGTGGGTTATTTGTCAGTATGGGCCGGACTTTCCTCATGAGTTTCCTATTTTATTTTTTACTTGCTATTTCCTGCTTGTTCTTTCCTTTTTCCTCTTGATGTAGTTCACTCCTTCCTTTGCATATCTAACATCCATTGTTCTCTTTGACCGAATGACTTGCAGATCTGTAAAAGTAGCTGATAAAATGTGCAATAGTCATTGTATCCTACTGAATGTTTTTTCCCCAGGGATTTTTTTCCATTTATATGCTGACATGTAAATGAATTCATTCTCTTTCTCTGCTCCAGTTACATTTGCCCCTGACAACACCGTTGCCCGGCAGTGATCTGACCAAAGAGCCCTTCCGATGGGACCAGCGACTCTTCTCTTTAGTGCTCCGAATTTCAGGCCACGCCTCTCCTGACCCTGAACCAATAGGTGGAGTTCCACTTGACCCATCCCCTATTACGGCCATGTGTGAGGTCACTGGGGGTTTGTATTAATTTTAACTACTTATAAGTGAACATTTTGTTGCTGAAAGACAAATGTGTCAGGGCTCTAGACTCATTCTTCCCACTGGTTGCTCTTTTGCGACAAACTTTCTCAGTCAGTTGCACGAGCACATAATTTCGTCACAATATTTGTTTTTCTTTTGCTACATCATGGGATTAATCAATGCATGCTGATGAACTTGTATCATAGTTTATAGTTAGATGGTAACAAAAGGTTAACATTCAGCCCATTCTTTTTCATCAGTAGCCTAGTATTATTTGTGATTTGAATCTTGTGAATGGGAGTTCCTCTTTTGCTCTGATATAAGCCAGGCTTTGGATGCTTTCTATTTCGAATTTGCGATCTTGTCACGTTTTACAAGAAAAGATAATTGTCTGTTTTGCTTACATCTATACACCTTTCACTTTTTAAGACTAAAACAAAATATGGATTTATTGTTATTCTTAATTAAAAAGCACAACAACAAAACGTTAAGCTACAATGACAAACTAGCTTGCATAAGGTTTATTAACAAAAACGAATAAGATTAGGCATGGCATACACCACATGCTTTATTATATACTGACTAATAAATTACAGAATGTTTAGCAAATACTGAGGAATCGGATAAAAAAAAAAGAAAGCCCACATAGCATAACATAAGGTAAATAGCAAAGATATCAAGCTTTTCAATATGAAAACAAAAAGAAAAGTAAAACAAACTGTCTGTGGTGACAGTGCTTGTTTTTTTTTCTTCACAAAAATACCAACATTTACCACCTCTAGTTTAAGAAGCGGTATTCTACTTTACTTTAGCTTGAAAACCAAATCCTCTGTTCGCCATCGATTCCTTAAAGTGTAAGTGAAGCAGTCAATTTAGTAAAGTGATTTCCACTTTGACTAAAAAATATATAACAAACATGATTAATGTAACCATTTTAAAGAAAAGTTGTTTTGTTATAGCTTTTGGAGCAAGGGCGCCGCCATCTTGCAGTACCACCGCTTGTGACGTCACAGGGTTGGTTCGTTCCGATGGCCAATATAGTAATATAAGCATTTCTTTACATTTTGAACACACAAATGTTATTTTAACATGCAAATAATTTGGTTTTCACCATCATTTGGATGAATATTCAACATCAACTGTCTATATGCGAAGTATTGATTGTGGTATCCCAAACATTGGTTTTCATAATGCAAGGTGCAACTTGATGTAAACAAACAACGCTTCATTCATGTTGCATTTTATTGTTATTCAGACCATTAAGACATGCATTACATTGACTGGTTCACCAGTTGTATGCATCATATTTTGTTCAGTGGTGCCACACACACACACACACACACACAGCCATAGATCGGTTCGGACAGCACGTGAGTACCAATCTGAGCTTTCTTTCGCATCTTCATCAGCAAATGCACACAAAAGCATGTCGGAATGGCAGTCTTGAGGAGTATCCACGTAAATGAGTATTGTTTCCGATCCGCACTCTACCCCAAACCAGCAGGTTCACGACTTCTTCAACCCCTAATATTGCTCGGTCCCATCGCCATATCTACTCAAATGCAAAAATTGCACTTATTATGGACTCAACAGTGCTTTCAAGGTCATATTCCATTTCAAAACAAGCGTGTGTTCAAAATGTAAAGAAATGTTTATATTACTATACTGGCCATCGGAGCGAACCAACCCCGTGACGTCACACACGGTGGTACTGCAAGATGGCGGCGCCCTTGCTCCAAACGCTATAACAAAACAACCTTTTTTATTAACCGACTGTATATAATTTTGACTGATTTATTACAATCAGTTAAATGGTTTAAAAAGTAATTTAATCTTTTAAAAAATTCAGTAGGCCTAATTTATCAAATATTTTAAAAGGTTTGCTGCATGGTTAAAATACGTATTAAAAATAGCTTTTTTTAAAGAAAAGAAAAAAAACATAAGTCGCATTTTATTATTTCATTCAGAAATAGGCCTAATGATGATGCAAAATGTTTACAAACATAATAAACACTGTAAACATAGCTAGGCTTTTTTTTTTTTACTCCACAACAAATAATTTCAATTTAACAGTATTTAAAAAATATAAGAGCCTATAAACGACAAGCCAAAATGAATTAATTTAGGCTAAAACAAAACTGAAACCAAAAATTGGTCTCATTTGACAATCAAATATTTCCATATTCACAATGTATTTGAATGCAAAAATATTATTTATTATGTAGCTACTTCACTGGCATTCCAATATCCACGTAAAACAAAATGTTTTGCATAACATGGCGGTACGGTGAGAACGCTTAACTGCACAGATTTGACTACATATTTAAACTGAGCAGTGTGTTTTTTTCATATGTTTGACTGATTGTATTTTATTATGATAATGAACAGGCTGCATTATTGTCAAGGTAGCAAAGCTTAACTGTGTGCGCGCATGCGCCTACTAGGCTACTTGTTGCGCAGTTTTTTTATTTATTTTGTTTTCTTAATTTATTATTCAAGTAAAGATATATTTCTATATATAGCCTATATATTCTCTGCTAGCAGAAGCACTGCATGTGCGTAATGTGATATAATATGACCATGTGAATCCTCATGTTCTGTTGTTTGCTGCTTTTTGCGCATGTAAAATGAATCCCCGGAAAACAACTGTAATAGTATCCTAGTTTTAATGGGTCACAGACATTTATCCTTTCTAATTTAATTAAATTCTAATTTGTCAGTTAACGATTAATAATCTGTTAACGAGTGTTGGCTGTCGGTTAGGAGAAATAACCAAAATGAACACGAGTGTACGCAGACCATACACTCGCACAAATGTGATCACGTCAAATTTGAACTCGCACATTCTCAAAAAAGTTGTTGCCAATGCGACCATTTTGGTCGCAATCTTGAGCCCTGTATGTGGAATAGAAATGTTAATGAACTCAAATGAAGTCTGATGGCCATGTATTTAGTGATTCTAGTACTAGATGTTGTATATTAGTGATGTCTGGCGCTTCAGTCACTCCAACAGTATCTTCTGTTAAAGGTTTCAAAATAGGGAGCAAAATTTGTAGCTTTTGATAAGTTGCATAAAGTATATAAGAAATGAAACGTATAACAGGAAATATAACAGTGGTCTGATAGCAGCAGTTTAGTCAACACTAATAGCGATTCTCTCTGGAGTCATGAGTTTGTGAATGGCTACAGCAGTTCTTGACTCACCAATTTATGTGTTTAGGCATGTAAAACATTTGCATTTCACACAATTATTGGGTGTTTTAATAATAGTTGCGTAGATGTGACGTCATTGCATGATTACGTGCGCAAACTGTCCAAAAGGACCAGTTTTTGGAAAAGAATGTTAACATGAAGAATTAACATCCCTACTGTATAGCCCCTCTGCGAGAAGTTGAGAGAGAATTGTTCATGTGCAAGCATGTTTAAGATCACAAGAGTTTTTTTTCTGTCTTTTGCCTTTTTTGCGTTTAAAATAACATTTTGAATTGGCTATTTATAGGTTTGAGGTTGCAGAGTAAATTTAGACTAAAGTAAATTGAGTAAATGTAATGATTATGAGTAAATGTTGTACCTGTCGGGTGGTGTTTAAGTGCTGTGAAATGGTATTTTAATTGTGAATTGAAGAGAATTACTGATTTGTGGTTAAGGGCATATTCTGCTGGACCTGTGTGTGTGTGTATGCTGACTAATACAGCTGTGTAATAGAGACGAGCTGAACTTCACTATAGAGCGAGGAACAAACTGTGTGTGTGCGCATGCACGCATGTGAATAGCTCTGGCTTGTCAATGAACTGGCCAGAAAAAAAGGCCACAGAAAATGGTTTCATCTTAAACTAGACAGTATTAAGTTACTTTAAATATGGATAGTTGTGGATTAAATTTACATGTAGGCCCTTAAGTTAAAGCTCGCATGTCAGATGCAATTGCTAAATTTCTTTTGATGGTGTTTTTTCTGCTGTGTGTTTAGGCCGCTCGTACAGTGTGTTTTCCCAGAGAATGCTGAACCAGTGTCTGGAGTCTCTAGTGCAGAAAATCCAGAGTGGTGTGGTCATTAATTTTGAAAAGACTGGACCTGATCCTCCACCTACTGAAGGTAAAGGAGATTCTGTTTTTTGTAGTTATATTTTCAAGTGCCTATGCTATTTATCAATTTTGGTTGTGACCAATATAGATGGATAGATGGATACTTATACAGGTACATCTAAAAAAAAAATAGAATATGGTGAAAAAGTTCATTTTTTTTCCCTATAACTTATTTCAAAAAGTGAAATCTTCATATATTTTAGAGTTATTACATGTAAAGTAAAACACTTCAAAAGTTTTTTTGTTTTAATTTTGATGATTAGAGCTTACAGATAATGAAAGCCAAAAATCAGTATCTCAAAATATTAGAATATTTACATTTAAGTTTCAATGACCATCCATACAGTATCAATTCTGGGTATCTCTTGTTCTTTGAAACCACAATAATGGGGAACCCTGCTGACTTGGCAATGGTCCAGAAGACGATCATTGACGCCCTCCACAAAGAGGGTAAGTCACAGAGGGTCATTACTGAAAGGGGTGGCTGTTCAAGGAGTGCTGTATCAAAGCATATTAAATGTAAAGTTGACTGGAAGGAAGAAATTGGGTAGGAAAATGTGCACAAGCAACAGGGATGACCGCAAGCTTGAGAATACTGTCAAGCAAAGCTGATTAAAACACTTGGGAGAGCTTCACAAGGAGTGAACTGAAGTCCAGTGTGAAGTTTTCACAGTCAATGATGATTTGGGCTGCCGTGTCATCTGCTGGTGTTGGTCCACTGTGTTTTCTGAAGTCCACAGTCAACGCAGCCATCTACCCAGAAATTTTAGAGCACCTCGTGCTTCTGCTGACAAGCTTTATGGAGCTGCTGATTTAATTTTCCAGCAGGACTTGGCACCTGCCCTAACTGCCAATGGTTCCCAAAGCTGGTTCAATGACCATAGTGTTACTGTGCTTGATTGGCCAGCAAACTCGCCTGACCTGAACCCCATAGAGAATCTATGGGTTATTGTCAAGAGGAAGATGAGGGACTCCAGACCCAACAATGCAGATGACCTGAAGGCCGCTATCAAAGCAACCTGGGCTTCCATTACACCTGAGCAGTGCCACAGGCTGATTGCCTCCATGCCACGCCGCATTGATGCAGCAATTCATGCAAAAGGAGGCCCAACCAAGTATTGAGTGCATAGAAATTAACATACTTTTCAGAAGCCTGACATTTCGGTTTAAAATGTCTTTTTTTAAATTGATCTTATGTAATATTCTAATTTTCTGAGACACTGAATTTTGGGTTTTCATTATCTGTAAGCCATAATAATAAAAATGTCAAGAAATAAAGGCTTGAAATATTTCACTCTGTGTAATGAATGTATATAATATATGGATTTCACTTTCTGAAATGAGTGACAAAAAATATTGTCCTTTCATGATATTATTTTTTTTAGATGTACCTGTAAATCCAGTGGTGACAATTGCGATTTTAATATTCAAACATGACCATTTTCAGTCACAGAAGACTTCATGGAATTTACACAGTAAAAACACTAGTATTTAGAAATGATTAAAATGTAAAATAAGTTTTAAAATGTAATTTATTCCTGTGATTGCAAATCTAAATTTTCAGTCTTTTGTAATAATTTCAAAGTCCTTGTCACGTTTGATCTATTTAATAAGTTCTTAATGAATAAAAAGTATTAGTTTCTTTTAAAAAATGAACAAAAATGAATGGTTGTGCTTTACAACATTTTTAAATCAGGCCATGAATGACACTACTTTTTTTGTTTTACCCAGATGGCCCAGTAGAAATGAAGTATGGACCTCAATCATGGCAAAGCTGTCACAAGATGATTTATGTCAGACCCAACCCTAAAACGGGTGTTCCTGTTGGTCATTGGCCTATCCCGGAGTCCTTTTGGCCTGACCAGAACTCTCCTACTTTGGTATGAAAAAAAAAAACTGTTTTCTATCCAACTGTAATGTGTTTATGGTTTTTCTAGTGTAATGGCAACTTCTAAGCCAAGCAAGTGTACTTTCTGCTCATTTGACTCTGTTCCTCTGCAGCCTCCACGTACAGCTCACCCGCAGGTGAAGTTTTCATGTGTTGATTCAGAGCCCATGGTTGTGGATAAAGTGCCCTTTGACAAGTACGAGCTAGAGCCTTCTCCGCTCACTCAGTACATCCTGGAGAGGAAATCACCACACACCTGCTGGCAGGTACTGCTTGTATCAATCTTTAAGCACAGTTATACACACTGGTCAGATTACATATAGGCTGTATGTTCTCTCAGACTGCACTAACTTGTACTCCCGCTATGGCTGAGTGTTAATGGCTGTTTTATACGTTCTCAGGTTTTTGTGTGTAACAGTGCTAAATACGGAGAACTCGGGCAGCCGTTTGGTTATCTGAAGGCCAGCACAGCTCTTAGCTGTGTCAACCTGTTTGTCATGCCCTATAACTACCCTGTGGTGCTGCCTTTGCTTGGTAAGCTTCATTAGTACCATCTAATTTATCATACAGAGTTATGAAATAAATTTTTCTCTAGTTCTGTCCTGTCTTTAAAATTTTGCAAATAGTTTATTTGATATTTTATTCCACCAAATTAGAATAAAACCAGACACCAGTTGTTCTTTGAATGTGAATGGATATAACTGTCATATATAACTATTTATCATTTATAGATGACTTGATTACTGTGCATAAGTTCAAGCCTCCAGCAAAGTGGCGACAATCTTTTGAGAACTATCTTAAAACACTCCCGCCCTACTATATCACTGTAAGTAATGAAATCAGTCATTCATTTTGACACTAAAACATTGTGATTGTATCTTTTGGAATGCATTCAAGTCATTGTTTTTCACGCAGGCCCTGCGGAAAGCATTTAGAATGATGGGAGCTCCAAACCTGTTGGCTGAGACCATGGAGTACGGTCTGAGCTATAGTGTTGTGTCTTATCTCAAAAAGCTCAGTCAGCAGGTATGTTCTAACATAGCTTGTTTTTATAGTCTTTCTTCTTAAACATGATTCATGAAGTTATATATTGTATTGTGTATATTACAGGCAAAGATCGAGGCAGACCGAGTTTGTGCATCAGTAGGAAAAAAGGCGTCACTAGAAGGTGGGATTAAACTTCGCTGCAGAAGCGCTGCCCTCTCACTGGCACACAGGAAGGATTTCATGCAGCTGCTGCACAGTATCATGGGAGATGGGCCCGCTCTGCCAATGGAGGCAAACACCAAGGAGTTTGCTGGCTTTCAACTAGCTGCTCTGAATAAAGTATGCATATATACAAAACTGTAAATACAGTACACCTTGTAGATGGTTTTATGCTGTTTTCATGTGATCAAAACCAGGAGATCCACAAAGAATGCACATACATGACATTGCTCAATGTGAATCAAGTCGGAGTGAGAATAATTTTTTGTTTATTCTGAGGGCTGGAATTTACTACAAGTGTTTTACATAGGGCACATTTGCATTTTAGAGTCATGTTTTTTGCCTAACCAACTATTCCAACAGTACACAGTTGAGCAAAGCATCCATGTTCAGTTCTCCCCAAATCCAGATCACTTATCTCCTGTTTCCTTCTCTTTTCGTTAAGGCATTAAAACCGCAAGGGCTGCGGAACCCCTATGATATCCCAAGATCTCATCTGCTAGACCAGCTGAGCCGCATGAGGCGGAACCTTCTGCAAGCCAGCATCTGTATTCTGAAAGGTCAAGATCAAGGTAATGCTCAGACAGCCATGAATGGTTATTGATTTTCTTAGAGCTTTTTCTGCGTATCTGGGTGATTTGCTCAATTAAATTAAGCTTCTGGTTTCCAAAAGAATTGAGACTTTTTAATCTGATATGGTTATGCTGTTTACATGGTACATTTTGAATGTTATTTATATATTTTTATAATATATTTTTCTAGATCAGCTGCACAGTGTTCCTATAGCTCAGATGGGCAACTATCAGGATTTCTTGAAGCATTGCCCATCCCCTCTGAGAGAAGCAGACCCCGAACAGCCTAAACGTGTGCACACCTTTGGTAACCCCTTCAAATTGGACAAGAAGGTACCTTCAGATCTCTGACTTTCAAAAAAAAGAAGCATAATAAAGATGTGACTTTCAGGCAAATAACTTTGTCTCTCTGTGCCAGGCGATGATGGTAGATGAGGCAGATGAATTTGTAACTGGCACTCAAGGCAAAGGCAAACGTCCTGGAGAATCAAGCAGTCCTGCTGGGGGCGGGGGCCCCAAACGCAGGCGCTGTATGTCTCCTCTGCTTCGGCTGGGACGGGCATATACACCTCCCAAAACACCACCTAGAAGTAAGTAACCAGCACACACAGGCAGGAAAAAACCTTTTGTAGCAGGTCATTCAGAAATTAAAATCCTTTCATTTACTCTCCCGTATCCTGTGAGCAAAACTTTGAATCTTCAATTTTATGCATGTTTCATATCTGATTCAACACAGCTCCAGATAATGATGACACAGAATTTGGCAATCACATCAACAACCATCTCGAGTCAAACTGCAACTCGGACAAGGAGCCGAGTCCTGCACCCGAGTCTGAACTGATCCAGCAGAGGAACCACATTCAGCCGGAAGAGGTTGAGAACCAGCAGGACGGAGTGCAGGAGAACGGCCAGTCCAGCGATAGTGAGTTATCTCTGGGCAGCGAGGGTGAAGAGGAGGCCCTGCTCTGTTACCCTTCCCCCTGCCAACTGAAGAAGATCAGAAACCAAGAGAGCCAGGAACTGAACTCTGAGCTCCAAGTACTCATCACCAAGGAGATCAGGAAGCCTGGCAGACGTGAGTCACAGCGCACACATTCATGTGCAGATGTCTGCTACTTGACTCATTTCCTCTCCTGATGCTCTTTCCGGGGTGGTGTCCAAAAGCGAAGGAGGGGTGACCTCCCGCAAACGCTTTGTCTTAGGCATTGTGAAATCCACTGGCCATGCTTGCTGCTTTTGCTACGTGTAAATCTGTAATATTGTTACAGCTGGTTTTCATTTGTCGTTTTTATTTTTACATTGTAATGGACATTACATGCTTTTTGAAATTCTGTTGTTCCTGTGGTTTTACAGTTGTTTTTTGTCGTTGCTCATAACACCATAAGTCAAATCTGTCTTCTCCCCCAATGTCCCCCCCTTGTCTTAATGCAGGTTATGAGAAAATCTTCTACCTCCTCAAGCAAATCCAGGGCAGTTTGGAATCGCGTCTGATCTTTCTGCAGAGCATAATCAAAGAGGCTGCCAGGTAAACTCCAGGTTCAAATGCAGATTGTTGAAGTAGATGTTAACTCTGCATATTGGTGTTTGTATGAAGGTTAAAGCCCCAAGTATACTTTATTTTTATAAGCATTCTCTAACTTTCACAACTCGTGTTCAGCTGTGTACATATGAGCATTCAAAACTGAAGTCTTTGGACCTAATGTATAAACCCCAAATTAAGCTTTTTATTAATATAAGTAACCCCATGATGTTTTCATAGACACAGCTCTCTAATTGCTAATGAAATTACATGCTGTGCGTGCGCAGGTTTAAGAAGAGGGTCTTGATTGAGCAGCTGGAGAACTTCTTGGAGGAGATTCACTTAAAAGCCAACAACATGAATCATCTGGACGGTTTCTGAGCTCTCCATCTGTCCTACTTGATGGACTCCGCACATATCTGCACTATTTATGTTATTTTTGGACTTGTGTGTCTCCAGTCTTTATCAGTATTGAAGCTGATTTTATCAATGAGGACTTGATGGGTTGTCGCTAAACCTCATGATTGGGGAAATGGGAAAAGTTGCTCTTTCTATAACAAATGGTCATATGTTCGCACTGCTCTCTTTTTCTGTTTCTGTTTTCTTTTTTAAGGCGTTTTTTCCCCATCTAATTGTGCCAAAGAGGACTGGTTGAATGGCATTGGCTTCCTCCACTCATTTGCGTTTTTGTATTCCCCCACAGTCCCCTGCGACATCTTGACACGTGGCATTGAGCACCAATATAAACATGCTTTCATTTCAGTCGGGAATTGCACCTCTGCGCTCTCACTGCTGCATTCAGTCTCAGACAAGACAGACGCTTTACTGAGTCACATTTGTTTGGTTGGATCTCTCTTAATAAAGCAGCTAAATCAGCAATATTCTACACCAATAAAAAGGCGAGTTACCAAGCAATTCTTTAAAGTTGGAGGTTTGAGTGACTTTGAGGTTTCATAATTAAATGTTGACTTGCACACTCCAAAAGTCATTTGTTTGTTAAATAACTCCTCTCAGGAATGATGTTGCAGAAGATTTAGCATTTGTTTAGCAGCAGAGGAACATCTTTCTGGAATTGTTTCCCAATATTCTTAAAAAGCTCTTTCTCCTTTCACAAAAGTGTAGTTATCTATAAAAACAAATTTGCCACTTAGTTTTATTTTTTTAAACTACCCAGCATTAAGCATGGCTTCAAGCAACTGTTGCTTTTAGCAAAGGACCTTCTGTAGCATGTCATGTGGTTTTCAGACTACAGAACCATGACAAACACTTCTCTGAACTTTTGCTCTCTTGACTAAAAATAGCAAATGACAGTTCTGCACTGAATAACCATATTTGATTTACAGAAGCAACAACCGGAAGCATATAATAATGAAACACCCAAACGATGTAAAGTTGATATTTAATCATT
The DNA here is from genome assembly GCA_027422405.1 of Ptychobarbus kaznakovi. NCBI lineage: Eukaryota > Metazoa > Chordata > Actinopteri > Cypriniformes > Cyprinidae > Ptychobarbus > Ptychobarbus kaznakovi. The sequence goes on along the minus strand of CM049804.1, from coordinate 17,262,457 downwards.
CAGGATGGAGAAAAGGGCCACTTATTCATTGACCTGGGAAGCTGCTGCTAATGTATTCCTACATTACTGCCAAGTATCCCTTAGCTCTATTTCTTTTTTTCTTCTTTGTCTGTCTTTGTGTATTTCTGCCTCTTAACCCTGCACCCTAATGTAGGGACCAAATCTTTGCCATACATGTTATTGATAAAAGAGAAAGGCTTCTTTAAATAAGTATTTTTATTATGCTGTATATATGTACATGGTGACATTGAAAATATTATTTAAGAATGTTTTGGTGGAAAGCCTTTTTTTGTATGTATTTGAATAAAGTCTATTTTACACCGTAAATAGTCGTGTAAATAAATGACACTTTTCTGTCATTAATTTCTCAGTGGCACAATGTCATTAAAAAGGATTGCAAATCTTACCATGTTCATTGTGTTTACTATATACTTAAACCCATCAGCTTGCAGGGATACAGATTGAAGTGTCCCGTCATTTGATTTATCATCTTTTTTCTATTGCTAAATCATAGACTGATGAAACAGATGTAGCTACTTGAGATCTCACAAGTTTCAACAGTTATTAAATGTGTGGCTCAGTCAGTACTTAGCAGAATTCTTATTTCTGAGGTCCATGAAAACAATAACTGATGGTAACCAAACATTTCCATCAGAATTGAGGAAGTTTATTGAGGGCAGACTGAGAAAAAAAAATGACCGCAGACACTTAGAAGTGCAAAAACCCTGATGTAATAATTTTATTTACAGATATGTACAAGTCTCGTCCCTCTCCCTGAAGTGTCAGTGGACCCTCCTAACGGTCCTCAGATATCCCTCTGACCCCCCACCCATGAGGGAGGAGGGCTGTGTTGAGTTAACAAAATCATACAAATGTATTTTAACACAAGTCTCCTGTGTGTGTGTCATTTGAAGAAGTTGTGATTGCATGTATCATCTCAAGACATCTCGGCTGGATTCAGAACTCGGCCTATAAACAGCAATGACCCTGTGGAGTAAAAACCTACAGATTAAACTGAATCTCCAATGTCCCAAAACAGATTTCATGCAGATCTGTGTGGGTTCATGTAGATTATTAACATTGTTGATGATGATCACTTTATGGAGAATTACATTTGCACATCCCTGCAAATTCAGTCCCTAAATGTAAATGTAATTGACCTCGCTCTCTTAGGTACAATACAAACATTTAGGGTCAGTTTTGTTTTTTGGTTACACTTCATTTTAAGGTGTCCTTGTTACAGTGTAATTAAGTTCCGAGGAATATTAATTAACTACATGTACTTACTATATTAGGGTTACTTGCATGTAATTGTGCATAATTCAGTGTTATTCTTATAGTAAGAACAAGTAACTTAAAATAAAGTGTTACCTTTTTTGAGAGAGAGATAGAAAGTAATATTTATGCAGCAAGGATTCATTATAATGACATTTCTAATGTCACAACAGTTAGACGAAAAAAATCACGAATAGCGCAACTGTTTTCAACATTAATAAGAAATGCTTTGAGCATAAAAGCGTACAAATCAGCATATACAAATTAATTCTGAAGGATCATGTGACACACGGCTGGAGTAATGGATGCTGAAAAATTCAGATTTGCCATCACATAAATAAATTACATTGTAAATAACATAAATACAAAATTGGTTCAAATTAACCTTTTAAATAGTAATAATAATTCAGAATATTACTCTTTTGACTGTATTTCTGATCAAATTAATTTAATTTATTTTAATTGATCAAATAAATTTGACTTTGTCAAAAACATTAAATAATCTTACTGGCCTCAAATGTTTGGATGTTATATACAATTTAATGTCAGGAATTTTGAGAATGCATGCTATCAGTGATGATTCCTGATTTGAGTATTTACCTGTACTGATCTGCCGTAAGATGAAGAGAAATGGTCGATCTGCTTTGAAAACCGCTGATCGGGATCTTTTCAATAGCACCATTGCTAAAAAGAAAGATAGAGGAAGAAAGCATGTTATTTCCCAGCCGACTCACAGCTTGAACAGTCTGTTCAACTATATACCATCTGTTGACTAGAACTGATTCTCTACCAGGTACACATACACCATGGAGTAGCCTTGCTGAGCATATAAAAGAGTACATCTTACATCTTAAAAAAATCACACATTTTTTTTCAGCAAGCAAAATGTCACACCTGTAGCTGAAGCTGCTTTTGTCCCTTCCTCTGTCACTTCTATTCTTGCCTCATGAAAAGCCTCTGATACAAAAAGCCCCTCTCCATCTGTAGACATATCAAACAGAAGGCTTAATCTTCACAGAGTGAATCCTTGATTTAAACTAATGGTGTTTGTGATTATTTCTCAGCATCTATGACTGGTATAACATGTTTTTAGTTGAACTATCCTACCTGAGATGCCTCTAAAATCAGCAGCTGAGGGACTGAAGACATCAGAGATACCGAGAGACTGTAAAACAGGCTTCAGATTGAACCTGCTCTGCATCTTAAACCTAAAATACACACAAAACAAGGATATATCCAATAAAATATATGCATAAAATAATATTTCACAAGTAATTTGTTTATTTGTTTGCATGCTATTACCTGGGCAGAAATATATCCATCTTAGTGCGTCTTAATCCAGTATCCCACAGTCCCACAGCACGGGCCGTGAGCTGCTTTTCCAGCTGGGACAGGGGGGTTTTCCGGTCACTAGGTAAGGCCACCAGTAGCCTGAGTGAGCGATCCAAGTACGGTAGCTCCAGCACAGTGTACTCCTGCTCGGACGGCAGGTGGAAATGCCCTAAGGTTGACAGGTATACAGATATACGCTCTTAGCAGAACAATATGCTTCCATCTGACTCTTGTATTGTGTCTGTCTTGTTCCTCGCCTTACCAATATTGACTTCTATTGACTGGTACATCATCGGGACTTTGACTGTGCTGCCGTCTGAGAGGCTGAAGGGCAGGTTCTGGGTGTCCGTGAAGAGAAATTGTTTCTGCCAGGCACCGTGAAACACCACCGTGCTCAGAAGAGCCATGTGCAGTAAACTGTCTTGCCCGGAGGATTCTTCCTGGGACTCACTGGACTGAAGCTGCTCCTCTTTTGTCTGGAGATGGTCAGCTTTAGAAATAAATCATACACTTACACTTAATCATTTATATGAAAACATACATTATATATCCTAGAATACTATATGTGTCTCATCATAATAAAACAATTTAAATGCACTGAAAAATATTTGGTGTAGAAACAATTTTCACTCAGTTGCAAAGTGAAAATTTTCCAAATAATTACAAAGAATTGCAAGGAACATTTAATTGAACATGACATTTTGAATTAATTTGACATAATTTATATTTACATAATTACATTTTAACTTCAAATCAGTATATAATTTGGCATACTATAAATATATATATATATATATCATATATCTACATAATAACTTTTACATTTAAAAGTCATATTTCAATTCTAATCAATAGTATATGTTTGCAAAATTATATTTTAATTTCATTATTATATTTAAAATGTACTGAAAAAATATTTGGTGTAGAAATTGTGAACATTTTATAATTAAATAATTGAAGTAACACATTTAATTAAACAAAATTTTGAATTAAGAAGAATTAAACTACTTTCTTGTAAAAAATATTCCAATAATCTTTATTTCATTTCTTTTTTCATTTCTGTTTCTTTTTTTACACTGTGGAAATTAATATTTAGTTTTATATATATATATATATATATATATATATTGGACAGTCATAAATATATTGAATTTACATAATTATATTTAAATGTACTTTAACAAAATATATTTACAAAGTAATATTCTAAATTCATAATTATATTTAAATTCTAATTAATGTTTAATTTGACATCGTATATATTTACATAATTATATTTTAAATTAATTATTATATTTAAATTCTAATCCATATTTAATAATACAATATTATATTTTAAAATCATAATAATATGTAAATCAATTAAAATGTAAATCAATTCAAAATAATATGTTAAATCTCATTTTAACACATATTTAAATAATTAAATTTAAAATATATATATTTAAATTCTAATCAATATTTAATACATAATTATATTTTTAAATCATCATCATGTAAATTCAAAGCAGTAATTAATTTGACATCATACGTACAGTTTACATAAAACACTATAAAAATAATATTTATGTTTGTGTATATTTATGTATGTTTTTGTAGGCCATATATAGCCATCACTTAAAATGACACTGGAGACAATCTAAATATAAATGATGAACGTGTGGTGGTTTTAGGGGAACTGCATTGACTATAAGCTCACCTTTACTCTGGGAACGTGTCCACTGCTGTAGCCGACTATGAGTGTGGTTTGGATTACTGAAGTTTACACTCAGTAGACTACTGTTACCCCATCCCAAGGCATGCTGGGTAAATTCTGGCAGGAGTTTCACACCACTCTGGACAAATAAGGCATTGGCAAGCTGAAGCCTGACCCCGTCACTGGAATTACCCAGGTCTCCTTGTGGCCGAGACAGAATGTCCTGCACTCGAGCATCTGCGAGGAGACCAGTGAATCATCAAAACTGTCATGTTAACTATTCAAGCATTGGACAAGGCAGGTAAGCAGGTTGTCAGACATGGCTGATTTATATTTTGAACTATTTAGAAAAACAACGTACTGATTCCAGGTGTGCCGCTAGCTTCCTCTTACCATTCACGTCATATCCCAGAGTTTCCTCAAGTTGTGCTAGAGTGTTTCCCCGGGCACCGAGCTGCAGAAGACCCAGACACAACGAGACGCTTGCTGGAGACACGATCAGGTTGGAGTTGTTCTCTATCTCTGTGAGTGTTTGGTAGAGGCTGATGCCAAACTGTGTGTGTAGATCATTGAGACTGTTGCCATGACAGCGCTCCAGCAGCCACAGACAGAGCAACAGGGAAGTCACAGACAGCTGATGCATGATCAACAGGTCAAAATCTGCAAACGCACAATTATTAAGAAAGTGTTTCCCAGAACAGCTCAAAAAATTAATAATTGATTTGGTTACAAGTTGAGAATAAAATAAAAATAAAATAATAACATGTATATAATGTATTTGATGTCTATTAAAGATAACCTAATACATTACTTTAGTTGATTCAGTACAAAATAATGCTACTATCACCCACTTTTCAGCAGCACAACTTTTGCAAGCAAGGATGAAATTTGTTCACCTCTATAATAGATTTGATTAGTTTTTGAGATTATCATCTTAATTGCACTGATTCGTGGTCTCTATTCTGAGTGAATGTAAGAATTAAAGGATAATTTACCAAAAAATGAAAAATCTGTCATCATTTACTCACCCAATCCTGTAAGTCATACTTTCTTCTGTGGAACACAAAATAAAATATTTTGAAGCATGCTGGTAACCAAATCGTTTTGGTGACCATGATTTCCATTGTATGGATTAAACAACAACAACAACAAACAGACACTGAGACATTTCTCTAAATCAATATTTTTTATGTTTATCTGATGTTATGTTTAAAACAATGATGACAGAATTTTCAGTTTTGGGTGAACAATGCCACAGCCTCCATATTTCCAATATTAACGCATCATGAAAAAGTGTGAATCAGAATATGAAAATAATGAAATTAAACTCCTGAACAGAATCTTTGCTACTTTTCTATAGTTTTATATTGATATTGATCAAAATAGGCCTATAATTAAAATATATAGTATCATAAAAACAATAATTAAAAACAAAATATAATTAAATGTATGATTGAATTTCTTATTTAAGAACTTCTTACTTCTCATATAGTATAATAAAAAAATAAATAAATTTGATTATTAAAATGTATGACTGATTAAAATATTTAGGCACTTCTTACCTGCGGGCTCGTCCTCTGGATTGGGTGAGTGTCAGCTGCTCCTGATGTTCAGCTCCACGATCACTGTCACTCCAGGAGGACGTGCGTTCGCCCTGATCCTCCGCGCCAGGACAACTGATTGAAAGAGTTGTCGATCATGAGACCTTGTTTAAAGGGAGAGCTTCGTGTTTGTGGTCTCCGGCGGCGATGTCCGTACCACTCGGTCAGAATTCCTGCCTCCTGCCCGGCACTATAAGGAGCCAGGCAGAGGGAGGCATGCGCTCGACCAGTAAATCCACACTCGACTAGTTCAGCCACACACACACACACACACACACACACACACACACACACACACACACACACACACACACACACACACACACACACACACACACACACACACACACACACACACACACACACACACACACACACACACACACACACACACACACACACACACACACACACACACACACACACACACACACACTCACACACACACACACACACACACACACACACACACACACACACACACACACACACACACCACACACACACACACACACACACACACACACACACACACCACACACACACGCACACACACACACACACACACACACACACACACACACACACGCACACACACGCACGCACGCACACTCTCTCTCACACACACACACACGCGCGCGCGCGCACACGCACACACACACACACATACATAATAGTGAGGAAATCATTACACAAGCAGCTTGTTCTTTTGATAAAGTGAGCAAATGCCATCCCAGCAATAACACAGGCTATATGCTGCATCAGCATTTCTGCATGAAATGCCATTAAACATTTACAATTCTGTAATCAATGCCAAGGTGTGAGCTTTACCAAACGGTTATACATTGTCAAAGTCAGATCTCCACTGTAAGTGAAGTTTCCACAAATGACCCTAATGGATTGAAGAGGCATTTTTTCCCATGGTAAACTGACAGCGGGAAATGATCAGTAAGCATCAGGTATTTGGACGGTGCCCATCAGAAGGCATGTTAATTGGTAGAACCAACTTGGCAGCAATCAGTGGAGAAGACAGATTCTTTAATTCCAGTATTCCATCCATGTCATTTGAATTTTTAAGAAGGGAAATGATGATGGGAATGTCACGGTCACTTGGACAAGGACAATGCACCCAAAGGAATGCCGTCCAAAGTAAACAACCCCTCTTTCATCTTGAGGTCAGATTTTTAAAAGTTGGTATGCAAACATAGTTTGAATGCAGAAAGTTCTTTAATGGGTCAAATGTTGATGAACTAAAACATTAAAAGATTGAAAAATATGTCTAAAACATTTGGAAATTTTTTTGGCCCTTTACTTGCAATTGGACCGTTCTAAATGGAAATAGCCTATCATGGTGTGTGTACATTCTCACAATTAAGTATGCAGTGGATTGCATTATATGATAATAATTTAACATATTAGTGTCATGATGGTGATGGCTCTAATAATAATAATAATTATTACCACCTTAATAGTAGTAATTATTAGTATTGCAGTTATTTCCAACTGCTTACACACGTTTTCAAAACTGTGTCACCTTTTTTCAAAACTCTACACACAATTCCCAAAACTGCACACACTGCATTCAAAATGCCATAAACATGTCAGAATGAAGCATTTGCATCAAATGGCAAACACTTCTTTCATAATAGTAAATGTTTGGATATACCATGTATACACTGTTGTTCTAAATCTAAAGCTCTTTGGTCTTTCATAGGCTTATATCTACATTTCAATACAATGTTCTACAGGGAAAGTAATCTGCTGAGAGGGGTAACAAGTACACTGTAAACACCAATGCAATGTAGAAACAGAAAATATTTATTAGGCCAAACATTACTGTTGTATACAGTAGCATACAACAAAACCATAAACATATGTAAACAGTAAAGAACACAATTGTGTGTGTGGGGTCCCGGGGGGGGCAGTCCAGGTATTGGTGGGGGGTGGGGCAGTCACCAGTGCTAAGCTACGCTTCATCTCTTCTCCGGGCTGGGTCTGGCCACAATACTTCGTCCACATCACAAGATACGTTTTCTTTTGCCAAACATCAAGGGAAGAATCTCCTAGCATGGCGTATCCAACCTTGGACAGAGGCAACCTCTATGTTTCCACATGCGTCCTCCATTGCCTTGGAGAAGTGCCATGCGGGCATAGGGTTGGCGATCATACACTTTCCAGCGCCAGGCTGAGAAGAATTCCTCTATGGGATTTAGAAAATGTGAATATGGGGTAGGTACAAAACTACAAATTGTGGATGGGTGGCAAACCAGAACATCCCGGTGAAAACTAACATTGCAGGCTCCTGATCTGGATCAGGGACAAGCATTGTGTAAATTGCATCTAGAAAAGTTAGCAAATGGCCGGTGTTGTACGGACCCAGGGTGGAATTGTAATGGAGGACCCCGTTTTGAGTGATGGCAGCACACATAGTTATATTACCCCCACGCTGTCCAGGGACATTGGTAATCTCCTCTGTCCTATTACATTTCTTCCGCGGCGCCTGGTTTTGGTGAGGTTGAAGCCAACCTCATCCACATAAATAAATTCATGGTGAATTACATGGGCATCCATCTCCAATACTCTCTGTAATAGACAAAAGGATATACAGATGAGTAAATATGGTATGTCTGAAGTACTGGAAGTAGTGTTGCATACATAACTCTACAAAGTCATGTCGCAGATTCTTGACTCTGTCAGAGTTTCTCTCAAATGGCACCTTGTAAAGTTGTTTCATCGTCACTTGGTGCCGTTGGAGGATGCGTTGTATCATATGGTCGACAGGCTTACAGCATTGATGTTGTTAAATATGGTGTCATTATTCAAGATATGCTCTCTTATCTCTCGAATCCTTATTACATTGTTGGCCAAAACCATATTTATAATTGCAGTCTCTTATACATCTGTAAACAAGCGTCCTCGTCCTCCATGATGTCTTTGCCTTTCCACTCTGTACAGAATTGAAACACGGTATGTGTTCAGCATAGGAACTGTAAACAATTTACAAAAAACATGTAGTACAGCATGATAACCAACCTTATTCATTCAATGCAGTAAATAAATGGCTTAGAGTTACAAATGTGTATGCAATACTATGCAGTCATACGTAATTTAATTGACATTACTGTAATGCTAAAATAGTCATTAGATAGTTGCATACCTGTTCTCATTTCTGAAGGTTCGAATTATGGACGCCACTGTAAATCGACTCAAGTTGGGCTGGACTCTCAGTCAAGCCTCTCTCATGGTCAAACCGTGGTTGATCACATGATCAAAAAGTGTTGACCTAATCTCATCAGAGATGGCTCTCCTTCCTTCTCTTCTTAGCCCTCGTCATCTTCTTCTTCTTCCTCTTCCTCCTACTCCTCTTGCGCTCTTGTCCATTGTTGGCATCCATTGTTCAAAACAGGTAATCTGACCTTTGACCTATTCATAGGCTTATACTACAGTAAAGCAGTGATTGGTTAGTGATCAGTTAAGCAATTAGTGTTTGCACATGTGAGGAGTGTGTGTGTGACCTGGTGAATAAGTGAAGTATTTTGATTGGTTGTGTTTGGAAAAGGAAAACAAGTCACTTCCTGTTAGATTTTTGTGTTTTAAGTAGAGAATTGTGTGTAGTGTTTTGAAAAAAAGTGTTTTATGCAATTGAAAACTGAGTCAAAGGCTGAGAATTAGCTTATGGTTTTGGAGATTTGGTGTGTAGTTTTGCACTTTGAGTGAGAGGTTTCAAAAATCGTGTGACATGAAAAGATTTTGTGTGTAAGCAGTTGGAAAAAACTGTAATCAACTTTTGCCTCAATAAAATCCTTATTTGCTGCGTATTAATAGCAGAGGCGGACAAAGTACACAACTCCATTACTTGAGTGAAAGTACAGATACTTCTGGTCTTACTACAAGTGAAAGTTGAAAAGACAGATTTTTACTTATGTAAAAGTATAGAAGTACTTGCTTTTAAAAGTACTTAAGTACCAAATGTAATTTTTTTTTGTCAATGCACTGTTATATTATTGTTGTACGTAATAATTGCAATACCTCTGAAGCAACTTAAAATACATTACACCTACTGAATACACTGACTAGCTTGTAGTATCTTTGGAATAAAGAGCTATTAGAATGTTAAAATCCAATGGGGAAAATACAAACAAACAAACAAAAAAGTAACACCCCTATCCGACCCCCCCCCCCCCCAAAAAAGGATGATGATCTCACACAGCTCTGACAGTGTGCACACATCTATGTGAAGCCATTCTTCCACATTTGAACAGAGTGGACAGTGAAATTGCGGTAAATAAAGAGTGATAGAGTGATAAGGAAGAAAAAAAAATCAAACCTGCTTTAAAACTCTGCAGCACAACTTTAGTGTAGCTGTATAACTTTACAACAGCAACACTGCTTTAACAAAATAGCAAAACAGCAAGACTTATTTGACATCAAAACAGATGAAGCCGATTAGTCACCAGAAGAGACGTCGGCAGCATACGTGTAAGTGTTGTAATACTTGTTTGTAGATCTGTTGTTTAAATTATTGACTTGCTGCTAGGAAGGGATACCTTGTTTCCTACCTATTTCTATTGTGCATTTTCGTTGAGGTTTATATTTTTGATTGCACTTACTGGTAATTATAATAATTTGCGCCTCCATTGCTCCTTGGGCAAAGTGTTAGTTTCGTATTGAGGTATTAGCACTCATTAGGCTATTGGCTGGGCTAATCAGAAGCCGGCCACAGCTGTTTTCACTCTATTCTCTTAATTAGACTGTGTAGTTATTTGATGTCCGAGCGCTGACGCGGAAGCGTCTGCAGAAGCGTTCAGCCTCCTCGTGTGAAGACAGATGAGTGTGAAAAAGACAGACGAGTGTAAAGACAGAAGATTTTTTCCTGTGCAAAACACTTAAGTATCATTTCTATCTTCCCTCACACACTCTCCTTTGCTATCCTCTATCCTTCCACCACTATCATGTGTTTCAAAACCATTCCGGTTGTCTCTCAACCCCGCTCTAACATCACACGCAGACGGCAACGTAATCCTGCTAACCTGCGCCCTATCTCTACATCTTCTACTACACCTCTTTCTTTCTCCGTTGGCTCTCTGGAAATGTCAGTCAGCTGTCAACAAAGCAGACTTAATTTCTTTACAATCCACACTAAGGATCTTGGACTTGACTGAGGCCTGGATTCGTCCAGAAGACTCCTCAACCCCAGCTGCCCTTTCTAACAATTTCTCTTTCTCTCACACCCCACGTCAAGTTGGCCGGGGTGAGGGCACTGGTCTGATCATTTCAAACAATTGGAAATACTCAACCCACTCTCTCTTATGCAATTACAACTCATTTGAATGTCATGCGATTACTGTAATAGCTCCTATAAAACTCCAGATTGTGGTAATTTACCATCCCCCTGGCCAAACTCTAGCCACCCTCCTAGAGGAGCTGGATGGGTTGCTGTCCTCTTTCGTGGAGGATGGCACTCCACTCTTGGTCTTTGGCGATTTCAACATTCATCTAGAAAAGCCTTATGCTACAGACTTCCATTCACTCCTAGCTTCATTTGATCTCAAACGCCTTACAACTACTAGCAAGCATTAAATAAGGCAACCAACTTGATTTAATTTACAAACGCGATTGTACTGCAGATAACATTCTGGTACAACTACATATCTCTGACCATTTCATCATTAAATTCACATTACATTTTGCTACCCGGGTGCCACCAACCCCCTTACCGGTTACTTTTAGACTAAACCTACGCTCCCTTTCTCCCTCCCATTTTTCCTCTGTAGTATCCTCCTCTCTTCCTTCACCTACCCATTTCTCATCTCTGGATGTGAATGCAGCTACTGACACTTTATGCTCTTCCTTAAACTCTTGTCTAGACAACATTTGTCCTCTCTCATCCAGGCCAGCACGGACTGCCCCTTCTAACCCCTGGTTATCCAATGTTCTTCGTGAACATCAGACCGGACTCCGAGCGGCAGAGAGAAAATGGCGCAAATCTAATGATCCGTCGGACCCGAGTAGGTATCAATCGTTGCTTTCATCTTTCTCCTCTGAAGTCCACACTGCCAAATACTCACATTTCCACAACAAGATCAACAGTGCTCCAGACATGCGTAATCTTTTCAGAACATTTAATTATCTCATCTGTCCCCCTCCACCACCTCCCACCACTTCTATAACAGCTGATGTCTTTACCACTTTTTTCACAGACAAAACTAGAACAATCAGTAGTCAGTTTTCACCTCCACACACACAGGACCTCCAACCAACCACATCCACTGCTCAAACTCCCATCTTCTCCTTCTGTCCCCTCACTGGGGCAGAAGTATTAAAACTTCTCCTCTCCAGCCATCCTACAACATGTCCTCTAAGACCCAATCCCCTCGCACCTTCTCCAAGCAATCTCTCCCACACTCTTACCAGCACTCACACACATTACCACTGAAGCCCTGCGAATTGCAAAATCCGATTCCAAATCATCAGTCCTCATTCTGCTGGATCTATCTGCCGCTTTTGACACTGTCAATCATCAGATCCTCCTGTCCACCCTCTCATCATTTACATTTACATTTATGCATTTAGCAGACGCTTTTATCCAAAGCGACTTACAGTGCATTCAGGCTATACATTTTTTTGTCAGTACATGTGTTCCCTGGGAATCGAACCCACAACCTTTGCGCTGCTAACGCAATGCTCTAACCACTGAGCCACAGGAACACTGGGCATCACTGAGATTCCACTTCGCTGGTTTGAATCCTATCTCACTGGTCTGTCTTTCAGGGTGGCCTGGGGAGGGGAGGTATTCAAAGCACATCAATTGGTTACTGGGGTTCCCTAGCGATCGGTTCTTCGACCCCTCCTCTTCTCCAAAAACACTACATCACTGGGTCCCATCATACAGGTGCATGACTTCTCCTACCATTGCTACACTGATGACACACAGCTCTATCTCTCTTTCCAACCAGATGATCCAACGGTAGCTGCACGGATCTCAGGCTGCCTGGCAGACATCTCGGCATGGATGAAAGAACATCACCCACAGCTCAACCTGGCAAAGACTGGGCTTCTTGTCTTCCCTGCCACTCCAACTCTACAGCGTGACTTCATGATTAATTTAGGTTCATCAACAATTACCCCATCAACTTCGGTCAGAAATCTTGGTGCAATCTTTGATGACCAGCTGACCTTCAAAGAGCACATTGCAAAGACTGCTCGATCTTGCAGGTTTGCACTACACAACACCAGAAAGATCAGGCCCTATCTGACAGAGCATGCTGCACAACTTCTTGTCCAGGCCCTTTTCATTTCTAGGCTGGACTACTGCAATGCTCTTCTGGCTGGACTTCCATCAAACACAATCAAACCTCTACAAATGATTCAGAATGTAGCGGCATGAGTCACGACTGGTCTACAACGAGCCCAAAAGAGCCCATGTTACACCTCTCTTTATCCCCTTGCACTGGCTACCAGTTTCAGCTCGCGTCCAGTTCAAGACACTGATGCTTGCATATAGAACAACCACATGCTCAGCACCCACCTACTTCCACTCACTATTACGAATCTACATCCCCTCCAGAAGTCTGAGATCTGCTAGTGAGCGACGCCTCGTGGTACCATCACAGAGAGGCTCAAAATCACTTTCCAGAACATTCTCGTTCACCACTCCTGGCTGGTGGAATGATCTTCCCACCCCTATCCGGAATGCTGGATCCCTGTCAACATTCAAGCAACAACTGAAAACTCATCTTTTTTGACACTACTTGACTTCATCCTAAACTAAAAAAAATAAAAAAATCCTTCTTTCTCTTTATCTCCTTCTCTTGCTAGCTCGTACTTATTTGAACAATGTCTGAGACTTGGTGTTACAAGCACTTCCTCTGTCTGTTTGCCTCAAGATGAATCGCTTTATGTATTCCCCAATTGTAAGTCGCTTTTGTCCTTCAAGGAGACAGACAGGTAGTTTCAAAAGGTAATTTATTCAACGTTCAGGCAGGGCTATAAGAGAGATAATGAAGAGTGCTGGAAGCAGGATGTACTTCACTGTAAGTAAACTTGCGTTTCCACAGGTAGGGACGAGTTCCAGGATGGACGGGCAGACAGGCGGACATAGCTGTAGTGAGCCATGCAACCTAGACCAGCTGGTGAGTGACTGAGGTGAGTGAGCTTATGAATGGTGTGGTAAGTGATTGCAGGTGTTCGTAATATACTCTGGTGATTGTGAGCGGGTGAGGTGGTTGATTCGACAATGTCTGAGACTTGGTGTTACACACTAGCACTTCCTCGGGAAGCGCTGACTCTTGGAGGCGCTCTAAACTGTGGAGCTGTTTGCCTCGGTGAACGGAACCAGCGGAGGCATCGGTGAGCTGAATCGGTGAGCTGGACTTTATGTATTCCCCAATTGTAAGTCGCTTTGAATAAAAGCGTCTGCAAAATGACTAAATGTAAATGTAAAACAAAAATGAAAAGAATGCTGTCTAATCACTCTCGCTGTACTTTGATGTCACACACAGAATGGTCTGTGCAGTGCTACTTCAAGTCCAACACCCATTGTGTTTCATTAGGAGACGCACAAAAGTTCTTCTGTGGCTTTATAGGTAATATTTTCACTTAATTGAGCAAAATCAGACAATATTGTGTCTAATATATACCACAATATTAACTCATTATTGAATTGTTTTAAATAAATATCACATTTGCAACTGGTCAGTGTTAAAAAAATGCTGGGAAATCACTTCATGTAGCCCTAGAAGAGAGTGATGATAAACTGTCAGAAAAAAAGAAAGTCATGTTTTAAAGAAGAATAAAATCACCCACTGACTTTCAAAGCTGCTAACGACTTTCCACTTCAAGGACCTTGATTGAAATGTAGTGGAGTGAAAAGTACAATATTTGTCTTTCAAATGTAGTGAAGTTAAAGTCATAAGTTTCCAGAAAAAAATAATACTCAAGTAAAGTGCAGATACCCAAAAAGTGTACTTAAGTAAATGTACTTAGTTACTGTCAGTCTCTGATTAATACTCAGTAAGGTAGTTACTTCACAGGAATTAACTTTATTAGACCTGATTTATGTTCTAGCGGGGTCTAGCAAGGAACTAGTGCTTGCTGTCGTTCAGCACTCCTGCCCTATTTCTGTAGCTCTATGGCTGCTGGACCGGATTAACAGAATCCCAGGCCAGTGCCGGAGCGCAGTAGCACTGAGAGGCGGTATCGCCGTAGCGATGTGCCAGGTACGCTCATGGGATTAGCTGGGAACGCGTGGGGAGTGATCTGGCTCTGAGAGAGGGGCAAATCACAAGGGCTGTCCTGTATGTGTACGAGTTACATGATTGTAATGAAACATGAACATCTTTGACCTTTGACCATACACTGAACCAAGTTTTGAAAATAATTGTAATATTTATATAGGTAACTGATAGAAATGGTTTGATTAACAAGCCTTACAATGAAGCGTAAGACGTGTTTCCTGTGTTTGACAACATGAACATATTGGCAACATTATGCACAAGATGCACTGCACTTGGATAAAGAATTTCTAAACAGTTTATAACACGACCCAGTGACCAATTGTTTTAAACAAATGCGACTTCCCACAATTCATTATTTATTTATTTTTTTCTTTAGAGAAACGGCTGCTAACCCCTTTAATAGCCATAATAATTATTTTGGGTTTTGTTTTTACAACACCAACAGCAAGTAATTCACACCAAAATAATTTTATATTTGTAAATTCAGACATTAATGCGTTCCTTAATTATTTTCTTGTCTATCCATATACTCATTGATATTTTGCACAGGGCACTGACATCTGTCACTAAGAGGTCATTAAAACAAAATATTGACATATAATTTAAAATGTGTGATAATGTAAAGCATTACATTCAGGTCAGAAACACTTTTCTTAAACGCTTACACAGAACCAATAGTCTTGAACTTGTGTAGTTGCCATGTTCAACCACTAAGTGGCAGTTTTATTCTTCGCTGAGCTCTCTGACATAAGCAATGTAGCTCTTTTGTTATTACTTACAACAACTATTACGAAACACTACAGAATAGCACAACATACAACAAATACAAGTCAATTTGATTCAGTTTTAAAGTCATTCATTATGAATGCACATTTTTAAGTATGGCATGTAGCTAATAAAACCAATTCACTATAGAACAAAAGCTTAAATATAGTTCACCCAAAAAGTCTGTCATTCTTGACTCACCCTCTTGTTGTTCCAAACCCGTCTCAGAACACGAATTTTGATATACTTTTTATATTAAACCTATGGTTCTGTCCCTCCATTGAAAGTCAATGCACATGTGTGCACATATTTTGAGCTTATGTGTTTACCATGTGTTTTCATGTGAATAAATGCCTAATTAAATCTGCTCATATAAAGTAACCATACCTCTTCACAAGACTTATTATTTATCAACACCTTTATGACCTGAAGTTTTGATTACCTGGACTTTCAATGAACCATCTCAGGTTTCATTAAAATATCTTTATTTGTGTTTCGCGTGAGCCTTATGAGTTTAGAACATTATAAGAGTGAGTTAAACATGAAAGAAAGTTTAAGGGTTTTCCACATTTAAATACTCATATGCTTGCAATTATAGAATACCTCAAAATGCCCTCTTTAAGATCTGCATACATGCTGATAAAATGACTGTCCTGCATGTGTCAGATATAAAATTCTTGCTCTTCCTCCGCAGTGCCTTCTTGACTACAATCTGTCACAATGCCATTGCTTTTCTGCTGCACTTTGTCCTGCAACACAACCTTCACATTATTTGGCTGTGGTTTGTGTACTACACAAGGTGTGGATTTTGCAGAGATGCTCTGTGTTCTAGACGGCACAGGAGTCTGTCTTATAGAGGAGGCATTATTATAGGTCAGATCAGCAAAGTCAAGACCTCCATTGGTTGGAGGTGCAGACTTGGGCCGCGGTGCTGGGGCCTTTAAATGGGGCCTCAGCTGTGGATGGGAATAACCTGAGACAACCGACAGATCCACAGAGCTGCCGCTGATGGTCTTTCCCGTGTCCACATCCGTCTCTTCGGCTCCCACTAGCGTATCGACATTGACACGGAAAATTGGAGCAGCCATTGAAGAGAAGCAGCGAGGGTGGAAGCTTGACGGAGAGGCACACGAGGAGCGGGACTCGTCTGTAGGCAGAGAAAAGAGGGACTGTGTGCGGTGGCCTGTCCATCCTGCCCGTAAGAGCTCCACATCCCTCTGGAGCCTCTCCATGCGGTCCTCCTGATCGCACAGCATAGGCGTCCTGGAGGCGACCGGAGACGGAAGGGTCTGGGTCCGTGAATGCGATGAGTTCCGGTGATAACGGCGATTCCGATAGGAGGCGGGCCCACGGCCGTATGGTGGAGGAGGTGGAGGGGGCGGCTCGGGTGGAGGAGGGGAGGTAACCGGAGGATCATCAGGAGGAAGGTGAGAGAACCTTGCAATAGTGTGCTTGCGGTAATACCGTGAACCTTGAACCTGACAAAGTCAAAATGACAGCATGAAATTATGTGCAATTAACATGTTCAGGACACCATTTATGCCATTTAGTACCTATTTTTATTTGGTCCCAAATAAAGGTGGCCTAAACTTACTGTGTACTTATTTGATGCAATGCACTTATTGTGTACATACATGTTTTTGCATTGTATATTTAAAAAAATACCTGCATGTAATTACATCTGCAATTAATTTATGTAAATACATTTATAATTACACTATTGACCCTTCCCTAATGATACTCAAATCTGGCTCGCGAGATCCACTTTCCTGCAGATTTTAGCTCCAACCCTGATCAAACTCACCTACCTGTGATTTTCTAATGATCCTGAAGACATTGATTAGCATGCTCAGGTGTGTTTGATTAGGGTTAGAGCTAAACTCTGCAGGAAAGTAGATCTTGCGAGCCAGATTTGAGTATCCCTGCCTTACACCATAACCCGCTCTTAAACCTACCCATACACCCAAACATGTCCCTAACCTTACCCGTATCCCACCTCAATAGCAGCAAAAGTGTTTTGCAAAACAATATGAACACAATAAGTACATTGTACTTTTTACTTTTTGATGTAAGTACATAGTAAGGCCACCTAATATAAAGTGGGACCTTTTATTTAAAGTACTATATTAATAATAAAATGTACACAAACATTACCATAAGACTGCATTTATTTGATTAATACATTAATATAGTAAAAACTGTTAACAGTTAAGCCTCAATGTGTGACACTAAGGATATTTTGGTTAGCTTATGTATAATATATTTGAAATTGGTCACCATTTGACAATCTATGTAAATATAAAACAAAACAAGTTAAGAACCAGCTGCTTTAAATCTTGAACTGTTCACATGGACATATGAAGAAAAACATGAACTCTTTGTGGAGAATGAATCTGCAGTGAGCTGTCAAAATAGTTTGACATTAAACAAAAATAGCTTGGGAAAGGGAGCCATGTTCCTGCAAATGGCAAACAAAACACAATGTGGGAATGTGGTTTTGATAAGGTAACTGTATACCTGTGTGTGTGTGTGTGTGAGAGAGAGAGAGAGAGAGAGAGAGAGAGAGAGAGAGAGAGAGAGAGAGAGAAATAGGAAAATTATCTTTAAACTTAGCAAGCATTGTTGAGTGTGTGCATTAGAGTAACAAAGTTCCACTGTTTTCTCCTTCACACCTCACTGCACATTCCCTCCATCCCTCTACCTCTCCCTCGATCATTTTCCTCTGTTGCTTTATTTGGTTTTCCGTCCATCTTTGAGCCTCTTTGTGCCCTTCTCCCTCACTGTTCCACGCACACATTTCCCACGTTTTCCACATTCATACATTTCTCTTATAATGTGCTATTATAATAATTCTGTATGTACTATATCTCCCTCAAGATAGTATATATTTCCCTGTAGGGACATTTCTGCCTCAGTAAGCACCAAATGTGAGTAAAATGGTCTTTGGGAGTAAAAAAGTATAGTTTCGTAAATATTTTGTCATAATTTCAGTATCTTACATATTTACAATGTCGTTCTAAAAATTGGAGCTGTTTTTTTATATATTATATATTTATCTTTTCAACAATACAGTAAAAACAGTACATTTATAAAACATACAAATTTACTGTCTGCTTTTTCATTTATTCCTGTCACAGCAAAGACAAATTTTCAGCAGCCATTACTCCGGTCTATCTATACCCCTGTCCCTTTTGTTTTCAAAACATGAAATGTTTCAGATGTTCAGCAGCAGATTATAGTCCATCAATTCTGAGGAGAGTTAGCTAAAGCGAGTCTATACTGTATGTCTGTATGTAAAACCAGTTCAGCCTTTTTTTTTTCATTTGAGACATAATGTGCTTTATGTGTGAAATCCTCTCTGTGCCATTTGGCACCAGCAGGGGTTGATTAGTAATGAGGCTGTAGTTGTGACAGAGAGCCAAACCTGCTTTGATCGCAGCTAATCCAGGTCAGGCAGAATTGACCTGTATGTGCTTGTGTGTTAGTTAATTTCGCTGTCTTTAGGTTTGTTTGAGTATTTTTACATTGAGTACAGTCTTTCCACACACATAAACACACAAACACACAAAAGGCCAGAGGTGTTTGGATCTGAACCAGGACACATTTAAAAAAATCAAAGTGTACAATGTATGCAATGTCTTGGTGTTTGCAGACTATTTCTTATGCTCTGTTCAGTTGTCTGGTCTGATCCTGAGCTCGATATCAATTTGGCTCAAAACTGTGGTACATTTGTTCCATCAGTGTAGTTACTGGCAGCAGTTGTTTTCTACAGTATCTAGGTAACAACTCAGGAAGGGAAGATTGCACTGCTTCATTTTTTTCAATTTTAGTTTGTTTGGTTTCTCCCAAAACACCCTCAGGACGCCACTGCAAGAGATGCAAAGAATATCAGCTGCTCTCTCTGAAAGTAATTTCTGCAGAGACAACCAGTAATGAAAAACCGTTTCACAATGCAGCTTGCAGAGCATAATTACAGAGCTCAAATGTGATTTCAGAGACCTGAGTTATGGAAACATTTTCCTAATTATTTTCCCCATAAGCATGAAAGAACATTTCTGAATAAAGAGCCCCAAGCCTTGAACTTAAGCAACTCCGAGATGAATCACAATACATCATTCAAAATTAAAAGCATATATAAGAAAATATAAAGATAAGACAAGGTTCAAAATTATGAACAACTCCTTTCCATAGAAAATGTATAATGTAATGAAATTAGTCTAGAATAACTGATTTGTTGCCTAACACTACCACGTCCAATGCTAACTTAATTTGGCTATTGTTACCAAGTTAGTACTAATTAATTAGCAAAAACTCAAGTTTGCAAAGTTTTTTTTTTTTGTAGTAAAAGGTTTCAAAAGGTATATTGGCAGTTGATGCATAACATACTGTGCTTTTTAAACCAACATTACAAAATTAGGTTATCATGTATGAATAATACATATGAATATTAAAATATATTAAAATGTTTATGGAAAAGTGCATTATATATTTTTTTAATTGTATTCACTTTTACCTTCACTAACTGTCCAGTGGTGTATGAAAATTATTTAGCACAAATATTCCATGTAGACTCTCATTTATTAAGAGTTCATATAACATTATGTAAAGTATATATACTGCAACTTTATGAACTCTTATTATTACAACACTCACATTCTTTAAAACACTAGGGTTACTTCTGACAGTTCACTAAAAGAACATTCATTGCAGCCATTGCTTTGAGATGTATTTTCTAATAATATATTCTCTGTCTTACCTGTAGCAGTATTTTATTCCCATCATAATCATTTGTTTGCCAGCGGACATCGCTGATCGGCTTGCAAGGACATGGTAGCAGTGGCCCAAGTTCACCGACATCCCTCACTCTGATCTCCATCACAGCATTTTCAGTGGAGACGGGGTTCTGGCCACGGGGCATCCGCTTGAATGACAGCTGGATTTCTGTTTCAGGGTTGGAGAAGACCACACAGAAGCAGAAATCCTCCTTCTTCTGGGCTAGCCTTCGGCGCAGGAGCAGCCTGTACAGGCGCACCTGTTCGGTGTAAGTCTCGTAGCGACAATAGACTGTAAAGCGCACAATTTCTTTGCCGTAGTGCACACTGCGAAGCGCCCACAGTGGTGTGCCTGGTGCAAGTGTAACAAAGTCCTGGCTGGCTGGAGAAAATGGTAAGAGCCCTCGCCCGTTCACCCGCTCTGTGTGGTGGTATCGCCACGGTGGGCATCTCAGCTGACTGTGGAGACGTTCCAGACTCTCTTCACCTCCATATTCATCCTGTAGAAACAGGATTACAGCCAAGGCTGGCTGGTGCGATGGTGGTTCGGTGATGCGCTGCAGGCGGACCTTGGGCTTTCGAGAGAGACCACCTGCCCGTTCTGACACCCTGAAGAGGGTGAGATCAGGGTGGAGCCAGGAGAGGACCTGATCAGCAGCTTGCTGGAGAGTTTTGGCCTGACCGTGGTCAGTGATTATGTGGATAGAAACTAGGAAAGGATCTTGTAGGTCCCCCATGGACAAATCACCTAAAAGATAAGAAAATTATCCATAAACGGATGGAGCTATACTGATCATCTACTTACTATCATATATTACAATACGTTAATTATAGATGTGATGAAACAAAAGTAGCAATAAAATATCTTCTTTGTTTTTGTGAAAATTTTTAAAGTGAAACAGATTATCATAAAAAAGAAAAACTGTATGGTTGGGATGGGATTGGATGGAGGGAGATCTGAACGCAAGCTCGTGGTGGATTGTAAGAAAGGGGCTGGAGGAGCTGGCTTAATGAGTGGAGAAGTCTGGATATGTTACAAGAGAGAAGTTTCACAGGAAAATAAACTTCTACATTCTAGTAAAAAATATATAATGAGGTCTTTCTTTTATTAAACACATGATTGCATAAATTGTTCACAGTAACATGCATTTAGAAAATATACAGGGTGAATTTAAATTTTATGCAATTTGAAAGTTAAATTAATATAAATTCATAATTAATTTATAAATGAATTTAAATAAATGTAAACATTTATGGCACAATCCCTTACAACAGCCACAGACCACCACTGCTTTTCTACAATACTTTAATATATATTCTTAATATCTAATAATACAAATATCACATGGTTAAATAGACAAAATATGCAGTTTGTTTTTAGAACAAATTCAACAAATTATTATTGTCATCCTCCTAATACAAAATCATTTAGAAAACCCCCAACTATATTAGTTTTTAGGGCTCCATTCAATTTGAGCACTGCTGCAAACACACTTAGTTTATCCGTTTATTTGTATTAGGTGTATTGGTGTGTTACATGTTCTGCTTTATTCTGGCTTCAGGAGTCACTGTAAACCTACTTTGTTTTGGACGTCTATAAAGGAAAGAACAGAACGAAATCGAAAAAAAAATGGATTGGCTCTCAAGAATGAATGAAATCTTTTCATCCATGCACTCCTGCTCTGTAATCAGGCTGTATAGTGAACAGTGCAGCCTCATTAGTTGCATTAGTGGATGGTTAGTAACCCTGGGTAAATGCTTTGGCTCCCTGTAGGACTTCTGAATAAGGTTTGCCCTTCTACTGAACCGTTGACCATAGTGAGCCCTGAGTGCACACACATACTCACAAATATCCCTGAGCACAAAAGTACATGAAAGACCCTCTTAACAAAGTGTTCAAGGTAAATGTGACGTTTTATGACTGCAAAATGAGATCAATGAGAGCAGCAATTAAAGAATTTCATAAACAAAAGTATTCATATGACGTGTGAAAACAAATTAAGTTTCTACATTATGAGTAACGCTGCGCAACGTAACAAGCCCTTCAAACCCCTTTATTGATATATTAATCTCTCTGCCATAGTGACAACAGCAGAAAAAATCTTTGAGATGTTATTATACTATGAGAAATATTGTAAAGCTATAATCATTCACGAAAAATAGCAGAAAGTGGCAGAACATGGACAGCTGCCTCTTTCTTTTTGCCTACTCTTTTTTTTCACCCCACACTCTCCTGACTCATGGGACCCGTCCCACTTTGTTTGTTGTTTAAGGTTGGGGGCACCAGAGGCCGAGGGAACGCTATGCTCTTACACACTTACACACAAAAACACACTCACGCAAGTAAACACTCTTCTCTAGTTGCACTGCACTCTTGCAGGTGTAACTGACGCACATCTGAGTTCAACGAAGGATCCTTTCAATCCATCGGTGTGGAAAAACCAAGCAGTGTGTTCACTAGGCAAAAGTACTTGTTCAGACATAGAAACACATAAAACATTCTCTATTGTACAGTATGACCTAAAGAAACACACATATGCAGACAGACTTACAAAAGACCTACTGTGTTTCAGTTATTAATGTTTTAATTACCAACAGCTTTCAGCTGGAAGAAATTAAATGTGAATGTT
The DNA here is from genome assembly GCA_027422405.1 of Ptychobarbus kaznakovi. Classification (NCBI taxonomy): domain Eukaryota; kingdom Metazoa; phylum Chordata; class Actinopteri; order Cypriniformes; family Cyprinidae; genus Ptychobarbus; species Ptychobarbus kaznakovi. The sequence goes on along the minus strand of CM049804.1, from coordinate 17,239,150 downwards.
AGGGCACTTTGCCCTGCAGAGACGTGGTTTATTCAGACACTGTTTACAGGACTCTATTTATAGGAAACAGCATAATTTGAATTATATATGTGTATGTTCGTAAAAAGATATATATATATATATATATATATTTATAAATATATATACACTCACCGGCCACTTTATTAGGTACACCGGTTCAATTGCTTGGTAACACAAATTGCTAATCAGCCAATCACATGGCAGCAACTCAATGCATTTAGGCATCTAGATGTGGTGAAGACAACTTGCTGAAGTTCAAACCGAGCATCAGAATGGGAAAGAAAGGGGATTTAAGTGACTTTGAACCTGGAATGTTTGTTGATGCCAGACGGGCTGGTCCGAGTAATTAAAAAAAACGCTGATCTACTTGGATTTTCACGCACAACCATCTCTAGGGTTTACAGAGAATGGTCCAAAAAAAACAAAATATCCAGTGAGCGGCAGTTGTGTGGACGAAAAATGCCTTGATGTCAGAGGTCAGAGGAGAATGGGCAGACTGGTTAGAGATGATAGAAAGGCAACAGTAACTCAAATAACCACTCGTTACAACCAAGGTATGCAGAATACCATCTCTGAACGCACAACACGTCAAACCCTGAAGCAGATGGGCTACAGCAGCAGAAGACCACACCGGGTGCCGCTCCTGTCAGCTAAGAACAGGAAACGGAGGCTACAATTCGCACAGCCTCACCAAAACTGGACAATAGAAGATTGGAAAAACGTTGCCTGGTCTGATGAGTCTCGATTTTTGCTGCGACATTCAGATGGTAGGGTCAGAATTTGGCGTAAAGAACATGAAAGCATGGATCCATGCTGCCTTGTCTCAATGGTTCAGGCTGCTGGTGGTGGTGTAATGGTGTGGGGGATATTTTCTTGGCACACTTTGGGCACCTTAGTACCAATTGAGTACCGTTTAAACGTCACAGCCTACCTGAGTATTGTTGCTGACCATGTCCATCCCTTTATGACTACAGTGTACCCATCTTCTGATGGCTACTTCCAGCAGGATAATGCACCATGTCACAAAGCTCAAATCATCTCAGACTGGTTTCTTGAACATGACAATGAGTTCACTTTACTCAAATGGCCTCCACAGTCACCAGATCTCAATCCAATAGAGCACCTTTGGGATGTGGTGGAGCGGGAGATTCGCATCATGAATGTGCAGCCGACAAATCTGCAGCAACTGCGTGATGCTATCATGTCAATAAGGACCAAAATCTCTGAGGAATGTTTCCAACACCTTGTTGAATCTATGCCACGAAGAATGAAGGCAGTTCTGAAAGCAAAAGGGGGTCCAACCCGGTACTAGCAAGGTGTACCTAATAAAGGTGGCCAGTGAGTGTGTGTATGTATTTATATAGTTATTTTGTGATATTTCACGTTTCAAAATAAACATTTTGATTATGATTGTTCTGTCACTCTGAAAATACATCTGAGCAAGTGACATATCTTGAACACAGTCTTTACCAGTATTTTATAGTGGTTACAATTTGTTTTTACAAACATCTAATGTAAATGTATGTAATTAATATTCTTCAGCTAGAATTTGTGAATTATTACAAGGCAAACTAAAACTATGTTAAACTACTGTAAGTTATCTATTCAAATTCGAATTATTTGAAGTCAAACTTACTAATTTGGTCTCTAAGTTTATGTGTATATATTTTTTCTGTCTATGAGAGGCAGCTCTGCGTTCATTTCGATCCAAGAGGCCTCAATCACTGTAAACCATCTGTAATCTTAGTTGAGTGTAATGGAATGTAATCTGGCTTTTTGAGACTTAAGCAACCAACATTAAATAAGAGCACCATATTTAGCACCAGCTTAAGCATCCCTAATACACACCCCAATCTGGTGCCGTTCTAACACTGTAAAAACCTGCAATCGTTACTTTAAGTGGCTATTTCTCTCTGATTTAACGATTTGTTGGTGTAACATAATGGTTTTAGGTTGATTTTTGACTTAAAATGTATTTAAATGTTACTAAAAAAAATTCAGTGTAGTAAAATGTCCAGAGCTATAAAGAGGCGAAACAGATTTTACAGAATATGCACTTGAGTTGTTAGTGACAAAACAAAGATATACAGAGGAAAGTATTGTGCACATGAATACAGAGAAAATCTGATGAGTTGCAGAAGTGGTGAAATGCTGACATGACTGATGATGCAGCATTAAGCAGTTATTCATGGCAGCCTTTCCAGAAAGCATACTGTCATACCGTTAAAAAAGAGACAGAATGCAGAAACAATAAGGGGAAATGTGGTGGAAAAGTGAAAAAAAACAGATCTCTCATCCATGCAAAGGTGCTCAGACAAAGAAAAGGCAATGGAATAGGAAATAGAAAGAATTTAAATTCTAAAGAACTCTCTTTCAAGACACTACCACCTTCCCGTCTATAAGCAGGATGAAATAAAACTACATATTATTTAATACATTTATTTAGTTTCAAAATTGTTGAATGCTCTACTGTAAATTGCACCCTGTCATCAAATTATTTTTTTTCATATGTGAGAACGGATTAAACAAATGCTAATTTAAGCATTTTATTCTTCTCCAGCCCCACTAGTTCTCCACATCTCCCATTATTTCTCAAACCATCTCATCCTGTTTTCTTCATTTTTTATTGCTGAGTCCACATTGAACCACATTTCTTCCTTCTTCAGTAAATTATACACAGTCTATTGTGTGATGTCCTTGATGGGCTCTAGGTTTTAGTGTGTGTGTGTGTGTGTGTGTGTGTGTGTGTGTGTGTGTGTGTGTGTGTGTGTGTGTGTGTGTGTGTGTGTGTGTGTGTGTGTGTGTGTGTGTGTGTGTGTGTGTGTGTGTGTGTGTGTGTGTGTGTGTGTGTGTGTGTGTGTGTGTGTGTGTGTGTGTGTGTGTGTGTGTGTGTGTAGGTGAGTGTGTCTATATGTGAGTGGGTGAGTGAGAGAGTGCTTCCTGCACTGTCGCTGGGAGGAGTGTTTCCTGCTGCCCAGATTAATGGACTAATATTGGACATTAATCCCTCCATAGGGAAACAGACTGGGCCCAACGCAGCCACGGGGAAAGGTCAGCCCCAGACACAAGCAGGCACTCACACACAAACAAGCGGAGGTGTTAGAGCTCTCGAAGCACTTCAAGCAGTGATTCCCCGAACAAACTAATCTCACTGTCATGGAAACAATTGTTTTAACTGACAGAAATCTTCCACTTCTAAATTGTAATGTGCTCTTCGAAATACATATTAATCCAAAAGCAGCTTTAGAAAGAATAGTCTCTTATAAACCCCTCCAATGAGCACAAGGTGGAAGAGGAAAAGGGATTTAAAGGACATTACATATGATGAATATCTGTTTGATTAAGGCATGTTTTGTTGGAAAATTGATCTGAACTGCATAAAGGGGAATATAAAAACAAATGGCATGTACTCACTGCTTGCTGACGACATAAGACTGTAGTCAGACCTGAGAAGAGAGTGAATGATAGAAAGGGGAGAGAGAAACAGAGAAAGACTTTTGTTAGAGACTGTTAGAGTGATTTAGAATCCCAAGGTTTCAAAGGACATCTACATCTGGATAAACAATCCTGGGTGTCATGGTACATAGTGTGTGTTAGTGTGTAGTAATGTCTCTAGTGTATTACACACATATATATGTATAGGTTATGATCAAAGATTGTGTCTTGCTGCTTTGTGTCAGAAACATTCTATTCTCTCAGCTCATCGGTTGATGAGGAAGGTAAAAAACTAAGTATAAGACCAATCTGACATATTTCATAACTTATGTGTCTTACATAGTGACCTAGTCATTTTGTTTCCATTGTACATGCTTTTTTCCTTTTTATCGCTCTCTGGTCAATCTTTTTCCTTTCCTCTGTCTTTTTCCTGTTTCTCTGGTAGTGAAAACAGTATAACAGGGTATTCAATTCTTTTTAAGAACAGGGAAATTCCATGTAGTTAAACTTGAATTTTGAAAGTTCTAATTTAATGCTGTAATAGTATGGTCTGAACTGGTATGTGGTGCATTAGTTCAACACTTCTGTTTACAAGTTTGGGATCAGTAATATTTATTTTAATTTTGGAAAACTTTTATTCAGCAAAGACATATTAAATTGATAAAAGGCATTTATAAAGTTACAACTGATTTCTATTTCAAATAAATGCTGTTCATTTCAACTTTCTACTCATCAAAGAATCTTGAATGAATCCTGTTTTCACAAATATATAATGAAGCACAACCCCGAACTTTTGAACAGAGTGTAAATACTATGGTCTATACTTTGCATTTAACAGCAAAAGTCCGGTTATGTGCTTCTATGTAATACTTAGGCTAATACAAATAAAATCATTATAACAGTCTATAAATGTGGTCAGTAATGCCATTACAGTGAATCTCATTTGTTTTATGTTTGCTGTTCCTGAATCAGTTAGTGCTTTATAGTTTTCTGCATGTTGTTCACATGTAAACAATGCACTCTCAAGCATCAATAGAAAAAAAACCTTTTTGGAAGTCTCTGATTTACCGCCATCTGTGTGAAGTTTACAGTTACTGTTGTCAAATAAACTAAATGAGGATATTAGCCACAGAGCATCTGTTAGCTCTCATTTAGAACTAAGACAGCCACATCACAACCAAATCTGACATTTACAATATATATATATTTTTTTTTGAATTGGCTAATCAAAAAAGCTTGGAAGATATTCAATATAGTTACATAGGACAATAAGTACTTCATATTATAATTACAGGATCAACCACACAGATGCATTTCTAAGATAATGTTGTCAATTTTGAAGGCAAGTTTAAAGGTACTAGATGATGTACCTTTGTGGTTATATGTTGTCAGATTACAGGTTGTAGTTCAAACTCAACAAGGGATAAGCTATCACCATTTGAGCTTAAACCCCAGGTTGCTCGTGGTTTTACTGTAAGTGGCTTTGGATAAATGCAACAGCTAATTGAAGAGTTAGTCATTAGAAAGGTACCAATGCCATGTTCTTCAGTACAAATGACTTAAAGCATATCTAAAGAAATAAATAATATTCTAAAGCAGATATATACCATACAAACACACAGGTCACATGTTCTGAAGAAGAGAGGATAGTCTATCCTACTAAATCACCACCTACACCAACAAGACAGGACAGCCATTATGATATGACATACCTATAAACAAACCAGGATGCATCTTTTCATCGTTCACAGCTGCAATCACAGAATGTTACAGATCATACATGACTTTGAGATACTAGAGTTAAATCTTAGGTAGAGAGCTGCTGTCAGATCTTTGTGATTATTGGCTACTTCTGTCACTCTCTTGTGCTAAAAAGCCTAAGCAGCATGCACTTAGCTCAGCTCATTGGCTTTCCAGCTACTTTTCAGTAGTAAATCTCTGCGCCAGATGTCTTGGGTGTTAATACCAAACAACAGATGGTTAAATAAGAAATGGGCCAAACGAGGTAGAAACGAAACGAGAAAACTTCAAACAAGCGCGCTGTCTTATTGTTTTACTGATGATCTGCGCTGCTCAGGTATCAGAATCCTCATCAAATGACTCACTTTAAATGAATCAGATTGTTATTAGCGCGTTGATATTTGTAGCATATCGGTGTCTATCCTAATTATATTCCCTATCCTATGTAGCCTATTTTCTTTTCTTTGTTAAAACAAGCCTGTTTATCAATACCTACCCTCCGGTCTCCGCTCCTGAATCAGCGCACTCATCTTCAACTGAATTCTTCATCTCTGGTGAAAGTGACAGTAACTTCACATGCCTCCCGTTTTCTCTTCTGCACTTCAACGCTCACGTACTGCACAAAATGAAGGCGACGAGACTTGTTAAAGCTTGGGTGAACAACCGACTCCAGGAACGGTGACAGGCACAGATAATAGTGACAAGACACAGAGTCTGTCTGATCCGGTTCGTTCGTGAAGCTTGTGCGTCACCGCCGTTCATTCACTTCAATAGCGGTGCGTTTACCGCTCCCAGGTGGCCCGACGCAGTTAAAGCGAGTGCGCACTTTTTGACCAAGAGACGAACATAATGCGAACTCAGTCTGTGGAATGTGGAAATTAGCAATTAAAGAGAGAGAGAGAGAGAGAGAGAGAGAGAGAGAGAGAGAGAGAGGAGAGAGGGTATTTAGCTAAAGCTCTTATGAAAGGATTAATAGACAACATTTAAGTTTAATACTAAATAATATAGGCGCAGTTTATTTAGGCTATTTCACAAAAAAGTTTTACACAGTACGACATTTAGTAGGATGAGATATAATTAAAATAACACTCATGTGAGAGAATCCTTTCTTTAAAAAAAAATAATATATATATATATATATATATATATATATATATAGCCTACTCCACATGGAGCAGGTCGCCCTCTCATGGCCGCCATGTTAACATCAAACGACAAGACATGTAATTACTTATAATAATAATAATAATATCCCAACAACAAATAAATAAATAACGTTTATTTAGTGCTAAAGTCAACTTACAAAGTAAAACAAGTGCAATTCTTAGGTCCACAAGCAGCGTTGATGATGTCAAGCGACAGCAGCTAATAATCAAATTTCATGCATTGAGGCTGATGTCAGTTTAACATCTCTTTCTTTACCAGATTAGGCTACTTATTTCTACCAACCGATGCTATTGTATTGTGAGTGGTCAAGGCTTACACAACACAATACACACTGGAGAAATAAAGAAAGAAGTGACAGACTTGACCAAACATATTATTTTATTGACAGACAAAATTATTTCTTAATGAAATAATATGCAATAAACGTTAATTGAGCTGCAACTGCAACACACTGTCATTCAAACAATACAATATATTGTAAAGCTATTTTCACTAATATATTCGATTATTATTATGAAAACAGGTGGAAAAAATACAATCTCTAATAATATCACTGTGTGGTGACTTTGCAAGTGAAACTTAAAGGGATAGTTCACCCAAAAATGAAAATTCTGTCATCATTTACTCACCCTCAAGTAGTTCCAAACCTGTATGAATTTATTTGTTCTGCCGAACACAAAGGAAGATATTCTGAAGAAAGTTTGTAACAGGCTGTTTTGGGGCACCATTGACTTTCATAGTAGGAAAAAAAAATACAATGGAAGTCAATGGTGCCCCAGAACTGCTCTGTTTCCCACATTCTTCAGAATATCTTCTTTTGTGTTCAACAGAACAAAGACATTCATACAGGTTTGGAACCACTTGAGGGTCAGTAAATGATGACAGAATTTTCATTTTTGGGTGAACTATTCCTTTAAGGCAGTCCTCTTTGTCAGAGTGTTACATTTCTTGCATTAAAAACCCATCTACAGTTCCCTAAAGGTTTCTGCCGAAAGGTCTGATTCTAGTCAATGTATCCCTCCGGTTCCAAAAGAAGATAACGTTCAAGTGGCTTTGGTACGGGGAGCCCGGGAATGAGGGAGCAGCAGTTTTTCCCAAACTGTTTCCTCAGTGCAGACCGACACAGATGCTGTAAACTACGTGGCTTATACTCCAGTGCAAAGAGAGACTCATAAAAGGTTCTGTGAAGCTATAAAAATAATAATAATAAATAATTCATGCATTAATATGGTACAATAATACCAACAGCATCAGCATGCATTGACTCATTTCAAAACTGATGTATTTCACCTTTTAGCCTTGTTTTGCTATACACTATTTTTGAAACATTTATTCTACAGTGTGAATTATGTTTCCAAAGGTTTCGTCTTGCAGTGAATGCAAAAACCCTTGTAAAATGATGAAAAACTTACATGAAAAATATCCTCAGGTATAGCCTCGACCCATTTGGAAGTCACAGGAACGAGTGTGTATGAGTTAAACAGGATTTCCACAGTTTTAGGTGCCTCTGCGCAGGCTGTTAATACCTTAAAAACAAAAAGATAAATTAAAATAAAGAATATTGTCAACTGATCATACCAGAAAGCAAATAAAAGAAAGATGAATAAGACATCAGCAAATTAATAGACTTTAAATCAGCTTTTTTAATTGAATAATGTTTATGTCATGAAATAAAAGATTAATGTATAGAATAAATCTCAGGGCAATTATCTTAGTGATCACCTTCAGCAGTTGCTTGAGGCCAGACTTTAATAGAGCCTCGATTTAACAAAGTCTGAACAACCCTGTGAGGTTCCCACTCTTGCCGAACCACAGAGCTTTGTAGAACATTAGATAACGGTGAACATCCGTTATAGTCAATGGCATTGATATCAGCCCCATGGTCCAAGAGAAGCTCCACCAGCTTAAGCTGAACATTGCGGGCTGCCTTGTGTAGAGGACTGCGGCGTTCTTCATCAGATGAATTAACCTTAGCTCCATAGGCCAGGAGGAGACGACAGATCTCGAGGTTTTGTTCATCTTGGTTGTCGTCTGTCTTTTCTGGGGCGACTCCACAAACCACCCACAGTGGCGTTTCACCCGCACAGCTGCTATGGTTCACAACGGCTCCGAATCGTAGGTACAGCTGTGCATGGTGGGGCAGACTATGTCTAGCTGCCACATGCAGTGGTGTTTCATCCTCTTCTTCATTGGGTAAGTTCACTTTGGCACCATATCTCACCAAGGCTTTTGCACAACTGCAATAAACATTGTAATAATTGTAAATAATTTTTGAGGTGAAGAATTAGTTGCTCATATTTTGCATTCCACTCCTAAAGAGATTCAATATTATTAATATTATATTAGTATGGATTTCATATTAGTTTGTACTAGTGTATAATTACATATTTGACTATTACTTTTAAATTTTACTTATGATTATATTTATTATAAGGCGTAATAAAGGCCTGGTTTCACAGACAAGGTTTAGACTAAGCCTGGATTAGACCATAAAGTTATACTTGGAGATTCTTTTTAAATGTGCTTAGAAAAAAACATTACTGTTGTGCATCTTGAGACAAAACAAAGGAACTGATAAATTTAAGATCAGTCAGTGCAAGTTTCCTTCATTTTAGTCGGGGTCTAGGCTTAAGTCTGTGAAACCGGGGGATGGTGTATTATTTATCATATTCATATGATGATACCGTAGTGATTGTGGTGTTCTGCAGAGATGTAAGGCAGTCAGTCCCTCGTCTGTCATCTGGTTAGGATTTGCTCCATGTTCCAGCAGCAGCTCTACACATTCAGTGTTGGCGTTTACACAGGCCTCATGAAGTGCTGCTTTTCCTCCTGCGATAAGGTTGGGGTGTGCACCGTGTTCCAGTAAATATAGCAGACATTCAGAGAAACCTTGTGCAGCAGCAATACACAGTGGGCTTGTCAGTTCTCTTTTATACTCCAAAGACCAAAGACCTGGAATGTGAAATACTGTAGGTGTCAAACTATCACAACTGATGTGTTTGAATTGCATTAATCTTATAGAAAACATATCATATGTAATTCAGCCTAAATCTGAATTACACACTTGACATACATTACTCTTCAAAGGTTTGTGGTTAGTAAGATTAAAAAAAGAAATTAATAATTTATTTAGAGAGTATGCATTAAAATGACCAAGAGTGACAGTAAAGTCTTTTTAAATAGTATTTTTTTATTATCTATTTGAAATAAATGCACTTTTGAACTTTCATGGTACTTTTATGAAAAAGTGCATTAAGGCTTCCACAAAAAGATGAAGAAGCACAATTGTTTTCAACATTGATAACAATAAGAAATGTTTCTTGACCTTCAAATAAGCAAAAACATTCAAAAATCTAGTAACACTTTAGTATACGGATCAATTCTTACTATCAACTATTTTCTTATTAGCATGCCTATTATTACAATATTGGCTGTTTATTAGTACTTATAAAGCATATATTCTGCATGACCATATTCGACATCCCTAATTCTACCAATACCTAAATTTAATAACTACCATAATAACCATTAATAAGCAGCAAAGTTATTGAGGCAAAAGTAGTAGTTAATTGATTATTAATAGCGAGAATTGAACCAAAATAAAGTATCAACAAAAAATCTAACTGATGCCAAATTATTGAATTATAGTGTATGTCAGACCTTTTAGGCATTAAGAAATTAAATGAATGCTTTTCAGGAAAGATTATACTCTAAAAATAAAAAAAATAATAAAATAAGTTATGTAATTTGTAAGTTAAAATATTGCAAGTAGAAATAGTTCAATAAAGTTTAAAACTAATAGTTTTTAAAATGCTCAATAATATATATGCAATATATATATAAGCAGCAATAAAAACATTTGGTTTCATCTCTGTTATCAAAGAATAAACTCAATCTTTGTTTAATTATGTATGTTTCAATCTTTGTTTCACAGCAAAAAAAAAAAAAAATACTTTACAATGATTTGATAAACCTCAAAAGTTTCTAACCCACAAACGAGTGTTTTTACCTGAGAGTCCAAAGGTGGTGTCTGTGTGAGCTTGCCACTCAAGTTCCTCGCGGCTCACATTGTAAAACACATCAACATCAATATAGTTCCTTTTAAGGAGGTTATGAAGCCCTCTTGTGTCTCCCTTCACTACGGCTCTATAGAGCCATAAGGAACGTAAATGAGCTCTTTCCCAATGATCCTGTCCTAACTCACAGTTATCCTCCAGCAGAGCCTGCCATCCATTCAGCTGCACGGTGGAACAGAGATTCTCAAAGCGCATAGTTCTTAGCATCTTCTTACCATTTCAAATGGCTTAGGCTATCAGGGACTTGAGTTTATATAGTGCTAGTCGTGTTTTCCTATGGCTTCAAGCACTTTTTGCCTCTATTTTTAGTAAGCCATTGTTCTCTATCAGTTGGTCAAAGCTTTCTGAGGCCATTTTTAGCTGTTGATGTATGATAGTAAATCCTTTGAGCTTCTACCATATATGCCCATTTGTTGCCTTTTGTTTTATTTGAATAATAGACCTGTCTTTCAGGGACATTTAAGACAAGCTCCATTGTTAAACGGATCAGATTTGATATGCTACTTCCATGTATGCTAAAAAGTGGCTGCAGTGTCACACGTTAAATATTTACAATAGAAGCAGAGAGTTTAATTGCAATTGCAAAATCTCTTGGTTGTATGAGATCATTCATTTGGCGGGCACACCAGAAAAATCTTTACTGGAATCTGCAGAATGAGACCTAGGGGTGTTGCATGGAGACAGACCCAAACAGCAACTCGCATCAGGGCTCTTGAGTATTGACCTATGCGCACGGCATTCATATGCACAGAAGATTACCACAATCCCTTAGAAATCCTGTGTCAACTCCACATAGATTCCTCACTATAGTAATGCTGCATTCACCCACAGATAATATGAAGCACAATGCAGTGAGTTAAGTGATTAAGGACTTGTAGAGCATGGCACATTTAGTTTATTTTAGAAGATGCAAGCTTTGTTATCTTTGCATGAAAAGCTTCAGTATGTCAGTGTGTCTCACGTAAGACGCCTGTCTCATCAAAAGAGAGTGCAGGGAATGTGAGGGGTGTTTACTAGCAGACACGATGTCCGTGGTAAAAGCCTGGATAACAGTATGACTCATACATATCCACATGATATCCAACTTTACAACAGGTCATTACCAAAACAGTTTAAAACTAGATTTTTTTTGTATATTCTGTCATAATGAAAATATTAAAAGGACAGTTCACCCAAAAACGTAAATTCGGCCATACTTACCCTTATGTCATTCCAATCCAAACCCATAAAACTTTCATTCATCTTTGAAATCAAATGAAGATATTTTTAAAGAAAATAGCAAGCAAGTATGATTGAGCTTCTGCATATGTGATGTGCTCAATATACAGTGTGGGCTCTTTATATGGCATCTATGGTTCCATGAAAAATATTTCTGTTGTACAAAAGGTTCGTAATATTGCAGAAAGGTTCCTGAGTTGGTGGCGTTTCATAAAACCCTAGGGTACAACTACACATTCCAGGGGTGCGGGGGGATCCTCCTCAGTCGAAATCCAATGTCCCTGGAAAAACCCTGGCAGACCCTGGTTTAGACTAACATGAGGATGAATAAATGATGACATAATTTTCCTTTTTGGGGTGAACTACTCCTTTAATAGTATAATAATACCAGCTTTATCAGAGAGACCAAACTAGCTGATGCACAACATATGCTGCATTTCAACAGGATATTGAAGCTCAAGAACATGACTGATATGAATATATATAGGAGTATAACTGGATTTTACAATATTATCAGGTTTTAAGTTTATACTTTAAAAAATCCTCTCTGAATGCACACACATTAGTGTATACATTTCTGCAGGCTTCAGACCAACATGATGCTGAAATAAAAAAAAAAAAAATTCCCTAAAATAACATAAGACAAGCATTATTTTATTTTAAATCTCAGTCCTATTCATCAAATCTGACTCACCTTGTTTCTGAGCAGTCCACAGCAGTTCATCGCTCTGAAACTCAAGAACTTTGTTTAGTTGCTCTGGATCAGAGAATCCATCCTGCATGTCTCTCCAGTGGTGGGTTAGCAGGTCATTGAGAACAGGAGGACAAAAAAAGTCCATGCCTGGTTGTTTATAACCCTTGGTCTTTTCTTTCCTGACACTCTGACTGCTGTCTAAAGACGACCGCCTTCTCTCTGTCAAGAATGTGGCTTTTCGACTGACAACACATGCCCCACTGCCTTGGGAGAGCATTGCTAATATTGACAATCCTTTACACTTCTTACCTGTCTGATTGTATGGCTATTTATAACATCCCTGTTGCTCTATATCTTGTATTTTTAGTACAAATGACATGTGATCAGCAGGGTAATTGCATGACAAGGGGGCCTAGATCATTGTTTTTATCAACAACACAGAGGCTGAGTGTTCAGAGAGGTCAGTTCAATAAATATGCCAGATGCACAGCTGAAGGGAAAGCATTGCTGATGATATCACCACTGCACAAGCCAATAATAGAATCAGACTCTCCATTTAAACAAATCATGAGGTGCAATGGCATTGTCCTCCAATCACCGCTGACCGGGAATCTGATCCTCACCAGTGCTTTACATAGTGACCTTAATTCCAAAAGTGCCCTAAGCTGTCGACTGTAATTCCAGTGAGAAGTGAAAGGGCATCGGTTTCTCCTTGATGCAGACTATTTAGTTTAGTTAACATTAACTGTGCTGATCACTGGAATTAAGTCAAAACAATTTGTTATACATAGGGCTTTAAGGTTCTGAACTTCTGATTGCTATTATAGGCCGTTCTTATGCAGCTGTGTAGGTGCATGTGAAAGATATCATTAGCTGCACTTTCATATGACCTCACATTAATCATAAACATGGGGTGCTGAGATGATGACATACCTGAGTATTTAATGGCTGTACTTATGTACCATCAAATATGTTGAAGCAGTGAGGACAAATTGAAGTTAATGGTTTATTTCTTTATATTTTTAAATGTGGGAGTGACAAAGCATTTAGCTGAACTTCAGCTTCTCAAGTTTTATCTTTGGTTGAAGGTAACTTTATAGTGCATTTTTGTTTGCCGCATATTGTTTCACAATTTGTACTACAAAATAATTGAAAACCCTAATTTTATTATTTCAGAAGACTACAGACTGAGAGCAGTGTTGCCAACTGCATTCAATTGAAAGTAGCTAAAACTGGTAGCTAAATGTCACTAGATGACATCATAATGACAAATTCACTGATCTATATAGATGAATGTAGGTCAGTAGGCAAGATTAGAACTTTGATTAAGGTTTGTCCAAGAAGTTGCTATATTTGTCCCTAAACTTTTGTAAAAAGTCTCAAAAGGGGCGGGGAAGTCGCTAACTCTATCTACAAAGTAGCTAAATTGGCAACACTGACTCAGAGAAATGCTGAGAGCTGTAACATTTACACACATAAAAGGGGTTCCCTGCTGAAAATAAAGAACAGCTAAAACCAACCTAACCCTGGTTGGCTGGCTTTAGCTTGTCATAGCTGGGCAGTAGGCTGGGTTTTGAGGTTTTTTGACCACTTCTTTAGCTGGTCAAGCTGGGAGAGCTTTACCAGCAATTACAGTGAAAAAAAATGTTTTTGGATCCCCTGCTGATTTTGTACCTTTGTTCACTGACAAAGAAATGATCAGTCTATAATTTTAATGGTAGGTTTATTTGAACAGTGAGAGACAGAATAATGACAAAAACATCCATAAAACCGCATTTAAAAAAATGTATACATTGATTTGCATTTTAATGAGTGAAATAAATATTTGACCCCTTTGCAAAACTAGTACTTGGTGGCAAAACCCTTGTTGGCAATCACAGAGGTCAGACATTTCTTGTAGTCCACCAGGTTTGCACACATCTCAGGAGGGATTTTTTCCCACTCCTCTTTGCAGATCCTCTCCAAGTCATTAAGGTTTCGAGGCTGACGTTTGGCAACTCGAACCTTTAGCTCCCTCCACAGATTTTCAATGGGATTAAGGTCTGGAGACTGGCAAGGCCACTCCAGGACCTTAATGTGCTTTCTTCTTGAGCCACTCCTTTGTTGCTTTGGCCGTGTGTTTTGGGTCATTGTCATGCTGGAATACCCATCCACGACCCATTTTCAATGCCCTGGCTGGATTCAGTGCCCTGGCAGTACATCGTCCCTTTGATGCGGTTCAGTTGTCCTGTCCCCTTAGCACAAAAACACTCCCAAAGCATAATTTTTCCACCTCCATATTTGACGGTGGGGATGGTGTTTTTGGGGTCATGGCATTCCTCCTCCAAACACTTTGAGTTGAGTTGAAGCCAAAGAGCTCAATTTTGGTCTCATCTGACCACACTTTCACCCAGTTCTCCTCTGAATTATTCAGATGTTCACTGGTAAACTTCAGACGGACCTGTACATGTGCTTTCTTGAGCAATTTCAGTCCTTCATGGCATAGTGTGTTACCATTTGTTTTCTTGGTGACTATGGTCTCAGCTGCCTTGAGATCATTGACAAGATCCTCCCGTGTAGTTCTGGGCTGATTCGTCACCGTCCTCATGATCATTGAAACTCCCAGAGGTGAGATCTTGCATGGAGCCCCAGTCCGAGGAAGATTGACAGTTATTTTGTGTTTTTGTTCCATTTGCGAAGAATCGCACCACCAACTGTTGTCACCTTCTCACCAAGCTGCTTGGCGATGGTCTTGTAGCCCATTCCAGGATTGTCTACAATCTTGTCCCTGACATCCTTGGGCAGCTCTTTGGTCTTGGCCATGGTGGAGAGTTTGGAATCCGATTGATTGATTGCTTCTGTGGACAGATTGTCTTTTATACAGGTAGCAAACTGAGATTAGGAGCACTCCAATTAAGAGAGTGCTCCTAATCTCAGTTTCTTATCTGTATAAAAGACACCTGGGAGCCATAAATCTTGCTGATTGATAGGGGATCAAATACTTATTTCACTCATTAAAATGCAAATCAATTTATAACTTTTTTGAAATGCAGTTTTTTGGATTTTGTTGTTGTTATTCTGTCTCTCACTGTTCAAATAAACCTATAGACTGATAATTTCTGGTCAAACGTACAAAATCAGCAGGGGATCACATTTTTTTTCCCAATGTAAGTGTGAAAACCAAACTCTAGTAAAACTTCATTTAATCATACATTTTCCAGCATTAACCAAGGCATGTTTGTGTTGTACTTACCCAACAGTACAGCTGGAGGGAGCTCAACATCAGGGTCTTTCATTTGACAACTCTATGATGATATTTGGATTTTCTTTGCTTGCCTCTGTGAGAAGGGTCTGCACACACATAGAGCCCTCCTTACTTTGTGCTTCTAAAGAGTTTTAACAAATTCTGATTCAACAGGGTAATCTAATACAGTGTCGTCTGACATTTTTTGATAACTCTCTCAGTAGGGTTTTCCCCTTCCACACTAAGCCTGAGACTGTAATAAGTTTCATATGTGGTGTATCTGTTGTTGTTCTCGGTGGTTACATAGATCTAAATATAGACAGGTCCAACTGTAAGTTGATCTAAATGTTTATAAGACTGGCGTGAGCATTTGCACTGTACAACCCCACGGTGAAATCTACTAGAGTGGAGCAACAAAAACAAAGTGTTCTAATAAATTGTACATTTTGTATCACACTCACAATGCAATTTATTTTAATTTTGTGCAACTTCAGAAATTCTTACATTTCCAAACTTCTCCGTGTGTAAGCATAGATGTCACAGTAAGGATCTGATTTAAGAGACGTGTGAAAGGTGGATTATAGACGGCGAGAGAGGATCTGTAGACATGCTCTTCTCACTAGACATAAACTTGGTGAGCAGCTGGACAGCAGTATCAGAACAGTCAACAAGTCAAGTCAACAATATTATGCTGTTCTGAGAAGAGCAGTTTACAGAGCTGCTGTAAGCCTCTAATCTGCCCCGTACTGCTTTAACAGAATACTCAAATGGGTCTCTGAAAGAGCAACTCTGTAACCTCCATGCTAAATAGGATTCAAACTAGTCTCTAGTACCTCCACACATTTTAGTTTTTCAGCTATAGCATTCAAAATAATAAGTAATAGGTCAACTATTTCACGATTCTGGGAGTGTGTAGTGGCGTTTGCTCTCCAGTCCAGCAGGTGTCAGTGAGGAGTCGCAGAGTCAGAGCAGTAGCGGGTTTGTTTTCCTTAGCCATTAGCATAGGAAGCTCATGTAAAAGATGCCCGTGTCTGTCATGATGGCTGAATTTGATGAAAAGCTCCTGTTGCAGTTTGAAACTCAAGAGCTGGAGGTAAAATCAGACGGCGAGATTTATATATAATACTTTAATTCCGCTCATGTTTGTTATCTGGTAAACTGCTAACGTTACATTAACTTGGTTGTCAGCTGAACAACACTAGCCAAGTAAAGGCAACTCTAGGCATAAATATAAGATAAAATAAATATATCGTTGTTATTGCGGAATGTAATTTATGTGTAGGTGTATATGAAGTTTTGTGTGTAGTAATAATTTTCCTTGTGCACGTGGTTATCTGTTATTGTATAACAGGCATGTTTGTCTGACAGTTTCTATGTAAGTTGTCATATTCATCTATGTAATATTCATCGTTTACCTTGTATGCTAGGCTCCTGGTGGCATTGCTACGCCTCAAGTGTATTCCCAGTTACTAGTCCTGTATCTCATGCACAATGACATGTGAGTATTATACATATATAATTTAATGTTATTTCATATTTACATTATCAGTTGATTCTCTCATAACATTAATTTGGTTTATGCAGGAATAATGCCAGATACCTTTGGAAACGGATACCACTGGCAATCAAAACAGTGAGTTTTAAATTTGGATCAAATTAGTCTAACATAAAGCAAAATTAATTTCAGGTCTCTGATACAGATTTTAATTCCAGGCAAACCCAGAGCTGGCTGCTATATGGGCCGTCGGACAGCATATCTGGCAGCGAGACTTTCCAGGGATCTACACAACTATTGCTGCTTACCAGTGGTCTGAAAACATTCTCCCTGTGATGGAAGCTTTAAGAGGTACCGAGATCATGTTGTTTTGGGTTTATTTATGCTGTATTTTATTCTGTATTTGTAAAATGAAATATATGAAGTGGGATAGAATGGCCTTGACATTTTCGTCTGCTCTGTGGTTCTTCTTATCTGTTTAATTACTCATCCTCAGTATGATCTGGCATTTAAGAGATGGTAGAGTTGCCATGCTTCTTGGCAAAGTAGTGGGATAAAAGCATTTTTTTAAAGCAATTTTCAGCATTTATTTATGATAGCTGCTTGTTTTCAAACTTTTTTTTATTAACAGAACCTGGGATAGTGAACATATTTTCAACCTGATAGTTTCTAACTTTATAGTGTTTTTTTTTTTTTTTGTTAAGCTTTACATTGAGGTTGATTTGTTTGCATATAAATATAGCTCTCATTCAGGCAACTGATTTTATTTAGTAGTATGTTAACCTCAATGATAGGAAATTACAATTTTCTGAGAATTTAAGATATTTATTGATTAATTAGTGGAATCAGAATAAAAGATTAGCATCAATTGGCATCAAAGTAAAATACTGGACAATTAGGTGTAATTTGTAGCAAATTGTTCATTAAAAACTCTTTCCCTTTCAGACTTTTTTATATATATTATTTTTTTTTAGTGTGAGAGAGAGAATGCAAATACAGGTTTTATATTTCCTGGCAGAATTCACTCCTGTCAATCAACCTCTACTTCAATTTAATTAATGACTGTCAGGTTTAGTTTGATATTTGAAGTAAAGTTTGCACATGACATGCTAAGTGTGGTTCTGTGTGATTACCTTTCTCTTTTACAAGGATCAAAATGTGTTTAGTCACTATTGAATGTGGATGGCTGTGTAAGAAAAAAATAAAATGTACCTTTGGAAGTGGCACATCTTGCTCCCAGATTCCATTTGAAGTGGTTCTGGACTAAACTTAGCTCAGGCATTAACTTAGCATATTCACAGGCCAAGTGTGAATCCTTTGAATGATGACCGTCTGCAGGGACAAATTAAAGACTAAGAAGTTACTTTATCACTACTTTGTAATTTTCTTGTTAAAAAGTAAAATGGCAAGAATTATTTTGCAATCTCTTGTCTATATTTATTATAGTATCTTCAGGGATCATGCTAAAACGCAGCCTTCATTTGATCCCCACGTGCCAGCACCTGACCCACCCAGGCCAAGGATAGGTTAAAAATAACCCTTTCCATGTGTTCATGGGTTCCCTGTGTACTGTGTTTTAAGACCCCAACAGCTGTTTTTTACAAAGCAAATTACTCAATAATATTTGAGCAATAATTAATTTTGAAAAATCTAAGTATTGTTTGATTTTGTTGTTCCTCAAAATTAAATATAATATCCTCAGAAAACAAAGAAAATAAAAATAATGGTGTAGGTAAATATTTTTTGTTGTTGTTTTCAGTATCTGGTCATCTATTTAAGGTGACAAGTCAGAGTAGAGTTCTTATTGTACAATTAATGTTTTCTTGTGAAAAATATTATAATTATTCTGTGCAGGGCAGAAATTAGCAATACAAATTCAGAGATTGTTTTGTAACGGACAGGGCTTGTTTTCTTGACATGAAACTTGTTTGTCACCCCTCCGATATTTCAACATTGAAATCTCACTGTACAGGAAAGGGTAGGGGTGTTATGGTATCATCATGACACAACACATGGGTTTAAAGGGGTGGGGGCTTTTGCTTCTCCAAAAATGAATCTTGAAAACAAGTGGATAGGAATGTGTGCTCTGATTGGTTGGAGGAATGGCATGTCACCCACTGGCTGAGGGTAGTATAAAGACCAGGGACACTTTGCCCCAGAACAGATCTGACAACTGCAAGAAATCATTTACTGCCGTGCCAAAGCTTATTTTTAAGCTTTTTTTTGGGGGGGAAGACAGCCATTGTAGTTATACAGCAAAAGCCTACTAAGTGACTATTAACATGGACATTCAGCGAACTTCCTCTTTGTTGGGGCCTCCTGGCTCCATGGAGAGCCTTGAGAAACAACTAAGCTGCCCGATTTGTCTGGACATGTTCACCAAACCGGTGGTGATACTGCCCTGTCAGCATAACCTGTGTCGTGGATGTGCTAGTGATCTTTATGATTCTCGAAACCCTTATCGTTTCTCTGGTGGTGTCTTCCGGTGCCCTACTTGCCGTTTTGAAGTGGTTCTTGATCGTCATGGCGTGCATGGACTTCAGAGAAATCTTCTAGTTGAGAACATAATTGACATATACAAACAGCAGCAGGAAGGTAGTGGTGGTGGCAGCACCACAGAAACACAGATAAAAGCCAAAAACTCTAAAGAACCCGTGTGCCAAGAGCACGAGGACGAGAAGATCAATATCTACTGTGTGACTCACCAAATTCCCACTTGCTCCATGTGTAAGGTCTTCGGCCAACATAAAGACTGTGAGGTGTCACCACTTGCTAGTGTCTATCAGGCTCAAAAAGGAGAGCTGAGTAATGCCATCGATGCTCTTGTAGCAGTTAATGGTCGCCTTCAAGCATTGCTTAACCAGATGGAGGAGGCCTGCACAGGTGTTCAGGACAATGCTCAACATGCCAAGCAAAAGCTTGGTGAATGCTTCGATTCCCTGTATGCAGCCTTGGAAGAGCGCAAGAATGCCCTCTTGGAACGTATTAGCAAGGAGCAGGATGAGAAGATAGCTTCCCTCAGGAGTCTGGCCAGGCGTTATGGGGATCGTCTTCAGGCAGCCACAGAGTTGACAGACACGGCAGTGCAGGCGCTGGAGCAAAGCGGTGCTGCAGATTTCCTGCTGGCCTCCAAGAATCTGATCACACAGACAAAGGACGTGGCGAAGAGCTCATTGGCTGAAGAAAGGCCTGAGCCAGGCTTTGAAAGAATGGACCATTTCACTCTGGATACAGAACAAGTGGAGACTTTGTTGTCCAAGATGGACTTTGGAGGAGATGATGATGAAGAATTTGAAGATGCTGAAGATCAGGAAGAGGAGTGAATGAGAATAGTGTCATAGAGGGCAAATAGGATGTGATGAAGGACAAGAAGATCAAGCAAGGACAATAGCAATGAGAAAGAAGAAGGTTTAATGTTGGGATATCACTGCTAAGCAGTGTCAGCATTTCAACTTGGATGATTATAAGAATATTTCAGAACTAGGTGCCATTTTTATACTTTTTATAATGTAGTTGTTGTTGTCACTTTAGAAGTTATCTTCCTACTTTTACATGTTTTACTTAGCATTGTTGTTACAGCATGTGGTTACGTAGTTCTGTATGTTCAATATCTTAATGCTTTGATATGCAATAAACTGTTCAAATGTATTGAGATGAGTTTATTTATTCTATTATTATTTAAGGTGCAGTTTAAACCGAATATCTTGGAATTACTCTAATGGTTACTGTTTACAAGTAAACTCTGTGCACTCTTTGCCCTTAAATTTCTTCTCTGGTTAAAGGCACGTGCTATTTTTAAAAGGTAAGAGGATGAGATATGGCTGGGGGACCTTGAGGGTAGAATACCAGAAAAGGACAGATGAACACCGCTTTCACCTCCCCCAGCACTGCCTTGTTCAGCAGCTCTTGCTATTCATTATTGCAGGTCAAGGCGAGTGAGAAATCAGGAACTGGGAGTCAGGTTGTCTAGCATGGATTGACAAGCACTAAAAATAAACAAGCAACATGCAAAAATCCCGTTAAGTCCTCTAAATATAATTTGTTTCTTGTGAGGTGTTAAGACCAGACATATTTCACACATCGAGTCAATCTGAATTTCTTTCTGTAGAGGGCATCCTTGTATAACATGTTCTTGTCTGTGTGTAATTTCCAAATGGCGGGCTTGTAGTCACTGCTGACTTCCCTGGTGTTGCATACAAGCTGTTACTAAACACTGTTGCTATGAGTGTTGCTATTTATTTAGCTTTCAAAGCATCCTGTGTTCGCTATAATGCAGTATATAAGAAATTTTCCAAAACAATATATTTAACTCTGTTTTTCATTTCTTTCCTGGAAATTACCATGGGTTAATGGATAATGTCACACTTACAATTCTTTTAAGTTTCTTAAAGTACTGCTGCAGTAATCAAAAGTGACAAATACATTAACAGACTCCAAGGCTGCATTTATTTGATTAAAAATATTATATATAAAAAAACTGCTTTCTATTTTAATATATTTTGAAATCTAGTTTATGGCAAAGCTGATTTTTTTTGCAGCCATTACTCCAGTCTTGAGCATCACATGATCCTTCAGAAAGAAAAATGTCTTATTTATTTTTGTGGCAGCCATGGTACATAAAAAAAAAAAAAGTGAACACTTTATATGAATAAAAAATAAATTGTAACAAATATCTTTACTGACATTTTCAATCAAAGTGTCATGAAAGCCCCTGTTTTATCACTGATCTTTCACACCTCAGATCTGAAAAAGACTCAAGAAATGGGCGTGTAAAGCTGTGGAAAAGTGAAGAGGGTGGGAAGAGGGGAGAAAACAACCAATAAAACGCAGACTTACAACACACTCATACAGACTTATTTGCTCTTACTTTGCTTTTACATGTTTTTTGTTTACCTAAATTGGTGTGAACTGCTGTCAGTTTAAAGTTTAATACCACTGTTGTACTGATATGAAACATAACACATTATTTAGTGCTCTTTCCGAAGGTTTATTATACTACTTTCACTGTCACCAGTACATTCTTTACTTTTCCTTGCTTGGGTGTGAGCAAAGTTTGAAGAATATTGAACGGAAAGAGTTTGCAGGTGTGTTGGGAGATTACCAGATTTTTAAAAAATCTTTTTGTTTTTCTCTTGTGCTTTGTGTTTCTTATAGAGTCCACCCGTAGGAGGGCATATGGGCTAGTAGCGCAAGCGTACACCTCTATCAGTGCAGAGGACTTTGCTGCCTTCGTGGGATACTCTGTAGAAGAGGCGGTCAAAGGTACATTAAATAATTGTTATTAATTAAAGAATTAAATTATGTTCATATTTGATATGAGGATTTTTTTCAACCTTTCCTGTTCAGATCATTCTTATGGCAACCAACCAAGCTTTTTTTTTTTGCTTTATTCTGTCTATTCCAATCAGTAATTCATATTTTGAAAAAATACATTTAAACAAGTCTGCAGTTCTTTTGAAGTACTATCACATTTGTTTGGTCATCACTAGAATAAAAGTAATTCACTTCGGCTGGGATGATTTCTTGATCTTCTGCAAAAGCAGCTTGCATTGGTTTAGAGATAAATAAACAACCTTCTATTGTCTTTGTAATATAAATGTCTGTTTCTCTTTCTTTTAAGGTGTAGTTAGCTATGGGTGGCAGGCAGATCCAAACACCAGGATGATCATGCCACAGAAACCAGGTGGGGGCACTGTTTCACTTCTTATTACCAATAAGAACAGATGTTTTTTCCCCCACTCTATGACTCATTCCTCCATAAGGTTTCATTCAGGGCCCCTCCTCTGTACAAAGAGTTTGTTCCGATGAGTTAACGGTTCTGCATGTTTTTTTTCAAAACAAGCACGTGAATTGGTGACTTAACTCAGACTCCACTTTCATCCTGCTCTCATGTTTGTTGCTGATTGGCTCTCACAGTTTCGTAAGGATTCCTTCATGTAAACGACAAGAATTGCATTAGTTTTGGTCACCTAACCTTATGTTCATCTTTCTGAATTATGCTGTTCTTTGTGTTGTGTGTTTTTTAGTGCACACAGCTTTTTATGTGTCCGCCTGTAACCATTGAGAACCGTTTTTACGAGACACATTTGTTCCAAACGAACAGGAACAAGCAGCATCTGTGTTTTTGCACTGGCCTCGTGAGACAGTGCAGATGTCTGTAATGCATTTAAATAACTGATGATTGAGAAAGGACTCCCAGTACTGATGACTTGCAGCTGAAGTTTATTATACAACACAGTTGCCATGACATTTTTCTTACTTGCATAAGCAGTTACATCTGTAACGGACTCTGTTGTGCACATATTCTTGTTCTGTGCACGACTTTGTTTACATTAATATGTCTATGTGTTATAGAGCAGATCGTAGAGGACTTGAAGGAATCCCCTCTTCTCTCATGTTTCTCTTCTGCCTTCCTTCCTCTCTCTCCAGATCCGCCCCCGGTGTCTCTGGTTCCAAACGAACAACAGCTGGCCAGACTTACCGACTACGTGGCTTTTCTTGAGAACTGATAAGCACTCCACCCTCTTCCATCCTCTTCCTCACCGATAC
This sequence comes from Ptychobarbus kaznakovi, assembly GCA_027422405.1. Lineage (NCBI taxonomy): Eukaryota > Metazoa > Chordata > Actinopteri > Cypriniformes > Cyprinidae > Ptychobarbus > Ptychobarbus kaznakovi. The sequence continues at coordinate 17,215,532 of CM049804.1, read as the reverse complement.
TCAGTTTTACGGAAGAAACCTGTGGTGTCCAGGACCCTTCACACATATTCATCTGTCCTGCTTCACTGATGGAGCCACCATCTTTCTTTTGTCTGTTTTGCTTCTTGAACTTGTCAGCCACAGTGATGTAGAAAAGTTTCCAAATTGTTTTACTTGTACAACTTTTACATCTACTTTGGTGTATAACATTGCTGTCAATATTGTAAATGATTGTTTTTTCAGCGTAAACACTTCACTATATGCACATATTGTTCAGGATCTTTGTGCTCTTTTGATGTTACAGGTCAAAATTGGGTCCTTATGAAATTTCATATTAACAAAGATGATGGTTCATTATGGTTAAGACTTCCATTTACAAATGTTGTACAAAATCACTTATCAGAAAGCCACATTTGTCCAGATGTGTAATTACATTTTTGTCATAAATTGACACATCCGTCAAAATGGCTTCTTGCAATTATTGAGACATTATTGAGACATGCATTCAATTTTGCACTATGTAAACAATAGTCTCTTTTGTTTCCTTATGTTTTTTGTTATATAATAGACTTATGAAAGTCAGTTATGAAGCAGAGCTGGCAAAGGAGGAATAGTTCAGTTTATGATAGCTGGGGAAAAGGAAAAAATCTTGTCATTTCTAGCAAGGGTATTGTTTACCAGTGCAAACAACCGACAGCTCAAAGCAGCTTATTTTGGGAGACGCACAGTTGTATTTAAGAGGTTTTCCACTGTCTGACAAGTTTTGTTGACGGTGCATCTCTCTGTCTGTTATTCAGATGTTTTGCACTGGTTTCTCACACAGAGTGGATTTGAAAAAGGGGAGGAAACGTACCAGCTGTTGGCCGCTGTCACATCCTTTTAGCTTGAGAATAGAAGTGCGATCCATATGCGCTGAAACAATGGGTACATATGGTACTCTGAGAATGTTAACCTCATCTATGTTGCCATATGTTTGTATTTGAAGTTTATCTTCTATATTGCATTTGCTCATCTTTTAACATTTTGAGGTTACACCAAACTGGTCCTATCCGGTTTTTGACTTGGCAGATATTATCATTATGTACTTGTGTTTAAATTTCTGAGTGCCCTGAGGTTTAGCGTTTTGCCAAAGTTTACTGGAAAAGAGTTGGCTCTCTGGCTCTTGGCAAATTCACTGTTTGCCCTTATCTGGCATAAAACCTTCAACTTTTACTTCAGTGCCTGAACCGTTATGTTTATACTTAGTATATTTAATTTCTGAATATTTTAAAGGAGACTCTGTTTCTAATCCTTTGGACTTCCAACATAATCCTGCACACTTCAGTTTAGTCTGTTCTCTAAAACAAAATATGTTGTTGGAATGTTGACAGATGCCTCATTTGGTTGTGCATGCATTTCCCATGTGCTTTTATTGTAGTGTGACCAAGTACTTTCTTTGTAGTCTGAAACCTAGCACTGCTGAGAGGTGAATGTGTTAAACCTGCAGACCTTGTTTTAATTATCACTTGGACCAGCCTAATTTCCTTTGATTTTATATTTCTATATTATATCATATATTTTAAGCTGTATGATCAAGTGCAAAAAGACATTCAAAGGACGTGTTTAGTGATCTGAGATCATCATTGACCTTACACTACATCAAACAGAAATAAATGCAGACCAGCTGAACTGAAGTCTTTGACATCAGGAGCGGTCAGGGGTCACAGACACAGGCTTCACTGGAGCAGTTGGGGGTGCGTGTGTCTAAAACTGTTGAGCCATTTGTGAGGCCAAATGAAACCGATATCCACTTCTGAACTTTTAAAGTTGGTGTTTTTTGCTTGCTTTGTGAATTCTCCTTGACAAATGATAAATCAGCATTGTTATGGTAGTGTTTTTCTTTGCTTTCAAATAAAACAAGCTCCCTGAGGAAGGTTATCAAAAGCCAGATCTTTACCACTTCTTCGACAGATGTTCGTAAAGTGCTATTGGCCATTCCTAATGAGTTCGCCTTTTGCAAGGGTTAAGGGTTATGTCTGTATCCCATCATGCTACATGCCACAGAGGTGACGTGGAGTAAAGGTGAGCAGATTTCAAATCCTCTTGCATTTACATAACTTATCTTAAGCTATCCTCTTTGAAGAGATTTTATTTTTGTCTCTCAACAACACGATGAAGTCTGAAAGTCTAAGAATTAATCTGTAGAGAATGTTTAAGCATTTTCTGCTGTTGCTACATAAAAAAGTGTGTTACTTCTTAAAATGGTGAAGTGGCTTTGTCTCATTTTCTGCATCTGTTTAAAATTTCGATTCAGCACTGTAAGTGTTGCCATCCCTCAAATCTGAACTTCTCCCCAGTACTGTCGTTCTGTTTATGGATAGAGAGCGTTATGAACCATTGAGGAAGAAGGGTTATTTGTCAAAACACAGAGTAATAGATTTATTGAATTTAAATCAACAAAAATCATGCTGCATGTGAAGGGAAAATGTTTCCATGTGGGTGGATGAGTCATAGTTTTTTTTTCTCTTCCAACCTATGAGGTATTAAAACAGTATGTGTGCTTTTGTGAGACAGAGAAGTAGTGTTTTAAAATAGCAAAATATTCGGAAGAAGCTGTTTGTTCTGACTAAAAACTTTATAAAATCTTTGAAGATTTTATAGTTAATTGTTGTTGATGTTTCAGGGGAGGGGTAGATGCTCGTGATTAAAGAATGTGCAATGCTTACAACCTCATGCAGTTAAAAGAGTGACTCATTTAATTTGCCCCACATGGAATTCCCTAATTTTAGCTGATTTGTGTGTATTTCACATGCCCTGTTAGTACATGAAAAGGCTGAGGTGGATAACATTCCTTTGTCATTATGTCTCTGTATGTAAACTTCGGAAGCGGTCAGACCAACATGAACACCAGCGCACCACACATGAAGGTGGCGTCCAAATGTTTTAGGTTCTTCTCCGTGGTAAGATGAGCTCACAAGGATTAAAAAACAATCCTTTTAAGACAGTCAAACAAACTGCAGCTGCTTTTCGTTTGGCTCCAAGTTGTTGTGCATTTTAGTTCCAGTATTTTTATCTTAGATAAAAAGACAAAGATGTATCTTCTTTCTACAAATATCTAGTTGTCATTGTTTTTCTTTGTGCAGGGGTTTAGCTGCCATCCAAGATTGTATCCCATTCTTAATATATTGATCTTGCATTCTATGTTTTTTGAAGTTGTTCAGCTGTCTGGGTGTTCTAAATAATTCATTCAATCTGTGTTTTTGATCACGAGTTGCATTGACACAGTGTAATTATCAACTGTGCTGCCTGGACAGATGACCTGAAGCCCACCCAACAGGAAAAATCTAATTTACCAGCTCTTTCCAGGGTCCCTGCAGTTCTGCCCCGTCAAACAGTCTGTTTCAGGTTTAAGCGTTGTGACTGTCTTATTTAGGCCTACAACATATTGTAAATAGTATAGTATCAGATCAGAGTTTGACAACAGCCAGTGCTCCACACGGAGATCAGATCTCATCATCATCCAATCTGTCAGGAATGACATGAAGAAACAGAACAAACTGAGACTAAATCCAAGAAACCTACCAGCAAAGCTACAGTACAGTTACATTTTTTAAGCACTTGTGTAAAAATGCTTTAAAATCAGGATGCTGTAAAAAAAAAAATGTAATAGATTTTATTTATCAATTAACTTCTATTAACTAAATTAAAATCAACATTTGGTTTTGTTCTTGGTGCACTTGTACATAGTTTTTCGGGTAGCTTTGCAGGTAGGATTCTTGAAGCATCTTAGAGACGTTGCCACAGTTCTTCTGGATTTAGTCTGTCTCAGTTTGTTCTGTTTCTTCATGAAGAGATCAGGGCCCGTGTTCATGAAAAATCTTAGTGCTAAGAGTTGCTCCTAGTAACAAAATTCTAAGAAAATTGTTAGAAATGTGGGTGTTTCCTCTTAAAATTAAAGAAAAGTTCCTAGTAAAGAAAAAAGTAATTCAGAAAGCATATTAACCCTTTAAAGAGGTATTAAGGACCAAAATTGTTAGGAGTACGGACGAGGACTTTTAAGAGGCTTAAGACTTTAGCAGCAAAACATAACATGCATGACAGTGACTACAGACAGCATGTTTGTGACGCATGCTAACATGACACAGAAATGCCATAGCACCAGAAATTGACATAATCCCTACATTAACATATTTGGTAACTGGACAAATTTAACTATGCAGCAGTGATGATTTGGGTCTGTTAACGTTACAGCACTTGTTATGTCACTGTTCATTTCCTATAAAATATGTTAAGCATGAAAGACATGTGTAATTTCAAAGTAGCTTATAATAAACCCTACTCTTAAAAGCTTATTTCCTTCTTGGACGGACTGGTCATAGCTAGCAACCAGCCCCGCCTCCACACTAAGATAAAATCATAGTTGCTCGATAAAATGGTCCCGAATCACTTTTAAACTAAATTAGGAGCTCTCTGCATGGGAGGATTCTTAGAATCTTTAGGAATACGGGCCCAGATCTCTGTGTGGAGCACTGGCTGTTGTCAGACTCCTTGTGCAAACAAAAATCTCACTGGATTATTACAATTAATGGCAAAATGAATGTTTAGACATGTAAATGGATATTTCATACTGACACACTACTACATCAAAAGATAGAAATAACTGACTTAAAATAATTTTAGCTGGTGAAAATACTTGTGTTCGGATAAATTTGGCCAACACTGTATATATAAAGTACACGTGCACCTTCCACAATTATTGGCACCCCTGGTTAAGATGTGTTAAAAGCCGTAAAATGCATTACATTTTTATTGCAGAAGCATAATCTCACACTGAAAATAAAAAAATCTAACCTTTAACTCGTGAATAAAAATAAAATCCATGACTAAATTATTATTTTTTTTTTTACAAAATCTCCAAAGCTCACTATTAGAGAACTGCATCGAAGAGTGGCATCTTGGGGTCACAAAGACAAATATAATGTGATTTATTATTTTTATGGTAAACTATGTAAGTGGCACTCTGTGGTGCAGCAGGATTTGGAAGAGCATACTGAGTCGCTGCGGACGGTCTTTAACTTTAAATTAATGTTGTTCAACTGAATGTAATCAGTTAGTTGATATATCCATAAAATAAAAACAACACTGATATAAGAGCATGCAGTTTATCTGTCAATCAGATGCGCACAAGTTTAGTTACTACAGCAACAGCAGTGTATTCTTTCAGAATCATCCTGGGTCCAATTCAATTAATATTAAAATAAAGTGATGTGTGATTAAAGGGATAGTTCACCCAAAAATGAAAATTCTGTCATCATTTACTCACCCTCATGTAGTTTCAAACCTGTATGAATTTCTTTGTTCTGCCGAACACAAAGGAAGATATTCAGAAGAAAGTTTGTAACCAGGCTGTTTTGGAGCACCATTGAATTCCATAGTAGGAAAAAACTAATATTATGGAAGTCAATGGTGCCCCAGAACTGCTCTGTTTCCCACATTCTTCAGAATATCTTCCTTTATGTTCACCCAGCGCTCTGATGCTGATGTTGCTGGTTAACAAAATCATAAAAACATAATTGTGTAATTCATTTCTGTTAAACATACTATAAAAAAAAATATTTTTCCCACCAATGTCGAAAACAAACCTACGCCCTTGCTTCTGCATTGGGTCTTTCAGCAGGATAATGACCCAAAACATGTGGCGAAATCTACACAAAAAGATTGTGCAAAGAAAGATTGTGGAAAGAGGAATGGTCAAAGATCCCTCTCTCTGTGTTTTCAAATCTTGTGAAATGTTATAGGAGGAGATTAAGTTCTGTCTTGTTGGCAAAAGGGGGTTGTACGAAGTATTAACATCAGGGGTGCCAATAATTGTGGCACACATGATTTCATGTAAAAAAAAATATATATTTCTCCCTTTTTTACATTGTGGTTCTATATTGTTTAAAAAAATACAATTTCCTAAGAACACATCTTAAACAGGGGTGCCAATAATTGTGGAGGGCACCTGTATAGTACATTGTAGTTCAAATGTGCATAATTAAGTTCCTAATATGCAGGTTTTTAAGAGTAGATAAAGTCTAAAAATGAAGGACAGACTAGACTGTCCCTGTCAGCACTATTATTAAGCAGTATTTATTGTTCAGCAGAGTGTTGGGTGATGGCAAAAGAAAATCTAATGAGAATAATGAGACATCTCATTTTCAACACTTTAAAAATTACTGTGAACGTTCTTGTTATTTCAACCTGCCACTGCTCCATAAAGTTTAGAATACTTTCCATGGGCTTCAAACCTAAACATGTACAGGCCAAGAAATTACATAATGCTCCCTAGAAGCTGAAGTTTGTCAGGATATGGAAAGGCAGATGTGCTAACCACTCAGCCAAAGCAGCCAGAGTTCTCATCACATTTAGTTCCAATCATTTGCTTGTTACTTTTCCATTCCAATCACTGAGATAGAGTGGGTCATTTAGAATAATCAGTAGCACAAGATAAAGTGTGTATTTCAAAATGTTTAACTAGAAATGTCCATACTTGCATGTGAAAAAGACAAATATCTGTGGAGAATATCCTTCTGGCCTGCTTCACCCTGTCCGAGGTCATGTTGGACCAAAGAATGGGAGCATTTGGTGTCATGGCTGACTTGCAATTTTTTCCAGACCCAAAACGGAGGCAGATGAGAAGCATCAGGATGTTACTAGTCAGTGGGAAAAAAACTTTTCCCATCTTTCATCTGGAGCAGGGGGATGTCTGTGGGTTGAGGGCTAATCCGTGTTCTGGGGGTAGAAGTCTGAAGATGAGTGTGGGATGCGATTTTAGTTATGCTGAGGTGGACATAATGGCACTGTTCACTAAAGAAATGGACAGTTATGTACAGTTGTGTAAAAAGGCAAAATATTTATTTTATATATAAAATTATTTTAACAGTAACCTAGCTCTAAATATTAAACTTGAGTTCATATTATACCATTCTGACAGCAGATTCCTCAGAACGACTGATAGTGATGTACAGTATGTCACAGAAGCCTAAATGCTCAATTTATTCTCTTCTAAACAGAAAAATGCAGTTTACATCTATGACTTGATATACATAATTTGTGTGCACTCATACAGTAATGTTTCTTACAGTTTAAATAAGGTACTTTGTCTTTCAGAGTAGAGGCAAACAAGCAATCTGCTGTCATTTTTGCATTCAACCATCTGTTTATCATAATTATGATCAAAGACTATTTCCCCCCAAAACATTTCATAATTCAGAGGGAAAGGAAATGAGGTAAGGCCAAAACTGTAATCTTACTTTTTATTTATTTAGTTTTTCTCATTTTAACCTTCATGTTGATCTTCAAACAGAATTTTGAACATCTGGGTAAATACAAGTTACCAATACAATTTTCTAGCAATAAATGTTAAATCAGAAAATAAAATGCATCAAATTAGTAACTACAATTATTAGATTAAAATACATTGTCAAAGTTATTGGTTTACACTTATGTGTACATACAACACATTTTTTTTTTTCCTGTTTGATTTGTTAGAGCCTCTTCACACCAAACGCAAAGCAAAACTGCGTAACAAATTGCAGACAAATTAAGGTGCCAATGACCTTGGAGACAGATACTGTGTCGGTGCCATGAAATGCTTGGCTCCCACAATCAGACAAATGGAGACAGTTTTCCCTTGTGATGCAGCTTGAAGATAAATTAATTGGACTTATGGTGAGCCCTTTCATGATTTGAAATATATGGTTGGTTTTTGTTTTTATTGCACCCGTGGAAAGCCAAAATGCCATTATGATGAGTCATACACTGAGCCTGGGATAAACTCAGAGCACAAAGTCCCAGAGCAAAGGAGCTTGAACTTCTCATCTGAATTAGATTGAAAAGAACCAGGAGAACTATATGCATACTCTGTTACTTACACAGACACCTGAACCGTACAGACCTTTTGTAATCCCCTGTTGATATTATATTCAGAGTGTAGTCATGTCTACGTCACACTGCTGCAGCTCTTTTCCTCACTTTGTGTACACATGAATTCTTCCATTTTTCCACTCCTTTTTTGAACTTGTTTCATGATGCCTTAAGATAGTTGTTGAGAGATGAATATAAATCTCTAGAGTAAAAAAAAAAAAAAGTCCAGTATCAGGAATGACATTTTGAAAGGTCAGTATCAGCAAGGAAATATATGCATGAAATGCAAATGTATTAACACATTTTTAAAGCATCTCTGAATGGTTACATATTGGAAGGCACTGTATAAATATGCCATCAATTCTGAGTATTGTGAAATATTTTTACTATGGCTGTGTAAGACTTATGAAAAAGGATTCAGTAGAGTGCCAAAATCTTCAGAAAAATATCAATGCAATACACTGTTGATTTAGCGCTGTCAACATTACTGTACTTTGTTTTTCATTACAGTAGTTCACAAGAAACAATAACTTCTGTTTAACAAAGCCAGAATAAGAATGTAAAAACATCATACTGTATGAAATGTATGGTAACACGTTATTTTAAGGACCAATTCTCACTATTAACTAGTTGCTTATTAGCATGCATATTACTATCGTATTGAGTGTTTATTAGTACTTACAGTATTAGGCTCATATTAATGCCTTATTCTGCTTGACCATATTCTAGATCCCTTATCACAATATCTAAATTTAACAAGTATACCTTAACTAACTATTAATAAGCAGCACATCAGAAGTTTCTTGAGGGAAAACTCTTAGTTAATAGAGAATGTGTTCCTAATCTACAGTGTTACTAAAGGTACATTAAGAACAACTGAAACACGAGACATTGATGATGTGGAGAACGTCATGCTATCACAGTGAGTCATTGCATAAAACCAGGAATAAAAAAAAAATCTTAAAAATGTTTTTCAGCCTTTAAAAAATCTGGCATTGAGCTCTGCCGGAAACTATTGGTATGACTTAAGCACTAATGCATTTCTCATATACAGTTAACCTCAGCATGGGTAGGACTGCTGCAAAATCCACATAGCCATGTGCAGATTGTTCAGGATTGAACATGATAATGTGTATATGCTGCTGTGATGGATTTACAAACAGACTGGCAGAGAAAAACGCAACACGTGTGCATAACAAATCAGAAAGAGACACTTTGTAAACTGTTTATAAGATGTGCGGATTGACATACAGTTTAAGAATGGAAAAATGTATAATTCATGCATTAATGACTCAGCTGTTGATGGAGATTATACACTTTTCCATTTTAAGAAATGTACAATAACTTAATTTTATGAATATGAAAGACTGAAACTGGTTTGGGGAAGTTTTATAAGGAAGTGCTACTATGGAAATGTTAGAAATTGTAGTCTTTCTAAAGTGGGTCACATAGAGTTCACAGTGGAATGTATCTCAAAGTTTGTTGTCTTTAGTTGCCATAGAACTTGATATATAAAACGTCTGCTGATGAAGCTGCCTGTCCTCCCCAAACAGTGTTGATTTGGGGTCATTTCCAGTATGATAAAAAAGTCAACTGTTCACAGGAGAGAGAGAGAGAGAAATTACAGCCTCGGTGGAACAGAGGAAATCAGAAGCTTACCTATATGCACAGGTTCCTGCACTTTCAACTGTTTCAGGCTGATTCATTTTATCTTATTTTTCAAAGTCTAAACTTATGTGTCAAGTTGTGTATGCGTGTGGGATAAAGTAAAGGGACAATCTTGTTATTGTAACTCTGAAATATACGCTGCCAATGTAGTACACTCTTAAAAAGAAAGGTGCTTCAGGATGCCATAGAAGAACCTTTTTGTCTAAATGGTTCCACAAAGAACCTTTAACATCTGAAGAACCTTTCTATTTCACAAAAGGTTCTTTGTGGTGAAAGAAGGTTCTTCAGATTATAAAAAGGTAAGGAAGAGATGGTTCTTTAAAGAACCTTTGACTGAATGGTTCTTTGTGGAACCGAAAATGGTTCTTTTATGGCATCGCTTGAAGAACCTTTTGAAGCACCTTTATTTTTAAGAGTGTATGTCCTGAATTAAACACTATGCTTTCCTTTGAGCAAGCAAAAGTCCCATCTGTTCACATATTTTTTGTTCTCTCAGCAGAACTCGGCGTGAATGATCAGAGTCACAAAATTATATTCTTCTCAGCGTGACTCACAGCAAGAGTAAAATCACCTTTAAACGGGAATCTTTTGTAATGCATTACAAAAATTTAAAAAGAAAGCACAATCAAATCAAAGTTTTATATAAAGACTAATTTATTTATATCTTCCCATTTCCAAGTGAAATACAAAGTAAAAAAAACACCCCAAAACAGTAAAAAAAAAATACATTCCAATTGCTTTTTGAAACCAAAACTTGTGTGTAAGGCAATGGTTCCAAAAATGCATATTTATTTAAAGAAATGACTTTCTTGGTTTCAGATGATGTTCATTGTATCTAACATCAAGCTAAGATTTGTTTGGAGATTTTAGAGTCAGTGGAGATACTCCAGCGGTATGACCAGAAAGAGCAATTAAAATTCTTCCTCTCAAGCAGTTAAAAAAAACACAACAACAACAACAACAAAAAACATAATAAGGGGACTGCAGTAATTTAGCTAAATGTACTAAAATGGAACTACATTGTCATGAACTTGTCTCTTACTACAAAGATTTACTGATGTTTTGATCAAGATATTTCCACAAGTAAACCACATGATTAAAACAACATAACGTTTAAAAAAACTGCCCTGGACATTTAGAATGGGTTTTATTCAAACCCACACACAAATGAAAAAAAAAAACAATAATAAAAAACAAAAACAGATTGTAGCACCAGCAAGAAACAAAGAAACTTGTTCTGCTTTTTTCTTATGTGGAAAATAATACTTTCAAGGTTTTCTTTGGATTAATCCTCTGGCAAGCTCCAGTGCAGGCATCTTGGCTGTGGCTGTGCTTCTTGTTTTAGGTGCTATATCCTCTGAGTATTGTCAGCGGTTAGCTTAAAGTCTTCATAAGTTCCTATGTTTTAACTGCAGCGATGATCCCTTGTTTAACAGGTGCTGTTAAAAACAAACAATGTTAAAGTAATGCCGCCTTTATCAATCAATCCTTACACTAAAATGACCTTGACATGCTATTTTTTTGAAGTAAACACACCTGCTTTTCCACAAGTCTTCTCACAATCATCTTGTGTATCAAAGCGATTCTGGTTCCCTCCACATCCTCCGTACCAGAAGCGGGTACAGTTTCCACTAAGTGGGTCATAATGCCATTTAAGCACAAATTTAGTACAGGAGCCCTCTTCTTTTGGTAGCTTGCAGATATCCACACTGAAGTGCAGGGCAGCTGTTAGAGGGTGTAGTGAGGATGAGAAAAAATGACAGAATTTTAATTGAATATCTAATTATTTGCAAAAACATTTTTTTTTAGATAATTGCATACTGAAAATTTCAGTGAGGTTTTGAAAAATGGCAGGTTTGTTTTGTTAATTAGATGGCTTGGCTTCAGGGTTTATCATCTCTGGACAGTGGCATTTCAACGTGATTTCTTGTAACCACATATTTTACCCTAAACATTTTCCAAAATGTTGTTTCAACTTAAAATAATTTGTTTCCTTGCTGACTTAAAATTTTTAGTTTAGTCAACTTGAAATTTTAAGTAACTCAATGTTAATTTTAAGGGTCAACTTTTAAATATTTATATTTAAAAAACTAAAATTTTAAGTCAGCGGGGTGACAAACTATTTTAAGTTGAAACAATTTTTTTTACAGTGTATATAAACCTTTCAGTTCGCTTAACCGTAACACAACATTTACATTAGAATTTAGATACAGTTATTTCCAGGAATAATTAAAAAGTATTGTTCACTAAGGAAAGTGAGTTACATGACTTGCCAGGGTCTTGCGCAAGAAGGTTCTTAGTCTTCACATGGACCATATTTTACGCATTATTATCCATGACATGGATAATGTCTCTTGTGTAAACCAATGCACATGCATTAGGCATTATTTGAACCGAATAACATCAGTACTGTCTTCAGTATACTGCTTACTGCTAAATTGTTTAATAATAAGTTAACTTCACACAGTTAAACTGAACAAACACTGAACTTACTTGAAGCTGAACAATGACACTATTGTCTTGATACAGCTACTATATAGCAGAATTTGGATTTTCCTCTTTAGTAAAGTTTTCATCATTGATTCAGTTACTTTCCTGTATAATATTGTGAAGCAGCTTTGAAATCTCTATTGTTATAAACCAATATAAAAATAAAGGTGACTTGACATTACTACAAATAATCTCTTCTGAATTAAAAATGTATTGCTCTCAGTAAATATTTTTTTAAGTGGTCCTGTAAAAGTATTGAAACACTTCATGACTGATGAAAAATACTGAAGAAAATGTTTCTAGAGGTTAGTGTAACCGGTGGACTGACCTGGAGCTGGTGCTGGGGGGAGAACAGCTTTGACATGCTCTTCACTTGCTTTAGGTTCAGCCACTGTCGTAATCAGAAAAAAAGAAAAGTATTTTTTTATTGTACTTCCTTTTAAGGGTGCTTGGTAGAAGCCACAAGTAGCCAAGTAACACAAGGCTAACCCAGGCTAGTAATAAAAAAAAGGTTATATTTGTATTCTGGAGAGTTAGTACGTGGATCATACATTATCCATCACTGTACAATTGAGCAAGGCACTGCATTCAGTGTGCTGTAAATGCTTTAGTTTAAATTAACCATCTAACTGATAATTGATCTAATTTTGTAGCTATAGATTGTTTCAGTTTAATCTTGTTTTGGTATGTAAGACCCTGAGTACTGCAACCTGTATCAGCTTTAAATATTCATAATTCATAATTTTATGGCTCAATCATGAAGTTTTCGAAATAGAAATAACAGGGCAAATCAATTGCTGCAGTGATCGGGTCAAGGGTTCAAAGGGCACACATACCTGACTTCATGCAGTGTTTGAAGCAATCAGCCTCAGTCTCAAACCTATTGTCATTTCCTCCACAACCTCCATACCAGAACTGTGTACAGAATCCATTCTTTCTGTCAAAGTACCACTTAGCTTGGTAATCTTTGCATGGCAGTCCAGCATCAAATTCAAGTGAACATGGGTCCATAAGATTGTTAACTGAAACATGCAAACAAATGGAGACAAACAAAGAGGGTTTGTCATGAAAAAGGACAGACAAAGTTAGTGTTGTTAGTAAAATTAACATATAGTCAGTAAATTTTAGGTGACTGTAGTTCGTTTAGAGGAATTAGCTATTTATTTTAATGGGTTAGCTGGATTAAAAGATTATGCAAACCATGTCATTTTCAAATCAAGCTTGAATTCAAACTGTACTGCTACAACTTTGTTATACTTGCAAAGGCCAACAAAACACAAAGTTTTCTATTTACAAAGACATTATTACGTTTTCAATATTATCAACACTGTCAGTCCAAATACCTTGTCACTGGACCAAAGTACCCAAAAAAGAAACAAATACCGTGACCTTGTTTGCAAAAGCACTTTGAGACACATTTATATTTTATATGCCTTTTCCAGTTCATTTGATTTATGTGCTATACATTAGCCATCTGCAGGTAATTACTGTGATCTCAGTTCCATTAACTGTGTGTGTGCTGGGGCCATCTCACAAATCTCTGCTTCATAACCCCTACAGAGTAAACCTGCCTTTTATGTGAAACAACCATTTTCCCCTTTAAAAGTAAGTATTGCACTTTGTTAGTGGGTTATCGAGTTGAACGATGCCTAGGTTCAATACAATTTAGGTTAGTTTATTAGTTTTTGTAGATGCTTTTTTGTGAAAAGTCAAACTACCCTGAATTGAATGAGGCTTCCTATTAACAGCTAATAAAAACAATGATCTCATTGTTTTGCAATGCCAGAGGCCTTCTTCCTAACGGAAGAAATCATCATTTACAGAATCTCCAAAACTCTTTAAAAACACTCTTTAACACGCAGTTTTATAAGCTGCTCTGACTTGTAAATTTACAAATGTATCTATTTTGCCTTTAAAACAATCGGTACAACGAATATTGTATATGCAGACATTTGATTTTTGACTTTTCTAAAACACAGGAAACATCCAAGGACATGTTTTTTTAATCCCAAAGCACTCACAATGCTGATTTTATATATGATTTAAACAATTTAAAAAGAATCAAATAGAATAATTTTCTGCTCACAAACAAGTAAACCAAAAACCGAGCTTATCCATGTGCTGCTTGTTTATGGATTGGAGTAATACAAAAAGTCAGCTATTTTTAACATGCAAAGATCCTTTCGCTGTTAATCCTCAGCATCACTTACTTATTTCTGGTTTACTTAAGGGTGCAGAGGACACAATCCCCATTGCTTCACTTGGAACCTTCTGTTCTGCTGATTCTGTTCAAAAGAAATCTGAGGTTAACTAGATAATGCAGAAATTATAGTTTCAGTCATCCTGAATACTTTCTTACTTATCAAACTCTCAACTTTGTACTGTATGAGAGCTAGGTCTATTAAAAACAGTATTTTCTCTGCTTTGCATGTTATCTCATATAAAAAAAAAATAAAAAAAAATGGTGATATATATTCTGTCACTTACTAATTTCTGGTTTACTTAAGGGTGCAATCCCCATCACCTCACTTGGAGTAAGAACCATCTGTTCTGCTGATTCTGTTAAAAAGAAATCTGAGGTTAACAAGATAATGCAAACATTATAGTTTTCAGTCATCCTGAATGCTTTCTTACTTATCAAACTCTCAACTTTGTACTGTATGAGAGCTAGGTCTATTAAAAACAGTATTTTCTCTGCTTTGCATGTTATCTCATATTTAAAAAAAATAAAAAAATCTCCTGGTGATATATATTCTGTCACTTACTAATTTCTGGTTTACTTAAGGGTGCAATCCCCATCACCTCACTTGGAGTAAGAACCATCTGTTCTGCTGATTCTGTTCAAAAGAAATCTGAGGTTAACTTAGATCCTGCAGAAATCATTGGTTTTGGTCATAATAAATGATTTCTTATCAAACTCTCAACTATGTACTGGTCTATCAAAAGCATTTTTATTGAAATGTTTTATTATTTAATAAAATATATTAATACATATTTTGTATTAATTTATAAAATATTTTAATTTATTAATTAAAAACAATTAATGATTTTTCATTTTAGTTTATATTAATTTAAAAAAAGTATCCTGGTGATATATTCTGTCACTTACTAATTTCTGGTTTACTCAAGGGTGCAGTGGACATCATCCCCATCATTTCACTTGCATTAAGTATTTTTTGTTCTGCTGATTCTGTTTAAAAAACATATTTAAGGATAACTAGATCTAGATAGAGCACTCATAGTTTTCTGGCAAGATTTAAAGCATCCTTATTCTGTACTACATTTATGTAACAATACGGAAGCTAGAGTCATAAACAAAACACAGCTCTGTTATACTACAGTACATCAAATGTGCGCAAAAAAAACACGATATAATCTGTGAAGCTAATTCTGTGTCACTTACTTGTTTCTGGTTTACTCAAGGGTGCAGTGGACATCATCCCCATCATTTCACTTGCATTAAGTATTTTTTGTTCTGCTGATTCTGTTTAAAAAAACATATTTAAGGATAACTAGATCTAGATAGAGCACTCATAGTTTTCTGGCAAGATTTAAAGCATCCTTATTCTGTACTACATTTATGTAACAATACGGAAGCTAGAGTCATAAAAAAACACATAGCTCTGTTATACTACAGTATATCAAATGTGCGCAAAAAAATGATATAATCTGTGAAGCTAATTCTGTGTCACTTACTTGTTTCTGGTTTACTCAAGGGTGCAGTGGGCACAATCCCAATCACGTCACTTACAGTAAGGACCTTCAGATGTGCTGATTCTGTTGAATATGAAGAATGAATATAAAGTTAACCCCATCCTGCACTGGCCAACATTAAAGGACAGTTCATGAAAATAAATAAACAATTAAATAAAATAATGTAATCGATTCACTTTATTGATGTTGAAATGATAAAATTTTAATGATCAGGGAACATGAAATGTGCTTTTTAGAAGAACATCCAGTCTGATTTTTTGCTCTAGAAAATAAGAACTAGGGCCGGCCAGCTTCAATAATCAGAAAAAAGAAGTAGACCATGTGATTTGTACTCAACAAGTCTAAGCCACCTAAAACCTTTGTAAGAAATAGGCTGTAAATTGCTATTCACTGAAAATCTTGTCTTCTAGAACAGGTCACAAATATTCTCCACTAACCAAATAAAGTTTAAGCCTAGTTCTTATCCTTTCGTGGAGCTAAGTGCTTTGTGTTTCCTGCTGAATGGAGATGAGGAAGTTCTTAAATCATCTATCAAAAATGTACCACACTTAATCTGCAGCAGAAGTTCCATATAGCCATTTAAATTAAGTCTAAATTATCCAATGTATGGAAAAGAACAGTGTGCACTTTCAGTTAAATAACTAGTTGTGTGTTTCACTGAAATACATAAAAATCATACTGCTCCATAATGAAGTAGATGTCAGAATTTATTTTTTAGCTGTCCGTTTAATGCATTTCTTTTAATTTCATTACTTATCAATTCATACTTATAATTTCATCTACACGGCATGTTCCATAAATTCATAATCACAGAGTAATTTATGTGAAAACATGCGCTTACTTGTGGGAACAATGCCTTTGTAGGTGCTGGCAACATGACCATTGACACTGTGAGTATTGACCACTACATGATAGGTTTCGGCTGCCTCCAACTCAGAAATGGAGAGATGGCTGCCGGTCACATTTTTCCTCAGCACCAGAATATGATCCTTCAGGCGAGTCACAGTAATCTCATGGGTGGCCTTTGAATCGCCACTCAACCACTGCAGGGAGAATCCGCTGGAGGTGACGTTAACCAGATGCATTTTCTCCATACCTGTTTCTGGACACCAACATACACACAATGTGACCAGAATTCAACCCCAAACAAATACCTACAACCTATGGTGCATACTGTCAATACCTTTATGTTTTCTGTCATGAACCTCCTGCTGTCCATGATGCTTCTGGTGTTTCCTGGAAAAAAGACACATAGCAACATTCACACAGTGTATTAACTCAATATTAATGTTAATTATATTATTTAGCAGCTCCTGCTGTCTTGTGAATTGTTCTAAATTGTAACATCTAAAGTGCACATGCGGGTTACAGACCACATTGCTCATAAATATACTCACTCCTCTGTTTTTGGCAAACTGAATGGGAATTTGTGTGGCTGGTCACTCTGATACCATTGACACTTCTTAGAGACGTCAGGCGACAAGTAGAAAGCATTTTCAACTATATAGAAAGAATGATGAAACTGTCAATAACAGTTCTTGGTACCTGGTACAAAATGACAGGCTAATGCATCAATGGACATTTTGAGCATGTTAAAACAATCATTTGACTTACGGCCAAGGTACTTGGGCAACAGTCTGGCAAATGTCTGAATATGGTCATCATAGAAGCCTGAAGGTCTATCCACCCTCTTAAAGAATACATCTGAAGGCTCGCTTGCAACTTGGGCCAAGACACGGACATCACCTGCACTGAACAGCTTTCCAACTGCCATCACCACTATGAAGTATCCTTTGCATTTAACTTCAGTGGCTGCCCTTATTATCCTTCTCCTCATGCAGTTCAACTGGTCCAGTCACCAACAGAACTAATACCTTCAAATTGCGGGGATGTGGCGCCTTCTCAAACACATGTTCAACAGTGCCTTCAAGAGCATCTGCAAGGGCCCGTCCTCCTTCAAGCTGGTGGACCTTATCCTGTAGAAAGCTTCTAACACTGTTTGGTGACTTGTGTTCTGTCAAACCAAAGGTCACGCTGATGGGAATGCCACTGCCATTGTGCAAGTATTCATAAGGTGCATGCTGAACAAGTGCTACTCGAGCATGATGGGTAGTGCTGGCTGGCTCAGGGGACAACTCTAGCTGTTCTATCATTAAAGCCACATATTGCTTTATCTCTATGAAGACGGAGGGCCAGGTGCTCTCTGAACTATCAAGAACAAAGGCCATGTCGATGTCCAAGTCAGTGGTGGGATCCCTCCGGTCCCGGACTCCACGTGATGGGACATAATCACACATCTGATCCGGGGCACAGAAATCTGAAAAAAAAAGTTAAAGAAGAAAAATGACATTCAAACATTCTCTGTTGCTACGGTTTTGCAGTTTTAAAAAGTTTGGTGGCTTTTCTTGTTTGTTGAACTCTGTTGTACATGATAACACAGTTTTACCCAGGCAAATATGGCAGGTCATGATCTTCTTGATGACATTGTTGTATTCAGCACTTCCAGGTGAAGGTAGGACAATAATCTGGGCTAGAGCAGTGTTGTTAAGCTGAAAGAGAGTAAATGTAAAATACTTAACGGTATGCTTTCTTTTATGCCAAATGCAATTGGCTGTGTCAGGTTTTTACTTAATTTAAAGTATATATAAAAAAGTAATTGACATTTCCCCCTATTTAACTTCAAACACTGCAACTTTATGTAAGCTGCAAATCGATTTGGAAGTTACCTCAATGAATGCGTGAAGTTACTTAAAGCGTTATTCAAAATCACAGTTGCTGTGCATATGACCTGAAAATGTTAAGCCCAACTAAGCATTAAGGCGCAATACTGTACATGCAGTTCAGTGCAAAGAGTTCAAGCTTATATACTGGGGCAATGAAACAACTACTGTTTCAAGTTGTTTTCTGAAGATCAACTACTGTCATGAGTCAACATTCTAAACAGGATTCTGATGTGTAAAGACAAATGACAACTGATGAAACCATAGACGAGTGAGGAAGCATACTACATGAATAAAAACCTTTACCAACACTAATGCAAATGGAAAATAGTTATTTACAAATTACAATACTTGCCCTTCTACTGCCCCTACCTGCAAAGCTCTTGTGAGTTGGCGATCTTCACGGTTAAGAAGGAATACAGAGGAAATTCCTGCATCGTAGAGGCGCAAAGCAGCGGCACTGAATTCTTGAGAGACTGTAACAGGGCCGTTGACAAAGAAAACAGCAATCTTGCGCACAAGGAACCCACTGCGAACTCTCTTGAATGTGTTCTGTGCAACGAAGTTCATGGCTGTCTCCAAGCTGCGCTTCTTACGGGTCTGCTGAGTCTGGAGCCCTTGAACTCGCTCAACAAGTGATCGCTTCTTCTGGGTATCTGCAAAGCGGATCTCAGTAGTCACCTCATTGTTGTAGAGTGCTAGAGCAACACGGGCACCTCGGGGACAGTTGCTCTCAGCAATAGTGATGTCACTGACCAGGCGGAGAACAGTGTCACGCATGTTGTTGAAAACAGAGCGTGATACACCATCCGATGCATCCAGGGCAAAGGCCAACTCCGTAGGGTATAGGGGACATTCCTGAGCACCTGGAGAAATAGAAATTAAAAAGCTGAAGTACAGTTTTATGCAATGAATGCTTTAAAATGTAACCCTAACAGTACAGTGCAAATGCAGAAGAGATTGTACACTATTCACTTACCATAGCAGCAGGCTAAAAAAGAGAAAAAAAATAGAGAAAGATTTCAAAATGTAAAAGTATAACTATTAGTAGGTATATAAAGGTATAACTCAAACTATAAGAAAGACAGCATAATTAGACATTGTACAATCACTATACTTACGACAGTTATCCCTAATTTTCTTGACCAGATCACATTGCTGTGAGGACACAAATATTTGGCATTAATGTTCCAAGCAAGTAAGTAGAACTAAACAATAAAATCACTTATACAGTGAAAGAAAGGAAAAAGTACATACCACTGCACCAGTTCCTCTGGGTCCTTTTAGACCCTGTTTTAGACAACAGAAAAAAAACACTTTCTCAACAGCTGAACACAGCTGGGTAGAACAATCTGGATTTATTCCACTGAGCATTTTTTTTGTGCGCCAAACTAATGTCTGTCACTAGTTAAAAAAAAAACTAACAGCTTGAGTAAATCAAAGCTTATGACTTGCTGAGAGATTTGTACACTTCATAAGAAAGAACATCCCTAGTTATTCCTCAACTTAGTCCCCTTGTTAATTCAAAGTCAACATTCCTGTATTTAAAGATTTGTCACAATTTATGCATTATTTATTTATTAGTTTTTTTAAAAGATTATTTTAAAGCAGTATTATATTAAAGTATTGTGCTTACATAGGGCCCTGGGTATCCAATATCTCCCTTTTGTCCAGGTCCACCAGGTTCCCCTGAGGTACCCTACACAAACATATTATTAGTGATTACCAGCAGTATGGACATTATGACACACTTAAAAAATAGTTACATCAACATTACTCACTCTCTGGCCATTGTTTCCTCTAGGTCCAAGTCCTCCCTTTGAACCAGGGTCACCTGCTTCACCCTTTGAATCAATTGAGATTTAACATTTAGTTACATTCATTGTTTTGCACTGCATTACTACTGTATTTACTGTAAAAACATTCAAAGGAGCAGACATTTTCTGCAATCTCACCTTTGGACCAGGGAAACCAGGGAATCCTTCATCACCCTAAAATAACATTAAAGAGTGTTCAGTGTAAAATACATGTTTTGCTGAGTATATATGTATATAGCATATATGAACGTAAAATGATACAACAACTGAAACATAAACTGAACAAATTTCACAGGCATTTGGTGATCAGAAATGAAAATAATGAGCCTCCCAGTAGCATTGTCTTAGGTATCTTATATTAAGGACAATGCTGTTTTTTACTCTTTCCATTGCTCAGTTTATCTGCAGTCCTCATGCTTCCCTTCAGCAGGACTGTTGCATGTTCAGTCATGTGAGCAGACCTGCTAGGTCTCTATACTGATTGCCTACTGCATGTAAACTGTGGGAGGTTCCACGGGCGCATGCACAATAATTATAAATGATTTATTGAAAAACACAAAAAACATTGTTTAAACCCTTTCCACACACACTCACCCTTCGTCCTTTGGGACCAGGTATACCAAACCCATCTCGTCCATCTTCACCCTGTATACATAGGAAACCCCTTAGTTTGATCTAGGCTAAACTGCTGACATACAGTAGATTGATCTGATAAATGATCAATGTGCTATATGTTTTAATATGGAAATAATGTTTATAACTATTAAATCTATTTGTGACTGTTTTATATAATGATTAACACTTTTACTACAATGTATGAAATGTATTTGGTATGACTGGTGCAGACTGTGACTTCTCACTTACAGGCTCCCCACGGGGTCCCAGGGGTCCAATGACACCTTTAGGTCCTGGCTCCCCTGGTTCACCCTTTAGAGGGAATGAAACAAAAGTTAATCATAATTGTATAAATAATAATGTATAAAAGGTGCAATGGTCATAAATGTAACAGCTGAAAGAGCACCTTAATCCTCATACTAATGCATTGAAACAAAAATGTGAGTTAATTTCCTCTTCCCAAACTGTATAAATACAAACTCCCCAGAAGCTTTGCTTTCAGTTGACACTGAGATGTTTTCTTTTAAACATTTCTTAAGCTTGCCAATGGTAACTGGAACACGAGAGGGCAACTGCCTTGCAATGAATTGCCAAATGTTGTCAAAGATAACCAGTACCTTCCGGCCAACGGCACCTCTTCTACCCTTTTCTCCAGCAGGTCCTGACAGTCCTCCTGGCCCCTAAAAAATATATAAAATAAGATGAAAGATTTCCTCATAGAAATCAGTGTATATATATATATATATATATATATATATATATATATATATATATGTGTATACACAAGGTGTATATATATTTTTTTCTTTTAATATGTAATAAACCCCAAATTTTCTTTTTTGTGTGCGTGTGCGGTTTTGTCTGCACACAAATAGTCATTATTATTGATACAATCATCCTTTTAAAAGCATAGAAAAAAATAAAAAGAACATGCTTGAACATCTTTTTTAATATGTAATAAACCCCAAATTTCCTTTTTTTGTGTGCGTGTGCGGTTTTGTCTGCACACAAATAGTCATTATTATTGATACAATCATCCTTTTAAAAGCATAGAAAAAAATAAAAAGAACATGCTTGAACATCTCTTACCCTTGGACCAGGGTTTCCATCCTCTCCTCTTATACCAGGTGCTCCAATTGGTCCAGCGGGACCCTGAATTAAGTACAGATACGCAATATTTATATTACATATAATATATATTTTCTCTTTGATTATAACATTGAACATTTTATTTAAAGGCAGGTGTGCATATTTGTACACACACAATAAATAAATGTAACCAGACTGTAAACCAGATCAAAGCATTATGTTTGCATATACAACATCTGCCTTTTTTTTTTGCAGCTGATTAATTTACCCGAGATCCTCCAATTCCTCTCTCTCCTGGTAAACCATCACTTCCTGGCCTTCCAGGAGCACCCTAAAAATACAATAGGACCATCAATAAATTTAACAAATTTAAATGAATTCAAAAAACTGTTTAACCCATAAACAACAGCTCTTAATGAATCTCAGTGAGAGTGTTAAAATAATGTTAATTTCCCTCAATGGCATGACATAGTATATGTACTCAGGCACGTGCACACATAGCACCTTGGCTTGAGCACCTGCAACATCGATCGGCACATGCACATCACAGACAGGCAGAGAACCGCAGAAGTGAAGCCCTCCTTCCCTCTCCAGTTGTGTTTGTCTTGGTGTGGAGGTGAGTGATGATAAACAAAAGACTAAGCTACCTGTGCCTCAAATTTACAGCTAAATATCCAAAAGACAAACGGCAAATATAATTAATTTGTCTTGCTAACATCCATGACTGATGAGAGCGCTACCATGTAAGTTATCTGAAGTTTAGCTAAGGCAATAGGAAGTCTAGTAGGTTAGACAAGTGTGTCACTGCATGATTCAGTTTATTAAAATGCATTTAGATTAAGAATGATCACAAAATTCAAGATATGGGGGCAGAAATGTATATATTGATATCATTTCATATAGATAATCAGTATCACATAAAGACTGACTTTTTTCATCAAAAAGCAACATGATTACAAATGTGACATTGATTTTATACAGCAGTTCAATAAAGAAGAATTTAATATTAACACACTTACGTTTTAGACACAATATTGAGTGTTTTTGCTCTATTTCGCCAAGAAATATAATTTCAATTTGCTCTCTGAGCAACAGCTGTTTTGTTTCTGAATGAATCAATCGTTTAAAGGATTTGGTTCAGTCGCAAATGACTCACTTATTAACAGTGACTTTCTGCCACCTACTTGCAGTTTTAATTTCACATTTAAGTAACTTTTCATTTTTTTTTTATAATTTCAAATATCAGTATTCAAAGTTTTATGTTTAAAATATCAAAACCGTATTAATGCATTTGTAACCGCAGGTTAAATCAATGCACGCGTGTCCTGCATTAAACAGTGTGTAAATGCATCTAAATGCCACTTCTAATGCAGCTTCTGTGTTTTCTCTGCAGTGAAAAGATTAATTTTGTCAATACTGATTTAATTTGCTTGGTAACAGCTTAAATTACTTATTCTAATTGACTGACTCAATTTAAGAATTGGACTGAAAATATGATGCACACTCATGCAGGGCATTATAAAGGTAAAAATGCCCATGAAAGTTAAAAAATCAATTTAAACTTATTGGAAAACATTAATTTCTATCACTGCTGTGAACTGATCACCACAGAATATGCAGAATATCAAAAACTTTAGGAGTCAGCTGTCCACGGTAGTCCTTAAAATATCAGCACAATAACACAATCAGCAAAATATTGTCTATCGTTATCGATAAAAACGCAGAAAATATTGATATATTTTTTGTCAATATTGCACATTCCTAATATATTTAACGTTTTGTTTAGAAAAAAAATAAATAAATACGAGAAGTGCCATTTTTTCCACTTGAATCCCTGCCCCTCAAAATGTCTGTGCACGTCCCTGTGTGTACTCACCGCTTGACCAGGAGGCCCTCTTCTACCATCAGGGCCCTTTTTCAAAAAAGAAGTTGAATAAGATAATGAACAGAACATCTGTCATTCAACATTTCATGGATCTCACACATAACTTTTCAAATAATGTATTGCCATAGACAACATGATGTAACATTGAAGTACTAAACTGAATAGCCATCAAAGCTAATTCCGAAATGTCTTCTTATATCATAACAGTTTTCTTTTAACTCTTTAGATTCTAAACATATGATTGAGCTGTTTGGGGTTTTTAAGAGATAATTTATGCTGAAAGGATCTTAGCCTATTCAGTACTGCTGGGTAAGTTAGAAAATACATTATCTTTGGTCGAGGAACCATACCCGTCTGCCTGATTCACCAGGTCCTCCTTTATTTCCGTCCACTCCTGGCTCTCCCTAAAGAAAACACTTCAGTGAACCTCCAAAATGCATTACAGTTGTGGATTTTATTCACATAGACACAAACACACATTTAATAGGACACACTATCAAAATATGCAGAATCTCATATTCTTACAAATCTACTACTATATGTAAAGCTTGGCCAAGTCTTAAAGTTTGACCATGACCAGAAGCTAAAATTACATGTAACGAGAAATAATAGTTTAATCAAATGAGATATAAACTAATAAAACAACTTTATGATTTTTTATGAGATTATATTGAAGAACTATAAACAAATCTAAATATGAAGCTTGGTACTTTACAATATTGATGCGTGAACATATGCTACAGAAACAAAAAATATACCAGAATGACATACAGTATTAACTATGTAAACAAAAAAAAATTAAATAATGGACCATACCGGTGGGCCAGCATCGCCTGGATCACCTTTTGGCCCCCTCTGGTTGTTGTCTCCTCCTGGGATGCCCTAAAAAAACAACAACAACATCAACCTTACTTATTGAAGGAAGATATACTCATTCTAAATTGAGTCGAATCCTTGAGTAAATAAGAGAGCAGACATATCTGACTATGCATATAATACATACAGGATCACCACTGATTCCAGTCTGACCAATATCTCCTGACTGGCCTTTGACCCCTTTAGGTCCCTAGAAACACACCAGAAAGATCAGATAAACCATATTTATTCATTTTGAATATATTCCTCATGACCCTACCCACAACTATATTCTAAATGACTTACCCTTTGGCCAGGGTTTCCTCTATATCCTGGAGGGCCAGCAATGCCACTTGTTCCCTGAAAGACAACAACAGACTTTAATTGGCATACACAAAGATTTGTACAAATTATTGTACAAGTGACCACTAATAACAAAATAGCTGACCTCCTCTCCATTGATTCCATCTAAACCAATCTCTCCAATTTCACCCTAAAACAAAACAAATGTTATCAATTAAACATATTCTTATGTTAATGTTAATCATGGTAATATATTATTATTTACTATGACATGATTACAAACGTGCTATATGTTCTTACCTTTTCACCATTGTATCCACGGGATCCCTAAATAAAAGTAAAATAAATACATTGGATTAGTCACGTGATATATTTTAACCATAATGTGCCATCTTAGGGAAATTTAGTTCAACTTACTTTGACACCTCTTTGACCTGGACATCCTTGGAATCCTTGAGTTCCATTTACACCAAGTGGTCCTCTCTCTCCCTGATAAAATATGAATTATTGCAATCACGAGAAACAACATGTCCACATACACAATTTTTGGGGTCAAAATGTTGCCGTCTAACTGAAAGATACATACTGATTTAATGACAACAGCAAAGTTTGAGGTTGTTCATGATGAATTCTTATGCTGATAATTAATATGGGGTAGGGAGAGAATTTTATTGTATTTGTGAGCAAAAACATTAAAATAAATAGAAAATAAACTCCCGTGTTGTGGTTTAAATTCATGAACTAACACATGCATTCCGTAACATGTAACTGCAAAACAGGTAAAGGTATGTATATGTATATGCAAAGGTATGTATAGGATCTGTCCATTTATTAGTGCATGCTGGACAATCAATCTAACTTTATGCGAAGTGAGAAAGTGGGCAATTACAAACTATTGAGAAGGTAGATGTTGAATTACAGACAAATGTGCGTGAAAAAATGAGCCTTTTAAATCTTTATATGTTTTCAATAGTAGATAATTAATACATGCTTACCGGACCACCTTCATCACCAGGATGTCCTCTCAAGCCTTGACCACCAGATTGACCCTATAGGCAATCAAACTTTGACATGAGCGAACACTGATACATTTTTTTTTTTATCTGTGTTGTAGTGTAAAATATATTGTTTTTCAAAGAATGAATTTGACCTTTGGTCCAGGAACACCAACAGCTCCTCTGTCCCCTCTCTGGCCATTACACTTGCATGGAACAGAACAGCATTCCCGCTCAGCAATGTTATCCTTAAAAAGAGATTTTATCAAAATGATATTAGACAAACATATTCAGCTGTCTTTGTCATTGTAGTAGTCCATCAATTAATGAGCTTATTTGACTGAGCCGTTAGGACAGTTCTCACCAGTTCTTCCAGAAGTTCATAATCCAAGTCCATGAGGTTGACACGCAGAGGTCGTGTGTACCTAAAGCCACGGCCAAATTCCAAGAGAACTGCATCCTCAAATCGTGGCACTCTCTCCAGGGCAACAAGGATGAAACTACTGACACCTTAAGAAAATCAAATATTAAAATGTCTGTAGTAACATTTTGCGAGATGTCTAAATCATCATCAACAACAAACATAAGTATTGGTGAGTAGAAAAATAAAGAAACTGAACATACAACCTATCAATATTTGAGTGTGAAGTAATGAAATTCATCAGACATTTTCATATCTATAATCAGGATTATTCTTACCAACTGAACGCATCAGTTCAACTCGCTCTTTCAGGATGTTAAACGGGGCATCTAATCCATCAGTTAAGTGGATCACAACCTTCATGGGTGTAAAACAGCAATTAATTTCATTTTTAATACAAATAATTGTTTATAAATATACAGAGATCCAGTACATATAATATGGTAAGATTTTGAGGTTTAAATTAGCCCTGAATGAAAAGGATGTACCTTGACATGATCTGAAGGCTGACTTTTGAATCTATCAGCATAAGCTTTGATTGTGGCACCATTTAGAACAAAAGGTCCACGGTTTCGGAGGGCCTTGAAGGGCTCAATAAGCTC
The DNA here is from genome assembly GCA_027422405.1 of Ptychobarbus kaznakovi. Classification (NCBI taxonomy): domain Eukaryota; kingdom Metazoa; phylum Chordata; class Actinopteri; order Cypriniformes; family Cyprinidae; genus Ptychobarbus; species Ptychobarbus kaznakovi. Next base: position 17,188,492 of record CM049804.1, on the reverse strand, counting down.
TGTGTATCTGTTGGTGAAGTCCAGTAGAACAGGTTCAGAGGCAGAGTCCATTGCTAGCATTCCCACTTGTATTGAGGGAACCTGGCCTGAAGTGCAGCTGATGAGCTGCATCTGGGTAATGCGTTGGAGAATAGTAGCCACCTTCGTCTCTAATGTTTTCTGAGCAGCAAATATGTTCTGTGCAGCCACGTCAAACCCCACAAGAACATCCAACTTGCATTCTGCCAGAAACAGAATTAAGAATGACTACAAATTGAGAGCAAACTGTACTTTCACTTTATAAAAAAAACTTAAAAACCAAACCAAACCTGTGGCATTCTTTACTCCAGTGCACAGTCCTATTCCTTTCACATCATCATCCAGTGTTTCCAAAATCTGCTCATTCAGTTCAGAGAGCTCTTGGAATTTGCTGGCTCGGGCCACTGTAGTAGCTTCACTGCCCAAATTATTGAGCTCGTCCTCAATATCACCCACCCCAACAGCATAGATTCGCACACCACTGGCTTTGAGAGCTAGTGCCGCTGATTTGCTGTCATCCCTTGACCGTCCACCAGTGACTACCATCATGATCTGTGGAATTCCTGCATCCTTCCGACTGCCTCTTTCTTTGACAAAGTGTGTTTTCTGAACATGGCGAATAGCATTGCCTGTTTTAATTTCCCGACCTCCCTTGTACTCGGCTCGAATTATGGCATTAATAATGTCATCCTTGGTTTTGTAAGTATTGAGGTAGAATACATCGGTCACATCTGTAGCATAATGTGCTAGACCAATCTGAATATTGTCTCTCTCGGTGAAGAACAAGTCAATTAAATTAAGAATAAATTCCATGACCTCTTTAAAATTGTCCCTGCCCAGATTAATTGAGCCATCAACCAAAAACACAATATCAGCAGCCTTGGCCTGTGGGAGCCCAGGGTCTAGGGGAAATCAGAGAAAATAAAACAGGCTAAATAAATGAACAAACAAATATTTATGGCCTATTATTATATACACATCATGTAAAGTATGTCTAACATAACAATAACATTAAAGCTCTACCTACCTGTCTCTTCAATGTCAGTGGGAATCTCCTCTGTAATCGTTCCATTAAGTTTGGCTATTAACTTGCTCTGTATGTTCGGAAGATTTGGGAAAGCATCCACCTGCAGGACGTCATCAGCAGTGGTAGTAATCTGTGCAAGCTGTTTTAGGTCTGCATTGTCTGCACCAATTCCTATACAATTGACGCGGGAGCCTTTGAGAAGTGGGCCATAAGTAGATACATCGGAGGTTGATCTTCCACCAGTTAGCACAACTAAATGCTGGGAAGCCTGTGTTAGACGTAACCCAGCAGATGCCTGGAGCTCGTTTCGAATGACATACTTTATCGCCTCAGCTAGATCAGCACCGCGTCCACCCATATGGCGCAATCTCTTAATTGCTGAGATTACAGATTGCTTGTTGTCATGAGAGTTCAAAGAGAATTCAGTTTTAGGCCTTTCACCATACTGCACAAGAGCCAGGCGAACTTGGTCAGGTCGTACATCAAGCTGATCAACCACTTTCAACATAAAGTCACGAATGTGAGCTACGCCGCTTTGTCCAACACTATCAGAGCCATCAACGAGGAAGATGATGTCCTTTCTTCCAAGACTGAGTGGGACTGAAAAGAAACAAAAATAATTTTACTAATACATTTCTGCATAATCTATTAAACTATGTGCATGTGTAAAAGTTAACATGACATGATTAAATTTGGCATCAAGTGATCTGCTAATGTGGATTAACCTGAAATAATGGTTTTAACACAAGCAGAAAAAGTGGTATACCTCTAGGCGTAGGGGGGGCCGAAATTTCATCTCTGGTCATGGTACTGACTTTGGTTAAAAGCTGTTGCTCCACTCTTGGAAGTTGCTGGAAGTCTCTAATGGTGTATGTTAGTTCTGGGCTAAAGGAAATTAATTTGAGTTCTTCTTCATCAGCATTGTGAGCTCCAACTGCTATGGGAGCAACGCGGCTTGACTTCAGTTGGTTAGCAGGCCCAGACACATCATCATTTGACTTTCCTCCGGTTACCAAGATGAGAAACTGGGGCACACCCTCTTCTACACGGCTCCCGGCTGATCTTTGATAGATGTTCTTTGAAACGTATTCCAGAGCTTGTCCAGTGTTAAGCTGATTGCCACCTTTGCTTTTCATTCTTCGTATTGCCTGGCGAACTTCCTCCTTTGTGGAGTGCTCATTGAGAAGAAACTCCAGTTTGGGATCATCACTGTACTGCACAACTGAGACTCTCACATTGTCTAGACCCACATCTAACTTCTCCACCACTCGCTGAACCATGTCTCTAATGGCAGGGAACTCACTCCGCATCTTTGTTGTGCCATCAATAAGGAAAACAACATCCCTTTTATCTCCACGAGGTACTGGTACTGGAATTACAGTCTCTATGTTTTGAAATAAAGAGATGAAAATTGGACATAAAAAATAAATATAACAATAATAAATAGATCTTAATTAATACACAAATGTACCTGACAGTCTGACCACAGGATTCATAAACTGTGGTGCAAATTTTATACAGAATTTTCAATTCTTCAATTCTTAGTTCTATGCAAATGTCAGGTGTATTCAATTAGTTTAAAAAATGACTTTATCAACTGAATATGTTTTGCTGCTCTGAGTTGCTTTACACTATAGATTAAATGATGTAAGCACTTGTTCTATTAATATTCTATCTATTTTGTAAATTTAAATATAAATACGAGTTAGATTAGTATCTTTGTCCAATTATTTCAGTGTATCTTGTCATGTGTACTGTGTTAAGGACACAGTGTTAAGAACTTTAACTGTTTGTGCTATTTTAATTGATGTGAGCCTTTGACCATTGCAGCAGGTCTGGCTGTTTCAGTGTGTCCCACCATGAGTGCTGTGTTTTGCTGCTGTGTCAAGAATGCCTTAAAAACAAAAGCTGACGGAGAAGCTGACCATACTTAATGTTGTCTTTTTAGCCACAGTCCATTGCATATTGCACACAACAGTGGAAAGCACTTTCTTTATCTAGTAATTTCTAATCTGATTAGCAGGCTTTATACAATTTCTGAGAGCAACAAGAATAAGAACACATATTTCCTATGCAAAAATGTTAGCCAGTCATAAAAGTGAAAATTGAAGTCTTAAATAAAAAGCAGCAGCAAAACAGAGCATTTAATTCATATGGTTAGAGACAGGGTGTAAAATGGTCTAGTATTACAAAATTATGACTGTAGTGCAACAAGTGACTATAAACAGACTTTTAGGAGTATAATAAAATGTATGTCATGAACACTTTCAAACCTTCACATGCATATTTTTTTATGCTATCGCTGTTGAAAAGACCAACAAAGCTGGTGATATTCATTTTGCATTTTAGATGCTGTTCCCAGAATAGAATGCAAGTGTTTCTAGCAAGCTTCTTAACTAGGTTAACAACAGCAAGACTTCCTTGGTCAACAAGCAATAAGTTATTGACCATACTGGATAACCAATTTCACAAACTTAAAATTTAAAACAGAACTAAATTTAACCACCAGCTGGACCAGATATCAAAGAGTAAGTTGGGGATGGAAATTCATTCTGGTCCATGCTGGCCTTTTCAGCAGGATTACCACATCAACAAGAAACCCAATTATGAAATGATTACAGTTACCTGGGGGGTATTCAGGGCGCAATTTGGCTAAGTCCTCACTAGATAGCTCTGTCAGGGTGGTGATGAGTGTGTCCTGAATTGTATATAGTCCAGGCAAGTCATCAACTGTGTAGGCAAATCTGGGGACATAGGATGTCACCTGCAATTCCTGAGTGTCCACGTCTCTTGTTCCTATGCTAAAGGGGATGACGCCTGACTTTTTCAGTGCAGTTGCAGTTGGTCTTATATTGTCTGTTGCTTTTCCTCCTGAAATCACAACAACAAATTGTGGAACTCCCTCCTGTTTCCTTCCACCACGTCCAGAAGCCAGAACTTCACGACTAACAAAGTCAATGGCCCGACCAAGGTTACGCTGTTTCCCCCCTCGTTGTCGGAGTTCCTTAATGCCATTTAGGACACCTTCTTTGGTCCTGTGTGAGTTGAGGTATATGTCTGCATACGGGGAATCTCCATACTGCACCACGCTTACTCGGATCTTGTTCTCGCCAACATTGAGGTTCTCCACAACTCTGCGCACAAACTCCTGGATAATTGGGAACTCTCTGCCAACACCTTCAGAGCCATCAATCACAAAGATGATGTCCTTCTTAGGTCCTTGGGTCTCCGCTAAAACAAACAAAAAAATTAAAATATAATTTAATGTCAAATGTTGCTGACTAGATGAGGGCTAGTCTGTATACACACCCATCAACAACAATGTGAATATAATTACATTAACAGTAGAACGCTTTGTTTCAGATCAGTGAACATAACTAATTTTCATTTGATTCCACAACCTAATGGTAAGACATTGTATCAGCAAGTTTTGTATCATCATTCTGTATTTTGTTTCCCCCTGGAATTGCCAGATGGGGTGTCATTTTCAATTGAACTTAAAACACTGCAACCATGATACATAGTAACATTGGAGAGCAATCATAGTAACATATGTTTTATATGTGACCCTGGACCACAAAACCAGTCATAAGTAGCATGGGTATATTTGTAGCAATAGCCAACAAAACACTGCATTGGTCGAGATTATCAATTTTTCTTTTATGCCATAAATCATTATGATATTAAGTAAAGATCATGTTCCATGAAGATAGTTTGTACATTTTCTACTGTAAATACATCAAAACCCAAATATGCTGCTAAGGTTTTAATAATACAGCTGTAATTTTAATATTAGATTTTTTTGATCCAATATATCAAATGTTTTGTCAGTAGTCCTATACTAACAAACATAATCAATGGAAATCTTAAAATATATTTGCTTTCCCCCCTCCCAAAAAAAGCTTTTAAACAATTAAAAGATGATTATCCTAGACAGTAAAAGATGACTGTATATGATATAACACCACTTAAGAAGTCACACGGAACAAGGACCATGGTATTGGAGTCAAAATGTTAAATTGAAGAGGGAGCCAGGGGTTGTATACTGTACATGTTCAAATTGTATATTGTGTTTATGTATTTCACCCTTTAACAAAACTTCTGTATGTCTGTCAGAAAAAAAGTACTTCTACTTTTTTAATACTTGAGTACAATTTAAAGTTGTACTTTTTTAACTTTTACTCAAGTATGTTTTTGGCCAGATACTTGTACTTTTAATTGAGTAAAATTTTCACTGAGTATCTTTACTTTCACTTGAGTAAAATTTTTGAGTACTTTTTACACCTCTGTATTATATATATATACTCACCGGCAGTGTTGGGGGTAACGCATTACAAGTAACGCGAGTTACGTAATAATATTACTTTTTTCAAGTAACTAGTAAAGCAACGCATTATTTTTAATTTACAAAAAATATCTGAGTTACTTTTTCAAAAAAGTAATGCCAGTTACTTTTTTTCACATTTATTGACTGACAGTGCGCCGTGTGGACATGATCTTACTGTAGTTCTAGAGATTAAATGTGAATGTGCATTAATTCATCCCACTCGCAAAAAAACAGATTCAGTATTCATCAAAATGAATTAAAACAGTGAAATGCAAACTCAGAATATGACGCAAGCCTGCAATAATTAAATATGTTAAACAACACAAATGTATCTAATCCCATTTTATTAACCGATATCTTTGCTGCTGACCTTTGATGATCCAGTTCAACATAAGCAAAAATTACTTTACATTAACAATTGTGTTTTATTGTTTTTTAATTGCTGAAGAGTGTTGAATCTTCTCATGTGTTCTACTGTACAGACATGATTAACTCTTTCTTCAGCCTGAGGTTTATTTTTTACACTTTTTGGTGTAAAAGGCTTTTACATTTGCTATAAATAGAACTTCTTGTATTAAAAACAAACAACCAAGCCCTGCTCATATTTAAAAAGTAGAGCGAAAGTAACGCAAAAGTAACGTATCGCATTACTTTCCATAAAAAGTAACTAAGTAACGTAATTAGGTACTTTTTTAGAGAGTAACGCAATATTGTAATTCATTACTTTTAAAAGTAAGTTTCCCCAACACTGCTCACCGGCCATTTATTAGGTGTCCCTGTTCAATTGCTTGGTAACACAAATTGCTAATCAGCCAATCACATGGCAGCAACTCAATGCATGAATGTGTCTGAAGTTCAAACCGAGCATCAGAATGGGGAAGAAAGGGGATTTAAGTGACTTTGAACATGGAATGTTTGTTGGTGCCAGACGGGCTGGTCTCAGTATTTAAAAAAACTGCTGATCTACAAGGATTTTCACGCACTACCATCTCTAGAGTTTACAGAGAATTGTCCAAAAAAGAGAAAATATCCAGTGAGCGGCAGTTGTGTGGACGAAAAGGCCTTGTTGATGTCAGAGGAGAATGGGCAGACTGGTTAGAGATGATAGAAAGGCAACAGTAATTTCAAATAACCACTCGTTACAACAAAGGTATGCAGAATACCATCTCTGAATGCAAAACACATCGAACCCTGAAGCATATGGGCTACAGCAGCAGAAGACCACACCGGGTGCCACTCCTGTCAGCTAAGAACAGGAAACGGAGGCTACAATTTGCACAAGCTCACCAAAATTGGACAATAGAAGATTGTAAAAACGTTGCCTGGTCTGATGAGTCTCGATTTCTGCTACGACATTCAGATGGTAGGGTCATAATTTGGCATAAAGAGCTTGAAAGCATGGATATATCCTGCATTGTCTCAACGGTTCAGGCTGGTGGTGGTGGTGTAATGGTGTGGGGGATATTTTCTTGGCACACTTTGGGCACCTTAGTACCAATTTAGCATCGTTTAAACGCCACAGAATACCTGAGTATTGTTGCTGACCATGTCCATCCCTTTATGACTACAGTGTACCCATCTTCTGATGGCTACTTCCAGCAGGATAATGCACCATGTCACAAAGCTCAAATAATCTCAGACTGGTTTCGTGAACATGACAATGAGTTCACTTTACTCAAATGGCCTCCACAGTCACCAGATCTCAATCCAATAGAGCACCTTTGGGATGTGGTGGTACGGGAGATTCGCATTATGGATGTGCAGCCGACAAATCTGCCACAACTGCGTGATACTATCATGTCAATATGGACCAAAATCTCTGAGGAATGTTTCAAACACCTTGTTGAATCTATGCCACGAAGAATTAAGGCAGTTCTGAAGGCAAAAGGGGGTCATTTTTTAACGCAAATTAATCGTATTATAATCGTATTATGATCTTGCCATCATTGCAGCGTGGAAGGTTATCTGTCTTTGTGTGATGAGGGTACAGCAAACCAGTGTTGCTAGGATAGGGGCACAACAAGCGGGCTTTTTTGAAAATACAGTCTCGGGGAAACATTACAGAGCTGTGGGTTGCCTTTTTTTTTGGCTACTTTTATCATTTACCATGGCCGCCCAGAGTTTATATAGACAAATAAAACTGAAAATAGATCCTTTTACTAATGTGTATCATACTTGTAATGTATACCAGGTAATTTAAGAACAGAGAGGCGGTTGTAACATCACAAACAACGTGAGTTTCAGCCAGAGCATACATGTTAAGGTTTTTACAAAGCAGAAATAAACATGACAACAGCCACTATAGATTATATAAAATAATAAACACACAATTACAATAGGATATGGTTTGTATGTGATTTTCTTGAGATGAATGTGTACATCTGAAATGTTAATTTGTGCGGCGATATAAAAGGCTATAAATAGCATATTTTAACAACAGTAAACAACCAAATTCCACATGTGATCGCAAAAGGAAGTTATTACAAACACTCTATGGTGGTTTGAAGTGAGTTCTGAGTAAAAGTGTACTATTAATCCCATAAATTGTCTTTAGCATGATGCTAATGTTAGCTCTAATGCAGCTGCAGAACAGGTCCAATTCTTCTTCATAATGCATTTTGTCATAATACTTCACGTAAGGTCGCAAGGAAATGTTTTGTTGTATTTATTTAGAAATACTTTTGATAATAGTTGGGTAAATGTATACTGGGATTGAAGCAATGTGGCTTGGTAAATGTTTTATTGTCAGTAAAAAGACTGATAATGGCTGAATAAAAACTAAATGATAATTATAAAATAATAATAAGGTGTCTAAACTAGTTTGTCATGCATTTCTTTATTTCAACACATTTACAGGTAAATCCTAGTATTTTACATTTGTGATTAATCATGATTAATCACAGTCCATGACTGTGATTAACGTGATTCATTTTTTATCGATTGACAGCACTAATCTATATAATATTATATATATATATATATATATATATATATATATATAGTATCTCACAGAAGTGAGTATTTCTTTGTAAAAAAATCAAATTTTTGTAAATATTTTATTATATCTTTTCATGTGACAACACTGAAGAAATGACACTTTGCTACAATGTAAAGTAGTGAGTGTACAGCTTGCATAACAGTGTAAATTTACTGTCCCCTCAAAATAACTCAACACACAGCCATTAATGTCTAAACCGCTGGCCACAAACGTGAGTTCACCCCTAAGTGAAAATGTCCAAATTGGGCCCAATTAGCCATTTTCTCTCCCCGGTGTCATGTGACTCATTAGTGTACAAGGTATCAGGTGTGAATGGGGAGTAGGTGTGTTAAATTTGGTGTTATCGCTCTCACTCTCTCATACTGGTCACTGGAAGTTCAACATGGCACTTCATGGCAAAGAACTCTCTGAGGATCTGAAAAAAAATAATTATCTACATAAAAATGGCGTAGGCTATAAGAAGATTGCCAAGACCCTGGAACTGTGCTGCAGCACGGTGGCCAAGACCGGTTTAATAGGACAGGTTGCACTCAGAACAGGCCTCGCCATGGTCGACCAAAGAAGTTGAGTGCATGTGCTCAGCTTCATATCCAGAGGTTGTGTTTGGGAAGTAGTCGTATGAGTGCTGACAGCATTGCTGCAGAGGTTGAAGGGGTGGGAGTTCAGCCTGTCAGTGCTCAGACCATACGCCGCACACTGCATCAAATTTGTCTGCATGGCTGTCGTCCCAGAATGACGCCTCTTCTAAAGATGATGCACAAGAAAGCCTGCAAATAGTTTGCTGAAGACGAGCAAACTAAGGACATGGATTGCTGGAACCATGTCCTGTGGTCTGATGAGACCAAGATAAACTTATTTGGTTCAGATGGTGTTAAGCGTGTGAGGCAGCAACCAGGTGAGGAGTACAAAGACAAGTGTGTCTTGCCTACAATCAAGCATGGTGGTTGAATTTTCATGGTCTGGGTCTGCATGAGTGCTGTCGACACTGGGGAGCTACAGTTCTTTGAGGGAACCATGAATACCAACATGTGCTGTGACATACTGAAGCAGAGCATGATCCCCTCCCTTCGGATACTGGGCCGCAGGGCAGTATTCCAACAGGATAACGACCACTGCCTTCCTAAAGAAGCTAAGGATAAAGGTGATGGACTGGCCAAGCATGTCTCCAGATCTAAACCATATTGAGCATCTGTGGGGCATCCTCAAATGGAAGGTGGAGGAGCGCAAGTTCTCTTACGCCCACTAGCTCTGTGATGTCGTCATGGAGGAGTGAAAGAGGATTCCAGTGGCAACCTGTGAAGCTCTGGTGAACTCCATGCCCAAGAGGGTTAAGGCAGTGCTGGAAAATAATGGTGGCCACACAAAACATTGACAATTTGAGCCCAATTTGGACATTTTCACTTAGAGGTGTACTCACTTTTCTGGCAAATGGTTTAGACATTAATGGCTTTGTGTTGAGTTATTTTGAGGGGACAGCACTCACTACATTACATTGTAGCAAAGTGTAATTTATTCAGTGTTGTCACATGAAAAGATATAATAAAATATTTACAAAAATGTGAGGGGTGTTCTCACTTCTGTAAGATACTGTATATATATATATATATATATATATATATATATATATTATATATATGTGACCCTCTCTGTGAAATCCAGGCTAAAGTGTAAAATCTAATTATGAGAAAACAAGCATCACAGTTTGATTTCTACCATTAATCTCACTATAATTTCAATCTTTGACATGACATTCCTCAGTCAAGGAATTGGCCTTGGCCATTTATTTTGATTAACAAGAAATTGTGTTCAGCTGAATTGGAGTAGTATTTTGTTCGATGGGTATAAAAAGCGTAGTTTAATGTGGCAGCCTGCGCATGAAGCCCTCCTCGTGAGAAGACCGAAGAGTGTAAAGACCATCGACTCTACCGTGCGACTCCACCGGGCAGGGACACTGCCAAAGGATATATTTATCTTCTTTCTTACTGCTTGTATCCCTTCTGTTTTAGTTTTTATAACCAATTCTTACTATGTGTAAGTTAGTTGTTGTTTGTTAGCATGTGTTTTTGGCAGTGTTCTTTTTTTTAGGATTACTGATAAACTACTGCCGTTTGATTTGTTATCTATTTTAATTTTAGATATATTATTTATGAATTTATTATGTCTTTAGAGGTTTTTTTTTTCTTAGTTTTAATAAATTGTATTTATTTTAGTAACGTTACTTCAACATACTACATGGAAATGAAATAACATATATATATATATATATATATATATATACCCACCCATATATATATATGGGTGTTTGGCTTAATGTCATGTTAGAATCATTTTGTTCATATCACATCTATTGTTGTTTTAATATTTTGAAATGTTTTTAGCTTTATTTTTTGTTTCCATTTAAATGTTTAGTTTTGAAATATTGTTGTATGCACTTGTCATTTTATTTAATTTCTCAATTTTCTAAAATGTGTATATATAGTATTTATAGAGTTTTAACTTATAGTTTTAGTTACTTTTTCTTATTTGTAAGTCGCTTTGGATAAAAGCGTCTGATAAAAGATTAAAAAGTAAAAGTAAAAATATTAAAGATATAAAGGTAAAATTTCACAGAATGTTCTTTACCAAATGAAGGATGTTTTTTTGGAGAAAACAGCAAATAAAATAAAAATGACTTTAGCTGGGTTTTCACAGAGAGGGTCACACACATACAGATGCTGGTCATATAATTAGAATATCATCAAAAAGTTGATTTATTTCACTAATTCCATTCAAAAAGTGAAACTTGTATAATGTATACATTCATTCCACACAGACTGATATATTTCAAGTGTTTATTTATTTTAATTTTGATGATTATAAGTGACAACTAATGAAAACCCCAAATTTAGTATCTCAGGAAAATTTGAATATTACTTAAGACCAATACAAAGAAAGGATTTTTAGAAATCTTGGCCAACTGAAAAGTATGAACATGAAAAGTATGAGCATGTACAGCACTCAATACTTAGTTGGGGCTCCTTTTGCCTGAATTACTGCAGCAATGCGGCGTGGCATGGAGTCGATCAGTCTTTGGCACTGCTCAGGTGTTATGAGAGCCCAGGTTGCTCTGATAGTGGCCTTCAGCTCTTCTGCATTGTTGGGTCTGGCATATCGCATCTTCCTCTTCACAATACCCCATAGATTTTCTATGGGGTTAAGGTCAGGCAAGTTTGCTGGCCAATTAAGAACAGGGATACCATGGTCCTTAAACCAGGTACTGGTAGCTTTGGCACTGTGTGCAGGTGCCAAGTCCTGTTGGAAAATGAAATCTGCATCTCCATAAAGTTGGTCAGCAGCAGGAAGCATGAAGTGCTCTAAAACTTCCTGGTATACGGCTGTGTTGACCTTGGACCTCAGAAAACACAGTGGACCAACACCAGCAGATGACATGGCACCCCAAACCATCACTGACTATGTAAACTTTACACTGGACCTCAAGCAACGTGGATTCTGTGCCTCTCCTCTCTTCCTCCAGACTCTGGGACCCTGATTTCCAAAGGAAATGCAAAATTTACTTTCATCAGAGAACATAACTTTGGATCAGCAGCAGTCCAGTCCTTTTTGTCTTTAGCCCAGGCGAGACGATTCTGACGCTGTCTGTTGTTCAAGAGTGGCTTGACACAAGGAATGCGACAGCTGAAACCCATGTCTTGCATATGTCTGTGCGTAGTGGTTCTTGAAGCACTGACTCCAGCTGCAGTCCACTCTTTGTGAATCTCCCCCACATTTTTGAATGGGTTTTGTTTCACAATCCTATCCAGGGTGCGGTTATCCCTATTGCTTGAACACTTTTTTCTACCACATCTTTTCCTTCCCTTCGCCTCTCTATTAATGTGCTTGGACACAGAGCTCTGTGAACAGCCAGTCTCTTTTGCAATTACCTTTTGTGTCTTGCCCTCCTTGTGCAAGGTGTCAATGGTCGTCTTTTGGACAACTGTCAAGTCAGCAGTCGTCCCCATGATTGTGTAGCCTACAGAACTAGACTGAGAGACCATTTAAAGGCCTTTGCAGGTGTTTTGAGTTAATTAGCTGATTAGAGTGTGGCACCAGGTGTCTTCAATATTGAACCTTTTCACAATATTCTAATTTTCTGAGATACTGAATTTGGGGTTTTCATTAGTTGTCACTTATAATCATCAAAATTAAAAGAAATAAACACTTGAAATATATCAGTCTGTGTGGAATGAATGTATACATTATACAAGTTTCACTTTTTAATGGAATTTGTGAAATAAATCAACTTTTTGATGATATTCTAATTATATGACCAGCACCTGTATATATATATATATATATATATATATATATTATATATAAAATTGCCTAGAGCAAACCAACGAGTGATTGAACAAACACTTTTTAAATTGAACAGTGCCAAACCCTCAGCCTTTTTTAGCCTAATTTCCCACAGCTCTGCTCACATGCATTGCTAACTTAAACTGTTAAGGGTCTACTGCACGCTTTGCAAAGAAGGGCTCAGTGTGCTGTTTTCTAGAGGTGTGCAGGAATCTGTCTTACCCAGCACAGTAGTTGTCATTGGCTTGACTTGACCAAGCACGTTGTTGAGGGAGCTGGTAAACTGCTGTTGGACACTGGGAAGATCAGAGAATTCATTGATGGACTGTGCATAGGTAGGATCATTGACAATTCTCTGCACCTCTCTGCTGGAATTCCTGGTGCCGATGCCAAAAATCAAGATCCCGTCCTGTTTCAAGGCGGAAGCAGGCATATCTATGTTATCGCTTGACCGTCCTCCACTGATTAGGATGAGAATCTGAGGGACACCCTTTTGCTTTCTACTCCCTGCAGAGGCGGTGAAGACATTGTCCCTCACATACTGGAGAGCTGCCCCAGTGTTGAGGGGTCTCCCTCCTCTATGACTCAGACCTCTGACAGAGTTCAAGATCTCCCCCTTTGTTGTGTAGGTATTCAGATAGAAATTGACCTCTGCGTCTCTACTGTATTGCACCACAGAAACACGGTCTCTGTTTGCATCTATGTTGAATTGCTCCACTAATCTTTGCACATAGTCACGGATCGCTGGGAAAGTATTTCTAGTGCCATCTGAACCGTCCAGCAAGAACACTACGTCCTTTCTGGGTATGGCGTCATCAGCTAGGAAAAGAAAACAGCGTCATTATTACCAGGACATTTCAAAACATCTTTAGAACATTACGTTAGTTCAAGACCTCTTTGACAACCTAAGCTGTGAGTAATCAACAAGGCACAGCTTGTCAACTAGCTCTAGTGAAGTTCTGCTATGCACATACCGGTCAGAGTCGTGGAAGTTGGAGTGTCGCGCATTACAACATCCTGGACAGAGGCCAGCAGCTGCTCTTGGACATTTGGGAGCTCATCGAATTCGGACACGGACAGAGCATAACTAGGGTCATATGAAATTCTCTGCAATTCTCCGCTATCCGAGCCCCTCGATCCTATTCCCAAGATCAAGACGCCAAGCTCTTTCAGAGAGGATGCTGCTGCATCGACACGGTCAAAAGACCTTCCCCCACTAAGCAGGATCAGCATCTGCGGCACCCTCTCCAGCCGCCTGCTGCCGGAAGAGGCAGTAAAGACATTGTCTCTTACATACTGGAGAGCTGCCCCTGTGTTGAGGGGTCTGCCTCCTTTGTGTCTTATGCCTCTGACACGGTCAAGAACGTCTTCCTTTGTCGTGTAGCTGTTCAGATAGAAATGGACCTCAGTATCTCTACTGTACTGTACCACAGAAACACGGTCTCTGTTGGCCTCTGTGTTGAATTGCTCCACTACTCTTTGTACAAAGTCACGCATAGCTGGAAAAGAATTCCTAGTGCCATCTGAACCGTCCAGAAGAAACACTATGTCCTTTCTGGGTGTTGTGTAAACAGCTAGGAGGGGGGAAAACAGCACCATTAATGCCAAGTAATGTCAATATCGTTCATTAACCTTCAGAATGTCATTTCAGTTCACCACCTCTTTAATAGTCTGAGCTCTGGCTAACATTCCCACTGCTCACAAAAAGGAGGGGCCTTAAGTAAAAAGACGAGACATAGCATTCTATAAAGTTCTACTATGCACATACCAGTTACAGTTGGTGAAGTTGTAGTGATGGGAATTGAAACAGCCTGGACAGAGGCCAGCAGCTGCTCTTGGACTTTTGGAAGCTCACTGAAGTCAGACACGGTCAGAGCAAAATTTGGGTCGTATGAAATTCTCTGTAATTCTCTGCTATCAGAGCCCCTCGATCCTATTCCAAAGGTCAAAACTCCAAGCTCTTTCAGAGAGGATGCTGCTGCATCAACACTGTCAGATGATTTTCCCCCACTAAGCAAAACCAGTATCTGAGTCACACCCTCCAGTCGCCTGCTGCCCGAGGAGGCAGTAAAGACATTGTCTCTTACATACTGGAGAGCTGCCCCCATATTGAGGGGTCTGCCTCCTTTGTGTCTTATGCCTCTGACACGGTCAAGAACGTCTTCCTTTGTCGTGTAGCTGTTCAGATAGAAATGGACTTCAGCATCTCTACTGTACTGTACCACAGAAACACGGTCTCTGTTGGCCTCTGTGTTGAATTGCTTCACTACTCTTTGTACAAAGTCACGCATAGCTGGGAAAGAATTCCTAGTGCCATCTGAACCGTCCAGAAGAAACACTATGTCCTTTCTGGGTGTTGTGTAAACAGCTAGGAGGGGGGAAAAACAGCATTAATGCCAAGTAATGTCAATATCGTTCATTAACCTTCAGAATGTCATTTCAGTTCACCACCTCTTTAATAGTTTGAGCTCTGGCTAACATTCCCACTGCTCACAAAAAGGAGGGGCCTTAAGTAAAAAGACGAGACACAGCATGCTATAAAGTTCTACTATGCACATACCAGTTACAGTTGGTGAAGTTGTAGTGATGGGAATTGGAACAGCCTGGACAGAGGCCAGCAGCTGCTCTTGGACTTTTGGAAGCTCACTGAAGTCAGACACGGTCAGAGCATAATTTGGGTCGTATGAAATTCTCTGTAATTCTCTGCTATCAGAGCCCTCGATCCGATTCCAAAGGTCAAAACTCCAAGCTCTTTCAGAGAGGACGCTGCTGCATCAACACTGTCAGATGATTTTCCCCCACTAAGCAAAACCAGTATCTGAGTCACACCCTCCAGCCGCCTGCTGCCGGAGGAGGCAGTAAAGACATTGTCTCTTACATACTGGAGAGCTGCCCCTGTGTTGAGGGGTCTGCCTCCTTTGTGTCTTAAGCCTCTGACACGGTCAAGAACGTCTTCCTTTGTCGTGTAGCTGTTCAGATAGAAATGGACCTCAGCATCTCTACTGTACTGTACCACAGAAACACGGTCTCTGTTGGCCTCTGTGTTGAATTGCTCCACTACTCTTTGTACAAAGTCACGCATAGCTGGGAAAGAATTCCTAGTGCCATCTGAACCGTCCAGAAGAAACACTATGTCCTTTCTGGGTGTTGTGTAAACAGCTAGGAGGGGGGAAAACAGCACCATTAATGCCAAGTAATGTCAATATCGTTCATTAACCTTCAGAATGTCATTTCAGTTCACCACCTCTTTAATAGTTTGAGCTCTGGCTAACATTCCCACTGCTCACAAAAAGGAGGGGCCTTAAGTAAAAAGACGA
Organism: Ptychobarbus kaznakovi; assembly: GCA_027422405.1. Lineage (NCBI taxonomy): Eukaryota > Metazoa > Chordata > Actinopteri > Cypriniformes > Cyprinidae > Ptychobarbus > Ptychobarbus kaznakovi. The sequence continues at coordinate 17,172,470 of CM049804.1, read as the reverse complement.
GACACAGTATGCTATAAAGTTCTACTATGCACATACCAGTTAAAGTTGGTGAAGTTGTAGTGATGGGAATTGGAACAGCCTGGACAGAGGCCAGCAGCTGCTCTTGGACTTTTGGAAGCTCACTGAAGTCAGACACGGTCAGAGCATAATTTGGGTCGTATGAAATTCTCTGCAATTCTCTGCTATCAGAGCCCCTCGATCCTATTCCAAAGGTCAAAACTCCAAGCTCTTTCAGAGAGGACGCTGCTGCATCAACACTGTCAGATGATTTTCCCCCACTAAGCAAAACCAGTATCTGAGTCACACCCTCCAGCCGCCTGCTGCCGGAGGAGGCAGTAAAGACATTGTCTCTTACATACTGGAGAGCTGCCCCTGTGTTGAGGGGTCTGCCTCCTTTGTGTCTTATGCCTCTGACACGGTCAAGAACGTCTTCCTTTGTCGTGTAGCTGTTCAGATAGAAATGGACTTCAGCATCTCTACTGTACTGTACCACAGAAACACGGTCTCTGTTGGCCTCTGTGTTGAATTGCTCCACTACTCTTTGTACAAAGTCACGCATAGCTGGGAAAGAATTCCTAGTGCCATCTGAACCGTCCAGAAGAAACACTATGTCCTTTCTGGGTGTTGTGTAAACAGCTAGGAGGGGGGAAAACAGCACCATTAATGCCAAGTAATGTCAATATCGTTCATTAACCTTCAGAATGTCATTTCAGTTCACCACCTCTTTAATAGTTTGAGCTCTGGCTAACATTCCCACTGCTCACAAAAAGGAGGGGCCTTAAGTAAAAAGACGAGACACAGCATGCTATAAAGTTCTACTATGCACATACCAGTTACAGTTGGTGAAGTTGTAGTGATGGGAATTGGAACAGCCTGGACAGAGGCCAGCAGCTGCTCTTGGACTTTTGGAAGCTCACTGAAGTCAGACACGGTCAGAGCATAATTTGGGTCGTATGAAATTCTCTGCAATTCTCTGCTATCAGAGCCCTTCGATCCTATTCCAAAGGTCAAAACTCCAAGCTCTTTCAGGGAGGACGCTGCTGCATCAACACTGTCAGATGATTTTCCCCCGCTAAGCAAAACCAGTATCTGAGTCACACCCTCAAGCCGCCTGCTGCCGGAGGAGGCGGTAAAGACATTATCTCTGACGTACTGGAGACCTGCCCCATATTGAGGGGTCTGCCTCCTTTGTGTCTCAGACCTCTGACACCGTCGAGAATGTCTTCCTTTGTTGTGTGCGTGTTAAGATAGAAATGGACCTCTGCGTCTCTGCTGTACTGGACCACAGAAATGCGATCTCTGTTCTCAGCTATATCCAATCTCTCCACCATTCTTTGCACAAACTCTTTCATTGCTGGGAACCCATTCCTAGTGCCATCTGATCCATCCAGCAGGAAGACAACATCTATCCCCTGCCTACGGCCCTCAGCTAAGAAACAACAGTCATGAGTCAGATGGGGGACATTGTAAGGAAAAAAGAAAAAAAAGCATATTGCATTACACAGTAGATGCTTTTCCATTAATCGGGCTTTCTGTGTTTTTCGATATCATCTTACCTCGCGCAAAGTTTTACAACTCAGAAATAAATACTTTTCCTTCTGCAACTCATTAGAACTAAAGGTAGAATAAAGCACACCTCACTACAAACATAAAAACTGAGAGGAAGTATAGAAAGCATGTGTGTTTTTTTCTTACCTCTCGTCGTGGTAGTGATAGATGTGCCCTCTACAAATACTGTGTCAATGTTGCTGAAAAGCTGCTGTTGGACACTGGGAAAGTCAGCAAAATCTCTTACTGAGAGTGCATAACTTGGCTCATGGGAGATTCTCTGGAGCTCACTGCTGTCTGAGCTACTTGACCCTATCCCAAAGATAAGCACTCCCAGCTCCTTCAGGGATGAAGCCGGTGTGTCAACATTATCAAATGACCTTCCACCACTCAGCAGAATCAGTAACTGGGGCACACCTTCTGCACGTCTGCTTCCAGAGGAAGCAGTGAATACATTGTCCCTCACGTACTGTAGAGCTGCCCCTGTGTTGAGGGGTCTCCCTCCTTTGTGCCTCAGACCCCTGACCGTGTCAAGAATGTCCTCCTTTCTTGAGTATGTGTTAAGATAGAAATGGGCCTCTGGATCTCTGCTGTACTGGACCACGGACACTCGGTCTCTGTTCACAGACACATTCAGTCTCTCCACCACCCTTTCAACAAAGTCGCGCATTGCAGGGAGAGAGCTCCTAGTGCCATCTGAGCCATCCAGCAGGAACACTACATCCCTCTTTCGCTCAGCTACGTGTAATGAAATGAAACACACAGTCACGTGAGCACTCGGCATCTGATATTGTCTGTAGGTGTATGTGTGCTCTAGCTGGCAACTGCAAACAGGAATTGACTCTCTTGTCCTTTAAATTATTTTACAAGCAATCCAACGGCCAAATGTTAGTCCCGTGTGCTATAATAACAACTCATTTTAGTCAGAGTAAAATTGCCTAAATTTAATAAACATGAAGCCGTGAAATAAGGCCTAAATATAAAGGTTATATTGAATCTAAAAAACTAAACAAAAAACAACTTTGCCTAAAGCAAACCAACGAGTGAATGAAAAACACTTTAAAATGTAACAGTGCCTAGGGTTCAAGCCTTTGGCGTTTTTGCCTAATTTCACAGAGCTCTGCTCACATGCATTGCTAACTTAAACTGTTAAGGGTCTACTGCACGCTTTGCAAAGAAGGGCTCAGTGTGCTGTTTTCTAGAGGTGTGCAGGAATCTGTCTTACCCAGCACAGTAGTTGTCATTGGCTTGACTTGACCAAGCACGTTGTTGAGGGAGCTGGTAAACTGCTGTTGGACACTGGGAAGATCAGAGAATTCATTGATGGACTGTGCATAGGTAGGATCATTGACAATTCTCTGCACCTCTCTGCTGGAATTCCTGGTGCCGATGCCAAAAATCAAGATCCCGTCCTGTTTCAAGGCGGAAGCAGGTGTATCTATGTTATCGCTTGACCGTCCTCCACTGATTAGGATGAGAATCTGAGGGACACCCATTTGCTTTCTACTCCCCGCAGAGGCGGTGAAGACATTGTCCCTCACATACTGGAGAGCTGCCCCAGTGTTGAGGGGTCTCCCTCCTCTATGACTCAGACCTCTGACAGAGTTCAAGATCTCCCCCTTTGTTGTGTAGGTATTCAGATAGAAATTGACCTCTGCGTCTCTACTGTATTGCACCACAGAAACACGGTCTCTGTTTGCATCTATGTTGAATTGCTCCACTAATCTTTGCACATAGTCACGGATCGCTGGGAAAGTATTTCTAGTGCCATCTGAACCGTCCAGCAAGAACACTACGTCCTTTCTGGGAATGGCGTCATCAGCTAGGAAAAGAAAACAGCGTCATTATTACCAGGACATTTCAAAACATCTTTAGAACATCACGTTAGTTCAAGACCTCTTTGACTACCTAAGCTGTGAGTAATCAACAAGGCACAGCTTGTCAGCTAGCTCTAGTGAAGTTCTGCTATGCACATACCGGTCAGAGTCGTTGAAGTTGGAGTGTCGCGCATTACAACATCCTGGACAGAGGCCAGCAGCTGCTCTTGGACATTTGGGAGCTCATTGAAGTCGGACACGGACAGAGCATAACTAGGGTCATATGAAATTCTCTGCAATTCTCCGCTATCCGAGCCCCTCGATCCTATTCCCAAGATCAAGACGCCAAGCTCTTTCAGAGAGGATGCTGCTGCATCGACACTGTCAAAAGACCTTCCCCCACTAAGCAGGATCAGCATCTGCGGCACCCTCTCCAGCCGCCTGCTGCCGGAGGAGGCAGTAAAGACATTGTCTCTTACATACTGGAGAGCTGCCCCTGTGTTGAGGGGTCTGCCTCCTTTGTGTCTTATGCCTCTGACACGGTCAAGAACGTCTTCCTTTGTCGTGTAGCTGTTCAGATAGAAATGGACCTCAGCATCTCTACTGTACTGTACCACAGAAACACGGTCTCTGTTGGCCTCTGTGTTGAATTGCTCCACTACTCTTTGTACAAAGTCACGCATAGCTGGGAAAGAATTCCTAGTGCCATCTGAACCGTCCAGAAGAAACACTATGTCCTTTCTGGGTGTTGTGTAAACAGCTAGGAGGGGGGAAAACAGCACCATTAATGCCAAGTAATGTCAATATCGTTCATTAACCTTCAGAATGTCATTTCAGTTCACCACCTCTTTAATAGTCTGAGCTCTGGCTAACATTCCCACTGCTCACAAAAAGGAGGGGCCTTAAGTATAAAGACGAGACACAGCATGCTATAAAGTTCTACTATGCACATACCAGTTACAGTTGGTGAAGTTGTAGTGATGGGAATTGGAACAGCCTGGACAGAGGCCAGCAGCTGCTCTTGGACTTTTGGAAGCTCACTGAAGTCAGACACGGTCAGAGCATAATTTGGGTCGTATGAAATTCTCTGCAATTCTCTGCTATCAGAGCCCCTCGATCCTATTCCAATGGTCAAAACTCCAAGCTCTTTCAGAGAGGACGCTGCTGCATCAACACTGTCAGATGATTTTCCCCCACTAAGCAAAACCAGTATCTGAGTCACACCCTCCAGCCGCCTGCTGCCGGAGGAGGCAGTAAAGACATTGTCTCTTACATACTGGAGAGCTGCCCCTGTGTTGAGGGGTCTGCCTCCTTTGTGTCTTATGCCTCTGACACGGTCAAGAACGTCTTCCTTTGTCGTGTAGCTGTTCAGATAGAAATGGACTTCAGCATCTCTACTGTACTGTACCACAGAAACACGGTCTCTGTTGGCCTCTGTGTTGAATTGCTCCACTACTCTTTGTACAAAGTCACGCATAGCTGGGAAAGAATTCCTAGTGCCATCTGAACCGTCCAGAAGAAACACTATGTCCTTTCTGGGTGTTGTATAAACAGCTAGGAGGGGGGAAAACAGCACCATTAATGCCAAGTAATGTCAATATCGTTCATTAACCTTCAGAATGTCATTTCAGTTCACCACCTCTTTAATAGTTTGAGTTCTGGCTAACATTCTCACTGCTCACAAAAAGGAGGGGCCTTAAGTAAAAAGACGAGACACAGCATGCTATAAAGTTCTACTATGCACATACCAGTTACAGTTGGTGAAGTTGTAGTGATGGGAATTGGAACAGCCTGGACAGAGGCCAGCAGCTGCTCTTGGACTTTTGGAAGCTCACTGAAGTCAGACACGGTCAGAGCATAATTTGGGTCGTATGAAATTCTCTGCAATTCTCTGCTATCAGAGCCCTTCGATCCTATTCCAAAGGTCAAAACTCCAAGCTCTTTCAGGGAGGACGCTGCTGCATCAACACTGTCAGATGATTTTCCCCGCTAAGCAAAACCAGTATCTGAGTCACACCCTCAAGCCGCCTGCTGCCGGAGGAGGCGGTAAAGACATTATCTCTGACGTACTGGAGACCTGCCCCCATATTGAGGGGTCTGCCTCCTTTGTGTCTCAGACCTCTGACACCATCGAGAATGTCTTCCTTTGTTGTGTGCGTGTTAAGATAAAAATGGACCTCTGCGTCTCTGCTGTACTGGACCACAGAAATGCGATCTCTGTTCTCAGCTATATCCAATCTCTCCACCATTCTTTGCACAAACTCTTTCATTGCTGGGAACCCATTCCTAGTGCCATCTGATCCATCCAGCAGAAAGACAACATCTATCCCCTGCCTACGGCCCTCAGCTAAGAAACAACAGTCATGAGTCAGATGGGGGACATTGTAAGGAAAAAAGAAAAAAAAGCATATTGCATTACACAGTAGATGCTTTTCCATTAATCAGGCTTTCTGTGTTTTTCGATATCATCTCACCTCGCGCAAAGTTTTACAACTCAGAAATAAATACTTTTCCTTCTGCAACTCATTAGAACTAAAGGTAGAGTAAAGCACACCTCACTACAAACATAAAAAACTCAGAGGAAGTATAGAAAGCATGTGTGTTTTTTTCTTACCTCTCGTCGTGGTAGTGATAGATGTGCCCTCTACAAATACTGTCTCAATGTTGCTGAAAAGCTGCTGTTGGACACTGGGAAAGTCAGCAAAATCATTTACTGAGAGTGCATAACTTGGCTCATGGGAGATTCTCTGGAGCTCACTGCTGTCTGAGCTCCTTGACCCTATCCCAAAGATAAGCACTCCCAGCTTCTTCAGAGATGAAGCCGGTGTATCAACATCATCAAATGACCTTCCACCACTCAGCAGAATCAGTAACTGGGGCACACCTTCTGCACGTCTGCTTCCAGAGGAGGCAGTGAATACATTGTCCCTCACGTACTGCAGAGCTGCCCCTGTGTTGAGGGGTCTCCCTCCTTTGTGCCTCAGACCCCTGACCGTGTCAAGAATGTCCTCCTTTCTTGAGTATGTGTTAAGATAGAAATGGGCCTCTGGATCTCTGCTGTACTGGACCACGGACACTCGGTCTCTGTTCACAGACACATTCAGTCTCTCCACCACCCTTTCAACAAAGTCGCGCATTGCAGGGAGAGAGCTCCTAGTGCCATCTGAGCCATCCAGCAGGAACACTACATCCCTCTTTCGCTCAGCTACGTGTAATGAAATGAAACACACAGTCACGTGAGCACTCGGCATCTGATATTGTCTGTAGGTGTATGTGTGCTCTAGCTGGCAACTGCAAACAGGAATTGACTCTCTTGTCCTTTAAATTATTTTACAAGCAATCCAACGGCCAAATGTTAGTCCCGTGTGCTATAATAACAACTCATTTTAGTCAGAGTAAAATTGCCTAAATTTAATAAACATGAAGCCGTGAAATAAGGCCTAAATATAAAGGTTATATTGAATCTAAAAAACTAAACAAAAAACAACTTTGCCTAAAGCAAACCAACGAGTGAATGAAAAACACTTTAAAATGTAACAGTGCCTAGGGTTCAAGCCTTTGGCGTTTTTGCCTAATTTCACAGAGCTCTGCTCACATGCATTGCTAACTTAAACTGTTAAGGGTCTACTGCACGCTTTGCAAAGAAGGGCTCAGTGTGCTGTTTTCTAGAGGTGTGCAGGAATCTGTCTTACCCAGCACAGTAGTTGTCATTGGCTTGACTTGACCAAGCACGTTGTTGAGGGAGCTGGTAAACTGCTGTTGGACACTGGGAAGATCAGAGAATTCATTGATGGACTGTGCATAGGTAGGATCATTGACAATTCTCTGCACCTCTCTGCTGGAATTCCTGGTGCCGATGCCAAAAATCAAGATCCCGTCCTGTTTCAAGGCGGAAGCAGGTGTATCTATGTTATCGCTTGACCGTCCTCCACTGATTAGGATGAGAATCTGAGGGACACCCATTTGCTTTCTACTCCCCGCAGAGGCGGTGAAGACATTGTCCCTCACATACTGGAGAGCTGCCCCAGTGTTGAGGGGTCTCCCTCCTCTATGACTCAGACCTCTGACAGAGTTCAAGATCTCCCCCTTTGTTGTGTAGGTATTCAGATAGAAATTGACCTCTGCGTCTCTACTGTATTGCACCACAGAAACACGGTCTCTGTTTGCATCTATGTTGAATTGCTCCACTAATCTTTGTACATAGTCACGGATCGCTGGGAAAGTATTTCTAGTGCCATCTGAACCATCCAGCAAGAACACTACGTCCTTTCTGGGTATGGCGTCATCAGCTAGGAAAAGAAAACAGCGTCATTATTACCAGGACATTTCAAAACATCTTTAGAACATCACGTTAGTTCAAGACCGCTTTGACTACCTAAGCTGTGAGTAAAAAACAAGGCACAGCTTGTCAGCTAGCTCTAGTGAAGTTCTGCTATGCACATACCGGTCAGAGTCGGGGAAGTTGGAGTGTCGCGCATTGCAACATCCTGGACAGAGGCCAGCAGCTGCTCTTGGACATTTGGGAGCTCATTGAAGTCGGACACGGACAGAGCATAACTAGGGTCGTATGAAATTCTCTGCAATTCTCCGCTATCCGAGCCCCTCGATCCTATTCCCAAGATCAAGACGCCAAGCTCTTTCAGAGAGGATGCTGCTGCATCGACACTGTCAAAAGACCTTCCGCCACTAAGCAGGATCAGCATCTGCGGCACCCTCTCCAGCCGCCTGCTGCCGGAGGAGGCAGTAAAGACATTGTCTCTTACATACTGGAGAGCTGCCCCTGTGTTGAGGGGTCTGCCTCCTTTGTGTCTTATGCCTCTGACACGGTCAAGAACGTCTTCCTTTGTCGTGTAGCTGTTCAGATAGAATTGGACCTCAGCATCTCTACTGTACTGTACCACAGAAACACGGTCTCTGTTGGCCTCTGTGTTAAATTGCTCCACTACTCTTTGTACAAAGTCACGCATAGCTGGGAAAGAACTCCTAGTGCCATCTGAACCGTCCAGAAGAAACACTATGTCCTTTCTGGGTGTTGTGTAAACAGCTAGGAGGGGGGAAAACAGCACCATTAATGCCAAGTAATGTCAATATCGTTTATTAACCTTCAGAATGTAATTTCAGTTCACCACCTCTTTAATAGTCTGAGCTCTGGCTTACATCCCCACTGCTCACAAAAAGGAGGGGCCTTATGTAAAAAGACGAGACACAGCATGCTATAAAGTTCTACTATGCACATACCAGTTACAGTTGGTGAAGTTGTAGTGATGGGAATTGGAACAGCCTGGACAGAGGCCAGCAGCTGCTCTTGGACTTTTGGAAGCTCACTGAAGTCAGACACGGTCAGAGCATAATTTGGGTCGTATGAAATTCTCTGCAACTCTCTGCTATCAGAGCCCCTCGATCCTATTCCAAAGGTCAAAACTCCAAGCTCTTTCAGAGAGGACGCTGCTGCATCAACACTGTCAGATGATTTTCCCCCGCTAAGCAAAACCAGTATCTGAGTCACACCCTCCAGCCGCCTGCTGCCGGAGGAGGCGGTAAAGACATTGTCTCTTACATACTGGAGAGCTGCCCCTGTGTTGAGGGGTCTGCCTCCTTTGTGTCTTATGCCTCTGACACGGTCAAGAACGTCTTCCTTTGTCGTGTAGCTGTTCAGATAGAAATGGACTTCAGCATCTCTACTGTACTGTACCACAGAAACACGGTCTCTGTTGGCCTCTGTGTTGAATTGCTCCACTACTCTTTGTACAAAGTCACGCATAGCTGGGAAAGAATTCCTAGTGCCATCTGAACCGTCCAGAAGAAACACTATGTCCTTTCTGGGTGTTGTGTAAACAGCTAGGAGGGGGGAAAACAGCACCATTAATGCCAAGTAATGTCAATATCGTTCATTAACCTTCAGAATGTCATTTCAGTTCACCACCTCTTTAATAGTTTGAGCTCTGGCTAACATTCCCACTGCTCACAAAAAGGAGGGGCCTTAAGTAAAAAGACGAGACACAGCATGCTATAAAGTTCTACTATGCACATACCAGTTACAGTTGGTGAAGTTGTAGTGATGGGAATTGGAACAGCCTGGACAGAGGCCAGCAGCTGCTCTTGGACTTTTGGAAGCTCACTGAAGTCAGACACGGTCAGAGCATAATTTGGGTCGTATGAAATTCTCTGCAATTCTCTGCTATCAGAGCCCTTCGATCCTATTCCAAAGGTCAAAACTCCAAGCTCTTTCAGGGAGGACGCTGCTGCATCAACACTGTCAGATGATTTTCCCCCGCTAAGCAAAACCAGTATCTGAGTCACACCCTCAAGCCGCCTGCTGCCGGAGGAGGCGGTAAAGACATTATCTCTGACGTACTGGAGACCTGCCCCCATATTGAGGGGTCTGCCTCCTTTGTGTCCTCAGACCTCTGACACCGTCGAGAATGTCTTCCTTTGTTGTGTGCGTGTTAAGATAGAAATGGACCTCTGCGTCTCTGCTGTACTGGACCACAGAAATGCGATCTCTGTTCTCAGCTATATCCAATCTCTCCACCATTCTTTGCACAAACTCTTTCATTGCTGGGAACCCATTCCTAGTGCCATCTGATCCATCCAGCAGGAAGACAACATCTATCCCCTGCCTACGGCCCTCAGCTAAGAAACAACAGTCATGAGTCAGATGGGGGACATTGTAAGGAAAAAAGAAAAAAAAGCATATTGCATTACACAGTAGATGCTTTTCCATTAATCGGGCTTTCTGTGTTTTTCGATATCATCTTACCTCGCGCAAAGTTTTACAACTCAGAAATAAATACTTTTCCTTCTGCAACTCATTAGAAGCTAAAGGTAGAATAAAGCACACCTCACTACAAACATAAAAACTGAGAGGAAGTATAGAAAGCATGTGTGTTTTTTTCTTACCTCTCGTCGTGGTAGTGATAGATGTGCCCTCTACAAATACTGTGTCAATGTTGCTGAAAAGCTGCTGTTGGACACTGGGAAAGTCAGCAAAATCTCTTACTGAGAGTGCATAACTTGGCTCATGGGAGATTCTCTGGAGCTCACTGCTGTCTGAGCTACTTGACCCTATCCCAAAGATAAGCACTCCCAGCTCCTTCAGGGATGAAGCCGGTGTGTCAACATTATCAAATGACCTTCCACCACTCAGCAGAATCAGTAACTGGGGCACACCTTCTGCACGTCTGCTTCCAGAGGAAGCAGTGAATACATTGTCCCTCACGTACTGTAGAGCTGCCCCTGTGTTGAGGGGTCTCCCTCCTTTGTGCCTCAGACCCCTGACCGTGTCAAGAATGTCCTCCTTTCTTGAGTATGTGTTAAGATAGAAATGGGCCTCTGGATCTCTGCTGTACTGGACCACGGACACTCGGTCTCTGTTCACAGACACATTCAGTCTCTCCACCACCCTTTCAACAAAGTCGCGCATTGCAGGGGAGAGAGCTCCTAGTGCCATCTGAGCCATCCAGCAGGAACACTACATCCCTCTTTCGCTCAGCTACATGTAATGAAATGAAACACACAGTCACGTGAGCACTCGGCATCTGATATTGTCTGTAGGTGTATGTGTGCTCTAGCTGGCAACTGCAAACAGGAATTGACTCTCTTGTCCTTTAAATTATTTTACAAGCAATCCAACGGCCAAATGTTAGTCCCGTGTGCTATAATAACAACTCATTTTAGTCAGAGTAAAATTGCCTAAATTTAATAAACATGAAGCCGTGAAATAAGGCCTAAATATAAAGGTTATATTGAATCTAAAAAACTAAACAAAAAACAACTTTGCCTAAAGCAAACCAACGAGTGAATGAAAAACACTTTAAAATGTAACAGTGCCTAGGGTTCAAGCCTTTGGCGTTTTTGCCTAATTTCACAGAGCTCTGCTCACATGCATTGCTAACTTAAACTGTTAAGGGTCTACTGCACGCTTTGCAAAGAAGGGCTCAGTGTGCTGTTTTCTAGAGGTGTGCAGGAATCTGTCTTACCCAGCACAGTAGTTGTCATTGGCTTGACTTGACCAAGCACGTTGTTGAGGGAGCTGGTAAACTGCTGTTGGACACTGGGAAGATCAGAGAATTCATTGATGGACTGTGCATAGGTAGGATCATTGACAATTCTCTGCACCTCTCTGCTGGAATTCCTGGTGCCGATGCCAAAAATCAAGATCCCGTCCTGTTTCAAGGCGGAAGCAGGTGTATCTATGTTATCGCTTGACCGTCCTCCACTGATTAGGATGAGAATCTGAGGGACACCCATTTGCTTTCTACTCCCCGCAGAGGCGGTGAAGACATTGTCCCTCACATACTGGAGAGCTGCCCCAGTGTTGAGGGGTCTCCCTCCTCTATGACTCAGACCTCTGACAGAGTTCAAGATCTCCCCCTTTGTTGTGTAGGTATTCAGATAGAAATTGACCTCTGCGTCTCTACTGTATTGCACCACAGAAACACGGTCTCTGTTTGCATCTATGTTGAATTGCTCCACTAATCTTTGCACATAGTCACGGATCGCTGGGAAAGTATTTCTAGTGCCATCTGAACCGTCCAGCAAGAACACTACGTCCTTTCTGGGAATGGCGTCATCAGCTAGGAAAAGAAAACAGCGTCATTATTACCAGGACATTTCAAAACATCTTTAGAACATCACGTTAGTTCAAGACCTCTTTGACTACCTAAGCTGTGAGTAATCAACAAGGCACAGCTTGTCAGCTAGCTCTAGTGAAGTTCTGCTATGCACATACCGGTCAGAGTCGTTGAAGTTGGAGTGTCGCGCATTACAACATCCTGGACAGAGGCCAGCAGCTGCTCTTGGACATTTGGGAGCTCATTGAAGTCGGACACGGACAGAGCATAACTAGGGTCATATGAAATTCTCTGCAATTCTCCGCTATCCGAGCCCCTCGATCCTATTCCAAGATCAAGACGCCAAGCTCTTTCAGAGAGGATGCTGCTGCATCGACACTGTCAAAAGACCTTCCCCCACTAAGCAGGATCAGCATCTGCGGCACCCTCTCCAGCCGCCTGCTGCCGGAGGAGTAAAACATTGCAGTGCCCCTGTGTTGAGGGGTCTGCCTCCTTTGTGTCTTATGCCTCTGAGACGTCTTCCTTTGTCGTGTATTGTAGAAATGGACTCTTACATACCACAGAAACACGGTGGCCTCTGTGTTGAGACTACTCTTTGCTGCCTGGGAAAGAATTCCTGTGAAGAAACACTTGTCCTTTCTGGGTGTTGTGTAGGGGGGGGGAAAACAGCACCATCTGCCTCCTTTGTGTCTTATGCCTCTGACACGCTCACAAAAAGGAGGGGCCTTAAGTATAAGACAAGAACGTCTTCAGTTGGTGAAGTTGTAGTGATGGGAATTGGAACTGGACAGAGGCCAGCAGCTTGTTTTGGAAGCGTGTAGCTGTTATGAAATTCAGATAGAAATGTCAAAACTCCAAGACCTCATCAACACTGCATCTCAAAACCAGTACTGTACTGTGCTGCCGGACAGTAAAGACACAGAAGCTGCCCCTGTGTTGACTGCCTCCTTTGTGTCTTACGGTCTCTGTTGGCCTAGAAATGGACTGTGTTGAACAGAAACACGGTTGCTCTGTGTTGAATTGCACTACTCTTTGTACAAAGTCACGCATAGCTGGGAAAGAATTCCTAGTGCCATCTGAACCGTCCAGAAGAAACACTATGTCCTTTCTGGGTGTTGTGTAAACAGCTAGGAGGGGGGAAAACAGCACCATTAATGCCAAGTAATGTCAATATCGTTCATTAACCTTCAGAATGTCATTTCAGTTCACCACCTCTTTAATAGTCTGAGCTCTGGCTAACATTCCCACTGCTCACAAAAAGGAGGGGCCTTAAGTATAAAGACGAGACACAGCATGCTATAAAGTTCTACTATGCACATACCAGTTACAGTTGGTGAAGTTGTAGTGATGGGAATTGGAACAGCCTGGACAGAGGCCAGCAGCTGCTCTTGGACTTTTGGAAGCTCACTGAAGTCAGACACGGTCAGAGCATAATTTGGGTCGTATGAAATTCTCTGCAATTCTCTGCTATCAGAGCCCTCGATCCTATTCCAAAGGTCAAAACTCCAAGCTCTTTCAGAGAGGACGCTGCTGCATCAACACTGTCAGATGATTTTCCCCCACTAAGCAAAACCAGTATCTGAGTCACACCCTCCAGCCGCCTGCTGCCGGAGGAGGCAGTAAAGACATTGTCTCTTACATACTGGAGAGCTGCCCCTGTGTTGAGGGGTCTGCCTCCTTTGTGTCTTATGCCTCTGACACGGTCAAGAACGTCTTCCTTTGTCGTGTAGCTGTTCAGATAGAAATGGACTTCAGCATCTCTACTGTACTGTACCACAGAAACACGGTCTCTGTTGGCCTCTGTGTTGAATTGCTCCACTACTCTTTGTACAAAGTCACGCATAGCTGGGAAAGAATTCCTAGTGCCATCTGAACCGTCCAGAAGAAACACTATGTCCTTTCTGGGTGTTGTGTAAACAGCTAGGAGGGGGGAAAACAGCACCATTAATGCCAAGTAATGTCAATATCGTTCATTAACCTTCAGAATGTCATTTCAGTTCACCACCTCTTTAATAGTTTGAGCTCTGGCTAACATTCCCACTGCTCACAAAAAGGAGGGGCCTTAAGTAAAAAGACGAGACACAGCATGCTATAAAGTTCTACTATGCACATACCAGTTACAGTTGGTGAAGTTGTAGTGATGGGAATTGGAACAGCCTGGACAGAGGCCAGCAGCTGCTCTTGGACTTTTGGAAGCTCACTGAAGTCAGACACGGTCAGAGCATAATTTGGGTCGTATGAAATTCTCTGCAATTCTCTGCTATCAGAGCCCTTCGATCCTATTCCAAAGGTCAAAACTCCAAGCTCTTTCAGGGAGGACGCTGCTGCATCAACACTGTCAGATGATTTTCCCCCGCTAAGCAAAACCAGTATCTGAGTCACACCCTCAAGCCGCCTGCTGCCGGAGGAGGCGGTAAAGACATTATCTCTGACGTACTGGAGACCTGCCCCCATATTGAGGGGTCTGCCTCCTTTGTGCCTCAGACCTCTGACACCGTCGAGAATGTCTTCCTTTGTTGTGTGCGTGTTAAGATAGAAATGGACCTCTGCGTCTCTGCTGTACTGGACCACAGAAATGCGATCTCTGTTCTCAGCTATATCCAATCTCTCCACCATTCTTTGCACAAACTCTTTCATTGCTGGGAACCCATTCCTAGTGCCATCTGATCCATCCAGCAGGAAGACAACATCTATCCCCTGCCTACGGCCCTCAGCTAAGAAACAACAGTCATGAGTCAGATGGGGGACATTGTAAGGAAAAAAGAAAAAAAAGCATATTGCATTACACAGTAGATGCTTTTCCATTAATCGGGCTTTCTGTGTTTTTCGATATCATCTTACCTCGCGCAAAGTTTTACAACTCAGAAATAAATACTTTTCCTTCTGCAACTCATTAGAACTAAAGGTAGAATAAAGCACACCTCACTACAAACATAAAAACTGAGAGGAAGTATAGAAAGCATGTGTGTTTTTTTCTTACCTCTCGTCGTGGTAGTGATAGATGTGCCCTCTACAAATACTGTGTCAATGTTGCTGAAAAGCTGCTGTTGGACACTGGGAAAGTCAGCAAAATCTCTTACTGAGAGTGCATAACTTGGCTCATGGGAGATTCTCTGGAGCTCACTGCTGTCTGAGCTACTTGACCCTATCCCAAAGATAAGCACTCCCAGCTCCTTCAGGGATGAAGCCGGTGTGTCAACATTATCAAATGACCTTCCACCACTCAGCAGAATCAGTAACTGGGGCACACCTTCTGCACGTCTGCTTCCAGAGGAAGCAGTGAATACATTGTCCCTCACGTACTGTAGAGCTGCCCCTGTGTTGAGGGGTCTCCCTCCTTTGTGCCTCAGACCCCTGACCGTGTCAAGAATGTCCTCCTTTCTTGAGTATGTGTTAAGATAGAAATGGGCCTCTGGATCTCTGCTGTACTGGACCACGGACACTCGGTCTCTGTTCACAGACACATTCAGTCTCTCCACCACCCTTTCAACAAAGTCGCGCATTGCAGGGAGAGAGCTCCTAGTGCCATCTGAGCCATCCAGCAGGAACACTACATCCCTCTTTCGCTCAGCTACGTGTAATGAAATGAAACACACAGTCACGTGAGCACTCGGCATCTGATATTGTCTGTAGGTGTATGTGTGCTCTAGCTGGCAACTGCAAACAGGAATTGACTCTCTTGTCCTTTAAATTATTTTACAAGCAATCCAACGGCCAAATGTTAGTCCCGTGTGCTATAATAACAACTCATTTTAGTCAGAGTAAAATTGCCTAAATTTAATAAACATGAAGCCGTGAAATAAGGCCTAAATATAAAGGTTATATTGAATCTAAAAAACTAAACAAAAAACAACTTTGCCTAAAGCAAACCAACGAGTGAATGAAAAACACTTTAAAATGTAACAGTGCCTAGGGTTCAAGCCTTTGGCGTTTTTGCCTAATTTCACAGAGCTCTGCTCACATGCATTGCTAACTTAAACTGTTAAGGGTCTACTGCACGCTTTGCAAAGAAGGGCTCAGTGTGCTGTTTTCTAGAGGTGTGCAGGAATCTGTCTTACCCAGCACAGTAGTTGTCATTGGCTTGACTTGACCAAGCACGTTGTTGAGGGAGCTGGTAAACTGCTGTTGGACACTGGGAAGATCAGAGAATTCATTGATGGACTGTGCATAGGTAGGATCATTGACAATTCTCTGCACCTCTCTGCTGGAATTCCTGGTGCCGATGCCAAAAATCAAGATCCCGTCCTGTTTCAAGGCGGAAGCAGGTGTATCTATGTTATCGCTTGACCGTCCTCCACTGATTAGGATGAGAATCTGAGGGACACCCATTTGCTTTCTACTCCCCGCAGAGGCGGTGAAGACATTGTCCCTCACATACTGGAGAGCTGCCCCAGTGTTGAGGGGTCTCCCTCCTCTATGACTCAGACCTCTGACAGAGTTCAAGATCTCCCCCTTTGTTGTGTAGGTATTCAGATAGAAATTGACCTCTGCGTCTCTACTGTATTGCACCACAGAAACACGGTCTCTGTTTGCATCTATGTTGAATTGCTCCACTAATCTTTGCACATAGTCACGGATCGCTGGGAAAGTATTTCTAGTGCCATCTGAACCGTCCAGCAAGAACACTACGTCCTTTCTGGGAATGGCGTCATCAGCTAGGAAAAGAAAACAGCGTCATTATTACCAGGACATTTCAAAACATCTTTAGAACATCACGTTAGTTCAAGACCTCTTTGACTACCTAAGCTGTGAGTAATCAACAAGGCACAGCTTGTCAGCTAGCTCTAGTGAAGTTCTGCTATGCACATACCGGTCAGAGTCGTTGAAGTTGGAGTGTCGCGCATTACAACATCCTGGACAGAGGCCAGCAGCTGCTCTTGGACATTTGGGAGCTCATTGAAGTCGGACACGGACAGAGCATAACTAGGGTCATATGAAATTCTCTGCAATTCTCCGCTATCCGAGCCCCTCGATCCTATTCCCAAGATCAAGACGCCAAGCTCTTTCAGAGAGGATGCTGCTGCATCGACACTGTCAAAAGACCTTCCCCCACTAAGCAGGATCAGCATCTGCGGCACCCTCTCCAGCCGCCTGCTGCCGGAGGAGGCAGTAAAGACATTGTCTCTTACATACTGGAGAGCTGCCCCTGTGTTGAGGGGTCTGCCTCCTTTGTGTCTTATGCCTCTGACACGGTCAAGAACGTCTTCCTTTGTCGTGTAGCTGTTCAGATAGAAATGGACCTCAGCATCTCTACTGTACTGTACCACAGAAACACGGTCTCTGTTGGCCTCTGTGTTGAATTGCTCCACTACTCTTTGTACAAAGTCACGCATAGCTGGGAAAGAATTCCTAGTGCCATCTGAACCGTCCAGAAGAAACACTATGTCCTTTCTGGGTGTTGTGTAAACAGCTAGGAGGGGGGAAAACAGCACCATTAATGCCAAGTAATGTCAATATCGTTCATTAACCTTCAGAATGTCATTTCAGTTCACCACCTCTTTAATAGTCTGAGCTCTGGCTAACATTCCCACTGCTCACAAAAAGGAGGGGCCTTAAGTATAAAGACGAGACACAGCATGCTATAAAGTTCTACTATGCACATACCAGTTACAGTTGGTGAAGTTGTAGTGATGGGAATTGGAACAGCCTGGACAGAGGCCAGCAGCTGCTCTTGGACTTTTGGAAGCTCACTGAAGTCAGACACGGTCAGAGCATAATTTGGGTCGTATGAAATTCTCTGCAATTCTCTGCTATCAGAGCCCCTCGATCCTATTCCAAAGGTCAAAACTCCAAGCTCTTTCAGAGAGGACGCTGCTGCATCAACACTGTCAGATGATTTTCCCCCACTAAGCAAAACCAGTATCTGAGTCACACCCTCCAGCCGCCTGCTGCCGGAGGAGGCAGTAAAGACATTGTCTCTTACATACTGGAGAGCTGCCCCTGTGTTGAGGGGTCTGCCTCCTTTGTGTCTTATGCCTCTGACACGGTCAAGAACGTCTTCCTTTGTCGTGTAGCTGTTCAGATAGAAATGGACTTCAGCATCTCTACTGTACTGTACCACAGAAACACGGTCTCTGTTGGCCTCTGTGTTGAATTGCTCCACTACTCTTTGTACAAAGTCACGCATAGCTGGGAAAGAATTCCTAGTGCCATCTGAACCGTCCAGAAGAAACACTATGTCCTTTCTGGGTGTTGTGTAAACAGCTAGGAGGGGGGAAAACAGCACCATTAATGCCAAGTAATGTCAATATCGTTCATTAACCTTCAGAATGTCATTTCAGTTCACCACCTCTTTAATAGTTTGAGCTCTGGCTAACATTCCCACTGCTCACAAAAAGGAGGGGCCTTAAGTAAAAAGACGAGACACAGCATGCTATAAAGTTCTACTATGCACATACCAGTTACAGTTGGTGAAGTTGTAGTGATGGGAATTGGAACAGCCTGGACAGAGGCCAGCAGCTGCTCTTGGACTTTTGGAAGCTCACTGAAGTCAGACACGGTCAGAGCATAATTTGGGTCGTATGAAATTCTCTGCAATTCTCTGCTATCAGAGCCCTTCGATCCTATTCCAAAGGTCAAAACTCCAAGCTCTTTCAGGGAGGACGCTGCTGCATCAACACTGTCAGATGATTTTCCCCCGCTAAGCAAAACCAGTATCTGAGTCACACCCTCAAGCCGCCTGCTGCCGGAGGAGGCGGTAAAGACATTATCTCTGACGTACTGGAGACCTGCCCCCATATTGAGGGGTCTGCCTCCTTTGTGTCTCAGACCTCTGACACCGTCGAGAATGTCTTCCTTTGTTGTGTGCGTGTTAAGATAGAAATGGACCTCTGCGTCTCTGCTGTACTGGACCACAGAAATGCGATCTCTGTTCTCAGCTATATCCAATCTCTCCACCATTCTTTGCACAAACTCTTTCATTGCTGGGAACCCATTCCTAGTGCCATCTGATCCATCCAGCAGGAAGACAACATCTATCCCCTGCCTACGGCCCTCAGCTAAGAAACAACAGTCATGAGTCAGATGGGGGACATTGTAAGGAAAAAAGAAAAAAAAAGCATATTGCATTACACAGTAGATGCTTTTCCATTAATCGGGCTTTCTGTGTTTTTCGATATCATCTTACCTCGCGCAAAGTTTTACAACTCAGAAATAAATACTTTTCCTTCTGCAACTCATTAGGGCTAAAGGTAGAATAAAGCACACCTCACTACAAACATAAAAACTGAGAGGAAGTATAGAAAGCATGTGTGTTTTTTTCTTACCTCTCGTCGTGGTAGTGATAGATGTGCCCTCTACAAATACTGTGTCAATGTTGCTGAAAAGCTGCTGTTGGACACTGGGAAAGTCAGCAAAATCTCTTACTGAGAGTGCATAACTTGGCTCATGGGAGATTCTCTGGAGCTCACTGCTGTCTGAGCTACTTGACCCTATCCCAAAGATAAGCACTCCCAGCTCCTTCAGGGATGAAGCCGGTGTGTCAACATTATCAAATGACCTTCCACCACTCAGCAGAATCAGTAACTGGGGCACACCTTCTGCACGTCTGCTTCCAGAGGAAGCAGTGAATACATTGTCCCTCACGTACTGTAGAGCTGCCCCTGTGTTGAGGGGTCTCCCTCCTTTGTGCCTCAGACCCCTGACCGTGTCAAGAATGTCCTCCTTTCTTGAGTATGTGTTAAGATAGAAATGGGCCTCTGGATCTCTGCTGTACTGGACCACGGACACTCGGTCTCTGTTCACAGACACATTCAGTCTCTCCACCACCCTTTCAACAAAGTCGCGCATTGCAGGGAGAGAGCTCCTAGTGCCATCTGAGCCATCCAGCAGGAACACTACATCCCTCTTTCGCTCAGCTACGTGTAATGAAATGAAACACACAGTCACGTGAGCACTCGGCATCTGATATTGTCTGTAGGTGTATGTGTGCTCTAGCTGGCAACTGCAAACAGGAATTGACTCTCTTGTCCTTTAAATTATTTTACAAGCAATCCAACGGCCAAATGTTAGTCCCGTGTGCTATAATAACAACTCATTTTAGTCAGAGTAAAATTGCCTAAATTTAATAAACATGAAGCCGTGAAATAAGGCCTAAATATAAAGGTTATATTGAATCTAAAAAACTAAACAAAAAACAACTTTGCCTAAAGCAAACCAACGAGTGAATGAAAAACACTTTAAAATGTAACAGTGCCTAGGGTTCAAGCCTTTGGCGTTTTTGCCTAATTTCACAGAGCTCTGCTCACATGCATTGCTAACTTAAACTGTTAAGGGTCTACTGCACGCTTTGCAAAGAAGGGCTCAGTGTGCTGTTTTCTAGAGGTGTGCAGGAATCTGTCTTACCCAGCACAGTAGTTGTCATTGGCTTGACTTGACCAAGCACGTTGTTGAGGGAGCTGGTAAACTGCTGTTGGACACTGGGAAGATCAGAGAATTCATTGATGGACTGTGCATAGGTAGGATCATTGACAATTCTCTGCACCTCTCTGCTGGAATTCCTGGTGCCGATGCCAAAAATCAAGATCCCGTCCTGTTTCAAGGCGGAAGCAGGTGTATCTATGTTATCGCTTGACCGTCCTCCACTGATTAGGATGAGAATCTGAGGGACACCCATTTGCTTTCTACTCCCCGCAGAGGCGGTGAAGACATTGTCCCTCACATACTGGAGAGCTGCCCCAGTGTTGAGGGGTCTCCCTCCTCTATGACTCAGACCTCTGACAGAGTTCAAGATCTCCCCCTTTGTTGTGTAGGTATTCAGATAGAAATTGACCTCTGCGTCTCTACTGTATTGCACCACAGAAACACGGTCTCTGTTTGCATCTATGTTGAATTGCTCCACTAATCTTTGCACATAGTCACGGATCGCTGGGAAAGTATTTCTAGTGCCATCTGAACCGTCCAGCAAGAACACTACGTCCTTTCTGGGAATGGCGTCATCAGCTAGGAAAAGAAAACAGCGTCATTATTACCAGGACATTTCAAAACATCTTTAGAACATCACGTTAGTTCAAGACCTCTTTGACTACCTAAGCTGTGAGTAATCAACAAGGCACAGCTTGTCAGCTAGCTCTAGTGAAGTTCTGCTATGCACATACCGGTCAGAGTCGTTGAAGTTGGAGTGTCGCGCATTACAACATCCTGGACAGAGGCCAGCAGCTGCTCTTGGACATTTGGGAGCTCATTGAAGTCGGACACGGACAGAGCATAACTAGGGTCATATGAAATTCTCTGCAATTCTCCGCTATCCGAGCCCCTCGATCCTATTCCCAAGATCAAGACGCCAAGCTCTTTCAGAGAGGATGCTGCTGCATCGACACTGTCAAAAGACCTTCCCCCACTAAGCAGGATCAGCATCTGCGGCACCCTCTCCAGCCGCCTGCTGCCGGAGGAGGCAGTAAAGACATTGTCTCTTACATACTGGAGAGCTGCCCCTGTGTTGAGGGGTCTGCCTCCTTTGTGTCTTATGCCTCTGACACGGTCAAGAACGTCTTCCTTTGTCGTGTAGCTGTTCAGATAGAAATGGACCTCAGCATCTCTACTGTACTGTACCACAGAAACACGGTCTCTGTTGGCCTCTGTGTTGAATTGCTCCACTACTCTTTGTACAAAGTCACGCATAGCTGGGAAAGAATTCCTAGTGCCATCTGAACCGTCCAGAAGAAACACTATGTCCTTTCTGGGTGTTGTGTAAACAGCTAGGAGGGGGGAAAACAGCAAAACAGCACCATTAATGCCAAGTAATGTCAATATCGTTCATTAACCTTCAGAATGTCATTTCAGTTCACCACCTCTTTAATAGTTTGAGCTCTGCATCAACACTGCTATTTTCCCCCACAAGCAAAACCAGTTCTGAGTCCACTGCTCTGCCGGAGGAGGCAAAAAGTCTCTTACATACTGAGGGCCCCTGTTGAGGGGTCCTTTTGTGTCTTATGCCTCTGAGTAAAACGTCTTCCTTTGTCGTGTAGCTGTTCAGATAGAAATGGACGATCTCTACTGACACAGCATGCTCTGTGTTGATTGCTCCAACTCTTTGTAGTCACGCATAGCTAAAGAATTCTATGCACATAGAAGAAACCAGTTTTCTGGGTGTGTACAGTAGGAGGGGGGAAAAAGCACCATGGTGAAGTTCATTAACCTTCAGTATTTCAGTTCACCACCTCTTTAATAGATGGCTAACATTCCCACTGAAAAAAGGAGGCCTTGTAAAAAGAACAGCCTATAAAGTTCTACTATGACATACCAGAGGGTGAAGTTGTAGTGATGGGAATTGGAACCAGCAGCTGCTCTTGGACTTTTGGAAGCTCACTGAAGTCAGACACGGTCAGAGCATAATTTGGGTCGTATGAAATTCTCTGCAATTCTCTGCTATCAGAGCCCTTCGATCCTATTCCAAAGGTCAAAACTCCAAGCTCTTTCAGGGAGGACGCTGCTGCATCAACACTGTCAGATGATTTTCCCCCGCTAAGCAAAACCAGTATCTGAGTCACACCCTCAAGCCGCCTGCTGCCGGAGGAGGCGGTAAAGACATTATCTCTGACGTACTGGAGACCTGCCCCCATATTGAGGGGTCTGCCTCCTTTGTGTCTCAGACCTCTGACACCGTCGAGAATGTCTTCCTTTGTTGTGTGCGTGTTAAGATAGAAATGGACCTCTGCGTCTCTGCTGTACTGGACCACAGAAATGCGATCTCTGTTCTCAGCTATATCCAATCTCTCCACCATTCTTTGCACAAACTCTTTCATTGCTGGGAACCCATTCCTAGTGCCATCTGATCCATCCAGCAGGAAGACAACATCTATCCCCTGCCTACGGCCCTCAGCTAAGAAACAACAGTCATGAGTCAGATGGGGGACATTGTAAGGAAAAAAGAAAAAAAAGCATATTGCATTACACAGTAGATGCTTTTCCATTAATCGGGCTTTCTGTGTTTTTCGATATCATCTTACCTCGCGCAAAGTTTTACAACTCAGAAATAAATACTTTTCCTTCTGCAACTCATTAGGGCTAAAGGTAGAATAAAGCACACCTCACTACAAACATAAAAACTGAGAGGAAGTATAGAAAGCATGTGTGTTTTTTTCTTACCTCTCGTCGTGGTAGTGATAGATGTGCCCTCTACAAATACTGTGTCAATGTTGCTGAAAAGCTGCTGTTGGACACTGGGAAAGTCAGCAAAATCTCTTACTGAGAGTGCATAACTTGGCTCATGGGAGATTCTCTGGAGCTCACTGCTGTCTGAGCTACTTGACCCTATCCCAAAGATAAGCACTCCCAGCTCCTTCAGGGATGAAGCCGGTGTGTCAACATTATCAAATGACCTTCCACCACTCAGCAGAATCAGTAACTGGGGCACACCTTCTGCACGTCTGCTTCCAGAGGAAGCAGTGAATACATTGTCCCTCACGTACTGTAGAGCTGCCCCTGTGTTGAGGGGTCTCCCTCCTTTGTGCCTCAGACCCCTGACCGTGTCAAGAATGTCCTCCTTTCTTGAGTATGTGTTAAGATAGAAATGGGCCTCTGGATCTCTGCTGTACTGGACCACGGACACTCGGTCTCTGTTCACAGACACATTCAGTCTCTCCACCACCCTTTCAACAAAGTCGCGCATTGCAGGGAGAGAGCTCCTAGTGCCATCTGAGCCATCCAGCAGGAACACTACATCCCTCTTTCGCTCAGCTACGTGTAATGAAATGAAACACACAGTCACGTGAGCACTCGGCATCTGATATTGTCTGTAGGTGTATGTGTGCTCTAGCTGGCAACTGCACAACAGGAATTGACTCTCTTGTCCTTTAAATTATTTTACAAGCAATCCAACGGCCAAATGTTAGTCCCGTGTGCTATAATAACAACTCATTTTAGTCAGAGTAAAATTGCCTAAATTTAATAAACATGAAGCCGTGAAATAAGGCCTAAATATAAAGGTTATATTGAATCTAAAAAACTAAACAAAAAACAACTTTGCCTAAAGCAAACCAACGAGTGAATGAAAAACACTTTAAAATGTAACAGTGCCTAGGGTTCAAGCCTTTGGCGTTTTTGCCTAATTTCACAGAGCTCTGCTCACATGCATTGCTAACTTAAACTGTTAAGGGTCTACTGCACGCTTTGCAAAGAAGGGCTCAGTGTGCTGTTTTCTAGAGGTGTGCAGGAATCTGTCTTACCCAGCACAGTAGTTGTCATTGGCTTGACTTGACCAAGCACGTTGTTGAGGGAGCTGGTAAACTGCTGTTGGACACTGGGAAGATCAGAGAATTCATTGATGGACTGTGCATAGGTAGGATCATTGACAATTCTCTGCACCTCTCTGCTGGAATTCCTGGTGCCGATGCCAAAAATCAAGATCCCGTCCTGTTTCAAGGCGGAAGCAGGTGTATCTATGTTATCGCTTGACCGTCCTCCACTGATTAGGATGAGAATCTGAGGGACACCCATTTGCTTTCTACTCCCCGCAGAGGCGGTGAAGACATTGTCCCTCACATACTGGAGAGCTGCCCCAGTGTTGAGGGGTCTCCCTCCTCTATGACTCAGACCTCTGACAGAGTTCAAGATCTCCCCCTTTGTTGTGTAGGTATTCAGATAGAAATTGACCTCTGCGTCTCTACTGTATTGCACCACAGAAACACGGTCTCTGTTTGCATCTATGTTGAATTGCTCCACTAATCTTTGCACATAGTCACGGATCGCTGGGAAAGTATTTCTAGTGCCATCTGAACCGTCCAGCAAGAACACTACGTCCTTTCTGGGAATGGCGTCATCAGCTAGGAAAAGAAAACAGCGTCATTATTACCAGGACATTTCAAAACATCTTTAGAACATCACGTTAGTTCAAGACCTCTTTGACTACCTAAGCTGTGAGTAATCAACAAGGCACAGCTTGTCAGCTAGCTCTAGTGAAGTTCTGCTATGCACATACCGGTCAGAGTCGTTGAAGTTGGAGTGTCGCGCATTACAACATCCTGGACAGAGGCCAGCAGCTGCTCTTGGACATTTGGGAGCTCATTGAAGTCGGACACGGACAGAGCATAACTAGGGTCATATGAAATTCTCTGCAATTCTCCGCTATCCGAGCCCCTCGATCCTATTCCCAAGATCAAGACGCCAAGCTCTTTCAGAGAGGATGCTGCTGCATCGACACTGTCAAAAGACCTTCCCCCACTAAGCAGGATCAGCATCTGCGGCACCCTCTCCAGCCGCCTGCTGCCGGAGGAGGCAGTAAAGACATTGTCTCTTACATACTGGAGAGCTGCCCCTGTGTTGAGGGGTCTGCCTCCTTTGTGTCTTATGCCTCTGACACGGTCAAGAACGTCTTCCTTTGTCGTGTAGCTGTTCAGATAGAAATGGACCTCAGCATCTCTACTGTACTGTACCACAGAAACACGGTCTCTGTTGGCCTCTGTGTTGAATTGCTCCACTACTCTTTGTACAAAGTCACGCATAGCTGGGAAAGAATTCCTAGTGCCATCTGAACCGTCCAGAAGAAACACTATGTCCTTTCTGGGTGTTGTGTAAACAGCTAGGAGGGGGGAAAACAGCACCATTAATGCCAAGTAATGTCAATATCGTTCATTAACCTTCAGAATGTCATTTCAGTTCACCACCTCTTTAATAGTCTGAGCTCTGGCTAACATTCCCACTGCTCACAAAAAGGAGGGGCCTTAAGTATAAAGACGAGACACAGCATGCTATAAAGTTCTACTATGCACATACCAGTTACAGTTGGTGAAGTTGTAGTGATGGGAATTGGAACAGCCTGGACAGAGGCCAGCAGCTGCTCTTGGACTTTTGGAAGCTCACTGAAGTCAGACACGGTCAGAGCATAATTTGGGTCGTATGAAATTCTCTGCAATTCTCTGCTATCAGAGCCCCTCGATCCTATTCCAAAGGTCAAAACTCCAAGCTCTTTCAGAGAGGACGCTGCTGCATCAACACTGTCAGATGATTTTCCCCCACTAAGCAAAACCAGTATCTGAGTCACACCCTCCAGCCGCCTGCTGCCGGAGGAGGCAGTAAAGACATTGTCTCTTACATACTGGAGAGCTGCCCCTGTGTTGAGGGGTCTGCCTCCTTTGTGTCTTATGCCTCTGACACGGTCAAGAACGTCTTCCTTTGTCGTGTAGCTGTTCAGATAGAAATGGACTTCAGCATCTCTACTGTACTGTACCACAGAAACACGGTCTCTGTTGGCCTCTGTGTTGAATTGCTCCACTACTCTTTGTACAAAGTCACGCATAGCTGGGAAAGAATTCCTAGTGCCATCTGAACCGTCCAGAAGAAACACTATGTCCTTTCTGGGTGTTGTGTAAACAGCTAGGAGGGGGGGAACAGCACCATTAATGCCAAGTAATGTCAATATCGTTCATTAACCTTCAGAATGTCATTTCAGTTCACCACCTCTTTAATAGTTTGAGCTCTGGCTAACATTCCCACTGCTCACAAAAAGGAGGGGCCTTAAGCAAAAAGACGAGACACAGCATGCTATAAAGTTCTACTATGCACATACCAGTTACAGTTGGTGAAGTTGTAGTGATGGGAATTGGAACAGCCTGGACAGAGGCCAGCAGCTGCTCTTGGACTTTTGGAAGCTCACTGAAGTCAGACACGGTCAGAGCATAATTTGGGTCGTATGAAATTCTCTGCAATTCTCTGCTATCAGAGCCCTTCGATCCTATTCCAAAGGTCAAAACTCCAAGCTCTTTCAGGGAGGACGCTGCTGCATCAACACTGTCAGATGATTTTCCCCCGCTAAGCAAAACCAGTATCTGAGTCACACCCTCAAGCCGCCTGCTGCCGGAGGAGGCGGTAAAGACATTATCTCTGACGTACTGGAGACCTGCCCCCATATTGAGGGGTCTGCCTCCTTTGTGCCTCAGACCTCTGACACCGTCGAGAATGTCTTCCTTTGTTGTGTGCGTGTTAAGATAGAAATGGACCTCTGCGTCTCTGCTGTACTGGACCACAGAAATGCGATCTCTGTTCTCAGCTATATCCAATCTCTCCACCATTCTTTGCACAAACTCTTTCATTGCTGGGAACCCATTCCTAGTGCCATCTGATCCATCCAGCAGGAAGACAACATCTATCCCCTGCCTACGGCCCTCAGCTAAGAAACAACAGTCATGAGTCAGATGGGGGACATTGTAAGGAAAAAAGAAAAAAAAGCATATTGCATTACACAGTAGATGCTTTTCCATTAATCGGGCTTTCTGTGTTTTTCGATATCATCTTACCTCGCGCAAAGTTTTACAACTCAGAAATAAATACTTTTCCTTCTGCAACTCATTAGGGCTAAAGGTAGAATAAAGCACACCTCACTACAAACATAAAAACTGAGAGGAAGTATAGAAAGCATGTGTGTTTTTTTCTTACCTCTCGTCGTGGTAGTGATAGATGTGCCCTCTACAAATACTGTGTCAATGTTGCTGAAAAGCTGCTGTTGGACACTGGGAAAGTCAGCAAAATCTCTTACTGAGAGTGCATAACTTGGCTCATGGGAGATTCTCTGGAGCTCACTGCTGTCTGAGCTACTTGACCCTATCCCAAAGATAAGCACTCCCAGCTCCTTCAGGGATGAAGCCGGTGTGTCAACATTATCAAATGACCTTCCACCACTCAGCAGAATCAGTAACTGGGGCACACCTTCTGCACGTCTGCTTCCAGAGGAAGCAGTGAATACATTGTCCCTCACGTACTGTAGAGCTGCCCCTGTGTTGAGGGGTCTCCCTCCTTTGTGCCTCAGACCCCTGACCGTGTCAAGAATGTCCTCCTTTCTTGAGTATGTGTTAAGATAGAAATGGGCCTCTGGATCTCTGCTGTACTGGACCACGGACACTCGGTCTCTGTTCACAGACACATTCAGTCTCTCCACCACCCTTTCAACAAAGTCGCGCATTGCAGGGAGAGAGCTCCTAGTGCCATCTGAGCCATCCAGCAGGAACACTACATCCCTCTTTCGCTCAGCTACGTGTAATGAAATGAAACACACAGTCACGTGAGCACTCGGCATCTGATATTGTCTGTAGGTGTATGTGTGCTCTAGCTGGCAACTGCAAACAGGAATTGACTCTCTTGTCCTTTAAATTATTTTACAAGCAATCCAACGGCCAAATGTTAGTCCCGTGTGCTATAATAACAACTCATTTTAGTCAGAGTAAAATTGCCTAAATTTAATAAACATGAAGCCGTGAAATAAGGCCTAAATATAAAGGTTATATTGAATCTAAAAAACTAAACAAAAAACAACTTTGCCTAAAGCAAACCAACGAGTGAATGAAAAACACTTTAAAATGTAACAGTGCCTAGGGTTCAAGCCTTTGGCGTTTTTGCCTAATTTCACAGAGCTCTGCTCACATGCATTGCTAACTTAAACTGTTAAGGGTCTACTGCACGCTTTGCAAAGAAGGGCTCAGTGTGCTGTTTTCTAGAGGTGTGCAGGAATCTGTCTTACCCAGCACAGTAGTTGTCATTGGCTTGACTTGACCAAGCACGTTGTTGAGGGAGCTGGTAAACTGCTGTTGGACACTGGGAAGATCAGAGAATTCATTGATGGACTGTGCATAGGTAGGATCATTGACAATTCTCTGCACCTCTCTGCTGGAATTCCTGGTGCCGATGCCAAAAATCAAGATCCCGTCCTGTTTCAAGGTGGGCGGAAGCAGGTGTATCTATGTTATCGCTTGACCGTCCTCCACTGATTAGGATGAGAATCTGAGGGACACCCATTTGCTTTCTACTCCCCGCAGAGGCGGTGAAGACATTGTCCCTCACATACTGGAGAGCTGCCCCAGTGTTGAGGGGTCTCCCTCCTCTATGACTCAGACCTCTGACAGAGTTCAAGATCTCCCCCTTTGTTGTGTAGGTATTCAGATAGAAATTGACCTCTGCGTCTCTACTGTATTGCACCACAGAAACACGGTCTCTGTTTGCATCTATGTTGAATTGCTCCACTAATCTTTGCACATAGTCACGGATCGCTGGGAAAGTATTTCTAGTGCCATCTGAACCGTCCAGCAAGAACACTACGTCCTTTCTGGGAATGGCGTCATCAGCTAGGAAAAGAAAACAGCGTCATTATTACCAGGACATTTCAAAACATCTTTAGAACATCACGTTAGTTCAAGACCTCTTTGACTACCTAAGCTGTGAGTAATCAACAAGGCACAGCTTGTCAGCTAGCTCTAGTGAAGTTCTGCTATGCACATACCGGTCAGAGTCGTTGAAGTTGGAGTGTCGCGCATTACAACATCCTGGACAGAGGCCAGCAGCTGCTCTTGGACATTTGGGAGCTCATTGAAGTCGGACACGGACAGAGCATAACTAGGGTCATATGAAATTCTCTGCAATTCTCCGCTATCCGAGCCCCTCGATCCTATTCCCAAGATCAAGACGCCAAGCTCTTTCAGAGAGGATGCTGCTGCATCGACACTGTCAAAAGACCTTCCCCACTAAGCAGGATCAGCATCTGCGGCACCCTCTCCAGCCGCCTGCTGCCGGAGGAGGCAGTAAAGACATTGTCTCTTACATACTGGAGAGCTGCCCCTGTGTTGAGGGGTCTGCCTCCTTTGTGTCTTATGCCTCTGACACGGTCAAGAACGTCTTCCTTTGTCGTGTAGCTGTTCAGATAGAAATGGACCTCAGCATCTCTACTGTACTGTACCACAGAAACACGGTCTCTGTTGGCCTCTGTGTTGAATTGCTCCACTACTCTTTGTACAAAGTCACGCATAGCTGGGAAAGAATTCCTAGTGCCATCTGAACCGTCCAGAAGAAACACTATGTCCTTTCTGGGTGTTGTGTAAACAGCTAGGAGGGGGGAAAACAGCACCATTAATGCCAAGTAATGTCAATATCGTTCATTAACCTTCAGAATGTCATTTCAGTTCACCACCTCTTTAATAGTCTGAGCTCTGGCTAACATTCCCACTGCTCACAAAAAGGAGGGGCCTTAAGTATAAAGACGAGACACAGCATGCTATAAAGTTCTACTATGCACATACCAGTTACAGTTGGTGAAGTTGTAGTGATGGGAATTGGAACAGCCTGGACAGAGGCCAGCAGCTGCTCTTGGACTTTTGGAAGCTCACTGAAGTCAGACACGGTCAGAGCATAATTTGGGTCGTATGAAATTCTCTGCAATTCTCTGCTATCAGAGCCCCTCGATCCTATTCCAAAGGTCAAAACTCCAAGCTCTTTCAGAGAGGACGCTGCTGCATCAACACTGTCAGATGATTTTCCCCCACTAAGCAAAACCAGTATCTGAGTCACACCCTCCAGCCGCCTGCTGCCGGAGGAGGCAGTAAAGACATTGTCTCTTACATACTGGAGAGCTGCCCCTGTGTTGAGGGGTCTGCCTCCTTTGTGTCTTATGCCTCTGACACGGTCAAGAACGTCTTCCTTTGTCGTGTAGCTGTTCAGATAGAAATGGACTTCAGCATCTCTACTGTACTGTACCACAGAAACACGGTCTCTGTTGGCCTCTGTGTTGAATTGCTCCACTACTCTTTGTACAAAGTCACGCATAGCTGGGAAAGAATTCCTAGTGCCATCTGAACCGTCCAGAAGAAACACTATGTCCTTTCTGGGTGTTGTGTAAACAGCTAGGAGGGGGGGAAAACAGCACCATTAATGCCAAGTAATGTCAATATCGTTCATTAACCTTCAGAATGTCATTTCAGTTCACCACCTCTTTAATAGTTTGAGCTCTGGCTAACATTCCCACTGCTCACAAAAAGGAGGGGCCTTAAGTAAAAAGACGAGACACAGCATGCTATAAAGTTCTACTATGCACATACCAGTTACAGTTGGTGAAGTTGTAGTGATGGGAATTGGAACAGCCTGGACAGAGGCCAGCAGCTGCTCTTGGACTTTTGGAAGCTCACTGAAGTCAGACACGGTCAGAGCATAATTTGGGTCGTATGAAATTCTCTGCAATTCTCTGCTATCAGAGCCCTTCGATCCTATTCCAAAGGTCAAAACTCCAAGCTCTTTCAGGGAGGACGCTGCTGCATCAACACTGTCAGATGATTTTCCCCCGCTAAGCAAAACCAGTATCTGAGTCACACCCTCAAGCCGCCTGCTGCCGGAGGAGGCGGTAAAGACATTATCTCTGACGTACTGGAGACCTGCCCCCATATTGAGGGGTCTGCCTCCTTTGTGCCTCAGACCTCTGACACCGTCGAGAATGTCTTCCTTTGTTGTGTGCGTGTTAAGATAGAAATGGACCTCTGCGTCTCTGCTGTACTGGACCACAGAAATGCGATCTCTGTTCTCAGCTATATCCAATCTCTCCACCATTCTTTGCACAAACTCTTTCATTGCTGGGAACCCATTCCTAGTGCCATCTGATCCATCCAGCAGGAAGACAACATCTATCCCCTGCCTACGGCCCTCAGCTAAGAAACAACAGTCATGAGTCAGATGGGGGACATTGTAAGGAAAAAAGAAAAAAAAGCATATTGCATTACACAGTAGATGCTTTTCCATTAATCGGGCTTTCTGTGTTTTTCGATATCATCTTACCTCGCGCAAAGTTTTACAACTCAGAAATAAATACTTTTCCTTCTGCAACTCATTAGAACTAAAGGTAGAATAAAGCACACCTCACTACAAACATAAAAACTGAGAGGAAGTATAGAAAGCATGTGTGTTTTTTTCTTACCTCTCGTCGTGGTAGTGATAGATGTGCCCTCTACAAATACTGTGTCAATGTTGCTGAAAAGCTGCTGTTGGACACTGGGAAAGTCAGCAAAATCTCTTACTGAGAGTGCATAACTTGGCTCATGGGAGATTCTCTGGAGCTCACTGCTGTCTGAGCTACTTGACCCTATCCCAAAGATAAGCACTCCCAGCTCCTTCAGGGATGAAGCCGGTGTGTCAACATTATCAAATGACCTTCCACCACTCAGCAGAATCAGTAACTGGGGCACACCTTCTGCACGTCTGCTTCCAGAGGAAGCAGTGAATACATTGTCCCTCACGTACTGTAGAGCTGCCCCTGTGTTGAGGGGTCTCCCTCCTTTGTGCCTCAGACCCCTGACCGTGTCAAGAATGTCCTCCTTTCTTGAGTATGTGTTAAGATAGAAATGGGCCTCTGGATCTCTGCTGTACTGGACCACGGACACTCGGTCTCTGTTCACAGACACATTCAGTCTCTCCACCACCCTTTCAACAAAGTCGCGCATTGCAGGGAGAGAGCTCCTAGTGCCATCTGAGCCATCCAGCAGGAACACTACATCCCTCTTTCGCTCAGCTACGTGTAATGAAATGAAACACACAGTCACGTGAGCACTCGGCATCTGATATTGTCTGTAGGTGTATGTGTGCTCTAGCTGGCAACTGCAAACAGGAATTGACTCTCTTGTCCTTTAAATTATTTTACAAGCAATCCAACGGCCAAATGTTAGTCCCGTGTGCTATAATAACAACTCATTTTAGTCAGAGTAAAATTGCCTAAATTTAATAAACATGAAGCCGTGAAATAAGGCCTAAATATAAAGGTTATATTGAATCTAAAAAACTAAACAAAAAACAACTTTGCCTAAAGCAAACCAACGAGTGAATGAAAAACACTTTAAAATGTAACAGTGCCTAGGGTTCAAGCCTTTGGCGTTTTTGCCTAATTTCACAGAGCTCTGCTCACATGCATTGCTAACTTAAACTGTTAAGGGTCTACTGCACGCTTTGCAAAGAAGGGCTCAGTGTGCTGTTTTCTAGAGGTGTGCAGGAATCTGTCTTACCCAGCACAGTAGTTGTCATTGGCTTGACTTGACCAAGCACGTTGTTGAGGGAGCTGGTAAACTGCTGTTGGACACTGGGAAGATCAGAGAATTCATTGATGGACTGTGCATAGGTAGGATCATTGACAATTCTCTGCACCTCTCTGCTGGAATTCCTGGTGCCGATGCCAAAAATCAAGATCCCGTCCTGTTTCAAGGCGGAAGCAGGTGTATCTATGTTATCGCTTGACCGTCCTCCACTGATTAGGATGAGAATCTGAGGGACACCCATTTGCTTTCTACTCCCCGCAGAGGCGGTGAAGACATTGTCCCTCACATACTGGAGAGCTGCCCCAGTGTTGAGGGGTCTCCCTCCTCTATGACTCAGACCTCTGACAGAGTTCAAGATCTCCCCCTTTGTTGTGTAGGTATTCAGATAGAAATTGACCTCTGCGTCTCTACTGTATTGCACCACAGAAACACGGTCTCTGTTTGCATCTATGTTGAATTGCTCCACTAATCTTTGCACATAGTCACGGATCGCTGGGAAAGTATTTCTAGTGCCATCTGAACCGTCCAGCAAGAACACTACGTCCTTTCTGGGAATGGCGTCATCAGCTAGGAAAAGAAAACAGCGTCATTATTACCAGGACATTTCAAAACATCTTTAGAACATCACGTTAGTTCAAGACCTCTTTGACTACCTAAGCTGTGAGTAATCAACAAGGCACAGCTTGTCAGCTAGCTCTAGTGAAGTTCTGCTATGCACATACCGGTCAGAGTCGTTGAAGTTGGAGTGTCGCGCATTACAACATCCTGGACAGAGGCCAGCAGCTGCTCTTGGACATTTGGGAGCTCATTGAAGTCGGACACGGACAGAGCATAACTAGGGTCATATGAAATTCTCTGCAATTCTCCGCTATCCGAGCCCCTCGATCCTATTCCCAAGATCAAGACGCCAAGCTCTTTCAGAGAGGATGCTGCTGCATCGACACTGTCAAAAGACCTTCCCCCACTAAGCAGGATCAGCATCTGCGGCACCCTCTCCAGCCGCCTGCTGCCGGAGGAGGCAGTAAAGACATTGTCTCTTACATACTGGAGAGCTGCCCCTGTGTTGAGGGGTCTGCCTCCTTTGTGTCTTATGCCTCTGACACGGTCAAGAACGTCTTCCTTTGTCGTGTAGCTGTTCAGATAGAAATGGACCTCAGCATCTCTACTGTACTGTACCACAGAAACACGGTCTCTGTTGGCCTCTGTGTTGAATTGCTCCACTACTCTTTGTACAAAGTCACGCATAGCTGGGAAAGAATTCCTAGTGCCATCTGAACCGTCCAGAAGAAACACTATGTCCTTTCTGGGTGTTGTGTAAACAGCTAGGAGGGGGGAAAACAGCACCATTAATGCCAAGTAATGTCAATATCGTTCATTAACCTTCAGAATGTCATTTCAGTTCACCACCTCTTTAATAGTCTGAGCTCTGGCTAACATTCCCACTGCTCACAAAAAGGAGGGGCCTTAAGTATAAAGACGAGACACAGCATGCTATAAAGTTCTACTATGCACATACCAGTTACAGTTGGTGAAGTTGTAGTGATGGGAATTGGAACAGCCTGGACAGAGGCCAGCAGCTGCTCTTGGACTTTTGGAAGCTCACTGAAGTCAGACACGGTCAGAGCATAATTTGGGTCGTATGAAATTCTCTGCAATTCTCTGCTATCAGAGCCCCTCGATCCTATTCCAAAGGTCAAAACTCCAAGCTCTTTCAGAGAGGACGCTGCTGCATCAACACTGTCAGATGATTTTCCCCCACTAAGCAAAACCAGTATCTGAGTCACACCCTCCAGCCGCCTGCTGCCGGAGGAGGCAGTAAAGACATTGTCTCTTACATACTGGAGAGCTGCCCCTGTGTTGAGGGGTCTGCCTCCTTTGTGTCTTATGCCTCTGACACGGTCAAGAACGTCTTCCTTTGTCGTGTAGCTGTTCAGATAGAAATGGACTTCAGCATCTCTACTGTACTGTACCACAGAAACACGGTCTCTGTTGGCCTCTGTGTTGAATTGCTCCACTACTCTTTGTACAAAGTCACGCATAGCTGGGAAAGAATTCCTAGTGCCATCTGAACCGTCCAGAAGAAACACTATGTCCTTTCTGGGTGTTGTGTAAACAGCTAGGAGGGGGGAAAACAGCACCATTAATGCCAAGTAATGTCAATATCGTTCATTAACCTTCAGAATGTCATTTCAGTTCACCACCTCTTTAATAGTTTGAGCTCTGGCTAACATTCCCACTGCTCACAAAAAGGAGGGGCCTTAAGTAAAAAGACGAGACACAGCATGCTATAAAGTTCTACTATGCACATACCAGTTACAGTTGGTGAAGTTGTAGTGATGGGAATTGGAACAGCCTGGACAGAGGCCAGCAGCTGCTCTTGGACTTTTGGAAGCTCACTGAAGTCAGACACGGTCAGAGCATAATTTGGGTCGTATGAAATTCTCTGCAATTCTCTGCTATCAGAGCCCTTCGATCCTATTCCAAAGGTCAAAACTCCAAGCTCTTTCAGGGAGGACGCTGCTGCATCAACACTGTCAGATGATTTTCCCCCGCTAAGCAAAACCAGTATCTGAGTCACACCCTCAAGCCGCCTGCTGCCGGAGGAGGCGGTAAAGACATTATCTCTGACGTACTGGAGACCTGCCCCCATATTGAGGGGTCTGCCTCCTTTGTGCCTCAGACCTCTGACACCGTCGAGAATGTCTTCCTTTGTTGTGTGCGTGTTAAGATAGAAATGGACCTCTGCGTCTCTGCTGTACTGGACCACAGAAATGCGATCTCTGTTCTCAGCTATATCCAATCTCTCCACCATTCTTTGCACAAACTCTTTCATTGCTGGGAACCCATTCCTAGTGCCATCTGATCCATCCAGCAGGAAGACAACATCTATCCCCTGCCTACGGCCCTCAGCTAAGAAACAACAGTCATGAGTCAGATGGGGGACATTGTAAGGAAAAAAGAAAAAAAAGCATATTGCATTACACAGTAGATGCTTTTCCATTAATCGGGCTTTCTGTGTTTTTCGATATCATCTTACCTCGCGCAAAGTTTTACAACTCAGAAATAAATACTTTTCCTTCTGCAACTCATTAGGGCTAAAGGTAGAATAAAGCACACCTCACTACAAACATAAAAACTGAGAGGAAGTATAGAAAGCATGTGTGTTTTTTTCTTACCTCTCGTCGTGGTAGTGATAGATGTGCCCTCTACAAATACTGTGTCAATGTTGCTGAAAAGCTGCTGTTGGACACTGGGAAAGTCAGCAAAATCTCTTACTGAGAGTGCATAACTTGGCTCATGGGAGATTCTCTGGAGCTCACTGCTGTCTGAGCTACTTGACCCTATCCCAAAGATAAGCACTCCCAGCTCCTTCAGGGATGAAGCCGGTGTGTCAACATTATCAAATGACCTTCCACCACTCAGCAGAATCAGTAACTGGGGCACACCTTCTGCACGTCTGCTTCCAGAGGAAGCAGTGAATACATTGTCCCTCACGTACTGTAGAGCTGCCCCTGTGTTGAGGGGTCTCCCTCCTTTGTGCCTCAGACCCCTGACCGTGTCAAGAATGTCCTCCTTTCTTGAGTATGTGTTAAGATAGAAATGGGCCTCTGGATCTCTGCTGTACTGGACCACGGACACTCGGTCTCTGTTCACAGACACATTCAGTCTCTCCACCACCCTTTCAACAAAGTCGCGCATTGCAGGGAGAGAGCTCCTAGTGCCATCTGAGCCATCCAGCAGGAACACTACATCCCTCTTTCGCTCAGCTACGTGTAATGAAATGAAACACACAGTCACGTGAGCACTCGGCATCTGATATTGTCTGTAGGTGTATGTGTGCTCTAGCTGGCAACTGCAAACAGGAATTGACTCTCTTGTCCTTTAAATTATTTTACAAGCAATCCAACGGCCAAATGTTAGTCCCGTGTGCTATAATAACAACTCATTTTAGTCAGAGTAAAATTGCCTAAATTTAATAAACATGAAGCCGTGAAATAAGGCCTAAATATAAAGGTTATATTGAATCTAAAAAACTAAACAAAAAACAACTTTGCCTAAAGCAAACCAACGAGTGAATGAAAAACACTTTAAAATGTAACAGTGCCTAGGGTTCAAGCCTTTGGCGTTTTTGCCTAATTTCACAGAGCTCTGCTCACATGCATTGCTAACTTAAACTGTTAAGGGTCTACTGCACGCTTTGCAAAGAAGGGCTCAGTGTGCTGTTTTCTAGAGGTGTGCAGGAATCTGTCTTACCCAGCACAGTAGTTGTCATTGGCTTGACTTGACCAAGCACGTTGTTGAGGGAGCTGGTAAACTGCTGTTGGACACTGGGAAGATCAGAGAATTCATTGATGGACTGTGCATAGGTAGGATCATTGACAATTCTCTGCACCTCTCTGCTGGAATTCCTGGTGCCGATGCCAAAAATCAAGATCCCGTCCTGTTTCAAGGCGGAAGCAGGTGTATCTATGTTATCGCTTGACCGTCCTCCA
Source organism: Ptychobarbus kaznakovi (assembly GCA_027422405.1). Classification (NCBI taxonomy): domain Eukaryota; kingdom Metazoa; phylum Chordata; class Actinopteri; order Cypriniformes; family Cyprinidae; genus Ptychobarbus; species Ptychobarbus kaznakovi. Next base: position 17,135,274 of record CM049804.1, on the reverse strand, counting down.
CTGATTAGGATGAGAATCTGAGGGACACCCATTTGCTTTCTACTCCCCGCAGAGGCGGTGAAGACATTGTCCCTCACATACTGGAGAGCTGCCCCAGTGTTGAGGGGTCTCCCTCCTCTATGACTCAGACCTCTGACAGAGTTCAAGATCTCCCCCTTTGTTGTGTAGGTATTCAGATAGAAATTGACCTCTGCGTCTCTACTGTATTGCACCACAGAAACACGGTCTCTGTTTGCATCTATGTTGAATTGCTCCACTAATCTTTGCACATAGTCACGGATCGCTGGGAAAGTATTTCTAGTGCCATCTGAACCGTCCAGCAAGAACACTACGTCCTTTCTGGGTATGGCGTCATCAGCTAGGAAAAGAAAACAGCGTCATTATTACCAGGACATTTCAAAACATCTTTAGAACATCACGTTAGTTCAAGACCTCTTTGACTACCTAAGCTGTGAGTAATCAACAAGGCACAGCTTGTCAGCTAGCTCTAGTGAAGTTCTGCTATGCACATACCGGTCAGAGTCGTTGAAGTTGGAGTGTCGCGCATTACAACATCCTGGACAGAGGCCAGCAGCTGCTCTTGGACATTTGGGAGCTCATTGAAGTCGGACACGGACAGAGCATAACTAGGGTCATATGAAATTCTCTGCAATTCTCCGCTATCCGAGCCCCTCGATCCTATTCCCAAGATCAAGACGCCAAGCTCTTTCAGAGAGGATGCTGCTGCATCGACACTGTCAAAAGACCTTCCCCCACTAAGCAGGATCAGCATCTGCGGGACCCTCTCCAGCCGCCTGCTGCCGGAGGAGGCAGTAAAGACATTGTCTCTTACATACTGGAGAGCTGCCCCTGTGTTGAGGGGTCTGCCTCCTTTGTGTCTTATGCCTCTGACACGGTCAAGAACGTCTTCCTTTGTCGTGTAGCTGTTCAGATAGAAATGGACCTCAGCATCTCTACTGTACTGTACCACAGAAACACGGTCTCTGTTGGCCTCTGTGTTGAATTGCTCCACTACTCTTTGTACAAAGTCACGCATAGCTGGGAAAGAATTCCTAGTGCCATCTGAACCATCCAGAAGAAACACTATGTCCTTTCTGGGTGTTGTGTAAACAGCTAGGAGGGGGGAAAACAGCACCATTAATGCCAAGTAATGTCAATATCGTTCATTAACCTTCAGAATGTCATTTCAGTTCACCACCTCTTTAATAGTTTGAGCTCTGGCTAACATTCCCACTGCTCACAAAAAGGAGGGGCCTTAAGTAAAAAGACGAGACACAGCATGCTATAAAGTTATACTATGCACATACCAGTTACAGTTGGTGAAGTTGTAGTGATGGGAATTGGAACAGCCTGGACAGAGGCCAGCAGCTGCTCTTGGACTTTTGGAAGCTCACTGAAGTCAGACACGGTCAGAGCATAATTTGGGTCGTATGAAATTCTCTGCAATTCTCTGCCATCAGAGCCCCTCGATCCTATTCCAAAGGTCAAAACTCCAAGCTCTTTCAGAGAGGACGCTGCTGCATCAACACTGTCAGATGATTTTCCCCCACTAAGCAAAACCAGTATCTGAGTCACACCCTCCAGCCGCCTGCTGCCGGAGGAGGCAGTAAAGACATTGTCTCTTACATACTGGAGAGCTGCCCCTGTGTTGAGGGGTCTGCCTCCTTTGTGTCTTATGCCTCTGACACGGTCAAGAACATCTTCCTTTGTCGTGTAGCTGTTCAGATAGAAATGGACCTCAGCATCTCTACTGTACTGTACCACAGAAACACGGTCTCTGTTGGCCTCTGTGTTGAATTGCTCCACTACTCTTTGTACAAAGTCACGCATAGCTGGGAAAGAATTCCTTGTGCCATCTGAACCGTCCAGAAGAAACACTATGTCCTTTCTGGGTGTTGTGTAAACAGCTAGGAGGGGGTAAAACAGCACCATTAATGACAAGTAATGTCAATATTGTTAATTAACCTTCAGAATGTCATTTCAGTTCACCACCTCTTTAATAGTCTGAGCTCTGGCTAACATTCCCACTGCTCACAAAAAGGAGGGGCCTTAAGTAAAAAGACGAGACACAGCATGCTATAAAGTTCTACTATGCACATACCAGTTACAGTTGGTGAAGTTGTAGTGATGGGAATTGTAACAGCCTGGACAGAGGCCAGCAGTTGCTCTTGGACTTTTGGAAGCTCACTGAAGTCGGACACGGACAGAGCATAACTTGGGTCGTATGAAATTCTCTGCAATTCTCTGCTATCCGAGCCACTTGATCCTATTCCAAAGGTCAAAACGCCATGCTCTTTCAGAGAGGAGGCTTCTGCATCGACACTGTCAAATGACATTCCCCCGCTTAGCAGGATCAGTATCTGCGGCACCCCCTCCAGCCGCCTGCTGCCGGAAGAGGCAATAAAGACATGGTCTCTGACGTACCGGAGAGCTGCCCCCGTGTTGAGGGGTCTGCCTCCTTTGTGTCTCAGATCTCTGACACGTTCAAGAATGTCTTCCTTTTTCGTGTAGCTCTTCAGATAGAAATGGACCTCTGTGTCTTTGTTGTACTGGACAACAGAAACGCGATCTCTGTTCTCAGCTATGTTCATTCTCTCCACCATTCTTTGCACAAACTCTTTCATTGCTGGAAACCCATTTATATTTCCATCTGATCCATCCAGCAGGAAGACAACATCTCTTCTCTGTCTTTCACTCTCAGCTATTTAACAAATATTGAAGAGTAAAATCAGGAAGGACAATACAAACTATTATCAATAGGAATGTTTCATTTTGAAAAAATTATAATTTAAAATATTTAGTTTTCTTTATTCTTTATTTTTGGCTGTAGTGACGAAGTCGACGACACTGACTTGTCAGCTCCACAGTGGACATGCACGTTTCATACAGATTACATAATCTGAAAATATTTGTTTTCCATTTGAATTTGTTCATTTAAAAGTAGACATTTAGCTTTTTATAGATATATTTTTGAAGCGCTCAAATTCACAGAGACCTAGATTGAAGAGAAAGCGGTAAAGAAAGTGTACCCTGTTTGCCTTAATTATTTTACAAAAATATTTTGTTGTTATTTTGAGTGCACACAAATGAAAGTGGTCTTTTACAGATTTGAAAGATTTATTACTCTGAATGACTAAAAATGATGGAGTATTAATAAAAAATATTGTATTAAGCTAAACGCAAATGATCGCACCGGTACCTCCAAGTTAACTGTCATGAAGTGAGCGCGCTACTATTCAGCTTCCACACTCTGCACAAACACTTGAATAGCATAATTTTTTCTAAGTTAACGTTAAAGCAAGTGGCCATGTAATGATGCTACTACTTACATGTTTCAGTTGATAACAATGAAACAAACGTTTGCATCAACGTAAACAAATGTCTTGCCCGATCTATGTGACTTTGCGACTTTCTGTGGGGGTTTTTTTTTTCTACGACTAAAACAATTTTGATCAACTAAGTATCTTCTCGTTGAATAATGGTTAGTTGACTATTTAGTGGTCAGCCCTACATAATTGTAAATTTTTTAACCTAATTATCATAATACATTTCAGAATATTATATAGACATTTTACTCATTGCTGTGCAGAAGCATTATTACACTTACCTATGAATTCCTTTTTGTTGTAACTTGGAAGGGATTTAATTTCATCTAATAGCTGTGTCTGGATTTTTGGTAATTCACTGAAGTCAGCCAATGAAAGCACTTTGTTTTCAGAAGAAACTGTATGCAATTCATAAGAATCTGAGTACTTTCCTCCTATTCCATATATTAATACCCCACTTTTTTTTAAAGCAGAGGCTGCTTCAGAAATGCTGTCCCTTGATTTCCCACTAGTCAGCAGAATTAATATTTGTGGGATGCCTTCTTTGTGCCTGCTTCCCGAGGTGCTTATAAAGATATTTTCCATTACATATAGAAGGGCAGAGCCTGTGTTTAAGGGCCTTCCACCTTTATGGCTGAGCACTTTTACTGCATTCAATACATCTTCCTTTCTTAAGAATGAATTCAAATAAAAATTTGCTACAGCCACATTGCTGTATTGAATTATCGAGATTCTATCATTATTAATACCCACATTGAGACTTGTGATAATATTGTACAGAAAATCACGTATTTCTGGAAATCCTCTTCTTGAACTGTCCGAACCATCCACAAGAAAAGCAATATCCCTTTTAAATCCTGTGCCTATAATTGCAATAATTACAGGATTAGAGATGCACCTTTAAAGTATTTTTCTAATTAGAATGACTTATTACAGGTGCATCTCAATAAATTAGAATGACGTTGAAAAGTTCATTTATTTCAGTAATTCATCTCTATAATTTTTTCTATAGAAAAAATGTGAGCAAAAATCATCACAATTAAAATAACCAAAGACTTAAACTACTTCAGTCTGTGTGCATTGAATTTATTTAATACACTAGTTTCACAATTTGAGTTGAATTACTGAAATAAATGAACTTTTCCACGACATTCTAATTTATTGAGATGCACATGTATGCTTAGTTTCATTTGTAATATTCAATGGGAGAAGACAAATACATGCAAATGTTAAAAAGAAATAAATGAATACAGAATTTTATTTCCAACAATAAAATATTCTGTAACTTTGTAATTCATCTTTCCATTAACAACCAAAAAAATGGTCCCACTTTATATTAGTTGGCCTTAACTACTATGTACCTCCATTGAAATGAATCATTTGAGGCAATGCACTTATTGTGTACATACATGTTTTTACATTGCATTTATATTTTTAAAAAAAAAAAACTACATGTAATTACATTTTGTAAGAGAGTGACAGAAGTGTGAGGTGTTAGGATCCATGTGCAAGCTTTTTATTGACAGACGTGGTCAGCAAACACAGGCAGTGTCGAAACATTAGCAAACAGGTATGGCACGGGCAAGACACAAGAATATTCCTAGGGCTGGGGTAGGTCATCGATCGGCAAACATAATTCAGTGGGCTTGACAAGAAGAGTAATCCAGAAATGCGAGCAATAGTCCAGACGAGGTACAGACCGAGTCCGAGCGGTGAGACAAGGGTTAATCCAAGGTACACAGGCAGGAATCAGGAAACAAGAAACAAGGCAATACGAAAAGACTAGACTAAACTAGAACAAGGCTCTGTAAGGCAGCTATCACTGGCTGACACGCAGAACAATACAGGAGATTTTAACAAATATATAATAAAATATTTACAAAAATGTGAGGGGTGTACTCACTTCTGTGAGATACTGCATATAGTGTGTGTAATAGCTCTCAGGTGAGTGTGTGATTGGTGACAGCTGTGTGATCAGTGCATTCAGCTGTGTCAGTGTAATCAGTGCAATTGATGATGGGAATTGTAGTACGGAGTAACATGTAACAGTCTGTGTGGTGTAGGAGTCAATATGAAGGAAGGGCAACCTCTGATGGCAAGCGGACGGAAGACCATGAACTGGATCCGTGACACATCTGTAATTAATTTCTGTAATTACACTTTTGACCGATCTCTTACACCTTACCCCACCCTTAAGCCTATCCATATCACCAAACCCATACCTAACATTACCCCTATCCCACCTCAATAGCAGCAAAAGTGTTTTGCAATATAATATGAACACAATAAGTACATTGTATTTATTTTTTATGTAAGTACATATTAGTTAAGGCCACCTAATATAAAGTGGGACCAAATAAATAAAATAAATTTAAATGATCAGCCTATTCTGAATGTCTCAACATGTAATCTGAAAATTTCAATGCACTTTTATAAATGTTTCTAAAGCTTTACAATGTATAATTTTTATTCTTACCATCAACTTCTCTGTCTCCTTTTTGTCTTCCACCCATAAGTTTTGTCATGAGGCTTTGGCGTACATTTTTTAAATCACGAAAATCAGAAACAGCAATGGCATAATCTGTCTTCGAAGAAATGGCTTCCATTTCAATAGGATCTGTCAGTCTTGACCCAATTGCAAAAATGGCTACTCCCATAGTCTTTAGTGCGTTAGCTGGTCCACGAGGAGAATCTCTTGATCTGCCACCAGCCACAAGCACAAGATTTTGGATAGCATGGCCTATTTGCTGACTTTTAACACTAGGGGTAAAAATACTGTCTCTAACAAATTGCAAAGCCTGGCCAATATATAGCGGCCTTCCCCCTTTTGGTTTGAGGTTCCGTACAGCATCTGCCACCTCAGAAGTAGATGAGTATGTACTGAGATTAAAGCTTATTTCTGCAGTATTACTGAACTGCACAACAGCAATTTTATCTTTTTCTTTACCAACATCAAATGTCTCTGCCAAACTGGCCACAAATTCTCGTATAGCTGTGAATCTATCACTAGCATCATCTGATCCATCGATAAGAAACACAATATTTCTTCCTGCTTCAAAAGTCTGGCCTAAAATAAATAAAATAAAGAATATTTCCATGAATAAAACCCATCCGTATTTAAACAACAAATCTATAGAAAAAAGTAGATACAGTGGCTAATTAGTCTGCATCTGCAAGTCTCTTATTCGTTTAACATAATAGCATGTTCAACAAAAACATCATTTATCAAAGTTCTTACCCCCAGGAGTTGGAAATTGCTCAGGAATTTCATCACCACTTGTCAAAACAGAGGCAATTCTTTGGAAAATGCTGTTGATGGAGGTGTAGTCAGGAACAGAGAAAGCATATGCTGGTGTTGTAGACATTGTCTGTAACTCAAGTGTATCAGAATTACTTGTGCCAATTGTAATGACCTTTATGTTGTTCTCTCTAAAACTTTGGGAAATGGTTCTGACATCATCACCAGATCTACCACCGCTAAATAAGTACAGAATCTGAGGAACACCCTCATGAAGTCTGCTCCCAGAGGATTGTGTAAAAATATTTTCTTTAATAAACAGTAGAGCAGCTCCTGTATGCAGTGGCCTTCCACTTTTGTGCCTCATAGATCGTATGGAATTAAGTACCTCTTTTTTGGTTGAGTATGAGCTGAGATAAAAATTAGCTGTGGGATCCCGACTGTACTGAACAACCGCCACCCTGTCAAGATCTTCCTCCACATTTAGACTCTCAACTACCCTTTGGATAAAATTGCGAATTCCCTCAAAACCAATTTTAGAATCATCAGATCCATCAATAAGAAATGCAACATCCCTTTTGACAAATTCTGTAATAAAGAAATGCAATGAATAGATTAACTATAACAAAGTACTTTAATAGTACATTCTAAACACTAGTGTTTAGACTAATCTAAAGCATTGGTTATGCTATCAAGTGCTATAATACATAGGACACTGCTGCCATTGGAAATTAATTAATTTTCTCTTACCAGAGACCTGAGGTGTCATTGTTGGTAGCCGTTGGTAAGATACACTGTTTATTAATGCTAAAATATTCTCCTGAACATCAAGAATGCTCTCAAACTCAGAAAGGAAAAAGTAGTTTGGCTGATGGGATATTGTTTGTAACTCAAGCGTATCAGCATTTGTGGTACCAATACTAAACAAAATGACACCAATGTCTTTCAAAGCTTTGACTGGACCACGTATTTCGTCGTTGGACCTTCCAGAGTTCAATAGAATTAGAACCTGTGGCACACCCTCCAAAAGTCTACTCCCTGCAGCAGCAGTAAAAAGGTTGTCCTTAACATATTGTAGGGCTGCCCCAGTGTGGCGCAGCCTACCTCCTTTATGAAGTAAACGTTTCACATTATTCATAACATCATCTGATGATGAATATGTATTCAAAAGAAAATCAAATACTGCATCATCACTGTACTGGACCACTGAAATGCGATCTTTATTTGGTGCCACATTCAGTTTCTGAACCAGGGTCAGAACAAAGTTCTGCATTACTGAGAAACTTTCCTTTGTTTCATCAGTGCCATCGATTAAAAACACAACATCTCTCTTTCCAGCATCTGTTGCAATGAGCATAAATACATATAATTATGTTACTCACCCATAACACATTTAAACCAACCACATTCAAAAAAAAAAAAAAATCATCCTCACCTGTTGTAGTTTGTGGAAGCCTCCTGGGCTGATGAGGAACTCTTTTTAAATATGATACAAGTTTCTGTTCAATAGATTGAAGGTCATCAAATTGAGGAACAGTAAGGGTATGACCAGGAGTATATGAAATTGCCTGGAGTTGAATAACGTCTGCATTTTGATTGCCAATACTGAATGTTTCAATTTTATCCTTTTTCAAAGCAGCAGCTGGAGCTCTAACATCATCCTGAGACCTTCCTCCATTCACAAGCACAAGCACCTGAGGAGTCCCCTCTAGGATTCTGCTCCCAGAAGAGGCAATGAATATGTTCTTTTTGGTATAGTCAAGGGCTCTTCCCGTGTTGAGGGGACTTCCTCCCTGGTGTTTTAGATTCTCAACTGAATTGAGAATATCTTGCTTTGTGGCATGTGTGTTGAGGTAAAAATGGACCTGTGGCTCTCTGCTGTATTGAACTACAGACACTCTGTCTCTGCTTGGCCCAATGTTGAGTTTGTCCACCACTCTTTGAACAAACTGACACATTTGTTTAAATGCATTCCTGGTGTCATCAGACCCATCCAGAACAAAGACAATGTCTCTTTGAGCTGCATCCAATTCAACTGGGATGAAAATTAAATGGCTTTAGTAAAATGGACTCTTATAAAAGTGTAAAACATCATTTTTTTAATTTTTCATAGTATTAACAGTTAGATTCAAATCTGAACAAACAATTTACAGACAAATTTACAATCCATATACATTTAGCTATATTTGTGTGTTTGAGAATATGCTGACAATATCTGACACAAAGAAAAATGATAAATGTATGGCAGGACTAGTGTATTTTTCAGCTCAATTAAATAAGTAAGATCAATCAAGCAACCAGAATAGAAAAAAGGGAAGAACAAGGAGTTGAAATACCAGCAATGATTTAGAAATCATTGGCTCAAACAAGAGCTTTAACCTGAAGGGGAATATCCACAAGTAGTAAGACTCTTCCATGGTTAAGAGAACCAGTGGAAAACCATGGAAGTTCTCTGATGGACAAAGCAAAAGATGAACAGAACTGGTAAACATTTAGTGCTCAATGCCATTTATTGCCATCCTTTAAAATATGTTAAGAAAGCTGAATCAATCAATCAATGGCCTCATAATTAAAGCAAGCAGTTTAGTGAAGAAAGCAGCTTTTCGTGAAGTTTCATGTCCAAAATCTCAAATGCCCAAAGTCAAAAGAAAAAGTTTGAATTTGTGGAAAATGCCAAGTGTTGTTATTCTTACCAATGATAGTAGGGGGTTCTATTCCCATTTTGGATTTGATAAAGGAGAGGATATCAGGCTGTATATTTAAAAGTTCACCAAAGGCTGGAAGATTAAAAAGAAATCTAGGTGAAAATGCTATGCTTTGGAGCTCTGCCTCTACAGCATTCTTTATTCCAATGGCAATGGACAGAACTCCAATATTTTTAAGATCTTCAGCTGGACCTGCCACATCATCAACAGACCCTCCACCAGTCATAACAATCAACAGCTGAGGTACTCCTAGCTGATGTCTACTTCCAGAAGCAGTAATGAAAACATTGTCCCTGACATACTGTAGTGCTGCCCCAGTATTTAGATTTCTTCCACCTTTTGCTGTAAGGCCATTAATGGCATAAATTACAGCTTTCTTACTACTGTACGCATTAAGTAGGAAATAAGTCAAAGCATCTTCACTGTACTGTATTACAGCAACTCGAACAATATCCTGGTCAATGTCAAGATCCTCTGCCATTCTCCGAATAAACTCACGGATGGCAAGAAGTCCATTTTTGGAGTCATCGGAGCCATCAAGGAGAAAAACTATGTCTCGTTTGTTAATTCCTGTGTCAGGCAAGTTACCAAGAAAAGAAAAAGAAAAGGATATTGGAATACATCTGACTCCTTCAATGTATAAATTGAATAGCAAAAGCTTTAAAAGTGTACAAGAGCAAAAAAACTGTTTCAAACTGCAAGTAAATCAAAGAATATCAGTGACATCGAACCCTCAAAATGTATTTTGTGGGTCAGGATGTGAATAATGTTGAATAAGAAAAGGTATTGCAAGTGAAATATAATTCAAAAACACTCCCAAATCTTTATGTGCAAAAGACATCAACTAAAGACATGGAAGATATGAGAAAAATTTAAGAAGAAAGACTTAAGAAAAAGGAATTTTCAGTTCCACCCTAGAATTACAATATCAGCCTATATATGGCAATTTATCTTACATTTAAGGCATTTAGCAGATGCGTTTACCCATAACTTTTGCTTTTGGAAATTCTCCTGATTCTTTTGGGATATACTGTAGTGTTAAAACTATTTGTGGCGCTATTAAAGGAAGGCCATTAAATCAATAAATATAATGTGTGAATTGCGACTGAAATTATAGTTTTCAGCTCATTTGAATCTGCATTCTTCACACCAATGTTCACTGTCACAATTTCAAGATCTTTCAGGGCCATGGCAGGCCATATTATTTAATCACTAGAAGGTCTGCTACGCAACAATATTAGTATTTCAGGAATTCCATAAAGTCATCTACTCCCAGATAAAGAATTGAAAACCTGGTGCCTCACAAACTGGAGGCCTGAACCAGTGTCCACCTTGTCCACCTTTGTGTTTCAGGATCTTTATTGCATTTAGAACTTCCACCTTTATTGAGTAAGTTTTAAGACAGAAGTCAACCAATGGATAGTCACTTTACTGAATCACAGATATTCTGTATTTGCTCTCCTCCCCATTAAGTTTCTCAAAAACACTTTGAACAAAATCACACACTGCACCAAATCCACTTTTAATGCTGTCAGAACCATCCAAGAGGAACAAAATATATTTTTTGGCATAAACATAGTAAACCAATGAGAAATATTTAGAAACACAGAATAGCAGGGTACCCAAAAATAAACCACTAACACACACTGCTGCTTTTGCAAGCATACAGAAGACCACAGAATCACAAAAAGCAAAAATTGTCTTACCTTCCTCTAGAAAGACCTTCAGTTCTTTATCTGGAAGGTTCACGTAGTTCTTGAGCCTTTCCTGAACAGTGTTGAGCTGGCTGAATTCCTTCACATTGAAAGCAAATGATGGATTGTGAGAGATGGCCTCAATCTGTTTAGGGTCTGCATTTTTTACTCCAACACCAAAAGGAACAACTCCCTCAGTCTTTAGGGCAACTGCAGGTTCTCTGACACTGTCTCTTGATTTCCCCCCAGTCAAAACTATCAAAAATTGGGGAACATTTTCACCGGCTCGACCACCATTTGCTGGTGACAATATGGTGTTTTTCATGAAAGTCAAGGCAACTCCAGTATTTAAACTTCTGCCACCTGCCAGATTGAGTCCACTTACAGCTCTTAGCACCTCATCTTTGGTTTGGTAAGTGTTCAGGTAGAAGTTAGGACTTGGTCTCTCACTATGCTGGACCACAGAAACTCTTACTTTATCAAAGCCTATATCCAGAGGTTCAATGACTTTGGAAATAAAGTCAAGGATATAGGGAAAGTCACTTCTCACATCATCAGAGCCATCAATCAAGAATGCAACATCCCTTTCTCCTCCAGAGGGACTTGGTTTTTCAAATACTGTGAAAGAGTTTAAAAAAGAGAGAATATGAAATAAAGACAATAAAATGCTTAAATATCTACAGTACAACATAAAAGTTAGATTGTACATTTCTGAATACAAAAGAAAATAAATGTAGGTAATTACATAAAATGAAGTGGTGCAAAAAATATTTTATGTTGACTAATTTTACATGTACTTGGACTTTATAGTGATACCCATCACCTCAACACAATTATTTTTTAGTTACTGGTGCCCACTGGTAGAAATTACTTATTCACTGGCATGTTTGTTACCTTTCATTAACCTACTTGGAAATAAAAGTTTGATAATTGAGGTGCTGTGTCATTTCAGTTATGCAGTATGTGCAATGCACCATTAGATACATCTTTATATATTAACTGAATAAAATGTTATTCAACAAAACTTGTGGGTTTCTCAGATAACAGTTCTTTAGAAAGAGTGTTTGGAGGTTTGATGTTGTCACACCCCATTTTAAATGTGGAATGTATATATGAAATTGATATGTCATTAATTATTGGCTTTCTTCCTCATTTAGGGTGACCACTAAGTCAAGTATAATCAGTTTTTTTTTCTAGGGCACTGATACAAGTATAAGCTTTCTCTCTAATCACATTAATCACTTCTGTAAAAAGCAGTTGATTTATTTACATATTAATTAAAAAAATTAAAACAAATAATTTTTTGTGGTCATGCATTTTAAGATTATTATTTTTATGAAAAGGTGCTTTAGCTCACCTGTTACTGACGTATCAGTCTCCCCAACAACAGTAACCAGTGGTGTCATAATTTCATCAACAACACTTGACAAGTCAGCAAAATTTCTTCTGTAGTATGCCAAATTTTCAACAAAAGCAACAGTTCTCAGGAAACGATCTTCCACTTGGCCAGCTCCAACAGCAAATGTCAAAACACCTGCTAAAGCTACATTGTCTGCAATCCTCTTGACCTCATCTTGAGATGGTCCTCCTGTTATTAAAACCAGTACCTGCTGGACACCCTCTTTCCTACGTGACCCAGCGGAGGGCTGAAAGTGGTTGGCTAGGGCATATTGTAGGGCTGCACCAGTGTTCAATGCACGTCCTCCCATCAATTTCAGCCGAGCGATGGCAGAGAGCACATCCTGTTTGGTGTTGTAAGTGTTCAGATAAAACTCTGTACGCTGCCTTTCAGCAAACTGCATTAGTCCAATGCGCACTCGCTCAGGCCGAACGTCTAGTCTGTTCACCACTTCGGTAATGAAGTCCAGCACAGGTTGCAGGTTATTTCCAACATAGTTAGATCCATCCACCAAGAAGACAATGTCTCGGACAACTCTTTGGGTGTGGACCGTAGTAACATCCACAATTGTGCCTATAAGATTTTATATAACCACAATTTTAGATATCTATGTACCATTTAATTGAAGTTCAAGAACCTCAATTTGTGCTATAAGACAGTATCAATGGGCAAAGATGCATAAGAAAATACATGTTTTTGTAAAGTATTTTATTTAAAGGTGCCATAGAATGCATTGATACAATATTTAAATTGTTCTCTGATATCTACATAGAAGATATGTGACTTAGGTAAGGGCAAAAAATCTCCAGAAACGGTTTTACATGTCCATTTAAAATCCTTGGATTTCTCCCTAGAATGAAATGGTTTGTTATTAGCATGTTTGGAAGGGTCGTGAATAATAATGTTGAGCTCTGCTCTGATTGGCTGTTTCACAGTGCGGCTCAATGTTGAGCTCTGCTCTGATTGGTTGTTTCACAGTGCGGCTCAATGTTGAGCTCTGCTCTGATTGGTTGTCTCACAGTGCGGCTCATTTCAGTAGCTCACACAGCAGGAAGGGAACACAGGGAAAATATATATTTCAATACTTTCTCTCGCAGTTTTATCATTGGGTATTTATACTGTAAATAAAATGCGGACATCAGGGAGCCGCTATTAATATGCGGGGCATTGAAACTGCTTTGGAATGCACGATCGCTTTTTAGCTTCACTTTTCGAGATTCGCGATCGCACGAACTCTGTTTATACTATGGAGCGGCAGTACTTACCACACATTTTACAAGATCAGATGCTTGTCAGTGGTGCTCAGGATCTGTAAATCATTCGCCATCATCCTCAGTCATCTCTCCTTACTCTGTTTATGTGGTAAGTGAAATCTTATGTACTGTAATGTAACAGGCAACCGCTAGCAAGAAGCTAACCATGTCTCTTTAGTGGCTTGCGTTATTTTATTAGAACGTGTTATTTGCTTTCCATGCCTTTCTGAATACAGACACCAACCCATCCCTGCACTTCACATCCCCTCCACAGCCTGGAACATAACATTTATTTCAATGATATGCCATTTTCGCTGTTGTCCTCGCTTGCTTCTTCACAATACCTGCAGAACTTTCTGATGATTCGGCTGTGCAGGTTGGGCTGGCGGCTGGCCTACAAGATGGGTGGGTATATGCAAATGTTGGGGCATACATATTAGTGATCCCGACTATAACATCAAAGTTGGTGTTATGTTCTGATTGGCCTATTTTTCAGGTGTCTTTGGCATTCACAAAATTTACATAAGAAGCAGGAGACAATGGTGTTTGAGGCTCGCGGTATGTCATTTCCATGTAAAGAACTGTTATTATTCAACTATACCAAGGTAAATACAGTTTTCCATTCTATGGCACCTTTAAATACTTTCCATGCATCTACTATCATTACTATGCATCTAGGGGAGCACGGGGAACAAACTAATTCAGGGTTACCATATCAGTTGCCATATCAACACTATATAGAGAAAAAGTGCGCCAAAATTAAAAAATCTTTCGAAGATATTGCTGAATATATATTTTACCATGGCAAAAGTTTCTGGCTGAAGTAAATTTTTCATCTTTGTTTTTAGTACTAATATAAAAGGAGACAATTCTGCTATTATTACTATTATTACTATTATTGCTATTATAATCTGCAATCTGTTATTTATCAGTTTAGATTGTTATTTAATGCTTTGCATACTAGCAGATGATACCGACTGGTTTTAAATTCCAGTTGCGCAGATGGGGAACATTGTAACACTGTGTTTTGTTACCAGGGCACAAAACGAAGTCCCAAGCATAGTTGCAATGTGTTCATTGTCAAACTCCAAAATTAGAATATTTTTCATTCTTAAAAAACACAAATAATCTATTTGAAAAAGTTAATTTTATTTTATTAACAAAATATTTTGGTTTGTCTTGTTTTTTATTTATTATTAGATCAGATAATATTTGAAGCTGTCATGTGGTCATGTTACAATGTGTCCCTCAGATGTTACAACCCCACCTACAAGGCATGTTGTCACATTTCACTTCCATTCTTTGAGGATGAATAAAGAAAAATGTATACACTAATTATGAAACAAAGTTACATATTTGTCCCTCAGGTGGAGTTATACAAACTGAGAACTTCAAAATGTGTTAGGTTGTACCTCATGCTCCCCTATATTTATCGTATTCATTTCAATATTTATCTATATAACTAATACTTATGAACAATGCAATATGCTTTTTTTATAAACAAAATGAGTATGTTTGTAGAACTCTAAAGATTACCTGTTTCAGTTGGACTCTCTGTTACAACAAAACCAGATAATGTAGAGAGAGGGGAGATAATTTCTTTGGGGTTGCGCAGCAACATCCTGAAATCCTTCAGCATGAAAACCAAATTTTCATCAAAAGCTATTTGCCTGAGCTCAGCCTCATCGGCAGCCCTGGAGCCTGCAGCCAAAGTCAGAACACCCATTTGACGAAGGGCATCAGCTGGTTGTTGGACACTGTCTTTGGATTTTTTACTGGTTAGGAGCAACACAAGCTGTGGCACTTGGTCTCGAATGCGGCTCCCACTCTCAGCTGTGAGCATGCTGGTCCTCACAAAATCCAAGGCAGCACCAATATTGACTTCAACCGAAGGTTTGGGTTTTATTCTTGCAAGGGTAGAGCTTAGTGATTCCTTTGAACTGAATGAGTTGAGGTTGATCTCCATCCTTGGGGTGGTGGAAAACATGGCCACTCCGACCTGCACCTGATCAGGACCAATTGGCATGGTGTCAATAAACCTTTTGATGAATTCTCGCACTGCATTGATTACGATGGTACCCATGCTACTGTCAACGAGGAAAATTATATCTCTCTTCCCAACAGCCAAAGCTAAAAGAGGGGGAAAGAAGAATATTGCTTAGTCCTTCTGAAAATTCTTACCAAAATCAGGTAACCTAAATTAGCTCTCATTATTTATTTAAAATGAATTATTAAGGTTTAGCTTAAATGTTGTTTTACAAATACAATGTATTAGATATCACCATTCGTTTACTTGACATAAAGATGGCATAGATATATTATATATGCAGTTAAAATTAAAAAATTATTAACATTAAGTGATCATTAATTTCAAAATGAACATTTGCTGTGACTAAAATGTAATAATATCCTGAATAAACATACAAAACGTACAAAAATGTAGTTATCTCTCTCTCCACTTGAAAGCTATGCTACACATGATTTAGTCTTAATATTGTGAACAGTGAACTACAAAACTTTTTGTATGGTTAATTTGGTAAACAGCATATGTTTTTTACAGCATTGGTTTTTAATCCTGGTCTTGGAGACCCTCCACTCTGCACATTTTGCATGTCTCTTGTCTGACACACTCTGTGCAGTTCATGGATCTCTAACCTGATGAGATGATGAACTGAATCAGGGCCCGTATTCACAAAACATCAAGGATAAAAGTTGCTCATAACCCGCCAATTTAGGAGAAAATCTTACAAATAATGGGGGTGTCGGTCTTAAATTTAAGACTACTCAATTTTTGCTCTAAGAGTATTTCACAAAGCATTTTAGCACTAAAACTAGCTCCTACATCTGTGAAACAATAGGGGTAGTGAAGAGGACTCTTAAGTCACTAAGACCGAACCAAAAAATATCCTTAATTGGCTGTTGCCGGCAATCTGCCTTGGAATGTAAACATTTTAGAAACATTTTACTATAATGAGCTTTTAAAAAGGTAAATTGCCTTAATCGCGGGGGTATTATGACTGTTGTAAAACTTTTCGGGGACAATTTTGATTAACCTACATCAGTGATACTCAAATCTGGCTTGCGAGATCCACTTTCCTGCAGAGTTTAGCTTTAGGGCCATCTGGCCCTGAGCATGCTAATCAATGTCTTCAGGATCATTAGAAAATCACATTGATTAGCATGCTCAGGTATGTTTGACTAGGGTTAGAGCTAAATTCTGCAGCCAGCCTCGCGAGCCAGATTTGAGTATCCCTGCCCTATATCCTTGATTTCATTAACCAGTTGGGCAAGAAGTAACAGCTCTTCTTGGACCCCCCCCCCCCCCTTTTTTTTGCATGTCTTATTACCAGCCATTATTTTTCCACTCTATTAGTTAAAAGGCTGTTTATATGCATATTAATTTATTGTTTACAAGAAGCATACATGTAAGAGGCTGACAATTAAGACTTCTCT
The DNA here is from genome assembly GCA_027422405.1 of Ptychobarbus kaznakovi. NCBI lineage: Eukaryota > Metazoa > Chordata > Actinopteri > Cypriniformes > Cyprinidae > Ptychobarbus > Ptychobarbus kaznakovi. The sequence continues at coordinate 17,118,206 of CM049804.1, read as the reverse complement.
CTATTCCTTAGTAAAGTTTGTCCCAGCAGTTTTGTGAATTGGTTTTAAGAGAAAACTCTTAGCTAAAACTTTTACTGCTATTTAGGGGAACTCTTAGCGGTACAATAAAATGTTTTGTGAATATGGTCCCAGGTGTGTTAAATAAGGGAGACCTAAAATGTGCAGAGCAGTGGGTCACCAAGACCAGGATTGAAACTACTAGCTTACAGCACTTAAAATATAAGTGTTGCCTCTAAAATACCAGACAAAGAAATACTGAAAATATTTGAAAAAACACAAAACTTAAAACCTTTTTTAAACAAATTTTTGGTTAAATGTCCATGTCCCTGATAATGTACTGTTATTATTTCCCGCTCTTCAGTTTCCCTATGGAATCTCCCTCATATGCTAATTACATACCTTCAGTGAAATCTGATTCAATCACAAGGGTGCGCTGGGCGACCAAATTAATGTATGGCAGTATCTGGTCACGCACGCTTGCGACTGTTCTGACATCAGGAGCAGACAGATCAAAGCTTTTGTCTGTAGCAATAGCTTCCATTTGGGCAGTAGCAGAATCACCCACAGCTATGCCAAAGGTGTACACACTGGCCTGCTTTAGGGCCATCTGGCCCTGACTGACATCATCAGTGGACTCCCCAGCACTGATCACCACCAGCATCTGGGGCACCCCTTCCTCACGCCTGCCTCCTTCATCTTGACCCAACAGACTGTCTGCCACCTCCTCCAAAGCGGCCCCCAGATTTGCCTCATTACTGCCAGGGTACTTAAGCCCTCGGATAGCACTGAGGACACTCTCTTTGTTGTCATAGCTATTGAGATAGAACTGAATATCAGGGTCGGCACCATAAAGCACGAGGGCTACACGGATTGCGTCCCTGCCCACGGCAAGCCCCTCAATCACTTGGACAGCCAAATCACTGACGAGGGGGAAGTTGGCAGCTCCAACGCTCTCTGATCCGTCAATTAATAGTACAAGGTCGGCTGGCGCAGGGGCTTTGAAGGGAAGTGGAGAGAGGACAGAGAGACAAACAAAATATAATGCAAAACTTGTGGGTTAAAAAAAGGAAAGAGGGAGGGTGAAAGGGGAGGGGTGCAAGCATAAAACATAATCATGGATAATTACAATCCATCATAAAAACACAACACAAACACATTATACTGCATATCTGCTGAACCAAGGAAGATGCTCTGCAACTTTCTCATTTTCATACTCTAAATTGCGTAGAATTAAGTTGTGGGGTTTTAATTTACAGTGTATTTAGATAAATTGTGTGTACATTACAAAGATTCTGTACTGTTTATGTGTTTGGGCCCCTCTAGAGGCTGCCTAGGCAAATGAATATTTTCATCTTCTTGTGTTCAGTCAGAACCATGCAGACTCATGTTACAGTATTCAGTGATAACAGCACCAGTCATGACCCTTCTTGTCTCATCTTTGGACCTTCATATATATTTTTTACTCTAACTTCTTTCAGCTGTACTAGCATTTTTCACTTATTTGATTCTTAAAGACCCCGCTCAACAATCATGGTTTTATTTCTTGTGATAACAGTACTAAAACAACATTTATCACCAGGATATATTGAAAGGTTTGTCCCATTTTTAAATAGTCTATCAACTTTATGTTACAAACATGAGCCATGATTTACTCATTGATAATCGAGGTGATAATTAATTGATTACTCATTGATAATTCAGGTGATATTAGGGGAGGGACATTAATGTTCATGACAGCATCTGATGCAAACATGTCTGTAGTATAGGATGAGTCACCAATACTTTCAGCTTTATTTTCCAGAAGAGAGAGACTGTAAATGTAAAATGCATACAGTGATCTGCTAAAAGTGGAGTTTGTCATAATTTTGGAGCAAACTACAAAATACTACTGATGGCTAAAGGTAAACCTACATAGACACAAAAAGTCACAAAACTTTTACCTTCAGTTTATGGGATCTTTAATATTTAAATTCAGTGAAATATGCCTTTTGTTTAGAAAAAACAATTCAAAGATGAGAACATATGGATACATCACTGTCTTAATTGTGGAGAAACTCTTTTTTTACTTAAATGGTTACACAGTGAAGACAGTCAGCACACAAACACATAAGAATCAGACATTAAGCTCTCAAGACATAAGCTGTGCTGGGTGGTTAGCCATCATCAGCTGCTGATGATCTCTAAGACATAAATCAGTGATATGACATCTAAAGAATTTAGGCATCGGTTCGGAAGTGAATCTAATGTTCGTTTTTTTTTTTTTTTTTTTTAAGAATTTAGAAGAGGAATGGATGGAATAAGTGAATGGATAATGGCAGAGAGACAGAAAGACAGTGGGATGGCTGTTGATAGTTTTGATATTATGTTACATCTAAAATCCATTATTTCATGTCTATTGGCGCAAATGCACTTAAAACAGCAGGAGTCACAGCATGCAGAAAATGTGACCGTGACCAAACTAGTCATGTTAACAGTGGGGGAATTGTTAATTGGGTTATTTCTAGTGTATTTTTTCATGAATTACCCATAGTCAATATTAACTGGCTGTGGCCATTCCCGATGCTGACAGTAGCTCTTGAAACCTTTCAGGATTGGTGGTGTAAACTCAAAATTCAGTTATCCATTGAATTGTTTCTGTCCATTAGGAGTTCTGATACAAACTACACATTCTGCTCTAAATGGCTTCTAAGTATTTCAATCAGTTATTTACTTTTACATAAGCTGTAACTGTTTCTCTTCACTGTCTTGAATATGAGATTTCAAAGTTTTAATACAAGTGACCAGCACTGATGGGGGTCTTCTGAATACGTTCCTATAGTTACTTGTTGCTGCACAAGTATTGTTACTTGCTCCTATTGTTACTTGCTGTTGCACAAGTAGATTAAACAGTACAGCTTTGCAAATAACAAGATACCTAATTTTAAACTCTCCTCCCAGTCAAGGGAAAATAGCACAGTAAAATGAATATGTTTTTTACATGGCATTTACATCTCAAATAAGGGCGAAGAGACGAAAAAAAAAAAAAAATAAGATGGACTAAACTTACCATCCTGAGCTTCAAGTTTTTGGAATAGGCCAAAAACCATTACACCCCAGAGGGCATACAGTATCAACCGGCTCTTCCCCATTCTCCACAAAAGCATAGGAATAGACAGCTGGAAAAAAGACAATAAAACTGCTTTTAAGGATTTGTAAAAATGTACAGCATACTACAGGATATTGATACTCTCAAAAAACACCCCTTTATTTCAGATAGAACGTACTCAATTTGAATGGCACTAACACACATGACTGTAGTTCATCCACAGTTCTGACATCACTTTGCACAGTTTGATAATGTTTTAATATCAAATTATATGTGTCAAACTATCAATATTCTAAATGTAGTCCCTTACTATGTTGTTTTGTTCTCATCTTATCTCATAAAATATAACATAAACATTCTCTGAAATATTGCAGGACTTTTACGCTTAGTTTTAGGAGGAGAGGAAAAGAGGCAGCACAGTGAGATTTATGTGACCTGTTTCCACCCCATGAGCCTAATCCACGCAGCTTTCAGATTTCAGGATTTTAAAAGGTTTTCTTCCCACATCAACTTTCATCATTTGCCAGTAAAAAACCACTAAGCACTACACAGTCCACACTCAGAAAAAATAGCATCAGAGTACTGGACACAAACAAAAATGCCATAACATGGAGACAGACAGATACCAAAACACAGAATGTCCCCTCCCTGTTGAGCTCAGAATCACACTGAAAGGTTCTATTGTAAACTCTTTCAGAGTGGAAGACTACAGGAAAATAACATGTTTCCATCCCATCAGTCTCAGAGTTGCTGGACGCATTGAGTCACGGTATAAATTCATTCGTTTTGGTAGTTGGTTGCATGTGACCACAAATGCAAATATGTTAAAAAATCATTAGTTTTTAAAGGCATTTTTGCATGTTTTGTTCTTACAGTTATTACAAATTAAACTTTATATTTTAATGTTAACAAAGTAAAGTGAACAAAGCCATGTTCTCAGCGAGGAATAGCCTAATATGTCCTGAGGAAAAAGCATGTCTTGTTCCATTTCAAACATCCCTGACATATTCATTATACAAATAAATATACCTTTAAATAGTAGCTTCAATTATTTTATTTAAAAATAATTTTTCCACCTGCCATTTTAAAAATCTTGTAAGCTACTGGTTATATTTAACATGAAGTGTTGTTAACATTGATATTTTCAAGATATTTAACAAGAAAACATGTAGGAGGGATGTAGTTTTTATTTTATTTGATTGGATAATAAGAATAAGTAGTGCTGTGAGAATGAAGAAAGTTTGTTAGAGAGTTGAAAACCAAAATGAATTTGTGACATCATCCAATATAGGTATAGATAAAGCTAGATATAGAGTGTGTGTGTGTGTGTGTGTGTGTGTGTGTGTGTGTGTGTGTGTGTGTGTGTGTGTGTGTGTGTGTGTGTGTGTGTGTGTGTGTGTGTGTGTGTGTGTGTGTGTGTGTGTGTGTGTGTGTGTGTGTGTGTGTGTGTGTGTGTGTGTGTGTGTGTGTGTGTGTGTGTGTGTGTGTGTGTGTGTGTGTGTGTGATTTTTTTAAAATAAATTAAAATGATTAATCACATCTGGAATAGCTTGAATCTGAAAAAAAAAGAAAGAAAGAAAGAGAGACAATTTTGAATATCGTGAACAAGTTCATTTTTCTCTTGTAACTTATTTCAAAAAGTGAAACTTTTATATAATTTTAGATTCATTACATGTAAAGTAAAACATTTCAAACTTTTTTTTTTTTTTATTTTGATGATTAGAGCTTACAGCTAATGAAAGTAAAAAATCCAGAATCTCAATTCTTGGGTCAGTAATTCTGATAAGCTGTCGGACACGGGCCGGGCTAGGTCGGACACGGGGCGGGCTAGGGCCTCAGCGTCTCGGGCCAGGGCTGGACTAGGGCCTAAATTTGAGGCCCGTGCAGATCTCTAGTACATTTTGTCATTTTAGAATGTTAAGTTCTGTTTCTGTAGTTATTTTGGTGAACGTAACTCAAAAGTAATACAGGAGTCATGTAACTTATTACAATTCTGAGACAGTAATATTGTAAGGTAAGAAATTACTTTTAATAGTAATACGTAAATAGTAACACATAATCTACAATGTATTACAGTTTGGAAGTAACTTGCAAAACACTACTCAATGTTGTCCTCTAGTGGACTGAGTTGGGATAACTGCTTCTCCCTGGCAGTCTTTTTCAAAGCAGGCCCAACAGAGGAAATCTAATGCCCACACTCTCAGGAAAAATGTGCAAAGATTGTAACTTTAGCTCGTCACTGGGGCAGGTATACACTTTCATACCTTATCTTACACTAAAGGATGCATATCAACTATAATGCTATAATTTTGTGCTGACAATTGCATATGTTTGCCTATGTGAATGCAAGTCAATGGGAAAGTGTAGCAATGGATTAAGGTTTTCTGGTGTTTTCAAGGGTCCACATCTGGTTCTACTTCACTTAAGTGTCATGCCTCAGCTCTAACTCTCCCAGCATTCTTTGTCCATCTGGCAAGGACAATGGAAAAAGTGTTTCACATCACCATGTCTTTACAGCGCTTGGCAGAAGGTGCGATTTGAATAATGTCTATAGTGGTAGAAAAGCACAGACCTTCCTGGCTTGTTCTAGTTCTTGCCTCTATTTAAACAAGCTCATAATCAGTATTATCCTCATCCGGGTATGTTAGATATCATCTTGATGAAAACAAAATCAGCATAACAACTTAACCAGAGAGTTAAGATGATAATTTTGCAATATATACTTCTAGAAAAAAAAATTTTTTTATATTTTTCACTTTTACATAACATAATTATTAAGGTAAGTGTAATCATATCACAAACACATGATTGCATACTGTAACAGTGGTCTCAAAAACTTTCCTGCTGAATTTTTCACTCTTAACACACCCTTAGCCTAGAGCCCCTCCTCGTGTATTTTACTTATCAGAGCACTTTGCTCTGCCTCTTCTGCAATGCCTCTTCCTGTGGTGCAAGATAAAATCCCTCTTTCTCCCAAAGCTTTGGAATTTAGTGTACCCATAGAATTCTTAACATTAAAACTATAATTAAGGAGTAAAACTGCCTAAACATTGTGTGCATTGTAATAGACATGCAAACAAATTAAACTTTATAGGGTAAAAAGTGTGCAGCATACTTTAGTAAAAATGGATTTTGGCACAGTTTAGAATGCATGCAAACAAATACACTAAAGCCCACAACATCTTTTACAGTCTCACTCATGAACTTAAATACTCCTTTTACAAAGACATATTTGCATGATTCATCTATAACAAAGCAACTTACCTCTGGAATACAGAATTCAGAGTGCTGTATTCCACAGTCTTTCTATGGAATTTCAAATAACTGCAAAAGGACAACTTTTAGGTCATTGTCTTCCTGGTATTTCCCTTCTGTGAACTGTTCTGGATTTGTCAGGCAGAGATGATGCTGATAAGCTCGCGTGCTGGAGCTCTACTGAGAGACTCTCGTCCGTTGAGCTGACTGTGTGCTCTCGAGAGGAGCAGTGCTACTCATTCCAGCCTGGGACAGAACACACAACTCAGAGAATCCTGGAGAAAAGCCACCCAATTTTTCCACGCCTCTTATTTTCCTCTGCATAGAGAAGAAGGAAAAAGCACAAAGAGGGGAAAAAAAGTGAGCGAGAGAGAGTCATAAATGAGAAACAGACCCAAGGCCGTATTTGGTATGGCTGTTCCTTATTGGGAAGGTGATGTAACAAACCAAACCAATTTTTTTTTTCTCCTTACACTCCTCCAACTCAACTTGTATCCTTGGCTACCCACTGAAGGAATAATCACAAACACAATATATGAACTTTCTTGCAAGCCTCTTTAGTATATAAAAATGTGGGGAGTATAAATGTAGAAGCTTTTTGGATTGTCTTGTTTAGATGTTTGTGACAAACAGGGTTCTGGATGGGGACATTTGTTTATAATTCTGAAGAGATGAATCGAGCATAATAAAGATCATATTTTTTAACGCATTACTATATGAAAAAAATAGTTTTCATCTGCTTCAATGGCAACACGGTCACAAAACACATTCAGATAATAAGTAACATGTTTAAATGTTACAAGATACATATGAAAACTATGTAAAACAAGTTCTCTGGTATTACACACAATGAAATAATTTTCTAGTTGTCACAGAACGAGCTGACATAATATGTGTGGATCAAAGTGAGGTGTCAGTCCTGAAAGATCACACTTTTACTGTTGTTTTAATTCGGAAGAGTAATATTATAATATGCATTTCATTCAGCCCAGAAAACACCTGTTTAAGTTGCTGTATCTCATTGTTGAATTAACTAGCTGTGCTCACTGTGCTCTGATATATGTCAGAATCCTAGAGAATAAACCACTGATACCGTGATTCAATGCAGGGATTACTTCACAAATAGGAGGTGTGTTGACAAATTCTGCTCCACTGTGTGCAATTATAATAGATCAATGTCAAATTAAAGAAGCAACAAATGTAAATTATGGAGAAGTGATGTAGCCTAACGATTTTTAGAAGAACAAAAGTTTCCTCATTTGAATCAACTTGTTCCACAAAGACAAAATCAATTCACAGGAGCATGTGTTCCCAATGTGTAGCTTACAGCCTGTTGCCTTATAGAGCCTTTTAATGCTTTCCTCTTTCCTCTGTTCACCAGGGGTCAACTGTTATACTGAACTATTAATGCTATCAGAAACAGCGCAAAAATCCTGTTTGCTAACTTTGAGTAGGCCTATATGCCTGTTTCAACATGCTGCTATTTATTTTCTGGACTAAGGAAAATAGTCCAGAAAATAAAGTGCGGCATTTAAAATAATAATAATAATAACAATTAAACAATTAAGTTTGAAATGCACTGAATCTCATAAAATAATTAAAGAAAATACGTATATTATATATTTCACTAGGAATGACCACACTTTTTTAATAAAAGAATTGGGATTATAAGGCAGTCAGTAATAATAATCTGATCTGAAAAACTTTCAGACCTATATTGTAAGCCCATTTCACAAAGGCTTCAACTTTTGTGCATGTAGACTCAGTCAATTAAGAAGAAAGAGTTTTTTTTTTTTTTTTTTTTTAAAGCAGCAAATGGCACTAGAAGATAAAACATAATGGTTTGGGTTTTATTGTGGTTTTGGTGCACCGGACTGACCTGAGTGTTGGAATTATTACTTGACGTACATGCTTGAATTGTAACAATCTTAAAGGTAGGCTCAAACCACCATTTACCTTCTCACGGAAAAGTGATTTATTCTCCAAGAGTTTCCATGGGTAACTGGATGGATAGTGTGGTGTTCTGTGTATTTCCCAAAACTGTACCTGATCAGAGTTTCCTCTGCCTAGTCATGGACGATGCTGAATCACAAACCAGCCTGCTAGTAATACAACTAAATGAAACTTTGAGTATGGTGTATGATTTACTGTATGGTGTTGTGTTTGGGTGGTGTAACAGGGCGAATGAGACGAGAGACGTGCTGATCCACACGCAAAGCTTTTATTAAACCTTAGACACAAACAATAGTCCATGCAGGGGCAAACAGAGTCCAAACGGCAAGATGATAGGGCAATCCAAAATACACTGACAAAGATCAAGACAGGAATAATTTAGGCAATAAACAGGATAAACTAGACTGAGACTAAGAAAACTTAGAATGGCTTCGTAAAGCAGCTAACACTTGGAGAGTGATAAACACAGAACAATACTTGGAAGTTTGAGAATGATCTTAGTGGGTGGACTATAGTGTGTGTGTGATAGCTTTCAGGCAAGCGTGTGATTGGTTACAGCTGTGTGCAATGGATGATGGGAAATGCAGTCCAGAGTGATGTGTAATGGCGAGAAAGTCAATGTAATGGAAGAGTGATCTCTGGTGGCTAACGGATGGAAGTCTATGGACAGAATTCATGATAGAGCCCCCCTGCAAAGCCAGCAGAGCAGGATGCCAAAGAGCAGAGAGCCAGGGTGTAGCCGGCAGAGCAGGAACCCAAGACACATCCGGCAGTATAGGTGGAACTGAGGACAACCACGACAGAGCAGGCAGAGTAGCAGATCACCATGGCAGAGCAGAAGACCACCAGTGCTAGCCAGCCGACCTCCACGGCGGAGAAGACAGAGCAGGAGCCCTCCAGGGCGGAGCAGACGGGGCAGAAGACCTCCACGGCGGAGCAGGAGCCCACCAGGGTGGAGCAGATGGAGCAGGAGCCTACCAATGCAGAGCACACAGGGCAGAAGACCTCCACGACGGAGCAGGAGTCCCACCAGGGCAGAACAGAAGAGCACCACGACGGATCAGGAGAGCACCACAGTGGATCAGGAGTGCATCTCGATGGATCAGGAGAGCACCACGTTGGATCAGGAAAGCACCACAACGGATCAGGAGAGCACCACAATGGAACATACTGATCAGGAACCCACAGCAGAGATTGGAGCCTAGGAAAAACTGAGACACAAAAAAACTGAGATAGCATATACCAAGAGTAGGCAACGTCGGTCCTGGAGTCCCGATGTCCTGCAGAGTTTAGCTCCATAGCCGTGACAGCACAGGCAGAGAGTTCACATACGGCTTCCATAGCCGTGACAGGACAGGCAGAGAGTTCATAGACGGCCTCCATAGCCGTGTGTGTGATAGCTTTCAGGTGAGCATGTGATTGGTTACAGCTGTGTATACTTAGTGCAATGGATGATGGGAAATGCAGTCCAGAGGGATGTGTAAGGATGTGTAACAGTCTGTGTGGCATGAAAGTCAATGTAATGGAAGAACGATCTCTGGAGGCTAGCGGATAGAAGTCTATGGACAGAATTCATGACAGGTAGCTTTTATCCATTTTTATTTAAAAGATACAGCAGGGAGAGGTACAGGAGAAAAATAATTGATCTGAGAAAATCACATCTCTTGCATGAGTACAAACAGCAACTCAATATGTCAGTGCATGTGTTCTGACCACTAGGCCCTGACATTCTTCAAGTTTGAATCAGCATGTTTGTGCACATACTTTTGGTAAAGTTTTTTCCACAACAAATGCCGATAGCCAAATGGCTTTATTTAACTTCCTAGACTGTTAGTTCTTCTTTAAACTGTATTATATATAAATCTTTAATCAGCAATAAGTATGTTTTGATATAGTGTGCATTATGTTTTTTGAGGAAGTAATAAAGATACATGCACAATTGCAATGACAGTTTACATTTATTTTGATAGTTAAATGTCATTATAATGATGTTATAACACATCTTTACTCTATTCCATATAAGGGGAATCAAAAACTATTAATGGTAGCAGTTGTTTGACCATTCTGCTGCTGCACTGACAAAGAGCCAAGTGGAATTAAGTTTTTGGTTCTGACTTACTATGGCCAGCTAGAGCCAGTGAAAATAAAAAATAAACAGGGACAATCATTGCCAAACATTTGCAAACACCTAGCTTGTTTACCAAAGCAGTGTTGGCTTGCACCATTAGATTCACGTTGTTCATCCAGCTAAGAACTACTTCTACTTTTTGTGTGCTCTGAAATCAACTATTTTCTTTGTCAAAAAGAACACATTCACAAAAGTTGCACATTCAGCAAGTTTCACTAACTAGACTTTGAGAGTCTTGATTCCTTTTTTTTAACATGAGCTGTAGTTTTTTATAGTTTTACACAAGGCCAGGTGGGAACAGACTGTCAATAAAGATGATTCACAGATTGCAGATTAGTTCCAGACACAGGCTGAGTCTGAGCAACACAAACAACAAACTGAGTAAGGAAGTTTAGTCTTAAAGGAACTGCAAGATTCTGTAAAATTTTATTTTAGGGTCTCTTAACTAGTTGCTTATTAGCATGCGTATTATAATATTAGCCATTTATCAGTACTAATTAATCAAATATTAATGCCTTATTCTACATGACTTTATTCTACATCCCCAATCCTACCCAATACCTAAACTTAACAACTACCTTACTAACTATTAATTAGCAGCAAATTAGGAATTTGTTGAGGGAAAAGTTGTAGTTAATAGTGAATAAGTTTACCCTATTCCAAAGTGTTACCAGAAGGTTCTAATGCACCTAAAATGAACACAAAACCATTTTACGCATATAACAGCACTTTTGCTGGAGGTTCAAAAAGCCACCAGCTGTCCTAATAGGATAACCCTATAGAACTGTAAGCAAAGTGTCTACAGGACACAATGTTCATGTAGATCGCAGCTTGTCATCTGATTGTGCTGGTTTCCAAAATCTCTTTCCCTTTCATTTCTGTGAGAAGACTAAATCAGATGAAATGGATTTTCAGAGATGGCTGGCAGCTGTGCACAGCATCTGCAAAACACATTTCTAAAGTCCCCCTTTCCCCATAATCTTTTCCCTTTTCTCTCTCTGGCCACTTTGAGGGGTATATCTGTTTTGAATTTGACTTCAGCATTTTAAGATTCTTCCTGTGGTGTTGCAGCCTACAGACAAAAAAGCTGGCACCAAACAAATCTGCACATCCAAAGCTTTAGGGGATAAAAATATGCATATACTGAGTCAGGATTACATGTTAATGATGAGAGCAAAAGCTGTGGTCGCATATTGTGTCCAGATTTTCTCTGGCTAGCCAAAGTTGTGACCATTGGTATTTCTTCAAATCGGTTACAAATACGATAAATCACTAACATCATGAGTACTTTGAAAATAAAAAAGTGTGTTGTGATCACAAGTGCTGTCGCACCATTACATTTTCTTTTTCTCAGTGATAATTTACAGTTAGACCATCAATTACCCATTTGCTGTTAGTATCTTAGAATAGGTTTCTGCAACAAGCAACATGAACAAGAATTACTTTTTTTTTGCTCAATATTCAAATGACTAACAATCTGGAATAAAAAAGACCCAATGTTTAAATCTTTGGCCCTCAGAATGGTCTAACTGTTCACCATGTATCAAATCCCCCGTTCCAGCTGCCAGCAGCAGCCGCAGTTTAACCCTCCCTTGTTGCTTCATTGACTCACCAATCTATCTGAACAATGAACTCGATTGAAATCTCACTGGGTGTCCCGTACCGACAGCTGCCGTTTTATAATTCTGAACCTAGTAACCATGACTACAATGCCGCAATGACTAATGCCTCATAATGCATACAGTATCCATGGCTGGAAATGTAGTCAAACTGAGTGTGATGGAACTTTTATAATATACTGTTTAACATGAGTACTCAACATGTGCCTTTGAAAAAGACAGTGTGCTTGAAAACCATACTCATTTTTTCCATGATGTTCAAATGCACTGAGGCTGGAAATTAAAATGAATCATGTCTAATGTTTGTTTGGGAAGCTTCGCATTCGTTAGGCTTACAATTTCCTTCAACTCATGTTCAGCACAAACAGAAAGATTTTTGTGTAAACTAAGAGAGCAAAGAGGAAAGAGTGGAGTAGTACAGGAAAGAAACTACATTGGAGGAGTAGTGTATTCCTATTGGTTAAGCATCTGGGGTGTCTACCACACACCAACAATATAAGCACAGTACTTTATTGAGGCATGTTAGAAAATCTAGAGCAATGTAATGGTTTATCAAAAATATTACAGTGTAAGGAGGAACATCGTAAATATATATAAATATGCCTGGCCAAAAAAAAATATAATTAAAGAAGTCTGGCTTCAAACAAGCAAATCTAGATTCATACAAGCAAATATGTACGATTTTAAGAATGGATTATTATTCCTGTAATTAATATAATTCTTGCATGTTGTATATTGGCCAACAATTATTTTAACCCTAACTAATGCAGTGTGTAGCTTGAAAAACATCCCAATGTCCATTTGCCAGGATAACAATGCCAAGATTCACCAGGCTCAATTTGTGAGATATTGGCCACCACAGAGTCCTGACCTCAACCCCATTGGAAGCCTTTGGGGTGTGCTGGAGTAATTTACACTGCCTGTCCAAAAAAAAAAAAACTCTAATATTTCATCGGACTGTCTTTAGCTTCGATTATATTGTGCATTCATTGTGGCAATGTTTTGGGAATGTCATGCAACATCACAACATTTATTTCCATCAAGAGTTGCATTAATTTTTGTCCGAGATCTTGCGATGACAATGGGAGAGTCAAACCACACAATAAAGTTGTCTCCAGCACATCTTAAAGGCTTTCATAGGGATAATCTGAGGACTTTTTTTCATACAAGAAAAAAAGCTATGCACTGCATCAGTTAGGGTTAAACGAATTGTTGTAAATTATATAACATGCCAGAAACAAAGTAATCACTACAATAATGATCCAATAAACTTGTATGTGTGTGTTTAAATCCAATTAGTGACTTTGTGTACAATTAGTGAGAGTGTATGTTTTTTTTTTTTTGCATGGAATTACTTTTTTTGTATTCATCATAATTTAAATAAGATGCTTTTTGAAGACAAAGTGAAGTATTATTGTATGATTACCTTGCATATTCTAATCCACAAAAACCTATCAGCAAAAATGCTCAAAAAAATATAATTACACCACCTCATATTGTTCAGTAAGGAATGTTGCCATTTCCTTGTGTTTTGTCTAAAACTGATTCCTTTCTTGTCTGTGCCAAGCAAACCAAAAACATAAAAACTTCCGGCTTGAACATAATAGAGCACAATTAATTAAAGTGATGTAAGATTGTTTCTTAAAGAGTAAGGAAAAAGTTACCAATGGTGTGTTGTAATGTTGAACCCAACTGTATTAGGGTAGAGGCCTTGGAACATACAGTAGATAGTTAGTTGAATAGATAGAATAGAATAGCTGAATGCCATATTTAATTGAAATATTTAATTAAACTAAAACAACACTGTGAGGGATTGACATACAGTGGTTTGAATGGGTCACACATAATTTGTAAAAAAAAAAAAAAAAAAAAAACATTAGAGATGTTATTTCTTTTTTGACAGCAGAGGGGGCTGTTCTTGTTAATGCCCTCTTCCACCTAGAACTTCTGCTGACAGTTCATTTTATTTTTAATTTGGGCTCCTTAGCAAAGCATGTACTGTAGCTGGGTTTTCTTACATGTTTATTTGCATTTACTATACCTGCTACAAATAAATGTTATGATTTAACAGTACTTTCACCATAAATATCAGATTACATAAACCACATAGATTGTCAATCAAACTCAATATTGGACAGATAGAAGTCTGCACTTCCACTACATTCTCACAACAGAGGAACAAACCAAGCTTCAGGATGTAAGGTATTTTAGAAACTGACAGGTAGTAGATATTCAATAGCTTTCTGAACATAGTTGTACCTTGGGATTTGTCATTTTCCCACAGTTATAAATGCCCTTGCATTAAGAAACTGCAAATGGTTGAAACATTTTACATTCATTGCCAAAGAATCTAACTTGGACAAACTTAATCAGAGTCACCAGCCTAGAATGAATATTTTTTTTCTGGTTGTAATAAAGTCATGTGGTAGATGCCTTTCCCTTATTGGTCAGGCAAAAGCAATAACTTTTCAAACTTGCTTTGAATAGCAACAGTGTAAACAATTATTTGGTAGAAAATAAATTAAAATGGATGAACCACTGAATTTGAACCGCTACTGACGGGTCTCTAAAATTAACAGTTATGTGGAATTCTGCAAATCCTCTCTGTTCACATATACTGAGCAGAGCATGGACAAATAGCCTAAGATGTTTCTTCATGATAAAAATGTACAATCAGACTCAAAGAGCAAACGCAACACTTCATTATAAAATAAACTAAGTAGAGGAGTATCAGTGAAATGTAATCCTAATCATTGTTTTAATTATAAATCTAAATAAACTAAACCAACTGCACTGGAATTAAAAGAAAATGCACTTCCTCTTTAGTGGTAATCAGTGTAAACAACTTGCAATGCAGGCAGATAGCCCAGTGGGGAAAAAATGTTGTTAGTGGAGAAAGCTTTTGTGATTCATTTATAAAATCAGATGTTGTTTCAAAGAGAACTCTGAGGTGGGGTTTAAATATTTCAGTGGCCCTTCCCAACCCCACAGTTAATTGGACATGTGATAAACACAGCAGTTGCCTGAAATTGGTCAGCTGGAATCCCACTGGACTACCACAGGCTGCTGAATCAAGTCCAGGTAAACATTTTACTAAATACTTGCTATTAGGCTATATAATGTCAAAACCTAAGAAGAGGGCCTGTGTCTACTTTTTAGGTGTGAAATTATTCAATGTTTTGTCATTTGCATGATTTTGCAACATTGCTCTAAATCCTTAAATCCCTCTTCCTTGAAGCAAAGCTTGCCATCGCTGTGCATCAGTTAGTCTTCTCCTGTTATATATGAATGAAGTAGCATGCCTGGAGGGCTGCAGGGTTACTTTTTATTGCTTAGCAATCCACCAGTTTTCCTTTATATAAAGCAGCAGTATATATATCCAGCAGTAGGATATAAGAGCTTAAGCGCAGATGTTGAGTGGAATGGAAGATATGAACCAACTCCAATAAATAAACAAACACTAATTCGAGTTTTTACAGTGTTACAAAATTCATGTACAGCACCTCTGAATTAATTTAATAATTTCCCTAAAAGTCTCTGAAGGAATTTCAATCGGTTCACATGTAAAGTAAGAAATATTATTCTGCAATGGTGTGGATAATAATATACTTTTTTCACATTTTGTGTGCTTGAAACTGTGCTTTGTAGGCTATGCAAAATGACAACAACCCCAACCCTTTCCTTTAGCAGAATGGCAAATCAGGTGTAAAGATTTATCGTTGCTTTAATATAATTAAATATATTGGAAAGGCAAAGAACCTTTCAACAGTATACTGTAACTTGTTAAAGCACTGCTGATTAGTTGCCCTTTTGCAGTTGAAATGGAAATAGTGAATCTTTGAATAAGCATCGTATGACTGTCTCTTTATAATTCAGCATTAAGAGGGGAAGATAGACACATTTTTTCAGATAATGATGTCATGGGATTTGACCAAAGGGACTTAAATAAGAGCTAAAAATAATTATTTTAGTGTCTCATCAACAGTTAGTCACGCGGCTCTCTACATGAGTATTACGGTGTTTAAAAGACAAATTAAATTACTGATGCTAACTGGATGATGTGTTTATACCATTAAACAAACTGATGTTGTTTTATTTTTGAAGAAAATATCCCTTTATCAGCAAATATACAATGGCTGACACTTGTGACCACCATAGTCATTATGGAAGCCCGTGTCCGCCACTGAATAAAAAATAAAAAAGGTTACTGCAACTTATTTCTTCTTATAATTGCGAGTTAAATAAAAAAGGTTACTGCGACTTTTTTTTCTCATAATTGCGAGTTTATATCTCACAATTCTGTCTTTTTTCCCCCTCAAAACTGGACTTTAACTCGCAATTGAAAAAAGTAAAAATTGCGAGAAAACAGTCAGAATTGCGAGAAAAAAGTCAGAATTGCGATTTTATAGAGTTTATATCTCGCAATTCTGACTTTATATCTCGCAATAATGACTTTATGACTCGCAATTCTGAATTTTTATCTCACAATTCTGACTTTATAACTCGCAATTCTGACTTTATAACTCGCAATTCTGAATTTTTATCTCACAATTCTGACTTTATACCTCGCAATTGCGAGTTTATATCATGCAATTCTGAGAAAAAATGTCAGAATTGTAAGTTTATATCTCGCAATTCTGACTTTATATCTCGCAAATCTGACTTTATAACTCACAATTGCGAGTTTATATCACACCATTCCAACATTATCTCATGGCAATTCATACAATATGTACAAATTGCCGTGAGATCGGGCTGGCAATTCTGAGAAAAAAGTCAGAATTGTGAATTTATACCTCACAATTCTTACTTTATATCTCGCAATTCTGACTTTATAAATCGCAATTGCGAGTTTAGCCTACATCTCACAATTCTTTTCACAGAATTGTGAGATAAAAAGTCGCAATAACCTTTTTTTATTATTATTCAGTGGCAGAAACGGAGATCGGAAATGGGCTTAATACGTTTTAAAGGTAAAGCAGTAAAAAAAAAAAAAAAAAAAAACATTCTACTAAAGTAAGCGGGCCCATGACGAAACTAGGATGATAAAAAACATTAGAAAATTCGAAAACATTCGTATAGTATTACATATTTAATTGTTAAAGGTTTTATAAGTAGATTCAGCCTAATGGATGCCAGTCTTATAACAGAATGAAAAATGTAACATTGCCGTTTTGTTTACAAATAAGCTGGATCCCAAATGTTGTTTTATATTACACTTTTGAAGTGGCAATTTATTTTCAAGAAAATGTGCTTTAATAAACTGACAGTGAGGAGTAAAATACTTCAGACTAGCTGGGTGCTAGCTTGCCTTAAATGAGGCCGAACCAATTATTTGTTCGGTCTCTTAACTCTACATGTTTGCTTACTAAGTGGCACTGTGATTTGTTTCACAGGCTTCCTCATTCTACCGGATGAGATTTAAGATGATGCCCAGCAACAGTTATGGGAAGAGTTTGGATCTCTCCAGGTTGACAGATGATGAAGCCAAGCATGTCTGGCAGGTGATCCAGAGAGATTTCCACCTGCGAAAGAAAGAAGAGAATAGACTAGGGTGAGACACTCTTAATCACGTTTACATGGAATTAACTGTCAGTACATTTTCCTAAATGGCGACCTAAAAATTATTTTCCAACATCTCATAGAAAAAGACTGATCAATGATATTCCTTGATGTTTTGTCTGACTATTATCTGAACTATTGCTTACTCATATTGTTGATCTGGTAAAACTTAAGTGGTTTGCTGGTTTGTGCTTACTAGAGGTCTTCAGTAGTCTGTACATCTGGGATTTATCATTTGACTGGAATCTGTGGAATGTCTGTCATTAATTTATACCGCTCGAAAAAATGGATCTCATGAAAAGTTCCATGGCACTTAGCCTAATGTGAACCCATCTGATATAAATCTGAAATCATTTTCAGTGGATAACTTTTTCTGAAGATAGTTTTTTTAAGTAGGTTACTTTAATACAGATTCCTTTTTAAAATAACCTTCAAATCACCAAAAGCATGTCTATAGGTGAATTGGTTATCTTAAAAACAGAGAAGGACATTCATTAAAATTTCACAAATAAACAAACTTTCTGTCAGGATTTTGGACTGTCCGTGGCGTGTTTTGCCCTGATTTCTGTTCCTGTTTGTCCTTATTTGGTCATGTTCCTGTCCTCGTTTAGTTTGATTATAAGTTGATTCCCGCACCTGTCTGTCCCTCGTTATCGTGTTTATAAGCCCCACTCTGTTCAGTTAGTGTTTGTTGGGTCTACTCATTATGTTTGTGTGTTTCCTGTCATTTCCAGTGTGGATGTACCCTGTGTTTGAATTGTATTAATTAAGGACTGTGTTCGCTATTCCTCATCTCCATCGTTCCTCGCCAACACAGAGTGTGACAGAAGATATGACCAACAACAGTTATCTCTGTGTGTTCCCTCCGTTTTTTGTTTCTCGTTTTACCCAGTGTCATTTTTTTTCCCTTTGTGCCCTCATGGATCCCCTTGTTCATCCCGAATTCCTCCTCCTCCTGCTGGAGCAGGAGGACAGTTCTCTTGAGGACCACACAAGACTCCCTGATGTTAGCTAACACCACCAAATCCACTCCAGACCCATAGCCCAGCCCACCATCTCCCCGCTAATGCTTGAGCTTGAGCCCACTAATGACGGAGAGCCTATTCCCGCCGCGATACAACGAGCCAGCGCAATGCCGAGTGTCTGAGCGGAGGATCGCCCCGGAGGCAGAGCCCAACCAGTCAGACCAGGTATGAGAGCTGGCAACCGTGCTCACTGCAAGGAAGCAAGCCATGGACTGTGTGAGCATGGAGTGGAGTGGAGCCCCTGCACCGTGGCTGAGGATGAGCTGATCATACATCTGGAACTGCAGGACTTCGAGGGGGACCTTATAGACTGGAAAACAGATCTGGAGGCTGCCTTGGCCCTACTCCTACATCTCCTGTCCCCGAGTCTAGCCAGGAGTGGGCTCTGATCCCGGAGGGTAGCCTTGAGAGCCTGGAGGCTCGTGAATGCCCACCCACCCTCCCGCTCCTGCCTCCTCCACTGCTGTTGTCTGGCAGCCCCTCTGCTCGCCCTCAGCCCACCATCTATAGGGTGCGAGCTCCACGGGTCTGCCATCCTCCATCGTCACCATGGCTGGATAATCCTTCACCTCCGCCTCCAGCCTCCGAGACCCAGACTCCGCCTCGGCCCGTAGACCCAGTGACTCAACCTCGCCCCAACCCCCCGCCCTGCCTCCACCGTCGCCCTTTGATCCACTGGGTTCCCTCATCCCTCCAGCTCCACCTTGGTAGGACGTCGACCCACCATTGCCTCTGGACTCCCCTCCTCTGGTTGCACCTCGTCGCTCTGTCCCACTGGCTCCGTTGGGCTCCTCCCTCCCGCCAGCTCCACCATGGTCCTCAGTCGCCAGAGCCCTCGGCTCCAACCTGGCCCCCCGGATCCTTTGCATCCCCCTGGCTCGTTGGCTCTTCGTCTCCGCCTCGGGCTCCTTCACCACCTGCCCCGTCGCCATTGGTCGGCCCCCTGGAATCGACTGCCATTCCTCCTCCATGGCTCCTCCCTCCGTCAGCTCCACCGTGGGCCACCATTGTGGCTGTGGCCTGGTTCCAGCTTGACTTCTCCTGCTCCAAATTCCTGCTGTCTCCTCCCTGGCTCCTCTCTCCTTCATCACCCCCATGGACTCTGTCTGCCGGGCCCCTCCCAGATGTCCGTCATCCCCCTGAGCCACCTCCCAAGTTTCCACCCGCTCCTCCCCATGTAGTTTCTACAGCACGAGGACGCGCTTTCCGGGAGTGGGCTTAATATCAGGATTCTGGACTATCTGTGTCTTGCTTTACCTTGGTTTCTGTTCCTGTCTGTCCTTATTTGGTCATGTTCCTGTCCTCATTTAGTTTGATTATAAGTTGATTCCTGCACCTGTCTGTCCCTCGTTATTGTGTTTATAAGCCCCAGTCTTTTCAGTTAGTGTTTGTAGGGTCTACTCGTTATGTTCGTGTGTTTCCTGCTGTTTCCAGTGTGGATGTACCCTGTGTTTGAATTGTATTAATTAAGGACTGTGCTCGCTATTCCTCGTTTCCATCATTCCTCGCCAACACAGAGTGTGACACTTTCACTAAAATTAAGTTAATTGTCAATTATTTGTATTTTTTTAATCTCTTTGGAGGAAGGGCTTAATGACTCAGCAAGCCAAGAAAAGATTATTATGAATGCAGTACATTGTGGTTATATAATAATATCTTGTGTGCCTACTTTCTGGACCATAACCATCCACTTTCTTTAATCCGTTAAGTAATAAGGTCTTGGAATGCGGTCCATAGTCATGCTTACAGACATGTGATACTACTTGTTCACGCCACCTGCATGTCCTAGCACTGTCAAGTACTAGCTTTGCATGCAGTGCTGAAGAAAAGTGCATGTAAAAATAAATTCCTGTAAGAGGGCTGATGTCCATTTCTGTGCAGTCTTTCATATGTTTGAGGAGTCCACTTTAAGTTGTTTGTTGTCTACTTAAAGTGTTTTCTTTGAAGTTTTCAGATACAATTGAAAGTTAGCTAACAAAATTGAGAAATGACACAAGTTAGTATCTGTGTCAACATATGAACTCTAATTTAAAGTCCCTTGCATATCTTTCCTTTTTCGACAGAAATTATTTTGTTTGTCTCACCAAAATGTTTATGCTTTTGGATCCTCAGACCCTTTATCAACAAGCTGAGCTCATGTATGTCTAAATTCCAGTCATTTTAAAGGCGGTAATAGGATTTGTCTCAGAATATTAAATAACATCACATGACTGACATTTTTCTCTCAATTCTCTCACAGTTGGAAGGAGGCTAGCTCAAAATAGTTCTCTGGAGACTTTGTTGTAATGTGGTGAGGATTTATGATGAAGATACAAACAAAGAAGTTTTTGGAAATATGATGTGGTAATGTGATGTTACATTCACTTATGCATTGCTGACAGAACTTCATTGAAAATTTTAAAGGAAAAAAAGTTATTATGAGCAGGTGATCTACAAGTAAGCCAAATTAATTGTCTAAAACAATTCAAACTTTAATAATAATAATTATGAAATATAAATACTATGAAAGTCTACTAGTGTTCTTAATACGTTCAAACATTATGGTTTAATTAGATAAAATTCACATTTTCAAAACTAAGCACATTGTTATGTCTATGGGTGAAATATGATAGAAGATATTACTTAAAAAAATACACATTTTAAATTTATAAGAGATTTTTCCTAATCCTCTCTAAATTCATACGTCCTTTATGAAGTGATTATGCTATAATGCAAGATATATCAGTCACACTTGGACTTATGCTGGAGTGCTTTCAACCTTTGCCAAATAAAAGTTGAAAGAGCCACAGGCACAAAACCATTCAACATGTGGAGGAAAGCTCTTGACGCTTTTTTCTTGAGAAGAGCAGATTTAGCAAAAATTACTGATAGCTAAAACCCATTTAAAATGCTACACAGCTGTGACACAGAGGGGTCATTGTGCTAGAAGGCAATCACTTGGGCCATAAAGCTTGAGAAATTGGCACATTAAGAATAGAGGCTTTTGAGTAAAGAAGGAAGATCATGGAACAGAATATGGAGTCATTTGCTCTCTCTATTATGCTGACTTGTGCTGATGATCCAAAGCAATCTGGGACCAGTTGTTTGAAAATAAATTGTATCAGATTTCAGCCATCAGACTGGATCGATTCTTGTAAATTAATTGTTAAAAAAAATAATTTATTTCACTAACTTAATTTTGAGTTGTTTTAACTTTGTAGTAAGACTATTCTGATCTCATGAAAGTACATAAAATAGCACGCCGTATAAAAAAAATGTGGTATTGATACGCAAAAATAGACTTTGGAGTGTACAGGTACATCTCAAAAGATTATAATATCATGAAAAAGGTCAATATTTTTTGTCACTGATTTCAGAAGGAAATTACACAGAGTGAAATATTTCAAGCCTTTATTTCTTGAAGTTTTGATGATTATGGCATACAGATAATGAAAACCCAAAATTCAATGTCCCAGAACAGTAGAATATTACATAAGATAAAAAATAGGTTATTTTAAACAGAAATGTCAGTCTTCTGAAAATTATGTTCATTTCTATGCACTCAATACTTGGTTGGGACTCCTTTTGCATGAATTACTGCATCAATGCGGCGTGGCATGGAGGCAATCAGCCTGTGGCACTGCTCAGGTGTAATGGAAGGCGGCCTTGATAGCGGCCTTGATATTTCAAAAAGTGAAACTTTCATATATTTTAGATTCATTACATGTAAAGTAAAACGCTTCAAACGTTTTTCATTTTTTTTATTTTGATGATTAAAGCTTACAGCTAATGAAAGTCAAAAGTCAGTATCTCAAAATATTAGAATATTTACATTTGAGTTTCAATAAATGACCATCCATGCAGTATAAATTGTGGGTATATCTTGTTCTTTGAAACCACAATAATGGGGAACACTGCTGACTTGGCAATGGTCCAGAAGACGATCATTGACACCCTCCACAAACTCTGAAACAGAAACATCTTCAGAAGCATCTTACCTGGGTTAAGGAGAAAAATAAATTGACTGTTGCTCAGTGGTCCAAAGTCCTATTTTCAGATGAAAGTAAATTTAGCATTTCATTTGGAAATCAAGGTCCCAGAGTCTGGATGAAGAGTGGAGAAGCACATACTCCATGTTACTTGAAGTCCAGTGTGAGGTTTTCACAGTCTGTGATGATTTGGGCTGCCATGTCATCTGCTGGTGTTGGTCCACTGTGTTTTCTGAAGTCCACAGTCAACGCAGCCATCTACCAGGAAATTTTAGAGCATTTCATGCTTCCTTCTGCTGACAAGCTTTATGGAGATGCTGATTTCATTTTCCAACAGGACTTGGCACCTGCCCACACTGCCAAAGGTACCAAAAGCTGGTTCAATGACCATGGTGTTACTGTGCTTGATTGACCAGCAAACTCGCCTGGCCTGAACCCATAGAGAATCTATGGGGTATTGTTAAGAGCATACCTGTCAACATTTGGGTACCACAATACGGGAGACCTGTGGGTGGTGTTTTGGTGGTTGGGTGCGTGTCTATGGGGAAGGGGGTGTAGTCTTTTTTGCCAGGAATATAGCCATTTCCTCAGTAACTGCAGTAAACAAAGCAGCGCAGCACTTGACTTTGAATCTTGCAGCACTCACACACACACACACACACACACACACACACACACACACACACACACAAACAAAATCATATGCCTGATGAAAAAAATTTTAAAACACGTTCATATTTTAGAAAATGTAGTTAATATTTGCATCATTAATGATTTATCTTATCCACCCGCGACCCACCCGCAAATAATCAGAATTCCTTTTTAATACCCGCCCCATGGATTATCCGCAGCGCCCGGATAATCATGCAAAAGGAAGCCCAACCAAGTATTGAGTGCATAGAAATGGACATACTTTTCAGAAGCCTGACATTTCTGTTTAAAATATCCTTTTTTACTGATCTTATGTCATATTCTAATTTTCTGAGACACTGAATTCTGGGTTTTCATTATCTGCAAGCCATAATCATCAAATTTTCAAGAAATAAAGACATATTTCACTCTATGTGTAATGAATCTATATAATATATGGGTTTCACTTTCTGAAATCAGGGACAAAAAATATTGACCTTTTTCATGATATTCAAATTTGTGGGTATCAATTCCACAAGTTTTCTTTTTCATTTGGCATACTATAGGCTACACATTTTCATGAGACCGGGCTCAAAGGCTACCTTTCATCAAAAAATACAGAAAAGATTTATATTATAATACCCCAAGGAGCTGTCAATACCAAAACAAAATAATATATAAAATGTATTGTCATCCCATAGTGTATGGATTTGAATGTTGCTGTTTTTTTCTTATTCT
Organism: Ptychobarbus kaznakovi; assembly: GCA_027422405.1. Lineage (NCBI taxonomy): Eukaryota > Metazoa > Chordata > Actinopteri > Cypriniformes > Cyprinidae > Ptychobarbus > Ptychobarbus kaznakovi. The sequence goes on along the minus strand of CM049804.1, from coordinate 17,094,243 downwards.
GTGTTATAATGTTTATTAAATTAAATGTAGCCTATTACATTTTTTATTTGGAATTGTTAAACATTTGTAGCATTTATTGAATATTTTAGACAATTGTACCGCACATTTTAAAATAAAATAAATTAAATTAATTGAAAGACATAAAAATATATGCGCCAAGATTATAACAAGGATTTTAGTTACTATGTTTTTCTCTGCTCCTGACTGACTTAGCACGCCGATTCACAGATTGAGTGAATGTACAGATGATCATTAGATCAGCCAATCGATCTTTCCCCGTTAATCCCTTTTCCTAAATCCCAAACCGTATCCACAAGTTTCCGGGGGACGCTACTGTAAAAAAGAATGTGGGTAAAACTTCCGGTGAGGCGGCAGAAGTAGTATAGCATTGGTATTTTGTGTGCTAATTAGCGAAGAGGCTAAGTGTTTTTGGGGTCTTTTCCACATTTGGGCCAGTGCGAGCCAGTGTTTTCAGTAGGCCGGGCAGTGCTAATAGCCTCAGACCTGTAGCACCGAGCCCAAAATCACGCTGCGTTTCCACCGTCAGGCCAGAAGCTCTGCTGCGCTTCACTAAAACCCGCCCTTTACATGCCTCTCTGAACAACGACACACAACCCCATCATTTCACCAACAAAGAGAAGTTATCAGAAATAAATCACTGGTACTAGCGAGATCACGATTAACGCGATTAGTGTTGTTTTCTTAAAGATTTAAAACCGTTCAAATTTAAAATTTCAAAGCGAGTTTTACCAGTTTTACAATAATAAGTGCTACATTGATTAATTAGTTTGTGTCAGGATTGATAATTAGTCACACAGAAATAAAGTGGTATTTACAAAATTTCACAAAAGAAAGACACACACAGCCTATTATTCAGTCGCGTCTGTTTCTGTTTATTTGTAGTCACAGACAGTTTAGGTCTACATCACATTTAGAAAGAATGATAATTTCATATAATTTTCCATTTAGCACTCTCTCTAGTCCCAATAAATTGTTATATTTTCAGTCAGAAAAACAAGGAGCTCCCAAACAAAAACTAGGTTAATGATTTAAGGCATACGTTGCAGCTATAACATTATATGAAGTTTGAGTATAAAGAGAGGATACTTATTGGCAGATAAATATGTAAACAAATAAATACATCACTTGTTAGATTTTTTCAGGCGGTCATATTTACTATGTTTACCATGGTAATGCATGCATTGTCTTTTGCATTGCATATTTCTGCTTTGTTGATCATAATCTACATCGGATCTCAAACAGAAGTTATTTCAAACGCTACAATTATTTTACAAGTCATTAATGTTCATGTTAACTGGTAACTAGAGGAAATGATCCGCGGCACTGACGCTCTCTAGACGCGGAGAAATGTACTCGGTTACTATCGTAACCTCGGTTCCCTGAGATATGGAACAAGTACTGCGTCAAAGACGCTTGTATGGGAAAAACTAATTTTTCCTCTTCAACTGAAGCCTTTTATAATCACGCAGTGTAACTGCATGTCCATTGGTTTGTGCAGTACTAAAAAACGAGCCAATGCCTCAGCGGCGGCGCGCGAGCCTATGGCTATGCAGCCTGCCATAGCCCGCCAAAATGGGCCGCTTCGCGATCTTGACACCAAGTCGAGAAAACAGACCATTTCAGAGCATCGAGGCGTCGAGTGGACGGGGCTCTAGCTTCTGCCATCGTGTTTAAGACACGCTCTGGGAGGCCGAAAGGCTCCCGTTGTTTGCTTGAGAGAGGAGGTTCCATCTCAAGGGGATCGGCCACACATAACTCAGCACCCACGGGTCCTCCAGAGGGGGCTAAGAATAAGTTTGTGCTCGGGAGTACCGCGGTGGATGGAGGGAAAGCCATGGCATACCGTTTGCTTGAGAGAGGAGGTTCTATCTCAAGGGGATCATCCACGGGGCTGCTTCGAGCAGCTAGAATAACTCAGACACCCACGGTTGGTTCCTCCAGAGGGGGGCTATTAGAATAAGTTTGTGCCGTTGCTCCCTGACTCGCCTGAGTACCTGCGGTAGCAGAGCGATTGGAGGGAAAGCATAGAGCGGAAGACTGGGCCACTCGTGGGCCAGGACGTCCGTGCTCTTTGTGAAAAAGATTGGGCAATGAGAGTTGTCTTCAGAGGCGAAGAGGTCTACTGGAGCTCTGCCAAAGACTTCCCAAATTTTCTGAAGCGTGATCCATTCCCCTGAGGAGACGTTGTTCCTTGACAACATGTCTGCTCCATGGTTCATCTTGCCTGGCACATGCGTCGCCTTGATTAGCGCAGATTGGTCTGAGCCCACACAAGAAGGTCGTTGCAGCATGCAGAGTCACTTCGAGACGAGGCCACCCTGGTGATTTATGTATGACACCACAGACCTGCTGTCTGAGCGTACTAGCACATGGTGCAGGAAGAATTGAGAGGCCTGGTACACTGCTAGCATTTCTAGGCAGTTGATGTGCAGGCCGACTCCTTCTCGGACCAAAGATCGAAGGTCGGTTTGCCTTCACACAGTGCTCCCCAACCTTTGTTGGAAGCGTCTGTCGTGACAACCTTCCTTCTGTGCGCTGTGTCTAAGATCACGCCTTGCTTTAGCCAGAAGAGGTCTCTCCAAAGAGCCGGGGCTGATACACATGCCCGAGTCACCATTACGCGATGGCATCCGTGATGCGTGAGCGCCCTCTATCTCGCCGACCCTCAGGAGGTCGGGGCTCAGGGGTGGCTGGCATTAGCTTAGCTGTCTGCTGACTCGGCGCAGGCTTAGGGCGACTGGAAGCAGGAGAAGAGCTGGCTCGCTTAGGGAGGAAGTGTCGCATCGCGTGAGACGACATCTGAGCCTCCCTGAAGCATTCTGCAAAGCCCTCCACAGCTGGTCCAAACAGGCTGCCTGACGGAGCCAGAGCATTGAGGAAGGGCACTTTGTCTGCCTCTTTAATCTCCGCATTGTGAACCAGAAGTGGCGCTCTAACACTATCAGGCTGGACATCGAATGCCCGATGGCTTGGGCAGTGGCTTTGGTGGCGCATAGAGCCAGGTCTGTCGCTCTCCTCGGGTCCCTGAGTGAAGCTGCATCCAGACCGGCTTCCTCACTGGCGAGCATCTTGGCCTGGAAGACCTGGAGCACAGCCATAGAGTGCAGTGCCGAAGCCGCTTTTCCAGCCGCCGAGTAAGCGCGTCCAGTGAGTGCAGATGTGGCTCTGCACGGCTTGGACGGACGGCTCGCCCTCGCCTTCCAATAGCCGTGGGCGGGCAGATATGTGCGGCTACAGACTCATCCAGAGGAGGCAGGTGCTCGTATCCTTTCTCTTCAGCACCGTCAACAGATGTGAGAGCAGCGGAAACAGAAGGACGGATGCGAGATGAGTAAGGGGCGTGCCACGATTTCATGAGCTCATCGTGGACTTCTGGGAAGAAGGGGGACGAGCGTTGGCGGAGAGCCTGATGGTGCCCCGGGAGAAACCACTTGTCCAGCCTGCTGCGAGATGGCTCCTCAGGCAGAGACCATTCAAGCCCGAGCTTGTTGACAGTCTTCGCCATGACGCAGATGAGCTCCTCATCCGCTTTGATTCTGGTGTTGTGTGATGCAGACGACAGCAAGAGGGTGGGGTCAGTCAAAGAGCCCGAAACACTTCCGCGTCTGAAGCCGCCAGAGAAAGGCTGTCATCCAATTCGTTGTAACTCGCACTGAACGAGATCATGTCGCTCGCAGCCGTGGAGGGACGCTGATCATGTTGGGTGAAGAGAACTGGCGAATGCTCTCTCTGTGGTGATGGCGAGGCACGCGGGCATTGAGCCGACGTGAGCTCGCTTGTCACCGGCCGCTCGAAACCTCTGCCATGCTGTTTTTCCACACAGGTCCCTGGGAGGTAGAAAACGGGAGGGCGTGAGGGGCGGAGTCGTTCTCTGAAAAGAAAGCTATCCGCGAGCACAGAGAGGCAAGACTGAAACCCTCGCAATGAAAACAAATATTTATTTTTTCACAGTCAGCTTTCCACATTGTGAAACATTATCCTGTCCAGCGCTGACGGTGCCACTTCCAACCTCGAAAAAGCCAGTCATCCATATCCTAGTGTTGTCAATGTCAAACGATATTTCATGTTTGAAATGCCCTGTTCAACTGGTTACCACTGGAACAAGAGCCCGCAAAGTTGTTTTACATATTACAAATAAAAATAATCAGCATGCACAACTTTTTTTATTATTCATTATTATTCATGCAGGGAACTCAAGACCAAAATAATGAAAGAGGACACCAAAAGAGAGCTGCTGGAGTATCAGCCTAAACTCAGCGATTCTCTCTGCATCCGCTGTCTGCAGCCCTTCAAATTCCTTGTCAACAGCAAGCGCCAGTGTCTAGACTGCAAGCTATTTGTCTGCAAGTCCTGCAGCCATTTTAACAAGAAGGACCGCGGTTGGGTTTGTGATCCATGCCACATGGCAAGGTGAGCCCCTGACAGACATGTGAGTGGGATTTATATCTACTTGACACATGTCAAAGAAGCAACATACAGAGAGAGAAATTAAATAAAATACAAGCAGAACACATTTATGCGTGTGTAATACAGAAAAGGCTACTTTTTGTAAACTGTCAAATTGATTTTAATGGGACAAATAGGCTTTACTTAGGCTACAATACCAATGCTTTGCATGATCTTCACCAGTTCTGCCTGCGTGCATTTATCTAAACCACAATCCTAAACAAAATTAATTTCCAGCAAATAAACAGTTTGGAGGGGGAAAAAACTAAGTTTATCATGAAATCGTTTTGGATTGACTGAATAATAATATTGTTCTTCTTGTTTTTGTCTTTGTTCCTATAGAATCCTTAAGATTGGCACTCTAGAATGGTTCCATGAGAATGTACGCTCTCGCTTCAAAGGTTTTGGGAGTGCAAAGGTCATGAATTCACTTTTCAAGAGGCTGAACAGTGACCGTGCGAGCTCTCAAACTGACCTCAAAGGTAGACTTTAAAAACCTGTTTAGTTGAGCAAGAGTCATTCATCTCAAGTCCACAGATGTAAATGTTTTTAATTTGAGCATAATGCACACCATACCCCTATAAAATTAGGACTGAGACTCGAATCCTTGCCAACCTACCCTAAAAATTGAACCATGAGCAATTTTCATCATTAAATTTGGACATTCATTATAAGTCTAAGGAACAAGAATGTGCAAAAATGTAATAAATACACATTCGTTATGGTTAAACTAAGTAAAAAAAAAAAAAAAACTGCCAGTTTTTTGCCATAGGCTACCAATACATAAAGAATTAGGAAAATTAAAAACGTTTCTATGATTGTAAAAAAGCATTCAGTTGGACCGGTTGGCAAACTGCATTCTGTTTGTTCATTTCTAACAAGAATGCAGTGGTGTAGTCTATGTGATACGCAGGTATACGCAGTATACCCACTAGGGAAGGTCAAGGATTTGCATATACCCACTTAAAAAATATGTGGATATGTAACAACATTGTTTTGTGACATCCTTTCACAAGTTCATTCATAAATTTACCCAGTCTGTGTTGCGAAGCACCGTTTTTCTGATAATCACGCCTTATTTCTGTTGACGCCTATTGCTAAGCTTGAAATTAACTAATAAAGGAGATATGAAACGAACTACACCCTTTCAGTGTTTTCGTAAGCCTGCCCCTGAAGCTGCTGCTGCTTCGGTTGACACACTGCAAACAGATGACAGGAACGTCAACATTATTTAAACGACAGAAAATGAGCCAGAAGGCTGATAATATCCTACGCGGTACAGAAAACAAGGCCGATGCTATCGTAACGTTACCTGGTACGTGGTAGAGTATACATTGTCATCAACTTAACTGTAAAAGCAGGGGATTTTTGGCATATAAGAACAATGAGTGATTTCAAAAAACAAAAAGTTAATATTTAGTGATATACATTGTCTGACTATAACAGTATTGCATGATTTTGCTCTATTTCGTCAACTAAAATAGTTTCAAATAAACTCACAACTGTGCCGCTGCACATCTCCATTCGAACGCGTTGTTTCGTTTATGAATGAATTTGCGCTTAAACGAATCTAGTGAGTCAATTAAATTATTCATTCATAAAGACAGTGACTGCCCGAGTCCCAATGTGCATACTATCCATCCTAAATGTGATATTAGTCATTTTTAATACTATTTGGAGCAGATAGGGTGGATAGTATGCACATTGGGACGCAGGGACTTGCTTTGTTCCCGAATGAATCAGCCGTTCGAACGAATCAATTGAATGAATGATTCAGTGATACAATCAGTAACTTATCTCCACCCAATGGCAGTCTTAGTTTCATTTTTAAAGTATAATTTCAGCTATTTAAATCATTGAATATTTATATATTCAAAATGTTATATTTAAAACATTAATCTCAACATTAATTTATGAAGTTAATTGTACTCATGCCACCTCTGAGCCTCATTAAATCTCTGTAAATACCTACAAGCCACTTTTGTGTTCTGTGCCTCTTCTGTAGTGCAAATTAATTTTGATATTTGATATCAAATCAAAGATATTTGATTGGTAATCTATTCTTCTTATTGCATTTTTTTAATTAGAATTTAAAAAAAAGCTTATAAAAATACACTTTTGAATTTGACATGAAAGGTAACACTTCAAATAAAGTTAGACAAAAATGCCCCTGTAAACCACTTTAAGGAGTCCAATATTACTTCGTAATGGGAAGGCACATTTTTGTTATTGAGGAGAAGGTGCTCCTATTTTTTTTTAATTAGCAGCACAAGTAAAAGTAAGTGTAGAGCCCTGTTTAGTGAGTGTGGCGGTGCTTATGAGAGGCTGCTCTGGTACGGATGAGTATGAGGCTGGGAAGGAAAAAATCACAGTATACTCACTACAAAAAACTAGACTACACCACTGCAAGAATGTTATTCATTTAAAAAGTCAGATAGTCATTAAGAAATGAGATTTGATTCTTACTGTGTCATCAGTTAATATAAAAAAAAATTGAAGCAATGTCTGACAGATGATTTACAGCAAGAACACTGAAGGCAGAGCTTAGAGGAGAGAGGCCCTCATAACTTTGAAGGATTTAGTGAGGATCCAGAGGGAGTGAGGGAGAGAAAGACCTGGCTGGGCCGAGTCATCCATGTGATTTCCTCCTTTACACAGTCACATGTCTTATTTCTCTCTGTGCCTGGACCTGGGTGTGTCTCTTTTGTCCAATTTTCAAGCTCTGTTTGTCCTAAATACAGAGGTCATTTAAGGAAAAAATTGTTTGTTTTTGAGGCAATGATAGCTTTATTTGAATCCACTGTTAATCCGCTGTTCAACAGTGATTGCCTCCTGCAACCGATCACAGCTTATTTTAGTCTCTTGTCTTCTTATGTTTAACTTTTCATCTATCGCTGTTTCTCCCTAACCCCCCATTTCCATTACATAGAGCCTCGAGATGATGACACGCACAGCATGCCTGAAGTTCACAGTAAGTAAAAAAAAAGTCCTGTTCCTTTGTGATATAGACATTTTGAACGCTGATGTCATGCAAGAATCTAAAGTAATCAGTGAATGTCTTTCATCTGTCCAGACAATGCACAGCAGCCATCTGCTCTCACATTTTCTTTGATTTAATAAGGCAAGGAACATAAAGAACAAAATGTCTGTGGAAGAAAAACATCTAACATAGCCATGAAAACAACTGAACATAGAATCATTGCTGAAAACTTAGCTTTATAGTTATAAAAAGTATCATTTTTTATTAAATGTGGCATTTTCTTTACCCTAATTTTAAAATATAAATGTACTATGTGCTTAAAAATCATTTATAATGTTTCTAATTTCAAATAATAGCGGTAAACAATACAGTTATGTAACTTCATGATTATAACTAACATTGCTTTACTATACCTATACTGCATTTTTGCTGGAAAATGATGTCATGGGGCAAAAAAAGAGTATGTTATTATTTTATCATTTTAACCCATTTTAAATAATGCTTTCATTATTTAATTCATCATTATAAATGTTGTAGCTAAATCTCATCTATGTTAGCTAGCTAGACAATGATAAAAAAAACATATTTAAATAGATCTTTAGTTTTGGACCCTGCTTATCTTTCTGGCAGCTTCTACATTTGGAGCTGTGAGAGAGAAAACCATTTAGTAAAAAAATAAATAAATAAACGTTGTCATTTTTAATGACAGGTCCAAGAGAACATGTTTAAAACCTCCACTAAATCAAACACATATTTTTGAATTTATATTAGTTCAAATGTGTTCGAAGAGTCAGACTCAGTAATCATTATAGCGTGTCTTGTCTGAGATCAAAGATTCATGTTTGTGACTCTTGTCATGCACACAGCTGGTTCTCTGTACAGCCAGGAAGATGAGCAGTCTGAGCGGGTCGACAGACGCCACTTCAGCCTGGTAATGTCCCTTAAAACATCAGAAACTGCTGTTATTATGGTAAAGGGAAAACTAGAGGCTGGAGCAATGCATCAGTTTGTTAGCAGTTCTTTCAGTTAAACAGTAGTGTGAGATCGCCCTCTGGTGCTCAAATCTTATTTTAGTTTTAACAAGTTCATTTTGTTCAGTTAGGACTGGATTCTCACTTGATCTTATTATGTGATTTTGATTCCTCACATTGCCACCTGGAGGTGGTTTTGAAGACCACATGAAAACAGACTATAATTTTAGGCAGATACCATCTTGAAGGCTATGCTCAATCCTTGTCAAAATCTGTCTGTGACTCAATCTCTGTTTAGTTTTATGGGCCTCAGAGTTGACAGGAAAGAGAATAGAGAACAGGACTGGGGAATGAATTGAACCTGCATGAGCACATTTACTGGCCCCTTTGCTTTAAATTTTAAAACAGGGATTGGCAAAGTATTTTTCTTAAATATATATTTTACTTTACATTTATTTGTTATTGTGAGAAAGTCAGTATGAGATTTTATAGGTCAGCTACCTTTATTTAAAGTTATTAGATAGATAGATAGATAGATAGATAGATAGATAGATAGATAGATAGATAGATAGATAGATAGATAGATAGATAGATAGATAGATAGATAGATAGATAGATAGATAGATAGATAGATAGATAGATAGATAGATAGATAGATAGATAGATAGATAGATAGATAGATAGATATTGTATGACACAGTTACTTTTTTATATTTGGGTTTTAGAGAATTTAAAATAATAATTTTCTTTCTCCTTTAAGATGAGAAAAGGCAGACGGCTACTCCCTGTTGATCCTCTTGATTTTAATCTAGGCGTTGAGAACTCTGCTTATTCTCGACCTTCCATACTTCTGGTTCGTATGTTTATGTTCTTACACATCTGATGTGAGAAATCAGCAAATGTTGTAAACATTTCATGTGGCAAACACTGAAATACTGAAGCTTGCAAAGAAACATTACCTCAAAAAGTTCCTTCAATGGAATTACCAGCTGCTTTGAATTTTTAATTGTAAGGACAAATGCATTAGATCGATAATAAAGAATACACGGTTTGCAATGGTGTGAAAAATTTGGGATTTATCTACCCAGTGTGCTAAACAAATGATGCAAAGTGCTCCCACTGAGAATTGTCTGACTGCTAACAGTGATAAGACTGTGTGTTGAAATCTCACTGAAGCAAATAATCACAAAATTAGTCATGCAAGTGCTGTCACATCAGGGTTTGTTTCTTTTTGTTTTCAGTACAGATCATTGATGAATTGATATGCTAGACAATAACTCATTTTAATTAAAATATTGTTTAAGCACATGATTTCAGGTAAAAATTACATGCAATACGTGACATTTATTTATGTGTTTATTTATTTATTCCTTCCTTTTTAAAGTTTTCAGGTAGCCAAGAGAAAGTAACCCAAAGTAAGGACTCAGTAACTGAAGACGACTGGTCCACAACCTTTAAGCAGGTCCTGGAGAATGGAACTCATGGTAGAGGTGATGAGATGAAGGACATGTTGCAAATCAGCCAGAGAAGTCTGGACAAACCCTCCCATTTTGGTAAGATGTGTTGTCTGCTTCAATTTCCCTTACAGATTTCTGAGGATTTATGTTTTTTCAAGACTATAGAGGGGAATGTGTTTCCCCTTCAGGCCATCCCATGTTTTTTCCTACTGTCAGCAAGATTCAGGCTACCTTGTGCTGGGAATATAAACCTAACACACTATAAACACAATAATCACTGTAAGAAACACTGCAAAATAATTACAGTAATCAAACTGAATTCCTGACTTGACAAAATCCATATACAGGCTATTTGGATAGACTTGGAAATTCCTCTTTACTTCCTTTCAGTATTTGCATCATAAAATAACAGTCAGTGTTTTGTTTGCAATCTGTAGATGACTGCACACCACATCTAGAACAGAGGATGACAAAATCTCGTTCCCTCTCCAAGATGAGCATATCTTCAGCTGGTAGCTCTAACTATCACTTCCACCGTGAGCCTTCGTTACAGCCTGGAAGACTCAGAGGATGATGATGAATCTGAGATGCACATCATATATAGTCCTGCCCCACATAGGGAGCACTCACCAGACGAGGTTCCTCCACAGGTAAAATCAAAAAGTCATGACAAAATCTGTGGAAATTAGGACTTGTAAAACTGATAAAACTGCACTTCATAGCATCCTTTAAACAGTTCATGCAAAAAATGCATTTGGTATCTCTCTGACACTAGATTATTGAGCTCAACGAGCGTATGTCAGCAATCGAGACACTTCTGAGCCGTTTGGAGCAGAAACTCATCTTGCCGGTAATTGGGGGATCAGCAGAACAAGTAAGTTTGAAGGAGATCTGCACAACCAGCAGGTTATTATTTTAAATGAAAGGCTGTATATACACTACTGTACAAAAGTTTGGGGTCTGTTTTGGGTCGCTTTTGTTGTTATTTTTGAAAGACGTTTCTTATGCTCACCAAGACTGCATTTCTTTGATAAAAAAAATACGGTCAAAACTGTATTGTTGTGAAATATTATTCAGTGTCACCCATGATACTTCAGAAATCATTATAAAAATGCTAATTTGTGGCTCAAGATCCATTTCTTATCAATGGTGAAAAAAGTTGTGCTGCCGTATTTTTGCAGGATTCATTAGAAATTTTTTTTTTTAGGATTCAACAGAAAAATAAAAAGAACAGCATTTCTTTGAAATAGAATGTTTATATAAGAATGTAAAAGTCTTTAATGGTTGATCGATTTAATGCGTCTTTGCTGAATTAAAGTAAAGTATTAATAAATAGATGGATGGTAGTACTTCATTACTACTCAGAAAAAATATATATTTAGCAGTATTGTTTATTGGTTTCACCCTCAAAAAGAGAAACATGTCATCAACATTTATGGATAGTCCATAAAACATAAATTAGCATCTTTTAAACAATAGGACAATCAATCAATCAACTATCAATAGGACATATCGCATGAAGACCCTGACTTTAAATCATCATGTAGTTCTTCTGCTCTCCCTTTAGGTTGAGCAGAAAGAGGAGGATCTGTCTCCAGCTGATTTAGAGGAGCTTGAGCTCAGGAAAAAGCTTGATGAACTTACTGAAAAAATAAGTGACAAAGACTCGTCTGATGAGGAGGGTGCAATGAAACCTTCAGAGGACTCTCCAAAGAAAAGGGCAGTTTATCATGCTCCAGATATGAGAGGAGCTTCGTTTGGACCTGGGAATGTCAGACACGAGTGGCTTCTTGAGGCTGAGTGGGTAAGAGTATTGAAACAGTCAGCACTAGCACTAGTCTTTTAAACATAAAGTGTGAATATTTATTCATGTTTCTTACAAATGCTTTAGTACAACTGCTGTTTGGTTTGAACACACTCTTCTGTTCATTCTAATTGTATACTTCAGAAAGCAAAGCCAAACGTACCTAAATCCTTAAAAAAGCAGAAGAGGGTGAGGTCCTTTGAGTTTAGCAACACAACCAGCTGTGAGTTGTCGCAACTGGAGGGTAAAGTTGCAATGGCAGTGGCCAGCGTCCAGAGCACTCAAAGTGGGGTATGCCACTCAGTCTAAACATTTACTCCACGTTCCTTCTTCCAACAAAGTCGTAACCTTCCATATCTTGCCTTAACTGCATTGCTCTTTTCTTCTTGTAAAGGTTACAGACATTCAAAAAAGAATCGCTGCTTTGAGTGCTGCAGGGATGACGGTGGAGACGTCCCGCGGACGGGTATGTAACAACCCAGCTGCTCAGTCACATATTCCCATTTAGTTTTCCAGAAACCTGGCTGTACAGGAGCATGTACTGAAACTTAGTGAGAAAAAAAATCTATTTTAACACATTTTGAGCTAAATTCTGTTGTGTTTAAAAACAGTATTTTGTGGCAAGTTCAGAACGAGGCTAAATATAGGTTTCTGTTCTTTCACTTTTATTCAGACTCCTCAGCCATCAAAGACGTTGCGTGAATTTCCACTTAGTAAGTTCAAAGCTATATACTTCATATTCAATAACATAATCTGTCATTTACTTAACTCAGTCGTCTTTGTGTTAAAAGCAAAGAGCTACATTCTTCATCTTTTGCCACAAATTGTGTATATCTTTGCAATTAACTAACAAAATATCAAACCAAATGCATTTATTTTAAGGATTTGTTTTAAGCAAAACATTTTACAAAGCAGTTTGTCTGGTATAAAATAATAGACATATTGTTCAGAACTAAAACAAATAAAAGATTGTTGCTTAGATACACGTCCCAATATTTGTAAACCACAATTAGACATTTAAACCTAGCTTTATTTCACAGTGCACAGTGATTTTAACGCATTAATCTGATAGCAATCAGATCCCATGCTCAGCTTCTGGAACAAATGGACTACCCACATCTTTTGGTCATGAAAGGGCTTTTGGAGAAAATCTTCAGTTTGGTTAGGATGAGAGCTGTAATGAAATTGAATTGAGTCGCTTTACAGCTTGCCTTTCCAGAAAGTCACCAAAAGCTGTTTACTATTAATAATTTTCTTTTTGCTTTCTCTGAAGGAGGCAGCAATGAAGCAAGATCTCTACGAAAGCTGGTCATGTGAAGCAACTTCAGCAAGCTAGTACACTTTCACATATTTTTAGTAGGCCACGATGGTATACAAACTCACAGAACATTGACAGATTCACATAAGCATATTTCATATGTTAATAAATTATAATGCAAGGGTTTGTGGGATTCTCAGCTTAATTATATAATTAATATTTGCTTTAATTTTTCAGTAGATGGGTGTCAGAGTATTCTGAAAAATGAGAGGCTCGTCTTGTAACATGCTGTTTCTTAGAATAGAAAATGTATATTATGCACACAATAGAAATTGTCTACATTACACTTATTAACTGCTGTTTTGATAAAACTCTATATTTAATATCTTAATTCAGATTTCTATGTAGTTTCTTTGGTAAATTTAGTGATATATAGTATCTGATATGTTTTTCATATATTAAGTGTTTATTATTTTTTTCTGCTAAATAAATCTTACCTACACAATTTTCTTTTCAGTGCCTTGTCTTCAATGTCAGTGATGTATTAATGAATCAGTCAGCACTGATACAAAGCTCAATTCAACATATGCTGGGTTATCACGTTCTCCATATCCAAATTACCACATAATTGTCATATTTAGTGTAAGGATGTTTTTGAGTACATGCAAGCTGTGCAGTCTTCACCCTCCCCCAGAGGGGGTATAAATTGGTGGATCAGTCTATCAGTGGATCCTGACGAGAACATCCTCAACCTCTGAGAACGACTCAAGATGCTCAGAAGTTTTCTTATACTCACAGCTATGACAGTAAAACTACAAATCCTCTGAAAAACTGCAACCTTGAAGACACATTTAGGCTTCTTCTGCAATCAAGGATCATTTTAACTGACAGCTGAGGATCACAGAATAAGATACCAAGAGGTGAACAGCATACAACAACCTGTGAGTTTCAATATATTGTCATTTACAAAATATGGTATAAAAAACTTGTACTCAAATATTTACATTCAATTAAGAATCCGGTGAAATTACTGAACAGTATATAAATGAGAAAATGTAGCAGCCTCAACTGAACATTAATCTAACATTAAATTGCCAAAAACAGACAAAAATAATACGGTAAAAAAAACATGTCATTTTTGTGATTTGTATAAATGTGAACTGAAACAAAAGTGGCAAGTTTTAAAGCATTTTTTATAGTGTTGGTTTTGTCCAGAGCCGGTGTGTTGTTTTTTTTATTTTAAGAAAGACTAATGATGCTATGCTGCCGATTGCCATTCATTTATTCTTTTTATTTATGTATTTTTCTTGCAGGTGACATTTCTCTCTGTCTAGTGACAGACACTAAGCCATGGCTGTAAATCTGTGTGCTTTGCTCTGTATCCTTATGCTGTTAGCATGTTTTACGCAGCCAAAACCTCATGATGATCTACCATTACGCTCAATGGAGATAAGAGGTACAATTTTACTGAAAGACAAAACATAAAATTTAACACGCCTTTCAATTATGACTAAAAAACATCAGATACCTAATACTCGTAATACCATTATTTTTCTGTAGATCCAAACATTGATGCAGTGTGGTATAAAGGCAGAGGAATACGACCTGTTGGGAGATTTGGCCGAAGAATGGCACAAAAAGGTGAAGGATCATATTTTGGAAGGCACAGGTTCTGCTATCCTGAAGTCCTGGCTGTGGACTGAACACTCAAAGAGAATGATAAATTGCATATATTGATCTTCATCGGTTCTGTGAGAACTTATTTCAATACCTCTTTGACTTCAATACATTTCATTTCAAAATTACACACATTAATGAATGGGTTAAATCATGAAAAATCATGAATACCAGATATTTTCTTCTGTATTGAGACATACTGAGTGAAACAAATTAGTGAAAAAGGAAAAAAATGTAGTTGATTAGATGGAAGCAGATCTGAATGAAAAAACATGGCTTAGATGAATCGTTCACAATGAGAATGAGATAACATGCATTTAGAAAGTAGATTTCATTTCATACTTTAAAACGTGTCATCGTATTTGTTTAGATAATAAACTGTTAACAGATGTAGATTTACTTTGTGATTTCAGTGTCTGAAACATCTTGTTGTAATGCTACGCTCAGCAGGATTTCATTAGAGAGAAAAAACAGGCAAATAATACCACAGGTCTCTTCATTTATACTTTTATAATTTCAGTGTTTTAGAAACACAGGCTGGTGGAATGTTGAAAATAAAACAGTCAGAATTCATTTAAACTATCATAATCTGCAGCAAATAAGTAGTACAATATGTAGAGCTTATGCAGCTTAGTTCCAATGTCATTTTTAACCAACAAATCTGATAACACTGAAATGTTGGAAGTAGTTATCAGCAGCAGCTTTCTCAATTTGTTGTCACTGTAACTGGTACTATGACAAACAATAAATGTGATTAATCAAACCAAATGAGGTTAATTAAGAGGGGAATGGTCAGATGTAGGTATAATCTGTCTGTTCTATCTGCTTGGCCAGATGCATTTGAAAACTGCAGATGAATCCAAACAAGTGTCTTAGCTAACTAAGGCAGTTCTAGTGATCTGTACAAACGCACCTTCAGCACATCCAGCAAGGGGTCATTTCTGTTCACAAGCACCACTGAGCATTCAATAACACATGTTTACATTAAAACAGACTGTAGAATTTGTAGAGCTGACTTTCAGTGGTGGCCAAAAACAGACTTGAGTTAAAAACTCAAAATACTCAGCGGTCCAAAGAACGTTTCTGGATCGCTTCAATAACAACGTTTTTGAGGAGGGCGATTACAGAACGAGGGTCATCACTGCTCACCACAGCACTGCCCGATACGATCATGTTGGCTCCAGCCTAAAAATATTGGAGTGATGAATAAAGATGAGTAAAAGACTTCTTCAAATAATCTCTTGCTTTTTTTCATTCATGCAAATTAATGTGTGTGTGCAGTAAAGGACAGCTATACCTCAGCACATCTGTGGATGCTGTCTGGACCGACTCCTCCATCCACTTCAATGTCCAGAGAAGGGAACTGATTCCTGAGCCAGCTCACCTGTGGAGACACAAGCATCTTTAGTGTGTTGTCTGAGGAATCTAAATGTGACTAATAAATCGTACACTTGCGTACCTTTGGCATCATATCTTCCATAAACTTCTGACCACCGAAGCCAGGCTCTACAGTCATGACAAGAGCCATATCGATCTGTCCAGCCCATGGTGCCAATTCATCAACGGTTGTTCCAGGTTTAATGGCAAGACCAACCTGCATCAAAAACATGCAGACGACTGTTGCTACAATTTATACTACAAGCAATTCTAGGTAGTTTACAAATATAAGATTTTTATAAAAATAAGAGTTTGCTAACACCTCCTTTAAACCAGTTAAATTACTTCTGCTCTACCCAAATACAATTCTTACAAGTCTTACCCTCGGTTTAATTTATGCAACTTATAACTTGCGTTAAGAAAAATAAATCCTTTGGTAGTCAGCAGAGGGCGCCATAGGGTCATAGAATCAAAGCCACAAAGCTTCTGGCTATAATTTAAACAAAAATATGCTCGAAAACTAAATTAAATATTTTAATTCATATTTTTATATGATATGCTTTCCCTATATTTTATGTGCTTTACACTGCAAATTGGCGAATGTGTCAATCATTAAAATTGGCTGTTTTGCACAGACCTTCATGCCGCTCTCCCTGATTTCCTTGATGAGGTTACCAGGGTTGGCCGTGGCTTCTATATGGAAAGTGTACTGATTGGCTCCTGCTGCTGCCATGGGCTTCACCCATTGCTCTGGTCTGGATACCATCATATGCATGTCTGTAATAAGGCAAAGGGTAAGCAAAGCCCTCAAACCAACACAGAGCAAACACTGCAATGTTTTACTTACCTGGTTTATCCTAGAGGCAATGTTTATTTAGGAATACAGAAAGTGAGTGAAAATATGAAAGAACCCAGGGTGTCTACTTCAGCGGATTACTAACAAAAGTGCCCCAAAGAAGAGGGCCAGATTGTGTGCAGCTCAAATTAAACAAACTAAGAGTAGATGCAATTTTACAATGACTAAACTTACCAAAAAATGGATCAGGTCCGATACTTTGTCGTAAACATTCCACCATAGGATGTGCAAATGTGATGTTTGGAACAAAATGCCTGAAGTAAATTTAAAGATGAAGGAAAGAGATTGAAGAAAGCAGAGTTATTTGTCTTCTGACATGCAACTCATCAACTTTTATCACCTCCTGTAAATGTGGCACTTTAAATTAATAGGTACAAAATAGGGTCCTGAACTCGAAATTAAATAGGCACCATGCAGAATGGATAACAGAGTTGCAAATATAGCAGAAATTACATGTCACAGAAGGGACAAAATAGTTTGGGATCAAAACTATATACTCCACTGTACAGAAGTTTGGGGTCAGTAAGATTTTAGTTTTTTGAGAGAAAATAATACTTTTGTTCAGCAAGGATGCGTTAAATTGATTAAAAGTTACAGTAAAAACATTTATAATTTTACAAAATTTTAATTTTAATCACCTCCTCACGCCCCCCAAAAAATTCCTGACAAAAATAAACAGCACAACTGTTTTCAACATTGATAATAATAAAACGAGCACCAAATCAGCATATTAGAAAGAATGAATTAAAAAAAATCACGTGACACTGAAGACTAGAGTAATGACTGCTGAAAATTCAGCTTTGCATCACAGGGATACACAGCATTTTAAAATGTAATATTGTGTTCTGTATTTTTTCAGACTTCTTTCAAAAACATAAAAAAAACCTGCAAAACCCAAACCTGTACCCAAAATTGTACTTGTACTGCAAAACCCATAATTGTCATAGATGTAGGCTACATTTCATACAATCATTTGGGTGAAACGTCTGAATGCTTGCTTTTGCTGATCCAGTCAACACTTAACTTTGTGTAAAACATTTAAAAAGGCGGATAAGATTATGTCTAACTGCAGTGCCAAGCTGTGAATGACCTCTTGTAACATTCCTCAAAAGTGTGACACAGCGTGGGTGAATTCATGTTGTATCATTTCTGTGCTAAAATGTGGGATGACTAAATGTTCTTGGTAATTAAAAAGACTTGAGTAATTATGATATTGGTTCTCTGGGCCATATGATCGCTATCAATGCCTGCAGGTAAACATTGGCTGAGAAACTTAGATGAAGAATTGCAACTTTATTCCTCACCCATCCATAACGTCAAGGTGCAGATAATCAGCACCGCACTCCATCATTCGCTCACATTCCCTCCCGAGCTGCGACAGATCGCTGCTCAGAATAGACGGTCCTATTTTCGCCGAGTACGCCATGCTGCCTCTGCCACTGCTGCACACTTCCTGCTTCTTTTCTTTTGGTTTTATGGCAGGTTGCGAACCAACGTCAAAGGTGCATACCGCCACCTACTGTGATGGAGTGTGAAAAGAATGAACTAAATACTCCTATATCCTATTATATAACCCACTATTCTTAATAAATCTGATAACTGCCTTTATTTGTTTTCCTGAATTAGGACCATCATTTAATATGCTGGTTATAGTGAATTCCTGGCACCCTACTGTTTGTAATTCTTCCTTAAGAATCCTCCTTTCTTTATTATAAGCCTTACATTTCTTCAAAACATGTTCTACAGTCTCCTCTATTAAACAGACATCACATAAACCTGTGTTATGCTTCCCTATAATGTGTAAATTATGATTTAGATTTGAATGTCCTGTTCTTAAATGTGTGAAAATAACTTGTTCTCTTCTACTTAATTTGTGAATTATTTTGACTTTCTTTATAATTTTTTGGACCTTGTAATAGTGCCGACCTGTATGACATGAGTTCCAAACTGTCTGCCATTTCTTATTGCACGTTTCTAAAATATAATGTTTTCCTTCTGATCTACTGAGTGAAATGTTTATATTTGGTTCTTTCATTTTTAATGATTCTTTGGCTATTTTGTCTGCTTCCTCATTACCTTGAATTCCCACGTGTGCTGGAACCCACATAAATCGAATTATTATTCCCACCTGTCGTAAACTGTATAACCTGATCATGATTTCTGTTAAAATATCAGTTCTATTTGTTTCCAATGAGTGTAAACTCCCAAGGACTGCCAATGAATCAGAGCATATTATTACTTTATCAGGTCTAACTTCATAAACCCACTCTAGTGCCATTAGAATTGCTGTCATCTCAGCTGTATATACTGATGTACCATCTGTTATCCTTCCAGCCTTCCTCACCTTAAACTCTGGAACATAGAATGCAATCCCTGTCCTTCCAGAATCTATACACTTTGAACCATCTGTATATATTTGAAGAAATGAGTAGTGTGAATTTTTTATATACTCATTTACATATGTATTTATACTAACAGCTTCAACCATTTCCCTTCTGTTCTCGTGTAATTTTGTGTCTATTTCAGGTTGAGCTAGTATCCAAGGTGGAATTGGTGATATTACTACTATTGGTGCAAATGATTTTGAGTCTAGACCATCTTCATTAACCCACCCCTTTATTTTCCAAGCAAAGCCTTTACCTGTTGCATTTAAAATTTCCCAGCAATCATTCAGGACTTCCCTTACAGGATGATTATCTCTTTGTCCCTGTAAATTTATCCAGTATGCCATAGCCAGTTTTTGTCTTCTTATAAATAATGGCATTTCTGATGTTTCTACTTGCAATGCTGCAATGGGTGTGGTTTTAACTGCTCCTAAAATGAGTCTTAATGCCTTAGCTTGCATGACATCTAGTTTCTTTAACAACGTTGACAATGCGGACTCATAAACAGTGCATCCATAATCTAATGTTAATCACATAAATGCCCTTTAATGACTGCTTGTCAGCACCCTAATCTTGTCCTGCTCTCATTGAATTTAAAACTTTACCACATTTCTTCCAGATTAATTTGTCATCAAACCACAATCCTAAATACTTCAATGTTGACACTTTCTTTAAATAAGACCCATATAATTTTAGCTTTTTAATCTCTTTAATTTTCTTCCTTGTAAATATCTGGTAACATGTTTTAGATATTGAAGATATGAATCCCCATTCTAATGATAATTTTCCAACTACTTCTATAGCTTTTTGAATTTTATCCATATTAAACGATATATTCCTTCCTCTCTTCCACATTATTCCATCGTCTGCCTATAAGCCAGTGCTAATTCCCGGAGCCACTTTTCAAAAATATCGTTAATCATAATATTAAATAATATAGGACTAATCACACTTCCCTGAGGCGTTCCATTTTCCACACTTAGAGTTTGAGATACTTCACTACCCACTTGAACTTGAATTGTTCTGTCAAATAAAAAACTTAAAACCCAATTAAACATTCTTCCTTCTATTCCAATTCTCTTCATTTTAATTAGTAATCCCTCTTTCCATAACATGTCATATGCCTTTTCCATATCAAAGTAAACTGCCACTAATCCCTCTTTAACTGCTATAGCTTTCTTTACATCTGTTTCCAGCTTTACTAATGCATCTAATGTTGATCGGCCTTTCCTAAAACCATATTGATTAGGTGCCAACGCTCCCTTACTCTCAAGTACATAATTTAATCTATTTACAATTATTTTTTCCATCAACTTACATAAATTTGATGTAAGCGCAATTGGCCTGTAATTCCCTGCTATCGATGCATCTTTCCCTGGTTTAGCTATTGGAATTATTATTGCATGTTTCCATGCCCTTGGCATTCTTCCTTCTACCCATATCTTATTATATAAGTCCAATACTACTTTAAGAATTCTATCATTTGCGTATTTGAGCATAATGTAACAAATTCCATCTTGTCCAGGTGCTGTTCGTTTTATCCTGTATAATACCCTTTTAAGTTCCCATATTTCAAAGTCAGCATCTAATGCTCCTTTTCCATCAGGTCTTTTAGTATATATATCTTGATGTTGATTCAAAATTTCCTGTCTTTTCATTCTATAATTCTCATCGAGATTTTCTTTACTATGTGCTTTCTGAAAGGTTTTAACTAATAATTCTGCCTTGTCCTTTTCTGTAATAGCTGTCTTTCCTTCTCCTGAGATCACTGGCATATTTCTGGTTTTATATATTCCAATCATCTTCTTTAACATATTCCATACCTCTCCTAATTCAGTTTCCTTCCCTATGGAATCACAATAATCTCTCCAGTATTTCTTTTTTGCATGCTTAATTGTCCTTCTAGCCTTTACTCTCTCCCTCTGATATTCTATTACTGCTTCTGATGTCAATGTTCTTTTCAGCATTTTAAATGCTTTATTTCTGTTTTTAATTGAATTACTGCATTCATCATTCCACCACGGAACAGCTGTCTTCCTCCTATTTCCTTCTACTTTTGGTATACTTTCTTCTGCCGCTTTGACCAAAATCAAACTTAATTTCTCTGTACATTTATCAATATCATCCTCTGTACTATAACTCATTAATTCTAACTCACATATTTTATTATACTTCTCCCAATCAGCTTTCTCAAATTTCCATCTATGTTGTTTTATCATCATACTCCTTTGCATTTCTAATCCTACCGTGCAAAATATTGGAAAATGGTCACTCCCAACTGATGACTGCTCTAGCACCTCCCAGTGACATTTCACTGCTATAGCTGCTGAAACTACTGTTAGATCTACGCATGATTTTATTTGTTTCCTAACGTCAAACCTTGTCCCACTACCATCATTTAAGCATACCAATAAATTGTCTTCCATATATTCTTCCACCACTGTGCCATTTTTATCTGATTTTGGACTTCCCCATACCAAACTATGTGCATTAAAGTCCCCGCACCATATCACTATACCTTCTTCTTTACTCCAAATGTTATTTAATTCCATTAAAGATATTTGTTCACATGGATTGTAATAGTTTATTATTGTTACTTTTCCTAATGATGTCCATACTTCCACCTTAATGTATTCATATTGTGTTTCTACCGTTACTTCCCTATAAGCGACCCCATTCTTTATAAACGTTGCACACCCTCCACCTGTTGCTCTTAATCTATCTTTTCTAATGGATACATACCCTGGAATAACGAAGTCTAAGTGCGATTTAAGCCATGTCTCCTGAATGCATATTAAATCAGGAAGGTCTGTCATTTCATGCACAACCTTCTTGAATTCTTGACCATTCGCAATCAGACTCCTAGCATTCCATTGAATTATCCTGCATGTCATATTATTTGTTTAAGCTTTGTCTGTCTGGGGTTTCTTGAGACCTTACATTATTCTCAGATTGCTCTAATAGGGTCTGAATTTTCTCAATTGATATTTCAGTTATACCCAGCTGACGAGCTGCTGCAGATATAATGATTTTCAGTTTCTCTGTTCGTTTATTTGTTTGTGCTGTACAGTTGATGACTTCAGCAATAAATGCAATGAAGCTTACTTTACTAACCATAAGCATACTTGCATCTACATCTGGTTTATACCTCTCTGCTCCCCTGTTTGGTGTTTCAATTGCATTAGATCCTCCATAACTCATCCTATTTCCTTTCTCATTTTGGACCTTCTTTACTGCTTGTGCATATGAAACATTATGCTCTGATTTGTACTTAATTGCTTCCACAGCTTGTTTTTGTGCTATACATCCTAAATATGCTGCACTATGAGGACCTCCACAGTTGCAACACTTAGGTTCAACTAGATCCCCGCATTCTCCATAACCGTGTTCCCTCCACATTTACAACAACGCTTCTTTCCCTTGCATACTTCTGCTACATGGCCTAATCTTTGGCAATTGAAACATCTCAATGCAGGTTTTATAAAAGGTCTAACTGGGTAGCACATATCCCATTTTAACATTTTCTGGTAGCAGTTTCCCATTCACTGTTATCATAACTGTTTGTACTTGGCTCTCTTTTCCCGTTTCTGTTTGATGTCAATCTTTTCACATCTATTATCTTTTCACTCATTACCTGTTTTTTTAAGATCTCATCTGATAATGACATTGGAACTCCAGTAATCACTCCTTTAATGCTATTCACCTCGCCAGGCACATGACATTTAACTCCTGCTCCTCCAAACTCCTTCATTTTAGTCATCATCTCTTGTTGTTTTTTGTTCAGACAAAACACAATCACCCGATTGTTGGTTAAGTATCTGGCTGATTTTATTTCCCCGACAACTTTTCTAAGTATCTTTGTTAATCGCATAGGATTACTCATTTCACCCATTGTCTCAAACATCAAGATAACTTTGTACTCATCCTCCTTCCTCATCGTTTTACCCTTCCTTCTCCTGCTGCTCCTGCGAATTCCTCAGAATTGAGCCTCTCTCTTTGCGTTTCTGAGACATCTGTTCAACCTGCGTCCAGTCATCATAATTCATGTTATTTGAATCATCCTCTTCATCTAAATTACCCCCTTCACTCTCTTCATTCACACCACAGCTGTCGCTTAAACTGCCATGCTGTTTCGAGCGGCCATCTTAACTCGGAGCTGCGAGTACGCCATGCTGCCTCTGCCACTGCTGCACACTTCCTGCTTCCACACACGCCTTTCAAAACAAAAGTCATGCGTCGTGTCATTAACGCCAAGAGGTGGCGCGATTTGAAAATAAGAAAACCTTCTGATATCTGAACTTAAAAGACCCAACTCATTCATTGACACTGATGATGTATCTCATTATCTATCTTATACTGACCTTACTGCGCTGGAAGCTTCTGTTATTGATTTCATTAATTGTTTGAATGAGTAAGTTAGGCTTATACCTGGCAGATAAATATCTAATTTAATTTCTGAAATGTTTCATAATTCTGTAACTAAAAATAATTTAAATTATGTAAAAACAAAATATTGTTGTCAATTAGTTTGTTAGCTTGTTAAAACATCACAATACACACTTTCCTCTCAAAGATAGTGAAACCAAAATGCGTGGTTTATAATACACCAATTGGTGTAATAGCTTGTTGATTTTTTGGACAATGATATTTGATGTTTTGGTGTGAATGTTAAATGTGAAGTGAACAAAAGGTCAGGTTTCCTTGAACTGCAGGGTCAGATTGTGCAGATGCTTTCATTTCAGGTTTATGTAAATCATTTAAGCAGAGCTTTAACAAATATTTTAATAAAAGATTAATTAGGCATAAAGCATTTCATCAGAGTGAGTTTTATGTTATTAGGACAGCTTGATTTAGGTTGTATAGTGCTCTGAGAGCTGATGTTGTACAAAGCTCTGATGATGTTGTTGTTTTATAAGGATTGAGAAAGGCTGATAAGTCGGCCTGTGACGGATATGTCCTTTTCCCATCTCCTCCTCCACCATCCTTCCATCTCCACAGAGGTAAACAGCTTCAATTGTCCTTAGAACTGTTTATCTTCCTAAACTGTTTTAGTCCTCGCTTCGGGGTACTGTTTGAAAGAGAGAGATGCTGACATTGTTAAATAAAGCAGCGTTGTTCAAGAAGCATTTCACCTATTTTTCACATTTATGAGCTTGACCTTACATATTCAAAAGAAATCCTCTGCATAAACCACTGATCTATAATAGAGAACTGGATTGCTCACGTCATGAATGTGAAGCCGTCTTATATAGATCAGTGGCATAAACCCATTTGTGCTTAAAAAATGAGAACATGTGAATCTGAGAAACAAAAACATCTGTACAATAAAAGAAAAAAAAAAAAAAACACAAAGCACAAAGAGGGGCCTTTAGGATAGTATATAAGACACTCCATTTCCATTTTTTATTTCTTTATTGCCAGATAGTTAGTATCAATATGTAACATTTATCACCCCATATAAGCACAATTATACAGTAACATATGATGGAAAACTATGCACCAATTGTGTGAAAATATATGCAACAATAAAAGGAACAAGCATCTGTCTAAAGTTTGACTCAAAGCCAGAGATCCCTAACTGGTCCATGATGAACATTCATTTGCCGTGCCATATCACAAGAGAAGGGGAAAATAGGGAAAATGTATAATTTTGTTTTAACCCTTTTAGTTTTATATAATGGCATAGTGAGATTATATGTGAATTAGATTTTTGTCAATTTTAATCATATAAAATTGTATATCAAGCAACATTTACTTTAGGCCCATGGCCCATGGTCAAGTTGGATTTTGGGCACTTCTATCATGGACAGGTGGACAAATTTGGTCATCTGACACAAATCTTCTGAACTTTCTGTTGAATAACAATTTCTATGTAGCACAAAAATTTTTTTTGGGGGGGGGGGGGGGCGAGAGCACCATCTAAAATCTTTTGGTTTCTGCTATGTACAGTATCTGCAGGGAATGGTGGTGTATATATTGCCTCTGGGAATAGACTTGGCTTCTCCTATCTCATTCCTACAGGCTCTGACGTGAGAAACACTGCCTCAGCTGCGTTCCTCTGATTTCTCATTTTAGAGGACAGAACTAGTTCTGCAGGGGTCCGATCTCTGAGCCAACAGCAGAAACAGATGGTAAAAAAGAGAATGGAAAATGGGTTCACAAAGTTACATTATTCTCAGTTTTTTTGCTGCAAAATATCATGATAACAGAAGAAAAACAGACTAAATACTAAAATGAATATTTCCTAAAAACAGAAATCTTGTTCATTTATCTTTTGCTAAAGCCTGTGTAGAACAATTCCGTTTGTTTATCTTACATTCATGTGGTATTAACACAACAAACCAGAACTTTTATAAGGTAGGGGTCAATATACATTATTGCTCTTTAGCAGATTGGTAAACAAACATTTCCATATGCTTCTGTGTTTCTTGCAATCATTATAAATACTATAATACTAATAATATTTATTATATGCTTAATATTAAATGTATGTGCTGCCTTATATAACATATAAAGATGGCCAAATGACCCTTGGAAAATAATGGTCAAAGAAGGCTGAAATGTATCTGCATTGTTATATTTTATCTTTATTTTAATATTCACAAAAATGAACCCTTTCATTGTATACGAATTTAAAATGGGGAAATATCATTTATGAAATAAAAAACATTCTCAAATATAAACTGTGGACACAATATTGGCACCCCTAATTTTTATTAGAAAAAATCATCTGAAAGATATTCACTATTCCATTTTGGCACTCCATGGTGATTATGAACATGAAATTATCCAGCCATGGCTTCCTGTTTCACAGAAATATAAAAAGGAGGGAAAACAAAGCCCAAATTCCCTTAATCATCCATCACAATGAGAAAAACCAAAGAATATATTTCTGATGTGCAGCAAAAAATAATTGAGCTTCACAAATTAGTGAAGTGGCTTTAAGAAAAGAGCTAGAGCAGTGAAAATTCATTCCACCATCAGGGCAATAATTAAGAATTTCCAATCAACATAAAATGTTATGAATCTGCCTGGAAGAGGACGTGTGTCTATATCATCCTAATGCACGGTGAGAAGGAGAGTTTGAGTGGCTAAAGACTCTCCAAGGACCACAGCTGGAGAATTGCAGAAAATAGTTGAGTCTCGGGGTCAGAAAACCTTTAAAAAAAATTGTCAAACAGCACCTACATCACCACATGTTGTTTGGGAGGGTTTCAAGAAAAATTATCCTATCTCATCCAAAAACAAACTCCAGCATATTCAGTTATCAGACACGACTGGAACTTCAACTGAAGACTGGCTTCTATGGTCAGATGAAACTAAAAAAATGAGCTTTTTAGCAGCAAAAACTCAAGATGGGTTTGGTGAACACAGGGATAAAAAAGTACCCCATGTGTACAATGAAATATACTGCTGTATTCTTAATGTTGTGGGCCTATATTTCTGCTGGAGGACCTGGACATCTTGTTTAGACACATGGCATCATGGATTCTATCAAATACCAACAGAAAAAATAAATAAGTGACTGACTCTGTTAGAAATCTTATAATGGGCCATGTTTGGATCCAACCGCACAATAATCCAAACACAAACCTCAAAAACAAAAATGGTCACTAAGCACAAAACCAGGCTTCTGCTATGGCCATTCCAGTCCTCTGACCTGAACCCTATAGAGTCAGACAATGAGTGAGGTGAACTGAAGAGAAGAAGCACCGTCATGAAGCTGTGAATCTAAAGGGTCTGGAGTGATTCTGGATGAAGGAATGATCTCTTGTCAGGTGTTAACCTCATCAGATTATAGGAGAACATTTAGAGCTGTTAAACTGAAATGGAGGTTTCAAAAAGTATTGAATAAAAGGGTGCCATTAATTGTAATATGCATTAGAGAAAAACATTAATAATGATATTTCACTTATTATCCAATGAAAGGTTAGATTTTTGTGATAAAAAAAGATCAATGATGTTAATTTTCACAGCCTTCTTTGATCACATAAAGGGTGTTGAATTTTTGGCGGTGAATCAGATACAGTATTGTGATATAATAAAAAGTAGTACTTTTAAAGCACCAGCTGATAAAGCTTCTTGAGATTTAATGAACAATGTTCTTTTGTCGTCAAATCTGCAGACAAATGCTTGTAGCTGTAGGCAGACTTTCTGTTTGGTTAGTATTGTGGTGCTGTGATTTGGATCATGTTTCTCATGGTGAGTTTACCTGTCATGCTATGTCGCAGTGATGAATGATGCCTCCAGGGAGTCTGCAGTCACTTGTTTGTTTATTGATCTAAATGGAGCTGGGAAATAAACAGGACAAATATTTAGTACAGGAAAGGACCAACTAATGTGAACAACTAATTATGGTTGACAAATGTGTAAAAAAATAAAATAAACAATCTATTCTAATGAATCATCCAATATGTAAATGATTTGTGTGGGTTTAGATTAATGTGATAGCAAAACAATCAAATAATTCCTATTTTAGCTGGTAACACTTTAGGGACCAATTCTCAGTATTATCTGTTGGCATGCATATTACTAGCATATTGGCAAAAGTCAGTTAATTGTAATAGTGAAACTAAACTTTAGTCATAAACTAAACTTTAGTTTATAGTGATCATTTAGTTAAAATATATATATGTATATGATAACCCAGAAGATTTCCAAGCTGACTAAAGCCTCAAATGCATCAAATGAATGCAAGAAGCTCATATGAAAACATACATACTGTACATATATAATGCATATGATATAAAGAAATACATAATATACAGTCTGAATTTGCACATGTAACTTTGACTGCTACAGAAAAGATGAAAGGGAGACTATACAAAATAGGCCTGTCCATTAAGAAAACAACACTTTGGTTTGGGGTAAAGTTGACATTATTTACATGAGTTTCTTTTAAATTTAACAGTTTGAAGTTAATGACATTGCTAGAGAAAGCACGTTTGGTGTCTACTGGAGGAAGTCGAATGTCAATGTGACAGAAAATATGTAAATAAAAAGATCATTCTTTAATGCTGAAGCTCCTATTGTGGAACAACCTTTTTACTTTGCTGAATCCCAGAAATGGCATGGGGTCTTTGTCTGATTCAGGGATCCACTTTGGGACATGGACATGTGGATGAATAGAAAGAATAGAGGGTGGGAAAAACCTGCTTCCCTGGTTTACTAATCAAGCTACAGTTTCCATGTGAAACACAATCCTATACATATTTGATTCAGCATATTGTATGAGCTGATTGTATGAGTTTGTGGTGAATGTGAAAAGGGGCAGAGTATTGTTCTGCTCCCTTTACCAAAGCAGACCAGAGGTTCCTGTGGGAATTTATGCTGGGTCCATAGTAGAAAATCTGACATTTCAAGGATGTGAAAACAAGACTCTGTGCCCATCTACACACACACTTATCTACCTCTAGAGAGAAACTTGACTCTTACTGACTTCTCCTGTGGGTTCGGTTATTCATCACTTAATGAATGCTTTTTTGTCCAAAAAGTGTCTTGCTCAATGATAGAGGAACTGAGGAATTCTACATTTCATACATCCCTCCCCTTCCAGGGTTTAAAGTAAGAACCGACCTAGAAGTTTTAACTGTGCCACTAGCCAACTAAGAAGAAATAGAAGTCCATCATTCTGTGGAGAGAACAGACAGAATGTATTATTCACAAAACAATAATATATGTGTATGCCTAATGGTGGTCTGCTATTGTCCCCTATTGAATTTACAGTCTACTTTAGAACTGTAGGCACGTATTATCTCTGAATAAGGGTTGAATGTTTCTGCATGGAAAAAAAGTGATGATATGTTTGGCTAGAGCCCAAGTGACAACATTAGGTTATTGATACTTTGTGAGTCAAATTAGAGTAAAAGATGATCTGTTCTTTAAAAATTAATTTCTATTTAGTTTTTACTCTTACATAACCACAGTTGGTGACCCATCTCCTTCTAACTAGTGATAGTAAGTGACAAACTCTAAAATATACATGCATTTGACACCAACAGGTTGAGAAGCTAAAGCTTTTATCATAACCACCCTTCTGTAAGGCTTCTGTAAAATTTCAGGATGTAGTAGAGATGACAAGTAGACTGCAGTGAACTTGGCCAGTCAGTCACAGTCCTTCTGAAAATTAACTGTTTTCCTTTGAATAGGGGTTCTGCTATAGTTCACTGTCACATATCCACATCTTATGAATGCTGTAACTGTACATGTGTGGACTTGCCAATTGATATCTGTATCTGTGAAGGTAATAGAGAGATGGTGGAAAAGGATTCACCCATAACTAAAGCATGGAAGAAATCAAATTAGATGTGACCTTCCAGTCATCCTTACCAAATATTGTATCTGTTCAGGTTCCTACAAAAACATTCTGACTGGGGAAACTTTTGAGAAGCTGGGACAGTTTTAGCCTTTCTGGCAGTTTTTAGACAATGCTTTAAATTTAGTCAATATTTAATTGCCATATTCATTTATTTTAATCCATTTTACCTTGGCCAAAATTCTATGAATTCTTCCAAATCCTAACAGATTGTTCCCCAGCGATCGACTATAACTCACGAATGACATGGCAGTAATGTGAGACATCAATATTTGTAAAGCAAAAGTGAAAAGAGAGAACAATACCTCAGGGTTGTGGCCTTGACACCAGCGGTTAGGGTGGAGGCTATTGTGGGGAATTGTCAGAAAGTTTCACTTAGAAAAAAAAACTGCCACAACTGTCACTGTTAATAAAGTTCAAGTCTTAATCACCTTGTGTCAATATCATACATGTAGCTTGAATCTGTAATCATTTGCAAGTGTAATGTAACTGTAGCTTGTTAGATGCATCCTGCAGCATACCTCTCCCTAAAACCTATAAACCTGCTCAAGAACCCTTTAAACTATATAGTCAGCAACTCTGCAAAGAGCTACATGGGACCACCCAAATCTTAAGAGACAATATCTATCATTCAGCTGTACGGAGCTGTTAAGTTTGCACTCCAAAAAATCCTGGAAGGCATTTATAAGCCACGGGTGCCCTCTGTAAAATGGTTATTTGATGGTTATTTTAATAGCCATTTTCAATTTTGGAGTAAAAGAAAGTTTCATTAAACGTTGTGTTACAACATAACAATCATACCTCAAATCAGAATTTTGATACCATTGAGTATATTAAAAACACAAGCTGCTTACAAGTTGCTGCAGTACATAACTACAAGTTACAACTACCACAAGAATGTGACTTTCCGTGTGTGTGACGAACATTGTAAAAACAAGTTGTCATCAGCAGTATTAAATGAGATATAAACATGCCTAAATCTGCCATACACAAAACATTCAAAAAGTTTGCTATATGGTGAATTTACAAATGAATGCATAATCAGATTTTATGATGTGACAGTTATTATGTCATGGAAAAGTATGAAAATGACATCAAACAACAATGTCAGAAAGCAGAACCTTTCCTTGTCAGTTCCTGCTGAAGAATCAAAGGCTCTGTAATGACATTGAAGTCATATTGTGTTTTCATGAAGAGATACTGCAACTGAGGAATCCGGGACTGACATGAAATGTAGATTAGACCAATTTGGTCCTAACAGAGAAATATAAACACTTACACTAGAGATGAAGAATGTGAATACGTGATTGTGTATTTATGTTGGACACATGCATTTTAGCATGTGTCATGTAATGTGTGTGCTTGGGGGTGTGTCCGTTCTAGAGTTTTGTGATGTTTTGATACATTTTGTTTGCAGAATAAATATTTATCTTCTTGATCATGCATGTTCATGTTTTACAGGATCCCTTTCATTAAAGATCCTTGGAAACTGCAGCATTTATAGACACAAAATTCACAAAAAGTATCAGCGAACTCAAAGAAAAATCTTTTTAGCTTTGTTGTAAAACCAACATACAGAAATACCGGCTGTTCACATTACACGCCATTCTGGGCTGTTCATTCAGCCGGCATGAACCAGGGGCTCTCTGCCTTGTTCTCAAATCCCTTTTGGAGCACCAGCCAAACCACAGGAGACTAAAATGAAAAACAATATTTGTCTTCTGAAGACTGATTCTGCCCAAGCAGAAAAATAATGAAGGGCTAAGACGAAATAGCAGAGGTCTACATGACAGCTGATACTAGTAATATTGTTGTTGTTATATACAATATTAAGTTCCATAAAAAAGGTGGTAACACTATTTTAAGGTGTCCTTGTTACACAAATTACATGTACTTTCTATTATAACAACAACTAATTATGCATAATTACATGCAAGTAACCCTAAGCCAAACCCAAACCATATAGTAAGTACATGTAGTTAATTAATATTACTCAGTACTTAAATGTATAATTACACTGGAACCAATGACACCTTAAAACATTTAACCAAAAAAGTTAATTCCAACTGACTGCCATTTTAGATACTATTATTATATCATATTATATCATATTATATTATATTATATTACCTTAGGACTACGTATTTCATTATCTACAACAAGGTTATATCTTCATGGTCTCTGGAAAAAGGTTTGTTTATGTTCTTGTGAAATGCATTTAAACTTTTTGTCTCAGCACTTGTTCAAATTCGCTGTTCACTGTCTTTGCTGTTGGGCAGCCTGTAAACAGAGGCCATGTATAACAGAAATAAAACTGCTGTGAGTCATGAGCTGTTTCAAACTGGTGGTCTCCTTTCTTTCACTGTGTGAGTTTAACACAGACACAGCCTTCATGACAATGTTGTGTTTGAAAGAATAAATTTTATGAAGTGTCATTTTATGACGTTTGACGTTTTTGAAGTGCCTGACGGTTTCGTTGTATTGTGGTGTAATTTTCCCGACATAAACACTTTGAACATGACAAAATAAATGAATAGCTGCCGAGAAAGACACAGGGGATTGTTTAGGGATGAAAATGTGTCACTGGTGTCAAAACAAAATTAACAGATTAGAGACTTACTGAATCCAAATGAGTTCAAGAAGAGTTAATCAACTAAACTGCTCATTATGGGAAAACTCTTCAACTATACAACAATAACTTCTTTGATGCTCAAAAGTGTGGAACATACTGCATGAGTTAGTTTGACTTTGTGTTTAATCCATAATCATGCTGTGGTTCTTTATGAAAGATAAAATGATTAAAAACTTTGGGACAATAAAATTGCATCGTTATTTTTTTTCTTTATAATATATTGTTGGTTTATTTTTTTTAAGAAACCTTGGGTTTATAAAGAAAGCTTTGAAAAACAGCAATTAGATTATGTTGAATTATAACTAGGCAGCTTTTGAACAACCGTGGACTGTGTACAGAAGACTGTCCTTTAGAGTCAGCCGCTTATGCAAACTTAAGAGGTTTTGCTCAGGCCTTGCAGGTGTCTAAATACAGCGTTGAACGTATTATAGACTTGACATTGGTTGAGTTCAAATCAGCATAAATCAGACTCTCGTGTGTCCTTGTTCTGCCCCTGCGTCTGTTTGATGTGGAAATGCTGCTTAGAACTAGCTGACTAAGTTGGAAAAAAATCAAGGTAAAAAAGATTTACTGAGTTCTACTGAATATGCTAAACATTCACAGCTTGGTGTTGGTACCTCTAAAAGCTAGTAAATGTTTAAACACTTTAATTCCATTAAAAATTACACTGAAAGGGTCAGAGTTTTATAAAGTTTCACTGAAGGGTTTTGATTGTGTGGTTGTATGGTTTCTGCAAGCTACACTTAATTTAATTAACTGTTGTATGAATTACCTGGCCAAATTACAACTGTTCCTGATATGCTTGTATGATATTGCTTAAATATTATTTGGATAATTTCCATGTGTTAAGAAGAATCAACACCAGTTTATCTAGAATTATTCTCTTGTTTTTATATTGAACATTTCATTAGAAAGCTTCTTAGAGTTTATAGGTCAGCAAGAGATACTGAAAGAAGAGATGAGACAGTAAATGTATTTCCATAGTCATTTATGTATTTCCAGTTATATCCGTTTACATTTACAAAATGTTCTACATATTTTTAACATACATGTTCAGAATTTGGTTAAGGCTTTTTGACTGCATGTATTTTCAGTTAAACCAAAAACTTCCACCACCGTTGTTTGAACTGTATCCTGTAGTACAGTCTTGTAGGTTGTAGCCATTTACGTTTTTATGATGCCCTTAGGATGTAAATAAAAAGGGGCCACCATTGTTGAACAGATGGTGAACCAGTAACAGGGTTGATTTTGATAATCAAAGATAAAAGGTATGGCTAGATTGAATCCATATTAATTTCTGCTCACACATGGGTTAATCCTAACCATGCATCATATTCCATCAGATAGCATAGAGAAGCTAAATATGCGAGTGCGGGAGAGGAAAAAAAACTTTTATAAAAGACACATTTTATGTTTCATTGTTTCTTAAATTACACTGAGACAAGATCTATTTAATAAGCATTGTGAATCAGATTATTTATTCCCAAGCACATTTAAGTATTCAGTGTTAAACAGAACAAAAAAAATAAAAAAATATGCAAGTAAAGATAAATATAGCAACATACTTAACTTACTTTTCAGATCATTGAAATATACACATCTATAAGAGAAAAAATAAGCTTTAAAGTAAATGCCCTTCCAAGTACACACATGAGGCCCTCTGGTCCTGTTACAAGCCTGTCATAAAACATCATATACACACATGAACAAAACCTACAATGAAGTAAAAACGCAGTCGCACAATAAAAATACAGTTAATATAAGCTCTTTCTGACTTGTTCCATCCTTCAAAACATGTTGGAATGTGCAGTTGCGGAGAACATGTGAACACTGACTGTTCAAAATACAAAAGTAATGCCAATTCTCTTGCCACAGACACAAAAGCTCCTCTTTTACCAAAGAAAGTGCTTTTCACAATTGAATCAACAGCGATTAAGTTAAATATGAACACATTTAAGCAGAGAACTAGAGCTACATAACTATACTGTTACTTTACAGGAGAATTGTTATAAATAAAAAAAATTATGAACTTTATCACAATATTAATGGTTTGTTGACAGTATAAATGTTAAAAATGTTATAGAAAGCATTTTATCTCAGAAATTGCTAGTAAATTTCACAAATAATTATGAAGAAACAGCAAATAACAGTGAATTAAATTTAGAAGTAGAAAGACGTATTTTTTTCTTGTAAGACTAACTCCAATAATCTTTGTTTTATTTACAGCTTCATTTTTTTTCACATGCCTTATTTTTTGTATATTGCATTATATCATATTATGATGACTGAAAGCCATCAATCATTTTTGAGAAGTCATTATTGGACACAATTATGGGAAATTCCCTTTTTCGAATGATACAGCGTCAAGGCTTTAACTAAAATCAGGTTTCTCTTAATTGGTTCAAAATGAGCAAATTTAGGCTGCCAGTTCATTTGGAATCAATTGATTGTTTGAGTGTTCATGGTTCTGATGTCAAAATCAGTCTTTGGAACATTTCAGATGAATTGATTAGTATCTTTGGTGTCACTGCATTGGATTTGCTGCAATTTTGACAGAACGCATGGTAAATTTGACCAGATTTGTGGTTCTGATACTACAAATTCCCATCAGTCTTTGGCACATTTCAAACAAACTATTCAGAATCTTTGGAGTCACTGTGGAGCATTTGCTGAAATTTTGACGGAACACGTTTAGTTTTGTTTATCTAATTTCCAGGAAAACATGTCAGAAGAGTTCATGTTTTGAAGCAGTGCAGAACTTTGGTTGAGGGTGATGTTCTTGAGGGTACTAGCTCACAGCCGTAGGGGTGTTTTCCACCATTGCATACTCCATCTCGGTGCCCTGAGAGCCCTCAATGAGTCGCACCAACCCTGTACGTTTGGAGTACTTAAAGATGAAGGCTTTCATGAGGTCATAGCGGTAGTGACGGTGAGCAAAGCTGTAGACCACAGGGTTCACACAGCAGTGCAGCAGCGACAGGCATTGCGTAAGATGCATTGCCACAAAAAGGCCGTTCTCTGAACTGCAGCTCAGCGGGAACACACCTAGCATCGCTAGCGCATCGGCTAACAGCACAGCATGATATGGTGCCCAGCAAGCTATGAAAACTACTATGTACGTGAGGATGACCTTCCTGTTCACGCTGCGATCCTGATCGCCATTTGAAGGGGAATGAGAGGAAGAGGAACCCAGAGTGTTTGCCAACAGTGCATAGGACACTGCTATAATGGGGAAGGGTATGACAAAACCAAGAACCACAAAACTCAGCTGAATGCCCACCATCCACTGCAAAGGGTTGTCTTGTGGATATACAGGATGACACAAAGTAACATGACTGTGTAGTGACTTTACAGACTGCAGGAAGTATGTGTCAGGTATTGAAGCGAATAAAGCAAGCAGCCATGTTACCGCACACACTAAACGTCGTATTTGTCGTCCTCGTCTCTGAGAAATCTCCCCCGAGCGGATCACCGAAAGATACCGGTCCACACTCATGCAGGCCAGGAAGAAGATGCTGGCGAAAAGGTTGAAGCTGAAGAGTAGATGTGTGAGCTTACAAGCCGCCTGGCCAAACGGCCAGTGACCGCCCTGTGCCAGCGAGCTCACCCACACCGGGAGAGTAGCGACCACACATAGGTCAGCCACCGCTAGGTTTAATATATACAAGTGTGTGTCATGGTAATGACGCCCCGAGCGCAAGTTGACCCACACTACTAGTGCGTTGGCGGCCAGGCCCACAACAAAAATGAAAGCGTAGAGGGTGCACATTGCATGGAGAAGAGCAGAACGGTTGAAGGATGTGGGGCACATTTGCGTTTCCACCCACGAGTTGTTGTCACTGGCGTCTGTGAAGTTTAATTCTTCCCACATGGTGAAGAATTCAGTCAGTTCAATGGCACTTAGACTCGTCTTCTCATTTGGTGGTGAAGACTGCAACTGTGGATGAGAAATAGAAGTTAAACACCCATCAAAATGATGTCCAGCTTTCTCTGTTATGATTAGCATAAGGTATATATATCAGGGATAGGCAACTTTGGTCCTGGAGGGCCGGTGTCCTGCAGAGTTTAGCTCCAACCCTAATCAAACACACCTGAAGAAGCTAATCAATGTCTTCAAGATCACTAGAAAGTTACAGGCAGGTGTGTTTGATTAGGGTTGGAGCTAAACTCTGCAGGACACCGGCCCTCCAGGACCGAAGTTGCCTATCCCTGGTCTATGTTATCGGGTTATTACATAAATAAATTAAAATGATTTTGTGGTAAAATATTAATTGGACATATATATGCAAAATATAATGTCATGTAATAAAATATATTTTAATATCATGGATTGATTTTGGGTATATTATTCTAGATATTTACATTACTATCATTAGTTAATGATAACTTGTTAAATTATAATTTATTATGCATGTTATGTCGTTGTATATTTGTAATTTTTTGCTGTTTATGACTATTTGTATTACAAACTTAATTATTTGACGATTTGACGATTATAAACGATGATACAGGGGCAGCCGTGGCCTAATGGATAGAGCATTGGACTTGTAACCCGAGGTTGTGGGCTCGAACCTCGGCTCCGGCAGGAATTGTCCACGACTGAGGTGAGACCCTTGAGCAAGGCACCGAACCTCCAACTGCTCCCCGGGCGCCGCAGTGTCGGCTGCCCACTGCTCCGGGTGTGTGTGCACTTGGATGGGTTAAATACAGAGAACACATTTCACTGCTGGTTATACTCTGTATAATTGTGTATGTGACAAATAAAAAAAATATTCTTCTTCTATTTGAAAGCACCAAAACAAACACGCCCATACCCCAACAGGAACTCGCCCTTATATTGAAATCTCTGCCCCACACGTACGAACACAACTATGGCGACAACGATCGCTGAAACAAGCGAAGATGACACACAAGTATATTCAAACAAAAGCCAATCAATTGTGTGAAATTAAGCAAAATTAACGTTTCTCAACTATCAAGAAAAAACAACGCAAACTCGGCGTCCACTTCCAGGCCTTCCCGCTCCTTGAGTTCTCTCCACCGCTGGAAAGCTGCTCCGATATTTACGCGGGTCCTACCTCTTGCCTGATCGTAACCCTTCCTTTTAATGTTTTGTTTCTCTAATATTTTCCCAATCATAGAAGAAAAACCTGTCTATGGCACTAGAGCTTTGCATTTTTGTGAAATTGCCATAGCATCCTATTATAATTTCATGGTTCAGCTTGGTTAGAAAGTTGACACTACTTCAAAAGCTAAAAGCTATTTGGCTTCCAGCCAGTCATGTTAAAGTACCCTTTAAGCTGGTTCTGCTTTTCAAAAATCAAAGTGACTATGACTTCACAGTGATTTCTATAAGCAAAGTAATTTCAGTTTAGAGATTTTGTCACACCATCTTAAACATCTAAGTGGTCCGTTCTAAAAGACATGTTGCTCTGTGGTTGGTGAGGTCACAGACCCTTGACCTTGATTTTTTTCCTGGTCACTAAATCCTTTTTTAGTGGAACCTTTCAATCTCCAGCAGAGATGCCACAACGGATGTAATTGTCAGTGTAATGCTGTTCTGAATTAGAGGTAATCTATAGACATATAACATACGTATGTATCATGTTATGTTGCAGGACTTTTAACACAAATGTGTGATTGTGTTTATGTACTAAAATGTTATAACCAGGGTCTTGAATTACACATAATTTTCCCTGACAAAAAGACATTTCCTGTTACTCCGCCTGTATTGTGTTTGAAGTTCCTTACAAAGTGAAATCTAATTGTTTTACATTTAGTAAGTACACAATAGTGTTGTTTGATAAAAGCTTTTAGGTTTGTTTGTTTAAGAATGGTTTATATTATTTAACCCCAAGAGGAAATAGTTTAGGAAGTCCATAGCACAAAATGTAATTGATGAATCCTATAAGGACTGAAACATGTAACAGACAGAAATGCAAACAGTCTTTGCCTTGTGACATTGTCCCTATCGTTTAGAGATGCTCCACAGCACTGCAACTGACCATTTAAACTCTGATAGCTGTCTGAATGGTTCTTGGGCTTCCAGCAGTATACAATGGTAAGCAGCACGGACACTGGAGTGTCAGAGGTCAAATGATTTATGACAACAGACACTTTGAGGGCCTTGAACCTGTGACACTGTTCTTGACAGGATGACAGGATGTTGGAAATTAAGTCATTATTTGGTCGAAATTGTGAATTATCTTTGAAATGGTGATTGGCATAAAGAGACAATTTATTACTGTTTTTTTTTTTTGTAGTACTCTGTAGTTTCTAATCATAATTGCATATATATATATATATATATATATATATATATATATATATATAAATGCAATTAAAATTTAATTCATTCCATTTTCCTGCATCCCAAACTAGATTGTGTTTCAAATTAATTAATTTATTTTGAGGTTAAGGATTTCAACAAATGTAAACAGTGTAATAGAATGATACATTGAGTAAAGCTCTAAGCATGAGCTATGACAGACTGGGATTACTGGCAGCAAGTACAAAGCAGAACGTATAAGCCAAACCATGGACATAATGAACTATGATGAAAATGACTAACATATGTGAGTTTTTTTTCTCAAACGTGCAATCTACAGTAAGGTTAACTGTATAACTTTACACAGCATAGATGTGACGATACACCATACATACAATATAAGCAGGTTTGGGTTTTTTTGTAAATTAACTTTTCCTTACCCAACTGGTCTGCACCCTAAAATAAAACTGGCCAAATTTTCACCCCAAATTAAAAAATGTCATAATTTACTCACTCTCATGTTGAGGCAGAAGTTGTTGTTTATTTTTTTTAAATACTTTTTAATAAACTTTTGCTTTAACTTACTTTAGAGTAGATGGCAAACTTATGGACAAATCTATAGTTAGTCGAATAGGCTATTAGCTATCATGGCAATAGACTTATGTTACCGTGACTGTCTGATTTTCTCAAGTAAAACCCAAATTGGTTTTTGCACCCCTGCGCAGTTATCCTGAAGTAGTCAACAATACTAAAGTTTTTGAACATATATATATATATATATATATATCATAAAGCGTTTACCATTTTCAGCATTTCTGTTTTGTCAATATTAATCCTAACGGAAAGCGCACGGCATGTGTTGCCATGGTTACGTTATTTACGTCCTCAATCCAAATACCATAATTGCCAAACGTTTATTTTGCGCCAGGATAAAAAAGTATTTCTGTATCTAAATCAGTACAAGTAAAATTTTTTTTTTAAACATAAACTATATGAAATGCTTACACTTTATTACGAAACCCCTCGCACTAACAAAAGAGCTATCATAAAGAAGATCTGCTTTTAGAAAACAACAACAACAACAACAACAACCTATTCTTGCTGGGCTGTTAACAAATCGTCTAGCGTAGTGCAGGTGTCTCAGGTGTCTAAAATAACCAACTAAAACTCCTTCTCCAATTTTTTGCTCGTTCTTAAGGACAAAAAGATCTTTCCTACCTCTGTCATTTTGGCTTTAATGCTTGGTCAGAGCGCAATATTAATCCACGGTTTCGTTCTTCTCCGCTGGGGAGATGAAGTGATTCGTTGTCGCTTGTGCCGCAGGTTGTTTAAATAGAGAGAATGAAAGTGGTGACGCCCATCTGCGCCTCACAAAAGCGACTCCGACTGCACCTCTGTCTCCACACACTCATATTATTACTAGTGATCGGAACACTGTTGGCCAAATGGTATGGAATGAATGTGGAGTAAATAAGTAAATAAATAAATAAATATGTAACGATTTATTTTTATATTTCAACATTTATTTAATGATTTAATTTTGAGTAATTTGGCCCTCCATAATAATATATATATATATATATATATATAGAGAGAGAGAGAGAGAGAGAGAGAGAGAGAGAGAGAGAGAGAGAGAGAGAGAGAGAGAGAGAGAGAGAGAGAGAGAGAGAGAGAGAGAGAGAGTTGACCAATAATGTAACTTTGTTGAGCACCTCTCTGGCACCTCAGAGCCTTAATTTCCTATGACCGATTACACATTATGAAACGTATCCACCCAAAACGACAACCTGAGGTCTAGAAGAAAAATAATATTTCCAGAAGAGTCAGCAAAACCAAAGAACAAAGTCTACCATGGTATAGCCAGCCAACTTTACCAAACCTCAGTCTCGCTTATAATGGAAATAAAACATCATATGTCGAATTGTTTTTTTTTTTGTATGGGGAAGACATGGGGTATGTAATGGTTTTCTTTATCCTCTCACACAGAAAAGGTCTGACCTCATGAAGGACATGAATCGATGAAGGAGTGATTGTTTCCATCACGATAACCTGCATGAAAGGGCAGCCTCAGCATGCACGGATATCCATTGTCCCCAGCTATCAAAAATATCAGAGCAGATTTCAAAAAGTCACTGATAAGCATCCTGGTTCTCCTTAACACTTGTGCCAGCTTCTTTATCTGAGCTTTCTTCCATGTACACAGGAGGGGAGAGACTTTTTGGCTCCTTTTGGCGAAGGCTTTGAAACAGAGACTGAATGAGGTGAATTAAGAAGGGAAGAGAGCAGGGTCCAAAGCTGCTGGAACAGAGGAAAAAACAATCTCTGTCTGCTTTTCAAACACACACTTACCCTCCATTGCTAAGCAACAAATGTTGTAAAATGTGTGACTCAGTGCTTGAGAAAAAAGGGCCTTTATATAACTTCCTGCAGTGGAGGTTTAATTGAGTTAATGCTCAAGAATATAATTGTGTCCATTGAAAAGGTACAACGTTGTTACTGCACTAAAGCTTCTGGTGTTAATATTAATCCCACAGATGTCTCAATAAACATGGAAGACTTGTGGCGACAGCTGAAGGTTGAATTACTCTGGATAAACTTTGGGTTTCTTTGGTCATGCCCTCTTCTGCTTCAGGGTCAAGGCCAGGAACGGGAGATCACGTCATCTCTCTGAACAACTCATTCATTTAGTTTAGAAAGAATTTTCGCTCAGAAATTGCAATAAAATTTCAGAAGTAACTCAACGAAATGCCAAGCAACACTAAATTAAACATTACATTTTTAAGTAGTAAGACATAAAAAGTAAGAAAGAAATGTATTTTATTAATATTTGTTTCATTTACAGCCTTGAAAAAAAAATTGTTTACAGTGTAAAAGGATTTAAAATTGTCTATTTTTACTCTGTTTATATATTTAAAGTTGTTTTTCCCAAACAAAAAAAATATCTCCATTCACTTTCTTAGTCTATTAGGTGTTTTACATCTATTGTGCGTTTCCCAGAAGCTATTTGACATATTATTTATAAGTACATTATAATTAATAATGTAAGTTGGTAAGGGATGTGGTAAAGTGGATTATGTTTTTATGAGGTGTAAAATATTTGTTTCAGGCAGAGGGAGCTTGTTATTAATTTAGCTTTTATATGTCTGAGATTTTTCAGAGACTCAAAGGGAGAAAATTAAAAACAGAATGGGTGGGACTCATTCAAACTTTGATACATTTTCTATACATCTTACATGGTAGTCCTAAAGATTCAATGTTTTTCACATTAAAACAATAAGCAAGGTGGACAGTCATGATACTTGTGTGTTTTAACTTTAAAATATAATTACAGTTTCTTAAAAATTACCCCAGCATTGCTACAACAAATCAGAATTGATGATTTAACTTTCAATGGGATGTTAGAAGAATCCAAATTTTAATTCCATTACTTATATTACTTTTGGGAAAGCAGGAGACATGTAAAGTGGTTTGATTGATCAGCTTCTCTCTGGCCAGTTTTAGTTGAATTATTCTACAGCTCCCTGACGCTCAACAGCTCACTTTCTCTAATTGGTTGAAAAACAGCTCAGCTGGTACAGCTTGTCATATAATATAACCAAGAGGAGCTCCCATGGCAGCAATTTGCTTAAACAAAGTCTTGGTATTTGGTTATACAGGCAGACTGCTTTTCTCAAAAGCACTAAACAAACAACTCACACTTCATCAGAGTAATGAACAGGACCAGAAAATGTCTATGGCTCTCAATGTGTCAAATAAACATAATAGATATGGGATCTGTTTGCATTGTGTTGCATGTGCAGATATTGCAAACTGCAAACTTCAATTTCTAAATAAATAACACACATTGCTATGCTAAATTTGGGGCCAGTAAGAATTGTTTATAATTTTTTTTTTTTTTTTTTTCTCAGTAAGGATGCATTAAATTTATTAAAAGTGACAGTGAAGATATTTTAACATATAATTCAAAATATTTATATTTTAAATAAGCACTGTACTTTTGAACTTATTCATCAGCATATTATAATTATTTCTGATGGATCATGTGACACTGAAGACTAGAGTATTGCTTGCTGAAAATTCAACTTTGCATTACAGGCATTCATTAGATTTTAAAAGACTGAACATTTGATCTAATAATTGCAGCCATGATGAGCATCATAAACTTATTTTAAACAAACCGTAAACTGTAGGGTAGTGTACAAAAAGTAATTTCAAGTTTCTTTTAAATATTTAGTGTTGCATGTGCACACATGGAGTTTATTATCTTAATCTCTTCATTCAGAAATGGAAAAACATCCTGTATTTCAGCACACTACAGCAGCTGAGTTGCTGTTCCATAAATTAACTAAGATCATGCATGCACGTACATCAAAAAACATCTTTCGCCTCCAGAAAGAAGCACGGCTGTGAAATATGCACATGTGGTGAGTGCCATCGTGTGAGGAAAACAGACTTCAGGCCACGCCATTGTGTTCCAGGTGGTTCCAGTTTCAAGCCTCCTCAGTGTGCATTCTCAGTGCCGTGCAGGGCTGAATGCAGTGTGGGGGATGGACCAGCACTCCATCTGACATCAGGAGCTCATATGCTGGTTATGTTAACTCAATGATACAGTTTATTGGAGATAGGAATCTGTTCGACTTCCAGTTTGGGCTATTTATGGAAACTCATCCTTATTTGTGTTAAAAATGTTAAACTAATTTTGTTCTGCCTGACTCAATAATCCTTGCATTGTTATTAAGTAAATGCACTCTTAAATTAAAGCTTAAAGCCGTCTTTCGGATGAGACGTTAAACCTGAACCTTTATTAAACCTGACTCTCTGTGGTCATTAAACATCCCATGGCACTTCTTATAAAGAGCATGGGTATAACCCCGGTGTCCTGGCCAAATTCCCTACACTGGCCCTTGTCAATCATGGCCTCCTAATAATCCCATCCACTTGATTGGCTCTATCTCTCTCTCCTCTCCACCTGTAGCTGGTGTGTGGTGAGCGCACTGGCGCCGTTGTGATATGGCTGCCGTCGCATCATCCAAGTGGATGCTGCACACTGGTGGTGGTTGAGGAGAGACAACCCCCCCCCCCACACACACACACACATGATTGTGAAGTGCTTTGGGTGTACAACAATACACAATAAAGCGCTATATAAATGCATCATTCATTCATTCATTCATTCATTCTGAAAGCCCTTATCGTGTTACAACTGTAACCACATAAACTTTTGATTTTTGGTTCCCGTTGACATTCATTGTATAGACAATTATTACAAAATATCTTTTTTTTCAACAGAAGAAAAAAATCTTAAAGTTTGGAACATAAGGGTATGTAAATGATGGCAGAGTTGTATTTTCCTGTGGATAATCTCTTTATAACAGTATTGCAACCAATGATAATTGAAATAAGTGAAAACAATTCAAGCAATTCTTGGTTTAGGAAGAAATGTTTAAATGATTTGTCAAAAATGTTCTCATCTTTTTTCCTTTGAATAATCCAAATTACAAATTTAGTATGGCTGTTGTCACTTTATTTTCTAAAAGATCAAAAATCACCATCAGGATCTATCAAATGAAAGACTTAAATTACTTCATCTAATAACCCTGAGGACAAAACCCAAAATCATTTCAAGCTTCCACAATTTTTCTCAGAAAAGCGAGGAAGCTCTTTTGATTAACCACAAGCACATGGCGGAATACTGTGTGCCGTTTTGAAGTCTCTAATTGGCTCCTTGTTTTGGATCATGGAAACATGATATAAGCGATTCCTTATGGATTGTGCACTGAAAACACAAAACAGTGCTTTACATCTAAATCTAAGATGCAATTTATCCATTGTCAAACACCAAATAATTGATCAATTTTGACAATCAGTTTAATTCTATTAGTGGTCTCAGGAAAAAAATGAACATGTTTTCAAAAAAACAAAACATGCAGAGCTCACAAAAAGCCTTATATTTAGGTGCATTAAAGGCACAAAATGTAAGTTTTCGCCACTAGAGGGTGTGTATTCAAAATAAACAGAGAAACGAAGGCTTAGTTTGATGACGCCATGATTAAGTGTGGAATCATGGGAGTTGTTGTCTACATCCCCACAGCCGATGTGCTAATGTATTAAAAACATATTACGGTCACTTTTGTAGGAAGCAGGGTGGGGATG
The DNA here is from genome assembly GCA_027422405.1 of Ptychobarbus kaznakovi. NCBI lineage: Eukaryota > Metazoa > Chordata > Actinopteri > Cypriniformes > Cyprinidae > Ptychobarbus > Ptychobarbus kaznakovi. Next base: position 17,049,644 of record CM049804.1, on the reverse strand, counting down.
AAAGTCGTGGAAGCGAAACGAAACAAGGCCGCTGGAGCGATTGCTAATGAAGGACAAGTGCGATACACGGCTCGAAAGCAGCAGAGCTTTTATTATGCCCCAGTCGACCTCTTCCGCATCTTCCGTTCGTGCTAAGGTAAAACCATAGACTGTAAGGGTGAAACAGCGCTGTTTTCTCATTCTAGATTCATTTGAGTGTGTTGAAAGCTCTGTCATAATGCTACTATGTGCGTTCGTCACCTATCTAATTAAATGCATAACATATTAGAGTGGCTTTGGGGGGTCCATGTTTTCTAAAAAAAAAACGGAAATTGAGGGTTTATGACTCCATTGGCAGGCGACGCAATGACACGGTCCGTTTCACTAGTTAAAATTGCATATTTCTCTGGATTTATACAGGCACAAGTCAGCAAAATATATAGCACTGTTCTAGTGGTTTTTGGATATATTAATAAAAAAAAATACACATTGTGCCTTTAAGGCGCACCTTGGGAATTTAACATGTACTCTTGTTATATCAGTTCTGTTTTATAACTAACTAGAATCTATCAATTGTCACTTTAAATATTTATTAGTATTGCACAGTTATCCTTAAAAATATCCTGTGCATTTAAATGATAGACTTGCTTGTGGTCTGCATATTAGAGTTTTGAGAATGTCTGTTATGGACTGGCACATCAGGAAAGGTGTGGTGGATGTCAAAACTGCACTACGCCCAGGAGACTGTGCATCAAGACTGTCACCTAAACCACAAATGCTTCCCTTGCAGAGCCCACATAACCGTCTTGACTGACTAAGACCTGTCAACTGTATTTTTTTTTTATGAAACTGTGCATTGTTTAAGACTGTGAAGTTTGCAGCAAGTCTGTTTTGAAGTCCACGACCATTGCTTTGTGAGAGAGATCTCAAGAACAATTTATTCCTTAATTTCTTGTTTAATGTTATCGGGAATGTGGTTTTCCATACAGTAGTTTGACATATGGTTAAAAAAAACACCTTGTGAACAGGGTCAGATGATGATTTGTTTAAACCATATGTCAACAGAGTCATCAAAGTTTAGCTATGCATTCCAGCATGTATCAGACAGACAATGATTTATAATAATCATACTCAAAACTGAAAATAGTTCTTAAAGTGTATTATTACATTCAAGCATTTAGCAGAAGTTTTTATGCAACGCAACTTACAATAGAGGGACCAAGCAATTCATCACAGAGCCAATAATATTCATAATATACAATGCCAGGTTTAGTATAAAACTATTTAGTAGTTGTTTTTTTTATATTTATAAGCTTTTCCTTTATTTCTTTGCAGTTTCAGTAATGTTAGTACATCAACTTTAACTTATTTTAAGTTAGTTGCCAGCCACCATTTAATTTTTTCTCATCTAATATGTATATTTTATTTCAATTAATAAACACTGTTTTAGTTCACATTAACACTGGTCTTGTATGGTGCATATCAACCAGAAATGGACCTAAAAAAAACTTAGTAGCCAAACTATGATTTGGATTGCTTTTGAAACTGCAGCTAACTTGACCATGCTAGTAACTAACCTCACCTTGAACCTGGGACATTTTAGCATAACCTCAATGTCACCACAAGAGGTCACTATGCAGTTCTGAGCAGTTTTTCTGTCTAATAAGGAATGAGTGTAAAGGAACACTGAATTGCTAACTGCACAGTATACACTGCTTCAATAATAGTATGCGAAATAGCACACACAAACACTATGTAACGATAAAAAATGTTATTGGTAATATGCTACTCTGGTACTACATGATTACATTTTGCATACGGTTTATTCTTCCGACTGGAGCTGGAAGCAAGAAAACTAATCAAAATGTAAATGTACTCAAAGTTTCTGAGATTGCATGGCTACCCGTTTCCAGATTAAGATATGTTTAATAAAGTATAAAAATCCAGCTGGATTTCAAAGCATTATCTACTAATATCTGAAGAGTTTTTCTGCAGAAAATGACATGCCCCTGAGGAATTTCCACAGTAAATAGGAAATCAGTGCAGAACTGGAACAAATACCCTTCAGAGAATAAATGAATCAAATTTATGAGCTCTGAATAAATGTGCCATTGTATAAGTTCGGCATGTTCTGAAACAGAACAAACTTGTTTTTTTTGTATTTGGGGCCTTAGAATTGCTTTGATAAGAGCCCATGGGGGGAGACCACTGAAGGAGAAACAAAATAGAGAAATCTTTGAACAAGGAGCACAAGATTAACGGTATTGGTTTCTTAATACTCCGATATTACATTATGGTATAGTTCACCAAAAAAGTCAATCTATCATTTGCTCACCCTCATGTTGTTTCAAACCTGTGAGACATTTGGTTAATTAAAATCCAAACTCTAAATATATTTTTAATGAAATCTGAAAAGTTTCTGTCCCTCCATTAAAAGTCCAGGAAACCAAAACTGAAAAGATGCAATATTTTGTAAAAGCAATCAATATGAATGCAGCAGTTAAATTGAAGTCTTTTGACAATTTGTTATGTAAACTCAGGTTTAATTCAAAATATCTTAATTTTTGCTTTGAAGATTAAACCGTTTCTTGGGTTTTTGAACATCAAATGGGTGAACAAATGACAGTTTCTCATTTTGGGTGCATCAACATTCAAGAACTGCAGCTGCGGGGCTAGACCAAATTAATGCCAACACTCATTCAAAATGTATTTAACAAATTTATTCATGACTAAATTCAGCTTTAAGACATGACCACATGGGGACAGCATTGCACCAAGTCTCACACCCCAGCTTTCATCTGGTTGTGGGGAGGCAGAGGTTTCTCCAGGTGCTGACCCACAGTGAGACCAAAAGGAGAGTCAGCCTGTTTCTCCCGGACTTCAGGCTTGAGCTGAAAGCCTTTGCCCTCGTCAAAGATGTCTGCAGGTGGGAAGGTGAGAGGTGACTCATTTAGGAGACCTTGAAGACGAGCACGCCAGCCTTCCAACAGGCCTTCACGAGCCTCAGGGGAGAGATGTGTGGGTGCCCAGAAGATCTGTGGAGCAAGGACCTGGAAGCCACAATAGTTGAGGACACCATTCTACAAAGAGAGGAAACAGTGCAGAAGTGGCAGGTTTGTCTACTCAATTCATACTGCATTCCAGGGTTCATTGATTTGAAAAGGGACAAATAAACGTAAAAAAGTATTTTAATAAAACTATTACACAAAAATAAGAACTGTATTTGTGCAGAGTCAATTATAGGGGATTGTCCCACACAATTAAAACGGTGCAAATATTCAAAGGGAGTGAAGCGTGCATGTCATTCGGTTGCACGGTAAAGCTTGTCACTATAACAAAGTCCTCACATGTGTAAAAATCCTGGCAATAAAGCTCATTCTCACTCCCCCAGGTAGCCTAGCCTTTGAAATCCTTCATTCTGAAGGGCCCTTTGAAGTCCCAGGTCATTGAAAAAAAAATATATATATATATACACACAGCGCAAGGCAAAATGTTATTTATAGAGCACAAGTTTAACAAAACTGTAGTTGATCCAAAGTGCTTCACAATAAAATAAATTACTGAATGTAAAAAGAGAATGAGACAACAGAAAATAAAACAAGTATCAAAACCATTAAACTATCATTTCAATTAAATAGTACAAAGTAGATGCACAACAACTCAAATGCAGAGTAAAAATAAGTATTTAAGCTAGATTTAAAAGAATCCAATGAGTGAGAAGCTCTGATGTTCAACAGGTAGACTGTTCCGCAGCTTTGGGGACACTACTGAGAAAACTCGATCACCATTTGTTTTACAACGTGAACAGATAAAAGTGCCATATCACTAGATCTTAAAGACCTAGAGGCTGTATATGGCATGATGAGATCACAAATATAATCCGGGGCAGAGTTATGCAATGCCCTGTATGCAAAAAGAGGGATCTTAAAGTCGACTGTTTTATAGGGAGCAAGTGCAATGACAGGAGTGATATGCAGTGTTGGGAAGGTTACTTTGGAAATGTAATAGGTTACAGATTACCCTACTTAAAATGTAATAAGTAGTGTAACTTTTCAATTACTTTATAAAAGTAACTGATTACTTTTCTAAAGTTCTCAACTGTCAATCATTTTTAAACATGTAAACCAGGCAGGGTTAACCTTACAGTAGTGCTCAACACTGACTACTGTCAGACTTTCCAAATCCTTCATCACTTGAATTAAGATGATAATATTATAATTTTAAAGGAGACCGTGGATTCAAAATATCTTCATTTGCATATAAATATGTCTTTGCAGTGTGGACCAATCACCCTACAATGGTAAAAAAAACTCCTTTTTCAATCCCCCCAAAAGCCTAAACAGTCTCAATTATCAAGCAATTTTGATTTTGTAGTGAATAACCAGCGCTCTCTCCGTCCTCAATACCACGACTTAAGGAGAACCCTTGTGCAAGAACCGAACCCCCAACTGCTCCCCGGGCGCCCAGCATAAAAGGCTGCCCACTGCTCTGGGTGTGTGTGTGCACCTACACCACTTCACTAAATTAGTTTCTGGCTGCGCAAATCATTTTACTCCAGACTGCTTTCTGAATGAGGGACAATTCAAGGCAAGTTTTGTTAAAAAGTTCAAACTAAAGGATGGATCAGCAACCATTGTTCGTGATCCAGCTACACTCCAGAAGTAGTAAGTTTGACACTTTATATTTTTTATGATTATCTGCAAATCGCCTTTGCTCTTCCACAGAAGAGAGGGGCGGGTGAGCAGAGCTCATTAGCATGTAAAGAGATATGCACCGAAACGAGTCGCTGTGTTCTTTTACATGCCACCACGAGACCATTTCAAGATTACCCTAAAGAATCATACCCACTTGTGGAAAATGGGCATCTGATGTCCTCTTTGAAGCACAGCCACCTCAAAATGACTTACTTCAAAATCACATTTAAAATCAAGAAATATTTTAATAGCTATGATACTGATTTTGAAATCAAATCTTTGCATAGCTATGACAGGAAACACTGGAATCTAATGATGCCTTAAAAAAAAATACATAAACCCATATAGGAAATTTAAGACTTATTGGATAAGCATGTTATAGACTTCTGAAACATTGGTATTTCATATTTTAGAGCAGTCACTGTAATTTATGAAAAATAAAATCTGTATGTGGGAGTGTGTGTGAAAAAAAATCAGATGTAACCCTCTGTGTAATCCTTAACATTTTCATAAGTAACTGTAATTTAATTACACATCTTTTCTTAGTAACTAACTAATTACAATTACTTTAATTTTGTAATTAAATTACGTAATTCCGTTACATGTAACTAGTTACTCCCCAACACTGGTGATATGATCCCTTTTCTTAGTTCCTGTTTAGAATCTGGCTGCTACATTTTAATCCATCTGCAATCGAGACAGGTGTAGATTGATGTAGGCCAATGTACAAAGAATTAAAGTAATCTAAACAAGAAATTGGTGCATGGATTACCATTTCAAGGTCTTTAAGAGAAAGATTCACCTTAGCCACTGATCTGAAAAAAAGCTACTCTTTACAACTACAGTCACAGGCTTATCAAATTGGAGAGGAGGATCAAAATGGACTCCAAGATTTTTTGCATGGTTGTATAAATTAATTAGAAAACCTAACTTTTTAAATGGAACTGTTAGTAGCAGCAGGGCCCAGTAGAAGCACTTCAGTTTTATTTTCATTCAATTTTAAAGAGTCTTGTCATCCAGGTCTTGACTTCATTAAAAAAAAAATATATATATAATCTAATGAAAATGAATTTCCTGGTTTGATTGGAAGATCTAGTTGGAGGTCATCAGCCTTCATTGTTACAATGATAATTAATGTTACGTTTCTGGAGTATTGAGCCCAAGGGGAGCATGTAAAGCGAAAACAAAAGAGGGCCAAGAATGGATCCCTGTGGAATACCACAATGGATAGGTGCAGGCGGTGAAGTAAATTACCTGATATTTACAGAAAGTCCTCCCCTTTAAGTAGGAGGGCAAACCACTCTAAGGCTCTTGTTGCTCTATTATTGCACACTAATTTTGTGTTGAAATACTAAATATTTTAGTACATAAACGTTATGTACTCAACTGTGCCATTTCGGGACACCATGGATATGAACTAAAACGCTTGACAAACTATCTCTGAATCTAAAAAATAAAATACATTAAGTTACCACTTCTACCCATCTTTCATTCACTAGTACACGCAAGTGATGACAAGACTTTTTTAATTCAGAGATGGTATGTCAAGTGTATTTAGGTAATATTCATAGGGTTGCAAAAATGAACAGTTCAGTACACCAAGTTAATCAAATAGATATTTGTTAGTTTATCAAGTGCAAAATTAGTGCACGAAAATAAAGCACTACAAGTAAATTATGGAAGTATACTTTTTAACCTGGGGTGGCCAGTTTTGAATAATCCTTTAATATGGTGGCTATGATTGTTCTCATTCCAAAGTACCTTTCGGAAGCAGAGTTGTCCCATTTGGAACACAGCATAACTTACGCAAAAGTTAGGATAAAGGAATGGAGGGGATGATGTTCTTACTTGAATTGGCCACAGAGTAACATTCATGTCTCCATTGATCCCATTGGAGCTGAACATGGTCTCATGGGAACCAGTAGTGAAGGATAGCATGGCTCTCTTGTCCTGACATGAATTAAAGGCTCAAATTAGACCAATATTAAAAGCCAATTCAAATTTCATTAAAGAGCAGCCAACATTTTGGGTTTATGATGTGCAGGCCTCACCTTGAAGATGCCCTCACTGTAACGCTTTTCCAAGGTGTATGCAAAACCAAGCGTAAGAACCCGGTCCATCCAGCCTTTCATGATGGCAGGAACAGAGAACCAGTACATGGGAAACTTCAAGAAATTGACAAAAATCGTCAAAGACCCAAAAGGAGAAGAAAATTCTAAGAAACACATCATACCTGAAAAATAACAAGATCTGCTTCTTTTAGTTTCTTGTGCTCATCTACGATTTCAGAAGCTAGTTGCCCCTCCTGCCAGGCCAACATGGTCTCATTTCCATAACAGAAATGCTCTGGGTTCTTCACTGCTCCTGAGAAACAGAAAATAGTGCAATTACTGCCACTGAGCTCTGATAAGGCACTAGTTCTTAGTTTAATATTATTTTCTAAACAAACAAAACACTGCCTCCCACACACCAGTAATATCCTCCTTTGTAGCCGTGGCCTTGAACTTCATTTCATACAGGTCAGACACAAGCACGTTACAGCCCTGTTTCTTCAGCGCATCCACAGCAGCATCTTTAACAGCCGCATTGAAAGATCCTTCGCTCTGGTGCGCGTAGACGATCAACACTGTCTGTGCAGCTGAAAAACAACATAAACCGAAGAGATTAAACATACAAAATAAAATAAAATGTTGAAACAAATGAAAATTGAAACAACAACAAACAAGAACATACCCATGTTTCTCACCCACAGGTTTCAAAGCAGCCACTAAACAACAACACAACTGTGAGTGTGAACTGTGATCTGTGTTGTTTTAAAGTGATAATCATCTGTGCACAGCTGAATCATTTTACTGATCAATTAGTGCTGCCAGGCCATCCACAAACATTTATGACAAAAATAATAATAAATCAAACTAAAATAAATAAATAACTTTTCTTCATGGCTTTTCAATTGATTAATTTATTTTCTTACTTTTATATTTTTTAAATGTTATTATTTTTTTATTTTTACAGGTTTAAGTTTTTTACCACTAGATGTCAACATGCAGCAGTTGAAGCTACAGATGCATCTACATCAGGGGTAGGCAACGTCGGTCCTGGAGTGCCGCTGTCCTGAAGAGTTTAGCTCCAACCCTAATCAAACACACCTGAACAAGCTAATCAAGGTCTTCAGAATTACTAAGGCTACATGAGTTTTTTTCAGGGTTGGAGCTAAAATCTGAGGACATCGGCAAACCGTTGTTGCCTAATCGATGATAAAAATGAAAAACGAAATTGATTTGGTAAATTGGTTTAGATAGTTAATTATTTTATAAACCATCTTTCTTTGTTTCTTTCTTGCCGGGTAAGTTAACGTAGCTATTTGGCAACAATTTTCTGCTGGAAAAAATAACAGCTGTTTTGTTTCCTCGTCTTGGTGCAGTTTGTTGATTTTTTTAAATTGGCAAGGATGGAAGATTTGCTTGAGACCACCTAAACCGGACACGGTTTGAGACCAGTTAAGACCAGCAGTCGGGTTTATTATAATTCCCCCAGCAGGGTCACCGAGTCATCAAAGATTAGAAATGCATTCCAGCATGTGTCTGACAGACAATAATTTATAATCTACTCAAAACTGAAAATAGTTCCTAACGTGTATTACATTCAAGCATGCATGGTCCATCCAAAGCAGATGAAAGTAAATTTAGCATTTAATTTGGAAATCAAGGTCCCAGAGTCTTGGAGAAGGCACAGAATCCATGTTGCTTGAAGTCCAGTGTACCACAGCAATGATTTGGGCTTGTCATCTGCTGGTGTTTGATCCATAAAGTCCAAGTCAGCGCAGCCATCTACCAGGAAATTTTAGAGCACTTTATGGAGATAATTTCACAGCAGGACTCCTGCACACACTGCCAATAGTACCAAAAAACAATGACCATGGTGTTACTGTGCTTGATTGGCCAAAACTATTGAGAATCAGTTTTGTCAAGAGGAAGATTTTTTTGCAGATATTATCAGCTTTCCATTACACCTGAGCAGAGTTGAGTGACTTCATGCCACGCCGCATTTCAGTAATTCATGCAAAAGGAGGACCAACCAAGTATTAGTACTTCAACTTTAACTTAGAATGCCAGTCACCATTTTTTAAAATTTTTTTTCATCTATGTATATTCAAATTAATTTGGAAACACTGAATTTTGGGTTTTCATTATCTGTAAGCCATAATCATCAGAATGTCAATTAAATAAAATGCTTGAAATATTTCACTTTATGCTGTAACCAAACTGATTTATTAATATATGGGCTTCATTTCTGAAATGCAGTGACCTAAAACTAACCACATTGAACCTTTTTCGCATTTTTTTTTAGATGTACCTGTATTTCCCACAGCAGGGTCAACGAGTCAAAGATTAGAAATACATTCCAGCATGTATCAGACAGACAATTCTTTAGATTCAAAACTGAAAATAGTTCCTAAAGTGTACTCAAGCATTTAGCAGAAGTTTTTATCCAAAGCAACTTACAATAGAAGGACCAACCAATTAATTACACAATAATATACAATGCCAGTATACGCTGCTAATAATAGTATAAAACTATTTAGCACACACACACAATTTGTTTTTTGATAGGAAAGAAATTTCTATTTCATCATCAAAGTAACACTATGTTTACTTTATATATATGTATATAGTTTATTGGTTTTTTGAACATTTATGGGCTGGAGAAAAATCTAATCAAAAAGGCAGCGTCTCATTTCAAAGCACTATCTACAAACATTTGGGTTTTTTTGCAGAGATGGCCCCTGAGGAATACAGTTTACATTTAGCAGATTACATTAGGATCTTTTATTAATCCAATTTATAAACAAAAAGTTGCAGTGCATTGTTCAAACAGGCTATACAAACATTTTTTTATTTTGTTAGAATTGTTTTGATAAAAGCAGCCCCTGTGTCCACAGTAAATGAGAAATCCAAAATAGAGAAATCTCTGATTCAGACAAATACCTCTTCAGAGCAATAAATTAATCCAATTTATGGTCTTGGTTTCTAAATGCCCACAAAAGTGCCACCTAAAACAAACGTTTCATTCACCCTTGTGGTGTTTCACACCTGCTGGTTAATCTGAAACAAACAAACTAATTTTTTTATATTTGCAATTTCTGTTTTGATAAAAGCCCCTCCACTAATCAGGGAACCAAAACTGAAAAATCCAAACAGCCAATATTAATGGGGCAGGAGCAATTTGTTATGTAAACAAAATTAAATTTGGTCTTCAAAAGGTTTCTAAATGCTCCAATCTTACAATGGGTTTGTTGACATAATTCACCTAAACAAAACGAACAAAATTGGCGGTTTCTCTTTTTGGGTGACATTTAAAATAAAAACTGCAGCTGCCCTCCATTAAAAGGGAAACCAAAAACTGGAAAAATCTAGACAGTTAAATTTGAAATCAAATGAACACCGGATTACAAAAATATCTCAATTTTTGACTCTTCTTGGGTTTGTTGATTCAAAATTAAAATAAACTGCAGGGCTAGACAAAACAAATTACAACACTCATTCAAAACATGAACAATTTATTAACGACTAAATTCAGCTTTAAGACTGCTAAACAAAGACATGGCCACATGGGGACAGCATTGCACCAAATCTCACACCCCAGCTTTCATCTGGTTGTGGGGAGGCAGAGGTTTCTCCAGGTGGTGACCCACAGTGAGACCAAAAGGAGAGTCAGCCTGTTTCTCCCAGACTTCAGGCTTGAGCTGAAAGCCTTTGCCCTCGTCAAAGATGTCTGCAGGTGGGAAGGTGAGAGGGGACTCATTTAGGAGACCTTGAAGACGAGCACGCCAGCCTTCCAACAGGCCTTCACGAGCCTCAGGAGAGAGATGTGTGGGTGCCCAGAAGATCTGTGGAGCAAGGACCTGGAAGCCACAATAGTTGAGGACACCATTCTACAAAGAGAGGAAACAGTGCAGAAGTGGCAGGTTTGTCAACTCAATTCATACTGCATTCCAGGGTTCATTGCTTTGAAAAGGGACTAAATAATAAATAGTAAGTTAATAAAACAATTACACAAAAATAAATAAGAACTGCATTTGTGCAGAGCCAATTATAGGGGGCTGTCTCACAATTAAAACTGCATGTGCAAAGAATCGATGGGAGTGAAGTGCATGTAGTCTACCCTTTGAAATCCTTCCTTCTGAAGGGCCCTTTGAAATCCCAGGTCATTTGAAAAAATAAAAAAAGTATACTTCCACAATGTACATGAAGTGCTCCATTTTCATGGACCAAATTTATGTACTCAACTATGTTACTTTGGGACACCATGAATATGAACTAGATGCACTTTTAACATAACATCTCAGAACTTTTTTTTTGTTACCACCTACCATCCTTCATACACTAGTACACTCAAGTGATGACTAAATACATTTAAATTCAGAGATGGAATGTTAAAAGCATTTATGGTGTTTCAAATAGCACAGTTCAGTCAGATAGTATATTAAAAGTGTATTTTAGGAGCGCTTCAGATTCATGGTATACAATTTTTGTTCAAAAATAGCACGTGAGTTCAGTTCAAGAATAAATCCTTTAATTTGATCTTAGTTTCTTGAGAATATTTTTAGTATATCAAGTACAAAATTAGTGCACGAAAATAGCGCACTACACAAATTATGGAAGTATACTTTCTTTTATTTTTCTAGTTTTTTACCATTTAAGTGCATTTGGAATAATCATTAATATGGTGCTTTGTTCTCATTCCAAAGTACTTTCATTGGAAGCAGAGTTTCCCATTTGGGAACACAGCATAACTTAGATGTAAAAGTTAGGATAAAGGAATGGAGGGGATGATGTTCTTACTTGAATTGGCCACAGAGTAACATTCATGTCTCCATTGATCCCATTGGAGCTGAACATGGTCTCATGGGAACCAGTAGTGAAGGATAGCATGGCTTTCTTGTCCTGACATGAATTAAACGCTCAAATTAGACCAATATTAACAGCCCATTCAAATTTCATTAAAGAGCAGCCAACATTTTGGGTTTATGATGTGCAGGCCTCACCCTGAAGATGCCCTCACTGTAACGCTTTTCCAAGGTGTATGCAAAACCAAGCGTAAGAACCCGGTCCATCCAGCCTTTCATGATGGCAGGAACAGAGAACCAGTACATGGGAAACTTCAAGAAATTGACAAAAATGGTCAAAGACCCACAAAGAGAAGAACAATCTAAGAAAAATGTCATACCTGAAAAATGACAAGATCTGCTTCTTTTAGTTTCTTGTGCTCATCTACGATTTCAGAAGCTAGTTGCCCCTCCTGCCAGGCCAACATGGTCTCATTTCCATAACAGAAATGCTCTGGGTTCTTCACTGCTCCTGAGAAACAGAAAATAGTGCAATTACTGCCACTGAGCTCTGATAAGGCACTAGTGTTAGTTTAATATTATTTTCTAAACAAACAAAACACTGCCTCTCACACACACCAGTAATATCCTCCTTTGTAGCCGTGGCCTTGAACTTCATGTCATACAGGTCAGACACAAGCACGTTACAGCCCTGTTTCTTCAGCGCATCCACAGCAGCATCTTTAACAGCCGCATTGAAAGATCCTTCGCTCTGGTGCGCGTAGACGATCAACACTGTCTGTGCAGCTGAAAAACAACATAAACCGAAGAGATTAAACATACAAAATAAAATGAAACAAAACGTTGCAAACAAACGAAAATTGAAACAACAACAAACAAGAACGTACCCATGTTTCTCACCCACAGGTCTCAAAGCAGCCACTAAACAACAACACAACTGTGAGTGTGAACTGTGATCTGTGATGTTTTAAAGTGATAATCATCTGTGCACAGCTGAATCATTTTACTGATCAATTAGTGCTGGCAGGCCATCCACAAACATTTACGAAAATAAAATAAACAAAACTAAAATAAATTAAATATCTTCATGTTTGTTCATTGGATTAATTTATTTTCTTTCTTTTATTTGTTAAACATTTTTTTTACAATAAACTTGTATTGCAGGTTTAAGGTTTTTTTACCACTAGATGTCAACATGCAGCAGCTGAAGCTACAGATGCATCTACATCTATAAAACATATCTCATAATAAAACATACATGCATGATAAAAATTAAAAACGAAATTGATTTGGTAAGTCAGTTTAGATAATTAGTTGTTTTATTAACTATCTTTCTTTCTTTCTTTCTTGCCAGGTAACGTAACTATTTGGCAACAATTTTGTGCTGAGAAAATAACAGCTGTTTTGTCTCCTCATCTTGGTGCAGTTTGTTGATTTTTTTAAATGGGCAAGGATGGAAGATTTGCTTGAGACCACCTAAACCGGACACGGTTTGAGACCAGTTAAGACCAGCAGTCTGGTTTATTATAATTCCCCCAGCAGGGTCACCGAGTCATCAAAGATTAGAAATGCATTCCAGCATGTGTCTGACAGACAATAATTTATAATCTACTCAAAACTGAAAATAGTTCCTAAGTGTATTACATTCAAGCATTTATGCATCAAGCAGATTTTTTTATCCAACGTAACTTACAATAGAAGGACCAAGCAATTAATTACAGAATCAATAATATTCATAATAAACAATGCCAGGTTTAGTATAAAACTATTTAGCAGTTTTTGTTTTTTTAGATTTTTATCAGCTTTTTCTTTTTCTTTCTTTCCAGTTTCAGTAATATTAGTACTTCAACTTTAACTTAAATGCCAGTCACCATTTTTTACATTTTTTTCAACTAGAATATTTTATTTAAATTAATAAACACGGTTTTAATTAACATTAACACTGGTCTTGTATGGTGCATATTAACCAGAAATGGACCTAAAAAACCTTAGCAGCCAAACTATGATTTGCATTGCTTTTGAAACTGCAGCTAACTTGACCATGCTAGTAACTAACCACACCTTGAACCTGGGCCATTTTAGCATAACCTCAATGTCACCACAAGAGGTCACTATGCAGTTCTGAGCAGTTTTTCTGTCTAATAAGGAATGTGTGTAAAGGAATACTGAACTGCTTACTGCACAGTATACACTGCTTTTAATAATAGTATGCAAAATAGCACACACACACACAATGTAATGATACAAAAAATAATTGGTAATATGCTACTCTGGTACTATATGATTACATTCTGCATACGGTTTATTTTTCACACTGGAGCTGGAGGAAAGAAATCTAATCCAAAAAGTAAAAGTAACACTCAGTTTCTGAGATTGTATGGCTACCTGTTTCCAGATTAGCATTAGGATCTGTTTTAGTTTAATACAATATAAACATGCAGCCGGATTTCAAAGCACTATCTACAAACATTTGCTGAAGAGTTTTTTTGCAGAAAAGGACATGCCCCTGAGGAATGTCCACAGTAAATGAGAAATCCATGCACATCTGAGACAAATACCTCTTCAGAGAATAAATTAATCCAATTTATGAGCCCTGAACAAATGTGCCATCTAAAAGTGCTGCTTGTTCTGAAACAGAACAAACTAATTTTTATATTTGGGGCCTTAGAATTGTTTTGATAAAAGCCCCTAGGTGGAGACCACTGAATGAGCAACAAAATAGAGAAATCCTTGATTCAGGAGCACAAAATTAACTTCGGTCTTGGTTTCTAAATGCTCCAATCTTTGCATATTCAAAACAAAACAAAATTCATAGTTCACACCTGCGACCAAAAACAAAATTTAAAACTGTCATTAAAAGTCCAAGGGGGCCCGTTTCAGAAAGGAGGTTAAGTGAAAACACCCTGAAATGAGGGAAACCTGTGTTGTCAAGAAGGAGGTTTGCAAACAAAGCAGTGTAAGTCAACCCACGTTTCGAAAGAGAGATTTAATCTAAACAAACATTTAGTAAACTTTTCTATCTTCTCCTCTCACCTTTTTATAGAAAAAATACCATATTAATGTTCAACTGTCCTGAGTATTGTTTGTCTCCATTAGAAGTCCAGGAAACCAAAACTACAATTATCCGCTAAAGAATCTGAATGCAAACGGAAGCAATCATCATATTAATGGAGCACTTTAAAACATCAGTTATAATTAAGTTATAATTCCTTTGAGATTTGAAGAAAGTGTGCTTCCCTCTCACGATTTGTTATCACAGGACTAGAGTGGTGTAAAAATCTCAGGTTTGATAATATCTTTCTGTGATTCAAAATATCAACCACGTTTTATAGTCAGGAATTTTGTACTTGAAGATTTGAATGAATTCGAAAAATCTTGGGTTTTTGAACATCATATGGGTGAGCAAATATTCCCAACATCGGCAAATTACTGGGTTTAATGAAAGGATGCTGGAGAGGTGTAACATCCCCCACCAGGCTTTAAATAAACAAATTATTCAATTTCCTGGGTTATTTCTTTTTACTTTTGTATTTTAGAATTATTCACCATCTCCTCTTCACCCAGTGCGGCAGGTTTTCTCCTCTGCCTTCTTGCTGTCGAACATTTAAAATAAATTTTAAAAATGTAACTGAGAATATTTAATTATGTGAAAAGAGTGTTAGACAGGGAAAAAGCTAGATTGAATAGAAATTGAATGATATTTAATGTCAAAACAAATTACAACAGATTAAATTGTGTTTTTATACTCATTTTTAGCTTCACGTTCTTGTTTCTTTTTTTCTGTAATGGTTTTTTTTTGTGGCCACATGAACAATTTATTAAGGTCTCAAATTCAACTGCTAAACAAACGCGCGCTGACGTCTTTTTGGCTGGAGCTGTTGCCATGGGAACACGACATGGCCACAGCATTGCACCAAATCTCACACCCCAGCTTTCATCTGGGGCCCCAGAAACAAAACAGCAAACAATTGTGGGGAGGCAGATTCAAAAATCTTATTTTTTTGGTTTCTTGGGTTGTTGACCAGGTGCTTTTCTCATTTTGGGTGACCATTTAAAATTGCACAGTTACAACACTCATTCAAACCATGAACAATTTATTAAGACCAAAAGGAGAGTCAGCCTGTTGGGGAGGCAGAGGTCTCCCCCACAGTGAGACCAAAAGGAGAGATCAGCCTGTTTTTTCTCCCAGACTTCAGGCTTGAGCTGAAAGCCTTTGCCCTCGTCAAAGATGTCTGCAGGTGGGAAGGTGAGAGGCGACTCATTTAGGAGACCTTGAAGACGAGCACGCCAGCCTTCTAACAGGCCTTCACGAGCCTCAGGAGAGAGATGTGTGGGTGCCCAGAAGATCTGTGGAGCAAGGACCTGGAAGCCACAATAGTTGAGGACACCATTCTACAAAGAGAGGAAACCGTGCAGAAGTGGCAGGTTTGTCAACTAAATTCATACTGCATTCCAGGGTGCTTTGCAAGGAACAATAAAAAAAAAAATATATATAACAAATAAAATAAGAACTCATTTGTGCAGAGCCAATTATAGGGGACCATCTCACAATTAAACCTGCATGTGCAAAGAACCAATGGGAGTGAAGTGCATGTAGCCTACCCTTTGAAATCCTTCCTTCTTAAGGGCCCTTTGAAAAAAAAGGACTTTCTTAAAATAAAGTGCTCCATTTTAAAAATATATAAGATTCTTCCAAAATGTACTGAAGTGCTCCATTTTTAATAATGAAGACTAAATTGATAAAAAAAAAAAAGTACTCCATGCTACTTTGGGACACCATGAATATAAACTAAAATGCACTTTTAACATACCATCTCTGAACCTTTTTTTTATACACTAGTACACTCAAGTGATGAATAAATACATTTAAACTCAGAGATGGTATGTTAAAAGCACATATTCATGGTGTTTCAAAATAGCACAGTTCACCAAGTTGATCTTAGTTTATTGAGAATATTTTTTGTATAGCAAGTACAAAATTACTGTGCGAAAATGGAGCGCTTCAAGTAAATTATGGAAGTATACAATTTTTGGCCAGTTAAGCGCTTCAAATGGAATAATCCTTTAATATGGTGGCTATGATGGTTTTCATTCCGAAGTACCTTTCAGAAGCGGTGTTGTCCCATTTGGAGCACAGCATAACTTAGGCTGATGTAAAAGTTAGGATAAAGGAATGGAGAGGATGATGTTCTTACTTGAATTGGCCACAGAGTAACATTCATGTCTCCATTGATCCCATTGGAGCTGAACATGGTTTCATGGGAACCAGTAGTGAAGGATAGCATGGCTTTCTTGTCCTGACATGAATTAAAGGCTCAAATTAGACCAATATTAACAGCTCATTCAAATTTCATTAAAGAGCAGCCAACATTTTGGGTTTATGATGTGCAGGCCTCACCTTGAAGATGCCCTCACTGTAACGCTTTTCCAAGGTGTATGCAAAACCAAGCGTAAGAACCCGGTCCATCCAGCCTTTCATGATGGCAGGAACAGAGAACCAGTACATGGGAAACTTCAAGAAATTGACAAAAATGGTCAAAGACCCACAAAGAGAAGAACAATCTAAGAAAAATGTCATACCTGAAAAATGACAAGATCTGCTTCTTTTAGTTTCTTGTGCTCATCTACGATTTCAGAAGCTAGTTGCCCCTCCTGCCAGGCCAACATGGTCTCATTTCCATAACAGAAATGCTCTGGGTTCTTCACTGCTCCTGAGAAACAGAAAATAGTGCAATTACTGCCACTGAGCTCTGATAAGGCACTTGTTAGTTTAATATTATTTTCTAAACAAACAAAACACTGCCTCTCACACACACCAGTAATATCCTCCTTTGTAGCCGTGGCCTTGAACTTCATTTCATACAGGTCAGACACAAGCACGTTACAGCCCTGTTTCTTCAGCGCATCCACAGCAGCATCTTTAACAGCCGCATTGAAAGATCCTTCGCTCTGGTGCGCGTAGACGATCAACACTGTCTGTGCAGCTGAAAAACAACATAAACCGAAGAGATTAAACATACAAAATAAAATTAAAATAAAACGTTGCAAACGAAAATTGAAACAACAACAAACAAGAACGTACCCATGTTTCTCACCCACAGGTCTCAAAGCAGTCACTAAACAACAACACAACTGTGAGTGTGAACTGTGATCTGTGATGTTTTAAAGTGATAATCATCTGTGCACAGCTGAATCATTTTACTGATCAATTAGTGCTGGCAGGCCATCCACAAACATTTACGACAACAAAATAAAATAAATACAACTAAAATAAATAAAATATCTTAATGGTTTTTCAATGGATTAATTTCATTTCTGTTTTATTTATTTATTTTTTACAATAAACTTGTATCGCAGGTTTACGTTTTTTACCACTAGATGTCAACATGCAGCAGCTGAAGTTACAGATGCATCTACATCTATAAAACACATCTCATAATAAAACATACATGTATGATAAAAATGAAAGGGAAAACAACGAAATTGATTTGGTAAGTCAGTTTAGATAGTGGTTTTATTAACTAACTTTTATTTATTTCTTTATGGACGGGTAATATAGCCTATTTGGCAACAATTTTGTGCTGAGAAAATAACAGCTGTTTTGTCTCCTCATCTTGGTGCAGTTTGTTGATTTTTTTAAACGGGCAAGGATGGAAGATTTGCTTGAGACCACCTAAACCAGACACGGTTACTTTGATACCAGTTAAGACCAGCAGTCTGGTTTATTAGGCTATGTTTTCCCCCAGCAGGGCATTTTTATTATCTTCAAAATTAAATGTAAAAGTTTATTATTATTGCGAAAGGTGCACGTGTATGACTTTAAGAAGTGCAAGATACGGTTTCTGTTTTTAGCACCATACTCCCATGTTTAAAAACAGCGTGCGAGCCCTCAAACTCCCCCAACAGACGCACGCTCGAATCCATTCACGCCTCAATACTGAACTAAAGCAAGTGAAGATAAGTTATCTCAGCCGTTATACTGACAATCACGCTGTTAAACAGCCCAGCTTTCTAAGCAAACAAACTCTAGATCATTTACAGCCATTTTGGCAGCTCCTCATAGGCGACACGTGTGTCATGAAAACGCGTTTGCGCTCTCCGCACCGGTGACTCTTCAGTCTTTCACAGTACAGCACTAGGAAGAGTGCAAAAAAGACGGATGTAACACAATGAGCCGAGTTGTGAACGACACGACGTAGCGTTGCTGTTTTTTGGTTAGAGTTAGACACGTACTTTCTTTTTCTTATGCCTCTTTTGAAGGAATAATTCTCCTAAGGATCGGTTCTCACGCGTAAAGGAGCGTGTTTCTCAGAAGGATTTATTAAAGGTTACCAATGGGGTCTCAAGGGCCAGGACGTAAAAGAACCCCCAGCAAAAATGGGTTGACTGCTGAGGAAGATGCCCTCAACGTAATCGCAAAAGAGGTAAATCAATCTCTTAAGGGTTAAGCTAATGTAATGATCTTAGTTGCAGATGTGCAGGGTTAAACTCCAGAGAGACAATCACATGGTTCAACATCCAGAGTTAGTTTGTTTATTAAACCAATGAGCTCTACACAGTTTCACGAGTATCTAATTAACATAACAACAGTCTAACTAAGGTAAAGTCCCTTGGACCTGTATTTTTAATAATATATTATTATTATTATTACAATCTGTAGATCATTTCCTCTCCTGTTAGTCAAGTCTGCTTCCTGTCTGTTTGTTTGTAGTACCTAACTAAACGTTTCTGGGCTGTGTTGATCAAAGCTGTTATTTTATTGCATCATGGCAGTAGGTTAATGTATTCAAAGTGCTACATGTATGCAACATAAGCTGGGTTTGATGTGCTGGAACAGGTGCTGGGTTCATGGGGGAGAAAACCTTGATTAGACTGCTTAGGAAGTGATTTTGGCCCAGTTAGAACTTCAGCAGATGTATATGATGTTTCTTCATTGTACACCCATTGTGAAAAGCAATGCCTGTATGTGAAGTGCACGTGTTTTCATAGATAGATAAACTGTATATGTAGCAAATGTTTCATTCTATTAATAGTAAGTGCCTCTGTTTGACACATGCTCAGTGGTTGGCAGGAGAGAGGCCTTCTCACTCTATCAGCATGAACTGCCCTCTCAGTTTAGAGTGTGAAATACAGTCAGAGAAGCATGGGTATAGTTGTGTGCATGCATGTAAACATGTCTCTGTGTTTACATGATTCATTTTATTTATTTAATGTGTGATTTTTAGGTGAACTTCTGAATTACAGTATGAAACACTTGGTATGTGAATGCATAATAAGCTAAAATGTTTCACAAATACCTAAGTGACAGAGGATGTGTAGAACTTTGTGGCTGTTGAATAATCATGTGCAAAGTGTATTTGTTTATTCTCATTTTCAACAACAGGACAGGCTAGCTATTTAAAAAAAAAAAAGTTGCCTAACTTAATATTTACCCATTTTAAATGGGCAGCTTTTTTTCTGTAGCACATTGAGTTCATCTCTTGTAAGTGAGCACGTGGATAAAGAGAGATTCAGGTGAAACACCCCCATGTTATCAAACGTCCAATCAGGAGGCAAAATTCAGTTTCACATTTGCATAATTTTAGCCTGACCGTTAAAAGTAATTTTCTGATCCAACCTGTTTCTCTTGTTATCAAAATATTTTTTTGCATACTCCCATGTGGCTTTGCAGCAGAGCTGTTGCTAATTTAAACAGCTAGGTCACGCAAGGTCTTATTAGAGCTTCTCTCTGAGCAGGTTTAGTTTCAGTTAGATGATGACGAGATACTGTGGTTTTAACCCTTTTTGTTAATAAGTGCTTGACACATTTTCAAGCCTGCTGTAAAGTTTGAATGCCTTCACAAATAAGCTACTTATTTACATGTTCCTAGGACTTTTTAAGAGCCATTTGATCTTCTTGTAAGTGCCTGTTTCATTATTTACTTCCTGTGTTCCATTGTCCCACCTTAACTTGCCTGCATTTGTTGCTGATAGGCTGCCGTCCAACACTTGCTGGTCTCTGACAAGCTGGTATGTTGGCCCTCATGTGTTCGTTGATTCTGTAATAAGAGCTTTAAAAATAGAAGGCCCTCAGAGACCAGCTGTTTTTGCAGCTTCAAGACCAGACATGAAGTTTCAGGGGGCATTACAATGAGCAGAAGTAGGGAACAGAGGCATCTGATAATGGATGCAGTGGAGATGAATGCTGATAATATCTGCATTCGTAATCCTCAGTGGCTGTGCTTTTCTGGTGCTCTATAATGTAGCTAAGCTGTTAAATGTAAGATAGGGCCACAGTAGAACATGAGTCAGGGAAGGATTTCCTGTAAAACAATTTCAACAATGGCTACTCAACACTTTGATTCAGTGTTTGTTCTGTTTGTCCTTCTACTTACACGGATGCATATCGTGGAATCTGTTAAGACAAACTCATGTCATAAATAAATTGCTTTCAGCTGTATGTGTTTGGTTCATGACCACATTGCTTAAGGTTTTGCCACATACTAAAAAAGTTTCATACAACAAAAATCCTCGTTTGACTAAAGGCATTTAATTTTTTTTAAAGGCAGGCCAACTCCAGATAAAGGCCTATGACGATTCATGTTGATATTGATATGTGTTCTTAACACAGTTTGGGTATAAATACCATAACTTGTGTCACTGTAAATGTGAATTACAATGGCACCAGTTATGGAATTCCAGGCAAAACAGTTTAAGTATACAGTATAACATTTATGTGAATAATTTCAGCCAGTACCAAAATACATTTATAATGTTACAAAATATTTCTGTTTCATGTTAATGCTGTTCTTTTAACTTTCTATTCATGAGTCTAAAATATTTAGCAGAACAGTTGTTTCTGAAATTGATGATAATAAGAAATGTTTTAAAACCCCATATCAGAATTATTTGAGTAATGACTGCTGAGCATTCAGCTTTGACATCACAGCAATGTTGTTTTATTATAATCTAATACACTTTATTATATTTTTAAATATAAATATAAAATTACTATTTTGATTTGAAATGCTGTCTTAGTAAGAGACTTATTTCAAAACATGAAAAATTTTTTTAAACCATGTATACCTCTGACAGATGTCACTTGAAAAAAAAAGTGTTTCCTGAGAAGTCGCACTCTTTTCTGTGATACCCCTGTTCTCTATAAACAGCACAATAAATAAATAATAAAGAGTCATTGGAGCACCCTGCGGCAGGAAGTAGCATGGATAGCTCAAGCTGTTAATAGTGTCAGCATGCCAGACTGAACTAGTGTTCTCCATTTTATTGTCTAAAAAATAAAGAGCAGATACATGTACCATTAAATAGTTTGGGGTCAGCAAGATTTTTGTTGTTGTTGTAGATTATTAATACTTTTATTCAGCAAGGATGCAGCTGATCAAATGTGACAGTAAAGAGTTAAATGCGGTGTTTTGTACTTTCTATTCCTCAAAGAACGGTTTCCACAAAAATATTGAGCAGTACAACTGTTTTCAACATTGATAATTATAAGAAATGTTGCTTTAGCGCTAAATCATATTAGAAAGATTTCTGAAGGATCATGTGACACTAAAGACTGAAAATTCAGCTTTACCGATTACATTTCAAAAACATAAAAATAAAAAAATCTTACCAACCCAGACATTTGATTGGTAGTGTGATCTAGCTGTTATTGTACTCTACATTTTTATTGCTAACAGTCTCAATATTTCTAAATATTATCATAAACTCATTTTGCATTCACTGGCACCATTTACAGTGTCATCCAATGACTGAGAGGGTTAAAAGCCGATTAGGATGCCAGGTTAGACTTTGCGCTCTGGGGGGTGTTTAAATGATTAATCAGAGCTCAGACTTTGGTTTGGGATGAGAGCTGTCTGACTGTTAATCTTAAACTCATTGTCCTGAGCAATGATTTTATATTTCCGCATTCAGAAGGAAGAGTCCTCCTGATATCAAAGTAAATGATTATGTGCCCTCACACATAAATTGTTTTATGAATATCCAGCACAGCAGCACATTAACACCTGCTTATCACCGGTCCATGCCAATCATAACATTTATCTGCCTCGCTCAGGATTAAGCTCTGAGCAGCTTGAGGTTAAACTTGCACTGGGCTGTATTCAACAATGCCCTATTCCTGTGAATTTTCTTCAAGAGGCTTGTTGCAGAGCTGTTGATACGGTTGAAGCAAGCGAGACACTGTAACAAACTCAAATAATGTCAGCACACTTAAGTCAGAGACCTTTTTCACATGCTGACATCTTTCACCAAGAATGGAACCTCTCCATATAAGGACAAGGAATTAGAAAGAGTTTTCTTCCTTTTTCTGATGTCAATGGGCCCCTGAAGATTATCACAATTGCTTTCCTGTTTATTCTCTGCTGTTGGGACGCATCCCTTATGAAGGAGTAATGCTGAGTCCATATTTTTTTGTGCTCTTGATGCTTATTGGTCAGGATGTTTGTGTATGAGCCATGGTTACTCTGATAACTTCTTAATCTTCAGTCATTTGTTTTATGACAAAAATATAGTCATTGTCTGTTTTACATTTTTCTGTTGATATCAAATGCAAGACACCCTTTACTTGGCATTGTGTACTATGGATATTATTTTATCTAGTCACAAATAGTTTTCTCATTTTTACACTCAAAAATTATTCATGGCATAGTTTATCATTAGGTTTTAGTATTTTCATCTATTTGATTTGATTTTGCTTAAAGCTTTTTTCAAGTTGCTTAGCATAAATCTGAATATAATCAGTTAAAAAGTATGCTTATAGCTGTAGAACATGTAAGATTCAATTAGTTCAAATGTATTAGATTTATTGATAAGTATAGAAACCTGGTTATGTTGTATTTAAAACACATTCAGTTATAGTACTATTACAGAAATCTCATTCTTTTTTCATTTATGTATGACTGACAGACATTTGTCACATAAAGTTTGGTCCAAATAGATGACATTTTTAGATGTCAAAATACATAAATCCTAAAGGATTATAAGTATGTTTTTAGTGTTAGTTGATTTGGATAAAAGTGTCTACTAAATGAATACATGTAATCGTAATATGAGCAAGGTCACATGGTTTTCAGCATTGCACTATACTATGTTTTCACTTATAATTCTCAGTGTAACCTACAACATTTCTTCGGAATATTGTTTTTTGATGGATTTGATGTGCATGGTAATCCTTAATGCAACCCCCCCCCCCCTCACTTTTGTTGTTGTTCTTGTTCTGTTAAGTTACGCTCAGGATTACGCTCGGAGCAATTCTTAGAAAAAACTTGTACAGCGAGAAAATGGTCCTATTTTCATGATTTATTAACTTGGTGCACAAGGTCATGCTGTGGATTTTACTCTGATAAGACTGTGTGCTAAAGTGAAAGGAATGCACATTCAGACTGCTCTAGTCTCCGATTAACCACTTGGTGCAAGTTGTTGTTTATTTGACAAATGTAGGTGTCAAACAGCTTAATGTGAAAAAATTCTGTAAAGTTGCAAGGACACTGCTCATTATTCTGTACAAAGCAGT
Source organism: Ptychobarbus kaznakovi (assembly GCA_027422405.1). Taxonomy (NCBI): domain Eukaryota; kingdom Metazoa; phylum Chordata; class Actinopteri; order Cypriniformes; family Cyprinidae; genus Ptychobarbus; species Ptychobarbus kaznakovi. Next base: position 17,025,610 of record CM049804.1, on the reverse strand, counting down.
ACAATTCATCTTCTGTTTTTACACTGAGCTCACTCCAGCTGACTTTGTCATCTTTTAGGGCTGCAACGATTAGTCGACATTATCGACAACTTCGACAATAAAAAATTGTCGACAAATATTTTTGTTGTCGTTTGATCTCATATGACCTAATGTAAGTGACCTAATGACCTGCAATACTGCAATTTTACAGCTTCAGCCCTTCTGGGTGCAATTCAAGAGAAGTCGTCAGCGCTTCAGAGCATGAGAGCAAACGCTGCCGAACGAACCCGAAGCTGTTCGGGTTCTGTAGCCACCGATTTGCGGGTCTTGTATTTTTCTCCTACAGATGACTTGCAGGACCTTGTATGTTATGATATTAAATTAGTTTTAATTGTTTAACCACCACAGCGTCTTGTCTCAGTTGGCAACGCACACGATTCGTGTCGAATGCAGCGCGCGCTGTGTGAAGCAGAAGCTTTGGAGCAGCGCAGACAATGCACTCGCACAAATGCGACCACATCAAATTTTAACTCGCACACTCTCAAAAAATGGCTGCAGTCTAGAGCCCTGAATGCCCACATTAAAGAACACAGACGCAGCTAGACCATTTCCATAATGACCAGCGCAATCTACCAAGAGTAGCACAAATTACCGCCTGCTTTAAGACCTGCTTTTTTGGGGCGTTAAATAATGGCGCACATACCAGTAATTTGAAACAAACGTTAGTAAATCGCATTGCATGATTCATTTGAATGCCCTCCTCCCATAAATTTAGCATCTGAAAGGGAAACTCCTACAAATGCATATTCAATAACTTCAGTTGCAAAAATAACTGTCCTTGTCTGTTCAGCAGTACTTCTTCACTGTGCGTCTTACTGGACAGTACTATTTTAACATCAAAAGACGGTTTGCACTGGTGCAAGCTGTTAGTAAATCTTGCCCCAAATCTCTTATAAGGAAATCTACAGCATTTTTGGCTATTCTGCAGTGTAAACCCAGTTCACCCAGTTTTTTTTGCCTTAAAACAGAGAGTACATTGAATGAACTTAGAAACCAGAGACTAGTAGATGAAATGCAATTTCACCTTCAAATCATCACCATCATGCTGCTCTCTCTCACAGGCTCGTTCTTGTTCTTATGTAAGTCTGTGGTCAGTGAAGCAAGTGTTCTGTGTTGGCCAAGTACAAGTTGGCCAAGGTCTTCTCTTTCTGTGAAGAGCTGCTTCTGTGTGCAGTCATCTGAGACGGGCACACTAGCATCTCAAAACTTCACCTTGCCTCAGGTTTCTCGGAGTTTAAAATTGAAGTGTGGCATTTCTGAGCCACTTGCGGCATCTAAAGGGATTGGCAAAATAACGATGCAAACATCATTGGTTGAGACCAAACAGGACATGTCGATCTCCTCAAACAAAGTACTAGTGTTTTGATAGCACCACAGAACCACTGTGTTTGCACTCTTTAGTCAATGTGAATAGCTTACTAATAATTACCTTTGCACATGAAACTAGTATAGGAAAGTATTTAAAGAGATTTTCACTCTTGCAATTTTCACATTCAGTACTCTTTATATATAAAGCTGTGCGATAATAAACTATGCATTTTAGCTGTTTTACATTTTTGGGTGCGCTATCATTTTTACTTAGAAAATGTATGTTTTAATTGTCTAAGGTTTATATTAGATATGATTACCACTAAGTAATGGTCACTTAATATGATCCTTCTTTTTCTTTCCCTCCGTTTTTGTAGTCATCATTTTCTCCATGCTCGGAATGACCCAAATTTATGTTCCTACATTTTTTTTTATCCCTACATGGTGATTTCTTTTTTGAGCAAGCTCAGATTTGATATTAAATTCTGCCACAGAACCCAGGGACCTGCTAAAATATGCACCCACCACACACAGATCAGACATTGTTTGGTTTATGTTTGACATGGAAGGCTGGCACGATTTATGTAGGTGTTAATATGGGCAGATCTCCAGTGATCTCATATGTTCCAGTCTCTGGCTCTTACGTTAGCACTCAAGTAAGAAAGACTGTTTATGTCTAATACTGAAGACTGTTAATCCAGTGTACACAGATGGCAAAATTATACACATTTTTAATATTGAGCTTTCCACATTTAGATGAATTAAAGTGCTCAGGGACTCTCTTGGTTATATAAGTCATAGTTTTGGAGTTAATAATGTCTCTTTTTAAATGTCAACATTTTAGTAAATTCTGCTTCCAGAGTACTGTCCAAAACACACTGAACAAGGAGCAGTTGAGGGTCTCAAGTAAGTTGTGTTGTGTATCTTCAGTTAGTTCTTTTAACTTTCTGTTACAGCTAGTCTGTTAGCAGTCCAGATGATTAGCATGTACCGCTCAGCCTGGCATGCTGGTACAAGAGGCCGTGGGAGAGAGGGAGATCTGGACAGCTTGGCATCTCCTTCTGTGGTATTTGTCAACAGATAAGAAATCTGGTCTCAAATTGTCCTGGCATTCACCAAACTCCCAGGGACTCCTGAATGACAAGCTTGTCCTGCATGTCTAGCTTAAAAGGCACCAAACAAGGCGTTTTAGTAAACCTGTCCACAATCATCTATCTGAAAAAACACAATAATTCTTCAACTCTATTGGTTAAACTCTAAGGGGCCATTCACACAGAACATGTTTTTGCTTGGACCTTGCAAGGCCTCCAGGCGCAGTTGTACAAAAATGAAGAGTAATTTGCAAGACGCTACAAAAGACACAAGGCGCAAGTGCAACAGTCAATCCAGCATGAAACAAATCAAAAACAATTGAAAAGTAGCACTGTGGAATAAGGGAATGTGTTCTGTCTGAACAGCTCCTAAAGTGTAGCAATCTCTTTTTCTAAGCCCTGTTTTCAACCTAAATCGAAATGAACGCTCATATTTGTGATTTGGAAAAAATGGCAGTAGAGCAGCACTTCATCCGAGTTTCATACATTAACCATGGCTGATTGCCAACTGACAACTTTTTCAGATGCTGCTTCCATGAGAACATAGGTGCTTCCCAATTTGTGTATTTATGCACTATTCTATGCCATGTTAAATTTTAGTGTCAATACTAGTGTGAGTAATGTTCACACACTATGAGGGGGAGGAGTTATTAGATTGCAATGCTAGATGGCACTCTTAGACGATAGAGTGCATTTTAGAAGTGCATAGTCTAGTGCAGGGGTCAGGGAACCTTTTTGACCAAAGAGCCCTTCTTTTTCTTTTTTTTTGTTAATGCATTTTTCTAAAAGAGCCAAAGAGAAAAAAAAATATATTATAAAATTATATATAATTCATTCATATAATGAATGTACAGTTATTGTGTTTGGTGATGGTTTTTGGCTCATCTGCAAGACACCAGAGGTGTTCAGCTGGGATTAGGACTTGGCTTTCTGCATACCATCAAGTTCTTCACACTGACTATAATTTCTCTTTGACCCTTGTCTAACACAGATACACTTTAATAGAAAAGGGTCCTGTCCACTGTTGCTTAAAATAGAAGCACACAATTAAATATCATTAATGCTTAAACATAAGATTTGTACTCATGGAAATTGGTAACTTTCATTAGAGGGTGACCCAATACTGTTGGCAATATATGTATATGTGTGTGAAACTGAACAACACTTTGGCGTAAATATGTATTATTTTAAACCTTTTATCAAAGCTTACAACAAGTTTTTTGAATAGATTATTTTTTTGAAAGGGTGTATATCTCGAGCCACATGTGGCCAATAGGTTCCCGACCACAGCTAGTGTATTTTGTGAAACAATGTCTATCCAAGATAGGGCCATATCTATATTTTTAAAAACTAACAGACTGCTGCCAATAACATTGTGAAGGAATGTACTCTGTGGCCAATTAGAGAAATTAAACAATGTATTTATATTTATAAAAAGGGTCAACCAGACAGCAGTGGAACTAGCTCTTCATTCCCATTGAGAACATCCACGTCACAGAACTTTCATTAAATTAGAGCATTTTGGGTTTATTGATAGAGCCTGCTCCATTTGGGTCATTAAAAATAGCTGTTGAGGAGAGAGGGAGAGAGGAGAGAGGTGTGTGAAATAGGCCAGTTTGTTTTCCTCTTCTGCGATAGGAGTGTGTAAATGGTCATGATGGGGGAAAATGCAGATGACCCAGGCTATCATATGCTCACTGTGACTGATATCATGGTGTACTTTGATAACTGCAAGAAGGTAGGCCTTAATATGAGAATGGGTTATGATATGATAGAGGGGATGATTTTTTCTTTAAGAATGCTAACCTGCTTCTTTTCGGTGCTTATGCACATTTGTATGTATTTTTTTTCTTGTCAAAACCCTTGTTTCATAGGTAGACTGACATGTTTCATAGGTAGACAAGATTTGGTTCAGTAATATGAATTATATATATATATATATGATTATCTTGTTCATGTAAATCATATTTTGTGCACATGCACAATGCACATGTACATGCCGTCCACCTCAGAAATAAGCAGTGATGGGCGTTCATACGATCAGTGGTTTGTTCTGCTAAAGTGCAGGAAGGGTGTGATCCAGGCTCGATTGTGAATGACTCAGCCCTCTGATTTCCTGCTATGGTCAAAAAAGGCATAGTTTTGGTTACCCTGTTAGTCACGCAGTCATACAAAGTGCATTTATTCCTGAAACGTTTTTGAAGACCTCTATTACCCCTGATGTTTAGTTTAAGTGTGGCTTTTTTTCAAATTAAATATTATTCAGCATTTTCAGCACAGTCAAAGCCCTGTTGGGTGGTAACTGTTATTTTAAATAAGCAAGTAGGTGGATTGCTGTGTTTGTGGAACTCATATGTTGACATTAGTGAGAACCTGTTAGAAACATGTTTGGACAGCTGCTTAATTGCCAGGGTTGGCTGTAGTAATTTCTCCCTGGCAGATCTTCTACACAATTATCTGCCTTCATTACAACAGTACTAACACAACATGGTCATACATTTCCTATTTACAACTAGGGATACAACGATACAATTATTTCAGAACCGAGCCGATACTGAAAATTCTGAGGATCGGCCGATACCGATCCAATCCGATACCAGCCCTTTTTTTTTTTTTTTTTTATCAATGTAGAATTTCTCGTGTTGACCTGATTGTCACTCTTCTGTGTTAAACACAATCTATTACAGTGTTTCTCAACTGGTGGGTCAAAAGTGCTGTGTATGCAGCCCAAAAGTGGGTCGCGAGACCGTTCTGAAATAAAAAGTCTCTCATTTCAGAAAAAATGAACTATCCTGTCCTGTCAGATGTTATACTGTGCTTGTAGCGCCGCTAGCGTGCTCTCTTCTATAGCACGCGTGAACGTGGCGCCGCGTTGTACATCACTTCTCTAAAGTGCAGAAACTATGAGCATGCAATGCATGAAATAAAAGTACAGTACCAATAAATCACATAACTGTACTGTGTGTGTTAGCTGGGAAGGATTTGCATGAAGGTATGATATTCATTCTATTCAGGAAGTTTCCACGTTTCATTAACAGCCACCTTGGATGTTTTCATAACCCAAAAATACCATGATATTTTCAATTTGAGTAATTTTGTAGGCTATTATGTTTAAATGAATGTGGTGGCTCATACCAACTTAATTGTATTAACAAAAATTAGTTGGGGACTGCTATTTAATAGCCTTGCCTTATAGGCTGTTTATTCAGTCATATTCTTAACAGTCTTAACATAATTTTTGTGAAATAAACTTGCTTTGTTTTTGTTTTTTAAACTATATATATATATATATATATAAAAAAAATAATAATCTTTGACAAAAACACTATTATAAACTAGTTTAGTGGATAATTCAGCAGCAAAATATACTCTAGAAAAATCACGGGTGCACAATAATTGTATAAAACCTAGTGAAACATTTTTTATTTACAAATAAAAGTAAATAAGCGTACGACTAAATCTGGTAAAATGTCACACATTGCTCTTTGTATTGCAAAATACATTCATGAAAAAACAAGGAAATACATTTACATATAAATATATACTATAAAATTTAAATGCATTTATTTTAAATGTATAGCACAGTAATAAGGTAGCAACATATGATAGATAGGACAGAACAAGAAAGACTATTATCTTTCATTGCGCAAAAGTATAATAAAACGAAAGGCTCCAATACAGAGCGGCATAATGCTCATCCCATGCGCAGAATGATGCGCTTGAAACAACACAGAGTCACGGCGCACAGGCTGCGCAGTCCTCCGAGTCCGCATAGAACAGAAAATTACAGAGGGAAGAGATATTGAAACGTAGTATATTAAATCTGTGCGTTAGTTTATTGAGCCTTTTCTTGTAACAGTTTTAAACCTCAGTTACTGTGTGTTCTTGAAGTGAGTTTGACTGTAGTAACCGAACGCAACACGCAGTTGAGAGGAGTTTATGTGAACTTGAATTTAACGACTTAAATATTCATCTGTACCTCGGATTAAACTACGGAACAGCTTCAGAACACTTGAAATATTGTGCACAAACACTTTATGGTGCTTTATGATGTTTTTGTGGTTTTCGTGGGGCTTAACAACAACACAGAATAGTCTCGTCTGACCGATAACCGATCCACAGAAAATGACCGGATCGGAGCCGATACCGATCCGGAGTATCGGATCGATGCATCCCTATTTACAACTGTAGTGATATTCAATATAAAGGTGTTTCTTGGATTTAGATGTTTAATTCTGATATTGAATGTCAACAGCACAGCACCACTCATTACGGATGAGAAAAGTTAAATATTCCTAGTTTATTTGTCCTCTGTTTATTTTGATTTTTATTTATTTATTTTTGAATGAATGAAATTAATACTTTTATTTAGAAAGGGTATATTAAATTAAACTGGAAATAATATGTAGAATCGTGTCCTTCACTGCTAAATGTTAAAAAAAAAGTTTCTAAAATTAAAGCAAAATTAGGCCATCACTTTCTGTTAGAACTACTACAAGAAGTGGTTGAAGCTGTGGAAATATTTATTTTGGCTATTTCTAGCTATTTCTTGAGCATTGGTGCTGGCAAAGGGACACAAGACCTTTGTGGTGAGAAACAGCTGCTTCCTTGGAAAGTTGTGTGACGGTATTCAGGACGGAAGGCCTCAGTCTGAGACATTAAGATATGATCTGACATTTACTCAGGAACATGTCATTATGGATTTCTCCAGCAGCTAGCAAACACAGGAATTCATTTTAAATCTTGCAAGCCCCTTGGGAGTAGTAGTTCCACTGTTTTAACGCTTATTTTGCTTATTTTGTTCCTGTTAAAACATAAATATCAATACTTTGCTGTGTTTTTAGGAATGTGTGAGTGTTACAGTCATGCCTCTGGTATAAAGGGGAAAATAGGCTGATTTCAGTTGCAGACGTCACTATGGGAGGGTAGTGTCTATGATGAAATACTGGAGTTGAGGTTTTCTCTCTTTTTGGGGGGTTGTTGCACATTTTGTGGCGTCATCTGCGGAAAGGAAGTGTGTTCTCTCTCTCTCTCTCTCCTCTCCCCCCCTCCCCTCATGCCTTACAGGGAGTCTCTTCCTTAAAAGGACTTTCAAAGTGTGCTGAACTAAAATCACAAATACGCACATAAATACTCATGTAAACAAACACATCAATAGCATGTGCAGTCTGAGGAGTATACAGTTACAGTACATAAAACTTTATGACAGGGAGGAGATACAGAAACAGGTTAATGTAATCACGTAACATAGGAAATGTATATATCCTGTGATGAATTTACATTACAAGAAATGTAATAAGTAGTTATTTTTGTGTTGATTTAACTTGCTTGTTTTTTTATTTACTACAGTGCTCATGGTCTCTTGGTTATGGTTTAATGACTTTACCTCTCTCTCTTTCTCTGTGTCCCCATCCGCCCCCTGCAGGCTGAAGCCCGTTTGACAGCTAAGAGGGCGGCCCGTGCAGAAGCTCGTGAGATCAGAATGAGAGAACTGGAGAGACAACAGAAAGAGGTGAGGAAACCCAATCACTTAAGGCTGAAATTTAGGCCTTGGCATTGCTAATTGTGATGTTGGTCTTGATTTTGTATCGACTTTTACATATTGCTTTTCAAGTCTCATATTCTACATGCTATAATATACGTCTTTATAGAAACTGCATTTATTTATTTATTCTTTATATATTTATTTATTAATTAGGGGGCTCAGAAAACCTTCTAGCATGACAGTATTGTTCCAGTACATAGATGTTTTGACATGCCCACCAGTAACATGTGACCCTATCCTGTAAGATTGAGATTTGAGGAGGTATAACTTTTGAAAAAATCCCATCCCCATGCGCTTACCTGCTTAAGTTCATTCTGTGCATATAATGGATATGTCCCCTTTCACTGGTGTCATAATCACAACACCTACTAACTAGAGTCATATGTTTAAAAAACTGAAAGCATCTCACAAAGTAAATAACCTGCATTACACAATGTGTTGAAACACAGGAGGAGAACCTTCCAATAAAGTTCAAGAGCGTGTTGAGCTGTAGGCCTTTAAAATTGGTGTTTTTGAAAACGTTGTCGCTGATAATATTTATCCAGTCTTGGCCTTAGTTCACTCAAAATATTTTCAAGGTGTTTTCCTATTGAACTGCCAGCGGAAAAGGCCTTTATTCTCAAAACTGAATCTTTCTTATGATCTTGTTGACTTGCTCCTGCACAACACTGTCAGCCGATTATGTTCAATTTGTTTAATCTTCATCATGATTGTGGGCTCTGCGCTTTGAAGGACATGTTTTGGCTGGGTAACGGGGATCAGGGTCTGTTAATCACCCCCTGGGTCAAAGAGCCCATTTGAACTTAAGCATTTGCTCAGCTAATGCTCAAAAATATTACAGATTACATGAGCACTTTGGGGTCTTTACAAATAAAAACAAACGTAAAAGTATTCAATGTTAAATACAGCTTAAAGAGGTAACACCATAAAATAGTGTTCTGTCTTTTACTCATGCATCCTCATGTCTAAATCTGTATGACTTTGTATTTGAACATGAAGATATTTTGAAAAATTGTTTCAACTGCCAATACAATGGAAGTCAGTGGGGTCCAATGTTTTTAAGAACCCATTTATTTAAGTGCATGGACAAAAGAAAAACAAAACCCTGAGACATTTTTCAAATGATCATCTTTCATGTTCCACTGAAGAAATAAAGAAAAAAAAAAAAATCATGAAAAAAGGCCTGGACTTTATACTTTATACATATATTTTGTTGTAGTACCCTGCAGCTTTACTGCAGGTTTTGTACTTTTACTCCTAATTCTGGCCCAAGATTACAGGTCATTCTCAACTCCCTGTTACATTACAGTTACTGTAAGTCTTTACTAACTTTATTGTATAGTTTATAGATGTTGAGTTATTCATTTGTTTTGTCAGGCTTTTGGTACCATAACAGTTTGTTGCCTAAACGTTCCCCATAGTAAAGAGAGCTGGATTTAAAGAAATGGCAATGTTTTGTTCCAACTTTTGGATATGCGTATGGTTAATTCTGGGTAATTAGTTTTAATGCATTGTGACTTGATGCTGGCTTGCTACAGATGACTGCACACAGTAAATGGGACATGAACAGCATGACTTCAGCTGCATGAATTTAAACAAGTTGTAGATTCATTAAGATATTTAAGGGCATTTGATTAAGTGCATATGAAAGAAGTTGCTCAGGGTCCTTCGAAGGTAAATGGACAACCAGAAACCCACACTGAGATACCTGAGCTCAGATGCAACAAACTTAAGTAATGAAGATAAACAGCCTTTAAGCATACCTGGGTCACACTTGAGAGATTAGCTAGCATTCAGAGTTAAGCCCGGTCTGATCAGGAGGCGTGTGAATGTTAAGGGTGTGTGTTTTGTGGCTTTAAATCTCCAGCCAAGTCTTTAAAAGTAGATTATGAGCTTTCAGTTCCTGCTTAGTTCTCACTATCTGGCTGTGATCATTATGTTGATCGCAAACACAATGGCTCAAGATTGAAGACGCTGTGACATAAAATAGATCTGGAAGAGTTTAATCCAGACTTTGTGGAGGTTTGGATTTTATGGCAGACTGCGTTTTTGGAATCATAGAAAGTATCTGTCTCCCTCAGTCCTGAGGTAGATGGGGACTCTTTGAGACCATCAGGACGGCCTGCAAGTGATTAGTGCATAGAGGCGCTAGGGAAGGGATCAATGAAAGACCCCAGACCCCTCTGCTGAGGAAGGTGAAGCTTAAATGTACTAGATTAGCATGGAAATATAAGATATTACTGACATAAATGTGTTAATAATTAAGTCATAGATTGGTTGATGCATTTGATTTTCTGTACTAGTTTAACTAGCATCAGGTGATCTGATCAAGTGTATTTAATTCTGGTTTTATTTGTTGGCTATGACCTATAAACTTAATGAAGAGTTCTGAAACTGTTTTGTGCTGGTCAAAAGTTTGAGTGTAGGTTCTATCAAGGGTGTTTTTTTTTAGTTTGTGCCAGATGCAGTTTGCATGCCATGGTTATTTATTAGAGAAAAGTTTTTATTTTGTGCCTTTTGAAGAACATGGTAACTTTTCTTCTAAAACCCTTAGAATGTCTTGGTTTTTTGGCTAATTGTGTGAGAGTGCAGAAAAAGAGCATTGATGTTGTGGGAAAGTCTCTAATCATGTGATGCATAAGGTGTTAAAGGTAATTCAAAGGAAGAGGATTTGTTACAGGACTGGATGATTAAACACTCATATAAACTGGAGCAAATACACATGGGGAAACCAGTTAGGTGAGATTCTGTAGGTTTTCAGTAAGTAAGAGTGAAAGCGTTGACTATTGCACTGTATAGTTTAGACTATACAATAATTAGATTAATGTTCTTGATTAAATTATCAAAATATACAACCAACTCTTAAAGAGATGTCTTTTTCTAGCTAGAAAACTGCTTTTGTATAGGTTTTATCTATTAACAGTGTTTAGTTATGTCATTAGCAGGAGGTTAGTACATTTGTAAGTGTTAAAATTTACTTTGGGGACCAAACCATAGTTGGATATTTGAAGAATCTTCAGCTTATCTGTTGATGTTATTGTTACTTGTGAAAAAGTAAGGGAACAAGAACACGTACAAAAGTGTATTAGTGTAAACATAACACTGCTATACTAGTCCAGTGCTGTTCATTGGTTTGATCATTAGTGGACCAAATGAAACCTTAAACATCAGCGGAAAGAATCTGGTTACCCCATAGACCAGATCTCACGACCCTCTGTGACTCTTGAGTATGTTCTCAGATATCTGAACAGTTGCATGACATAATTCAGATGCTTTTTTTATCTCGCAGTGTGATTTTTGAAATTCCTGACTGACAATTCAGTGATGGCATTGAATTTTGCTGCTTGTTGATCCACTTGACCTTCATGTGTTCTTTGAGTCAAGTGTGTGAACTGCTGTTGTCTTCTCTAGCTGTAAGCTTACCTGTAAGGCCAGGTAACATGACACTGAGCTGACAGATTGCTAAAACTTTAACAACTTTCCCTTCTCGTTCCATTATCTTTGAGCACACACTCTTCCACTCGGTTAGCTCTCTTTCATGTCAAATAATCAGTGCCCTCTCTTTTTCCCCTTCCTTTCCCCATCTTGTGGCTTTCTTTCCTTTGCTCATCTGATCCTGTTTTGCTGGCCTCCTGTGATGTAGATTTATCAGGTGCAGAAGGTAGGACATCTGATTCTGTAGTTCTACTCGCACAGTCAGGAAAAACTTACAAAGACTGTCACTGGGGTGGTACCATTTCAAATGGTACATCTTTGTACCATATTTACCACTACAAGGTGCATAGTTGTGCCTTAAAGTGTACATATTAGTACAGGTACCACCCCAGTGACTACTTATGTACAATTTTTTTCTGAAATACTGCACTTTAATTTCTTTCCTTCTGTTGCATTCTTGTTACATGAACTTCCCTTATTTTTCTCTCCTCGTTTCTGCTGCATTTCTCTTTTTAGAAATACTATGGACTGGATAACTTGGACAACAAATGGGGGGACATTGAGCAGTGGATGGTACATTCACTGTTGAGATTTTGTGCTTTTTCTAAGCCTGTAGTTTCATCAGCATGTGACTTTTACATGATCGGGATTGCAATACAGGATGTGTTCATGTTCTATTTGTTAATTAGCATGTTTGATGTTGGATATCAGGGTTGCATGTCTCAACACTAGGTCAATACCTCTACATGATTTGCATTTTCACAACTTTTCAACAAATAAAATAAAACTTTGTTCATATGTTTACTAGCATTGTTGATATTTTAATGTACACTGACATTCAAAAGTCAATATTATTATTTTTAATGATTTTGAAAGAAGACTTATGCTTACCAAGGCTGCATTTATTTGACTGTAATATTGTGGAATATTAGAATTGGAAATAATAATAGTATTATTATTTTAAAATGTGGTTTTGTGATAGCAAAGTTATTTAAATAAAGCATCCAGTTTTCAGTGTAACATGATCCTTAGTGTTCTTATTTAGTGTTAATTTAGTGTTCAAGAAACATTTATAATATCAATGTTGAAAACTATATTTTTGTATATTTGTTTAGGCTTTTTTTATGAACAACGTTCAAAAGAACAGTATAGATTAAAAGAAAAAAGAAACAATTTGTACAATTATAAATGTTTTGATTAATTTAAATTATATAATAAAAATAGAATAAAAGTACAAATAAAACCTACTGACCACAAGAATGTAAATCTGATTGAATTGCAGCTTTTTACATAAAAATCATTTATTTTTTGGCATTTTGTTTGTTTTTTGTCTTGTATCTGTCTTAACATGATTGCTCTTGCATCCGTTATTACTGATTTGCATGCTTTCTTTGCATAAACTGCTCAATCTTGCTTGCTGAGTCTTGTGTGTCTGTTTCTTTTGCCATCTTGCTTATTCTCTTTCTCTACTCTACTCTACTCTATTCTACTCTTCTCAGGAGGACAGTGAGCGATATACACGTGTCTCACGGAGACATGCTTCGGTTTGTACCTTTATCTTTTAACTGTATGTCCTCCTAAACCACTTCCACAAACACTTCTCACACAAAATATTTCACAACAAGTTTGTCCTTCAGAAAGAAAATACACTTGGATTTTATTCCAAATGAAATTACTTTAAGTCAGACTTATTTTGGGGCTTACTGTACATACTGATTTGCGGTTTGTGGTGACTCTTGCTTAATGTGGACTCATCTAATTTTATCTTTCTTTTTTTGTTTGTCCATCAAGGTGTCAGATGATGAAGAACAGATGTCAGTGGGGAGCAAGAGCAACATACGGGTCAGTATCAGTGTAACTGTATACATATGTCCTTTCGAACCTTCTGTGCTGTCGGTTAGAGTGTTTGTTGTAGGTGTATATGAGTGTGTGCTCACTGTGTGTTGTCTAAGGTTATAAAACAGTCCAAAATGTTCTTCATGCTGATGGTGGTTTTGTTTGTCTGGGCAGTTGGATTTGGATGCAGCGGGTGCTTACGGCGGGGTAAGAATCTCAGGGTGGGAAATGTTTCTTCGGGCACGGATTTTATGTCATTACTTTCAGGTTCCTGTTAAATTAAAACGAGCACATATTGGAGTTCACAAGACGGTTTGGTTTTTGCACTGTGGTGTGTTTCAACTAAGTATAGCTAATACCTAATGCTACATTTGTGATGTTTTGAAGTGTTTTATCAACATTACAAATGAAGGGGGTGTGGTCTGTCTTCTGGATTTAATCATATATGACCATATGAGACCATAACATTTTTGTTATGTCTCTGAAGTGTCTGAATCTTCACCTGCATGTTCACAGCCAAGTAATGAGCAGTTAATTCTGCAGTTTAATCCTACTTCCATTTCCCACCATCCTGTCCAGCTTCCCCAGGCCTCCTCCTATCACTCACAGAAGAAGTCCAAGAAAAAGAAGAAACATTCTTCCAAAACCGTACGTTCACAACGCTAATGCACGTTACATGTATGTTCTGTAACAAGAATATGAAATATCAATCATCAGTTGTCTGTCCCACAGAGCAATGGCCATGATGATGATCTCAGCCCATTGTCTAGTCGGGTTAGTGGTGCAAATAACCGTGTGATGATGGTGTTTGAGTATTAACTAGTGTGTTGGTTCACCTATTATGACATCCAGGAGGCTGTGTTTTTAATTCATGATGCAGTAGTGTGACTAACGTGGTGCAAATCAGTGTGAAGATTGTAAACTGGACTCTATATTTGTGCGCAGAGCTCCAGACTCAGTGATGAGAGCAAAATATCTCGCTCCTCTAGACTTGATCGGCAGTCGGTGGGTCTCAATTTGGCATCTCTTTGTGTGATTAATATGAAAATATATCTAACATGAGTGGATGATTGCCACTGTCTTTGAAAAAGCATGATGGATGTGTTACAAAATAACATAGGGGTTGGACAAATGTTTTTTTTTTTTTATGATAAGCATTGGCCAAAAGTGTCGGCACCAACACCAGGACTTTTAATTTTATATGTATTTATTAATATTACAGAATTAAGAAGTTGCTATCTGTAGTATAAATTAGTTTATTTTATAATTTCAATTTTTATATACATTTTTATATTCAAGTTATGTATTTCTAATTCGGTAAATGTTATGTAAAATAACAATTTTTGCAGCATTGTATTACTTTCTAATGATAACAGCAACAGCCTTTTAAAAAAATCTATATTGGTTGACCATCAAAAAACATATTTTTTAGCTGATTTGATGGTATTCCAACCTGTTCAGGCTGATCTGGTTCCAGTCTGGCGGACCAGCAAGAGCTAATAAAATGACCTGAAGAGTTTAGGATTTGGGTAGTTACTTGTAAAATAGTAGATGTAACATGACTAATTAGTACAGGTGTTTTTTCATGCAACAGTTGTATGCATGTGAATAGAAGCAAAATGAATGGCTTTTCACACTAAAAGTTTTGCCCTAGGTAGTGTTAACATATTTTTATCTCCTAATTACACAGCCAAATATATGAACTGTGCAGTCTCAACCCTGAGTAATGTATAAACAGTGTGCAGCTTGAAATAAGATAATTATTGCAAAATGTCACAAAAATGATCCTGGGTGAACATTTTCAACTGTGAAAAGCCTATTTAGTACCATTCCTGACCTCAGCTGGCATGATGCCCCTGCGTTGTATATTTTAGCATGGTAAAACAGTTTGATGGTCTCCGTCAACATTTTTTTCCCTCCGTCTTCATCGGTTCATCATTCAATTATCTACATAATTTCCTCATCATTTTAGAAAGCCTGCTATTCATCTGAGCTGTACAGCAGCAGTAGTTATTCCTCTAAACATCAAGCCCCTTCCAACAATGGCTACCAGGTCTGTCATCTTCATCCGCTCCTTTCATGCTACTGAGTATCTATCCACTGTTTAAATCCCCTCTTTCTGTTTTCTTGTATCATTTTTTTCCCTGTCATGTCACCTTTTTTGTAGTTATTCTCCCTCTGTATTTGATTTGAAATGTTCATCTCTCCTGTCTGTTTAGTTGTTTTTGCTACACAGCAGGAAGCACAGGGTTTGTGCTGCTCCTCATATTACCCTCTGCCCCACAGCACTTCCTGTACGACAATATGTGCAGCTCCGTACACACGTTTTGAATACTTTCACTCTCATTCACAACAGATCATCTGGGGTTATTAGATCTTAAACCCACACAGACCACAAACACCTGAGGATTGAGCTAACTGCTTGTGCTTTGACTTGTATTCCTTAAAGATGAAGTGTGTGATGAAAATGTATGTGTTTTTGTTTAATTGTTTTCCCAACCAGGCTTCCCAAATACCTATTATAGTTATTTGACAATGCGTCTTTCCTGGTAGATATGGAAAAATTTCAACTTGTTTTACGGTTTCAACCAATATTTTGTGATTCTGTGATTTTGCTCAACGTTTTAGATCATTAGCTCATTAGTCAGTTGATGTTTTAAAAGGGGATTAATCCTATGAATAGCAATCTCAGCATATTAAACTGGGATAAAAAATATTGAAAAATTACACACTTCACCTTTAATAACTAGTTATAGACCTTTTCCCCACCAACCTTGACCGGAATCAAATGACGTGATCATCTGAATGTGATGAAAGACTATTGATACACTGTGCATAAAAAAGAAAACTGAGACTGTGGAGAGAGTTTGCATGCTCACTTGCACAGAGTGGTTATGAGTGGTATTAGACCTCAAGGCACGAGGAGGTGATAAAAATGTTGTTTTTCTATTTATATCTGTCCGTCATCAGGGCTCTGTATTTGAGGATGGTCTCTACAATGGCTCTCGACGCTCCAGTGCTCGTGCTGTAAGAATGATAGAGCTAAACTGTAAATGTGCATGACAATTGTACCCTATTAACCTGTGGATTCAGTTCCCTAACCAACAAGTGTGCATTTTATTTTTATTATTATTTGTAATATTCTCTCTTCATAATAATTCATGCTATAATGCCACTCAGAGTATTCTCAAATTATTACTTGTGTATGTTTGAACACATTAAACACATTGGACTGTATGTGATTTAGAAACTATTGCAGGTCAAAAATGCTTTGAAATGCTTTTAAAAAGGCTTTGAATGTGTTTTGTTAATTCCATAAAGCTAAGAGTGCTTTATATTTGTGTAGTTGACAATCTTAACATTGTCACAAGGCATTAATTTTTTTATAAGCATCAATATTTTTGGTTAAAATTGACATGAATGTTTAAAGGAAAGTGTGTAGGAAAGTGTTTTTAAATATATTTTAGCAATCATCATAAACTATGTAAACTATTATACTTCACTAGTTGGTTTAATTGATTTGCTGTACCACAGAACCATTTAAACAGTATAAATATTACATGTTGTCTCTACAATTTATTAAATGCATGTATAATCTTAAGAAATTAACAACATGGATTGAAAAATAAATTTAGATGCAGTATGTTACTCAAATTTAAATGTAAATTATTTAATGTCAAGCTTGTTCTCTAACAAATCAAATCAAAGGATGTGCAAGGCATTGACAGGGATGTATGTTGTCAAAGTGGGTAGTTTTTGACCAGCATGTTTTCTGTTTGTACATTTGTAGTGCTTGTAGATTTGTATTTTTAATAAAAAAATATAATTTTTTGAGAATCTTACAGATGACTGTATAAGGCCTGAAATGTTTGACAATCTCAAATCAGTTTTGTGTACATCGTACCTCTTGCTCTGTCTCTCTGATTTTTCACATTGATATAGTGTGTGTGTGTGTGTGTGTGTGTGTGTTCGTTCGTTCCTCTAGTCCTCTGAATACAGTGGTTTCGTGGGCTCCAGCTCTAGGACTTCGTCCAGAGCAAATTCTGCGTGTGGAAGTCCAGTGGTGAGCAACTTCACGGTCACTGTTGCCCAAGATGATCCTGGACTATTACAATTCTATTTCTTAAGTTGCTTTCTCAGTGACCGATTCAGTTACAGCTACAAGCATCCAGTTCATTGGTGCTTTTGCTTTTAATGTCTCATGAATCATGCACTGTGTGAAATTGATTGTTTATGTTTCTAGCTAAATCAGTGGATGAATATGCTTTTAGTCTCAGAGTTAAATTGTTTAATTGCTTGATGTTTACCTCATCAAGTGGGGTTGAGTTACTTAAACAGTGTAAGAAAGGACATCTGAGGTGATGTGTGTGTTTGTGTGCATGCATTCTTTGGGTGCATGCAAAAAGCCTACTGTTAAACTTGGACAGTTGAGACTTCACAAATAGCTGAAATACCTCTCGCATTGATGTTAATTGCTGCCATCTGGTGGTTTCCAGGAGGACTGCAGCAGCTCAGTGGCTAGTTTTATGCGCAGCTCCGCTAGTATCAGTGGCCTCTCTAGAGACCTTGACCGTGTGGTCATTCCTGACCTGCCAAACGTTAATGGGAGGCTGTCCATGGTATGAGAGTGAAATCTTCAGGTTCATGTGATTTTGTGGTGGTTGATGCCCTGGTTTAAATTGTGTGTGTGTGTGTGTGTGTGTGTGTGTGTGTGTGTGTGTTTATGCATAAGCAGTGGCATGTTGAATTGAGGTGATGGTCTGCATGTGAGATGGTCAGTGGTCAGAAAAGTGGTTATGTGCAGAAAACCACAGAATTCTGATGCTTGATACAAATTTCCAAATTATTATAATTCAAGGATATTTTAAAAAGACATATTCACAGCAACCTGTTAATTAAAGAATTGCTTGATCATGGTTTCATATTGATTATTGATTGAATACTATCATTGTGGTTTAAATCTTTTCAGCTTAACTTGGTCTGATTTTATTCCTCTAAAGGAAAAATATATATATATTTTTTTTACTAACTTTGTTTTAACAGCATGTCTTCAAGGAACAGCATGAATCAGAATGAATGAATAAGATACTCTGTGGCTTGACTGGATGTTTGCAAGACTACAACATCTATTGACTGTGTATAATCTTTTTTATTTACAGGCTGATGACAGATTAGAGCGAGACTACTTGGAAAAGGTTTGTGATTTTATTTTTTTATTTTACCATTTAAGCCTATATGTTCATGATAAACTATAATCAAGGGATATCATTTGTTGTATTTGTAGGGATCTTCACGAGCATCGACTGTTTCTGGTGCCACTCTTACCTCTCTGGGTGGGACGTCCTCACGGAGAGGAAGTGGAGATACATCCATCTCTGCCGACACAGAAGCATCCATAAAGGAAATCAAGGTGTGTGTTCTGATCTCTTTGTCTTGTGCCAGTTTAAATTTAAGCAGCAGTTTATAGAACCACATGATATCATCCCATGATTTCATGGTATGCTTTTGCTGTTTACATATTGGGCAAATTAATCCATGTTAATAGCACTGTAGCATAGCATATTTTACAAATATATTTATTTATAATGTAATTTAGTCTAAGAACTGATTGCTCATTTTCATCACTCATCTTGCTCACAGAAACAATTTCCATTTTCTTTATGTTGCTCAGTCCTTTTCCTAGTGATCTGGCTTCCAACAAAGTCTCAGCTCTAATCATACACACCCGAACAATAAAACTAAGATGTTTGTGTGTCGAACTCTTCAGGAGCAGGACTGACCACCTTCTACGATCTGCTTCACTGTTATTTTCTACAGCTTTGTACTTGTTTTTTGCACAATAATTCATTTGAAAGTCTTGTGTTCTTTACCCTTCCATTGCTCTTCCTCCACTGCATACTTTATCCTTCCTCTTCATCCTCACTCTTCATGCTTTTCATTCAGGAGATCCATGAGCTTAAGGATCAGATTCTAGATGTGGAGACAAAGCACATGCAGAACCTCAAAGAGCTCAAGGTACATGGCTGGTAAAAGCAGTGCCAGTTAAAATCCCAGCGAGAACCTGCTTTGTTGGAATTATATATGACAGTGCTGGCAAATGAACAATACATTTTGTGTATTTTGGGTTTTTTTTACCAGTGAGTGACTGATCAGAAACACGATACGATGATATGATATTAGTCTCTGGTTCTTATCTGGCTCTCATCTTGCATGTTTATGTCTATGCCACTGAAGTCTATAGCCTCATTTTCTCTGCCTTGCTTCCATCTTTGACTATCTTATTCTCCAAAACATATTGTAACACATCCCTCTTTATGATTTAGGGTGATTTGATTTTAATTTTAAGGTGAAATTTAATTTAAAATTGTGTTGAAGACTGATGTACAGGTTTTGAGATATTGTAATGCATGCACAGACGTGTGTTTGTGAGTGTTTGCTGGTTTTCATTGTGGTGTCTGGCTTTTTAAAGGATTGCCTTTTGGAAGTGGAGGAAAAGTACCGTAAGGCCATGGTCTCCAATGCACAGCTGGACAATGAGAAGACCAATATGATGTATGAAGTGGACACTTTGAAAGACTCTTTAATGGAACTGGAAGAGATGCTCTTTGAAACACGCCGTGAGCTTGAGGAAAAGTGTAAGGTCTGTACAGTCAGGTGTGCTTTATAATAAATTGCAGTAATGCTTTGTTGTAATACGTTGTCGAAACCACTAATAATAGATTGTTAAAATAGTAAGAGGTTTTAATTGGAAATTTTATTTTTTAATTAATTTTTGTCCAGTTATGATTGAAATAGAATGGTGTAAAAATTGCGTTTTTGCACTAATCTCAGTGATCACACTCTTAAATATTCAACTTAAAAGGTAAAAAAAACAACTACTAAAGGCAGTTTTATATTTTAGGACCTTGAACGAGAGAAGCATGCTCATAGCATCTTGCAGTTTCAGTTCAGTGAACTGAAGGAGACGCTGAAACAGAGTGAAGAACTGCTCAATGTGAGTATTGTAGTATTTATGTCTCTGTGCTAAAACCTGTCTTTTTCAAATACTTGGCTTATCTGCCCATCTGCTTTAACAACTTTTCTCCTTCCTTCATCTTTGGTCTTCTTCCATGCACAATACCTCTCTATAGGAGATCCGTCAATTACGCCTCAAGCAAGACGGCTATGTTAGGGAGATTTCTGACCTCCAGGAAACTATTGAGTGGAAGAATAAAAAAATTGGGGTATGGATCCCTCCGTATCCAACTCCTGTAACAACTGTATTTGTCATTACCTTCATTGTAATATAATTACAATTTTATCTTTCAAACATATAATTGTAGATTAGCTAGATTCCACATCTGTTTCTTGCTACAACCTGTCTGTCATTGCCAAACTGTTCTTGTTGTCTGCAGCACTGATGTTTTCATTGCGCTCACCTTCTTTTTCTCCTCTTCACTGCATCTTTGCCAAATCCCTTCTGGTGCTGTTCAGGCATTAGAAAGGCAGAAGGAATTTTCTGATGCCATTCGAAATGAGCGGGATGAGCTTAGAGATGAGGTTGTTCAGCTCAAAGATATTTTGAAGGTATTGATATGTGTGGTGAAACTAGGGCTCACTCTTTTCTCATCAAATTGTCCTAACAAAAAAGCTTTCTATCAATTTTTAGTAATGTACAGATGCTAAGACCCAGACTATAATGTAAATCGAGACTGATTCATTAACACGCAATCTCTGACTGAATGAACAGAATCATAATCATATTATCTACAAATACATGTTTAAAAATAAGAAATCTAGGTCCAGTGCAACTATATTTAACCTGAATTGGTATTATTATAAGTATACTAATATTAAACTGTTTTCCTCTCCAGAAACATGGTATTGTCCTTGGACCCTACTTAGCCACCAATGGAGAAACAGAGGAAGAAGTCGGAAAGGCTGATCAGAATTCTCAATCTGCATCAGCTGAAATCAGAGAGGGGAGTAGTGTACTAGGTAAGCTGCTTTTCTTAGCTTCATTCATTGCATGCTAACATGTTTTAGCTTTGAACACTTTGCATTTTCGGCTTTTAAAGCTCAAGCCAAGTCTAACCAAACTGCCTGTTACAAATGCACGTTCACGTTAACATCTCTCACCCTTTCCTGCTTCCCTGTATCCACTTAGCATAAACAGCTAGAATGAAAGTTAACACTACAGAGTCATGTCTCTTTCCATATTCCAATACTCTGCTGGATGAGAGTTTATACATTTGCTGAAAATATATCATCATCCTTGATTTTAAAATCAAAATCAAGAGAAGGAATTGCAGAGTAGTTTGTTCAGTTCTTGACTTTACTTTGGGACGTCCTTCAAGACTTTTGATTTGTATGGGTTTAAGAGCTTTGCCATGGACTCTTTTTTCGCTCCTTTCCCTCTTTCTTTTTCTTCTTGCTCTAAACATTTGCCAAATATTCAATGGCTTCTACAGACTTTAACTACTGACACCTCAATCATCTCCCAGGCACTCATCAGTTGAAGGTGTGTAAAGACAAGCAACAAAAAGATTTGGATGATGGGCTGCCAGGGAATCAGCGGTTTCCACATGCCCCGTTCAGTTCTTCAAATGCACCTTTAGAAGCAAATGAGAATGGAGACCTTGGGGACCAAATGAATCAGGGTGTAGAGCAGCTTGAGAATAGACCCGAAGAACCTCCAAGTTCTGTTGGTGATGATGAACTCACTGCAACAAGACCCAAGGAGGAGATCAAATCTGAGGCACATATACCAGAAGATTCAAGAGGTAATACAGTGGAATTAGAGTGCATTGTTCACAAGGATGAACATTTGGAGACCGATCAACAAGAGAGCGAATGTGACAAACCTAGTCAGATCATCAAAGAGGAAACTCCTTTAGAGTCTGTCTCTGGTTCGGTCCATGATGAACCTGATAAACCTGGTGAAATTGTGCTTGATAATAAACTCAAACAGGAGCCTGTAGAATCATCTCAAACAGAGAAGATTGCAAAAACTCAAGGTGCCAGTGCTTCAAATAAAAAGAAGAAAAAGAAGAAGAAAAACAAGCAGAAGCAGAAACAGAGTGACAAGCAAGATAATGACACAAAGATAGATGACAAGAATGAAGTGAAGACTTGTAGTGAAGACAATCCAAACCAAAAAATGGAAGGTGATCTAGAAGAAAACCATCAGGAGCCCTTAGGGAATGATATATCCGAAACAACAATGAATACAGCTGTCCCACACGATGATAAAAGAACCAGTGAATTGGATGGTACATATATAAATGCTGATGATGTTAAAGAAAAAATTATGTTAGTTACAGATGAAGCTGATTTAGCAGGAATTTCTAAAACAATCTCAAACTTTGATTGCCCTGAGTCTAACAATGGCATCCTTTCAGATAATCTATCCAGCAATGTTATCTCTAACCCCGCAAATATTATTGATGAACACACTGAGGATTCAACAATTCCTGACTCTGAAGCTGTAGTCTTTAGCTATGAGCTTTTATCTTCAGAAACGAAGACTTCACTGCCTAATGAACCTTCTGCTCAGTCTATGGATGCTGTTGAAGGGGTTGTTGAATCCACCACCTGCTCTGATAACATTGAGAAATCTTCATCGGTAGACATGAAGGAAGTGAAGAGTCATCTGAACTTTGAAGTGGAAGATCAGGAAGAAAATGTCCAGAATCTTGATCTAGATGGGACCACTAACCCTGAGGATCAAGATGACTCTGCTCATCTCTCTTCCCCTGTAATGGAGAAGGTGGAAAATGAAGCTGAAAGGGTAATCCATGAACAACCTATTGATCATCCAATGGAAAACCAACTTCAAGACGGTATTGGAGCAGAATTGGACCAGGATGAGGTTGAGAGACAAGTTGATCTGGATAATGAGAACCTTAAAGAGCCTACTGAAAAAGTGTCTGATACTAAAGATATTATTGGACCAGAATTGGACCAGGAAGAGTTTAAGAGACAAGATGAACTGGATAATGAGAACCATTAAAGAGCCTACTGAAAAAGTGTCTGATACTAAAGACATTATTGGACCAGAATTGGATCAGGAAGAGTTTGAGAGACAAGTTGATCTGGATAATGAGAACCTTAAAGAGCCTACTGAAAAAGTGTCTGATACTAAAGACATTATTGGAGCAGAATTGGACCAGGAAGAGTTTGAGAGACAAGAGCCTTGAAAAAGTGTGATACTAAAGATAATGAGAACCTTAAAGAGCCTACTGAAAAAGTGTCTGATACTAAAGACATTATTGGAGCAGAATTGGACCAGGAAGAGTTTGAGAGACAAGATGAACTGGATAAAGAAAACCTTAATGTGCCTACTGAAAACTTGTCTGATGGAAGCCATGTTGACAACACTCCTTTAATTGAAACACAGGTTCATGTTGTGCATAAGGATCACTTGTCTCCCAATAAAGCAATTAAGGAATCAGTTGGAGAGTCTGATTATTCTGACCAAGAACCCAAGGTAGAAAAAGACAAGGAGGAAGGATCAATCCAAAATCAGCTTGAAATGCAACTGCCTGAAGATGAAGAAGACCTGGTAAAGTCAGATGTGGCTGCTCAAGAACTCAAGGAAGAAGATGAGGAAGATGAAGGAGAATCGTTTGATTTTGATGAAATGGATCTCGAAGCATCATCAGATGCCCCTCTAAAAAACTTTCTAGATCAGCCAAAAGAGGAAGGTACTCTTTTCAAGGATGAGGTCCAAGAAGCAAGCCAGGAATACCAAAACAATGTCACTGATGAGGACCAAATTCAAAAAGAACATCTAGAACTTGCAGATCAGGAATCAAAGCCAAAGGAGCAGAAAGATGATGGACAAGACACAGAAAACCCACAAACAACAAAAGTTATAGAAGGATGTTTGACAGAGGACAGCCAAATCAGCAGTGAAGTCAAACCTAATGATCAGCAGCATGATACTTCTGGAAATAAAGAGGAGCATCAGCAGGCATCAGAAGATGTGACTCTCAGTGAAGGAGTTAATCTGATCTCAGAGATGGAGACAAGAAATATAGGCCAAGAGATGAATAGTTCCATTCAATATGACAACAGGTTGCCAAGCATTTCCGGAGATCGGGAAATTGAGAAGGAAACTACAGAAAAAAACAAGGAAGAAGAAAGAAAAGAATCTAAAAAAAGTGGAAAAGGGAAAGGGAAGGGCAAAGGGAAAGAAGAATGTAAAATGTCTTAATAGAAAAGGACATTCTTAGCATCTTCAATTGAAAAAGTAATTTGCACTTATTTAGGTCCTAATGAATTTATTTTGGGATCATTACTTCAGAGAACCCTAAAATAACCAAAGCTATCTTAGTCAATTCCAATTATCAGTCATTGTATACAAACATTTTATATTTGTTTAACACCTGATTAACAATACAGAATGAGCAGTAGTTGAAAGTAGTTCAAACGGTATTTAAAATCCCAAAATTAATTACACATTAAATGCTATCAGTAATGGGTATAAAGTGTCATATTTATTGTGACATGAGCATGAATTAAATGTTTCTCATACTATATGAGTCATAAAAATTATCAGCTTTCTGTCTGTGCTGCAGTCATGTTTATCAACTTCTTATTTACAATATTTTGGTAACAAAGGACCTGTAATGTATTTTGTTTAAATGGGTGTTATGTTGTTTAAAATTGTGGTAAATAAAAAATGTTATTGTGTGCCAAATGTATTAAACATTCGTCTAAGGATTTGACTGGAGCTTTGAAGTTACGTTTTGTTTTTACATTTTATTTGTTGGGAGAAAAAATAGAAAAATTTTATTCTGTTTGGTGAAGATGGTGTTTAAGTGAACCATGTATTTTAAAATAAAACTTAAGCAATTAAAAGTATATGTTTTACACTATTGTTTATTGATTGTGTTACAGCAGAATTTTTTGTCATAATTTAATTAGCCAGCTGACTGAATATGACATTTAATTAAACTGCTTCAGATTAGATTGACTTATTTTTAAGTCATGAAAGTTTTATTGTTTAGGACATGAATATCACCCATTCATTGCATCACAAACCTCAAGTAAGCTCACATGAAAAACACTGTCATGTAATAGATGTACAGATTGAGTGAGCGTTAAGATATTTTGACTACATGAGGGTGAAGCCTCAGAGGTCACTGAAGTTTCTGCATGTTGTCCATCCTCATCCTTCACATCCCAGCATAGGATAGCCTCACTTTTTGCATGCCCTGACTCCTCACCCTCCATGCATTTGGCTCCTCCCACCCCTGGTATGTGAAATCTTTCCTGTCTAACCTTGGAATTTGTTTTAACATGAGAATGTGATACTTTATTATTGCAAAATACATGTTTTAGATGCTTAACTGCAGTTGTTCAAATAAAACCTGCAAGTCAAAAAATGTTGGTTGTTGTCTAATGGTCTATCTGTTGAACTTGCTTTTCAGAAATTCGCTTGCGAAAACTGGTGGATGAGAGAGAATACTTAATAGAGCAGGTGCGCTGCTGGCAGTTACAGTACTTTACATTGACTATATCCTCATTTTGTGCCCAGCACAAGCATGATTTTCTGTTTTTTCTATTCAGGTTAAGAGATTGAAAGGTCAGCTTGAGCAAAAGAAACCGAAGAATGGTATGGAGGGTTCGTCCAGCCCCGAAGGAGATGTGCTGGAGAACGGTGGTGACTCCAACATCATGGATATACAGAGTAAGAAACTGCCTGCACTCTGTGAGCTTCAGGGCAAAAGTTTTAGAAACTGTCTTCAGCTCACAATGTTCATTACATTGTTAACAATAATTTTTAACAGATTTGGTTTATTGCCAGAGCACATAAAACCCTCACCCTCAGATGTTGAGAAATGTGGTCCAGTGTATATAACACAATCTAATAGATAGAAAAAATATATTTATTTTTGGTTTCCGGCCATAGCTGTATCCCTTCTAACCACAACTGTGAATAACACATAATGACTGTATTTGTAAGGGTAGTTTGGGGTTGGGGTATATGTTAATAAACCATAATTTGACAGGTAGCATTTTTCGTTGTTGAACTGTTTGCCTACTATTTTAATGGGAGGTAGCAAAATCTGACAGGGTAGCACAAATCGACAGAACACCAGGTCTGTTCTGCTATCATTAAAAATGGCTGTGGTCACTCTCATCTTAAAGAAACCTGGACTAGATTAATCTGTTCTGAATAACTTCAGACCTGTATCTAATCTCCCTTTCGTTTCGTTGAAAAAGTGGTTGCTTTGCAGCTACAAGCACATCTCTCTGCCAGCAATCTTCTTGACCCCTATCAATGTGGTTTTCAATCAGGCCACAGCTCTGATATAGCACTGCTAAAAAATTACCAATGACCTTTTAGTGTCTGCTGATTCTGGCTGTATTACGGTTCTTATCTTGCTGGATTTAACAGCAGCTTTTGACACGTATCTCATCATATACTTATTTCTCAATTATCAGCTATTGACATCAGGGGTACTGCATTGTTTTGGTTTATATCTCTCGCATAGACATTTTTTTTTATTAGTGTTCAAAACTTTAAATCGTCGTCTTGTTCACTCTCTCAAGGTGTCCCTCAAGACTAGGTTCTTGGACCTCTCCTGTTCAATATTTATTTGTTTCCCCTTGGTCAAATGATCTATAGCTACGGTCTCGGCTATCATTGTCATGCTGATGACCTGCAAATTTACATATCAGGTTGCTCCGCCTCTACTCTTTCACTTAATTCACTGAATGCCTGTATTGCTGACATTAAAATATGGTTACATAGCAACTTCCTAAAACTAAACGACAATAAAACGTAGTTTATTGTATTTGGTCCACCATCTCTCTTGAAAAGTCTGAACTGAGTATATCCATTGATGGGGCTATGTTGATACCATCTTATTTCTTTAGAAATTGTGGTGTAATATTTGACTCGTCACATACATTCTAATCTCATGTTAGTTCTATTACCAAGACTGCATGTTACCACCTCCGCAATATTGCCTGTCTGCGTCCTACTGTCAGTACCAAAGACACTGAAACTCTCATTCACGCCTTAATAACTTCTCGTCCTCAATTACTGTTACTCACTTCTCATTGGACTGCCAGTTAAAACTATTACTAGGCTACAGTATGTTCAAAACTCTGCCGTTAGTCATCAATCAAGTCTGAACACATTATCCATTACTTTATAATCTACATTGGTTGCCTGTTTCTGTTCCCATTCAGTATACAATTATTCTGTTGCCGCCTTCTGATAAGTTTTGCTGTGAAACTACTGGGTATTTTTGTTGTGCTTTTTGGTTTTGCTGTTACGTCAGTGTGTATTTATATGTACTGTATACTATCACATGAATTTATGATTAAAGCTGTTTATGTATTTTCTCCTTGTACAGTGACCTTGAGCTTGGGAAAGGTACTTTATAAATAAAACTTATTTGTAAATGTTCCTTATTTTCAGGGGATGCAAACAGACAAATCAACGACCTCAAATTTAAGCTCGTCAAATCAGAGCAAGAAGTCACAGCACTTGAGCAGAATGTGAGCTATTTTAATATATTTCATTATTATTAATAACTGGAACTCATTTTACTCTTCTAAAATATGAAATAGTGACACATTTGAAGTGTTTTTAATTGAAATTCATGTTGTAGGTCACAAGGCTCGAGGGTCAGGTGACCCGTTACAAAGGTGCATCTGAAAATGCAGAGGTGGTGGAGGACGAACTCAAAGCTGAAAAACGCAAAATGCAGCGAGAGGTACAACAGCCCAATAGCTCTGCTTTCATTATAAAAAATATACAAAGTTATACATGTACATATAATAAAATGAATGGCTTGCTCAATTATTTTTTATGGTAGTTACGCTCTGCACTGGACAAGATTGAAGAGTTGGAGTCCAGTAACAGCCACCTCTCGAAAAGGCTGGAGAAGATGAAGAGTGGCCGAGGAACTGCAACTACTCCCTAATGGTTTCAGATCTGTCCCATAATCTGCCCGAATTCACCTCCATTTCCCATCATTCTGCACCTTATGCAAAGTTAATAAAACTATAAATAAGCCCATGAGAACCCTGCTACGTTATATCCTGCAACCGTGCCATTTCTTCCTGTTTATCCATTTAGGTTGAGTTCTTCATCTTAGGAGAACCCAATCAGGACTTTCTGAAGGATGCAGGAGGACCCTTAGCGTGCCTCGTTCAAAAAGTTAGAATGGTAATTGTCACATGTGAATGTTGCTGAATTGATTGGAGCGTAACGTGCAAATCTGCCTGAGATTATTTGGAGAAGGATCTGAAGTTACTCTTTAGAACTCGGAATGTGAAGATCAGGACAGGTTGTAGAGCTCTAGGAAGTCTGGATGGCCATTTGTTTGGTTAAAGACCCCTGTTGCTTCACGAAGACGATTATGTGTGATTGTGCATGTTTGATGCTTTCATGTGTTCCACTCGCAAAGATATTTTAACACTGAGTAAACTAGATCTTCCTTATGTATCATGAAGCCAAAGGTTCTGGAGTAATATTGAGGTCTCACAGCTGGTTTTTGCCATCTGTGTTTTATTTTTTTCCTCCAATGAATTGTCTATAATGGTCTTCCTAACATGCCGTTCCCTACATGTCAGAAAGACCGGTGTGACAAATGAGGATGAATACTGATTCTTAGTGAATTTTGTTGTTGCATTGACACGGATAATCTATCACCTAACTGAACTGCATAAATCAGGAAGTTGTTCAAGGATTTCAGGCCAAGCAACAACTTTTGTTGTTGCCTTTGACAAGATTTAACATTAACAACCTCCAGGTGATGAAAAATCCTGGAAGATTCAGAACAGTCGCATCCTGTCCCAACCAATTATGATGTGATCAGAAGCATTAATTGTTGAAAACTTGTGATCACAAGCACCATTTATTATCACCAGCCTGGATGAGGCAACTCCATTCTGTTTACAATGCTTTAAACCATTTGTAGGTTAACTTTATGAACTTCTGATCTGCAATAAAATGTCAATTTTAATTTAAAAAAAGTTGTCTTTATATACATTCCCCTAACGTAAGGGACACCAACACTGGAGAGCCAGGGTACTGTGAACCAAATAAATTATGAAACATTGTCTAAATGTGTGCCATGTGCATTGTGACTTGAATAAAATACAAACATGCATATTTACATACTTTATTTGGAACCTCAGAATACAAACATACAGCAACCAAGACTATTTAACACACTTTAAACCTAAATAACATTAGTGAAATAACAGCAACTCTACCCCTCATACATCGTTTTTCTTACAGTTGACGTCTATTTTTTTTCTTAAAAGAAACTGGAAAAAATTAGTATATTTCTTTGAATTAAAGATTGATCAAAGTTTTAAAATTTTTGGGGGGCAGAAACAAGCTTCCATTATAACCTCGTCTAACTTCAAAATTAGATCAATATTTAAATAAGTGAAGATAAAGATAAACTGCAACAAAACGCAGTGGAATTTTGTAATTTCTACACACGTGAAAAGTAAAAAGCTGCGCCCCACAATCAAAAGAGAATGAATATGATAAAGAGAATTGTGTGATTATTATAGTGCAGCTGAATCACTGCCAAAACAATCTACTTTATTTAGGGATCCGTTTCCTCTATCTGGGATGTACGATACTCCACAACAGACTTTTTCATGTTCTTATCTAGAGTAAGATCTTTGCAACTCAGTGGCTTCCTTGTTACTGGATCATTATCGCTCCTGCAAAAATAAATGAGAAAAAGTTATCTTTCTACTATACACAAAACAAGAGACATCCTTTGATAACCACCACAGGTAGATCAGACACCTATCTGAGCATGCAAGACAACATCCTTTTTAATAGCATTTCATTACCATATAAATGTTGCTATGATAATATCATGGATTAGGAAAATAACTTGTCTGTGAGGCTCTGTTTAGTAAGGAACCCTCTTATTCAAGTTGGTCAAAGGCACCTTGATATACCCAAACATCTCCTCAAGGAGTAAACTCTCTTTCCCAGGATGTTTTCTGTACCTCAATGGTGCAACTCCTCATGAACAGTAAGAAAAACAAGACCGTTCCTCTCCTAGCACCTAACTCAGACCTCTAAATTCACTAACACACAAATCAATTGTAAACCACTCTTATGAATAAATATCAATGTAATGCAAATGTACTTTTTCAGAGACTAATCCCCTGAAACTTACGTCTTGAGATATTCCTCAATGGCTCTTCGCTCATACACACATCCACCTTTGGTCTTGACTGGATCAACGAATATCTTCCCGGACAAGGGACATACCAGGTGAGGAGGCACTTGAGCATTGCTCTCACCGATGTATTGCTGAAAAGCAGATTGAAATGCAAAAAAAGAATTGAAACTTTTTTTTTTAAATATCATAAAACAGAATTAATATGCTAACAAATATGTACACATAGGAATTATTCACAATTTAACTTACAAGTGTACAGAGCTCAGAATGCTACATTATTAAATATATATAATTTTAATCTGTTGAAATATTGACAAGGGGGCTGCTCAAGCACCTTTCTATATTCCAATCATATTTTCACAGACTTCAAAAATCTATTTTTTTATTTGTGCTTAAGACATTTAAAAATGTATGATTATCCAGTAAGGAAATTAAGTGTCCTTAAATTCATAACCATGATTCCTGACAAAAAATCTGGGCTACGTTTGTTGGTAATAACTGAATGAAAAATAACTGACCTTTTCAATGGATTCCATGGACTGACATGCGTTTACTGCAGTGTTGTCTTTAGCTGCCTGCTCATAGATTTCTTTGCTAGTCAGGAATTCCTCTGCTAATATGCTGAAGATACAGTGGACAAAAATACATGTATCATTCATTATTTATTGTATTCTTAAGTTTGGATCAGCACTAAATAAATAAATGTAATGCATTTTACAACTTAAATGGGCTTTAATCTCTATTCTGATTATAGTATATTTGTTAAGTCCATTGTAAAATGGTAATGAAAAAACTAAAATGAAGAATAAGAGGCTACCTGTCTAGTGGATCATCAGCCTCTGGGAGTATCAGAAGTCCATATACAGCATCCAAGATCTCTCTCATAGTAACATCAGCCGAGTAGTTTCGATCAAATATGTTGTGGCAAATCCTTCCCACACTGTTGATGTTGCAATGGTAAATCTATACCGCAGTTAAGAATTGTATAGAGTAAAAAATGTTAAGGTGTTCTGCGCTCTACTCTTAATATAGGATTCAAAACCGAAATCAGTTTATGAACATTACTGTGACACTACTAAGGCTCAAGGATACAGGAGTATAGAACCGAACAGCAGGTGGTTTCACTGGATAATCACGACCGAACTGACAATACAGCTCAAAGGTTCCATTCTCATAGGGAGTTTCAGGCGGTCCTTTCATGACAATCCTCCAAAAAGCTGAAAAAAATGTAACGCATGACAACTTTATTGTACATTTTACTTGTATGTGTAACCTTGACTACAAAATGTAATTAGAGGAAGCAACTGACACTAAATCCAAGGATTAAGTGGCAGATACTCAAACCAATTAATGCATTAGCAGGTTTTTGAGGATTATGGCTGTTTATGTGAGCAATACACATCAAAAGAGCCTCTACCCATAAACAGGAAGTGTAAGGTGGTTAGAGAATGTACATTTTAGACTGCAAACTGTATAGTAAAGATTAACTCACAATTAGTCAAGTATCAAAAACATAAGGTTTTTAGTAGAACGTTAGTTTTGTAAAGATGTAAGCAACCTAGTTTGGTGTATGCCCCAAGTTACTGATATTGTTCATTATTATTTAACTATTGATCAAATTATTCACAATTACTGATGCACTTCATGCATGAAAATCTAACAGCAGGAGAAACAGCATGAATCTTATTTTGACCACAAACTTAAAAGCAGATTTAATCATACTTACTGAAGTCGGTTTCTGAGGGATACACAGAACAAAATGGATGGGGATCACAGTGAAGACTCTTCAGTTCTTCTATGATCCGTTTATCTTTCTCCATGAAGCGAGCTGACTTGCATTCTCGTATCTTCTTTTTTAGTACACTAATAATGAAATTATTTGTATATTAATATGTCGTATAAAGAGTTAGGCTACCATGATATTGCCTCTAACTTAAGAGTGTATACTTTGGTAATATTTACTAGAGTTTTTTTAAAGAAAAGAACCATGTGTATTTTAAATTATAACAATTGTCATAATTTTGTATTCATAGTAATTTTGCACAAACAACTTCCACACTAATTGAAAACAGGTCACATCACATTCAATTCAGGTGTTTTGCTTCTTTAAATAAAGGGCTGTTTTACTCTATGTCTACAGATACGATACCAAAAATGAGCAATATAGCTCTAAATAACACCTGTGATGGCCATTTGTCAAGTCTGACATCACGTATCATAGTTTCTGGGTCCAAACACTATTTCAGATCTCAAATGTACACTAACTTTAAAAAAATCTTTGCTATAAATTAACAGTAGGCCCGCATGAAAAAGGGTACAGGCTTGGACCTGGAAACAGTATTTGATGTGTCACCACTTAAGTGGAAAGAGCCATATCAAACTCTTGTTCAGGTGTTACTAAAAAAAAAAAATAGTGGACTTGTAGTCTGAATTTGTGGACAGTCAATAATACTTCTCTGTCCTGGCTGCTTTCTCCGTGATTTGAGCAGGAATCTTCGTTTCTGGTCTTTCATCGTAGCCATGGGTAGCAAAAATTTGGGTCAAGTCTTCCTATTGATAACAAATAAAAGAAAATTATAATCTAAATGTTCATAGACATTTTCCACAATAACTGCAGTTATTTGCAGAAATATATACACACACGTGCTACCAACCCTTATAAAATAAGAATATCATAAAAAAGTTTATTTATTTCACTAAGTATAGTTCATTCAAAAAGTAAACTTGTATAATGTATACATTCATTCCACACAGACGGATATATTTCAAGTGTTTATTTATTTTAATTTTGATGATTATAAGTGACTTGATAAACCCCAAATTCAAAAAAATTTGAATATTGTGATTTCAATATTGAAGACATTGCCACACTCTAATCAGCTATAACTCAAAACACCTGCAAAGGCCTTTAAATGATTTCAAATTTTAGAATCTCATGTAAAGTACACTTGTTCAAAAGACAAAAATCAATCATATTAGAATATTTACATTTGAGTTTCATATTTACAGAGCGAAGCAAACCACAATAATGGGAAACACTGCTGACTTGGCAAGAGAAGACTTTGATTGATGTGGACTGCAAGTCAATTATAAAGCATTAAATGCAAAAGACTACTGGAGAAGCATTCACAAGCAACAGGGAGACAAAAAGGACTTGACTTGAAAGCATTCAATGCACAATGAATGTCTTGATATTTAAGCCCAACACCTGTAATATTTTTTTTTATCACACACGTATACCAACCCTTATAAAATTTTATATATTTAAGATAAATTGATTTCAATCTAAGTATAGTTCAAATCCATCAACATATTTACTGACATAACGCTCAAGACTTATTGATGTAAAAATAATAATTACACTTTATTTGGAGTACTTGTGCACAATGCAAATTTCTTGATATTAGCCCAAAAATGTGTTTCAATGTCACTATTGATGAGGATACATCTAAAAAAATTAATATGGTGAAAAAGTTTTTCCTGTTATTTCAAAAAGTGAAAGTTTCATATATTTTAGAATCTTTACATGTAAAGTAAAACACCTCAATTTGTATTTATTTTTTATGATTAGAGCTTACAGCTAATGAAAGTCAAAAATCAATCTCAAAATATTAGAATATTTACATTTGAGTTTCAATAAATGACAATCCATACAGTTAAATTGCACAATAATGGGAAACACTGCTGACTTGGCAATGGTCCAGAAGACAATCATTGACACCTCCACAAAGAGGGTAAGTCACAGAGGGTCATTACTGAAAGGGGTGGCTGTTCAAGGAGTGCTGTATCAAAGCATATTAAATGCAAAGTTGACTGGAAGGAAGAAATTGGGTAGGAAAATGAGCACAAGCAACAGGGATGACCGCAACCTTGAAATACTGTCAAGCAGAGCAGATTAAATACTTGAGAGGGCTTCACGAGGAGTGAAATTAAGCTGAAGTGAGTGCATCTAATGCTCAGACATCTTTATGAAAAGGGCTACCAAGCCACTTTAATCCGAAACATTGTCAGAAGCATCTTGCTGGGCGAAGGAGAAAAATAACTTTACTGTTACTCAGTTCCAAGTCCTCTTTTTAAAAAGTAAATTTAGCATTTCATTTGGAAATCAAGGTCCCAGAGTCTGGAGGACGAGTGGAGAGCACAGAATCCATGTTGTTTGAAGTTAAGTTTCCACATAGTGATGATTTATCTGCCATTTCATCTGCTGGTATTTCCACTTTTTTCTGAAGTCCAGTCAACGCAGCCATACCAGGAAATTTTAGAGCATTCATGCTTGCTTCTGCTGAAATATGGAGACATTTCATTTTCCAGCAGGATTTGGCACCTGCCCACACTGCCAAAGATTTAGGCCAGCAAGCTCGCCTGATAACCCCAAATAGAATTATTTTTGTCAAGATGAAGATGAGAGACACCAGACCCAACAGACCTAGGCTATCAAAGCAGGTTATTACACCTGTAAGGCTGATTGCCTCCAAGAGCCGCAGATGCTTTCATGTTTGAGTGCAAAAATATACTTTTCAGGAATTTCGGTTTATATCATTTTTTGTATTGATCTTATTAATCTAATTATAATTATGTAATATTCTAATTCTGAGACACTGAATTTTGGGTTTTCATTATCTGTAAGCCATAATCATCAAAATTTCAAGAAATAAAGCAAATATTTCTGGTAGTCTATATAATATATGGCTTTCATGAGTGACAAATAATATGAATATACATTTTTGTTTTGATGTAACTATGATCTTTTAATAAAAAAGTTTTTAAAAAGAAGATATTTAAAGTACAAATTCACACTTGAAGGTTCCAAGCACAATCAAATATATTTCAGTTCATATTTAGTACCCTTGTTCTCTCTTTTAATATACCACTTTAGTAAAGTACCCTTTTATTATTTACAGCTCCATGGACAAGACCGTTTCCATCTCAAATAGCCTTAGGGCAGCTTTTGCATTCTCAGGCTTAAAGCAATATCCACCTAAAATCAACACAGAAAGCCACAATGATATGGCACCTAAAAATGGATGTCAAACAAGTGCACACTCCTTTGAGTTAACTACAGCAGTTTAAACAGATTTGGCTTGTGCAAGGAGGCCCTACAGAGGTGGACAGTAGTGAAGTATTTTTACTCCGCTTTAAAAGTACATTTTATTTATTTAAAAAGTATCTGTACTTTATCAAGAGCGTTTTCTTCAGAAAACTTTTACTTCACAACATTCCAAAGCATCATATAGTACTTTTTACTGCACTGTTTCATATTAAATATAATGTACTACTTAATTACATTAGAAATCTAGTACTTACTTTCTTGTACTCAAGTAAAAGTAATTCAAAGTTTTACTTGAGTACAAGAAAGTATTACATTTTCAACACTGATACGGCCGTGGTCAATTAAAAATGTATTTTAACTGTTCTTTCTTAGCTCTGATAGAATGTGTATAAGTATCACTGTACTAAATACGTTTGTTGTTCTGTTTTTGTGTTCATTTGTGTTTGATTACCTGCCAAGGGACTGCGAATGAAAACTAGCCACTGGCTAAATACAGCACAATGCGTGAAATGTAGAAATTTGTGTTAAAATTGTGCATGGACCCCTTTTCTGGATTTGGAATAATGTTTTAGGGTGTATTCACACCGGTCTCATTTGGTTAGATTGAATCGAACTCAAGTTCGTGTCCTCTCTTAGTGCGGATCTTTTGTACAGGTGTGAATACAGCAATCATACTTTGGTGCGGACCAAACAACTGTACCGAGACCCAGCTAAAGAGGTGGTCTCTGTCCGCTTCCAAACGAACTCTGGTACGGTTGAATGGATGAACCAATGAATGAATGACATTAAGCACACGTGTGGTTGTGTTTACAGTTTCTGGTTCACTTGCAAAAAGGGTGGTGTGAAAGAGAACCATACACCCCCCCCCCCAAAAAAAACCTTCAACATTGTATTTGGTTCAGACCAAAGCAAGTGATCTAGCAGACTTTCCTGGTGTGAATACACTCATGAATACAGTCCAGTGGAAACAGCATGGTGCAACTAGGTAGCATGGTGCCTAAAACTAAACTATATAAAAACATGCAATATAATTTTGTGAAAAATGTAACGTAAAATTTTTGTTTGCATACATTTTATAGATGTTAAAAATATTTTTTTCCCCTTAATTTACGGATCTGGGATTTTGCTGTACTTTATTTTTCGTGCCCTCAATTTTAGATAATTTGTTAATGTATTGTGCTGTTGTCTGTATTATGCATTTATTGTTTATCTGTATTATCAGTCAGTGCATTATGACATCTTGATTGTTGATTTAGTAGATTCAAGACCATAGCTACAGTGTTGTTCAGAGAATTGTGTACTACTGGAGTCACACTATTGGATCAGACTGATTTTTATGTTATTTACAGCAATACTGAAATATTTACTTGGAATTTATGGAAAAACTTTAAAACTTGCCTTTTAGGTTTAATAATAGTGTGACCTAACATAATACACTTTTTCAATATAATAATAATTCAAATAAAAAACATTAGTGCTTTGAGTTAATTTTGTGCATTAAAAATGAGTATAAGAGAAAAAATGTAATATACAAACACAAACCTGTTACATAGCTGATTCCATGTAAAACAGTGTTATCTGCCTTGCCAACAAGAACAGCATCGACCACAATATTGCTGGCCATCAATTTTCTGGCAATGGTGACTGGATTACTCATGGAACTGTAGATTAGACAATACATGTTATCTATAATCATTTTAGTTGGTGTAGTAACGTTTTAAGACCATCAATTCAAGTAGTAAAGGAAAGACACACCTGAAATCGTTGCCATCGGTCAAACACAAGATGCGACATCTGCAAGCTGGAAAACTTTTCTTGATATTGTCAAGCTCTGAGATACCACGAACAAGTGCATCATATAACCTAGTGTACCCAGATGCTTCAATAGCATGTACTTGCTCCTACGTGTAAAAATAATATGCAATACATTGATTAAAAAAGTATACAAGTAGCATTTATTATAAATGTTTTTTTTTCTTCTTTGAGATAATGGTGTAATAATCTGGACAAAAATACCTTGAAGGTTTCCAGATTTTCTGTGAATTTAAGAAGAGTTTTAACTTTGTCGTTAAACATCACAAGGCAGATGACATGCTGAAAATCATATGACATGCTTCGGTTTGAAAAGCTGTCAAAGATTTGCTTGACTGCATCAATGCGCTTCATCTGACTGTCAGTGTCATAACATTCTTCCATCATTGAAGAGCTTGAATCAAAGAGCACCTGATAAGAGAATTAGTCATTTGAATTAGTAGCTTGTTTGTCAATGCAAATGATGCACTCTCTAAGTTATATTATATGGATGTTGCATGATTACTTTATGAAACCATAGAGCTTTGAAATTATTCAACAATTCATGTTTATAAGTGAACACACAGAAATAATGATTTAATATCTGATTAAATAAGTCTATTAACAGTCTTTACCACCTTTTATTTGAACTGGTTATGGGAAAAGAAGCTTTGTGAAGCACTATGGCTTTCCTCAAAAATTAAGCATGTACCAAACTGCTGTGTCCTAGCACAGTTAGGGATTGTAGCCATTTGAAAGTGTAGTAAACATTACAAAAACTTCTCTAGAACTTCTCTAATACTTACCACAATTGCCTCTTTGGGGGTTTTACTGACTTCAACAGTGTTGTCAGTTCTGGTATCATTGAGTCTGAATGGGTAAAATTGGAAAATAGGAGAAAGTTATTTATACAATTTGTACTGTAAACCATCCAAATATTGTAACAGCTTAAAAGAGCTGCTCAGTCATTCAGTCTTTTTTATGATAACAGGTCTAGGGGCTATGTAACTACCATTTAAGTTTCAAAACAGTCAGTCCACAGTAAAATGCACACAGCCTGCATAAAGTAGCTGTGCTTTTTCACGAGCGTTTGTGACTTCCGTAAAAATGTGACGTACAAACTACTCAGTCACCATCACGAGCACTGCCCACCGTCCTTTTGCCAAACCCCAGACAGCATGGCGTCTATGCCATTGCTGAGCAACAACAACACTGAAACATGTCCAAAACCAGATCGGCCGACCTGTAACATTACACTCTCACTCAAAGGTTGGACGATCTGACAGGATTGTCACTATGAGGTGGATCACATCTAACGTGTACACTAAAGACAAACTCACCATGTCAATCTAGTCATGATGATGTAAATACATTTCAATTTCAGCAGGCAACTAGTTTTACAGCTACATTATTATTCCAGCCACAATTACGCACAACAATGTATTTACAATTACAAATGATTATATAAAAATCGTCAGTTTTTTGTTTTACACATATACACACCAGACATTATTTCATACATGACATATTCGTGAGATGCAAGAAATCTTCAGACGCGCCCATAACAACAAAAGACAATACTTTATTTAACATTTTCTGATAAGAAGTGTGCGCTGCAAACGCGATCATGTTTGACGATCGTTTCTGTCCAGTCCGCTCGTTTTATCGCGTTTAACCTAGGGATGGGCATTTTTGGAAATATTTAATTTCGATCATCGATAGTTTTCAAAAACGATTAATAGAGTACTCGGGGGGCGGGGGTGTGCGGGGCATGGCCGTAATGGAAATAATTAAAATATCTGAAGACTCTTATGAAAATTAATGTTTTAAAATAAAAATTATGACATGAAAACCGGTCTAAAAAGCCTGAGGTGGAGCTGAAGAGTGAATTTATGCCAATAAACTGAAGCCTGTTCTATGACACAACTTATGATATTAAACAGATAACTCGGATGCATAACATAGACATAACAACTTGTATCTGCACAAAAGGATGCAAATAATGCCAGTGAACATTCAGTTACAAGCGAGAGTGAGAGAGCACTCATTATAAGTTCTCATTATAATGCTATGTTTTAGGCAGATTTGTGCTCTATTTTCATCTACATTATCAAGTGATTCCTAAAATTGCCTGCGCATTTTCGAAGCACGATTTTTTTTTTAATTGAAGTATGCCTGCTGTTAAACAAATATGACAAAAAAAGCACTGCTGCATTACCGTCACATCAGTATTTTTTTTAAACATCTAAAAGCA
The DNA here is from genome assembly GCA_027422405.1 of Ptychobarbus kaznakovi. Taxonomy (NCBI): domain Eukaryota; kingdom Metazoa; phylum Chordata; class Actinopteri; order Cypriniformes; family Cyprinidae; genus Ptychobarbus; species Ptychobarbus kaznakovi. The sequence continues at coordinate 16,986,096 of CM049804.1, read as the reverse complement.
ATATGACCATTTCAAATATCTCAGTCAACATCGGGCATTGCATTTGAGTATGAAACTATAACACACTGGTAATATGCAGAAGAGGTCTGCGCGGGACTGTTTTTTAAGTCCCGCTCCCGCAAGGTTATATACCCGCACCTGCTATATATTCACTGTTTGTTCACCCGCTGTCCACTTTGAATAATTTTCTTCCCGACCCGACCGTTCCCGCTAAATTTAGATCTTGTTTCGAAATCTCACAATTAAATTTCCGCTACTGAAAGAAAGAGATAGGCTAACAAATTAAAGTGTAGTCTGCACAAAATTGTATTTGTTATTTTATTCATCTTGTCAAGAGTCTTGAATTTATTGACTTCGATTAGAATTTATATGAATTAGCCCATCTTAAGACACACAATTCGTTTACCATTTTAGGGGGAAAAAAGGTGTCAAGAAAATAAAAATGTACAAAAAAAACATTCTTTTTATTCGTCTTGTTAGGATACAATTCGTTTACATAGGAAAAACTATCGCAGAGAGAGAATTAAAATTAAAATGTAAGTTGTACTAAAATAGACAATTAGCTTTTTTATTCGTTTTGTCAAAATATTAAATTCGTTAAAATTTCTAAGCAAAATATAAACAAACCCGTGTTGAACGTCCTTCAAGGACAGGGCATCCACACTTTGCTCCATCCTTATTCTGCTCTGTCACTCATAGACAACCTGCCTGCTCTGTCTGAGGGCCTTATATTTACCACCGGTAGGCTACAGCCAGCTCTGTTATGCACTTGCTGCAGGCACAGACCCCGCAAATAAAACTTGTGACACAGAAAGCACTGTTCATGCATGCAGTGCGTGCATAACAGACCAGAGTGCAGGCTGTACCTGTGGTCGATAAGAATAAAGCGCAGATATATTCTAATAGATATATATTCTAGCAGATATATTTGTAAATGCTATGTAGAATGCTATGGACCTTTCCACATTTCTGGGTTTTGCAGCAGCAAAGTCATCATAGTTGGGTTCATTTGAGGAGCGGTGAATGGGAGAGTACCACAAATATATTTTTTGCATTCCCATTTGCTCAAATAGCAAAAGAAAAACTCCACGATAGTGTTTTCATGAATTTCAATAAAAGGAAACAATTGAGAGACTGATAAGGGCAGTCAGAAGAGAAAACGATGTCACATTTACAATCCCTCCCATAAACGCTGCATTTGAAACACCCTTGCATTAGCGTTAACTAGTGTTTTGTAATTTGATGCAAAGGTGATATAACACAAAGTATAGCGTTATAAATGTACATTCATAAAAAATATATATGAAAAGCTTGAGGATTTATAAAGCTGATTATCATTAAACACGTCATCACAGTCTTGTGAAAAGGGTCCATTGGTATAATTGGCAGTAAAATACCCTATTGATAAATGTTTAAACTGAATAGGAAAACTTAAATGTTTACTCAAGTGAATTGGCATTTATCAAAGTACTATAAATACATAGCCCCTGTCTGTTATTTATGGGGAAAAGATATACTTACATTTTAGCCAGATCATTCACATTTTGTGTGGTCTCGCTTCCAGACAGACAGTCGAAAACCCAAATCTTAAAGGGGTCACACTTTTCTTTGTTCAAGTAAACACCTAGATTATCTATATATATATATATATATAAACAATGTTAGATCAGAATAAATGACAACACTGATATATTTTGCTAAATATAAACAGGGGAAAAAAGTCTTATTAGGTTAACACTTCGCAACCAAAACGTATATCCAAATATCCTATTTATGTTTATCTTATATATTTACAGTAGAATCAACTGATTAAACAGACTAGCTATTAGAATTCAAACGATATAGAAATCGAACCTTCACTGAGATACACCAGCAGAGGACCCTCAGTTCCCATTTTTGCCAGTTGCAGGGGTGGTGTGACCATCAAGTGATCGTACCGTTTGACATCCTCAAACATGTCTGAAAAGGTTTTCTTCTGTTCAATCTGAAAGCTTCAAAAAGGCATTTTGTATAAAAATGTTATATTGTATTACATATACAATACATTATTATTACTCAAATATATTTATCAAATTATAGTTTTAAGACTCCTAAATGACATACTTGCAACCTTGTGGGGTGCTGTTATAAAAGATCCACAATGGAAACCGATCAAACGATGCCGGAAGACTAAGCATAATTTTCTCGATATCTGTAGCTCTTTGAATCGATGACTCCAGTAGATTCACCTCCTCACAGTTCGGAATTTTTACACCATCTAAAATAAAACCTCACATTATGGATGTGGTAATGAATTGAGATGAGGATTTAACAAACAACTCGGTGCCAGCTTACCTGTGATTTTTTCCAGGACGTATGATCTGTCAAATACTTCTGGTGTCCCTGGTACTCTCACTGGCTCAGACAGTCGCTGGCCAGTAGGATAAGCTTTCAAGGAAATTGTAGCATAGATCTCCAGATCAGTATTCTCATTCTGAATAAAAAAAATACAATAAAAAATTCCATCAGCAAGTTTTTAGTGGCTGCTAACCATGTAAATCTAGTATCTGTGTACATAACAGACCAAGACAATGTATTTTATTTTAAGGGATAAAGGTTTTTGTACAATATTAAAGGGGTCATATGATGCTTTTTTTAAGATCATTATTTTGTGTATTTGGTGTAACAGAATATGCGGACATGCTATAATGTTCAAAAAACACATTTTTCAAATACTGTACATTATTGTAGGTCCTCTATGCCCCGCCTCTCTCAAATGCTTAGTTTTCTACAAAGTCCCTCCTTCCGCGACAAGTGCAGTCTGCTCTGATTGGCTGCATTCTGATTGGCCAAACACCACAAGCCACGTCGGAAATCTTATGCCCCTTTCCATAATCGTGAGCTTCAGCTTTCAAAATTATAGTAAAAACAGTGAATAATGTCCTTAGTTTTACCATCAATTCAAGCCCGAGAGGGGAACAGAGTCGCGTGACCGACAAAGTGATTGATGATGCTCGTATGTTTGCGCACACAAGCAAAGATTAAGACTATTTCTGACCGGCTGTACACTCCGCTGTGATGTGACCGTCTCTCACTTTCTCTCTCTCACACACAAGCTGCGATTAAGATAGACGATGTGCCGAGATATGACCTTGTCTCTGTCTCTCACACACACACAAGCCGCGATGTGAAACTGTCTCTCTCTCACACACACACACACACGCAACACACAAAACTCCGCATTTGAGCAGTCAATAGCAAATACTTAAACTAAACAAATCATTCTTGCAGTTGCTAATTCAGAAGCGCCAGATTGTCATAGCAAAGTCAGAATTGCCTCCTCTTAGGTTAAAAAAAAACTGTCATCCATAAAATGCGTTGCTGTTCTGTGGCAAGTAATCTTAATTATTCCTAAATGCATCTACTTTCGGAAGGCCAAATAAAGTGCTTTTGCTTTCGCATAAAAACACACAGCTTCTCCATGACACAGCTGCATCAACACAACTGCAGTTACTAAAACCACGCTATATGCAAATATTTCCACATCGTGACATAGACATGTCATGTGGGGGGGTGTTTGAATTACCCGTTTTAGGGAGCGTGGCAGAATCAAATCAAACTTTGATAAATAATCTCTTTGGTTTTGAGACTTTAGTCTTTTCAACTTCAGGGATCTTATCTAAGCACAATCAGCTTGAAAAACTTGAAATTGCATCATATGATATGACCCCTTTAATAAATATGATTAGTATTTACTTTTTCTTTTAAAAAATTAAAATGTTAAATAATTTTTCTTTGCTTTAAAATTTATTTAATATTTGTCACAAATGTTATCCAAAGTTATTAAATGTATAAAGTTAATGTGGTCATTTAAGATGCACATTACAGTCTGGTTATTGTGAAACAAGCTGCAGCACTTGTACTTCATGCTACTGGAATGAAAAATAGTTCCTGAACAGCTTCTGATCTGATTTATGAAGTGCTGTGTCAAGAAAAAAAACTGCAAACATACCTGTCCTTGAGTAATCAAGTAAGCCCAGCAAATATTTGCATATTCAAAAACATCACCATCTTCAATGACCTTTGGGCCTGATCTTTCATTAAGACCTGGTAACAACTCTCGGAAAAGAAAGTAAAGACCCTCAACAACAGCAATCTGTAACGAAAATATAAAAGGATTTATTTTAAGATTTATGATTTGAATTTAATATTTAATAGATATTACTGCAATGATAATTCACTGTATATCAGTGTGTAAAACTCAACCCCGTTCTGTGAATTATTTGTACGCTTTATATTATACAATAACCTACCTTTTGGGTTCTAGTTACATGCAAGTTCCCACAGATCATTTGGAGTAAACTTTGAGCCAAAGCATTGCATCCACTCAGTCTCCTAATATATGCAACCACTTCCTTAAAATCATCTCCACAGTGTTTACGTTTCTAAAGAATAAGACAAAATATAGAATCTTACCAATAGTTGCACTGAAAAATAAAGCAGTACGTTTTATCTGAATTTTATAGCTGCTGGCCTCAAACCTGCTGTCAAGAAACAGTTAATGGTAATTACATGAGTTGTGGACCAGTCGGCTCCACTATTCTCATGGTTTGAGTACCGATGTGTCCATAGATACAGATGATCAACTTATCAGGGTGGATGTCTCTAACAACATCAAAAATCACCCAACAACTAAATACATAAATAAATTAAACTAATGAGCAAAAGCTTTCTAATGAGCAAAAGCTATAATGTAGCTTCTACTATATAAATAACTTTAACAAGATTGGCCACAGTTGTTTTTTTGTTTTTAGGTTTGAGCTACACTGCAGCACAATATACATCTAAAAATGCAGAAAGTTTTCTATAATAAATAGGTTAAGGGGTAGGGTAAGGGGTTAGAAAATATATTTTTTTAACATACAATGACAAAGAGCGTTGACAGAAAAACACTTAGGCCTTTCTCTGTTTGCTTCACTGAAGGTCTGACATCTTTTTTGAACAAAAGACTTGGACTTGGTTTCTCATTATCAAACGATGACAGAGAGAACTGTAGAACTGAATCCTCAGTGATTCCAAGCTCACTTAGTTTGTCAACATGATTATACTCTTCACCTCTGTGGAAAAAAAAACATATGACCAATTTAATTTCGGAAAACAATACTGAAAGATTTTTTATATTTTAAACAATATAGTAAATCAGAAGGAAAACAATAATTAGCATGAGCATATAATTATGTAATCTCAATAATATGATCATCAGTGACCTGACGTGAAGAACTGGTGCTGGTATACCACTTTCAAGAGAAAGCCGTAGTGTCACATTCCTCAGTGTATCACTTTCGAGATCAACTTTGATTTCAAAGTCTCCCTATTGTTCAAATATAATAAAAACAAGATTATTGATGCTGATATGTGACCATGGACCACAAAACCAGCCATAAGGGTAAAAGTTTTGAAATTGAGATTTCCATTGATGTATGGTTTGTTAGGATAGAACAATATTTAGATGTACAACTAAAAAATGCAAAAAAAATCAAAATATTGAGAAAACTGCCTGTAAAGTGGTCCAAGGTCTTAGCAATGCATATTACTAATAAAAAAAATAAGTTTTGATATAGTTATGGTAGGAAATTTACAAAATATCTTCATGGAACATGATCTTTACTTAATATCCTAATGACCCTTGCCATAAAAGAAAAATGTATAATTTTGACCCATTCAAATGTGCTATTGCTACAAATACACCCGTGTTGCATATAGAGAATATTTTGGATGGTTGTAACAGAATAAGATTAACACATTTAAAAATGAGTCACATGGAGGAAGTGACCGTCATGGATGAGCACCATCCTCCTAAGGTGATTGGAGAAGTGGTACATTTATTTGTACAAATACAAAGGATTTGACTTTTGGGTTAGAATTTCAGATTCGATATCATGTTAAATGACAATGTAAAGGGTAGATTCTTCTGTTTTCATTTGAAGTATTACACTGTTAATCGAAAAAGTAAAAAGTGTAACATCCATCCTTGGTCTTTTCTACAATTGACACTGAGAACATTACATACTAATTGAGAAATGTATGGTTTGTTTTGGTGAATCAATAGATTTTCAATTTCTGATTAAGGTTATCATACATCAGTAGCAGTACCTGTAACATTATGTGACAGCGGACGACACTTGGTCCTTCATTTCTGATGGCCTCTCTAGGTGTCGGTGGTAGCTCTGTTAAATTTTCCCTTGGTGTAAATATGGCATACAGTTCACTCCCACTTGCAATATGTCTGTCCTTCAAAGACCCTTTAATAATGAAGATATAAAGCATGCAGAGGAATTAAATTAGTGAACAAGCAGAATTGCTATTTGCAAAAAAGTCAAAGTGTCAAGAAAAACTCTTTGATCTGGATTTCTGCATTGATTATTTTTTACATGCTTCCTGATCTTAAATTAAGTGACAGTGAGATACGGCCAAGTATGGTGACCCATTCTTGGAATTTGTGCTCCGCAATTAACCCATCCATAGTGCACACACCGAGTAGTGGGCAGCCATTTATGCTGCGGCGCCAGGGGAGCAGGTGGGAGTTCTGTGCCTTGCTCAAGGGCACCTCAGTCGTGATATTGAAGGTGGAGAGAGCGCTAGCTATTCACTCCCCCCCTAACTACAATTCCTGCCGGCCTGAGACTCGAACTCGCAACCTTTGGATTACGAATCCGACTCTCTAACCATCAGGCCACGACTCCCCCCCACAAAAATGAATTCACAACAATAGACAATCTGACTAAACGAATAACACAAAATATGTTTTTCCACATTTGTACCGAATACAATGAGTAATCATTACTTGATTTTCTGTAGCTGCTTATAAACTTTTAACCAAGACATCACATTTGGCATTGGAAACAATTCTCTCTACATTTGAAAAAAAACAATGTTTGAAAATGATCTTCAAAAACATTCAAACACCTACATGTGTTGAAAAAGGGGTCATCAGTCAAAGGCATGCCATCAGCAGTGTAAAGGCATACAGACGTGTTTCTGTCAACCTTGTTTTCATGGCAGATTCGCAGCATCAGGTCCTCCACTGTATTCTGTGAGGGATCTATACCTGTACAATGATAATGGGACAAAAATAATCATTGTAAAACTGATAGTTCTAGTCCTTAGTTATGATTGGCTAAACTAAGGTTTAAAATATATTGTAAAATACTCTATACACACACATACCTGTCACATTATAACAACAAATTATTACATTTTTGTTCCCTTCTGAAGTGGATCTACGAAGTGGCGTCTGGAGTTGATACTATAGGGAATGCCTTCAGCTTCACCAAAGTCTGAACACGCGTACCAAACACACCAGTTCTATTGGCAGACAGCAGTCTATGACATCATGAGCTATAAGAGTGAGATAAGAGGGCACCTGCAAAATACAGCTTCTTTGTCTTCAGGAGCAGTAGCAAGTGTTTTCGGAGCAAGTGCAGACATTTGATTACACCATAGGACACACAAACTCTGCGTGATGTGTCTCGCACTAGAGCACACGTGTGCTGCTCTTGAGGGAGCAGGATGTGCACACTGGGACAAGTTCACGGCTCCATTCACATTTGCAGAGGCAGAGTGCTGGCTACACTACAGAGAGGTTGAACTCGCTTAGGAGGTGGTGACCAGTTCCCGGTCTCCTTAAAGCCGGGCTCACACAAGTCATTAAGAATTGCACTTGTCAGACTGTACGAACATTATGATCATGTCACACTATGGGATCTCAGTTGTCATTAATGTCAGAACGTACGACAGTCAAGATCCATTAAAAATGGGTGCGCGCAAGAAAACTTGTCCAGAGTTTTACATTATAAACCCATACACGTTCAGTGAATGGGAGCTGCGCTGCACACGGTACCGAAATGTTGGCTATCATGAAAAGTATATGAACGGCGGCAATACCGGCGTATTTAAGAAGAATAGTGTATGCAGCTCTACACACCCACATGAAAACAGTGGCACAACCAGTGTTTATATAGAAAAGGCAACATATCAGATGAATTCTGTGAGCGGAGGACGGGAGCGCCGGAGTTTATGGCTGATAGAATGATTATCTAGTATTAATTCTGCTCATAGCTCGTCTTGAAAAACGGACACAGTTTGAGTTTCATCGTAGGAGATGTCACAACAGGATAGTGTGCCAAATCTTCTGGCACTGCCAGAATTTCGTCGGAGGTGAAATTTGATCGCAACAGCCATTAATCTGCTGTCGGTGAACATGTCAAACCAGCGATCAAAGACTACAGATTTTAGCCTAGGATTACAGGAATCTTTTAGGATATAAAAAATTTGTCTCAGACGAACAAACCGTGGCCAAAATCGGGGCTTAAGCCAGTTCAAGCAATCTGCTTAATCTGGAGGCATGCTCTGCAGTTCTTCTGATCCAGCAGAAAGCATGTTGCTGATGTCTTCCAGTTTGGAAGAACCGGAAGCAGTTGGGGAAAATGATAACGTTTCGACTGAATCATCTCCCCTCATCTGCCCTGCATACGGACAAATGCTTGATGTATTGGCCAGTGCCATGCACAGGTTAAACTTGACCTGTTCATGTGAGAAATCACTTGTGGTTGTTTGGACAAGTGTTTTCCACTGTACCATGAGCATCAGTCCTCTTTGAGCCTTCCATTTCTTCATGACTCGCACTTATTTATGGAAGTATCGTTCATCCTTTTGCCAAGCCCACCTTAATGTAATGATTGACAGCTAGGGGGCATGCTCTGCTCGGAATGCATTTTCAAATCCACAATGACTTATACTATAGTCATCGCAGGGTATTTAATGAAAATGCAATTGAAACGTCCTATGTAAGTGTCAATTAATTTAATAAAAATAAAATACATTTAAATTTTCACTGCATTTTGCTCCAATTATCATGCGGTATCATGATGAAAATGCAATCCCAAGTGTCCTACCCATAAGTCTAAATGCATTTAGGAAAAACAGCATTTAAATGATAATTTTGCAACAGCTTTTGCTTGGACAAACACATCTAATCAATTTGGGTAATACATTTTCATTTTGCAACTTATAACGCTTTAAAATACGTTTTTAATTTGCATATTATAACTAGTGTAAAAAATGGCAAATTTAAATTATATAATTTAATTTTCATTTTGCACTAAAATGTTGCACATGAATGGGAAAATATAAATTAAAATAAAGAAATGCATTGCCATTTTGCATATTACATTTCAAATTGAATTTAGCTACACATATGCTTCCATAGTTATAAGTGTCCATCACCAAATGGGTATTCGGCAGTAGGGAGCTGACCTTTCTATTGCATCTATTTGACCAAGATATCTTACCAAACTATTTATGTTTTTTTATTATACAAAAAATACCTTGCTTAATTTCCCATCCTTCCCTGAACATGAGTAAAGTGAAAGTGATGTGACTTGTAGCCAAGTATGGAGTAGGGTTGTAACGATATACACCGGTGTGATGGTATACCACGGTATGAACACGTACGGTTATAACACCATCCCTCCGTGAAGATATAGTTATGTCCGATTTATAACTTAAGGTTAAAGCCTTATTTCTTCCGTGATGCGGAGTGAATTCCAGAATCCAGTCATGACAATGAATTTACAATGCAGATGTTATATAAAACGCGCAGTTTGATGGATTGATGACTAAATCAAAAACAGAGCTGTCAAATCACTACATGGTCTAGTGTCTGTGATTATTAAAGCACAAAAACACTGCTATATAAAAATATAATCCGTTTGTTTTGAGTGTTCTCTCTATGAGTGAGTGGTGTTGTGTCGTGTACTACATGCTCAAGCACCTGCTGTCTCACTATCTGAAGACAAACACTGAGAGCCTCACTGACACTGAGAACAATTAATAATCCTTTCATCGTTTTATTTGAGAAAACCATTGTCAAATACACTGACATGGAAAGCTCTTCACTACTAACCGTTTTCTTCTTCTTGTGTGATTTGCGGCAGCTTAGACGCTTCAAATGCGTATTACTGCCCCCTCTTTTCACTACTACCCGTCAAAATGAAAGTCCGCTTTTTAACTAAGAAATTGACAGAAATTATGACTGTACTATAATGTAGCCTACTTCTAAAATAATAATAAAATAGAAACATTTAAGGAATATAATTTCCCCTCATTTTTATTTAGTAAAGCTCTGTTGTGCAGCCCTTTACGAAAGCATAAAAGGATAAACGTTATTTTCCTTTGATTACATTTTAAAGCATTAATTAAAGTGATAAAGCTTTATACATTAATTTCATTACCACCATTTTTGATAGTATATTTGTATTGTTATAAAAGTACAGAATCCAGAAAAATTAAGTGACCAGAATTTATGAATTGTTATGAATTATTAATGATAAATATAAGTTGTTAAGCTAATATATAATCAATGATAAAATCTACTTGATTGTTTTTGATGAATGAAATTTGAATAAACACATGCTTTGTCAACCAAAAAAAAAACCTGTTTTGATTGTTTAATACCGTATACCATGATACCGTGAAATCGTGATATTTTCTGAGACGATTATCATACCGTCAAAATCTCATACCGTTACAACCCTAGAATGGAGTCACATATTTGGAATTTGTGTTCTGCATTTCACCCATTCAAGTGCACACACACAGCAGTGAGTATTGAACATACACTCAGAAATAGGAAGCCATTTGTATCTGCCCTGCAAGGGAGAGCGGAGGGTTGTAAAGGCCAGGGCTTCCCTTGCATTAGAGCATCAAAGCTAAGATACCTTCTATTGCAATTAGAGAAATTGGGCTCTAGTATTGGCTTCAATAAGCAGTCTGAGTCACATTTTGCAGGAATTCTGTAGGCATTCCCCATAGCATAACTCCAGATGCCTCATCTTATTCCCCTTCTCAGGAAACCATGTTTAGTCGCTATTTTATAAACCCTTATAAAATGGTTATCTTACAAAAGCAGTAACATAAAAAGGTGGTTTACATTCATTTTTTTATCTGCTCTCTTTACATATTCCTCTTTCTTCACCCTTTGGTATTCTTACGTTTGCTCTAAAATATAGCTTACTCTCAAAAGTTGACATTGTGATACTATGGAAATTTTTGACTTTTAAATGACATTTATTGTGATGTTCCTCATTTTTAAGTTGCTTTTGATAAAAGGGCATCTTAAATTGTGAACCATCTTGGAGCTCATGATAGATCTGTTTTGAAAAGTTTGTTATTTGTAAAAAAAGATTTTCTCTTTATTTTGAAGATGTTGAAGGAGAACATTACATTTGAAGACCTACTGTTCCTCAAGTTTTGAATCAAATGATTTCTTTGGATAGAGGTTGGATAGTGAAAGTCAAACATTAAATAAATCTAGATATATGTTCTTAATATCAAGTATTATACGTGTAATTAATGTAAGCATATGCATCTTGTTTTGACATCTATCAGTGCCCTTATTACTGTAATTGTCTTTTAGAATGAGAAACGACATTAGTACAGTTTATGAAGTGTGTACTTTAAAGATTTACCAGTGATCTCTTGTGTCCCAGGACATTTCGGAAATCGGTAGGATATACGAAATGAATTAAGTGACTTCATTGCAGGCATTCCTCGCATCTCTGGAACTGGTGCATTGCCAATTCTTTGCAGGTAAGCAATCATTTGGTCATACCGGTTCCTCTCTGCTTGTGAAAAATCTTTTAACAAAACAAAAAGAAAATGACTTGTAATATTCAATACTGAGGCAATTAGTTTCATGAAAACTTGTAGAGGAGAGTGGAGTAAGATGCCAGTCAATACTGTAAGTTGGACCTCCTCCCCTTTTGACCATTTAGAAACTGCCAATCATCCAATCTGTTATTTTTCTTTCGAGAGGAGTCATGCACGTCCAATAATATTTAATTTTCTTTTATTACAACAAATATATATATATCCATTTTTTACTTGACAAGGCATTTACCCCATATGGTTCAACATATCTTTGATATGGTCCCAATATAGTGCACTTTTTTGTTAATAGACAAAATTGTCTTTTTGAAAGCCACCTTGTTTACTGTCATGCATTATGATGTATCAAAATAAAATATATTAACAGAACAGATTTAAATAAGCCAAACAACAACTATTTATGATTAGAACATACCCATGCTTTTTAAGGTCACATCATTGACACTGTCAAAAAAATCCAGTTCTTCTTCAATCCCAAGATCAAGGAATTTTTTGTAGTATTTATCCAGTCTGAACTTCTGAAGTAATATGAATATTTTATCCATCTGAAACACACATCAATAATATAAATCAGTAGGATTCAATTTCTGTGTGTTAAATATATATCAAAAACATAAGTTTTGTGCAAAGGTTAAAAAGCAGTTTTCTTCATAGGAATGCACGATATTGGATTTTTGCCGATATACGATATGTATATTTTTCAACTCATTTTGGCCGACAGCCGATGCAGGTACCGATATATTACCTATTGTTTGGAAACAACAAGTCTCTCCTGTAAAGAGTAGAGCCCCGCATAGGCCTCAAATCTAGGCCCTAGCCCTTGACAGCTTATCAGAATTCTTGGCCCAAGTCCGAATGAAGTCGTTGTCTTTTTTCCTCTCGCTTCCCCATTACACGGCTGCTTTGCAGCCATTCAAATAGTCCAGTTATATGTTTAATGGCAAAGTGGTTATATTTCATTTTGTCTCTTTAAATTAATTTAGAAAAAAGTTTGGAAAACTTTTTGTTTGTCAGATTCAAGTTTTTGTTAAGTGAGGACCAAGCGGATAGTAGGGATGGGACCATACACCTACCTCCCGATTCGATACTATCACGATACTTGGGTGCCGATACGATATGTATGCAATTTTTTTAAGAATTTCGATTCTACAAGTATTGCAATTTGATATTGCCATGTCACGATTTTATTTTTAACTCTAGACCATGGGAACAAGTTGAATGATACACTTAATTTACATACTGTCACAATAATAATAAAAAACACATCTTAGCAGTAATTTCTCCTGTTTTATTTCAGTAAACAAACAAACAGTCACAAAAAGTGGTTTTATGATGCAAAACTAATGTATACGCAGCCAGTTATGTCTTAAGGGATTAAACGGACAGGACAAAGCACATTACTTCTTATATTTCAAAAGAGATCCGTGCGTGAATGCAGCTTAATAGATCTCCTGCTTTCTATGATGTCATGGTAAAAAAACAACAGTAAAGATGATGAAAAATCACTCACAGTTCTTGAATGGAAACGTTCAGATAATCTTAAATACTGAAAGCACTCTTTGTTGTTTGTTATATGTTTCTATGCTCCTCTTTATTATTTGCTACTTGCTTGTATGTTTTGAAGTTATATTAGTTTAAAATTCTTAACATACAACAACCGTTAATTATAATTTATTTTATTTGTAATCATTTTTAAATGTAGGCCTACTTAATTACTTATGTAAGGATATGTAAATGTAAGGATTTTAAGATTCTCAAATCGGTAAAATAATTATTAAGGGGGAAAAAGTAGATCAAGAATCGTTCTGGAATCGGATCGTGACTCCCAGAATAGCATTGGATTGTGAGGTGTCTAAAGATTCTCACCCCTAATTATGAGTGGGCTGTATGACCAAAGCTTTATATGAGTGAGTTTTTTTAAAGAAAGTGATACATACCAAATATACATTTCCTGTAAATAAGATTGCTATGACATCTCAGTGTTTCCGCTACATTCATGCAGCTGTGGCGGGCCGCCACACCAAAAGTCAACCCCGCCACGGCTGCAGCTTCTCAGTGACATCATAGTAATACCCCTCTCATCATTCACAGTCGGGTTATTAGCAGAGAACACAGAGCAGGACTTGAATTCCGGCATGGGTTTGTGGCTATTAATAAAAATTATACTCTTTCCCGCAGGTTCCGTGCTTATAATGCGATGACAGAATGTATAATTCTTGCTTGTTTAAAGTGAAAGAGAACTCACTGGCACACTTATTGACCGTTTTCTGTGAGCCCACAGATCGCGATAAACAGAGTGACAGCTTTAAAGATTATTACGGAGTTTGCAAATGTGATATTGATTTAATACAACAGTTCAATAAACAAGAAGTTAATATTAAGTGACTTACGTTGTCTGAATATAACACTACTGCCTGATTTTGTGCCATTTCATCAAGGAAAATAGTTCCAAATAAAGTAACAGCTAAGCCGCTGCGCATCTCCAAAAGCAAACACAGCAGTGTTTTATTCATGAATTAACTGCGTGTTTAAACGAATTAAGTGAGTCAGTGATTGATGATTACCCATTCATAAAGACAGTCACACTTGCTTCATTCCTGAATGAATCAACCATCCGTTCGAACAAATCAATTAAATTAATGATTCAGTGATAAAAATCAGTGACATGCCACCACCTGCAGGCGGTTTTGGTTTCAGATTTAAAGTATAATTTCATTTAAAATTTCTATATTCAACATTTTATATTTAAAACATTCATCTCAACATGAATCTTGACTTTGGTATGCAATTATAAAAAAATTATACAGTAAAACAACAAAAAATCCCCACAGTGATACTTGAGGAGATGCAGAACAAGAATCTGGTGGAGTTTGTAGAAAACAATAAACTATATATAAATACCATTAAACAAGAAGTGCCTATAAAGTGTTTATTAATCAGCCTTGTATTATCGATTAATTGACTGTGGTTTCAGTTTGATAAGCGATGCGATCCGACCCACTCAAAAACAAAGATTTAACAAAGGTTTTTATTTCGAAGCTTCAAGGCTTTCACTACCACGCAACGAAAGTTTCTGCGCAGATGGCTTGACTGCAGTCAAATAGGCTGATTTGACAGCGTTACTTTACCCGCATATGGCGAGTGTTAATTTTTAAACCCAGCGTGGCTTCATTTGTAGACGGTACGGATTCATTGCTAAGACTTCAATTTCATTTGAATCGGAATATCCAATATATACTTTTTTTAAACTGATTAATGTTTGTTTCACTTTTTTCAAGTTCAACACTAGTTTCAAACGCGCCTCTTTAATTGTCCTTCTGTCGTAAACGTAACATTGTGAAAATTAAAATGTTATACTTTTTTTACCTTGTCAGTTGACATCACAGTGCTGAGGTAAATTAAACCGTGTGGACTCTTTCCGCTGCAGAAGTTGTCACAGTTTGGTAAACTTCTCTAAGGTTAATGGTGTAGCCTACGTTCCATTTGCTTAGCCGCGAGGTAACGCACTATCCACCGTTTATTCCCGGCGCCATGATGGATTCTAGCTTCCGTTTGGGTGCTCTCGTGTTCCGGTGTTTAGCGCGCAGCAGCGCTCGTTTAATTATTTACCCTCACGTCCCTCAGATGCATGAATTATTCAATCACAAAGTAATATTTTTTTTACATGTTGAAAAATCATGTGAAAGATCATTGCTAATGTTTTTGTCAATTATATTATCTCCATCTCCAGTAATTGTAAATCATTATATTCAAAAAAGAAATATTCTCTGAATAACAAAAAGCCTGGAAGCATTTTTTCACTTCAGAGTTAGAATAGATTAAAAAAGGTAATAGTAATACTAATAGGATTACATTTGCACATGTATTTAGGAAAATAAATATTTTTTTCTTCATGCATTTCTGACCAGCAATAATTGTAACCCTCTAGTGCAGGGGTAAGCCACGTGGCGGGCACCTGGTAGCCCGCATGGAGAGTCGCCCGCCAAGCACGTTCTATAAATAGCCTAAATTAGCGCCAGGTGATAAATTATATCATATCAAAAACGTATGTTAATAATGATAATAAACTCTGGACATTTTTACTCAATGTGGATTAATCTAACATCCTATCACACAACAGAAATAAATGCTACAGCAGCATGTCGCTAATAATAAGTATGCATGTTTATGGAATCAGATTTGTGCCAATTAAAATTAATGTAATTTTTCAATAAACTTATGAAAATATAAATTGAAACTGAATAAAATGTCTTTGAAACTAAAATAATAAATAAATTACAGGCAAAATCGTTGACCTAGTTTTTAATATACCACATGTTTAGCATCTGTTTTCTCATCTTTCATTCGATTACTGTACTTACAAATGCACTTCCAGGGTTTTCATTTACGCTTCTAAAGTTTTCGTTTACGCTTCTAAAGTTCTCTATCATAGGTTCACTTAACGCTGCGTGAGCTTTCACGCTTTGGGAAACGCCCCTGGGCGTGCCGATTGTCTGAAACCCGTATAGAATCACGCCAATTAATTGGCTGATGGCGCGAAAGCCGCCCCTGACGCACTCACGTCGTCACCTTATAGTGGCGAACGCGCCATCTGATCCTCAGATTTCTCTGCCTTCACGAAGCGGCCATATTAGCCCTTCTGTTGCGATTTTTCTGGCCCAATCTTTCTGACCAATTTCGTGGATTTCTCCATTTGCACTTCGGCGACTGCATCAGCGGAACTTTGTTCTCCTCGCGGTGAAGTGCCATGGAGTATAGCCATTGTCAACCGCCATGTGCTCGCTTTATCGCGAGCGACGACCCGCACAGTAAGTGTGTAAAATGTTTGGGGTTTTCGCATGCACGCGAGGCGGTTTACGGGATATCAAAATGCAAATTTTGTGAAAATCTCCGTCTCAGATCCCTCCGCTCTAGGCTTGAGGCTTTTGATAGGGAGTCATCCGTTTTTCCCCGTTGCGCCGCGGAGGCCTCCGCGAGTCCGCAACCTGGGGTTCGGATGTGGAGCTCGAGGCGATGGAGAGTGAGCAGACGGGCCTCGCCTTTTCTCTCCCTCTCTTACCTGAGCACGCGCGCGCGAATTCTCCGGTTGAATTCACGCACAATTATTTATATCCTAGCCCGGAGGCACGTGACACCGCCATCATGTCTCAGTGAGTACTTGCCGCAGGTTGCTAGGCCTCATGGCAGCGGCCTCCCCTGTGCTGTCCCTAGGGTTGCTCCACATGAGGCCGTTCCTTTGGTGGATGAAAGTGCGGAGGATCCACCCCACGGTACCAGCTACTCGCCTAATCAGGGTGTCGCGCAGTTGCTTTCGTGCCCTCTTAAAATGGCGAGACCCCACTTTTCTCCAGAGTGGAGTCGGAATGGGTGCGATTCACCGTCGCCATATGATTACGACGGACGCATCGATGACAGGCTGGGGCGCAGTCTTTGAGGGCAGACCGGCGCGTGGGGAATGGATAGGATATTTCCTTTCCTGGCACATAAACTGCCTGGAGCTCAGAGCCGTCTTCCTGGCTTGGATTAATTTTCTCCCCGTTCTTGGGAAGCATCATGTAATAGTCAGGACGGACAACATGGCGGTAGTGTCCCACATAAATCGCCAGGGAGGTTCACGGTCGCGCACCCTGGACAGGCTTGCACGCCGTCTTCTCCTTTGGTCTCAGGACAAGTTCCTTTCCTTAAGGGCAGTTCACGTTCCGGGAGTCTTGAACCTCGCGGCCGACTTTCTGTCGAGACAGAAACTCAGGCCGGGAGAGTGGATGTTGAACCACTCTTTTGGCAAAGCGGAAGTGGACCTCTTTGCTTCACAGGAGTCGTCCCAATGCCCACTTTGGTTCTCTCTAAGTTCCCCGGCAACTCTGGGCATAGATGTGTTCGCCCATCCATGGCCGAACATGAGACTGTACACATTTCTGCCAGTCAAGCTGATTCCGGCAGTCCTATGCAAGGTGAAGGTGAGCGGTGTCCGTCTCTTACTCATAGCCCCATTCTGGCCCTCCCAGATGTGGTTCTCAGAGCTGGTTCCTCTTCTGTATCGGCCCGCTTGGGAGATTCCGATCAGGCAGGACCTGCTCTCTCAGCTTCAGGGCAGGATCTGGCATCCTCAGCCAGAGATCTGGAAGCTGTGGGAATGGCCCATACAGGGTCCGTGGCCTTGATATCTAGTCTGCCTGTCGAGGTTCAGGAGACCATCGCTAGTGTCAGAGCCCCCACTACAAGGAAGCTGTATTCTTCCAAATGGGGTGTCTTTGAGTCTTGGTGTTTGGCCCGTGCAATAGACCTGGTTAACTGCCCTGTCGGTCCAGTACTGGAGTTTTTGCAGGAGAAAATGACAACAGGGGCGGCCGCGACCACCTTAAGGGTTTATGTCGCGGCCATTGCGGCTCGGAGAGAGCTTGATGAGATTCCCCTGGGAAGGCATCGGATGGTCTCTGCGTTTATGCATGGCGTCAGGTGGCTGAGACCAGTATGCCCTATTGGAGTTCCTTCTTGGGACCTGTCAGTCGTCCTTGAAGATCTAGTGGCAGCCCCTTTTGAGCTGTCACTTCGCCCCGGGTCTGGTCAAGGTGACCCTGCGGCCTAGGCCTGGCTATGTTCCCAAGGTTTTATCCGCATCGTTTCACTCTCAGGTGGTCACACTTCACTCTTTCCATCCTCATCCCTTTGCTTCAAGTGAGGACGAAAGGCTTCACATGCTCTGTCCAGTTCGAGCTTTGAAGATATATGTGGACCGCTCCAACATTTGGAGAAAATCTCCCCAGTTGCTGGTGTGTTTTGGTGCTGGCCGCCGTGCCTGCCACCCGGTGGCTTGCACATCAAAGCAAAGATTTTCTCACTGGTGAGAGACGACTATTTCGCTGGCTTACGAGTTGCGTGGCCTTCCTTCACCTCTCAGCGTTCGGGTGCATTCTACTAGGAGCGTGGCCTCCTCTCAAGCTCTTTTCAGAGGGGTTCCCCTAGAGGAAATGTGTGTAGCGGCAGGATGGTACTCTCCGCACACTTTCATCAGGTTCTACAACCTGGATCTTGATACAGCTCCGGGTTCTCGGGTTCTGTCTGTTTGAACCAGCCGTATATGCTGTTTGGTTCGTAAGTGGACCAGATAGGGCAGCGTTTTTAGCTTGGCGTGTTTGGTATATCGTTCCCAAAGCGTGAAAACTCATGCAGCGTTAAGTGAACCTATGATAGAAAACGTCTCGGGTTACTAGCGTAACCCTTGTTCTCTGAATAGGGAACGAGACGCTGCGTTTGCTGCCAAGCTCCTCACGCTGCCGACAGGGATCATTTCGCCAGAGAAATCTGAGGAGCCGATGGTGCGTTCGCCAGTATAAGGTGACGACGTGAGTGCGTCAGGGGCGGCTTTCACGTCATCAGCCAATGAATTGGCGTTATTCTATACGGGTTTCAGACAATCGGCACGCCCAGGGGCGTTTCCCAAAGCGTGAAAGCTCACGCAGCATCTCGTTCCCTATTCAGAGAACAAGGGTTACGAGAGAAACCCGAGACGTTTTCGTTCGCCATTCTGGCACAAATCTCTCGTAGGGGCGGGGCTAGCAGCGGTGTGATCTCATTGGCTACTGAGCTTTTGATTGGCAGCTTATATATATATATATAATAATATAAAGCCTATATATTTATGTGTGGGTGTCATTGGTTTTGTTTTGTATTCTCTCTGAAAGGTTTAGCATTGCATTCACACAATACATTTTTGTTGATATTGACAGTTGTTTGGGGATTATTTTATGGCACTAAATTCTCTTTTTTACTTTACTGTAGGCAACTGAAAGGCTTAAGAGGTAGCATAACATCTACCCCTCTCTCTCCCTCTCTCTTTATTTTATTTTATTACTTTTTTCTGAAATCCACCCTTCTGCTGGGATAAGTATAATCCAGATTTATTTTGGATCAAAGGTGTCCCAAACTTACTAAAAAGTTTTGAACTGATGATTTGATCCAGATCAAACCCAACAATGGAATCCAATCCAATTTCAGAATCCCTTTTTTATTTTATCTTTTAACAACACATTTTCAAGATTTGATCCAATCTCATAGCTGAAATCTAATCAGAATACTTTTGAACAACTGGCTCTATATAGTGCAAAACTAAATTTGAATTGTAACAGTAGGCCTACTTGGGCTCTGCGACTGATGACGTTTCACAAGAACACAAAGACAAGACATGAGCACATTCAGAGTTATTTGGAACTTAGTTTGTTAGAATAACTGCAGTGTGACACTGGTTTGGTTCTAAATGTCCCATTTACCATACCATACCATTTAATAAGTTGATAACTGTAGAGATCAGTGGTGTCTACCAAACATTTATTAATTCATATTTGTAATTAATGAGAATATCATGAGCCTATTTATTGTTAAAACCATAAAGTCACTATGGGATCTCCTTAAATGAAGCTTTGATTTTGACATCTTTGATCAAGATTTTAAGTAGCCTACGTGTTTCTGCATTTAAAAAAAAAACAACTTAAAGTAATTTAAAGAAAGAAACACACACACATTTGCACATAACTGTCCCGTAGCCTACCCCAAATGTGAATCTACAAAGACGTAACTGCACAAAAAGCACAGTGCTATAAAATTCTTCCACTATTTCACAAACAATATAAATAATTATAAATATAAGTAATTAATTTTCTTTCTTGTGAGGATAAAACATATAGGGCTTCAAGGACAGGAACGCAAATCATATTATGTATCGATTTTCAGTTTTGCTTGTTGTTAGACCTAACCCACAATTTTGCAATATACTGTATAAAGCAAGAAAAAAAAACTGTGAACTGATGTGAACTCAGAAGATTTGAAAATCTGGGGCAGGTTTCAGAGAAATTTCGTTTCATTTTGCAAATGAGTGAAATGTCAAAAGAGAATTTAGAAGAATCCGCAAGGTGTTATGCACGTCGCGGGATGTGTCGAACGACCTAATTCAAGAAGTCTGTAGCAAGCGCCCTTATGTGCGTGCAAAACCGCAATTTAAACACGTAACTTCATTCTTTAGAGAAACCTTGATTCATTATTCCCGAAATTGGTTGTTGCATTAAGAGTGTTCCTCATATGCCTGTCACAGTGGCCTCTGCAGAGAGGTCATTCAGTAAACTAAAACTTATACAAAATTATAATTATTAGTACATAATTAGTGCATCTGGCACTCATATCAAAAAAGCACGCAGTTGCACGATCCACACCCTTTGATGAAATGTTAGAAAAATGGGCAAGCATGAAAACAAGACGTGTTCAAATGTAATTGCGTGTTACCTTTATATCTGAAAAGTTTAGGAGAAGAAACTCTTAATTATGCTGGCTACCAGTTCTTTTTTAATGTAGCCTATAATACTGCAGAGTTAAAATGTCTGTTCCGCTATTCAGTTAAGCTTGTTGCGGTGTTTATAGCCGCTTTTATGGGATTTTAAATTTATTTATTTTTAGATTGTAATATCGTACTAAGAATAGAAAGGAAACCTGTTACAAATAATTTTAACTGTTAAAAAATATTTTTGTAATGATGATTAAAAAACAATAAAATAAATAATAAGGGTTGTATAGAAGACTAGTTAAAACTGCAAGCACGGTTAGACATGTATTAAAGTTAGCTAAAACTGAAACTAAAATTAAAACCTTAAAAACATTTTCGTTACTTGAAATAAAATATTTCAATGTCTTTTGAAATAATATAAATGTTAAATAATAAACTATTTAATTTTCTTATTCGGTGTCTTTCAGTTTCTTATTAAACGTCAGACACGCGCACGCACGCACTTACATACACATATCAGGAAGTGGGCCCACATTTTTTGTCTTGCATACCCCCTTTAAAACTCTTCATGGCGACCCTAAAATCAGAAAGCTATAGAAAAACAAAGGGTAGCCTACTAGACCCCATTTCTAATAAGTACAAGAAATGAATGGTCAGTTCTTATAGAGGACGTCCCATACTACATGCACACCTCACATGAAATCATTTTACTGCAGCGTTTTTGAGATATGGGACATTATTCGAATTAGAGGGGTATAAAGACACCATTTCTAATAAGTACAAGAAATGAATGGTCAGTTCTTATAGAGGACATCCCATACTATATGCACACCTCATATAAAACCATTTTACTGCAGAATTTTTGAGATATGGGACACTAATACACTTTAGAGAGCTATAAAGACCTCATTTCTAATAAGTACACAAAATGAATGGTCAGTTCTTATATGGGACGTCCCATACTATATGCACACCTCATATAAAACCATTTTACTGCAGAATTTTTGAGATATGGGACACTAATACACTTTAGAGAGCTATAAAGACCTCATTTCTAATAAGTACACGAAATGAATGGTCAGTTCTTATAGAGGACGTCCCATACTATATGCACACCTCATATAAAACCATTTTACTGCAGCATTTTTGAGATATGGGACATTATTAAATTTTTAGGACTATAAAGACACCATTTCTAATAAGTACAAGAAATGAATGGTCAGTTCTTATATGGGACGTCCCATACTATATGCACAGCTCATATGAAACCATTTTACTGCAGCGTTTTTGAGATATGGGACATTATTCGAATTAGAGGGGTATAATGACACCATTTCTAATAAGTACAAGAAATGAATTGTCAGTTCTTATATGGGACGTCCCATACTATATGCACACCTCATATGAAACCATTTTACTGCAGCGTTTTTGAGATATGGGACATTATTCGATTTAGAGGGGTATAAAGACCCCATTTCTAATAAGTACAAGAAATGAATGGTCAGTTCTTATAGAGGACATCCCATACTATATGCACACCTCATATAAAACCATTTTACTGCAGCGTTTTCAAGATATGGGACATTATTCGATTTAGAGGGGTACAAAGACCCCATTTCTAATAAGTACAAGAAAAGAAAGGTCAGTTCTTATATGGGACGTCCCATACTATATGCACACCTCATATGAAACCATTTTACTGCAGCGTTTTTGAGATATGGGACACTAATACACTTTAGAGAGCTATAAAGACCTCATTTCTAATAAGTACACAAAATGAATGGTCAGTTCTTATTTTGGACACGCCATACTATAAGCACACCTCATATAAAACCATTTTACTGCAGCATTTTTGAGATATGGGACATTATTAAATTTTTAGGACTATAAAGACACCATTTCTAATAAGTACAAGAAATTATTGGTCATTTCTTATATGGGACGTCCCATACTATATGCACACCTCATATAAAACCATTTTACTGCAGAATCCTTGAGATATGGGACACTAATACACTTTAGAGAGCTATAAAGACCTCATTTCTAATAAGTACACGAAATGAATGGTCTGTTCTTATTTTGGACACCCCATATTATAAGCACAACTCATATAAAACCATTTTACTGCAGCGTTTTTGAGATATGGGACATTATTAAATTTTTAGGACTATAAAGACACCATTTCTAATAGGTACAATAAATGAATGGTCAGTTCTTATAGAGGACATCCCATACTATATGCACACTCATATGAAACATATTTTACTGCAGCATTTTGAGATATGGGACATTATTCGATTTAGAGGGGTATAAAGACCCCATTTCTAATAAGTACAAGGAAAGAAAGGTCAGTTCTTATATGAGACGTCACATACTATATGCACACCTCATATGAAACCATTTTACAGCAGAATTTTTGAGATATGGGACATTATTATTTTTTAGGACTATAAAGACACCATTTCTAATAAGTACAAGAAATGAATGGTCAGTTCTTATATGGGACGTCCCATACTATATGCACAGCTCATATGAAACCATTTTACTGCAGCGTTTTTGAGATATGGGACATTATTCGAATTAGAGGGGTATAATGACACCATTTCTAATAAGTACAAGAAATGAATTGTCAGTTCTTATATGGGACGTCCCATACTATATGCACACCTCATATGAAACCATTTTACTGCAGCGTTTTCGAGATATGGGACATTATTTGATTTAGAGGGGTATAAACACCCAGTTTCTAATAAGTACAAGAAAAGAATGGACAGTTCTTATATGGGACGTCCCATACTATATGCACACCTCATATGAAACCATTTTACTGCAGCGTTTTTGAGATATGGGACACTAATACAATTTAGAGAGCTATAAAGACCTCATTTCTAATAAGTACATGAAATGAATGGTCAGTTCTTATTTTGGACACGCCATACTATAAGCACACCTCATATAAAACCATTTTACTGCAGCATTTTTGAGATATGGGACATTATTAATTTTTAGGACTATAAAGACACCATTTCTAATAAGTACAAGAAATTAATGGTCAGTTCTTATATGGGACGTCCCATACTATATGCACACCTCATATGAAACCATTTTACTGCAGAATTTTTGAGATATGGGACACTAATACACTTTAGAGAGCTATAAAGACCTCATTTCTAATAAGTACACGAAATGAATGGTCAGTTCTTATATGGGACGTCCCATACTATATGCACACCTCATATAAAACCATTTTACTGCAGAATTTTTGAGATATGGGACACTAATACACTTTAGAGAGCTATAAAGACCTCATTTCTAATAAGTACACAAAATGAATGGTCAGTTCTTATAGAGGACATCCCATACTATATGCACACCTCATATGAAACCATTTTACTGCAGCATTTTTGAGATATGGGACATTATTCGATTTAGAGGGGTATAAAGACCCCATTTCTAATAAGTACAAGGAAAGAAAGGTCAGTTCTTATATGGGACGTCACATACTATATGCACACCTCATATGAAACCATTTTACAGCAGCGTTTTCAAGATATGGGACATTAATACACTTTAGAGAGCTATAAAGACCTAATTTCTAATAAGTACACGAAATGAATAGTCAGTTCTTATATGGGACGTCCCATACTATATGCACACCTCATATAAAACCATTTTACTGCAGCGTTTTCAAGATATGGGACATTATTCGATTTAGAGGGGTACAAAGACCCCCATTTCTAATAAGTACAAGAAATGAATGGTCAGTTCTTATATGGGACGTCCCATACTATATGCACACCTCATATAAAACCATTTTACTGCAGAATTTTGAGATATGGGACACTAATACAATTTAGAGAGCTATAAAGACCTCATTTCTAATAAGTACATGAAATGAATTGTCAGTTCTTATTTTGGACACCCCATATTATAAGCAACTCGTCATAAAACCATTTTACTGCAGCATTTTTGAGATATGGGGCATTATAAAATTTTTAGGACAATAAAGACACCATTTTTAATAAGTACAAGAAATTAATGGTCAGTTCTTATATGGGACGTCCCATACTATATGCACACCTCATATGAAACCATTTTACTGCAGCATTTTTTAGATATGGGACATTATTAAATGTTTAGGACTATGAAGACACCATTTCTAATAAGTACAATAAATGAATGGTCAGTTCTTATAGAGGACATCCCATACTATATGCACACCTCATATGAAACCATTTTACTGCAGCGTTTTTGAGATATGGGACACTAATACACTTTAGAGAGCTATAAAGACCTCATTTCTAATAAGTACAAGAAATGAATGGTCAGTTCTTATAGAGGACATCCCATACTATATGCACACCTCATATGAAACCATTTTACTGCAGCATTTTTGAGATATGGGACATTATTCGATTTAGAGGGGTATAAAGACCCCATTTCTAATAAGTACAAGAAATGAATGGTCAGTTCTTATAGAGGACATCCCATACTATATGCACACCTCATATAAAACCATTTTACTGCAGCGTTTTCAAGATATGGGACATTATTCGATTTAGAGGGGTACAAAGACCCCATTTCTAATAAGTACAAGAAAAGAAAGGTCAGTTCTTATTTTGGACACCCCATACTATAAGCACACCTCATATAAAACCATTTTACTGCAGCATTTTTGAGATATGGGACATTATTTGAATTAGAGGGGTATAATGACACCATTTCTAATAAGTACAAGAAATGAATGGTCAGTTCTTATATGGGACATCCCATACTATATGCACACCTCATATGAAAACCATTTTACTGCAGCGTTTTTGAGATATGGGACATTATTCGAATTAGAGGGGTATAATGACACCATTTCTAATAAGTACAAGAAATGAATTGTCAGTTCTTATATGGGACGTCCCATACTATATGCACACCTCATATGAAACCATTTTACTGCAGCGTTTTTGAGATATGGGACATTATTCGATTTAGAGGGGTATAAAGACCCCATTTCTAATAAGTACAAGAAATGAATGGTCAGTTCTTATAGAGGACATCCCATACTATATGCACACCTCATATAAAACCATTTTACTGCAGCATTTTTCGAGATATGGGGACATTAATCGATTTAGAGGGGTACAAAGACCCCATTTCTAATAAGTACAAGAAAAGAAAGGTCAGTTCTTATATGGGACGTCCCATACTATATGCACACCTCATATGAAACCATTTTACTGCAGCGTTTTTGAGATATGGGACACTAATACACTTTAGAGAGCTATAAAGACCTCATTTCTAATAAGTACACAAAATGAATGGTCAGTTCTTATTTTGGACACGCCATACTATAAGCACACCTCATATAAAACCATTTTACTGCAGCATTTTTGAGATATGGGACATTATTAAATTTTTAGGACTATAAAGACACCATTTCTAATAAGTACAAGAAATTATTGGTCAGTTCTTATATGGGACGTCCCATACTATATGCACACCTCATATAAAACCATTTTACTGCAGAATCTTTGAGATATGGGACACTAATACACTTTAGAGAGCTATAAAGACCTCATTTCTAATAAGTACACGAAATGAATGGTCAGTTCTTATTTTGGACACCCCATATTATAAGCACACCTCATATAAAACCATTTTACTGCAGCGTTTTTGAGATATGGGACATTATTAAATTTTTAGGACTATAAAGACACCATTTCTAATAAGTACAATAAATGAATGGTCAGTTCTTATAGAGGACATCCCATACTATATGCACACCTCATATGAAACCATTTTACTGCAGCATTTTTGAGATATGGGACATTATTCGATTTAGAGGGGTATAAAGACCCCATTTCTAATAAGTACAAGGAAAGAAAGGTCAGTTCTTATATGAGACGTCACATACTATATGCACACCTCATATGAAACCATTTTACAGCAGAATTTTTGAGATATGGGACATTATTAATTTTTTAGGACTATAAAGACACCATTTCTAATAAGTACAAGAAATGAATGGTCAGTTCTTATATGGGACGTCCCATACTATATGCACAGCTCATATGAAACCATTTTACTGCAGCGTTTTTGAGATATGGGACATTATTCGAATTAGAGGGGTATAATGACACCATTTCTAATAAGTACAAGAAATGAATGGTCAGTTCTTATATGGGACGTCCCATACTATATGCACACCTCATATGAAACCATTTTACTGCAGCGTTTTCAAGATATGGGACATTATTCGATTTAGAGGGGTACAAAGACCCCATTTCTAATAAGTACAAGAAAAGAAAGGTCAGTTCTTATATGGGACGTCCCATACTATATGCACACCTCATATGAAACCATTTTACTGCAGCGTTTTTGAGATATGGGACACTAATACAATTTAGAGAGCTATAAAGACCTCATTTCTAATAAGTACATGAAATGAATGGTCAGTTCTTATTTTGGACACGCCATACTATAAGCACACCTCATATAAAACCATTTTACTGCAGCATTTTTGAGATATGGGACATTATTAAATTTTTAGGACTATAAAGACACCATTTCTAATAAGTACAAGAAATTATTGGTCATTTCTTATATGGGACGTCCCATACTATATGCACACCTCATATAAAACCATTTTACTGCAGAATCTTTGAGATATGGGACACTAATACACTTTAGAGAGCTATAAAGACCTCATTTCTAATAAGTACGAAATGATGATGGTCTGTTCTTAATGGGACGTCCCATACTATATGCACACCTCATATAAAACCATTTTACTGCAGAATTTTTGAGATATGGGACACTAATACACTTTAGAGAGCTATAAAGACCTCATTTCTAATAAGTACACAAAATGAATGGTCAGTTCTTATAGAGGACATCCCATACTATATGCACACCTCATATGAAACCATTTTACTGCAGCATTTTTGAGATATGGGACATTATTCGATTTAGAGGGGTATAAAGACCCCATTTCTAATAAGTACAAGGAAAGAAAGGTCAGTTCTTATATGGGACGTCACATACTATATGCACACCTCATATGAAACCATTTTACAGCAGCGTTTTCAAGATATGGGACATTAATACACTTTAGAGAGCTATAAAGACCTAATTTCTAATAAGTACACGAAATGAATAGTCAGTTCTTATATGGGACGTCCCATACTATATGCACACCTCATATAAAACCATTTTACTGCAGCGTTTTCAAGATATGGGACATTATTCGATTTAGAGGGGTACAAAGACCCCATTTCTAATAAGTACAAGAAATGAATGGTCAGTTCTTATATGGGACGTCCCATACTATATGCACACCTCATATAAAACCATTTTACTGCAGAATTTTTGAGATATGGGACACTAATACACTTTAGAGAGCTATAAAGACCTCATTTCTAATAAGTACATGAAATGAATTGTCAGTTCTTATTTTGGACACCCCATATTATAAGCACACCTCGTATAAAACCATTTTACTGCAGCATTTTTGAGATATGGGGCATTATAATTTTTTAGGACAATAAAGACACCATTTTTAATAAGTACAAGAAATTAATGGTCAGTTCTTATATGGGACGTCCCATACTATATGCACACCTCATATGAAACCATTTTACTGCAGCATTTTTTAGATATGGGACATTATTAAATGTTTAGGACTATGAAGACACCATTTCTAATAAGTACAATAAATGAATGGTCAGTTCTTATAGAGGACATCCCATACTATATGCACACCTCATATGAAACCATTTTACTGCAGCGTTTTTGAGATATGGGACACTAATACACTTTAGAGAGCTATAAAGACCTCATTTCTAATAAGTACATGAAATGAATGGTCAGTTCTTATTTTGGACACCCATACTATAAGCACACCTCATATAAAACTATTTTACTGCAGCATTTTTGAGATATGGGACATTTTTAAATTTTTAGGACTATAAAGACACCATTTCTAATAAGTACAAGAAATTATTGGTCATTTCTTATATGGGATGTCCCATGCTATATGCACACCTCATATAAAACCATTTTACTGCAGAATCTTTGAGATATGGGACACTAATACACTTTAGAGAGCTATAAAGACCTCATTTCTAATAAGTACAAGAAATGAATGGTCAGTTCTTATAGAGGATATCCCATACTTTATGCACACTCATATGAAAACCATTTTACTGCAGCATTTTTGAGATATGGACATTATTCGATTTAGAGGGGTATAAGACCCATTTCTAATAAGTACAAGAAATGAATGGTCAGTTCTTATAGAGGACATCCCATACTATATGCACACCTCATATAAAACCATTTTACTGCAGCGTTTTCAAGATATGGGACATTATTCGATTTAGAGGGGTACAAAGACCCCATTTCTAATAAGTACAAGAAATGAATGGTCAGTTCTTATTTTGGACACCCCATACTATAAGCACACCTCATATAAAACCATTTTACTGCAGCATTTTTGAGATATGGGACATTATTAAATTTTTAGGACTATAAAGACACCATTTCTAATAAGTACAAGAAATGAATGGTCAGTTCTTATATGGGACATCCCATACTATATGCACACCTCATATGAAACCATTTTACTGCAGCATTTTTGAGATATGGGACATTATTCGATTTAGAGGGGTATAAAGACCCATTTCTAATAAGTACAAGGAAAGAAAGGTCAGTTCTTATATGGGACATCCCATACTATATGCACACCTCATATGAAACCATTTTACAGCAGCGTTTTCAAGATATGGGACATTAATACACTTTAGAGAGCTATAAAGACCTAATTTCTAATAAGTACACGAAATGAATAGTCAGTTCTTATATGGGACGTCCCATACTATATGCACACCTCATATGAAACCATTTTACTGCAGCGTTTTTGAGATATGGGACATTATTCGAATTAGAGGGGTATAATGACACCATTTCTAATAAGTACAAGAAATGAATGGTCAGTTCTTATATGGGACGTCCCATACTATATGCACACCTCATATAAAACCATTTTACTGCAGAATTTTTGAGATATGGGACACTAATACACTTTAGAGAGCTATAAAGACCTCATTTCTAATAAGTACACAAAATGAATGGTCAGTTCTTATAGAGGACATCCCATACTATATGCACACCTCATATGAAACCATTTTACTGCAGCATTTTTGAGATATGGGACATTATTCGATTTAGAGGGGTATAAAGACCCCATTTCTAATAAGTACAAGGAAAGAAAGGTCAGTTCTTATATGGGACGTCACATACTATATGCACACCTCATATGAAACCATTTTACAGCAGCGTTTTCAAGATATGGGACATTAATACACTTTAGAGAGCTATAAAGTCCTAATTTCTAATAAGTACACGAAATGAATAGTCAGTTCTTATATGAGACGTCCCATACTATATGCACACCTCATATAAAACCATTTTACTGCTGCGTTTTCAAGATATGGGACATTATTCGATTTAGAGGGGTACAAAGACCCCATTTCTAATAAGTACAAGAAATGAATGGTCAGTTCTTATATGGGACGTCCCATACTATATGCACACCTCATATAAAACCATTTTACTGCAGAATTTTTGAGATATGGGACACTAATACACTTTAGAGAGCTATAAAGACCTCATTTCTAATAAGTACACAAAATGAATGGTCAGTTCTTATTTTGGACACCCCATATTATAAGCACACCTCATATAAAACCATTTTACTGCAGCATTTTTGAGATATGGGACATTATAAAATGTGTAGGACTATAAAGACACCATTTCTAATAAGTACAAGAAATGAATGGTCAGTTATTATATGGGACGTCCCATACTATGTGCACACCTCATATGAAACCATTTTACTGCAGTGTTTTTGAGATATGGGGCATTATTCAAATTAGAGGGGTATAATGACACCATTTCTAATAAGTACAAGAAAAGAAAGGTCAGTTCTTATATTGGACGTCCCATACTATATGCACACCTCATATGAAACAATTTTACTGCAGCGTTTTTGAGATATGGGACATTATTCGAATTAGAGGGGTATAATGACACCATTTCTAATAAGTACAAGAAATGAATGGTCAGTTCTTATATGGGACGTCCCATACTATATGCACACCTCATATGAAACCATTTTACTGCAGCGTTTTTGAGATATGGGACATTATTCGAATTAGAGGGGTATAATGACACCATTTCTAATAAGTACAAGAAATAAATGGTCAGTTCTTATATGGGACGTCCCATACTATATGCACACCTCATATAAAACCATTTTACTGCAGAATTTTTGAGATATGGGACACTAATACACTTTAGAGAGCTATAAAGACCTCATTTCTAATAAGTACACGAAATTAATGGTCAGTTCTTATTTTGGACACCCCATACTATAAGCACACCTCATATAAAACCATTTTACTGCAGCGTTTTTGAGATATGGGACATTATTCGAATTAGAGGGGTATAATGACAAATCCCCAAATGGTTTGATATGAGGTATACATACTGTACGTTACATCCCCTATGGAAACTATAGAAACTGACCAATATTTTTTTCGACTTTGAAATGAGATCTTCATAGGTGTATAAAATAGAATAATGACATTTATCTCCAAAATGCAAATGGTTTGAAATGACATATGCATATTGTATGGGACGTCCCATATAAAAACTGACTATTAGTATTTTCTACTTATTAAAAATGAGATTTTTATATATGTATGAAGTAGAATGATGACATATATCTAAAAAATGCTGTAGTACAAATGTTTGATTTGAGGTATGCATAGAGTATTGGGCGTCCCCTTTAAAAAAATGACCATTCGTTTTTTCTACTTATTACAAATGAGGTCATTATAGGCCTCTGAAGTCAAATAATGTGATATATATCTCAGAAACGCTGCAGTAAAATTGACTGATATGACTTATACATATACTGTATGGGACGTCCCCTATAGAAACTGACCATTCACTTTTTCTAATTAGTACTTATGTCTTTTTAAATTGTATAAAGTAGAATAATCTATATATATACAAAATGCTGCAGTAATATTTACTCACATGGGATATGCATACTGTATGAGATGTCCCTTATAGAAACAGACCATTTATTTCTTCTACTTATTAGAAATGGGCTCTTTATACACCTCTAAATCGAATAAAGTCCCATATCTCGAAAACGCTGCAGTAAAATGGTTTCATATGAGGTGTGCATATAGTATGGGGCATGTCGTATACGAACAGACAATTCATTTCTTCTACTTATTAGAAATGGGGTCTTTATAGCCCTATAAAGTGTAATAATTACCCATATCTCAAAAACGCTGCAGTAAAATGGTTTCATATGAGGTTTGCATATAGTATGGGATGTCCTCTTTAAGAACTGACCATTCATTTCTTCTACTTATTAGAAATGGTGTCATTATACCCCTCTAATTCGAATAATGTCCCATATCTTGAAAACGCTGCAGTGAAATGGTTTCATATGAGGTGTGCATATAGTATGGGACGTCCTATATAAGAACTGACCATTCATTTCTTGTACTTATTAGAAATGGTTTCTTTATACCCCTCTAAATCGAATAATGTCCCATATCTCAAAAATGCTGCAGTAAAATGGTTTTATATGAGGTGTGCATATAGTATGGGGTGTCCCTATATAGAAATGACCAATAATTTCTATTGTACTTATTAGAAATGGTGTCTTTATAGTCCTAAAAATTTAATAATGTCCCATATCTCAAAAATACTGAAGTAAAATGGTTTTATATGAGGTGTGCTTATAGTATGGCGGTCCAAAACTAAGAACTGGCCATTCATTTCGTGTACTTATTAAAATGAGGTCTTTGTAGCTCTCTAAAGTGTATTAGTGTGTCCATATCTCAAAAGGTTTGCAGTGTAAATGGTTTTTATGAGGTGTGCATATAGTAATGGGACGTCCCATATAAGAACTGACCATTCATTTCTTGCACTTATTAGAAAATGGGGTCTTTGTACCCCTCTAAATCGAATAATGTCCCATATCTTGAAAACACTGCAGTAAAATGGTTTTATATGATGGTGTGCATATAGCATGGGACGTCTCATATAAGAACTGACTATTCATTCGTTGTACTTATTAGAAATTAGGTCTTTATTAGCTCTATTAAATGTAATAGTGTCCCATATCTCAAAAATGCTGCAGTAAAATTGTGTTTTATATGAGGTGTGCTTATTGTATGGGGATTGTCCTCTCACATCAAACCGATAGAATGGATGTGCCATACATTTCGTTGTACTTTTTGAAATGTGTCATTATACTCCCCTCTAAATTGAATAATGTCCCTTATCTCAAAGAGATCTGCAGTAAAATGGTTTCCATATGAGCTGTTACATATTAGTATGGGACGTCCCTATAAGAACTGACCATTCATTTATTGTACTTATTAGAAATGGTGTCTTTATAGTCCTAAAAATTTAATAATGTCCCATATCTCAAAAACGCTGCAGTAAAATGGTTTTATATGAGGTGTGCTTATAGTATGGGGTGTCCAAAATAAGAACTGACATTAATTCGTGTACTTATTAGAAATTAGGTCTTTATAGCTCTCTAAAGTGTATTAGTGTCCCATATTCAAAATGTGCAGTAAAATTGTTTTATATGAGGTTGTGCTTTAGTTGGGGTTGTCCAAAATAAGAAATGCCATTCATTTCGTGTATTATTAGAAATGGTGTCATTATACCCTCTAATTCGAATAATGTCCCATATCTCAAAGATCTGCAGTAAAATGGTTTCATATGAGCTGTACATATAGTATGGGAGTCCATATAAGAACTGACATTCATTCTTGTACTTATTAGAAATGGTGTCTTTATAGTCCTAAAAATTTAATAATGTCCCATATCTCAAAAATGCTGCAGTAAAATGGTTTTATATGAGGTGTGCTTATAGTATGGGGTGTCCATATAAAAACTGACCATTCATTTCGTGTTATGTACTTATTAGAAACGAGGTCTTTATAGCTCTCTACTGTATTAGTGTCCCATCACTCAAGATTCTGCAGTAAAATGGTTTTATATGAGGTGTGCATATAGTATGGGACGTCCCATATAAGAAATTACAATAATTTCTTGTACTTATTAGAAATGGTGTCTTTATAGTCCTAAAAATGTAATAATGTCCCATATCTCAAAATGCTGCAGTAAAATGGTTTTATATGAGGTGTGCTTATAGTATGGGGTGTCCAAAATAAGAACTGACCATTCATTTCGTGTACTTATTAGAAATGGGGTCTTTGTACCCTTCTAAATCGAATAATGTCCCATATCTTGAAAACGCTGCAGTAAAATGGTTTTATATGAGGTGTGCATATAGTATGGGATGTCCTCTATAAGAACTGACTTTCATTTCTTGTACTTATTAGAATGGGGTCTTTATCCCCCTCTAAATCGAATAATGTCCCATATCTCAAAAACGCTGCAGTAAAAGGTTTCATATGAGGTGTGCATGTAGTATGGGACGTCCCATATAGAACTGACAATTCATTTCTTGTACTTATTAGAAATTGGTGTCATTATACACTCTAAATCGAATAATGTCCCATATCTCAAAAACGCTGCAGTAAAATGGTTTCATATGAGCTGTGCATATAGTATGGGATGTCCATAAATAAATAAATGACCATTCATTTCTTGTACTTATTAGAAATGGTGTCTTTTTTAGTCCTAAAAATTTAATAATGTCCCATATCTCAAAAATGCTGCAGTAAAATGGTTTTATATGAGGTGTGCATATAGTATGGGACGTCCTCTATAAGAACTGACCATTCATTTCGTGTACTTATTAGAAATGAGGTCTTTATAGTCCTAAAAATTTAATAATGTCCCATAGCTCAAAAATTCTGCAGTAAAATGGTTTTATATGAGGTGTGCTTATAGTATGGGACGTCCCATATAAGAACTGACCATTCATTTCGTGTTCTTATTAGAAATTAGGTCTTTATAGCTCTCTAAATTGTATTTGTGTCCCATATCTCAAAAAACGCTGCAGTAAAATGGTTTCATACGAGGTGTGCATATAGTATGGGACGTCCCATATAAGAACTGACCTTTCTTTTCTTGTACTTATTAGAAATGGGGTCTTTGTACCCCTCTAAATCGAATAATGTCCCATATCTTGAAAACGCTGCAGTAAAATGGTTTTATATGAGGTGTGCATATAGTATGGGATGTCCTCTATAAGAACTGACCATTCATTTCTTGTACTTATTAGAAATGGTGTCTTTATAGTCCTAAAAATTTAATAATGTCCCATATCTCAAAAATGCTGCAGTAAAATGGTTTTATATGAGGTGTGCTTATAGTATGGGGTGTCCAAAATAAGAACTGACCTTTCTTTTCTTGTACTTATTAGAAATGGGGTCTTTGTACCCCTCTAAATCGAATAATGTCCCATATCTTGAAAACGCTGCAGTAAAATGGTTTTATATGAGGTGTGCATATAGTATGGAATGTCCTCTATAAGAACTGACCATTCATTTCTTGTACTTATTAGAAATGGGGTCTTTATACCCCTCTAAATCGAATAATGTCCCATATCTCAAAAATGCTGCAGTAAAATGGTTTCATATGAGGTGTGCATGTAGTATGGGATATCCTCTATAAGAACTGACCATTCATTTCTTGTACTTATTAGAAATGGTGTCTTTATAGTCCTAAAAATTTAATAATGTCCCATATCTCAAAAATGCTGCAGTAAAATGGTTTTATATGAGGTGTGCTTATAGTATGGGGTGTCCAAAATAAGAACTGACCATTCATTTCGTGTACTTATTAGAAATTAGGTCTTTATAGCTCTCTAAAGTGTATTAGTGTCCCATATCTCAAAAATGCTGCAGTAAAATGGTTTTATATGAGGTGTGCTTATAGTATGGGGTGTCCAAAATAAGAACTGACCATTCATTTCGTGTACTTATTAGAAATGGTGTCATTATACCCCTCTAATTCGAATAATGTCCCATATCTCAAAGATTCTGCAGTAAAATGGTTTCATATGAGCTGTGCATATAGTATGGGACGTCCCATATAAGAACTGACCATTCATTTCTTGTACTTATTAGAAATGGTGTCTTTATAGTCCTAAAAATTTAATAATGTCCCATATCTCAAAAATGCTGCAGTAAAATGGTTTTATATGAGGTGTGCATATAGTATGGGACGTCCTCTATAAGAACTGACCATTCATTTCGTGTACTTATTAGAAATGAGGTCTTTATAGCTCTCTAAAGTGTATTAGTGTCCCATATCTCAAAAATTCTGCAGTAAAATGGTTTTATATGAGGTGTGCATATAGTATGGCACGTCCCATATAAGAACTGACCATTCATTTTGTGTACTTATTAGAAATGAGGTCTTTATAGCTCTCTAAAGTGTATTAGTGTCCCATATCTCAAAAATTCTGCAGTAAAAAAAATTTATATGAGGTGTGCATATAGTATGGGATGTCCTCTATAAGAACTGACCATTCATTTCTTGTACTTATTAGAAATGGTGTCTTTATACCCCTCTAATTCGAATAATGTCCCATATCTCAAAAACGCTGCAGTAAAATGATTTCATGTGAGGTGTGCATGTAGTATGGGACGTCCTCTATAAGAACTGACCATTCATTTCTTGTACTTATTAGAAATGGGGTCTTAATACCCCTCTAATTCGAATAATGTCCCATATCTCTTTTTCTATGAATCTTGCAATGATTTGAAAGGTAGAAAAATATAGTAATACAGAACCGTCAAAGACACCAATAAATAACACGAATATTAAAGCAGATGTACAACAAAAAATAAAATCACGAAAAATGTCATTATATCTCAGTTCTGGGCGTCTAGAAGAAAAGCGCTCTAAAAGCGCGTCCCCTCTGTGTTGTTCCACACGTCCTGATATTGCCGAGTTAGACGTGTTCCTGGGTCAACATATTTTGTTGACCCTGGAACAACATTTTAATCCAAAAATATAATCTTAACCATATTCCTACACCTAAACCTAACCTTACCCGTGAGTAATCCCTAAAATTAGAGGAACTGATAGATGAACTACACTGATGTACAGGCACCAAACACTGATTGTAATCCTAACTTCACAAAAATTATAAACTTGTTCTTGAAATCTGATTGGTTAATCACAATGTTGTTCCAGGGTCAACAAAGATGTTGACCCAGGAACATGTCGCACTCGGCAATATCAGGTTGTGCGTGTTGTTCCTGTGATTACCGTAATCATTGTAATACACGCGCACATTAATTTCAATCGCGGCTGGCTTGACCGTGTTTTTCTGAACTGCGGCTGGCTTGACCGCGGTGCCTAGGCGGAGTCAAAAATACAAGTACTTGCACTTCTGTTTCTGATGCCAGTGACTGCTCGTTCTAACAATGACCAGAACGCCCCACCTCCATGTAAACTGCGAGCACAGTGTCATTCTCAGAAAATATAGTGACATTTCGCTCTATTGTGAGAGAAACAGAGTTATAAAGAGTGCTGGTATCTCTCCCTCTGTGGCCGTGGAGGGGGCTTAAGTTACAGAAAACAAAGGAGAATGTAATGTGGGCAAAAATCTAAATAACATATAATTTGTGTCCCTGCTTTAGAAAAAAAATGCCTTAGTAAAGGGTGTTAAAAGAGATGAGTTTCAAAGTGCTGCCATGAAAACAGTCTAGGAGAGAAATAATCGGAGTCTAAATTTAGTAATGTTATATTAAATAAATGAATTCAGTGTAGAAAGATGAATGACAATAAATATATGAAGAGACATTGGTTCCAAAAAGCATTGAACTGATCTACTGTAGGTAAATCTGTATGTGAAGACACTGTACTATATTTAAATTAAATCACGATAAATGATAATAATAATTTCAGAATACTGTACACTGGACTACAATACAAATATCAGACAGTCACATCTAAGGCAGGGTTTGGCTAACAGGAGTTTGTGAGGGAACTGCAGGGGGTTCACAAGTTAATGAAAACCTAATAATTGATTAAATAAGAATGTCAAATTTAAATAAATAATTTGAAAATAAAATGTATTTAAACAAAATCTTACTAAAAACATTTTATTCATTTACCTGCATGTCAAGTGACAATTAACCCACATCAGAGAACTATGGACAATAACCACAAATGGGTTATTAAATTATTCACATATTATCTTTAAATATTAGGGCGTTTACAACAAGTAAAGCTTTTAGGTTTTGGTTGACCAAACAATTTTGGCAACCCTCATTCTAAAGCGCTGTATAATTTTAGTCCCACGTTTTCAGTGTGTTACAAGTTGTAGAAAAAAAAAGCATCATTTTTGAAGCAGCTGGTCCAATTGAACCAATTGGTTACACTTTATTTTAAGAATCATACACTCATGTACAGAGTAATATTAATTAACTACATGTACTTTGGTGATGGTTAGGATTAGGGTTACTTGCATGTAATTATGCATAATTAACTGTTATTATAATGGTAGTATAATAACATTATATTACATGTTAATAATAAGTATATGTAACGTGTAACAGGACACCTTCAAATAAATTGTTACAGAACAATTGTTACAGAAAGCTAATTTTGTCAGAACGGTGTCCTAAAACTGTTGATTTGAGAACAATATATTTAATAATTAATTTTTTGGGAAAGAAACTAAAATGTCTTTATTGTCATTCTCAAACTCTATAGCTCCATTTCAGTGTAAACAATGAGAGAACTATGCTGTGTCTACATTTTCCTGTGATGCCTCCATAGTTTGCCTAAGGTAGGCCCGGCTTTGGATCCGCAGCACCATACGACGAGCATAGAAATCCCGATAATCAGGTGGCAGCTCTTCCAAGATGCCTAAAGTCCTCTCTAGTGACTGCAGAGC
The DNA here is from genome assembly GCA_027422405.1 of Ptychobarbus kaznakovi. Taxonomy (NCBI): domain Eukaryota; kingdom Metazoa; phylum Chordata; class Actinopteri; order Cypriniformes; family Cyprinidae; genus Ptychobarbus; species Ptychobarbus kaznakovi. The sequence continues at coordinate 16,947,199 of CM049804.1, read as the reverse complement.
TCGAGAGCCTGCTACTGGGTCTTTGTTTCCATATGGATCTTTCTTATCATAACTCTCAGGTGGCAGATGTCTCCAGAACACGTTGACACCAACTCCAAACTGGAGAGCCAGGGTATTGTGAAACCATAGTGCTGAGGAAATACAAACAAAAGAAGTATTTTTCTGAATACAATTCTGCACTACTTCAGGACAAGAGCACACTTAGTTCTGTCATGACAACTCTCGGAGGGATTGGCATGGTAATGTACATGACAATGTTAATGTAATAGAGCTGCTACGCTGCTGTGGCAGAGCAAGTACCGAGACTTGCTGCATGAAAGAAATACTGCTGCTTGCAAATATACATACATGAAATGACCCCATATAGCATACATGAATCATCTCGTAGCAGATCTATACAGGTGGAGCTGGGGAAGGTGGAGGGTTTCTGAAGCGCGCTGCGAACTGCTAAAACAAGCACGAACCATATATTTGAATGTTGAGCAGAGATCTTATGAGCTACTGAAACAGGAGAGACCCAATCAGCTGTGCCATGTGATAATGATGTCATTAGGTCAGATTGAGTTACACCTATCGGACTGCACCATCTAGAGTTTCATGCCAGAACTGTGTATATGTATGTGAGGTTCACAATGTTAAAAGTTTACAATTCTATAATGGTGCTGTGTTATGTATAACCAGTTGGTCTGGTTTAAGAATAGAATACCTGGAATGAAGAGCAGGTCTCCTGGTTCCAGAATACACTCGTAGCGACTTGCTTTCACAAACTCAGGATAAAGCTGCAGATCAGTTGTGTCAATGTCCAAAACTTCAGACTTGTCCCCTAAAAAATAATGTCACAATTAAAGTTACAGTGAATTAGCAAAATAACATTCAGATGAAACTTTGGGCAGTGTGTTTACTATATGTATGTGTTATGTACATAATGCATATATTGACAGACATTTTGTTAAATACTACCTGTGAGGTAGAGATAAAGGGCATCTTTGGGGCTGTACAGAACAACACGCTTTCTTCCTGTAACTTGAGCCAGAAGGTTGTCCATTACCTGATATATCATTAAACAATAAAATAACAATAATGGTTAAATAACGGTTAAAATGACAAGAATGGTAAAACAAAAAAATAATCAGTGACCGCAAACATCTGAATGGCAGTATAGATTTTAGCCCAAAAAGTGATGGATGCTATTCATTCAAGATGTGAATAGAAGTATCATGCTAATTGTGGTATGGGTAAATTGAGCAATGATGAGAAAGTCAGTGTAAATAAAAACCACTGTTAACAAGGTTGGATTTGTATACTTAGTGTAAAATAGATATTACATAAAACGAAGACCCCAAAAAAATGTATTAATATTGACCAGTGTCACCTATAGACATCGAGAACTCACATCGTAGTGTGTCCACAGCTGCGGACCAGGAGGAACAGATGCGAAAGACACTGGAGAAAAACTGCTCTGGCTCAAAGAACTGTGGTATATGAAAATCCTCTGCCAGCTCAGGGAACTGCTTTCTTAAATCAGCTGATTCCTGAGAGGGGAAGGAATCGATATTAATATATATATAATATTACAGACATTTTACAGTGAATATGCTGCCACATTGCAGCCTATATTCATATTCAACTCTACAGTCCAAAACAGGCACGGTATTCATTACCAAGTAATTTAAGCTACCTTACGAACATCTTCTCCAAGTGAGCGCAAGTAGTAGCTTTCATCCTGTTGGGAACAAGAAGACCTATTTCAGCAGTCTTTAACCTGTGGGCCGCGACGGTCTTAGTAGGAGGGCCATTACTTATTATTAATAAAAAAATTGATTTTGTTAATATAGCCTATGCAAAAATATAGTCCAGTGGTTCCCAACCTTTTCCAACTCGTGGCCCACCCAAACCAAACACATACATGTTCTGCTGCTCACGTACCAGTGTGTGTTTAGCTGCCTAAAATGTACAGCGAAACTTATACGTACTAATTTAGCATAAATGGCACACACAATTTTTTTTAAATAGAATGTTATAATCAAAAGATTGAAGAATCCAAAATACTTTAAAATATACTTTTAAGGTAACTAACCTCACTAATGAAGAAATCTGAGTGCTTTGCCTCTGCAGCTCTCTGAATGAACTTGTCAAATGGCAGAGCCCTGAAATACAGTTAATTATGTTATGCTTCCACAGTTTTGTGTTGGGCTGAAGTATAAACGATTCATGTTAAATCACACACACCTGTACACAAAGTTCTTGTGCAGAAAGTCCATCATTGGCTCTGGGGACACATGCACTTTGACCTCGCGGTCTCCCCCCTTCTGCGCGAGATAACTCACTGTCCACGCGCGCACACAGGGCCCCAGGGGCACGCGCTTCAGAACCGCTGGTCTACGCTAAACAAGACACGTGTGATTAATTTACCACAACACGGCAATAAATGGTTGCTTAATATATAATACACGAGTTACCAGCGGATATATATCCCTCAAGAAAGTCTCTCTGTCCACATCGGTGTATACGGCCACCTCCAGCTTTTCCTGACAATCCATTTCTGACAGTTTAAACTTTAAAGTTTACTATCCATTCGCTGCCGTCTGCTCCATTCCGCCTTCCTTAGAATATATGGTGAAAGGAAATCCGACTCGTTTTTGCGAGTCGACTCTTTTATACAGTTTGTTTCAAAGAACCGAATTAAAAGCCAAGTCTCTATGCTCTGAACTAAATCATCCAAATAACCCCACGTATACATATGTTGTTGTTTATTACGTTTTAAGAAGTGTGTTTAAATCATGGATTAATTTAGTAGGTGAGCTATTGACCCGAGAACTTCTCAGACCAATTCAGTCAATTGATTCATTTAAGTGAACCGACTCATTCGTGAACAAATTAGACTTAGCTACTAAAGCACGTCTTTAGACTCTATGACGTATTCTTTTCACAAACAACACGCATAGTGGACATTTAACTATACATTTAAATAAATAGTCAGTCTGATTTGTCTGTAAAATACTGATATAGTGTTAAAATATGTTATAGACATCTATAAATGTGGAACTGTTGTCTCTTAGGATGTTGTCAGTCGGATTTCCATAACAGATGGACCGCTGAGGATGACGGGAGAAAGATGGCGCTGCCCTTACTGAGGTGCTGGAGCTGTAACAGGCCCGTTTCGATTCTGATCCGGTGCTTTACATCGAAGTCATTTTTAGTGAATCGGTCCAGACGACTCGCCCCCGTGGCGTCTGCAGTGCGCGATGCTCGCCAGTACAGCTCTGAGCCAGGGAGACACAAACAGAACCAGAAGGTTGTGGTTGTTGGGATCCCGAACCCCTTCATCTGGTTCCGAACCCGCATCTACTTCTTACTCATCCGAATTTACTTCGACAAAGAGTTCAGCATTGAGGAGTTCACGGAAGGAGCCAAACTGGTGAATGCCAATAGCCGACAAAGCGTAATGTGATAGAAAAACATAGTGTCAGTTGTGACAGTGCCTGTTCTATAATAGTTATGGACACATTTTAATGCCTTAATTTTAAAATTTTATTTTTTTTTTTGTATTTTAGGCATTTTAAATCTGGTTGAATGTTAATGAACCTTCATGTTTGAATTTTGTTGTATTTATTTTTGTATTGTAAGGATATGGGAACATTTAAAAACTTTAAAGTCTTCATTCTAAATTTCTTAAAACTCAAACTTTTTTATGTATTATTTATTGGCTGATTATTTACATTTGAATATGTTTACTTCTGGTTGTACACTACCACTCAAGTTTTTGTACAGTAAGATTTTTTATGTTTTTAAAGAAGACCCTTCTGCTCAACAAGCCTGCATTTATTTGATCCAAAACACAGCAAAAGCAGTAATGTTCAGCATTATTACGCCAGACTTCAGTGTCACATGATCCTTCCGGAATCATTCGAATATGCTGATTTGCTGTTCAAGAAACATTTTATTATTAATAAAGTAATGATGCTAAAAATTGATTTGAATCACAGGAATACATTACATTTTAAAAATATATTCAAATAGGAAACAGTTATACTACTTTAAATAGTAAAAATATTTCAAAATTTTACTGGTTTGGGTTTGCTGTACTTTAAATAAAAAAATCCAGGCTTGGTGGACAGAAGATTTTACCGCGGCAGCTGTCGCGTGAAGGCCTCCTCGTGAAAACAGAAGGAGTAAAACTTACTTTACTTTTACTTTTTAGTCATTTAGCAGACACTTTTATCCAAAACGACTTACAAATAAGAATCGCTTTTTAAAGTATCTTCTTTCTTACTAAAACTATAAGTTTCCCTTCTGTTTTAGTTTTTATAAAATTACTATATATACACATTTAAGAAAATAAGTTGTTGTTTGTTAGAATTGAGTAAATACAAATGACTAAATGCAGTGTTACAACAACATTTCAAAACTAAACATTTAAAGAAAACTAAAAAATTACTGATAACACTAACTGCCGTTTGATTTGTTATTCAAAATATTAAAACAACAAAAGGTATGAGTATAAAAATGATTCTAACATGACACTAAGCCAAACACCCATATATGCTTTATAGGTATTTTCTTGTTATTTCATTTCCATGTAGTATGTTGAAGTAACGTTACTAAAATAACTAAACTAAATTTAACTAAACAAAACTAAAACTCAAAATACCTATAAAGACATATGAAATTCATACATAATTTAACTCAAATTAAAACGGATAAATCAAACGGGAGTAATTTATCAGTAATCCTAAAAAAAGAACACTGTCAAAAACACATGCTAACAAACAACAACTTACACATAGTAAGAATTAGTTATAAAAACTAAAACAAAAGGGAAACAAGTAGTAGGAGATAAATAAAAAGCGATACTTATATCCCTTGCCGGTGTCCCTGCCCGGAGGAGTCGCACGGTAGAGTCGATGGTCTTTACACTCTTCGGTCTTCTCACGAGGAGGGCTTCACACGACGGCTGCAGCAGTAAACTAACCTTTTTATACCCATCTAACAAAATACTGCTCCAATTCAGCTGAACACACTTTCCTGTTAATCACAACAAATGGCCAAGCAAGCAACCAACACTGACAAGATACACGATACAGTACGAGACCAAAAACTTACTGTTCAAAAACGTTTCAGTGGTAGTGTATATGTGAACTGTGTACAATAGACTTAAGGATTTAAGAATGTTTTAGTGTGTATGTTTTAGCAATTAATGAGAACCGATTTTGTTAAAGGGGGAAACTTAACCAATCAAGATTTGAGTTACATGTCACGGCGATAATAAACAGTGTGCTTAAACTTCTCCTTTTACTCTCAGGCTTTCTCACACGTATCAAGATTGCTGTCTCAGTGCAAGTTTGAGGCTCTTGAGGGATTAGTAGCTAAAGATGTAAGTACATGAATATACCAATAACTTTTATATTATATTATTAATATTATTTACCTGTTTAAGATTATTGATTTAATTTAAAGTAATTCATCTGATATTCCCTCCCATAGCTAATAGGGAAACTTGAGGAAAAATGCGCTCAATTGCCTCTGAGCCACCAGAGAGCGCTGTCAGCGGAGTCCGAAGAGATCATGTACACAACAACAGGAGATGTGGGCATTTACTATGATGATAGCGGTGAGACCCTATAAGCTTCATATCACGCAATATTCACCCAGGTAATATCTTTAAATATTGTTTGTGGTCGTTTAATTTAGGAAATATAAGCTTTGAAATCAGCATATTTATGCTTTTTATCAGACTCTTTCTTATGCCAGCCAAATGCGTTCAGTAAGTTACTATTTTAAAAAAGAATTTTGTGTAACGTAGACCATAAATTAATATGTTTGACAAAATTATTGTTGTTTTCCCATTGCTTTCAGGTAGGAAATATGTAAGTATTTTGATGCGTTTTTGGTACTTGACGAGTGCCAGAATTCCTGATGATAGTACGGAGGGAGCAAGAATATTCCAGGTTGCCATTGGTGGAGAGGGAGAGAGACCAGAGACCAAGAGATTGCTGACAGCCAATTATGAGTGAGTATTGCGATGAGTCTTTTCATTGTCCCATATATATATATATATATATACAGTGCAGCAAATTATACACCCCCTTAGAAAAAGTAACATTTTAAACAATATCAATGAACACAAAAACATTTTCCAAAAATGTTGACAAAATTTATAAACGTTTAACAAAACAGTAAGTTAAAATATAACTTAGAGAACAAAATTTTCAGTTTTTCAAATTAGGGTGATGCAAAAATGAGTACCCATGAAAGTTTGGAGCAAAGCTAATTTTACACAAATGTCTAATTTAACAAGAATTCAACCCACAGGTGAGTCAACTTGTTCAAAGATATAAAATGTGTTACTAAGAAAACCCCTTCCCATTTCTGCTGTCAGCAATGGCACCACATAGAAATGTCACAAACCTGAGAAAGAAAATAATTTCCTAAGAGGTGAAGGCTACAAGAAGATCACACAAAGCTTTACTCAAAGAATTTTTAGCAAAAGTTACAAAAATTAAAAAGTGGAACTCACATCTCAAGAGACGTCAGGTGTCCACGGAAGTTAACACCTCTGGAGCGTCTTCTGTGAGAAGGGTAGAAAATGACATGCAAGTTCTGCAGTTATCTAAAGAAGTAGAAGCCAAACTGGGGTGACTATTTCCTGTGACCAATACGAGACACAGCAGGAATGGCATGCATGGGTGCCGTCCACGAAAGAAGCCTCTCCTAAAGCCCAGGCACAAAAAAGCCCGCCTAGAGTTTGCAGGGCATGTGACAAAGATGGCATGGGACTCTTTATCTGGATGATGAGACCAGATAAATGTTTTAGAAACATGGCTTCTACTGTTATGGCGTCGCAAAAGGTGAGGAATACAAAGAAAAATGCATGTGCCTACAGAAACATGGTGGTGGCAGTGTCTTTATGGGGGCTGCATGAGTGCTGCTGGTGTCGGGGAGCTGCATTTCATTGGGCCTGAATTCACAAATGTACTGCTCTATATGAAAGAGAAGATGCTCCATCACTCGTCCCTTGGTCGTCGTGCACTTTTCCAACATGACAATGTCCTAAACACACATCTAAGCCACTGTTGGATTTCTGAAGAAGAACGGGGTGAAAGTGATTCATGGCCAAGTATGTCTCCTGATCTGAACCCAATGCCCTTTGGGGATCAAGAGACAAGTAATCACTCTCCATCCAGCATCCAATCTCTAAAAGAGGTCATTCTTGAAGAATGGAAAAAGATAATAGCAATGGCCAAATTGCCAACTTGTTCATTCATGCCTAAAGACTTGGTGCTGTCATAAAAATCGGGAGGCATACAAAGTACTAGATTTAGTAGTTTTTGTTGTGGGGTGTACTCATTTTTTGCATCACCCTAATTTGAAAAACTGAAAAAATGTGTAATCTAATTATATTATTAACCACTTTCATGTTATAAGTTAAACAGATGTTATATTAAACTTAGTCTTGTCCATTTTGGAAATGGTTTTTGTGTTCATTGAGATATTGTTTAAAATTTTACTTTTCAGAGGGGGTGTACTCATTTACGCTGACACTGTATATACACACACAGACATTTATAAACAACACTTTTGTTTTTGCCCCATTTTTCATGAGCACTCATAGATCTAAGACTTTTTCTATGTACCAAAAGGCCTATTTCTCTCAAAGATTGTTCACAAATCTGTCTAAATCTGTGTTAGTGAGCACTTCTCTTTACCGAGATACCCTCCACCTCACAGGTGTGTGGCTTATCAAGATCTGATTAGACCATGATTATTGCACAGGTGTGCCTTAGGCTGGCCACAATAAAAGTCCACTCTAAAATGTGAGTTTTACTGTACTGGGAGGGTCAGAAAAACCAGTCAGTATCTGGTGTGACCACCATTTGCCTCACGCAGTGCAACACATCTCCTTCGCATAGAGTTGATCAGGTTGTTGAGTGGAATGTTGGTCACCTCTCAATGGTTGTGCAAGTTAGTATTGCAGGAACAGACGCTGTCATCGCCGATCCAGAGCATTCCAAACATGCTCAATGGGTGACATGCCGGTGGTGATTTGCTGGCCACAAGAACTGGATGTTTTCAGCTTCCAGGAATTGTGTACGATCCTTTCAACATGGGACCGTGCATACGCTGCAACATGAGGTGATGGTAGTGGATAAATGGCACAAAAATGGGCCTCAACTGCAGTCTCTGTGCATTCAAAATGCCATCAATAAAATGCACCTGTGTTCGTTGTCCATAACATACGCCTGCCCACCATAACCCACGCCCCCATGGGTCACTCGACCCCAACGTTGACATCAGAACACGCACCCACACGATGCCATACACGCTGTCTGCATGCCCTGTGCAGTGAAAAACTGGATCCCTGAGAGAAACACCTCTCCAAAGGCCAGACGCTTCGAATGTGAGCTGCCCACAGTCGGTTGACGACGAACTGCAGAGGTCGAACCCCGATGGGGACGACGAGCATCAGATGAGCTTCCCTGGACGGTTTTGACAGTGCAAAATACTTTGGTTATGCAAACCGATTGTTGCAGCAGCTGTCCGGGTGGCTGGACTCAGACGATCTTGGAGGTGAAGATGCTGGATGTGGAGGTCCTGGGCTGGTGTGGTTGCAAGTGGTCTGCGGTTGTGAGGCCGGTTGGATGCACTGCCAAATTCTCTGAAACGCCTTTGTAGACGGCTTATGGTAGAGAAATGAACATTCAATTCACGGCAACAGCTCTGGTGGCCATTCCTGCAGTCAGCATGCCAAGTGCACGCTCCCTCAAAACTTGCGACATCTGTGGCATTGTGCTGTGTGATAAAACTGCACATTTTAGAGTGGCCTTTTATTGCGGCCAGCCTAAGGCATACCTGTACAATAATCATGCTGTGTAATCAGCATCTTGATATGCCACACCTGTGAGGTGGATGGATTATCTCTGCAAAGAAGTAGTGCTCACTAACACCGATTTAGACAGATTTGTGAACAATATTTGAGAAAAATGGGCCTTTTGTGTACATAGAAAAAGTCTTATATCTTTGAGTTCAGCTCATGAAAAATGGGGGCAAAAACAAGTGTTCCTGTGGCTCAGTGGTAGAGCATTGTGTTAGCAGTGCAAAAGGTCATGGGTTCAATTCCCAGGGAACACACACACTGATTAAAAAAATTTATTATCTGCTAAATGCGTAAATGTGTTGCGTTTATAATTTTGTTTAGTGTGTATATATACACATCAAATCAAAATATATTCAGGCACCTTCAACATTTCTCACACTATCACAGTTTGTTCTATTTAGTTTAGAAAATGGTAATAAAATATGACATGAACTCAAGAGTTAAACGGTGTCAGAACAAATTAATCTTGATAATGTCAGATAACTTTGATAGAAAGGTATGTAATGAATTAGGTTGAATAGCTGTCAGCTGTTAAATTTAAGTACACAGTTGGATAAAACCAATTTTGTTCAACCAATTACCAAGACATGCTTATTTTTGTTCAGTCTGTGGTGTAAAAAGGTTGCATTAGTAATTTACAAAAAATAAACATGTTCAGGTCAAAGTGTCTGAATAATTTTTGTCCCCAAAATTTTTATCAATTTTACTGGAAATCCACTGTATGCAGAATGTTTTGGTATAATGTCACAGTTTACTTTATTTTGCTATCTTTACTTGCATAAATAAACTATAGTGTCCTGCACCCACTAGTAAAAAATATTATATCTGGTTATGATTTTAAATATTACTATATAGTTTATTTTTATTTGTTTAATTTAAATATACATATTTTTAACAATAGAAAACTACAATTGTAATACCTTGAGTTAGAGTCATAGAAATATCAGTATTATGTTATAACTGTTGTAAATTATCATATAAACATCAGTCTAACATTCATGTCTGTCTTGTTTTCCTTTTTTGGCAGATTCCAAAGGGAGTTTACCCAAGGTGTGACTCCAGATTGGATCATCTCGAGAATAGAGCACTCAAAACTTCTTGATTAAGTGTGTTTAACTTGGATAGGAGAGTTTTGTTTCCCATGCTTTTTTTCATTTAATATTGCTCATCATGCCAAAACATTTAGGCACAATTCACAAACCTTCACTGGAAAAAATAATGCTGAAATATTTTCAGCTCCAGGTACTTTCCATGGGCAATATAGAAGGTTATAAATGTTGATTTGCTGTATGCTTCAGTGTTTCATCTTACTGATTTCATATTATTAACTGTTTTATTGTTTGTAATTTATGGTTTGCTCCTCGTTGATCAGTTTGGTAGTTAAAAAAATTTTTTTACCCTGTATACTGAGTTTTGGGGTGAAGTTGACTGCACATTGCGCAAACTGTGCAACTGAACTGTAAAACCTAAACTATACAAGAAAAATCAGGAGAAAAATTAGCAATTATTTAGTATTGAAGCCACAAAGACCCCTGCCTGGATATTTTGAAAGACAGGCTCATACAGAATGAATGATGAACTGACCAGTAAGATCTGTAACGGTTTTATCAAAACTTCCATGTTATGTAAAACGTTTTAGTGAAAAAACATGATGTAATAAAATATAATAATTCATAAAAATATTGTACATTTAATTTTCTATAGAATATTATAAATGGTTAGTAATTCTAATGGAATCTAATTATGTTGTGATGTGATATATACAGAATGGAAATTTGGAACGACGGACCTTGAGTTTCTCTTTTTACGCCTTTCTGCGTTTTAAATGGATGAGAAATGTTCCACGATGATCGCTCCGGTTACTGTCGTAACCTCGGTTCCCTGAGAGCGGGAACGAGACATCACGGAGATTTCTCCGTTATGGGAACTTCTTCCCTTCAACCTTTCCTGAAGTCCTATTGGCTCACGCCAGTCAAATGACTGGCCAATTGTCGCAAAGCATGCAAATACGGCGAGCTCGAGACAGTATAAATGCGATGCTCGCGACAATTATATCAGAATCGGATACTGAACACCGTAAGCTGAGGAGTAGCGAACACGGCGTCTACCGTGATGTCTCGTTCCCGCTCTCAGGGAACCGAGGTTACGACAGTAACCGGAGCGTTCCCTTATCGAGCTGTCACGAGACATCACGGAGATTTCTCCGTTATGGGAACGATATTAAATCCCGCCGTGAGAGAGGCTACGAAGCCCTACCCCAAAACACAGCAGATAGAATACGCACGTAGACACTTCCCACAATAGTGACGCTGTAGGCGAGCTCACCGCTGATAGGTGGCTGAAAGCCAATGAGCGTCTAACCCAAGGTATACAAATTTGCATATCTGGATAGAAATAACGTTGGCTGCGCTGAAACAGGGCAACTTGCACAACGAGCATAAGGAACTGCACAGACTGTATAGCATGACCCCAACCTAGCATGATAAAAGTATCGCTAGATAAAACAACACAATACAGGAATCTGCACTGAGCACAGGGCAGAACAACCTTATTAGTAAGGGTATGCAGAGCAAACAATGTAGTAAACATGCATCAGCCACTTACCGACAGTACCTGGGAGGCAAAAGACTGAACGTCCAGCCTGTAAAACCTGGCGAAAGTATTCTCAGAAGACCAGCCGGCTGCAACACATATATCTTGAATAGACATACCTCTCGACCAAGCCCACGAGGAAGCCATGGCCCTCGTTGAATGCCCCCTAATGTGTAAAGGACATTCCAAACCTTGGTTCGTATACGCAGCTGTAATAGCGTCCACGATCCAGTGGGAGAGCCTCTGTTTAGACACAGCACGGCCTCTCGCACAACCACCATAGCATACAAATAGCTGGTTAGATTGACGAAAGCTCGCTGAACGGTCGATGTAAATCCTCAAAGCCCTGACAGGGCACACCGAAGTCTGAGCATCTGCCTCACTCGAGGCTGCTGACTCGGAAGACAAGGCAGACAGAGAAACAGTCTGTATCTTGAAGGGTGTAGAAAGTGATTTAGGTACATACCCCATTCTTGGCCGGAGAGTGACGCTACAGTCACCGGGTCCAAAGCGAATACAGTCACTATCCACAGAAAAGGCGTGCAAATCTCCTATGCGCTTGGCTGACGCGAGTGCAAGAAGGAGTGCAGTTTTGAGAGACAACTCCTTCAAACCCACTGATGATAACGGCTCAAAAGGTGGCTGAGAGAGAGCTCTTAACACCACCTCTAGGTCCCAAGGCGGAACCGAAGGTGGCCTCGGAGGGTGTAGCCTTCTCGCTCCCTTAAGAAAACTCACCACCATGGGGTCTCTGCCGATCGACTGGCCACCCTGCGGTGAACGGAACGAAGCAATGGCCGCCACATAGACTTTTAGCGTCGAGGGTAACGATCCACTATCCAGCCTGTACTGCAGGAAACTCAGAACATCCAACACGGTGCAAACAACCGGGTCGATGTGAGCCTGATGGCACCATTTCACAAACACTCCCCATTTTAAGGCATATAATCGTCTTGTAGAGGGTGCTCGCGCTTCCGTGAGTGTGCCGACCACACGAGCCTGCAATGCGTCTAGCTCCCCTGACAACCCTGAAGCAACCACACATGAAGGTTCCATAGTTCTGGGTTCGGGTGCCACACCGAGCCGTCCACCTGAGATAACATGTCCTTCCTGACCGGAATCGGCCAGGGGGGGGCTATCAGCAGCTCTGTCAAGTCCGGAAACCAAGGCTGGTTCGGCCAGTTCGGAGCTATGAGTATGACGGACGCTCGCTCCTCCCTGATCTTGCATAACACCAGAGGCAATATCTTGATCGGAGGAAACGCATAAAGCCTGGCTGTCGGCCAGCGCGCTGTGAGCGCGTCCCCTTCCAACGGGGAGTGGGACAGAGAGAAGAACGACGGGCAGTGTGCATTCTCGCTCGTAGCGAATAAATCCACCTCTGCTTCCCCGTAGAGGTTCCAAATCATCCGAACTGACTCGGGGTGTAACCTCCATTCCCCTTGAGGAATTCTCCTCCTTGAAAGCATGTCTGCCCCGCGATTCAAAAGACCGGGGATGTGCGTTGCTCTGATGGATAGAAGGCGAGAATCCGCCCATAGCAGTAACATCGCTGCCTGCTTGCACAACGCCTTCGAACGGACGCCGCCCTGGCGATTTATGTACGCGACCACAGACGTGTTGTCGGTGCGAATCAGTACATGCTGCCGTTCCAGTTGTGCTTGAAACTCCTTCAGAGCTAAAAAGACTGCTTCCAATTCCAATCGGTTTATGTGCCATCGGATCTGTGGCTCTGACCACTGCCCCGAAGCTGGCATCCCCTCGCACACCGCTCCCCAGCCGAGCGTCGATGCGTCCGTTGTGACCACCACGCGTGAGGTTACCAACCCCAGGGGGACTCCCCGGCTGAAGAAATTCGGGTTGCGCCACGGAGCCAGAGCTTCGATGCAGCCGCGGGTGACCGCGATACTCAAACGTCCCGAGGTCCATGCCGTCCAGGGGACTCGAGTTTTCAGCCACAGCTGCAGTGGTCGCATGTGTAATAAGCCCAGATGACACACTGCCGACGCTGACGCCATGAGTCCCAGTAGTCTCTGAAATTCTTTCAAATGAACAGAGCTGCCTTCTCTGAAATGGCGTAGGTAAGACAAAATGGCCGCCACGCGCTCTCGCGAGAGGCGGGCTCTCATTTCTAGGGAGTCTATGCAAACTCCCAAATACAGAATGGACTGACTCGGGGCGAGAATGCTCTTTCGCCTGTTCACACATAGCCCTAGAGACTCCAGGTGAATAAGCAGCGAGTCTATATGGCTGAGTAGCGTGTCCCGGGACTGAGCTAAAATCAGCCAATCGTCCAGATAATTCAGGATGCGCATCCCGCCCGCTCTGAGGGGGGAAAGTGCTGCATCCACACACTTTGAAAATGTGCGCGGGGCCAAGGCCAGCCCGAACGGGAGAACAGAGTATTGGTACGCTATGTTCTCGAAAGCAAACCTCAGAAACCGTCTGTGATGCGGCGCTATCTGAATGTGAAAGTACGCGTCCTTCAAATCCACGGATGCAAACCAGTCCCCGGGGCGAATCTGCGCCAGGATCTGCTTCAGCGTTACCATCCTGAACTGACGTTCGCAAAGCGCTCTGTTGATGGGTCTGAGATCCAAAATTGGGCGAAGCCCCCCATCCCTCTTGGGTACCACGAAGTAGCGGCTGTAAAACCCGCTCTCCAGCTCGTGTGGAGGGACTCGCTCTACTGCTCCTTTCTCGAGCAGACAGCCAATCTCTTGCCTCAGAGCCTGGGCATTTCGAGGCGATGTTAGAGACTGCACCACGCCATTGAAACGGGGTGGTCTGCGTCTGAATTGAAGAGTATACCCCCGCTCTATCACGTTGAGTAGCCAACGCGAGATTCCCGGAATAACCTTCCACGCGCTTATGAACTGACGCAGCGGCTTTAGCTGCTCGGTCGTTGGGTGCGCGGCTATAACCTGTGTTGGATGCGGACCTGCACTGCACTGAGGCGGGGCAAGGGGAACCGCATTTATTGAGTGAGGAGGAGAAAGCTCTTTTTGTGAGAAAGTATGCATTTTTATTGAATGGACACTCAACACACACACATTTGGGCAGCTGAACTTTGGGCGCTTGGGCGCCGGGCTGCTCTCGCGCTCTCCTCCCTCCCTCCGATCGTCAGGAAGACGGCTTAGCAGCCGGGGGCGGGCGAGAATCGCGTCGCGGGCTTCTCCGCTGACCTTGGCGCTTCCTGCCGGAGCCCCACACGTTCCTCCGGACGTCTGGCTCCTGTCGAGGAGCAGTAGCAGTAGCCCCAGCCTGGGCAGGCCTGGGAAAATCTCTCCGCTGGGCAGAGCCATGCGCTGACGAAGATCTGGATCTGGCAGTCTGTTGCTGGGGGGCGCGTCTAGGCATCACGTGACTCATCGCTTTCGCGCGCTTTTGAGTCTCAGCAAATCGCTCGGTTATGGTCTCCACGGCATCACCGAAGAGGCCGGAGGGAGATATAGGAGCGTTTAGGAGCACCTTCCGATCGGCATCCTTTAGGTCAGCTAAGTTCAGCCAGAGGTGCCTCTGAAGGACGACCATAAAGCCACATGGCCTTACCCACAGACTGGGCCGCTCGCTTCGTCGCCATCAACGCGAAGTCCGTTGCAGCGCGCAGATCCTTCGTCGCCTCAGGAGCGAGGACTCCGCCCTCCGCCGTTTGCAGGAGTTTGGCCTGGAACACCTGCAACACTGCCATGGCGTGCAACGCTGATGCCGCCTCGCCATCAGAGGCATACGCTTTATTAGCGAGATGGGCGGTGGTTCTGCACGGCTTCGACGGCAGGCTGATGTCCGGGCCTCGTCGCCCTCCTCGTGGCCAAAAGCTACGAATCCCTCAATATTGGAAGGGGGGCGGAAACAGTCCTCGGGGAAAGAGATGGGCGAATGCGGCGACCGTTGGGTTCGACGGCACGGCTCGAAGACGGCGCTCCCTGCCGCCCGGAGAGGGGGGGCTCACCAGCGGCACGCTGGCGGCAGTGAGCCCGACCCCGAACAGGCCGCGAACCACATCGCGGCGGGCCCGGAGCACGCGGACCGGGAGGTCCGCGCAAAGTCCACAGTCGGACTCGTCCAGCGCCGCCTCGGCGTGAGCCAGGCCCAGGCAGGCGACGCAATGGAGATGCTGATCCAGCGGTTCGATGGGTCCCGCGCAGATCTTACACACTGAAGCCATCACGAGTTCAAGGTGAAGTAAAAGATTCTGATATAATTGTCGCGAGCATCGCATTTATACTGTCTCGAGCTCGCCGTATTTGCATGCTTTGCGACAATTGGCCAGTCATTTGACTGGCGTGAGCCAATAGGACTTCAGGAAAGGTTGAAGGGAAGAAGTTCCCATAACGGAGAAATCTCCGTGATGTCTCGTGACAGCTCGATAAGGGAACCCACCGTTCTCCTGACATCCCGCCCACTGTCAATTTTGATTGGCCAAACAAAGAACCTATTCTCCCTCTCCATTGGCTACTCTCCTGTCTGCGTCGTGACATCATTTCAGGGGCTGCGTGACAGGTCCGTAGGAGGTTTCCTATAGGTTTAAACAGGCAGTGTGGGTTTACAACGAGGAAAGCGGAGACGCGATTACAATGAATTTGTAAATAAAATCAAACAAATATTGTAGAGACATGAAACTCGCTGTATACGCGTTTTGTGGCTTTGCTCTTGTGCTTTTGCTCGTGGGTTTGCGGGAATTATTGTTTGGTTTCGGGGAGAACCGATGCAGCATGACATACATGTTCGAGTACCCAGAATACCGAGTGAGTATTACTGCAAACACAGTCACACACTGGTGATTCTTCACACGTTTGCTTTGCAATTCACAAAATGCATAATTTCTTCTGATTAGAACAATATAACTAGCTCACGATCCACTGGCAGGCCATGCATCAGTTCCTCATACCTGTCATTCTACCTGTTGTTTTGTCAACAACAAACATTCGTTATCAGTTTAAAAGCATTTTAACCCTCTTGTATCCACCACTTAGTGGTCACTTTGTGTTTTTAATATTTATATTGTAATGGATTTATGGTAAAAGACCATATTCACCTGAAAAGTATGCATCATTTATTTTTTTCTAACGTTATATAAAATCTAACAGATATGTCGTCATTTAGTTACTGAAGTATTTAAGTTAAAAATAGAGGTATTTAAAATCCAAATAAAATCATATGTAATACCATGGTGCAATCACTTGCTGGTATAGCCTAGTGTGCTTATAAGGTTTAAACATTTAGTAATTATCTACTGTACACTTACTGTGCAATAAGATGGGAACGTGCAATGACCGGCAGAAATGTGAATGTGAATTATTATTATTTATAAAAAAAAATGTACCTTAAAGCTCTGATTTTCATCAATTTAGTTGTGCTTGTACAATGACAATAAAGCTATTCATTCATTTTATAAGAGCATTGCGAGTACATCTCAAAATGAAGCTGTACCTGCCATACATTCAAACCTGAATTTGTTTCAGGAATCCTGTTCTACAACTTGATTTGCTTGTGGTCTTGCATTCTCTTCACCTGTATGTTTGCAGCGTGTGCAGCTTCCGAAGCGTGTCGCGCGCCAGTACCCATCATACGGGCTGTATCTGTATGGAGAGGGAGCATATGCTCAGGAGACCAAGGGACTCAAGCTCACCGGCGCTCCTGTGCTCTTCTTGCCTGGGAACGCGGGCAGCTACAAGCAGGGTGAGATGGAACTGTTTTTTCTTCGTTATTTCAGTCAGCACGTCTTACACATGTACACATGTGCCATGCAAATAGCTTGGTTTTGTTAACTTTTTATTTAAAGTGGGTTTTGACTGTTGGATGAAAAAGAACCTGTTTGTTTGCTCAATCAATCTTGATCCTCCTACTGACGTTTTTCCCAGTACTTATAAAACATTCAGATCGTTCATTACAAACAGAGGGCAACAGAGGTGAGATCTCACACAGAGATGTTATGCTCTCTCTTGCAGCTCGTTCTCTGGGTTCAGTGGCGTTGAGGAAGGCTGAGAACCTGGACAGACGAATACATATGAATGTGTTCACCATTGACTTCAACGAGGAGTTGGTGGCCCTGTATGGGGGCAGTTTGCACAGACAGACTCAATTTCTATATGAAAGCATCAAAGCCATCTTGCGCCTTTACAAGGTTAGAGGTCAAGGGCATTTTTTTTTTCGTCCCTTTACTTCCCATTTTTCCCAAAACTATTGCACAGATTTTTCACTCTGGATTAATCAATGCTAGTTGCAAAGTCAGAGCCAGTCTACAGATTTTGAGCAGTCAGAGTTGGCAGATATCACAGAACATTCTTCAATATTTCAGCACATCTTATACATGCATACATATGTGATATGAATAACTTTGCTTTCAAGGTGGGGTTTAACTTACTCCACGACTAATGCAACTTTCATATTATTCATTGCAGATAGAGAGATTGTGAAAGCTCATTGCAACACACAGACAATGCTGAAATCCTGTAGCTTAACAAGTTTATTGTGTTAGCAACACTAGGGTCATGGGCTAAGAACGGATAAAATATTTACTTTGAAAGAAATATGAGTTGTAGACACTTATGCAAAGCAAATGCATAAATATAAATGTAAAATCACATAGTTTTTGATGGGTACAGACTCTGATTTTTAGCTTCAGACTAAAACATGTTTTATACTTTGAGCCAATTTTAGAATGCATATTATTCTTATGTGTCATGCAACAAGGCGCATGTTTCTGCATGTGTTGTGCTCAAACAGTGTTCAAGTCTGGTTGTGTTTGAACTTCAGCCATCTGTGTTGATGTATGATAGCAGTTTTTTCTGTAACCATTCACAAAGTCAGCAAATGTATGATGCCTAGTGTTTCAAAATATGTCTAGAATTTAAAAGTTGTGTAGTGTACTCTAGTCTTTTTAGTCACTTAGTAATCGAACCGCATTGCTATTAGTAGGTCATCCAAATCCAAACCAATGATCTTTCTTCTACATTCCCATGGCTGCAGGACCGTCCAGACCCTCCCACAGGTGTGGTTCTGGTGGGTCATTCCATGGGTGGAGTGGTGGCAAGAGCGTTGTTCACCCTGGCCCGTTTCAACCCACGCCTGGTCAGCCTCATCATCACCCAGGCCTCACCCCACCAGGCACCTGTCCTGTCTCTGGACCCTTATATACTGGGTAGGAAAAAAACTACAGATTGACATAAATATGTACAGATGATTTGTTTGAGAGTTGTGAAGGTACACTACAGTTCAAAAGTTGCTTTTTTTATTTTGAAATAAATTTCTGTTTTTATTTCACAAGTACGCAATAAATTGATTAAATGTAACAGTAAAGACAATTATAATGTTACAAAAAAATCTATTTCAAATAATTGCTGAACTTTAAATTCATCAAAGAATCCTAAAAAAAAGTGTTATGGTTTCCACAAAAATATTAAGCAGCTCTTTTCAACATTGGCAATAAGTAGTGCTGTCAAATGATTAATCGCATCCAAAATAAAAGTTGTTTACATAATATATCTGTGTGTACTGTGTATATTTATTATGCATATATAAATACACAACCATGCATGTATATATTTAAGAAAATATGTTATGTTTATATTTTAAATATATTTATATATAATAAATTCTATGAATATAAATATATACATGTAAATATTTTCAATATATATACTGTATGTGTGTGTGTATTTCTATATACACACAGTAAACACATTACATATTATGTAATGTGTAAACAACTTTTATTTTGGATGCGATTAATTGTTTGACAGCACTAGTAATAAGAAATCAGCATATTACAATTATTTTTGAAGAATGGTGTGACACTGAAGACTGAAGAAAATGGCTGCTTAAAATTGAACTTTAAACTGGAAAACATTTATTGTGAATGTAATAATTTTACAAGATTACTTTTTTTTTACTGTATTTTTGCTCACATGCATACATGCAGTTATGGTGAGCATTAGAGACTTCTTTCAAAAACATAAAAATAAATACTGCCCCCATACTTTTATAACAATAGTTTATTCAGAAGGTATAAACTTATATAAACCGTATTTGTATATTACACTTTCTCAGTTTGATTGCAAATTTGTTTTTTTGGTACACTAACATCTGAATTGTGTGTATGTGGTAGAGTTTTACTCTACAGTCAGGCATCGCTGGGCCACAAATGCTGAAGACCTTCGAAATGTAACCGTTCTCTCTGTGGGTGGTGGTTACCTTGACTTCCAGGTGCGCTCTGGTTTGACAGCACTGTCCTGCCCCATCGATGACCTCAATAAGATGTCAGTAGTGGTAGGTCTACCAGCCATTAAAGTTTCAAGTTGTAATATTTAACTAAAGATCATTTTTTTCAAGCAGAATCGGATTTGTTTCTAACGTCCTTACCTTGGTGTTTTGTGAATTTGTTTTAGGCGACTGCAGTTCCCCGAACCTGGGTATCCACAGATCACATTTCCATCGTTTGGTATGTTTTTGTATCCTAGCATTGTTTCATGAAAATTGAGAGAGAATTAAAGCTGATGGTTAATTATTTTGCTCCTAAGCCTCTTAACTTCCTAATGGCTATTGAATTTCATCCTTTATAAATCCTCTATACTTTAAGGTGCAAGGAGCTGGTTCTGGCCACAGTTCGGGCGTTCTTCGACCTTATTGAGCTTGAAACAGGGCAGGTGAGTCATGTCCTAATACAGTGGGAGTGTGTGTTGAAGGTGTTTTATTGACTCATGTTTCTCTTTAGTTCACAGAGAGTCCTGAGAAGCGAATGTCAGTGCTGAACTATCACTTCTTTAGACATCCAGTGCTGCAGCCTGGAGGAGCACAGGATGCCCCTGTCACTTTCTCAGGTCTGTGTTTGTGTGCACATGTTTATTTATAGGCTTATCAGTTTTCATCACAGCTGGAAGATAATATTTGTTTCTCCTTTTCTTGCTATATCCGAATCTATTCATCCATCCTTCCAGCTCCTCCTGAGGCGTGGAAGGAGGTCAACACACTCCGTCTGTTCTACAGTGCCCCCAAGGTGACAATATGTTTCAGCATCTCAGGCAAAATTATGCCAGCAGCGTCTCTCTTAATGTTGCACTAATGTAAATCATCCTCCAACTCTTGGCAGGAAGCTCAAGTCATGTACTTCCTGTTTGCCCTCTCCAGTCGAAGGAAAGCCTACAGTCATTTCCACTGCCGCAGTAACAATTTGGTGAGAGAGACCAACTGCATCACACCCAGAAACCTTTTTTCATTTAAATTTATCATTTTATTTAAATGTCACTAAACGTTTGGTGAAAATAGGTCTGTTTAATAGCATTCATTTTAAATCTCTTTACATGGTGTCCCAGTTATGAAGAAAATGTGCATTCAGATGTCATTTAATGTAACCATTATTATGTTTGAAAACTCTAGTCAAATATTATAAAGCAAAATCATACTTGTAAAAAAATATATATATTTCTATATTATATTAGTTATATTATTAATATGTATATATAAATACACACACATGCATGTATATATTTAAGAAAAATATGTGATGTTTATATACTAAATATATATTTTTATATTATATATACATGTAAATATTTAAAAAAATATATACTCTGTGTGTTCTTTATATATACATAATAAATATACACAGTACACACACACGTATATATTATATAAACAAAAACTTTTATTTTGGATGCGTTTAATCGTTGCCCAGCACTAATTATTATACAATAAGCAAAATAAGTATATATTTTGCAGGAAAGTGCAGCTTTTCCATTATGCAGGCTGTTGTCCAAGTTGCGATTTTCTTGTGACTTATGCTCATTGTGAATGTTCTCCGCTGTTTTGAAGAGCTGTATGTGTCTGTACATGTTTAACAGGAAATGACCAGCTGGCTGTATGGCTGTACACAGATGAGTGGCTCAATGTGGTGAGTAAAATAAACCACATCAATTCCTCTCAAAAAGAAATAATTACCACCAGGCCCATACAGAATCTGCACTCGTAAAGTTAGCACATTTTCATAAGTCTGGCGCATTGCACACATGATGATCCATACCATTAATATGGACTCTTGTTTATTAAGTAAATAGTATGTGTTATATTGTTTGCTTTGTAAATTGCTTTCTTATCTATTTTTCCCCATTACCCAGTGTTCAGGCAGTAGATCTCTCATCTCAGACAGAACTTCTTCCAGCCTATAAGGTCATTCTAGTTTATCCAGTTTCTCATTATATAGCTACATTTAAAAATAAAAATGGTTGTAAAAATAGTCTGTTTCTTTATAGGCTGTTACAGTGAAAATCAGCGAAATGTTGTCTGTCTCTCATCTCATTGTTGACGCCTCAAACCCCAGTGGAACAGAGGTTAGAAGTTAACTTACAGTCCACATTATCATGTTCGTAATGAAAACTTGCATTACAAGACCGACCACATTAGCAGCCATTTCCATTCTTAAAACATGCATTAGATGATTTATGTCAAAATAACTTGCAATGAGCTCAATGTTTTAGATGCTTTCTAAATGCTTGATTGTCTGCTTGTAGTTTGTAGTGGAGTGTGAGCTGCAGAGAGAGGAGAGCTTGACTGTCTCAGTGCAGGTGCCTCATGTGCTATCCTTTGGTGAGCCACTGGAACTGCATGCTTGTGTTTGCATTTACCAGATGCTGTCATACAGAGCAGTGCTTTTTAGTTGCCCATTTTGCTTTATTGACAGCAGTATGAGCTATTTTTACACATTGTTAACATAAAATAGGCCTGTATAGAACAATGTAATAATCTCACACTGTCATTCTTTTAAACAAAATAAGTTGTTTACTGTATGTGGATGCTTTAACTTGTATGTGTGACGGTTTGTAGGTCTGACTGTTAGTGACATCAGCATTAACTCCTCTGGGCTGCTTCATACACTACAGCTGCAAGACTTTCATCAGGTGATCCCTCACAGCATTCCCTGTCGTTCTGCTCTCCTTCCCTTTGAACCTCAGATTATCCATAAAATGTATTCCCCAATTTGTCAGATATCCATTCATTGTAGAAGCTTTTGTAATGGTACAAATCCCATAATGGTCTTTAGAATAGTTCCTTAAGTTGATGTTCTATTCAGTAATCTATTACACCCTTATCTTTAATTAAAATAAGTCATATACCCGAAAGCATAATAAAAGTGAATTTGTTTGTGTTCCTTCAGGTCTATCAAGCTTTCAGAATAACAATCACGAGTCACTGCAAAACCACTAAAGGTAACCAGTTATTCAGCTTTAATCTGGCAGAAATGAAGCATGGAGAATTAAACGACTGATGCTGTACATTGTGTTATACAGACAGACTGCCCAGTGTGTACAGATTGAGGGTACCTTGGTTTCGTGAAGACTTCTTTGACACGGCAAGGTAGAAAAATTATTGTCATTAATCAGTCAACTTTCCACAGCTCTGGTTTTGCGGCAGAATACTAATGGTTGTGTTATTTATGACTTTTGTCTTTCTTTTTTTTTTCACCAAAGTATTCCTTCGGTATCTGACATCTACAGCATGCTTCACACCAGCCGCCCAGACAACACCTCCAGTGCCCTCCTGCAGCTCCACACTGCCCCCAACTGCCAATACAAGGTATTGTATTTCATCCCCAGTTGTTATTTTCTCAAAGGCGAACTTATCAGTTATCAGCAACACATTTTGTATTTTGTCTTTATAGGTGTCTATTCGGACTTCGTTTCCCAAAGTGCTTGGGCAGGTGTGCTTGCATTGTGGTATTTCATTTGGCATGCTGTTACCTTTCAACCCCAGAGTATTCCTCAAATTCAAAAGGAATTGTTTTTCTTTAGATTCTGCGTTTCTGTGGTCCAGTTCTGCCCGTTTACTCAGCTGTAGTGCTTCTTCTGATGATCAGGGCTCAGCTGAGCTCCATCAAAATATCTGGACATCCTGCTGGAATGCAAGAGGGCATGAGTGCATCGTTACAGCTCCACAAACTGGAACTGCCCGTCCTCCTGCTGCTGCTGCTGCTCAGGTGAGTCCTGATACAGAAGCTTTTTTTTTTGGCAGTGTTCAATTTTGACACTACAAGTAAATTTTTGCCTGTGAATTATACCGTTATGTTTACAGTATATATCTATTTTCCCCTATTGTTCTACCATAGGCAAAGCTGGTTTCAGGATGTCTGGTCCTCTCTGGGACTCCCTGCGGTGGATTCTCTTCCTCTAAACTCTGTGGAGGACCTATCCCAGGATCCAAAGGCCTCTGTGCAGGAATGGCCCCGTATAGTGTCCCCACTGCTCTGTGTGCTCGGTTCATCTATTGCATTCTGGGGTAGCGCAGTCCTCAGAGTGTTTGTCTGCTTCCTGTCCTTTTGTCTCGCTCCACTGCACAGGTAAAAGTGTTAATAGTAAGTGCAATTGTATTAGGTGCTCTAAATAAATAGGTTATTTTTGAAGTGTTTTGTTTTATCTAAATGTAGATGTTTTGATCTAAATCAAACATCAGACAAAAATGAACATTTGTCATTCTTTTAGTTCAATAATGCATTTTTTAAAGAAAGCAAGGATGCATTAAATTGATCAAAAATTATAGCAAAGACATTTATAATGTTATGAAAGGTTTCTATTTCAAATAAATGCTTTTCTTCAAAATTTCTATTCATCAAAGAATCATGAAAAATGTATCACCGTTTCCACCAAACTTAAGTAAAATAACTGTTTTTAACAATGACAATAATAATATTGTTTTTTTCTTGAGCACCAAATTATCATATTAGAATGATTTCCGAAGGATCATGTGACACTGAAGACTGAAGTAATGGCTACAGAAAGTTCAGCTTTACTTTTAAAATATGTTAAAATTGGAAACAGTGTTTTTAAATTGTAATAATAATATTATTACTACTATAATATTATTGGGTTTGCTGTATTTTTGATCAGATAAGTGCAACCTGCTGAGCAAAAGAGACTTTCAAAAGCCAGAGAGATTAGGAAATCCTTACTGACCATAAACCTTTAAAAGGAAGTGTGAAAACACATTCAGTGCACATGCAAAAATGTTTTGTGTGGATTCTTTTTTTAAACAGGGTCTATAAATCTTAGATGTTCATTACTAATTTAATATAAATATTAAGTCAATATTTTAACATAGAATTCAGTACAGTATTGTACTATAGTTACAGGATATAAAATAAAGAGCATTTTTTGTATGTAAAGTACATTTTGATCTAAAGTCCTGATGTTGAATTACTAAAATTAAATACAATTATGTATAATACAGTAGTCAACATTTGAAGTAAATCAAAAAGGTTCATCAAAGTTGTCCTAAGACAAGAATGCATTTTGGTTTTAGGACAGCTCTGATGAAAGGTTTTGATCCACTTCAAATGTTGACTAGTGTGTGTATGTGTGTGTGTGTTTATGTATATGGGTATATGTATAGATGTGTATATGCGTGTGTGTGTGTTATAAGTTATAACAACCACCCCAGTGCTGTTAATAGATGACATTGTAAACTGTTTTCCATAGAATCTAGTTAATAACTATGTTTATGCAGGTCTTTTCAGAAATGTTTCCATGTCATGTGTGTGTGACTCTGTATTTGTCTGCAGGCCTTCAGTGTCCCGGGATTGTGGCACACTTCGTCTTCATTCTCAGATTCTCCTGATTCTCTTTTTAAGTGTGCTGGGAGGCATCACATGTGGAGCACTGGCTCTTATGGTCTCCTCTCTTCTCCACCTCTACAGGGTGAGTGATCTGTCCATCCTTCATCAAGCCATTTCATACCTTCTCCACATAAAGATGTGTTAGTGTTGATAAGAGGTGATCCTAGACTCTAGAGAGATGTTTTTGACCTTGCTGTGAATGCTTGACTTAAGATATTCTTACTGATGCCTATAATATTTATATTTATCTTTTCAAATTTGAATGTACTGTTTTCTTCGTAAAAGATTTTAATCTCTCGTGATTATTTGTCTTTGTCCAGGTGCTTAGATTACAGATGACCGAGAGGTCACTGAGCCACATGTTGAACCTGGTATGAATGTCTTATTTTACATCAGTTTTTGACTTTCTACTTGGCTTACAATACCTGTAAGTTCAAAATGTTTTGTTTTTGTTAAACCAGGCGCCCCAGAAAGTTTCACACAATTCAGAAAATGGTTTCCGTGCCAGTGATAGCCACAGTAATGTTAAAGAATGTAACGGCAGCCCTTTACTGACAGAATCAGTGCTACAAGACGTCAGAGATGATCTGCAGCTCCACTTTAGTCTGTCCACACTGCTTACGTTTACCATGATGCTCACCGTCCCTTCCCTTATCCACTGGAGGCACAATCTCAGGTAATCGTCATTTAGAGTATGCATTTGTTAGATTTATTTTCCTCTGCATTTCTCATGCAAGTTACTAAAGTACTGCAAGCAAGTTCTACAAGAGATCGAGCGCCTGAGAGTGAAGAGAAGGTAATCTACGTCATCTAAGAGTGATTTTAATTTGCACATGTTTGTGTCTTGTTCAGATATTGGGTTCATCTGGATCCTGACCCCTGCTGGCCTCACGTTGTACCGCTGCTCATCAGCTCTGTTCTGCTCATCAACTGTAACACAGATACACTCCTGCGCAGGTTTGTGTGCATTTCTCAAAAATGTATTCATGTTTTTTATTTTACATAATTTCAAATAGCCATGTTCATCAGTGGCACTCCTTAGAATGCCTAATATGGCCACATCAAAGAGCTTTTTTCATGATGATATTTATGATGTTGCTCAATTGTAATTTGAAAAGTCATCATAAATACATAGTCAATATTTTATTTAAATACATACAAACTGTTGTTGAAAGTTTAGGGTGGGTAAGATTTTTCAAAATGTTTTTTTAATCTTTTATGCATTTATTTAATCAAAAATACAGTAAAAACAGCAATATTGTGAAATCTTATTACAAATTAAAATAACTGTTGTCTGTTTTAAAATGTAATTTATTGCTGTGATGGTGAAGCTGAATTTTCAGCAGCCATTACTCACATGACTCTACAGAAATTATTCTGATAAGCTGATTTGATGCTCAAGAAACATTTTTATCAATGTTGAAAACAGAATTTTTGAATGAATTTGTTGACACCGTGATTATCAGGATTCGTTGATGGATAGAAAATGGAAATAGAAATGTTATAACATTTATATAGCCTTAACTGTATATTTTGATTAATTGAATGCACCCTTGCTGAATAAAAGTGTTAATTAAAAAAAAAACTTACTTACCCCAAACGTTTTGAGCAGTAATGATGCCTGGAAGTCTGTTGTCACAAGTTCTAACAATGCTGTATGTCTGTATTTATACTTGTATTACAGCAAACTGATGCTGAATCTGACGCTTCATCTACTGTTGCCGCTGTGTGTGGGCATGCTGGCTTTTTGTCCGCTGCACCTTTACAGAGTCACTTATTTCCTGTCTGCAGCGCTGACCCTTTTGGTCTGTTCTTGCTACTTTTGACCTCCCTACAAACTTTAAACGTCAGTCTGCTCTGAGATTAAACCAAGACCTGGGCTTTTTATAAATTCAGACCAGATTAGACCAAAACAGCCTTAAAACCCTGTGTGTGTGTTCAGTGGGATCACATGGACTAGTGACATCAGTGGACCAGCACATCTGGAGTCATGTGACTTGTGGTTTGCCATCATTTGTAGCTTCTGTACAGGCAGGGTATTATACTTGTTAATGGTGGTATGTCTGTATTCGTGAGCAATACCTCTTGTTCGTAAGGCTAGTTTCCCAGACACGTTAAGCCTCGGCCTGTACTAAACTAAATCTAAGACTGTATTTAATCAGTGTGTGAGAAACTAGCCTGTACTTGTGTGTGTGTGTGTGGCTGTTGGGGTGTGGGAGTGTATATGTCTGATTTAGTATTAATTTGTCAGCATGAATTCATAATTGATAGGGATGCATAATCGGTATAATTTCAGTCATCAGTTGATATTAGAGGGTTTTTAAATATTTTTTTTATTAATTTATTGCCATCCGGTATTTCTCTTATTGCACATTATAATTTCGGGATACCTAAAATTATTTTGTAGAATTTCAGTTTTTAGTGATTTATGGTTTAATAATTTGTAAAAAATGTTTTTAATTTTAATATCAGCCATGTAATGGATATTGGCCATAACTCTTATCATTTATCCATATAAAGCCAAAATTTTAGAAATGGTGCCCTATCAATTGACCCGGTTTACTTCCTGATCTTGTGCATGACTCATCATCAGTGCATATTTTTTGTTTTTTTTACATTTCTGATTAAATATTGAGAAATGGAGCAGTAAGAACACCATCTACATTTACTCCAATCCAAATACATGTTCAATATTTTATTTTACGTATTGATTCCGATCATTGTGGTGTGGATAGTGACTGAAAAGTCCATGGGTTCATAGTAAATGCATTGTAAAACCACTGGGAACGGTTTTGTTTGCTTACACTAACGTTGTCACTTTCAAACAAGGCTTTTCTTTTTTTCTGTTGACTCTGTTTTATTGACTGAAGCCTTTGCCTCAGTTCTGATTCACAGCATCAACAATTTTGAATCACATTACAGCATTATTTAACAATTAATTCCAGCCACTTCTAGTATAATATCCAATCAAGCTTTGCAGATCTTGCAAAAAAAATTGTGTATCATATACACATCTAACATGTCACATTACGGAAGTAAAATGGGTTAGAAATGCATTTTCATGTTGACTTTTAAGGTTGTAAAAGCAGCTTTAGGTGTTTAACCAGCTTTTCTGCAATTCACATGTCTATGTGTGAGCGTGACTGGATCTCATTGCCTGTTTTATCTTCGATCTGTCATTTCTGCCTTAAGCCATTTACCTTTGAATGCACATGTAATGCCTGTAGGTGCTGGAGTACCTCTGTGTTCGACAGATCACTTCTTATTAACACCCTTTTCATTAGCCGAAGCTGTAAGACGAGTAGCATAACTTTCCATCTGGAGGTGTTATCTCGAGTTTCGTGAAGTGCGATCGCAAAACTG
Source organism: Ptychobarbus kaznakovi (assembly GCA_027422405.1). Lineage (NCBI taxonomy): Eukaryota > Metazoa > Chordata > Actinopteri > Cypriniformes > Cyprinidae > Ptychobarbus > Ptychobarbus kaznakovi. The sequence goes on along the minus strand of CM049804.1, from coordinate 16,918,766 downwards.
GACTGACAAGCAATATGATAATTTATTTTATCGGTGTGCGTAATTTGTGGTGTTGATAAGACATCATGGTTACATTTATGGTTATAGTGTCTCTTATAACCTGAGACAAATTGTTAGAAACACTGCCACAGTCACAGTAGACATGAGATTGTTGCTGTCTGCACATTTTATTTGTATATTTTTTTTTATTGTAATGTTTGATGAATGCTATTGATGGTCCGTCTGTGTTGCTCACACATTGCTCAGCAGCATCCATCTGATCCATCATCATTTGATCTGCTCATGACCGCTTATACTCTGATTCAGGATCGCTTACCTGAGAGCTGAAATTATACTTTGTCATCCTGAAGACGAATGAGAGAACGGTGCCTTTCTTGTAATATGCCCCTGCTTCTCTGATACTCATTTGCAATTTAACCTTTTCGTCATTGAGGACGGATGTTTGTCAGTCAGTCCATCCAAGTAGTCTGATATTTAAATCAGACGACGTCCTCTAACAGGATGTACTTGACCAAAAACACTCATATGGCACAAAATTGTGTCTTCTGCACTGTGAATGTACCTGTGTGTGTTTGAATTCATTTTGCAGTGATCTTTTATGTGAGTTGTGTTTTATGCTGTGTTGCAATCTTGCTCTGCCTCATGCTAAATTTGAGCTGTTTTTGTGGTGAAAGTGTGAAAGGCTGCCTTTTTTCTATTAATATGATTGTGACTGATTGTTTTTGGTGATTTTCTGATCATTGGTGTTCACTGTGATGTGCCACAATAGGCCAGGATCTGATTATTTGTCTCAAAGCAAGAACTGCTAATTCAGGGCCAGATCTGTCCTGATTATGTAACAATGAAGCCAAACGGATCCAACAGCAACTCTTTAACACTGCAGCAATGACAGCAATGTTTGTATTGATGCTAGTAAGGCTTCTGCTGTGAAATGTAATGAAGGATTTGATCATTTTGTTTAATAGAGACAGTTGTTATGTGGTTAATAGCTCTGCTGTAGCAGCTAAATATTAATAGTAAAGAGTCAAGACACTAGAGGAATGTGGATTTATAAATGCACTACCATTTGAAAGTTTGGAGTCAGTAAGACGTGATCTTTTACATTTTAAAATAAATAAATACTACAACATTCAGACAATTTTGTCAAAAAGTGTCAAAATTCAGTTTCAAATAAATGTTGTTTTGATGTGATCAATAAATTCTGATTAAAAAAAAATCACGGTTTCCACAAAAATCTTAAGCAACACACCTGTTTTCAACATTTATGATAATAAGAAATCATTCTTGAGCATCAATCCAGCATATTAGAAAGATTTCCGAAGGGTCATGTGACACGAAAGACTGGAGATGAGAATGACTGCTAAAAATCCAGCTTTACCGTACAGGGAAGAAAATACATGTTTAAATTTATTAAAATAGAAACTATTTATTTGAATTTTTTATAATATTTCACAATATCCACTGTTTTTAGATCAAATAAATGCAGCCTTGTTGAGGATAAGAAACTTAAAAAAAATACTGACCCTTTTTACTGACCCTAAACTTATGAACAGTAAGTCTGCCAAAATTTGGATTGATTTAAAATATATATAATTTTTTTTTTGTTATGCATATATCTGTTAAGTATGTTGCTATATTAACAGGTTTAGAATATGAAGGGATATTAACCTGAAACACTCAGTCGAACCATATTCGACCTTTTAGTGGAAAAAAATAGGATTAGAGGGATCAAAAGCCTGCACAATCCGCAGACGTATTCTGTATGACACACATTCAGTATTTCTGTTGGTTTTGAGTAGAATTTCAGACTGGGTTTCAAGTTTAGCTGTGACTGTTTTAACTTTTTTATAGAATGCAGCTCACTGCCTCATGAACCTAAATGCTGTTGTGCTTTAATATATTTGCAGTGACTCATTACAGTGACTCGTCTGTTATATTTATATTGTAAGGAGTTGATATTACTTGTCTCCATTTGAAAGCTGAGTTAATATTTTAAAATGAAAACATTAATCAGCAGTTGTAAATTGCTCACAATAAACCTTTTAAAGTATAATCGTATAAAATGTGTACTAAGAGACATGGTTGAAGTTGATACAAGTGTGATTATAGTGCTGTTATGCTTGGTTTGTGGTGCTTTTGTAATTCACTAGTGCAGTAACTATGAAACTGTAAGAGTGTAAATTAACATTTGTCAATGCTTCTTTTATACCGGTATGTGATGAAGCACTGTCTATCAGCACATGTATGCTAACATATTAGCACTTCTATTGGCAGTCGGACAGTCTCGGACTGATTTATCATCATTGGCTTGCACCTGTTTGGCCAAACAGCAGCGTCACTGTGATTGGTTGTGATCATTGTTTTCTTAATACAGTGATTAGGGCAGGTCATGCTTATTTTCTGGAGCATTTTTTGTTATTTAATATACAGATGTGCTAGAAAGTGTCTGAGATGTTGTGTACCTGCTTTGTAATTAAACCGTTACAGTGCAGGAAAACAAGGTAATTGCTTGTTTATCTCTAACCATTGTAAATGGTGAAATAACAAATTGATCATTCTCAGGTTAAATAACGTGTTGTGGAGTCAGTGGCTTGTAGTGTTTATATATCTTGACATGTTATTTTACCCAAAAATATGTGCAATTTTTGAGCACTACTGCAGTTCCAATAAAAATGGTTTACTCCGAGTTGGTTCTCAGAATTATTGAAAATGAATTGTATATGCTATTTATTTTATTTGAGTTTTTTTTTTAAAGGATTGTTAACACAGAAAGGAAAGTTCTGTCCTTAATTGCTTGTGCTCATGTCATTCCAAACAGACTGTCTTAAATTTAGGTGGTTGTCACACAAAATAAGTGTATAGCTTCAGAAAAAATAATTTATTTTAATGTTTTATTTTATTTTTGTTGCTTCATATATTTAAGCTTTACAGTTTCTAAGAGTACCCAGGATAGTCTTTTATGCTATTTTTGATTTACTTATTTGCTTAATTTACTTACTTGTGCTTGACCATTTCAAAGAGTATTCTTAAAAAAAAATTGTATTTCATTTGATTTCAAGTAATTTTTAATTCGTTTTTTTCCATTTTTTATCTTTTGTATTTATTTATTTCATCTTGACCATTTCAGATAGTCTGTGATGTAATGTTAAAATGTTCTTTTTTGTGTGCACTGTCCCTTTAAAAATAGGCAGTATGTGTGTTAGGAATGCCTAGAAAAATCCCTCAAACATCTTGTCAGTGCCATTTTAATTCCTGCTAATTAGTCACATTTTGCTTTTTTCTCAGCCTAACAGATGGCTGTTAGTCGTGCTGAGATTTGGCCACTGCAGTTGCCAAAACACCATTTGACTGGAGATGTTGAAGTTCTTTCATCTCAGTCGAAAGACAGATAGCTATATAATCAAAACACAATGTCTTCTAATATCTGATGCACTGTTAAAATTGCTTCACAGAACAGACCTCATATACGTAAATCATTTGGCCCATACAGCTCATTGATAATCAGCAGTATTTACTCTGAGGATGGCACAGAATTAATGTGAACACACATGTCTGGAGTGATATCCAGGTCTATGAGTGTTTAGAATAAACCACAGGATACGAATGCAAATGCTGTCCTCAACCAAGCACAGGCTATAGATTCAAGTAAAGTCACATCAAAGAGAAGATTCGTCTACAGTGGAATGGAAATTTGACCCTTAATGTTCAATACCAGAGGACTGGACTCTTTTTTTTTTTTTTGTCCAAAGTCTGGGTTCCATCATACAAGCAGATTTTACCTTCCAGATAGATTCATCAACAATTACCCCATCAAGCTCAGTCAGAAATCTTGGGGTAATTTTCGATGACCAGCTCCCTTTCAATGACCACATTGCAAAAAATGCTCGATCCTGCAAGTTTGCATTGCACAACATCAGAAAGATCCGGCCCTTCCTTACACAGCACACTGCACAACTCCTTGTCCAGGCCCTTGTCATTTCTAGACTGGACTGCTGCAATGCTCTTCTAGCTGGACTTCCATCATGCACAATCAAACCTTTACAGATGATTCAGAATGCTGCAGCACGAAAAAGCCCCATGTCACACCTCTCTTTGTCTCCCTGCACTGGCTCCCGGTTGCAGCTCGCATCAAGTTCAAGACACTGATGCTTGCATATAGAACAGCCACAGGCTCAGAACCCACCTACTTCCACTCACTGATGACAATCTACATCCCCTCCAGAAGCCTGAGATCTGCGAGTGAGCGACGCTTCGTGGTGCCATCACAGAGAGGCACAAAATCACGTTCCAGATCGTTTTCATTCGCCGTTCCTGACTGGTGGAGTGAACTTCCAACCCCTATCCGGAATTCTGAGTCCCTGACAGTTTTCAAGCGACACCTGAAAACTCATCTCTTCCGTCTTCACTTGACTTCTGCTTAATAATAAAAAAAAAACATTTTGCTCTCTTTCCTTAACTCTCTTTCCTTAACCTCTCCATTTCTAGCTAGTTTTTGCTCTGAACAATGCCTGAAATCTTGTATTACAAGCACTTCCTTTGACTGTTTGTCTCTTTATAATGTATCGCTTATTGTATTCCTCAATTGTAAGTCGTTTGGATAAAAAGAGAACCATCTGCTCTTCAGATTTCTCTGCCGAAAAGGTCCCTGTCGGCAGCGTGAGGAGCTTAGCAGCAAACGCAGTGTCTCGTTCCCTATTCAGAGAACAAGGGTTACACGAGTAACCCGAAGACGTTCTCTTTCATAGGCTCACTCAACGCTGCGTAAAGCTAAGATGCTTTGGGAACGATATACCAAACACGCCAAGCTAAAACACTGCCCTACCTGGCCTGCCTACAAACCAGACAGGAAACACGGTTCAAGCAGATAAATCCCGGCAATCCGGAGCCGTGTCAAGATCCAGATTATAGAACCTGATAAAAGTGTGCATAGAGGACCATCCTGCCGCTACACAAATATCTTCTAGGGGGACCCCTCTGAAAAGAGCTTGAGAGGAAGCCACGCTCCTAGTAGAATTCGCCCGAACGCTGAGAGGTTAAGAAAGTCCACGCACCTCATAAGCTAGCGAAATAGCGTCCCTCACTCAGTGAGAAATTCTGTGCTTCGATGTGGCATGCCCACGGCGGCCAGCACCAAAACATACCAGAAACTGGGGGGATTGTCTCCAAAGACTGGAGTGGTCCACATAGATCTTCAAAGCTCGGACAGGACAGAGCATGTGAAGCCTTTCATCCTCACCGGAAGCAAAGGGAGGAGGGTGGAAAGAGTGAAGTGTGACCACCTGGGAGCGAAACGATGTGGACAAAACCTTCGGAACATAGCCAGTCCAAGGCCGCAAGGTTACTTTGACCAGACCCGGGGGGAAGTCCATACACATCTAGCTGATAGAGAGAACCTGCAAGTCTCCAACTCTTTTCAACGACGTCAGTGCCAATAAAAGAATAACCTTAAGAGTCAGAATACGATCTGGAGCTGACTTTAAGGGCTCAAATGGAGCTCCCATTAGACCCTCAAAGGCTACTAATAAGTCCCAGGAAGGAACTCCAATGGGGCGTACTGGTCTCAGATGCTGGACACCGCGCATAAACGCCGAAACCATATGATGTCTCCCCAGGGGTACCTCATCCAGCTCTCTGCGAGCAGCGATGGCCGCGACATAAACCTTTAAGGTGGTAGCAGCCACCCTTGCCTCAAGTCTCTCTTGCAGGAACTCCAGCACTGGACCAATAGGACAGTTGACTGGGTCTACTGCATGGGCTGAGCACCAAGACTCAAAGACCTTCCATTTGGAAGAGTACAACTTCCTAGTGGCGGGGGCTCTGGCGTTAGCGATAGTCTCCTGAACCTCAGCAGGAATACTAGAAATCAAAACCCGTGGTCCTGGATGGGCCATACCCACAGCTTCCAGATCTCGGTTTGAGGGTGCCAGATCTTGCCCTGAAGCTGAGCGAGCAGGTTCTGCCTGATCGGATTCTCCCAAGGGGGCTGATATAGAAGAAGAATCAGCTCCGAGAACCACGTCTGGGATGGAGAGAACGGAGCTACGAGTAGGAGACGGACACCGCTCTCATTCACCCTGCACAGGACTGCCGGGATCAGCTGGACTGGCGGAAACGCGTACAGCCTCCTGTCCGGCCAAGGGTGAGCAAGCGCATCTATGCCCAGAGGTGCCGGGGAACTGAGGGAGAACCAAAGCGGGCATTGGAACGACTCCTGTGATGCAAAGAGGTCCACTTCCTCTTTGCCGAACAAATACCAAATCTCGGCTACCGTTTGATGGTTCAACATCCATTCCGCTGACCTTAGCTTCTGTCTCGAAAGAAAATCGGCTGCGAGGATCAAGACTCCCAGAACATGAACCGCTCTCAAGGAGAGGAACTTGTCCTGAGACCAAAGGAGGAGACGGCGCGCATGCCCGTTTAGTCAGGAGCGACTCGATGGAGCTGAAGCGGATTGCCTGTCTGCGAGGTCGTCAGTGGGGCAATGGTTGGCTGCAGGCTCCCCAGACCGTGGTCAGAGGGGGATGAGCCAGGGCGCCGCCTCTGATGGTGGGCTCCTTTCTCGGTAACGAGCGCTCTCTGGACAAGGAAGGAGGAGGGGGTGTTAGAGGGGTCCCTCGTCCTCCTAGGCATGGACTGCCTAAGGGCAGCCGACTGCGACTTAGCAGATCGAAATTTCTCCACCACAGAGCTGACTGCCTCCCCAAACAACCCAGTTTGAGAGATGGGGGCAAAAAAAAAAAAGTTTTCCTTCTCTCGAATCTCAGTGCGATTCAGCCATAAGTGGCGCTCTGCGGCTACCGAGCCCACCATAGAGCGCCCTACAGCCTGTGCCGTGTACTTGGTAGCTCGTAGGGCCAAGTCCGTGGCCTTACGGAGCTCCTTAACCGCCTCCGGAGTCAGACCGTCACCCTCATCCATCTCCTTCAGGACATCTGCCTGGTAGGCTTGGAGGATGGACATCGTATGGAGGGCTATTCCTGCCTGACCAGCTGCCATGTAGGACTACCTGATGAAAGCAGAAGTGGTCCTACATGGTTTAGTTGGAAGGAGGGGGCGGGACTTCCATGAGGGGGCCAGAGAAGGCAAGAGGTGGGAGGCTAGCGTGTCCTCGACCACCTGGATGGCAGGATAGCCCTCTTCCACTGAACCCACTAGGTTGGTGAAATCAGCGGCTGCCGCGTTAGTAAGGCGGGAGAAGAATGGCTGTTTCCAGGATCTGGAGATCTCATGATACAAATCACTGAAAAACGGAAGCTTCCTCCGTGTAGGCCTCGGATTTGGGCCACTAAGGAACCGCTTGTCGAGTTTCGAAGCCTGAGACTCATGGGGCTCATCGGGCCACGGAAGGCCGCGCTTCCTTGACGCTAGCCGGGATAGGATCGGCTAAAGCAGGCCCAAAATCCTTGGAGTCGGACGCTGCTGTAAATAGTATATCATCTAGCCCGAAGGAAACGGCGTCGCGTGCCTCCGGGCTAGGATATAAATATTCATGTGCGAATTCAACCAGAGAATTTGCGCGCACGTGCTCAGGTGAGAGAGGGACAGAAAGGGCGAGGCCCATCTGCTCACTCTCCATTTCCTCAAGCTCTACATCCGAGCCCCAGGTTGCGGATTCACTTAAGGCCGCAGAGGCCTCCGGAGCGCGGCGGGGAAAAACGGATGACTCCCTTTCAAAAACCTCAAGCCTAGAGCGGAGGGTTTTGAGACAGAGGTTTTCACAAAATGTGCATTTTGTGATGCCGAAAACAGCCTCACGTGCATGCGAAAAACCCATACATTTCACACACTTACTGTGAGGGTCGTCGCTCGCGATGAAGCGAGAACACAGAGGCTGACAGCGACGATATTCCATTGCACTTCACCGCAAGGAGAACGGAGTTCCACTGCTGCAGTCGCCAAAGTGCAACGAAGAAAAATCCTGAATAAAACGATCGAAATCAGGCCAGAAAAATCTCAAAAGAAGGGCTAATATGGGCGCTTCGTGAAGGCAGAGAAATCTGAGGAGCAGATGGCGTGTTTCGCCAGTATATGGAAACGACGTGAGGACGTCAAGGATGGCATCCGCGCCATCAGCCAATTAATTGGCGTAATTCTATATGGGTTTCAGACAATTTCTACGCCCAGGGGCGTTCCCAAAGACACAAGCTTGTTTCTGCAAAGATGTTGAGCATGTTTTCTGCAAAAACGTCTGACGTGTTTTGGTTTTACGTGGCGTGAGGATGTGAAAAAGCTACGCTAAATCTGGAAAAGGATTTCCAGAAATGCGATTTGAATAGGATTACAAACCACATACGAATGTAGCTCGAAACGGATTTGCACAAATTTGATTTCATATAGTTCGTTCATTGCTGTTCAAACATCTAAATGTGATCGGATTTCAATCGGATTTGCACAAAAATTGCACAACTTTTGTCGCCATCTCTGTTTGAAACCTGCAATTGCAGTAATGTGCGGAATTGGTTTCAGTGGGACATTAATGTTACTATACTTATTAGCTACTTAATGTTACTATTGTTCATAGTTTTAAACATTAACTCAGAAATGCTGTAGAAGGCTTATTGTTAGTAATATTTCAAATTAGCAATTGCATAATGTTAACCAATTGAACCCTGTTATAAAGTGTTATTGAAATCTATAATGCCTGCTGAGTTATTTACAGTATTTCACTGGTAAAAGAGACAAAGTAAGAATTTACATTTCAGTTTAATATTTTTGCATTAAATGTGTTAAAAGATTCCTTTTGTATAGATATTTTATCACTCTTGTGTGATGATATTAAAAGTTTAATATGACTTCCAAGCTATGTATTTTGTGGATAAATATAAATAGATATGGGAAAGTTATTATACTTTGAAACACAAATAAAATCATTAATATATTACATCACCCCCCAGTCTCCCCCAAACAGACCTATAAACAAAGTAATGATATCTGCATTATTCTTTATGAACTGCATTATAATGAGGTATGGACTGATCAGTCCATATGTGATGTGAAGCTGTAACCATAGAGGTCTGTGTTGTGTGTGCAGGACAGATGTGTTCCCCAGCAGTCGCCACCCCGCCGCTCTCACACTGCCTCCAGCTCCGGAGCGCCTTAACTGCTTTATTACCACCGCTGCATGCGCTGCGGGGACGGACCGAACCGGGTGGTCACGTCCACAGAGAAACCCAACGTCGTTTTCTGGTATAATTAGTAATTACACAGGCGTTGAGATCAAGCCTTCAGTGGCGTAAAATCAGATAGATCGCGCTTTAATCCAGGATGTTATAGCTCATCCGTCAACCTGTGCAGAAGGGAACTGTCCCCTCAGTCGTGATTTCTGCTTCGGGTAAGCGACAATATCTCGCTACAGTGGATGAAGAGGCCTTTAATATAAAGACGCATCGCTGCCAAAGCGAATCCAAATAGGAAAGAGCGATAAAGCAGCATTGTTAAGGCACGCTATTCGCTTTTGCGACGCGGATTTTGTTGGAGTTTCCATGGACACATCACGTCGATGAGCAGGTACGTGGTTACACAATGCACTGTGTTTTGATGCGTGCTGTATGCAGCCGATATGTTAAACGAGATGTGTTTTATGATTCAGCAGTTTTAATGCCTTGTTACATCTTGTGATTGACTTTCATTTGCGTATCTCTTTTTCTAAATGTAATAACTGCATTACTCTGACTCTGAGGTTCAGAAATGCATATGCGCCGATGATGGCTTATGTTAATGCAGCATGCTGATTCTCTGCAGATCATGATGTGTGAATACATGACGAAGGGAATTCCCTGCGTTATCCGATAGCGCTGCATGCGATGGATGCGTGTCGTGAGAAAAGCCGTCACGGCTCTGTGGAATTTGTGCGCGCGCTGGGCTTTACCTGCAGATTAAAAAAAAAAAACCTTCATGTGAGGAATCTGCTGGATCGCGCATACTGGCTCGAGAGAAGATCGAACTCATATGACGTAATACACGCTTCTGCTGAATAATACAAATATATTACAAATGTATTTTTATTTTAACATTTATTTTTATTATAGTGTTTTTTTTCCCGACAGCATAGACCAACGTTTAAATAAATTCTCCAATAAATGCATATTATAAATACATATTAAGAGGCTGATAAAATTAGATTAGCTGTGTCTTTATATGCGTTCATTTTCATACAAGTAAACAATATAGGATACGAGTTAATTAGCCTACAGTTATATTAAAAGTTAGTTAGTCTATTCCATTCCAAATAAAGCAAACAAACTTAAGTCACAGCCATATGCAACAGTATGCAGATCTCAAAAATGTATTTTGCAATCAAATAAATAAACAAAACGGTGGGTGGACAATGCAAAATGAGTTTTATATTTTATTTTGTATTATTATTATGAACTTACCACAGTATTTCAATATGAACTTACCACAAGATTGCAATATCGTAATAAGTGCCATGTAGCTACTGTGTGCTGCTTATATAAGATTAATAGATTATTAATACAAATGGCAATAGAAATCCATTTATAAAGTCAGCTCCCTCAAAGTCACTGCATAATTTGCACTCTGATTTTGATATCCGTATTACTGATGCTGCAGTACTCCCCCAGTTATTCTCTATCCATAATGCTGCATCACATTTTGATTTAGCAGAGAGATGGGTGAGATGTGAGGGAAAGCAGGGGGTGGCAGAATGAATGTTTGATTACATTATCCATTATTCGTGACATATGAGAAAGACCCCTGTAGTTATTTGCCTTTTCTAGAATTATTCCCTGCAACAGTTGCAAGAAACCACTAAGGTTATACAAACCCCTACACATGATATGCTTACAATGTTCGTGAACAAAATACTTACAAATTATTCAAAAGTAAATTGGTGCATCCATGTTGAGCCAAAAGTAGCAAACCTGAGTTTGTTAATGGATGGCACCTTAAACACTGACAAGATGTGTCAAACGGTCAGTAGTATTCCATGCTTGTGTGTGTCTGCTGTTCTGAATGTGTTTGTTTGGTCTATAGAGAGTGGAATAGTAACGCTCCTGTGCCCATTCTCTGTGCCAGCTTCCCAAGGTGCCCGTTATGTCAAGAAGCAAAGACTGCAGTAACCTCCGCTAGTGCACTGAGGGGTTCTTGTAGCAATAGCAAACACTGCTTTTATGCATATGGTGAACAGACCTCATTTACTATTTAATGGGCTGTAAGATCAGGTGTCATCCGCATGCAAACACTGCAGAAACTCTCGGTGCTGACATCACCTCCTGTAACGCACTCATACACACATGCACGCTCGCTTAAGCAGTTTTCAGACACTGTTAATCTGCAGTGTAAGACTTCTAATTTAACAAAGCAACTGCACATATTGCACGTACAATCCATTAGTAACTGTAGCACATACGTGGGGTGTTATGTAAATACGGTTTAATGTTCGTCAATATTGGTGAATAAATAGATTATTAAAAGTTAACATTAGATTAGAGTTTGAATGTGGTTTGTATAACCAGCAGAAACACTATTTCCAGCAGGATATGTAATGCACAATAAATAATCACCTTCCATCTGTAAATTTAGTACTATTTAGAAATGTGGAAACTCTCAAAAGTTTTATAACATTAATTTTCACAGCTGTTCATGTCAGTGATTTTTTTTTTTAGGTATACATGAGAAGGATGGTTGAGCTGGAATGTGTTAAAAAACTAAATAGTGTAAATAAATGACTGTCAATTGGTCATAAGAGGCACATTTTTTGGGAGTCACATTTTAATAAAGGAGAAAAAAAACTGTTTAGTTGATTATCAGAAGCTACATGATGTATGGACACAAACAAATGAAAATAATGACTTATTGCTTACCTCAAGTATTTTTTATGATAAACTTCTTTAATTTGTCTGTATAGCTCCTTGTTTAGGAATTATTGGGTGCATTTTAACCGCTGAGCAGTTTAATAAGATGGAAATAAGAGTTTTCCCCATGGGCTGCACACTACGTGACCAGCGTAGACCAGTGATTCATGATCAAATAACTCTTATGAGCTGATTCTTTTCAGGGAATCAAAAACCAACCAGTAAAGTTCAAATCATGAACAAATGATTCCTATGAACTGGTTCTTTTGACAAATAGTCAAAAGATTTTATAGTTCAGTTGTTACTGGCTGAAATTCGAATAATTTACTAAATTAATAAGTGTTATTGTTAAATAAATCTTAAAATAAAGGTGCAATACAATAAAATATAAAAATGAGATGAACACTTGACCGTAAAAACTGAGTACACCAGCTAATTAATGAAATACATTTTTCAAATACATTAGTATAGTTACTAAAAAACTTAAATAAAATAAAACTATACAAATATTTAAAAATGAAATGAATTTTTTTTTTACGAATACCATAATAGTTTAAAAATAGTTGTAAAATAACGTTGGAATTAACAATTGAATATAGTGGTTATGGAAAATATATCACTTTCTGAACTGCAAGTTATCATTACTTTCAGTGATGTACATCTCAAAATGAATCGAGATATTAAGGCTTATGAAACATAGTGTTATATAATAACTGTTCACGTGAAACTGTACTTGAGTATTTTCTCTTTACTGAACTTTCTCTTTCCTTTTTCCTCTCTCTCTCTCTCTCTCTCTCTCTCTCTCTCTGTCATTTTCCTTACCATTTCCCATATCTTTTTCCTACTTCTCACTCCTATTCATTAGATTCTAAAGACCCTTAGTGCAGAGATATCTGAGTTAAAGTTATAATCTTTATTTTTCATTGTGTATTCTTAGAATGTGTTCATGATCTTCTCTTAGGACCCGAGAAGGATTGTGTTTGCTAGCTGGATCCCACTGACCAATCAATGGAAATAACTAAGCTCTTTTTGATTCATTAAAGATTAATGAAATACCTTATTCTCGAATCGTTAAGGTCAATAGCCATTGCCACAGCCAACTGCTCTATCAGACGACAGGCCTATCTGTTCCTTCACCTGTATGACCAGACAATTACAGTTCAGCCCAGGTCTGATCCAGGATTCAGGTCAGGGTTCTCCATCGTTCCGGCTTTTTCCTCAAACTCACCCAGTCCATAGACGTGCTCCCACACAGTTGCCACCATTCGCCCCTCTCTCGCCACAGCAGTTCTCCCATCCAGGCCCCGCTCCGGCCCGGCGTCAGGCATGGCGCCTCAGGGGCGGGATCACCTGGCCACACGGGAGTCTGCAGGCCGTAGACGGAGCCCAAATGTGCGGCACACACTCAGCCCGGAGAATCTTCGGAGCTTAGCTGAGCGCGGTGGAGCCGAGCAGGCTGGAGTTGGACTTCTCAGAGCCAACAGCGATACGGACCTGGTCAGTTCTCAAGGGCGATCATCACTCACAGCTTCTACTTTAGAGTTCACACTGGGCCGGGGCCAGAACTTGGTCATCAGATGGGATATCAAGGAAGAGGTGGATGCTACAGACTGGATTGGCATGTACCACATAGGTAAGAATTCACTTTCAAAACAAGCAGTTTTCTATTAATGTTGTTCTTAATATCAAGCACATGAAAGCAACACTCAATAACCACATATTTAATGAAAGGTATAGGACATATATACACACATATATATATATATATATATATATATATATATATATATACATACATATAGGTGCATCTCAATAAATTAGAATGTCGTGGAAAAATTCATTTATTTCAGTAATTCAACTCAAATTGTGAAACTTGTGTATTAAATAAATTCAATGCACACAGACTGAAGTAGTTTAAGTCTTTGGTTCTTTTAATTGTGATGATTTTGTCTCACATTTAACAAAAACCCACCAATTCACTATCTCAACAAATTAGAATACTTCATAAGACCAATAAAAAATTTTTTTTAGTGAATTGTTGGCCTTCTGGAAAGTATGTTCATTTACTGTATATGTACTCAATACTTGGTTGGGGCTCCTTTTGCTTTTATTACTGCCCCAATTCAGAGTGGCATGGAGGTGATCAGTTTGTGGCACTGGAAGCCCAGGTTTCTTTGACAGTGGCCTTCAGCTCATCTGCATTTGTTGGTCTCTTGTTTCTCATTTTTCTCTTGACAATACCCCATAGAGAATCTATGGGGTTCAGGTCTGGTGAGTTTGCTGGCCAGACAAGCACACCAACACCATGGTCATTTAACCAACTTTTGGTGCTTTTGGCAGTGTGGGCAGGTGCCAAATCCTGCTGGAAAATGAAATCAGCATCTTTAAAAGGCTGGTCAGCAGAAGGAAGCATGAAGTGCTCCAACATTTCTTGGTGAATGGGTGCCGTGGCGTTGGTTTTCAAAAAAACACAATGGACCAACACCAGCAGATGACATTGCACCCCAAATCATCACAGACTGTGGAAACTTAACACTGGACTTCAAGAAACTTGGGCTATGAGCTTCTCCACCCTTCCTCCAGACTCTAGGACCTTGGTTTCCAAATGAAATACAAAACTTGCTCTCATCTGAAAAGAGGACTTTGGACCACTGGGCAACAGTCCAGTTCTTCTTCTCCTTAGCCCAGGTAAGACGCCTCTGACGACAACTGTGTTCCTGTGGCTCAGTGGTTAGAGCATTGCGTTAGCAGCGCAAAGGTTGTGGGTTCGATTCCCAGGGAACACACATACTAACAAAAAATGTATAAACTGAATGCTCTGTAAGTCGCTTTGGATAAAAGTGTCTGCTAAATGCATAAATGTAAACTGTAGCCAAATTCCTTGACACGTCTGTGTGTGGTGGCTCTTGATGACTTGACCCCAGCCTCAGTCCATTCCTTGTGAAGTTCACCCAAATTCTTGAATCGATTTTGCTTGACAATCCTCATAAGGCTGCAGTTCTCTCGGTTGGTTGTGCATCTTTTTCTTCCACACTTTTTCCTTCCACTCAACTTTCTGTTAACATGCTTGGATACAGCACTCTGTGAACTGCCAGCTTCTTTGTCAATGAATGTTTGTTGCTTACCCTCCTTGTGAAGGGTGTCAATGAATGTCTTCTGGACAACTGTCAGATCAGCAGTCTTCCCCATGATTGTGTAGCCCAGTGAACCAAATGGAGAGACCATTTTGAAGGCTCAGGAAACCTTTGCATGTGTTTTGAGTTGATTAGCTGATTGGCATGTCATCATATTCTAATTTGTTGAGATAGTGAATTGGTAGATTTTTGTTAAATGTGAGCCAAAATCATCACAATTAAAAGAACTAAAGACTTAAACTACTTCAGTCTGTGTGCATTTAATTTAATTAATACACGAGTTTCACAATTTGAGTTGAATTAATGAAATAAATGAACTTTTCCACGACATTCTAATTTATTGAGATGCACCTGTATATACATATACATATATGAAACTTTATTTAAACTTTTGTTTAATCAACCTGGTAATCAAATATGTTCACATTTATTAAAATAATAAGAGACCCATTTATCCAAAGCAAATTAGGAGGAATGAAACCAAGAAATTCATCATAAGGAGGCAATTACATAAGAAATTGCTCACAAAAGTACAGCTACAACAGAAAGACGCTATATCATACAAGTAAAATTTTAATTAAAAGTAGCAGGACTCTACCCTACGTGCTGTTAGACATGTTTACTAGATGATGAGAGACAGATCCATTCACCCTCTGTGCCCTTCAGTCCTCCTCCTTAAACTCTAAGATCACAAAACCTCACTGTCATGTAAAAATACGAGGCGGGAGCAAAGTGATACATCTGGGCACAAAGCCACTAACCATTGAATTGAAGGCCAGCAAAACTTTACCTGCACAAGGGTCTTATCCTTAAGGGGCTCTAAGTTTCGACAACTAAGCAGACATTCAGTAATGGCTTCAATGTAATCTGCCCTACATTTGTTCATTAGTAGATGACTAATGCTGTGTAATATAATTTACACAGCCACTGTAGAATCTGTATTGCTAGTGAAATTTGTCATCATTATGGGGTGCCGTTTTGTTAATTGGGTTTATTCTGCTCTCTGTACCACCAATTCGCCACATACAAATAGACAGGTGGCATGTCCAGAATGGATTTAATGTCAGCTGCTAGAAACATGCACACACACACAAACACAGATGCAATAATTATTTTGATTTATTTTCAGATGAGACCTGTCCATCAAATATGTGGGACTGCAAGAATCGTGGGGTTAATGGTACACAGTGTGGTCAGATTGTCTGGAGGCTGGAGGCAGGCCCGTACTTCTTTGAAGGTGAGTGACACCGCAGCCAACAGCTGACCTCCACCTTGATGCTATAAAATATTTAATGTCCTAGGGAGGTTCGACAGAAGGTTTTTTGAAATTGCTTTCACTTGTTTTACATTCTTGGTGCCCCGAATTTAGCTTGAAATACAGAACATGTTAGCTGTGCTTAAGGTTATAAAAAAGAAGTGTAATGTTCTTTTTGGTACAATATATCATGCTGACTCTACAAATATGATGGGCAGATTTGTTATGCTAGCACTTTTCCGGTTATCTCTTCTAGCTGAGACAAGGATCTCTTTTAAGTACTATCATGGAGTAAGCGGTGCACTGAGAGCCACAACTCCCTGCATCACAGTCAAGAACCCCAGATCCTCGGTCAGTTTGAGTGTGTGTGAGTGTGTATGCAGACATTATTCTTTTGATATCATTATAGCTCACAAAAACACTGGATATATATATCCAGTGTTTTTTTTATGAGCTATTTTTGTGTGCTGAAAACAGCATGAGTTGCACTCAAAGTTCAAAAGTTTGGGGTCGGTAAGATTTAAAAATACTGTTCTGTAGCTAGCTGTCTTGTTCGCTACAGGCCAGACTAAGGGTGAATCCCATTTCTCTGTCTTATATCCTTCCCCTTCCCCTACCCCTTCGTGTTACCCCTAGTCCTTGTCCCTCGAAACCGAGTGTTAAGCGCTAGGGGTGAAAACATACCCCTATGAAATGAGACGCCACTTGGTTACTGTTACGTCATCATACATCGTCGCTAGCTAGCTGCTACGTCACCAGAGGCGACAAGTGTTGATCACAAACTTGCCGTCTGCAAGTGTGTGTATGTCGATTGCGTGGGTTTTAGTGATGTTTTCTCTAGTCAGAGAAATGCGGGACTGTTGTGCAAATCAGCAATGTAACGTTAGCGTGGAAAAATAGCGATTTTTAAAAACGTTTCAGTTAAGAACATGGTTGCAAATATATATGTACAGGACTGTGTAGAGCACAAAACAAGACTGTCGTAATTTTTAAATCAATTATTTAAGCCGAAATTACTTACATTTATGGGACTCTTTGGATGATCTGGCCGCAGTGTGTTCTGGGTACCCCTTGGTTTCAAGTAAGCTCGCGAAAATGCTTGGTTTTAAGGGGTATCTACCCCTTCCCCTTAGCCCTACCCCTCGATCAAAACGAGAATTGGGACAGCCCTTACTCTCACATGAACGCGCAAAACTAAGGGGAAGGGGTAAGGTGAAGGGGTAAGACAGAGAATTGGGATTCACCCTATGATTGGTAAAGGTTATACAGTACTTTGGTGATAAGTGCTAAATGGCTGTTTGACTGCATCCTCACATGTGTTTGGAGGTCGGACATTTCTCACTTCCCATAAGTGCAGGCCATTTATCATGTCGCTGTATGGATATAGGGAACTCAGTCATATAGATATGGGAGCTTCTTCCCTGCTTAAAATACTTATTCTTTATCATTGTATGTCTGTGATTATTACATAAGAAGGCCAGGTGTATGTTGTCACTCATATCAGTCTATCGTCTAGGTCGATGGTCAAGGTGAAGGACAGCAAGCTTCAGACAGCAGCCGAAAATTGGTCAGTTTTACCCTATCAGGTACGTTTTCTGTGTGTAAGAGACAGAAGGCAATGATCAAATGATGATTTATTCTCTTCAAATAACTGTTAGTGACTTATAATGCTGTTATCCTACTGGCATATTTATTCAAGCTGTTTTTCTTGTTAATTGGACTGTTGTTTTTTTTAGATATCCGGGCAATGGGGCTGAAGAAGGGGATGTTTTTTAACCCAGACCCTTATTTGAAGATGAGCATTCATCCTGGCAAGAGAAATTGCTTTCCGACATATTCTCATCATGGCCAAGAGAGACGATCTGGCATTACAATTAACACTACTAATCCTGTGTGGCATGGAGAGGTGACGCACACACACACACACACACACACACACACACACACACACAACAAAGAGAAACAAACTCTCAGACACGTTCACTGGCAAATAAACAAGTGCAGAAACAGTTCAGAGTCAGAGATATTTTTTTCAATTTTCTCTTTGTTTTTCCATCTAGAAACATACTTTTGTGGCTCTTATGACAGACGTCTTAGTGATTGAGGTTAAAGACAAGTTTGCTAAAAGTCGACCAATTATTAAGCGCTTTCTGGGTCAACTGATCATTCCGGTGCAGATGTTGCTGGAGAGACACGCATCAGGGTGAGCATCATGGCAGCATCCCATCTGATCATCACCACACTATAATGTGTCATTTATGTAAACAAACATGTTTCTGAACATAAACACTGCTATTAGTCACAATATAACTGATCAGTAATACACTACTGTACGAAAGTTTGGGATTGAGAATTTAAAATATTTTTTAAATAAATATTTTATGCTCACTAAGACTGCATTTATTTAATAAAAAATGCAGTAAAACAGTAATATTGGGAAATTATTACAATTTAAAATGTCTGTTTTCTGTTTTAATATATTTTAAAATGTAATGTATTTCTGTGATGGCAACGCTGAATTTTTATTCAGCAAGGATGCATTGAATTGGATGTTGAAAAGGATGTTGAGACTGTGGTGATGACGTCGACTTGTGTCAAGAGTTTTGACTGATTTGAGCAGGTATTATTGGCACAAGTGAAGGACATTATTATTCGTTTAAAACCAACTTCTGGTGGTTTTTATGTGGTTCCTTTACATCTTCTGAAGGAGATATGGGATGCCGTTGGGGCAAGTATTACTTCCATTATTAATTGCAGCCTTTATAATGGGGTTGGTCCTTTGGGCCTTAAGTAAACGGTTGTTCAGCCGCTTCTTAAAAAGCCTAACTTAGATCCACTAGATTTTAAGAATTTTCGGCCGATCTCAAAATTACTATGCATCTCAAAGATTTTTTGTCTTTTTTAGTGAAGAATGAGGTCTTAGACAAGTTTCAGTCAGGTTTTAGGATGAGTCAAAGCACAGAGTCTGCACTTTTAAGAGTTATAAATGATCTTCGTATAATCAGAGATTCAGGTAATTCTGCAGCTCTGATTATATTACACTTGAGTTCAATTCAATTCAAGATTATTTGTATAGCGCTTTTCACCAAACAATCGTTGCAAAGCAGCTTTACAGGAAATTAAGTTTCTACAATAGATTTATATATTGCAGAATCTTAATATATTTAACTTATGGCAAAATTTGGTTAATTCTGTATATTCTCTGAGGGGTTGGCATAATCTCTTCACAGGTGTTTGGTCATCTCGGATCATTTAAAGGTTGGATCCAGACTGAAGCTTGTGTATTTCCTAGTGGCAGAAACAGAGAAAAAAATAATTAGCATAATTAGCATAGCTGTTGTTCCATCCAAGCACAAATTATTTGTTCAACCAAAGCTAAAGCATAATAATGTGCATTTGATCAGATATAACTGCAGTACACGATTGTGAGATGCATTATATGAATGCTTGGCTAAAGAGATGTGTCTTTAATCTAGATTTAAACAGAGAGAGTGTGTCTGAACCCCGAACATTATCAGGAAGGCTATTCTAGATTTTGGAAGCCAAATATGAAAAATTCCTACCTCCTTTAGTGGACTTTGCTATTCTAGGTATTACCAAGAGTCCAGAGTTTTGTGACCTTAGGGAGCGGGTTGGATTGTAGCGTGATAGTAGATTAGTTAGGTACGCAGGAGCTAAATCATTTAGGGCCATCTAGGCAAGTAATAATATTTTGTAACTAATACGAAAATTAATATGTAGCCAGTGTGGAGACTGTTAAATTGGAGTAATATGATAATATTTTCTTGACCTGGTAAGGACTCTAACCGCAGCATTTTGTACTATCTGTAGCTTGTTTATTGAAGATGCAGGACAACCACCTAGCAGTGCATTACAATAGTCCAGTCTAGAGGTCATGAATGCATGAATTAGCTTTTCAGCATCAGAAACACTTAACATGTTCCGTAGCTTGGCAATGTTTCTAAGATGGAAGAATGCTGTTTTTGTAACATGAGAAATATGATTTTCAAAAGATAGGTTGCTGTCTAATATAACACCCAGATTTTTGACTGTAGAGGAAGGAACAGGACATCCGTCTAGTTGCAAATTGTGATCCAAGAGATTCTGTGTACTGTTTTTTGGTCCAATAAGTAATATTTCTCTCTTATCTGAGTTTAAAAGGACAAAATAATTGGTCATCCAATCTTTTACATTTTTAACACACTCTGTTAGCTTAGATAGTTTAGACGTTTCATCTGGTCTTGTTGAGATATATAGTTGAGTATCATCAGCATAACAATGGAAATTAATCCCATATTTTCTAATAATATTACCAAGGGGCAACATGTATATTGAAAATAGCAGAGGACCTAGGACAGATCATTGTGGTACTCCATACTTTACTGGCGATAATTGTAATGTTTTGTATGTGGGGTCCTGTCAGACCATTATTTAATGTCTTCAACTAGTTCAGAATGCAGCTGCTAGGCTGCTTGTGAGTGCTAAGAAAAGTCAACACATCTCTTTTATCTTGGCCTCTTTCAGATGGCTACCAGTGGGCTTCAGGATCAAATATAAGGATCTGTATGTGTTCAAAGCAGTACATGGAATGGTCCCTGCTTATGTGTCTGAGCTTATTACTTTCTGTCAATCATTGAGGTCTTTAAGATCATCAAATAAGTTGTTTCTTACTGTCCCATGGACTGTTTAACTGTATTTGATTAAATAAATGCAGCCTTGGTGAGCATAAGATACTTTTTTCAAGAATTATATTTTTTTTTTACCAAATCCAAACTTTACAGCAGTACTTCATGTGTGTAAATAAATATATGTGTTTATATGGCTTCAGGAACCAATCACTGAGCTTATCTCTATGTCGTCGTTTGCCCACTGATAATGTGAGCGGTCAAATGCACTTTAAAGTGGATCTCACAACTATGGGCCAAGATGGTAAGATCACATGCACATTTACGCTGACTAAGCTGTTAATTTTCAATGGTTTTGAAATAATTTTACCCACTTCTCATAGACGTTTCCACTGAGACAATTCTGGGGGCAGCAGCCCTAAATGGAGCTCCTGGAACCCCTTCAGATGATGAAGAGTTGCCCCATCCTCTCCCTTTCCCATCAACAGGCCCTTCCCCCACCAACTCCCTGGGTTCCCATAGAAATGGGGAAGGGAGCAGCATTCCCTCTCCAGACACAGAGATGTATGGTACCACCCTGGACGATGAAGCTCCTTTCTTCACCTGACCCGCTCCAGGTTTCTTTCAGTGAGCAGCTTGATGCCATTGATGCACCTAAGGGTCCGGGAGATAGGCCTTTTGGGGCAGCTTCTCCCAAACTACGATCCAGCTTTCCCACACATACGCGTCTCAGCGCTATGTTGCATATTGACTCAGATGAAGATGAGGAAAGGTCCACTGCTTCAGAGGCTACGCTGCAAACATTTAATGGTGCTTCAAGGACTCAAAACACCTCCCCAAAACCACAAATTACAGAACCTGTGTTTGGAAGAACTGTAGAGGAACCTCCAGAAGAGGCTGGCCTGGAGTCTGAAATAAAGACTCTGAATATAGGAACAGAGGTGGCTCCTGAGCCAGAGGTCGTGCCGAGTTCAGTGGCCCCTGAGGTGGAAACCGCCAGTCTGATAGAGAGGCAAGAGGAGGAGGATGTGGAGGAAGATGAAGAGGGGCTGGCACCCAGTGAGGAGCTGGCAACTGAAGTTGATATCTCTTCAATGGCATCTGACTGCTGCCCGGGACTTTTGTCTGCTTCTCAGGTCAGTTGCAGGTTTACTGAAAGACGACGTTTTAATTTAAGTGGGTCAATGACAATTAAGAGTGTCCACAATCTTTTAAAAGTGTCCAGTCCTTTTACAAATCTAGTTTAAAACAGTGTTGCAATTGTTAACCAAAACTAATAAAAACAATAAAAACATTCAAAAATTAATTATAAAAAATATATGAAAACTTATACTTTAAAATATTCCACGAAAATTAGAATTTTTTTGAAAATAAAAATAAATGTAAGTACTTAAATTACTAAAACTATAATCTAAATAAACTCTAAAAATACAAAAACTATTAAAAACAAAAACGATTAAAAATCACTACATGACAAAATTACTAAAACCTAAACAAAATTCAAATGAAAGCTGAACTGAACATATACAGTATATAAAAGCTAATTGAAAATATTAATAAATATTATAATAGTGTAAAAATAATGCTAAAATAACACTGGTTTAAATCACAAGCCAAGTTCTTAGTTCCTTGATTTCAGGTTGATTTCAAATGGTTTTGAAACACGTTTATGCTCAGAATAAGTGTCAGTTGAATGGCTTACATTAAAACGTTTATGTGGTGTAACCATGAAGTAACACATTTTTAACCTATTTTTCATACAACTTTAATGAGTATATTTAAAAATATATCTACATATTTTAAAATATATCTAATATTTACCACTCAGAACATTTTACTTAGTAGTTGCTCCATTTGCGTTGTCATAAAAAGATCAAATTATCTCCATATTGGTTGCACCACATGACTTTGAATAACTAATAATAAAATATTATGCTAAATTTCTTAATATAGTTTGCTTTCAAGAATTTCATTCTTTTAATTCATATTTATTGTTCAGTATGATACAATTACAGTTTAATAATAATAACCCTTTCATTTTTCAAATATATGCCCAAAAATATCATAATTCATCAATAAAACATGATATTATGAATAGATATAGAAACGTATCAACAGCATTTTAATGTACTTTTGATTGAATTAATAGGTAGAGCAAAATAATAAGTGTTACATGATTGTGGTGGTTATTCTGGCCTTTGCACTTGACCTGAAATGTTTTGATGCCAATAAATACAAAGAGAGGGTAAACTAATCGTTCTCTCTGAACATGATCTTTATAGGAGGCAGAACAGGGGGCAGAGGCAGCCATTGACCCAGGGGGAGAAGATCTTTCAGATGACCCACCCACAACTTATGAGGTTGCTGAAGAAACCATTCCAAACAATGAGCTAGAGAGGGACGCCCCAAAACCAGAGCCACCAGCCAACGAGGAAGAGGAATGTGAAGATGTGACTGAGGACACAATGTCCAGAAGATGGAGCCTGGAGGCGACGGCCGGTGTGTCACAGGAGGATGAAGAAGAGGAGTTAATGCCATCAGTAGATGGAGAATCTGTGGATTCTGAGACCTTCATTACTGAGACAGAATCAGAATTAGGTATTCTCAGAATCATTGAACTGCCATTCGCAAATTCATTTTAAGATTGAAAAGGAGTCAAATATTTTTAGAGTTTAGAATACATCCTGATGCTGTATGTAAAATATTGCAGATGTCCCTCAGATTAACGGCGATCAGCGTGTTCGTTCTCTGCTGTCTGTAAGACAAGACATCCACCGATACCAGCGTGTGGACGAGCCCTTACCTCCCAGTGAGTGTGTGTATGTGTTTCTGTACATCTGCATGTGCTAAATATGTTGCTTATGTGTTTATTTATTTGTTTGTAAAGATATTTTTGTCAAATTACTGAATGTCATTTTGGCTGACAACATAATCAGGTACCATCACACTCTATTCTCCATTCTTATTTCCCACCTTTCTTTCCTCAGACTGGGAGGCTCGTATTGACAGTCATGGCCGTATCTTCTTTGTGGATCATGTGAACCGCACCACCACATGGCAAAGACCCACTGGCCCACCTGCTCCTCAGGGTCTGACCCGCTCCAGCTCCATACTGCAGATGGAGCAACTCAACCGCAGGTTAGATAATTAACTTATATTTTTCATGTCATATTACAAAGCTGAAAATCGAACTTAATACTGAGAGGATACCCAGCAAACAGAATATTCTCCTGATGTTTTTGTGAATCAATTTAAAGCATTCTAAGAACATTCTTTAAAGGCTCAACATGCATTAATCTTCTTGTGAAGTTCTTGAAACCAGCAATTGCTAGCTGTGCAGCAAAGATGTGCTCACATTCACCTTTGTATGCAAAATGTAGTGGGCAAAATGCAGTAATTTCAATAGGAATCCTGATATTTCATGAGAGGGTCATGTGAAGCGAAAGATTTCCCAGCATGGATTTTACATCAAATTCAAGTTTGTCAAACTGTTAATACTTTAATTTGATTGTAAAAAACACTTGCACACTGCAAAACAGTTGTATTCATTAAACTGAAAATTGAAGTTTCATTCTTTGAACTTTTTGTCCAAAAAAAATAGCCGAAACCATGAATGGAATGAAAAAATTATACTTGGGGTTGATTGTACAAAGTAATGTAATACATTTCTGAAAGTGTGATTTCTGTATTGTCTCTCTGGCAGGTATCAGAGTATTCATAGAACAATGACCAGTGAAAGGTCTGAGGAACAAAGAGTGGATGATCCTCCTCCTGAAGAGACAGAACTGCTGCCCCACCCCATCGGTGGTAAGCTGTCAATCAAAGAGAAAACTACAGATGATGGTGTTTGGGAAAATAAATGATCACTATGCTGAGATAAATGTAAAATGGCATAGTCTGGATAGAATAAGGGGGTTTTGTTTGGTCTGTGCTTGTTGATGTGTCTGTTCTCTTGTAGAATACTCGAGGGATGGCTTTATGGGTCAAGCCAACTCACGTTCTCATCTGGCTTTGCTGCTTCAGTCTCCTGGTGCAAAGTTCCTCTCCAGTCCAGACTTCTTCTCTGTTCTGCATTCTAATACTGTGAGCTAAAGCACACAGAGACACAGATATCAGTGCTTTACACACACACACCTTAAACCAGGGATAGGCAACGTCGGTCCTGGAGTGCCGCTGTCCTGTAGAGTTTAGCTCCAACCCTAATCAAACACACCTGAACCAGCTTATCAAGGTCTTCAGTATTACTAGGGCTACAGGCAGGGGAGTTTTTTTTCAGGGTTAGAGCTAAACTCTGCAGGACATCGGCACTCCAGGACCGACGTTGCCTATCCCTGCTTAAACTAAGTCATTGATAATGTATAGCCGGCATTATTATAAAGCTGTAGAGCACCACACATAATACTTTAATGAAAAACAAGAGAACGTGCCACAAATTAATAATTCTTAATTTGTGGCCACGATATCTATTTTTTTTTCTGCATGTCATATACAAAAAAAAAAAAAATAATAAAACAGTACAAACAGTTTGAACATATATATTATATTATATTATATTATATTATAGTATATACATTTTAGCTAACATATTTAGCTACGTTGTGTTTTCACAATGTTTTCCTCTATTTTAACTTCGGTCTCATTCAGGTCTTTGTGTCTCTTACGTTGTTTTTCTGAGCTCTGTTTTTGTCGTATTGCTTTAAATGGGGACTCATGAGCTTCTAGCCATCTAACAAAGATTTAATGCTTACATTTCATATTCAAGTCCTCTCAGGTCATTTTTTCTGCATTCGGTAACTATCTGTTGTTGCAAAATGGTGCTAATTTGCTATTTAACTTGCGCTGATATGACAGAAAATGTATAATAAAATGAGACTTGTAGCAGTGGCATTTTGCTATAGAAAACTGTCAACTATCCATGTCACGCCATTATAACAAATATTTAATTGCTCAGTGATTCGACTGGCCAATCAGAATCAAGTATTAAAAGAGCTGTACAATAATTTTCTGATTTGTTTTCTTCATTTCCATTTAGAGTGCCTATGGCATGTTCACAAGTAATACGTGTCTGAAGCACATGATCAGTAAAGTTCGACGGGACGTCCAACACTTCGAACGGTACCAGCACAACCGGGACCTTGTCAACTTCCTCAATCTGTTCTCCAACAAGCAGCTGGAGCTGCCACGGGGCTGGGAGATGAAACACGACCACACCGTGAAGGTGTGTGTTTGTATTTTTTCTCCCTTGGTAACTGAGCACCTGTTCTTTCTTAGGGGCCTTTAGACCTGCATATGAGTAGTCTGATAGGACAAACGTACAGGCAGAAACTGAAAGCTGAGTTTAGGATGTTCATGTAGGCCCATCTGGTGGTCTTCCTAATGCCTTAATTAGTGTCTCTGACAGGAACAACGACCAGATGCGCTTGTCTTATTTATTCTATTCGGCATGTCCATTCTGTATACTTCTGCTGATGTTTCACGGACGGTTCTTTGCTCACACTCTCTGTCTATATGTTTATGTATCACAGCCCTTCTTTGTGGATCATAACTGTCATGCCACAACATTTATTGACCCACGGCTGCCCTTACAGAACTCCCGGTCCAGCGGCCTGCTGGCTCACCGACAGCACCTGTCCCGCCAGCGCAGCCACAGTGTAGGAGAGGTGAGAAGTCTAGTTCTGTATACAGTACAGATTTTAGTAATACACATTCACTGCCATAAGTTTTTGAATGGTGGAGTTATATAAAGTGCTAAACAAAATAATATTTTGCCCTTTTGTCAATTGTGGGTATCCCTGGCCAAAGTGAAATCTCATTGCACCTGGACGTGTTTTTTAAATGGAGTATCTTTTTACAATAAATGCAAATAGCCCGCCTATTCCGTGTGATTCAGTTAGTCAACACACAAAAAAAGATGTTCAATCAGCTACAGTTTCAGTGGTGTAGATAGTAAGGTGCATGCTTTTTGACGCGATCGACCCGAGTTCGAGCCTGCCTTTTGTCTAACTTTTTTTCTCTCTTTTCAAATCTCATATCGCATCCGAAAGGCATTTATTTTCAATAAAAATGAAGGAAATAATCAAAAAGTTGAAAATAAAATATCGGGTATGGTTAGGGTAGGTGTAGGGAGGGCTTTATTGTCCCAATAAGGTGGCATCCATTTAATAATTTGAATTAAACCTATAATTTAAACTCTATTTAAAACTAAGTTTTATAATGTACTACAATACTGAGGTGCAGATAATTGCTACTATTTACAATAAGTAGTATAAATAGCAGAACATCTTGCTATTTTAATAGTGTAAATAGAATCTATAGCTATTTGCACTTAGTATAAATACCATATCTTTAATAAATACTGCTATTTTCACTTAGTATAAATATAATCCATTGCTATTTGCACTTAGTATAAATAGCTGCTGCCTTTTTTTAAATGTCCTGTCTAGTTTCTTAGATTCTCTAACTATAATACTGAATTAATTTCTTGTATCTCAAAAAACTTAAGTGGTGTATTGTCATAAGCAGTGTTTGGGGTAACGCATTTCAAGTAACGCATTACTTTTTAAATAACTAGTAAAGTAACGCATTACTTTTTTTTTTACTAATGCCAGTTACTTTGTTTACCATGTCTTGACTGACAGATCTCGTGTTGCCGTGTTGAGAGAAATCGGGAGTAAGTGCTTAGGCGTTGATCCAATTCAACCATAACGAGCAAAAATTACACATTTGTGTTATTGCTGAATAGTGTTGAGCTTTCTTCTCCTGCATCATATTCTTCATGCAATTTGTTTGAGCTGCGTCCTCTACTGTACAGACATGAATTTACATTTCCTTCCGCCTGAGGCGTATTTATTTCACTTTTGTTGTGAAAAGCGATTTTACATTTGTAAAATAACTTTTTTATATTAAAAACAAGCAAGCAAACCCTGCCCAGATTTAAAAAGTGACTCAAAAGTAACGTAACGCACTAGTTACTTTTACAATTAGTTACTTTTTTGAGAGTAACTCAACATTGAAATGCATTACATTTAAAAGTAACTTTCCCCAACACTGGTGATTAGGAATATACACTGAAATCGTGAAGCCTCCTCTCATGTTTCAGGTAGCAGATGACTCTCGCTCTCCAAGTCCTCCTGTCCAGGGCCGGTCGTCAAGAAACAGTCAGTATCAGGACTTGGTGCCTGTAGGTAAGTGTGCAATCACATGTTTACAAAGTGTACAAACTGACATTTCATAACACATTACACATCTGTGTTTTTACAGCTTATAATGAGAAGATTGTCGCCTTTCTGAGACAACCCAACATTTTTGAGATTCTGCAAGAAAGACAGCCGGAGCTTGCGAGAAACCACTCCCTTAGGTACATTTTCCTACAGTGTTGTGTTTTAACAACAGATGTCGACAGAATGCAGAATTTCGTACTGTACATTTAAGAGATTGTGCTAAATGCTAAAATTGTTCATGTTTCTTTTTTGGTTTAGAGAGAAGGTTCAGTTAATCCGCAATGAGGGGGCAACTAGGCTGGCCCGTCTGTCCAGTGATGCAGACTTAGTTATGCTACTTAGGTTAGTGTGCACGGCATTTGCATCATATTAATTACAGCTAACCATATGCCTGCCTGTTTCCCTTTGCTTGAGATATGCATGCATTATTTGACTGTGTATGTACTGTACACTACCGTTCAAATGTTTGTGGTCAGTAAGATTTTTTTGAAGGAAATACTTTTACTCAAAAAGGACGCATTAAATTGATCAAAAGAAACAGTTAATATGATTATAAAAACACGGAGATGAGTTTATAGTACATATAAGTAATTATGATTTCTATTGTAAATAAATTCTGTTTTTAAACATTCTTTTCATCAAAGAATCCTGATAAAATGTATAACAGTTTCCACAAAAGTTTAAGCAGCTCAACTATTTTGCTAATAAACCATGATAATAATGAAAAAGAATTCCATGAGTTGCAAATCAGCATATTTGAATGATTTCTGAGATCATGTGACACTGAAGACTGGAGTAATGATGCTGAAAATTCAGATTTACCATAACAGGAATAAATTACATTTTTGAAATATATAAAAATAGTAAATAGTTATTATAAATGTATAATACTATTTCAGAATATCACTGTTATTATTGTATTTTTGATCAAATAAATGCAGGCTTGATGAGCATAAGAGATGTATTTCAAAAAACAACAACAAAAATAAACAAAAAACATTTAAAAAATCTTTCAAACTTAAATCCACCCTAAACTTTTGCATAGTAGTGTATACAGTTACAGTATGTAAAAAAAATAAAAAGATGTGTACATATTTTATGATGGCCTGACTTTGTACACCTAGCTCAGGTTAGAATACACACCTGTTACCTGGCCCTCTCTTCTTGCAGCCTGTTTGAAGAGGAAGTGATGTCTTATGTGCAGCCCAATGCCTTACTGCTCTCCAGCTACAGTCATGCCTCCCCACAGAGCTCCCCTGGTGAGACGTCACATGACCCTGACTCACGTTTTAACAAATCATTTCCTGTTTCCCCCCTTTTTCAAGCCTTGTATCCTCCATTACAAGACTAAATAATGAGACTGATAATGAAAGTGGAAGACCCTGTGTGTGGACTAATCTGTATGTTTACCTGATCACGCATGTGTTTAAAACAGTTATTCTGATTGTGATATAATTGCTTTTAATTGTTATAAGAGCCTTGCATTGTGGATGGATTGCTAAGGTAGGTTTTAACCCAATTTACATTCCAGTTATTCGCATCTTCTCTTACTCACAGGAACTCCACGAGCCAATGTTCGAGCCCCTGCACCCTACAAGCGGGATTTTGAGGCCAAACTAAGAAGCTTTTACCGCAAAATGGAAACCAAAGGCTACGGGCAGGGGCCGGGAAAAGTGAAGTGAGTTCAAAAACATAATTCTCCATCAACAACAAGCATCTGATGTCCACCAGTTCGGTGGTTGGTTGAAAGACCTGCATTTCTGGCTAATAGTTTTGAAATAAGTCAAATATATTGTTAAATGTCATTTTTTTCAACTTTAGTTTCCATTTCTACCAAGAAATTAGCATTGTAAACATTAAATAACTTGGTTGTTTCTTCAACTAGACTTTGTTCTAGATCTTTAGACCAAACAATATGCATCAAGGTAAACTGTCAGCACCAAATATGGAGCCACTTTGATATGCTTAAATGCATCTGTCCTTCTCTTGATTCTCAGGTTTATTGTGTCCTGATGTGGTTTTACTTACCTTTGTAGGTTAATAATTAGAAGAGACCACCTGCTGGAGGACGCTTTCAACCAGATCATGTGCTATTCTCGCAAAGACCTCCAGAGAAGCAGGCTTTACATCAGCTTTGTTGGAGAAGAAGGGTTGGTATTATTGAGATCATTTAAGTGACGTTTCTACGTTACAACAGGTGTTTATCTCATACAGATGTCAAAGCTGACTCATGTACCTATAATTTAAATGAGGACGCCCCTTTAGTTCATTTTACATTTTGCAACCTAAACCACATTACAGTATTATTACATATATTTGTGGATTGATTGGAAATTGTCAGTGCATTATATAAAGCCATCTGTTTTTCTTCAGGCTGGACTATAGTGGTCCATCCAGAGAGTTCTTCTTCTTGGTTTCCCGTGAGCTCTTTAACCCATACTATGGGCTATTTGAATACTCAGCTAATGACACTTACACTGTGCAGATCAGCCCCATGTCAGCCTTTGTGGACAACCATCATGAATGGTAATCGATCAATGGATGGAAACATTGAATTGAATTTACAACAAATGTCCAAAGGGTCTTTTTTTTAGAATAATCTTGTCTTCTATAGGTTCCGGTTCAGCGGACGCATACTGGGGCTTGCTCTAATTCATCAGTACCTGTTGGATGCATTCTTCACCCGACCCTTCTACAAAGGCCTTCTTCGCATGTGAGTCTTCACTTTGAGCACATGAGCACGTAACATCTGTGTAATTCTGTCACTTAATATGTAATATATATCTCTCTGCAGTCCATGTGATTTGAGTGATCTAGAGTTTTTGGATGAAGAGTTCCATCAGAGTCTCCAGTGGATGAAGGACAATGTCATTGAGGATATGCTAGACCTTACCTTTACTGTCAATGAGGAGGTGTTTGGACAGGTACTAATAGCTTATGGGTGTGTGTTTGTATGTGTTGACTGATAGCATCAGTATATTTAGAGGACTAATCTGGGATTTAGCTGATCTCTCAATATTTGATTGTAAATATTTGAGCACTATTTTAGACAAGCCATAAACCCCACGCAAGAGTAACAAGTTGGTGCCGATAGCCTAGTGGCAGTGCGCCAACATATAATGCCGTTGCATTATGGGTGTCCCGAGTTCGAATCACGGCTTGAGGACCTTTGCCCCTCTCTCTCTCTCTCTCACTTCGCTTCCTATCTACTTTACACTGTCCTATCATAATAAAGGCAAATTAAAGAAAATATGAAAACATCTTAGCCACAACTCATACAACAGCCAAAGAACCACATTAGTAGAACCCTAGAAACACTTTAAGAACCAATCAGAACACTTTAACAATGGAATTAGCACTTGGAAAGTTATAAGAACCAGATTATGTACTGCAAATTTTGTACTGGTCAGTACAAATTTCTTCAAAAATGTTATATCTATTTTAGTTTGCTTAGGTTATTGTGAAATTATATAAAATGAGAGTAAACTGGAGGTTTTCTTTGTCAGATTACAGAGCGTGAGCTGAAGCCGGGTGGGTCTGGCATTCCTGTGTCAGACAAGAACAAGAAAGAGTACATTGAGCGCATGGTGAAGTGGCGGATTGAGAGAGGTGTGGCCCAGCAGACAGAGAGTCTCGTGAGAGGATTCTATGAGGTATGATGTCCTCTGAGTCTGTGAATATTAATGACTCGTGATTTAACTCTGGTTGATCTGAGACCATGTGACTGCGCAGGTGGTGGACGTCCGACTCGTCTCTGTGTTTGATGCCCGAGAGCTGGAGCTGGTCATTGCTGGGACAGCGGAGATAGACCTAGCCGATTGGAGAAGCAATACAGAATACAGAGGAGGTATTTTACTGGAGGAGATTCTGGTGTTGTTTTACACTAGGATATTATAATGTATATATTACAGCAGTATATCATAGTGTGACTTTATCCCTGTCTTTGAAGGTTACCATGATAACCACATAGTGATCCGATGGTTCTGGGCTGCAGTGGAGCGTTTCAACAACGAACAGAGACTACGACTTCTCCAGGTACACTCAGATCTCACAATCAGAATAGGTCTCATATACTACCATTCAAAAGTTTGAAGTTTTTTTTTTTTTTAAAGAAATTAATACTTTTGATTAGCAAGAATGCATTCAGCTTACCAAAAGTGACAGTAATGACATTTATAAATGTACCAATCAAAATATTAGAATTATTTCTAAATGACATTGTGACACTGAAGACTGGAGTGATGGCTGCTGAAAATTCAGCTTTGCCATCACAGGAATAAATAACTTTTTAAAATATATTAAAATAAAATTGCACTAATATTTCACAATATTACTGTTTTTACTGTATTTTTGTATTAGATAAATGCATCCTTGGTGAGCATAAGAGATTCTCTTATGAAATAATCTTACTAGAATCGGTAAGATCAGTGAAATTAGCCAAGTCAGCATGTGCTTTGCTTTTTTCCAGTTTGTTACAGGCACTTCCAGCATTCCCTATGAGGGTTTTGCCTCTCTACGGGGCAGCAATGGCCCACGTCGATTCTGTGTAGAGAAATGGGGCAAAGTGACCTCCCTCCCACGGTATTTCTGAGCTTTTTGTGTCTCACACAAGGATATTACAGTAACATTTATATATTAACCCACACTGATTATTAATCGGCTAATGCTGCATTGTCTTTATATGTTTGTGTAGGGCTCACACCTGCTTTAACCGCCTGGATCTCCCTCCCTACCCCTCCTTCTCCATGCTCTACGAGAAGATGCTCACTGCTGTGGAGGAGACCAGCACCTTTGGTCTGGAGTGATCTCCCATCACAACAAAAGTGCTATTGATTATTATTATTTTTTTCCAGTTCTCCACAACCTGGCTTACCATGCAGGCTTCATTCTCATCCCTCACTCTTCTCTACGACCTTGGTAACCGGACACTTATATGTTTTGTTGAAGTCTATGGAACTGGAATATATACCATCAAATGACTCACTGGGCATGTGCCAATTCCTGCTCTATACTGTATGGAATCCAAATCCTGTGATACCTGCATTCAATTCCTCACACAAAAACAGATTTGCACATTCTCAGAAATCAGAGCTGGAGTCTTGATCATCTGGTTTTGGGATTTTCTGTCTGGACCAGTACATTTTGATCTACTCTGTAGGATTTTGCCTTTTGTTCTTGAATGAGCTGTTTTTTTTAAGTCCAAAGATGTTTCATTACAGTAATAGTCACTCCATTTCATATCTGTAGGGTTTGAAGGAACAAACCTGTGATATTTGCTGCAGAGCTTTGTCATGGAGATATTTCAGTTAATACCAACTTTTTTTGGTTTCAGAGGTTTTACTTCGGTGGTCTTGGGTTTGAGGGGTCTGATTCTGGACCTAAATGATATTGATCTTGGCTGCAGCTCTGAAAACACAACCCATTCTTTTTTTCCATCTTTAAAGAGAATGAAAACACACAAAACAGCATGCACACTCTCTTATAGAGATTATTGCACCAAATGTAGTGGTTGTAGAAT
Source organism: Ptychobarbus kaznakovi (assembly GCA_027422405.1). Classification (NCBI taxonomy): domain Eukaryota; kingdom Metazoa; phylum Chordata; class Actinopteri; order Cypriniformes; family Cyprinidae; genus Ptychobarbus; species Ptychobarbus kaznakovi. The sequence continues at coordinate 16,885,198 of CM049804.1, read as the reverse complement.
AGAAACCTGGCAACCTGAACGTCCTAGGTTCAAACCGTGAACTAGAAATTTCCTCTATCACCTCTTGTGCCCTTGAGCAAGACATTTATCAGCAGACTGTTGCAGGGGACTGTAAACGTAGTAATTCACTTTGGTTGGTCGACACTGATTAACTAACAAACACCAACACTTAGTACTTTGTTACATGCACACATTTTTTTAATCCACTTCAACCTTTTATGCAACCCACAAATATTACTAAAAACTATGAATGTATAAACACCGATCACCATGGGCAATATGTGCAACATATTTTTGTGTATCAGGAAAGGTAGATTTGTTCTTAGAGTCCATCATAAGGAGACCTATTGCTCTAAACTGTGGAGACAGACACAAACAGTGGCCTTGAAATTATCTTTATTAAAATGTATAGTTGGGTATAGTTAATGCTATGGTTATGTGTGCGGTCCACTGGAGTACCTTAAAACCAGGGCTGCAGTGGTTAAAACCAGTAAAAAAAAGGCGAATAAGCTTCTTCTGGAAAATGAAAGGGGTGAATGAAAAAAGATGAGAAGAACTGTTTAACATGTGTAGGGAGCAGCAAGCCAAAATGAAACACCCTTGCACAAGTGGTATGAAGTGTTTTGGAAATATGACATGGAACAATCTCTGATAATTATTTTCCATTTAATGAACCACAGATAGAAGAGAAACACTAGAATAAAGAAAGAAAAGGTCCTGATTTTTTGGGTGACAAGTTGCACCCCTCGTTTACAAACATGTAGTTTCTTTCTGTGGTCCTTTTCCCAAGCACCCCCCCCCCACACACACACACACACACACTTGCTCACACAATCACACTCAGCAATACACGGAAATCACCCATTCACACCATACATATGCTGATCTGGCCAAAGCCTGGATCCTAGGATATGGATTTGTCTATTAAACAGCTCCTTTCTCTATGTAATTGATCTTTGGATAAAATACTGCATGCAGGGTCAAAGAAGCAGTACCTGAGTTTGACCCTTAGATGGCGTTGTGTCATAGCTTGATATTGCATGCTGGAATTAGTGAAACAACACGAGTCCAGATTAGTTTAATTTGCATGAGAAGTTGCTGTTAATCAGCGGTGGGATGGGGTTGGGGACAAAAATAAAAAAAATCACTTCCATACTTTTCATACTTCATCTGCGCTGTTATGTATACTTTATGGGCCACCGATCATGTAAAATGATGCTGATGAAAGAGCCATCACTTGAAAACAGTTGGTGAAAATGTGAACCTGCATGCGTCCCATGATGTGTTCATATTTTATATAGCTGTAATATATGTATGTCAGTTTTGTCCTGTGTTTAAATTATATTTTGCACTGAATGCATCAGACATTTGAGTCCTAGTCTGGTCTCTTTTGGTGTTTGTCTTTGTGATTTGTTACTCGGTTTTCAATAGTTTGGCAAATACTGGTACTTTTCCCTCTGACAGTACTGGCAGATTTGAAAAGTGTTGTTTCAGCCATGATTTACTTTTATCTTTGTGCTAGGCCAATCAAACTGCACATGTCAGCTTACTCATTGAGTTTGTCTTTCCATGTTCCAAAGTCCAGTACTTCAGCTGTCTGCTGTAGGGACAAGGAAACCCAAAGATTCAGCTCCAGCTCCTCAGCATCTGACAGTATTACAACATGCAAAACAGATAACCAGGTACTGAACGCTCCAAAATAATTACTGTTTCCCAAATGCATGAGTAGTATGCTTTATTAAGAATTATTTAAACAACCTTATTTGTGACCTCAAAACCAGTCATAAGTAGCATGGGTATATTTTTACCAATTACCAACATGGGTCAAAATTATAGATTTTTCGTTTATGCCAAAATCATTAGGATATTAAGTAAAGATCATGTACCATGAAGATATTTATGAAATTTCCTACCGTAAATATATAAAAACTTATTTTTTTATTAGTAATATGCCTATGCATTGCTAAGAACTTAATTCGGACAACTTTAATTAAAGGCGATTTTTGTTTGGCTACGTGATTGGTATTACTGGATAGGCTATACCCCCCGTATTTCTGTTGACGACTATTGCTAAGCTTGAAATTAACTAATAAAGGAGATATGAAACGAACTACACCCTTTCAGTGTTTTCGTAAGCCTGCCCCTGAAGCTGCTGCTGCTTCGGGTGACACACTGCAAACAGATGACAGGAACGTCAACATTATTTAAACGACAGAAAATGAGCCAGAAGGCTGATAATATCCTACGCGGTACAGAAAACAAGGCCGATGCTATCGTAACGTTACCTGGTACGTGGTAGAGTAAACATTGTCATTATAACAGCAGGGGATGGTTGGCATATAAGAACAATGAGTGATTTCAATAAACAAAAAGTTAATATTTAGTGATATACATTGTCTGACTATAACAGTATTGCATGATTTTGCTCTATTTCGTCAACTAAAATAGTTTCAAATAAACTCACAACTGAGCCGCTGCACATCTCCATTCAAACACAGCGTTGTTTCGTTTATGAATGAATCTGCGCTTAAACGAATCTAGTGAGTCAATTAAATTACTCATTCATAAAGACAGTGACTGCCCGAGTCCCAATGTGCATACTATCCATCCTAAATGTGATATTAGTCATTTTAATACTATTTGGGGCAGATAGGGTGGATAGTATGCACATTGGGACGCAGGGACTTGCTTTGTTCCCGAATGAATCAGCCGTTCGAACGAATCAATTGAATGAATGATTCAGTGATAAAATCAGTAACTTGCCTCCACCTAATGGCAGTCTTAGTTTCATTTTTAAAGTATCATTTCAGTTATTTAAATCATTGAATATTTCTATATTCAAAATGTTATATTTAAAACATTAATCTCAAAATGAATTTAAGAAGTTAATTGTATTCATGCCACCTCTGAGCCTCATTAAATCTCTGTAAATACCTACAAGCCACTTTTGTGTTCTGTGCCTCTTCTGTAGTGCAAATTAATTTTGTTAATAATGATTTTATTTGATCGGTAATCTATTCTACTTATTGCATTGTTTTAATTAGAAATAAAAAAAAGCTTATAAGAATACACTTTTGAATTTGACATGAAAGGTAACACTTCAAATAAAGTTAGAAAAAAATGCTCCTGTAAATCACTTTAAGGAGTCCAATATTACTTCGTAATGGGAAGGCTAATTTTTGTTATTGAGGAGAAGGTGCTCCTGAATTTTGTTACTGTGCCCCTAATTTTTTTTTAATTAGCAGCACAAGAGCTCCTAAAAATCAAAGTAAGCGTAGAGCCCTGTTTAGTGAGTGTGGTGCTTATGAGAGGCTGCTCTGGTACGGATGAGTACGAGGCTGGGAAGGAAAAAATCACAGTATACTCACTACAAAAAACTAGAGCACTCCATCCATCCATCCATCCATCCAGTCAGTCTCTCTGTCTGTGTACAATGGGCGAAATTCTAACGATCGTCAGATGACGGTAGTGGTGACGTAGCCCTTCGCTGCTCGCGCTGGCATCAGAGCAGAATTTGAAACCGTGGAGCCGGTGGACAAGAAGCGAATCTTCGTATCTAAACCGATTTACCTCAGCATGGACTAGTTCATCCACATGCAAGCGTTTACTCTGCGTCAGCTTCTCTCAGAGTTTATTAGATAGTTTGTCCGCTGTTGTTCCCGTGAGAGGAGGAAGAGGGTGTCCATTCTAAACTTTAGTGATTTTGTCCTGCTTGAAACACAGCTCTGTCGGTCGGTCGATGTGTATTTTTTAACAAAATGAGGCGAATCTCTTTGTACGTTTGTCAAAATAAAGGACAGAGTTTAATCTGGGAGTTTTAGCGTTATCTTTGAAAGCTAAATGAGCTAACGTTAATCTGCGCTAGCTGGAAGCTCTTAGCATCGGTTATCGTGTTCAAACTCAACTGAACTCACTCCACTGAAGCGAATTCATTTATTGTCAACTCTTTCTGAATAACCGCGAACGAAACACTCTTTTACAAAAGCCTTTTCACCGTTGACGGCGTGAACACCGTGAAGTGTTCAGTGGGTGACTGGGTGTTTTTTTCCTGGGTTGTGAGTCTGAACATGAGCAGAGTGCTATAATAAGCAGTCTGCAGATTGACTGGACACTCGCTGGAGGTGATGGCCCGGAGGAGGCTGGACAGTCGCAGTGGATCCTCGGCTCTGCTGTCAGAGATCCACACTCACATCCACACGGATCCTCTGGACGCCGTGTTTGACATGAGCAACGAACTGGGCAGGTGTGTAAAATACTCCTCATTACCTAAAATATGTCGTCTTTTAAGTGTGTCCATGCTTCATTTGATGTTGTCATAAAGTTTTAATGTATGTTGATGAACGTTAGAGTGACTACACACACAATGATGTAAATATGTGCATGGGTTTCTGTTCTGTAATATCTTGAAATTATGTGATACTAAAGTACTGTCATATGTTTAATGAAATAAAGTACTTGTCACTAGTAGTTTTAGGGAACTATAGCATGTTTTGTAGTCTCAATGTATTGCTCTACACGTCATGTCTTTGAGTATGTGTTTATAGTTTGAATATTTATAATTTAGTATCAAATGGTTCTTAAGATATCATTCTACAGTAGTCAACATTTGAAGTAAAGTTCATCAAAGTTGTCCTAAGACAAGAACACATTTTGGTTTTAGGACAACTTTGATGAAAAGTTTTGATCCTCTTCAAATGTTGACTAGTGTAATATGCTGATTTGGTGCCCAAGATACCTTTCCTATTATTATCCATGTTGAGCACTGTTGTGCTGCTTAATATTTTTTGTGGAAACTGATTCATGTTTTTCAAGACTGACTGACCGATGAATGGAATTTTCAATATACATATCTTAATTGTCTTTTTTAATCAACTTAATACATCCTTGCTTTATACAATTTACTTATTTAATCTCATTGGGTATGTGCATATAGTTGTAATATTTACAGCATCATTACCATTAAGGGAAGGATTGTGGTCCCAAATCATAAGGCAACATATGAACTGTAGGATAGATGTGTTCCTGGTTTATTTTGTTTATTTTTTTCACAGAGTGAGTAGGACTGAAGGTTGTCTGGTGTATGCAGTCTGTCCTGCTTAGCTATTCAGGATTGGAAAGGCCTTGCTCACTGAACTGTGACTAATGTGTGTGTGTGTGTGTGTGTGTGTGTGTGTGTGTGTGTGTGTGTGTGTGTGTGTGTGTGTGTGTGTGTGTGTGTGTGTGGTGTGTGTGTGTGTGTGTGCACTGCTAAAGCACTACAGCACGGCTTTGGGTCTTGCAGGAAGGAAACCCATGTGGGAACCAGACCCAGTTTTGTACTGTGCTGTAGATTGTACTGTGAATACTGAGAAAGGGGAAGTGACATTGGTCTCTTCCTCTTTCTCTCTCACCATTTGCTTACAGCCATATTCGGGTTGTTTTTGTGCTGCTGGCTTTGTTGTTCAACAGGAAATAATTTCACAGTTCACTTACAGTTTTAACTCTTCAGTGTGAAGATGTAGAGTTGTTTGTTTCTGTGGAGGAAGGTGCAGTTCTGTGGAAATAAAGTAATAAATATGAATGAATACCGTTAATTGTTACATGGTTTTATGAGATGACGACATGCAAGGTTGTTCAAATAGAGCAGTTTCGTTTTGAATTGGGACCATAAGAATGGGGTTTATTGGTGTTTACTTGCTTTGGAAAATACCTTGAAATATCAGGGATTTTTATCTGGTCTGGGAGAGTCACAGAAATGATTAAAATACTAAGAAATCATGGAAATATCAATATTATTGATTCTATTCATATGCAAGGTTTTCGTTATCATATTGATATACACAATTCAAATTTGATGTCTGTTTTTTAAAATAAATAAATAGCTACTTCTAGCAAGGATGCAGTAAATTAATCAAAAGTGACAAAGACATTTAAATTCTACAAAGGATTTCAAATAAATGCTGTTTTTTCTGAATTTTCTAATCATCAAATAATCCTGAAAAAAGTGTCATGCTTTCCACAAAAATATCAAGTAGCTGTTTAGCTAATGTGATCAGCTTTAATACATAGAAGAAATGTTGCTCAAATCAGCATATTACAATTATTTTTAAAGCATGTGATACTAAAGTTTAGGGTAAGGGTTGTTACATATTAAAATATACTGAAATATAAAACAGTTGTGAGTTAATATTTCACAATATTACATTTTTTTTAAGCTTGGTTTAGTACATAAGTCTATTTCCCAAACTTTTTATAGGTAGTATATACTTTGTTACAGTTTTGACTAACTGGATACAGTATGTGTGGCATACAGTACAGCACAGTATGATACATCCTAACAATGTATTGTAACAAAATCTGTTTACAGTCTGGTCCAAAGAATTGTGGGATTGATTTTGAGTATATGCTTATATCCTAAATGTCTCACCTGTTCATGTTGTGACAGTAATTACAGTTTATAGAATAAAGACTGGCCCAACATCAGTCATCTAACCTGATATTAAGCTGTGAGAACATCTAATGGAGGGTTTGAATCATTTAATAACTATCTGTGTCAGTAAGAGCTTTAGTGTGAATGAGAGAACTGCTTTAGGTGTGACTGATTACATGCTAACTGTGACATCATAAAAAAAGATATTAGAACTTAAGGTACTTTATTTATAACGTTAAAAATGTCCATTTGACACATTCTGCCTCCATTATACTCATTTTATTCTTTATCTATGTTTTTTCTATTTCTGTTTGCCTCCCTCAGGGGGAAGTTTGCAGTGGTGAAGAGGTGTGCGGAAAAGGCCACGGGGAAAATCTTAGCTGCAAAGTTCATTAAGAAGCGGCGACGAGGTCGCGACTGCAGGGCGGAGATTATTCATGAGATCGCTGTTTTAGAGGCGACGAAGAACAACCCTCGTGTGGTGAACCTGCACTCTGTATATGAGACCGATCATGACCTCGTTCTAATGCTGGAATAGTGAGTGCTGTGATTAGATATATCAGTTGTATGCCCAGTTCACGGAAGGATTGTTGAGCTCAGTACTAAGAATAACTGTGAATGTGTTTGTGCGCCAGTGCGGCGGGTGGTGAGATATTTGACCACTGTATGTCAGAGGAGCTGCTGCCCGAAGGTCAGATCACCCGTCTGATCCGACAGATGCTTGAGGGAATTCACCTGCTGCACCAGAGCAGCGTGGTCCACCTGGACTTGAAGGTATGATACACGGCTGCCTTTTGCACCTTCATTGGACATGTTTTAAATTACATTATCTGCATTTCTTCTAAAATACACTAGTTGTGTTTATTATTGAGACGATGTTTTTCTTTCATTCAGCCCCAGAATATTCTCCTGACGAGCCTGAGCCCATTGGGGGATATAAAGATAGTGGATTTTGGCTTGGCCCGCAGGTTGGGCTCTGCTGGGGAGCTCAGAGAGATTCTGGGAACCCCTGAATACGTAGGTAAGGTTTATTCAGAGTCATTCATCTTCAAATTCACACATATCTCTGTATTCATGGGTTCATCACAACAACATGTATATCATGATTGTTTATTTTAACTAATTGTTTTATGATATATCCAGCCCCTGAGATCTTGAACTATGAACCAATCACCACTGCAACAGACCTCTGGTGAGTCTAATTCTTTTTCATCAGGTGTTTCAATATACAAGGTTCCCACAGGGTGATATCCAGACCTGGAAAACTCATGGGACATTAATACAAATGTAGAAGGTCATGGAAATTCCAATGAGTTTTCTATTTATACTCGCAGTTCATGGAAAACTCTGAATGTAGTGAAAAGTCTGGCCATCACATGCTCATACCATATTCTGTAAATTAAAGGAGCAAAATGTACTACTGTTCAAAAGTTTGGCATCAGTAGAAATAGTTTTAAATGTTTTTCTCTTGTGCTCCCCAAGGCTGTATGCAAAAATACAGTGAAACCATTATTATTGTGAAATATTATTACACATTTTAAAATATGTTTTAAAAATATATTCATTTGAATATATTTTAAAATGCAATTTATTCCCGTGATGGTAAAGCTGAATTTTCAGCAGCCATTACTCCAGTCTTCAGTGTCACATGATCCTCCAGAAGTCATTCTAATATGCTGCTTTGGTGCTCAAAAACATTTCTTATAAACATTAATGTGGAAAACAGTTGTGTTGCTTTATTTTATTCAAAATAAGCTAGAATGTGGTAAGCTAAAATGTGCCTCGAAACCATCTAAAATCAGCCAATAGACCAGCATGATCAGGCAGCGAGATGCAAGTCCAGAAAACCAGCTGAGGCAGCAGCAAGATGGTCTGATACTAGAGGCAAAACACTTTGTGCTAACAAGGGATATTTCATGTTTGGTGTCATATGTTGTTGTTTAAGCTGGTTTACTGATTGTGTGTCTGTTGATATTAGGAGTGTGGGTGTGATCACCTATATGCTGGTGATAGGAGAGTCTCCCTTTGCTGGCGAGGATAAACAGGAGACCTTCCTAAATGTATCCCAGGTGAACGTGGACTACAGCAGAGAGGCTTTCTCAAGGGTGTCTGAACTGGCTGTCGACTTCATCCGGAAACTGCTGGCCAAAGCACCAGAGTGAGTCTGCCCTTGCAACTCTGATTTCAGACAGTTAGAGGAAGTGAAGCTTGTTTGCCAAGCTCAGTGCTGCGCAATATAATGTACTGCTTCTAGATGAAGAGTCATATGATAAGTGCTATGGGAAACTCTTTCCCACTTACAGAGCAGTAATTATTCTAGGTCATATGATTTTATTTTGCATAACAGAGTTTTAGAAATTATATAATTTCAGTAGGCTTACAAATTAACTTGTCCAATGATCACTCTTATATGGCTCAAAGTACTTCCTGAATATTGACTTTCCCCATTGCCATAGATTGTATATCTATTGGTTATCACAAAGTATAAAGTCCACGTTTCATTTTCTTTTAATTTGTCTTAGAAAACATTTAAGCCTGAGATTAAATAAGGTCAGACTTTTAAGCAAAAATGGCAGCAAAAAGTTTGGTTGTTCTAAATAGAATTAAAATGGTAGATTTCCACTTGCTGTCATAAACTAATTAATGTACTTTGGTTTTATTACTACTCTTTACTGTTTCAGCATAATAGTATCAGAATGTTTTCCATTCAGCCACATATCAAAGTCCTTTACGTGAATTCTCCCCTTCTTTATCAGGGATCGTCCCAGTGCAGCCGATTGCATGACCCATCCCTGGCTGTGGCTCCATTGTTCAGGTTCTGATCCGATCCCCGTGACCCCACGCACTCCCCGGGAAAGGAGTTTCGGTGGGAAGTGGTCCGCGCCACCCGAGGATCCCGAAGACAAAGAGAACATTCTGGACTCGCCACACACCAAGAGGTTTCGTTTTGAGGAGGACATGTCAGCCACGGGTGACGGTGACCACTTGTGCTGATCCGAAAGAGAAATGCACTTGCACTGACTAGCATTTTTGGTCTTTTTGTTGGCCCCCACACAGCACCAGCAAACATGCTTCTGTCCTAATGCTGTTTTCAACATCCTTTGGCCAACCAAAGATGATTTTCTTTTTACCCAATCTAGTGTAATCTTAATATTATAATAGTGCGAATCTAAATATCTATGTTGCTGTCCTGTCTCAAGATGCCTTTTCCTGCCATCTTTGGATTTTAAATTATTAATTTGAATATTTTAATTGCCATTCGGTATCGATTTAATTTTCTGCTGATCTCAGCCCGTGTTGATGTCAACACTATTTCCATTACTGCACTTAAGGGATTTTCAACAATAAGGGATTTGAAAAAGACAGACGCTCGAGAGCGGCAGGGCATTCGGTGGTTTTTAATTGAGAGTGTGTGAGCACACTAAAGAGTCTCTTTGCTCTTTGTGTCTCAACATCAGAAAGAGTGTGTATGATTAGACTGTTAATTCAAAAACACCTAGTGAGATGGTCTCTGTTAAAAAGGTTCAGTGCAGGAATGCTCTCGCTGTATGGGTGTGTTTGTCTTACATCCTATTCTTTCTTGTGGCATTGACACATTAGTGGGCTCCATAAAAATGTGACTCAACTCAAACACGCACAACACACCCTAGATTACACAAATATGTGTTTGTATTGGTCACAGAATTTCCTCCTAGATAATGACTAAAGAAATGCAGGGAAGCACTTAAACCTTCTATTATATGTGTTTGTGTCTCTAAAATAAGAGAAAATATTTTAACAGCTTTAGATGTAGTAAATCAACTATCTATTTTAAAATGTTTTTTGTTTTAAATATTTCCTTTTTTATTGCCAACCTATTGTATAATAAACTATTATTAAGCAACATTCTAGCATTCCCCTATGGCAGGCGCCTAATATCTCAATGCCTGTCATGTCTATGATATACATAATCTTTAAATGACAGTTTTTATCTATGCACCAATCTGAGGTAACTCAGGGTTTTTGTTACCTTTTTTTTGTACAGGTGTTTCTAAGCTAATGCTATTAACTGATGGAGGTTTCAGTCTTCGTTCATTCCGAGCCTTGTTCTCAGGGTTAGCTGTAACTGCAGTTTACCAGTGTATATTTCTCGAGTGCCTTTGTGTGCATTCTATGCTTGTGCCGAACAGCCTGACTTGATCTTCTGTAATACCGGTGCAGCACATTTATGTGGATGTATTATTGCTAATGTTTATCCTGTTTTAATTGAGATACTGGCACAGCCTTTAAACTGATGGCCTGTTGTATTTAAAGTAAATTATTTCTTTGTGCTTTTGGTCATTAAGATGTATATGTAATCAGTGGGATTTAGAAAGGAAAACAGTGTTAAAGTTAGATTCATGGTCTTGGATTATGTAGGGCATGAAAAGATGGGGTTTAAGAAGTTGGCTGTTATTGTTGAAATGATATGGTTGCGTTCGGATAGTGAACGATGTTTGGTTGTGATGAAAGTACAGGGTGTGAATTCTGGAATGAAGGCAAATTAATGTTAGAATCTTGTGATGGAAAGTCGTCTGCACATCAGAAAGTGTGTAGTAATGCAACAAATACAACTAGATCAGCTTAAGGTTTATTGGTGTGATATTTTATGTGGCTGATAGAACTGGAAATGTTAGTATTGCAGAATTCAGTCTAAAGGTCGAGCCCTTCGGTTATTGTTCTGTTTAAAGAGGTGTGAAGCGCTCATGTGTGTTTTGCGTGCTCAGGGCCTTACGGTTTCTCAGAGATGTCACCAGTCTGCATTCATAATAAGGCTATTGTCTCCTAAGACAAGGCTCTTGTCACGGTCGTGAGCTCACTGTATGCCGTCATCTTAAAGGAAAACTTGAATCTATTCCTTGCCTGGGAAACAGCCTCAATAATGTTTAAGGGGCATGAGGTATTTGAAGCTGGAAATCAATAGAGAATAGACCAGGCTTTGGAGAGCATTTCTGAGCAGTCACTGTGGTATTTGCAGAAAGCTTGTGATAAACTTTGTAAGGACACTTAAGGGATAAACATTCTTGATTCTCTTACTATCTTAGGCAGGATTAGTGAAAACTGATAATGGAACATAATTCATTTCAGGATGAAAACTGTGTATTTTGAGTTATATGTACCAGAATAAATGATGCTCAAACGATTTACACTACTCTAATAAAGCCATCGACAGTCTAGAGTTGTAAATGATGTACCCTTAATATAGATTTTGTATTTTGTTTATTTATGATTCATAACATTTTCCATTTAGTTTTTAAATAAGACCACATCCCTCATACAACGCCATTGATTTATTTAAAATGTCCTAGCTCTGACATGCGTCCGACTTGAATAAATTCTTATACTTCTGAAAGGCGTCATCTGACTATTTTTGTTCCTCCTTACATTTTGCATGTTGTAATAATAAAAATGTCAAGCAAATTGCCTTTCACCAAGGTCAAGGATATAGAGTATATATCTATATCCAAGAATAAAGAGTAGGATAAAGAGTATATTTTATGCTTCTTAAACTAATCAATCTAACTCACAGTGCATGAGATGTTGCATCTCATCCATTTTAAATGCATTATTGAAATTAATATTTAAAAAATATAAAATTATTATTTCTAATTAAACAGATCACTCAAAAACGTCAACATTTTTATTGAATTACATCAGCCTGGAATGACTATGAAGCAGAAGTACATTTATTGCATTACATTGAGGATGTTGCAAAATCCATGTTCATTTGTATGTGATGTATTCAAGAGAACAATCCAAATAAAGTGCGTCATCTAGAGTCAATACTGGAATCGTTTTAGATGCTAAGCATCAAGCAGTCAACAAAACATTTCACTACAAGTCAGTAAATAAAATATTTTAAATTAGTTTCATCTAACCAAAAATATATTCTGTCTGTACATTTGATTCTAATGGAAGATCCTTAGATTATCAAATAAAATAAACACCAAATATTGAACATGAACGTCTGATAAATCCACTGATGTAAGACTATATGCTTAAGCAGGACTCCTAAAGGAAATGTTTTATTTTCACTCAAGAGTATCCATACGTAATAACGGATGTATGAATAAAAACCCATGCTTTTTAATTTAACAACATAAATTAAATGTATTAATAATAATAATAACTTTCAGATTTCTCTTGGTTTTTTCTATGCTGTGGGAAATGAGAGCCCTTTGAATATAAGGGAAGTGATGACTTTACAAGCATATCCGCATTCCAAACAGACTATGTAAAAGAAATATCATACTAAATCAGACAGCTGATGTAGTTAGATGCAACAGGCAACTATTAAGACTTAATGTCAGGCAGCTAAATGTTTTACAAGGTTGGTCATTAAGCTTCAGTCTTCTCGTATTTTATGAGTGTTTTGTTGGCAGCATAGTTATTCTTTCAAAGCCTGGAAACCCAAAGCTCTTGACTAACTGATATATCAGTGCAATACAAAGCTGTCTACTCTGCAAAGAATACATTCCATGTTAAGACTTGTGAAAGCACAGCTCGAGAACAGTCAGAATTCCTGAATCACCCGGAAGTGATTTTCGATGGATGCCGGCTCATCCTCGAAGTGCAGTTTCTTGCTGAGACAAGCGCCCAGATCCTCCAGTGTCTTTATAAATTGGCGGTGCTCTCGCCCAACCCACGCCCTCATTGGGTCACATACCTCATATGGAGTGACATGGGTGTGGATAGCCATCCCACTGGAGGCCAGCTCACCCAGAGCACACTTATCGGTCACCCAGGTCTCACTGCCACCAGGGTGTCCTCCATCCAGCCAGTAAATATCTGAAACACTGTCCAGAAACAGCCTCAGTTCTGGATCAGCTCGAGCTCCAGCCAGCTCATACACTATCTGATTGAGAACAACGCATCCTTTACTGAAGCCCACTATGGTGAGGGTGAAACCTGCAGGCAGGGGGCCAGGGTTGGATGTACCACTAAGAGGGGGTAAAGGGTTTGGGAGGCCAGCCCGCTGCATGCTGTGACCCAGGAGTGCCCTCAGGTGGCGAATGGCTCCGTAGTCTGGAGAGTGTTCTGGTGCTCCAAATAGGTTGCTCTCTACAAAGTTCTTTATAGCAGCTGAATTTGTGTAGGTACATTCGGGATGCGCGGACGACCCAGATATGGCAGCCAGGGAAACGTTGGCCCAGGGTGAGGGAAACACGCTCCAGACTCCAGGACAGCCATGGGGTAGCATCAGGCCGGAGGGCCATTTCCTGCTGAAAGTTCTGCATGGTGGATGAGAAATAGAAATTTACATACGAAAAGCAGATGAATAGTCAATTTAAACAAACTCAGTCTTAGCATATATATAATAAACACTTTGAAGCCAAATTACTGTACCAAGGAATTTATGACTTTTCCGGTCATTCATAATTGCTATTTTTCTTTTAGATTGCATTTTCTGAGAATGTATAGAGCGATTTCTCACTGATTAAAACGGTAAAGCTGCACCTGGACATAATGAGAAAATTGTATTCACTATAATAATTTCCATGACTTCTGAAAATTTGATCCAATTTCTAAAAACTCACCATTTTAAAATTCCAAATGTTCTGTTTACACAATTCAGGTATATTTAAGGTTTTAACATGGAAGGACTAAATGTGCATGTCTTTTCATTTATCTGAAAAAATGTATCCTTTTATTCAGACATATACTGAAATTTAAGCTGAAAATTAAGCTTTGCAACCACAGTAATAACTTCCATTTTAAAATATAGTAAAATAGAAAACAATTATTTTTAATTTAGCTATATTTTACAATGTGTTATTACTGTTTTTTTTTTTTAAATACAGCCTTGGTGAACATAAAATATTTTTTTTCCTCTCAGAAACATTACCAACCATTTTTTTCTGTTTTCTTTTCTCAAAATAAAGGCCAGAATATAAACTTGGAAAACAAAGTGCATGTGATATGCGAACAAAGAAATATGAGCATTCAGAAATCCTCAGAAAGTTGGCTGAACAGACTTCTGCAGTATGTGTCGCAGGCCTGTTTTCAATGCCTCTAATGAAAAACTAAACAGAGATCCAACCCAGTCCTAACAGAAGCTAAGCTGTATCAAATGACTTTAGTGAATAACCAAAGAGGCATTTTACAGGGGTCCACAGTTTAGTCTTTTTACTAGCAATATGCATATATCTGGATCAAATAAAAAACTGTAAACAATGTATAATTCCTGACTACGTTGAGCTCTTTCCTAAGGCATTATTGATTAAAAGGCCATGTAAAGCAGGGCATGCAGTCAGTGGTACTGATGACATGCACCAACCTGAATGTCTCCAGGAAAGAACACTACGTGATCGTTTCCTTTCTGCGGGTGCTCTGTTTCACTGTCGCATCGTCTCTGCGTTTCCGTGGCAGGTTTTAGGAGCAGAACATCATTTATGCGGTTTTGATCGTAACCGGGGACTGAAGTCAGGCGGAGCAGCGCGGGCGCAGCAGCGGAGGTCCCGGGCCCGCACAGCCCCGCCGCGGCGGTCATCTTCCTCGCTATAGCAGCTAGAGATAAACAAGCCACAACTGACCGAATACTTCCCATAAACTAAAGGATTATGCAGCGGCGACTGCTTGACCTGCAGTATTAAGACTGAAACCATCACTGCAAAACCAGTGTAAACAATAACGCCGCATGATCCGAACTAACGCGGTGGGCATTCAGCCGTTAAACTTGAAGCATGAAATAAACCGAAAGGTTCAGATTAATGAAACACGTATGGCGGATCGTTTGTTTATATTAAACGCCGCCGAGTGGCATTTGTGAGAGCTTCAGACTGTGACAACGATGCGCATGCGCGGAGTACAGACGCGTTCGTGAACAGCGGCAGCGCTGATACATAACGCATTTGGATCGACTGCTTCAATAGAACACTGTAGTGATTACTGCGGCACAACTATGTTTAATCTACTGTCCAAAACTCGTATTCTTTTAAACTTCAGGAGGCGGAATCTTGACAGGAACCCCGACTCTTGTCTGTTCGGACGGTTCTTTTGAACAATTCGCGTCAAAGAATCGGTTCAAAAACGGATTCAGCGATTTATTTACAATATGCGTCATCGTACTGTCCCTGACATTCGGGCATTACACGCACTAATGTTCTACAGGCACTGTTTTATTAATTATTAATTATGGTCTTTATGTGTCAACTTGCTGCAGCCATTGTTCAGCTAATAAAACAAGTCCTTTTGAACCCAAACATAATACTTAAATTCATTTTATCATCTATTTGTTAAACACGTTATAATACAACCGTTTTGTTTGAGTGCGTTTTCTTTGTTTTATTCTTTTTTCCCGTTCAGACCGGTTTTGTGAAACGGTTCGACTGATGTATTGAACAGTTTCGACTCAATAGAACGACTCGTTCATGAATCGAACATTGCTAGCGGAAACAGCTGGGAGCACGTGAGCTGTTCTGGACTGGAGTCTCGCGCCTTCAAGTGACACATTGTGCATGAAAAACAAGTACGAAGTTTGTTTGTCTGTCAGTAATGAAAAAAATATTTGCAAATTATTCACTCTACCTCTTTTTAGTAGCTAAGAGTATGCTAAACTTTGGACTGTTAGACAGAAACTGATCAATATATAGTATTGTCCAGCGTTTATCAACTTACACAACACTTCAAACCTTGTCGTGAAGATTGATAAAACTAATAGAACTTAAATGTTCATGACATTTCTGTCAACTAATTTAAAATGTCCCAAATGTATATTTTAAACATGTAATGTAGTAGTCAGTATTCAAGTAAGGCTCTAAAGTGTTAAAGAGAATGTAGCGTCCCTGGGTTGACTGAGAACCTGGTTTGGGGTCTGTGGGCCAGTAAAGTGTCAAATATTTCTGTTTTCTTGAGGGATGTCCTGCTCTGCTCTCGGTCGACGGCTGGTTGCATGTCTCCTGAACATCTCAGAAGCTCGGAGAAGAGACCTGGTGGAGACAGTGGCTAGATCAGCCATCACTGACACACATGGTGAGACCATGCATGCTTGGTGGAGAATGTGAATGGTGAAGAAAATTAGCCTTTAAATTGCTTTCAAACTGATTCAAAATGGTTATTACTTGAATGTCATTACACTGAGTTTGAGACAAACCTGTTTGGATCTGTCCTTCATAAGGAAACAAGCGTGAAGGCATCACAGTGCTAAACATCTTCAATGATGTTGACTACAACCGCTCTGTCATCACTATTGTTGCAAGCATTGACCTAATAAGTGAGTTGCCTGCTCGTCCTTCCAGACGTTTTTAATAAATGTCCAGTTGCAGGAACAGTTTCTTTGTAAGTAATTGCACAAAAGAGGCCATTCTTTATTGTCGTCCATTTTAGGGGAGGCTGTACTGTCGGCTTGTGAGCGTGCATGCTCTCTGATTGACATGAATGTCCATGAGGGCATCCACCCATGCATGGGTGCAGTGGATCTGGTGCCTCTCTATCCACTGGGGGAGGAGGTGGGCCTTGAGGACTGTGGAAAAGAGGCCCGAGGTATGTGGCCATGCATGCAAACAAGACATTTAAATGCATTTTCTGAATCTCCAGGTTGCAAAGTATAAAAACATTTACAATGCAGTCTTAAAGTATACATGAAATAGAAGAAAACAGCACAAACATCAGTTTATTGTGGGGTCAACATTGCATTATTGATAAGGACCTATTATTATTATTTTAAGAATTTAGATTTGTGTCAATGTGAATGTCAAGTAGCTTTTATTATATGTACCTTAAAGTTTTAGCACTGCTGTTTTCTTTCTTTGTGTAGCATTAGCCACGGCTCTAACGGAACGAGTCACCGGTACCAGTGTCTTTTTATTTGGCTGGGCTGATTCTCCTCAGCGTCGAGGTCTGGCTAAGAGGAGAAAGGAGATTGGCTGGTTCAAAAAGGTCTTGGATATGTCAACCATCCAGCCAGATGTAGGTCCACAGCCCACAAGGAAATATGGTGTTACAGGTAACTACAATTACAAAATATAGAACATAAATGAAACCTCAAGGTAGATTTTGCATCACAATAAATGAACAGACCACAACAGTTGGATTCCAGAAGTAATAATCGAATGTATTTTCTCCAAGAATGGGACAAGTTTTTTAATGGATAGTATATGTTTTTGTTGCAATTATCAGCATCATTTCTTAAAAAATAATATAAAAAAAAGAAAACAAAAAATATACGTAACAAAATAATACTATTTAACAGCTAAATTCCAAGTGGTTGGACTAGGGATGTAACGGTATGAAAATTTCTTATCACGATTATAGTGACCAAAATTATCACGGTTATCAGTATAATCATCGGTATTGTTCAAATGTGCTGGAGATGTTCAAAAAGTACCGACGCATAAATCAATTCATCAAGTTTTATATTTAAAAATCAACAAATAAAATTACTTTTTGTTTGCATAATCACTAAAACAGTAACATTACCAATGCTGTTTGGATTTCAAATGACACCTTAACTGAGAACAGTTTCATAGCATGTTCAAATATCTAATGTTAATTTTCAAATAAAGCTTTGAAAAAGTTTAATAAAAAAGGTGAACCTCACATTTCAGCCTTAAAATAAAGAAAAGAGTCAAAATGATAATTGATTAATAAATGATGTATTTGATCTGTTCCATAAATAATTCTAGATACCTTATCTGAATTGTTTAAATGGGTAGAATCCACATAAGCTTGTTTTTCATCAACCGGTCAAAATCTACAGCAGGGCATGCAAATTCAGTGCGTTTATGGCCAGACAGAAACTGCACACAGGCTGGATGTAAATATAACTAAGTCTCTGTAAATCCACTCTCTGACAGCAGGTAGCGCTTTATATGGAAAAGCTGAATTACAGCTGTTTCAGGGCTTGACGCTTACCTTTTTCACAAGGAGCACATGTTGAAAACTTTAGGAGCGCATTAAAATTGTTTAAAAATTTAGGGGCGCAATTCATTTTTTTTTTATGTGTTTTAGCGTAATAAGGGGATATAAAGAGACAAGCACAATTATTACAATTATCAGAATACAGAAAGTACACAAGGTTTTTAAATGATTTTGCTTCAGACTCTATTCAATATGCTAATTATGTAATTAATTATAGTCTTATTAAACTGTATGTACATTAGGTATGTGACAGTATCAAAGTTTCACAATAGTCATTGAGGCTTTTGTCAAGGTAGCCTATGTGTTTTTTTATCACAATATATAATTTCGAAGTGAAAAAAAGTGTTGTCCTCCTAACAGGTTAAATAACTTTATTAAAGATATTTTACTAAAGAAAGACTTTATTTAAAATAATACTTAAAAACAAAGTAAATGAGTGTTTCAAGATTAAAGTGCAAAAGATTGTTCAAATGGACAAAAGAACAATAGGTAACACTTTACAATAACGTCCCATTTGTTAACATTAGTTAAAGCAGGTTAACATTAATATTTAATAGTAATAGTTAATATTATTTTTAATGTTGATTAATAAAAATACATATTAGTTAATGTTTGCTCCATTGAACAATATTAGCAGACACAACTTTTGATTTTATAATGTATTATTAACAGTTGAAATTAACATGAAAATGATTAATAAATGCAGTCACAGTTTTTTCATGCTAACTAATGGAACCTGTTAAATGTTGCTAAACAATAATAACGAATCAGAAGAATATATAGATAGGCCCACTGTTCTCTATTATAGATCAGTGGATAGGCCATGTTTCAAGTTAGAAAAAAAACAAATGTTGAAAATAAATATCTCATTAAGTCTTTAAGTATTCATTATTTGGTGCTATTGTGAAGACTAAAGCGAATATAAATATCTAAATGAAACATTATTTACACAGTTAGTAGCGCAGCTGCTTTGTTTACAGGGTTACTGGGGTAACGGCAGCATCACCGCCCTCTAGTGACGAAGGTGCGTCATTCAGAATCAGCACGTCTCCTTCACTCGCTCCGCCTTTCTTCTCAGCTGTGCTCATTTAAATTAAACCGTTGCCTTTTTTAAAGCTCAGTAATCATATGAGGCTGTATTGCCATTTTACTATAAATAAACTGAAGAAATTAATACGTTTGTTCCTGGCTACTGTATAAGTTAGTGCCAAATAGCCCTACCAGATATTCTTTTTTTTTTAAGATAGTCGCGGATTCGCAAACAGGCCAGTCCATCAACGAATCTTCGCTCCTTGGTCTGTGACTAAGCACATTATTCAGCCTATTTTCAATCAAGCTAAGCTGTAATACTGAGCCATTTAAACGTGAAGCCCATGACTAAGACTTGCTTTCTGATGTCCGAAATTTGTGATCGGAAAAACGATTTTAATGTACAATTGGTCATAAATTGAAAGTAAATCGGAAATAACTCTTGGCTGTGGCATATTTGTGGCCTATTATTGAATTGGTATTTTTCCAACACACGTGTATAACGTGCTATTTTGTATTTTGAATTCTCGCTCGTGCTCGTCGCAAATGCGAGTGAAATGTCGAGCCCTGTTTCCAGTGAACTCCGTGGAAAAAGCAGTATTGTACGGTGGCCGAGAGAGCTCAACGCGCTGCAACTTCAGAAAACACATGCAAATAGAAAAAGCACCAGCAAATCAAGAAAATATTTTCATCAGTTTGACAGCAGGGGCCGGTTTCAATAAGGAGGTTCAACCAACTCTGAGTTTAAACTTGAACTCAGAGTTGAGTTACAATGGGAAACTCAGAGTTTTCGGTTACAGAACGGCTGAATTGTGTTAGTAAAGTAGGTTGAAGTTAAGCAAACTGTGAAAGTCATGCAAGCATCTCACCAAACAGCAAAAAGACGAAAATGCGTAACTTTTCTCTGTCAATAACTTAATAACTGTTATAATATCAGAGGTGAAAACTTTAAATTACTGAACTAAAATTCATAATGGTATTGGCGTTTTTGGTAAACTTTAAGCATGTTCATGTGTAGGCTATTTTTATTTGACAGTCGTGCTGTCATCTGTGCAACCTGTTTGAGTAATACAATGAACTACTGTTGTTGCAGCACTGACCAAGTATAAGAATTCTAAAATACAAAAGTAAAAAGAATAACTTTGCTTATCTTTGAATTTCGTATTTAACAGCCGTGGTTAGGGATGTAGCTCTTACCTCTCCATCTGGCATCCTTTCAGTACAGTAATTTGTTTAATTGAAGGTGCGATGTTGGAGATATGCTTGTCATCAATTAACTACACTGTAAATCCTGAAGGAAATTCAGATTATACTTAGTTTCTCATTCGTACATATTTACGCTGTGAATTCGTACGACCTTTGTACAAATTCATGATTTTTGCTAAATCGTAAACGAGTTGCGCGTTACTTCAAGACATCATATTATCAAGTGAACGTAATTTATCACCTCATTTAAACCGATTTTTACACCACTGAGTATACGTTTGTGCTGAATTTAAATCTGCATACAGAGGAATTATAATGTAAAATTATAATACAAAAAGTGCATTTTTCCCTATATTATCTTCCAATGGAAAGACATTGTTTCCGTTTGCATTCAGATTATTTTTCTTAAATAGCGGATAAACATGTAAAATGCAATTAAAATGAAATTCAGGAAACAAGACATAGATAATATAGATAATGCATATATAATTTGACATTTTCTTGAAATAAGACAAACAATACTCAGTAAGAAAATCAATTTGCAGTTTGAATGAATTAACTTCGGCAGATAGAAACTCCGCCGAAGAAAACCTACCAGCTATTTCTTCTCTCTCTTTCTGGGGCTTGACAAATTTTTCAAACGGAAGAGTTTCACAGGAGAGTTTTCAGTGGTGTAAAAATCGTTTCAATAAGAGGTTCTAACTCTGATAAACTTGATGTTCACTCTGACTCTTTTCCAGTGAATTGTCTCAACTGAAGTAACGCTGAATTGCGCAACGACTGTGAAAATACTACGATTCACCATGGCAACAGCTAAAAATCAGTGAATTAACTGTAATGTGAGGTCAAATTACTGAACTTTCATACGATGAATGGCCACCTCGTAAAATATACATGAGCAGCTAAAACTAAGTATACACAATAATCTAAACTTTAAGCATTTTACATGTGTAGTTGGAAATGCATTGATGACAGCATATCTTCCTAAATGCGCTGCAGCACATAGTCTGACATAATTAAACAAAACATGTAATGAGTAATGAAACTGATTACAGCATGGCAGAGGGAGAACCTGCAGCACGGCTGTTAAATAACAAATTATTCAAATTTCCTGATACAAAAGTAAAAAGTTATTCTTTTTACTTTTGTAAAATTTGAGAATTCGTTCCAACAGCAGTACCTCTCCATCTGGCATCCTTTCATTACATACAGTAATTTGTTTAATTTTCAGAAGGTGCTGTTGGAGATATGCTTGTCAAAAGTAAATCCTTTCAGATTATTGGGTTACTTAAGCCCGAAAATTCGTACATAGAATTCATTCGTATGAATTCGTACGACCTCAACAAATTCAATTTTTAAATCGTACGTATTTTACGAGTTGCCAATTCAGCGTTACTTCAAGACATTATTATCAAGTGAACGTGATTAGCCTCATTTAAACCGTTTTTAGCTGACCTACAGTTCTGTGAAACTCCTCTTTGACGGATTTGTAATGAGCGTTTTCCTTCAAATCTGGAGGAATTATAATGTATTATAATTAGATGTTTTAAAGTGCACCTATTTTGTATTATCTTAATGGAGTCATTAAACATATTCTTAGTTTGCATTCAGGTGTTTTATGTTGCACCAGGAAACAAGACATAGATAATATAGATAATATTTTCATATATAATTTGACATTTTTATATTTGTACTTGAAATAAGACAAACAATACTCAGTAAGAGCAGTTTGAATGAATTAATACTTCGCTAACACTATTAGAAACTACCGAAGAAAACCTGCTCCCGACCAGGTTAGGGTCTAAGTTACCGCGGTAACTGACTCTGAGTATAAGTTATCTCTCTTTCTGAAACGGGCTTGACTTAACGGGTTTGACAAACCTCCCATTTTGAAACGGAAACCCAGAGTTTCCCTCATTTCAGCATACTCCGAGTTTTCACTTAACCTCCTTTCTGAAACGGGCCCCTGATGGTGCAAATTTCACAACACAAACAAATACATTTTATTTGCAGCGCGTTTCTTTTTTGGTTGTGTTGTGAGCATTTGAAGCGTTGAGTTGTAAAATTGAGGAAGTTGTTTTCTTAATTTTCAGTTTTTGTTTTCTATTTGCAGCGCGTTTCGTTTTTGGTTGTGTTGTGAGCATTTGCAGCGTGTGCATTGTCAAATTGAGGAAGTTGTTTCCTTAATTTGCAGGTGTTTTTTCTATTTGCAGTGCGTTGAGCTCTCTCGGCCATTGAGTATTGCGATTAAGAACACTTTTTTTAGGTATTAAGTTACTTGGAGCGAAGATGAAAACAAAATGCTATCGAATTGTTTCTGAAGACAGTCAGAACCTTCAGAGGTACATTCATATAATTAATTAATTTGTATAATTCCCTCAGCACTCTTTTAAAGCCTCCCAGCTTTTCCGCTCTATTTTCACTCAAAACTAAACTCTGCTGCTCTGCGCACGTGAAACTGTTACCGAAAACTGTGCTTTATACTGGACAGTATTTTTTTATTGTGAGATGTTCAAATCGTGGTAATCGAATACGGTTTTAATGATAATTAAAATATGAAATGGTAATACTAACCGTGGGGAATTTTTATCATGATTTTGGTCATGGTTTATGGTTAGAACTGGTATAATTGATTAGGTCTTCGATTCCCGATTCCCAAAAAAGGGAATTGAGAATCGATGGCGTTGGAATGGTTGGAATAAAGAAAAAAAATAAAAAACTAAATAAAAAAGAGTCGAGTTAGAGATCATCAGAATTCCTTTTGAGTGGCATTTCCTTTTGAGAAGCACCATTCGCCTCCCTCATGCTCGATAAAAGCCGTAATTACGAGAGTTGTGAGATAAAAAATCATTATTTTATATATAAAATATCTATTTCATTTTTATATTTGTATTAACCTTCACCTCATGCTCGCTAAAAGTGAAGTCTGATTCGTTTCCACGAAAAAGTTATTTCAGATAGATATTAACCAGTAAAATAAACTCTTCAGAGGTTCTTTTATTCAGAGGTTATTTTACAGTGGAACTGGCTTATGTTGTCCACAATTTTGAGCGCTGCACGACAGAATAGATGACGTGATCGAGGGTGTTGATCTTATTTCCATCTAAAATATTTTTTTTATTTCTATCAGCCAATGATCTTTCTAAAATAAAACATCACGAGCATAGATCAGTGGCCGAGAGCGCAAATGATTGACAGATAAACCAGGAGCTCTATCACTGTTATTGTTAATGTTCTGGTTATTTTGTTTCAATGTAGGGTTTGTAAATTGTGTGCAAAGCATACAGTCAAAGTAAACTTTATCATTCAGCTGAACTGTGCACATTTATTTTAGACAATTCATGTATTGTTCAATTCACGCTATTAAATGCATGTCCCTGCTGAGCAGTGGGCTATGACTAATTTCACGGGCAAAGCAGACTATCTCAATCAGAGCTAGAAATGTATCGTCAGTTTTTTTTTACAAATAAATCTTCATATTATGAGAAGGATACTTTCTACGACCTTTACTGCATTCATGGTGAGATTAGGTTCCTTCGATCTAAAAAAAACAAGAATCGAAAACAACAGTGAGGAATCGATTCTTGGAATCGAATCCCATCGATTCCAGAACCAGGTATCGGAATCGATTCCAAAAATGTCGGAATCGAACAGCCAATAATGGTTACATCTAATAATTGCCTAGGTTAGGGGGACGCTTAAGGACGATTCTAAGGGCCCTACCAAACTGTCCCTAGCCAAAATCGTGATTTCATACCATCTGAAACGCTTTTGAGAGCCCTCAAGCACATTTAAAACAGAATACGCCCCAGACGAGAAGCGGGCTTCATAGATCGGTATGCCAATTTAAGACACGTCATAGTTCAGAAGCCCACTCGGTGTTTAGTTTGAAGTGGTGTTTGTTTGAAACAACACGAGAAGCGGCAGTCAAGAGCGCTCGATCTATGGATATTATTAGCTGTCTTATATAAGCGCAGCTTATGGAAGAAAGTTCTGCAGTTCAAAGATACACAATTTTTCAGCCTATGATAAAGCTCCATAAAACAAATGTTGTGCAAAAGTAATTTTTCACCTATTGTGTCAGGGGGACAAATATAAGATGTGATTTGAATTATTTTATTGTAATAAACTATGTAAGTGGCACTCTGTGGTGCAGCAGGATTTGGAACATGCGTCCTGAGTCGCCGCGGATGGTCTTTAACTTTATATTAATGTTGTTCAACTGAATGTACAAATCAAACTGTTAGCTGAAATATCCACAAAATAAACAACACTAATATAGGAGAGTGCAGTTTATCTGTCAATCAGATGCGCACGAGTTTAGTTACTACAGCAACAGCAGTGTATTCTTTCAGAATCACCCTGGGTCCAATTTGATTAATATTAAAATAAAGTGATGTGTGATTAAAGGAATAGTTAACCCAAAAATGAAAATTCTATCATCATTTACTCACCCTCAAGTAGTTCCAAACCTGTACGAATTCCTTTGTTCTGCTGAACACAAAAGAAGATGAAGACAGTTTGTAACTAGGCTGTTTTGCGGCACCATTGACTTCCATAGTAGGAGAAAAACTAAATACTATGGAAGTCAATGGTGCCCCAGAACTGCTCTGTTTCCCACATTCTTCAGAATATCTTCCTTTATGTTCGGCAGAACAAAGACATTCATACAGGTTTGGAACTATTCGAGGGTGAGTAAATGATGACAGAACTTTAATTTTGGGGTGAACTATCCCTTTAAGACATCCAGCCCTCTGATGCTAATGTTGTTGGTTCACAAAATCATAATTGTGTAATTATTGTCTGTTAAACATACTATATAAAAAAAACATCTGTAAGCTATATTGAATTATAACCGGGGGGGGGGGGGGGGTAGGTTTATGTCCCCACCAATGTCGAAAGCAAACCTACGCCCTTGCGTTCATTACTTTCTCTCAATATGTTTTTTTTAGCACCCCCTCTGAACTGTTAAGCCCCCCCTTAGCACCTCCAACAAAAAAATCCTGGAGCCGCCACTGATTTGGGTATACATGAATAGTTTGCAATATGTTTATTTTTTTATTCTTATGGAGAAAATGAATGGGAAAAATACTTCAGTAACCAAGACGGCTGAAAATGTGCTCTTTTAAAGGGATAATTCACACGAAATGAAAATTCTGTAATAATTTGCTCTTGACTCTCTTATCAACAAACTGTTTAATCCAAGTTTTGTAAAGAGATATGATTGCTTTTTTGATTAACATGTTTAATTCAGACCTTTTTGACCTTATTGTTTTTTTTTGTTTTTGGCGTGACATGAGGGTGGTAAATTACATTTTTGTGTGAGCTATCCCTTTAAGAGTGTTTCAATTATTTGAAATACTATTTGAACCCTTAAAACAAATAACAGTTATCTAATCTGCAGGTGTTGGAGCCAGCCCCTATGTCATGAACTGCAATGTGACCATCGATACCCAGGATCTGGCCGTGGGCCAAATTGTGGCTTCAGCAATCCGTGAATCCAGTCCTAGCGGTATCCCTGGGGTGCAGGTTATGGCTCTACCACATGAAGGTGCTGTGGAGATCGCTTGTAATGTAGAGTGTGTTCAAGGTGGTCCTCCGTCTTCATCTTATGGTGAGGAAAAATGGCCAAGCTTTACCATTGGAGGGCAAAACTTCTGCCATGCTCCAGCTTCACTAGTCACAGCACGAGTAGCAGAACTGGCTAGACACCATGGTGTGGCTATCAAGGGTACGGCCCTGGTGGGCTTTACCCCACTTGAGTGCCAGAGACTGGCAGAGGGAGCACTCTCAAATGGCATTGGAGAGTTCTGGAAAGAGCTGCAGCGTGTGCACATGTGAACAAGCCAAAAGCGTTCACCTCTGTGCTAAATTGCAGACTAATCAATGGATAATTAGAGGGCATTGATTGAGCCATCAACAACTTACCTGCTTGTTTACAAGAACAGTGCCTAAAGGTATATTTTAGCCAAAAATTACAAATCTTTCATTATTTACTTGCACTCATGTCACTCCAACATATATGTCTTATTGTCCTTCTGTGGAACAAAAAAATAATTTTAGGAACAGAGGTAACCATAAACTTACATTGTGTAGTCAAAAACACTGGGACATTTTGGAATGACATGAGGGTAAATGATGACAGAATTTTCGTTTAAAAGTCTCCATTAACAGTATTAATTGGTTACAATGTGAATTTCAACTTTTAATGAACTCTTATATTATAAAAGCTAGAAACGCCTGATTAATGATGATTTTATCTCATGTTTGTGTCAGTTTAAGTTGATGGAAAAAGCCTACATTCTGGGTATAATTAAGTTGATCAATTAGGACAAGCATAGTCATGCTTAGAGTAACTATATTATATAGAGTGCCTTATATGTTAATGGATAACATGTAATTATTACTTGTTTGAGATATATTTTTAATTCCTGCATTTGAAGCAGTTCCGTGTGTGAATATCAAGGTTTTAATGCCATAATTTGGGTTAATTTATCCGTTCTTATTCATCACATGATGTTCTGCTTATAGGTCTATAAATTGTACAAAGGGTAATTAGGCCAGAGCAGTTTTACTACCACTTTATGATCTCATTCTGAGAGTTACGGATGTCAGATCTGGGACATTTAGGTGATTTAGTGCTTGAGGGAGGAACACTCTCCTATTGCTCACATACTAGATTACACGTACTATTACAAAAATGCATTGGAAGTATATCAGGGCTAGCAAGTACAGACAACAACATGAACTCTGATTTCACAAGCTGCTAAAGATTGACTTCAGTGATATTTTTCAGAGGAACAAGAATTCCGATGGACGTTTTGAAAACATTCACACAAGTTTGTGCTTGACTGAGCTGATTATAAAACCTAAGCATGGGATTCCTGACCTTATATTTATGCTTCCATCTGGAAGAGAAATATACTGTCAAACAGAGACAGTCTTATGAAGAAAGATGGTCAAATTAAATGTAATGTGGTGCTTTAAACATAAGATTCCATCTGTTTTTCTTACCTGTACACATTTCACTTGTGCTGCATCAGTGTTGTCAAAGATCAAAAACTGTCTAGACGGCACAGAAAATACAAGGGGACAGTAATAACTCATATACACTTCCTCAGAGTTCAGACAATCCACATTTGGCACAGATTAAAATGGGACACTAAGCAGCTGCAAAACTACTACTGAAGTCAGTTTTGACTAAGTTGGATTGCTGTGACCAGTTTTATATGATAATGATATAGCTTCCTGTATACGATCACAACACCATACATCAAAATTGTATAGCCTGTAATCAAGTATTAATGCACTGATGTTAATTCTCCTTAAAGTTTGGGATGTTTCAAACACACACACAAAATGTAATACATGTTTGTGTCATTTTCACAAGCATGAATAAAGAAACTCACCAAACCACCAACACAAAAATGGAGTGCATTTTACACTTAATCCAGCAGTTTTTCTTGACAATAAACCCCTGGCTCATATTTTAAGTTCTCTCAAACTAACCACAATCACATGATCTGGCTAAACATCAAAATGAAAAGCAATGCTATTAAAATATTAAATTATGTATTAAACCACATCTTAGTAGTCATATATTGCAAAATCCATATTCAAGGAAATCAATTGATCTGGGTCCTACGATGGCCCTGGAAATATAAAAACACCCAGTAACATACTTTACCTGGCAGATCGGATGAATATAGTTCTGACGTCATTCTTTCAGCAGAAAAAAGTTGGATGCTAGACTACAAAATGTGAAAAATTAAGTCACCTCTCATGGTCTAACTTTTTTTTTTTACCAGAAGCATTGAACATTCTACCCTGTGCACAAGCAACACTTTGCCTAGATGCATGAGCTTTACTTATGCGGCAAATGTTTGTGTATTAAAACTACTGGGCTAACTGAAATAAAACATGTAGTTGCAGATGTAACATTAAATGTCTGTATAACAATACACAAAAGGTGCTGAATATTTCAGTGTAGTCACATTGCGCTCTATAAAAGGCAACAGTCTTTTTCAATGTAAATGCCACTCAAAAGATCAAATAGAACAATTACAACAACCATAAGGATTAATTTCCCAATATTGTTTTGATTATTTATTCCAATTAAATAATCCTAAATGTTAAATTAAACCATCACCTTTCCTTTCACATGGTCACTTCTGGTAAATTTTTTGGCCAAAGGGGTGGGAACAACCCATATAATCAGTCACTTTGAAGTTCACTCCCCAATTTGCAACAGCAGTTAATCATTCCTGAATCACATGACAATGCATTCACTATAAATTAACAGAAGAAAGTGCATTGAGTGTTCAAGTAGGGTGTATAGTTCAAAAACACATTTAGGGAAAGGAAATAAACGGTGGGCCACTGAACCAGCACTCAATGGACAAAGAGTGTGCCAACCATTAATTGTAACAAGTTGAATTCTAACCTTTCATGATAAACAAATAATCATACTATGCAAATATTGGCAAATGACAAAGCAAAAAGCACAGGTATTAAAACAGTAGCATTGAACCTCGTATCTCTTGATTGGCAGTATGGTTTTGCGTATTGTATGGATAGATTGTGGAGGGATTGTAGGGATGAGTGGGAAACATGGAAGTGGTTTTGCAGTCTCATCTCTTTGAAGCCCTTCTTGGGTCCCTGCCATTGCTAATGTTAACTGTGGGTTTGGGTGGAGCAGGGGCTCCCCCTGCAGTAACTGGAGGTGGTCCATTGCCTGGAACACGCCCATTTGGTCTTCCTGGAGCCCCAAAACTGGGATCCCGAGGCACAGGTGTAGCACTGTTATTGGGAAATACTGGCACAGTACCATTTCCTGTTGGACAAATAGTTAAAAGAAATGTGACAGATTTAACATAACAGAGACACTGTAATATGTGTTACAACTGTTACTCTAGATGCATCATTAAGCAGACATTTATCAAAAGCAACTTACAGTATGCCAACGGTAGGTACAAACAGGAGCGGGATCTCAGTAAATCTAATTTCTGAGATTGAACCTGCAACCTTCGTTAGCAGATCAGATTCCAAACCATAAAGCTACCACTACTAAATCAGCATTGCCTTAGTAGTACAGACTGAGAAGCACTAGCCATATTTGCTTACCTGTCTGCGCAGGAGTACCTGCATTTTGATTCGGTGGAGAATTTCCCCGCTGGTCTTTACCCTATTGAGAGGATGAGAGATGAGACACTATTGTGTTGACTTTAGTCATAAACCAGCACCTCCTGTTATGCAGTTTAATGGCTCGGGATTTGAATGTGCAGCGGCAGCAAACCAAACGTTTGCTTCTGCATAAATTATTTCTACATTCCAATGTATCTATTCTAAACAAAGACCTTGAAATGAGGTAGAATGCAAAGCAAGCAATGTTTTTCCATAATAATTGAAGCTAATTTAGGCTTGCAAATAAATGAAAGGAAGTATACTCATTGAGGCATCACACTGAGGTGCCATTTTGCATAAACAGGAAGACTGCACTCACCGTCTTGTTCTGCTTGTTAGCTTGTGCTACCAGCTCTGTATTTGGTTCACTGAAATTAGGAACTTCAGAATACACCATGCAGAACCTGTGAAAAACAATACAATATATGCTTTTAATGACTTTGCATTTACATGTATGCCTTTGGTAGAAGTCTTATTCTAAGTGACCTGCATTAAAGGTGTACATGTTATCGGTTCACGCATTCCTGAGAATCAAACATGACCTTGGCATTGCTGGTGCCGTGCTCTACTATTTGAGCTACAGAAACACTTATGAAAATTGATTGAGGGCTAGGCTTTCATATAACAAAAACGCACGTGTGTTTGTGTGTGAGAGATAGATAGATATCTATAAGGAGTGACCCTGGATAGTCGAAGATTCGATAGGAGGAGCCTGATTCGACTCCCAATCTCACAGTCGAATATTCGTGGGGTGTTATGATCATGCCATTTTGGCTATATGGGGGTGCTCAAATGTCTGATTTTGCAGAGAACTACCGGGTTTCTCCCAATAAGTTAATATACAGCCTATTAAGATAATTCTTTAAATAAGAATCTGAAAAGGAGGAAGCTTTAAATAAATATTTGAATGTGCTTGAATAAATCCAAGCACCCCTATAGATTTAAGTTTCACTTTCCATAACCCATGGAGCATCCTGGCGGCAGGGATTTCAATCTTTAACAAGACTCAAATCCAAGACTGGATTTGTTTTTGATCAGGTAGGGTACAAGTGACTTTGTAATATTAACGTTGTATAAATATCAAAGCGTATTCTGACAAATAAATTAAATCCCATTGAATCTTATATACCTGCTATAAAATGCTTCATTCTACTGGTCATCTTCAGCGCACGTGACTCAAAACAGAAATGCAGAAGATTAATAACTACTGTCATGTACATAACGTTATAACGAGAGCACTATTAAAAAAATGTGGTGAATTCTTAGGGTTTCGCTTACATTTAATGTTGAATATATTTTAATCAAAACATTATTTGCGATGCGTCCGTTACACCTTTCTCCTGTGTGTTAAAATCAGTATTTATGACTGTTGATTGTAATGTATTTTGTCCCCGCCCCCAAACATATGATTCGACTATCGGCAAGAGTCGAAATTTCTGATTCGACTATGAAAATCCTTAGTCGGGGACACCCCTTTTATAGATAGAATTTTGTGATGATACATGAGACAATGGCTGAAATTACCAGTGCTCCCACACCTTTTTCCTTGGTACATCTGCCACATTTATGATCAGAACTAACATTAAATGTTTGAGTAAAGCTTAAAATCCAAACTTATATCTCACTACAGACCAGGGGTGTCCAATTATGCTCCTTGGAGGGACGTTTACATGCAGGCTTTTAAGGCTTTAAATTGGGTTGAAACTAAACACCGAAAGTGACACTCCAAGAACAATACTGGACACCCATGCTTTTGACAGGCTCGGAAAGCGAGAATATTAAAACTGAGATTTAAGGGTTTCCGTGACCATGGAAAACCCCAGATTTTGAATGATTTTTTGACATTTACTGAAGACTCAAACTATTTGCAAAAAAAAATCATGCAATATCTACCCAATGATTCATCCATAACTAGATTTTGGAACCGACACAAGGGTTAATTACCATTTCAGTGTATCTGCCAAATGGACATGGTTATTGCCCAATGCTGATAAACCACAAAATAAAAGTGGCAAAAGATTATATTGCACATTATATATATTGTGAGAGGCCATTTTTAATACTCACTCTCCTATTTTCTGTAAGTCTCCTCCTCTTCCAGTGTACAGTGTAAGGCACCCCTTCCACATTGAAGCATACCTAGCCAGACAAACAAACATTTCACAGTTAAAACAAACATATTTGTACATAACGCACCATGTTCATAAACCTTAAATCATGTGTCCTCTGTACACTGTTAACACTTACATCATTGTTATTGATGCTGCCTTACAGGATGCATAGCATTTTAGACCACTTTGAGTTTGACAATAGCCACACAGGGTTTAAAGGGTCTAAGGTCTAAAAGAACTACACAGACAGACAGGAGGAGGTTTGTTCATACCCTCTCGTGAGGCGGATGATGTCTCCGGTCTGGATGAGGCTGCCCAGCTCATCCCACACAGAGATGGCGATGCTGCCGCTCTTATCCGCCACCTTGCACGAGCGCACCTCGTGCCCGTCCTTTGTCTTCGTCACCCGACCTGCGCGTGCACAGCAAAGTTCAGTCACAAAACTACTAAAAACACACAAATAACTGCGCTACATGACGGCAGATGCATGGAAACACTTTGCAACGGAGAGGTCAAGCACAACGTTAGACATGTTAATCGTGAATGTTAGCACAGAGGAATTAGCTGCCCGTGCTAAAAACGGTCGCGAGGGGCACAGCAGTGAATCCACTTACCGATTTCCAAAACTATAAAGACGATATTAAGGTTTTTCGATCCGGGCTTTACATCTTTAATCAAGATCACACCTTCGTTGGAGATATTCGACATTTCTGAGAGCTGAGGTGGAGGCTAGCACACCGGCTAGCGAAACCACAGCGGTGTGAGAGGATTTCTTGATCTAAACGCTAAATCTGTGCTCTGAGTGGGTTGTTATATTTGCCACATAAACTTGATTTGCCTAATAAACTTTGTTTACAAGACCCTTTTGGTAACATTTGAGGCAGTTCGTTTTCACACTTCAACATCGAGCTACAGGAAAGAGAGTAAAAGGGGAAATATTTCCCCCACGATTAAAACTAACGTTATTCGTATAAAACACTCAATTCGTATTCCAAACAGATATTTTAGACTTCATCCTTTCCTAAACCTAAAAATCCACGACTCCAAGACTTAGCTTCCAAGTCTGTTTCTGCTCAAAATGTCTAACGTTAAGTTAACAGCATCCAGATTGAATGATACGGAGTCACGGTCTTTCTGTTAGCCTAACGTTACACTATCAATACACGACGTCAAATTAACAAAGAGCTATTAAAATGGACGTTTCTTTACATAAACGTGCCGGTTATGTTGCGGGTTACGTTTAAAACCGTGTCAGTCAGTTCAGTCACACACTGCCGGTCAAACCGAACACTAACGCGTCTCTTCATTTCACCTTGCAAACGAAAATCATTAATCTGGTGTCTAAACGACATTTAAAGACAAAAGCGACGAGAGTCGATCTAAGACGGATGTCAGCCGAGATGACTAACGTTATAACTGCCTAACTTTAATGTGCGTTATGATCAGTCCGAAACTTCCTGATGGCTTTTAAAATTGATATAATTATACTATGTTTTCTACATCTGTAGCACTGCAAGTTTACTAAGAAAGAGAATATATATATATTTATAAAAAAAACTGTCGCAAAAGAGGGGAAATCTCAATTTCACAGTGCTATCTGCCTCTCCCTCACTAACAAAGCGTCTGGTCTGCGCTAGTGTGTGTTCGGTTCTTTAAATTCTGCCGGATGTACCATCTCACTGTTTCACCGGGGGTGTCCAAATATGTATAATTGCCGTTAAAAGCACAGATGTGATTTTAAGAAGCACATTTGAGTTAACACACATGACAAACGATTCACTCTGTATTATCCAGTATCGTCAACATTGCACAGGAACGAAAGCTTTAGACTCAAGTGTTGGTTTTTACCGTGTTCTTGTTACATTGAGCTCAATCTGATTGGACAGCGTGAAGAATGTGTCCACATGGATAGGAAATAACCACACACATTTCCTTGAACGATTGCCGACGTCGTGTAATATGATTTGATTACACTTTCCAAAATATTTCCAAATGTATTTGGGTTGCATCATCACCTCAGTAATCCAATAGACTGGTGGCATACAAGGCGTTGTTTTTACAGTGCTGCTGTATTCTAATGGCTGGGTCCTATATATGATCCCTGTATATCAGTGAAGTGCAGTTAAACTTGCGTTGGCGTTAACATCAAGGTAATCTAACACGTTTTTAAAGGCCACGCAGATACGTGCAAAACATGCTTCCTCACATGTAGTGTTGTGCTTTCCGAATTCAAGTGTGAAAAGATAACTGATTTTATAGCTAGATTTAGATTGTCATGAATTTTCGCACGCACACACAGAACTAGATGTATACATTTGTTTTTAGGGGTTCAGCAACATTAATTCGCTCAGTCTTGGAGGAAAAAAATCGTCACGAACAGGATTCGAACCTGTGCGGGGAAACCCCATTGGATTTCGAGTCCAACGCCTTAACCTCTCGGCCACCGTGACACTATTTCTATATGTTGTATATACAAAATAAAATCAAAATCTCGATCCAAAATGACTACTTTTTAGTGTTATATTTTTAGTTATTAGTATTACTAATAATACTTAAATAAAAATAATAAACAACTTTCAAATTTGACCTTTATATAATAAAAATGATGTATGTCAATGCAAATTTAAATAACTACCTAATAATAATGTAAACTTACTTTCACATATATTTTATTCCAAAAGCTCAAATCTGACATGTATTGTTTTATAAGACATAAATTCAAATTTAAAGAACTATAATAACAATACTACTATTAATAATAGGCCTATTACTTGCAATATGAATGGCCACCTCGATTTATATCACAATCTCGCACAAACATAGCATCTTATATCTATACAAATGTTTAATCACAGATTTAAGAATACATTTATAAATAAATAAATAGGAGTTTGAACCCTAATGCCAAAGAGTTTACGTCACGTAATGCTTTTATTTCACGCTCTATGTTTTACTGTACTTACCTCCACGTTATCCAAAAACGTCAAACTGACTAAAAATACGTTCTGTGTTTAAAGGACATTAAATTCGCCTTAACTTTGATCAACTATTCATCCGCACGCATGCGCTCTTTTTATGACTGTAATCACGTGGCTTCGCACGTGACTATGTTTCGACCAATGACTGTTTTGCCCCGTTCGGACCTGTTAGGATTGTTAGGAATTAGTTCGAAAGTGTTCGGAAAGTGTTCGGAACTGTTCCGAATTAACGTTAGAATACGATTATTATTATTATTATTATTATTATTATTATTATAATAATATATTATTTCAAATCAAAATCTGATAAGGTATTTATAATATTTATACTTCGTTAAGAAATAACTACATTTAGTTTCAAGGGCTCATGTTGGATATTTGTCAACAAGCAGATGAAAACTGACGACGTTTGGCCACACGATGGAGACAACATCTTCCATTAAATTTAAAGGTCCAGTTCCACAAGGCTGGCCAGGTAAGTTTCAGTTTAGTTTGCACCAATCCTGGGTTTTAGGTACCATGAAAGTGGCTTGGCTTTTAGTTGCGTTCATTGCCATATAGTAACTTACACTCCACAGCTAACCTGCTCCAGGGCAGGTTATGTTCTGAGTTAGAGATCTCAAACTGAAATTAGACCAATCAGATGTGAGCAAAGTGTCTGACACAAAAAAGTCACTCTCCCAGTTTCTCTTCCTACAAATTAAAGGTCACTATGAAGTACCTTAAAAAAAGAAATACAACTAAATTGTCTGGCTTTAATGATAATTAAAATTTACATATGATTTATATAATTATAATATGATTTATATTATTATTACTATATTACGCACAGGCACTTTTAGTTTAACAATTATTATGAAGCATTTATTTTAAATTAATACGAATATATACAGGTCATATGTAATATAAATAAGTGGTAGAATCAATAGATAACACTTTAAAAATGTCTATCACTATATATTATCAACTATATAAAGTAACTTCACAAGTTTCACTTTTGACTGCATTGATAAAGCAAGATAATTTCCTTTATTTGTCCTCTTTCATGGACAAGTCCTTTAGTGGAAATGCGTTTAAATTCCTCGCATTATTTAATCTCTTAACCTTTAACAAACGAGTTTTGAATCTCGCTGGCTCTCTCGCGAGAAGTTAATCACACTTGCTCTGTGTTGTGATTGGCTGTTCGCCAGAATCAGAATGAGCTTTATTGCCAGGTCACATACGAGGAATTTGTGTGACATGTGCACGAATGACAGCTCAATTAATGGCCAAAATTGCAAAAACACTATGCAATACAGACATTCATGTGTGTACAGAAAATTTGAACAAATATTATATACCAAAGCCCAATAGAGGAGCGACAGACGGCAGCAGTTTTTTGTGCGGGTTGATGCCAAATAAGTTGTCCAACGTCGCTCAAGTTACATTGAGGTTAATAAAGATGATGTGCACATTCGATGATTAGAACTGTTTCAGCTAGATGTCATATTCATTAATGCAGAAGTTTGAGAATTAAAGAAGATGTCTTGATTACAGAAAGATTAATGTCTTAATTACATATGAATGTCAATCAGGATTTATGAAAGGGCGATATATCTCTAATAATATTAGACTCATTTTAGATTCAATTGACTACAACGAATTTATTACAGATAATAGTTTTATTTTATTTGTTGATTTTTGTAAAGCATTTGATACTATCGATCATAATTTTATGTT
This sequence comes from Ptychobarbus kaznakovi, assembly GCA_027422405.1. Classification (NCBI taxonomy): domain Eukaryota; kingdom Metazoa; phylum Chordata; class Actinopteri; order Cypriniformes; family Cyprinidae; genus Ptychobarbus; species Ptychobarbus kaznakovi. The sequence continues at coordinate 16,848,686 of CM049804.1, read as the reverse complement.
GGAGACCTTACATTTTTTGGTTTTGGAGAATATATAAAAAAAGCTATTCAGACACTATACAATGATTGTAACAGTTCTATTAAGTTATCACATGGAACAACATCAAGGTTTAAAATAAATAGAGGTATACGACAAGGCTGCCCCATTTCACCTTTTCTTTTCTTGCTTGTAACACAAACTATGGCCATACATATTAAAAGAGATACATTTTGTGGTATTAGAATTTTAGAGAAAGAGTTGAAATGCTCTCAATTAGCGGATGACACAGCCATTTAAAAAAAAATGAAACTGAAATTAAAAAAGCTATTGATTGCCTTAATATTTTCTCATCCGTATCTGGTTTGTGTTTAAATATAAAGAAATGTGTGTTATTCCCTTTGAAAATATGTAATTATAATAACATACTTGGTATTCCAGTAAAAGAGATGGTAGATTATTTAGGTATTAAGATCTGTAAAGATCAAAAGGAGAGAAATAATTAGAATTTTACACCAATTATTAAGAAAATTAAATAAAAATTAAATTCATGGTTAATGAGAGATCTGTCACTAAAAGGAAGAATATTATTATCCAAAGCTGAAGGGTTGTCACGTTTAGTGTATACAGCTTTTGCATTAGATGTTCCGCAATCGGTCATAAAAGAGGTGGATACTTTTTTGTTCAAATTCATCTGGAAGAACAGACCACATTATTTAAAAAAGACAGTTTTGTGCAATCCAATTGAAGATGGTGGTCTTAATGTAATAGACTTTAATACTGCTAACTGTGTATTTAAGAACAAGTGGATTAAGAACTACCTGAAATTTAAAGGCAAAATTTGGAATATCATCCCTGAGTTCATTTTTGACAATTTTTTTTTGAGGTGTAACTTTGATATTAACAAAGTTCCGATAAAGCTTTCTTCTTTTCATAAACAGGTTTGTTTATTATGGATGCTCATCTTTAAGCATAACTTTTCTCCACATAAATCAGTGATATGGAACAACAAATATATTACGTTTAAAAATAAGTCTTTATTTTATAGAAACTGGTATAATAACGGTATAATTTTGGTGAGACAGTTATTCAAGAATAATGGAAATATTTGTAATTACTGTGAATTCCTTAATTATTATAAAATCCCTATAATTGCTAAAGAGTTTGCAATAGTATTTGATGCCATTCCTAGTGGCCTTATTCAACTTTTGTCCGGCAATATATCTTCAGAGTCTATCCCCTTGTATACTAATCAGTTAAGTATTAATGGTGTGAAAATTATAGATAATACATTTAATAATTTATATATTAAGAAATGATGTAGGACCACATTATTGCCGAAATGCAAACCTTTTGGGAATTATTTATATGATCAGATTGAATGGAAAGAGGTTTGGAAACTACCCAGTTAATACTGTATCACCAATAAAGTTAAATAAGTTACATATAAAGTTATTCATTTGATTTACCCAGTGAAACAAGTAGTTGCAATTTTTTTAGAGACACGGAGGCCACATGTATCTTTTGCAACCCAGAGGAAGAATCCATAAAACATGTATTTTATGATTGTATATTTACACACATGTTTTGGATTGATATTGAATATCTGATTTAAATTTATAAAATAAAAAATTAGATTATCTGGAAAATATATATTTTTGTTGTATAAGAACAAGAATTTGAATTTGGAGCTAAATTTAGTTATTAATTTAATACTTATGTATGGGAAATACCATATACACAAACAGAAATGGTCTAACAATAAACCTAATATTACATTATTTAAAATTGAACTAAAGCATTACATTGAAGATTTAAAAGATCTAAGAAATAAAAAAGCAAAAAGGATATATAGAATTATTGAATCTGGTATAATGATATATATAATTATTGTAAGTTATCCCCTGTAGTAGGATTGTTTTTTTATTTTATTATTATTATTTTTTCTTTCTATTTGTTCCTTTGATGCTATTTTGAATGTAATTGATAATAGTTGAAAACAACGTGTTCCTCTATATATGTATGTTGTGTTACTGTTCCTGTTATGCAATAGAAAAAAAATTATAATGCCAAGTTCACACTGCACGATTTTCAAAGTCATCGGATCACTGCTGATATTATGGAGAACTCCTCCCCAAACACAGTAATTAACAAATATGCTTTGTTAACAAACATACTTCTGCTGGGACATTGTTATATACACAAATCTAAGTAGCCTACTTGAAAGTAAAACCAACATGTGCATTTTATAATGAGTTTATTTCTTATAGCCTATAAAAGCTCTCAAAGTGATGAAAAATAAAAATGCAATAAATCTTTATGTCCTTTATAGAAGAATATTATTTACAGGAAAAACCCTAGCCCCTTCTTCATCTTCATGGAGCCTACCTGATCTGTATATTCTAATGCCAAACTGTATGCACATTGTTTGCAAAATGGCTTATGTTAATCGCTTTGTAAAAAAATAAAAGTCCTCCCCGAGCTTCCAGCTGCCCTGTATCTTGCTCACTCATTGGCTGTAGGTCATCGTCGATGTAGTTTTCAGTCAGAACTCATTCACACAGCAGGATTTAGCATGCCAAATATTTCCCGGGTGTCTGCGAAGCATCTGTGATTCCCTCAGATTGCGTCTTTGATAATTCACACTGCGTGATTGTCTCTCACGTGAACGAGCACCGATTTTCCTCTGATGTCGGCATTTGTCGGCGATTTATCAAAACCTGTCGGCGAGTGAAAAATCGGGCTAAAATCGTGCAGTGTGAACTTGGCATAACTCAGGATCAAGCCTGAGTTGACAGAGAAAGTTGATGATCAGCTTCATGGTATCAACAAAGCCATATTGGAGTGGTTTGGTTTTGTCAACTAAAAACTTAACCTATAACTCTGAATTTGTTAATCTACAGTCATGGTACAGGCCCCAGCTACGGTGGCCAAGGAGTAAATAATAATAATAATAATAGCATTACATTTGGGTGTGAATTCCTTGCTTTTTCCTTCTAAACATTTTCCTTTGAATTAAAATGTTTTCTCTATATGGCCACAATAATCTCAGCTAATATCCTCTATTCCTCCTTACATATTTCACACAGTCAGTGGACTCATAAAACTTCCTTCAACTTGGACAGATATACAGTATATGTAACCAGACCCCTTAGTCTACCTGGGAGCCAGAGAGATTTTAGACTGCTTGCCAAACCCACATATGGTTGATGTAGAAAATGAAATCGTGACGTTTTCTGTCAAGACCGACAATTAATCTTACCTCACAAACTCCACATTTACTAAGTAAAGTACAACAGGACTTGAGACACCCAAAACATACCTTGCACACATTTAAATTGCATTAATACATGCACAAATGTTGTCTAGATAATTGTTAATTGTTGTAAACAAAACCCAGCAAACCCAAGTTGTTTTATCAGTGTTGACGTGACACCAGCATAGAGCAGTACGGTGAAGAGGCCTGCAAGCAGCACACCTGAAGAGCATGCAGGTATTCCACACCTCAGCTAACCTGTGCAAACTATAGCCATCAATACATTCTCACCTTATCTTTTTCCAGACAGTGGCAAATGAACTGCTGAGAAGCCATCCATCAGAACCAACAGGAATGCACCTTCTTCACCTGGCATGTGTGTGTGTGTGTGTGAATCTCAAATAAAGATTGTATAGGCCTACTGAGTAGTTACGATTATAGGGGCCCACGGCTGTGTGTGTGTGTGTGTGTGTGTGTGTGTGTGGGGGGGGCAGCCTAAAAAGACGCTCAGGACAGTTGACGGTGCTGCGCATTGCTGCGCATTGTCACAAAAGCTTATTAATGGCACATGTGTTTAAGCCTTGCCAATTTAAACATTCAAACTAGTTTAAAGCATTCAAGCACAAAATGCGAAAGAACTCAACTGAGTGCTTGTGCGCCGTGTTCGTGTTATGTCTTAAATAACACGATAACTAATTCTTCTTCGTGTTATGTCTTAAATGAATGTAAACAGTTGAGAAAGACATTGTATGTGTATCATTATATTGGATGTATTGTATCTTAATGTGACCGTGCCTAATTTATTAGCTGCTGTTGGTGTCCAATCCAAGAAAAATCACTCACAGATCTTCACTGAATTACTTTGTAGTTTTAACAATAATTACAATTGTATTTATACAGTGAAGACTAGGCAATGATATTTTACATTTGATTATTCAGTTTCTGTACCTGGACACCTACAAACTTGAAAAACCTTAAACATTATTAATTTGTGCAATTACACAATTTCAATCAGGGCCCACGGGTACAACCAGCACCAAAACCCCAGCTACAGCCCATATATATGGCAGCAGTTTTTATATTCGCAGGTCTGATGTCTGAGTACAGAGTATTTTACCACTGAATCATTTAAATATCAAGTTATTACATCAGCAGTATGGAATGTTTGACTACACAAATAATTCACTGTAAGTTTGTATTTATCTGGCTGTGTGTGTGTGTGTGTGTGTGTGTGTGTGGGTGCCCTTGCCGTGCACTATAGCAGTAATTGGAGAGTTGTTGGCAGCAGGGCAAGGTTGCCATGGAGATGGCAGTATTGTGTTGGCTTTCCCCCCAGAATTCCCACCATGCCAAGCACTGCTATCAGTCCTCATAGATATCTACTTATTCAAGCCTTGAGACGGAGTGCTGCTAAATATTATAATAAAAAATGTCAAAAAAACAACTTTTTCAACAACTCTTGTCTTTTGTAGGTACAATGGTACAGTAATGAGGTTCCATGTTTTTACCATATATTTCATGATTGCCATGTTAATATACAATGGTTTCTACATGGTATTTGCGTCAAAGTACTGTGTGAAAAACTAAGTACTGTTTCCAAAAACTATAATATATCATAGTACTTTTTTGTATGCAATTTAATACTACATTTTATGTGCATTGTCAGAAGAGAGTCTGGACTCTCAATATAACAAATGACAGATTGGTACACATTGCCTCTCCTACACACAAAGAAAAAAAGATAGAGAGTGAGAGTTCAGGCATTTCAGTTCAGTCAATTTCATGGTATTCACAGGCTCCCACAGGAAAATATAGCTATTTTGGTGTATCATTGTGGTGACAGTGGTCTGAACTGCTGTATCATTCTCGGGGATTTTATACAGAATCTATTTGAAATGGAATATAAATGGAATTTCCTCCTACAAGAACGGGCTTAATTTCTGAATTTAACACAACAAGTTACAATTACATTATATTAGGGATTAATTCAGGGCAATATGTTGTTTTAGCAGACATGCTAACATTAAACAAGCTTGGGAACAAGATATCAGTGGCACAAGGGTGTAACTACACTTCCCAAATTCTCAGAAGTGGGTTGAAGTCAGAGGAGTAGAAACACAATTATATCTAAGAAGGTAGCTCAACAGTAGCTGCAGACGAGGGTGGAGACACGGATTTGTCTTCTGCAGGTCTCGCATCTTTCTCCTCCTCCTCCTTCCCGTTTTCATCATTATCATCAGTGTCATCATCTTTATGCACTTCTTCTTCTTCAGCCAGAGTTGGAGATAGACCGTTCTCGAGATCTCCAACTTCATCTGTGACGAACACCTCTCCATCCCCGCTGCCCGGGGTGGAGGGGCTGCGAAGATCATCTCCATTTGTTTTCTTACCGGAGGAGTGTAACTCAGCCAGGGACAGCTCACCATCAGGTCCCCCAATGTTGGGAACATCCACCAGGCTCAGGTTCCTCTGTGAGCTCCCAGGCTGCTGGGAGCAGTCAGCATCTCCATCTCGTACCTTCTTGACATTGAAGGTCATTGGAGAGACACGGAAGGATGAGCTCTTGGAAGAGGAGCTCTTTGGGTGGTTGGGGGTGAAGCTTTTCTTGATCTTCTCACGCTGTTCTGGAGGCACGATCTTGTTGATCTTCTTCTCGATGCTGCTTCGTGAGAAGGCCTTCTTTAGACTATCCACCTTCTTCAGACTGGAGCGCTTGAACTTGTCAGCACGAGAGCGCTCCAGATGTTCGCTTCCCAAGCCTGGGAAGTTCTCTTCATACTGATCTAGCGAATCATCACCACCCTCTGCCAGAGGACTCGTTGCTCCTTTTTCCTCGTCGTCATCGGAGGAGAGGCTGATGGTCTGCAGACCTTCATCTTGAAAATGGTTTAAATCAGTGACCGGAGTTGGTGAAGATGGACCGATCTCATCCTGAGAGGTGGTGGCCAGGCCATCTTTAGTAAGCAGAGTGGAGGGGATTTCAGTGTCCTCCTGAAATTGGAGAAAAAGAAAATGCACTTAACAATGATTGAAAGGTTCAATGTGTAAAGATCTGCCTTAGTTTACAGTGCAGATAATGCGTTACAGTACAATTCCAATATAACCTGTATTCAAACGTTAAACGTGTTTTACGATTTTAGCCGATAATATTGCATTTCAGTATATCAGTCAACCTGGTCTCATAAAAATACGTACCGCTGTACACTTTCTTTTTTTTCACAGGTTTGATGTACCTTACTGCATGTTTAGCCACAGTTTCAAAGAGAAATGTCCACTGAGTGATGCTAAAACACAGGTTAAATACGTGAACTCTGGCACGTTTTTATTACGTAGATATAGGTAAATATGTCTGTGTTTTTATTACGTTGCTACAGGTACGTATTGCGGCGGTTCAAAATTCAAATGTCCGGGGTCTGTCCCTAAAAGTTAATGCTCTATCGGTGTTGGAAATATGCCCTACACCAAACCCAACCCTAAACCTACCCGATGTTAACAAATGCAAAACTGATATAAAACGTATTTGTTGATGCAACTGTGCCATTTAAACTTCCTTATATGCAGATTTGAAATGCTTTGTCGAACCGTGATTACACGGGATTCAAAACCGTAGCTCCTCACCTCCTAAGTATGTCTCTGTACTCCGTGAGCTACCGAACAAACTTGTTGTCTATGAAAACCCATAGATACAAGGCTGGATATGTGTGATGTTAACAGAGTTTTACTGCCTCTAGTGTTCGTTTCTTTTGGAAACTTCAGTAATATGTAGTTATTGGTACGCTAAAAAGTGTACCCAGGTACGTAAATGCCATGAGACCAGATAGATATCGGTTTATGCATTTTGTGGGAATTGAACCCACAACCTTGCCATTGCTAGCAGCATACTAAACTGTAAATATTCGTTTCAGGTCCACTCACTTTTATAATAATAAACAAAACAAATAGATGAGTCAGGTTGTCTGTTGTTTTTTTGCTTTTTAAGTTAGATTGTGCAATCTACTGGAAAACCTGTTTTCTGCAGAGCAAGCTATACCTGTCACGGATGTACGGGGGGATCCAGGAACGAGGAGATGTGGAACTTCGTTCAAACACTTTAATTTACAAACACAACAGAGATCGTTGCAGACAGGTACTCACTTTCAACGGAAATGACGTTAATACTCGACAAAGACACTGGGAACACTGAGGACTTATAAAGGGAAGGAAATGAAGGAGCAAACAAGATAATTAATAACACAGGGCTGGGGACTAATCAACTAAAGACACAGGGCTGGGAACTGATAATTACAAATGATGACAGGAACAGGAACTGACCAAATATGGGCACGAGAGGAGGGGAAACACAAGACACAGAGAACACAGTCCTGACATTACCCCCCCCTTCCAATAGGCGCGTCCCGCGCCGTATGACATCGAAAGGGGAGGGGGGGTGGGCGCTCTGGAGGCCTCAAGGGACACGGAGACAGGACAGGACAGGAGGCCTCCAGGGCGGCGCCCGTTCCGGGACCCATGGCGGAGCGGGGAGCTCAGGCAGCCATGGCGGGTCAGGAGACTCAGGAGGCCATGGCGGAGCGGGGTGCTCGGGCGGCCATGGTGGATCCGGGGACTCAGGAGGCCATGGCGGATCAGGGTGCTCGGGCGGCCACGGCGGAGCAGGGTGCTCGGGCGGCCATGGTGGATCCGGGGACTCAGGAAGCCTTGGCGGGTCAGGGGACTCAGGAGGCCATGGCGGATCGGAGAGCTTGGGTGGCCATGGTGGATCCGGAAACTCAGGAGGCCATGGTGGATCCGGGGACTCAGGAAGCCTTGGCGGGTCAGGGGACTCAGGAGGCCATGGCGGATCGGAGAGCTTGGGTGGCCATGGTGGATCCGGAAACTCAGGAGGCCATGGTGGATCCGGGGACTCGGGAGACCATGGCGGAGCGGGGAGCATGGGAGGCCATGGCGGGTAGTCCCCCCCCAAAATTTTCTTGGGGAAATTTCCCAGCAGGTACTCTGGAGAGCCGGACGGAGCCGGCAGGGGCTCTGGAGAGCTGGACGGAACCAGCAGGGGCTCTGGAGAGCCGGACGGGACCGGCAGGGGCTCTGGAGAGCCGGACGGAGCCAGCAGGGGCTCTGGAGAGCTGGACGGAGCCAGCAGGGGCTCTGGAGAGCCGGACGGAGCCAGCAGGGGCTCTGGAGAGCCGGACGGAGCCAGCAGGGGCTCTGGAGAGCTGGACGGGACCAGCAGGGGCTCTGGAGAGCCGGACGGGACCGGCACTGGAGGGCGCAGTCTCGGAGCAGGCACCGGAGGGCGCAGTATCGGAGCAGACACCGGAGGGCGCAGTCTCGGAGCAGGCACCGGAGGGCACTGGCGTGGAGCAGCCACCGGAGGGCACTGGCGTGGAGCAGCCACCGGAGGGCACTGGCGTGGAGCAGCCACTGGAGGGCACTGGCGTGGAGCAGCCACTGGAGGGCACTGGCGTGGAGCAGCCACTGGAGGGCACTGGCGTGGAGCAGCCACTGGAGGGCACTTGCGTGGAGCAGCCACTGGAGGGCACTTGCGTGGAGCAGCCACTGGAGGGCACTTGCGTGGAGCAACCACTGGAGGGCACTTGCGTGGAGCAGCCACTGGAGGGCACTGGCGTGGAGCAGCCACTGGAGGGCACTGGCGTGGAGCAGCCACTGGAGGGCACTTGCGTGGAGCAGCCACTGGAGGGCACTTGCGTGGAGCAGCCACTGGAGGGCACTTGCGTGGAGCAGCCACTGGAGGGCACTTGCGTGGAGCAGCCACTCGGGAGAGCTCGGGAAGCGCAATCACTCGGGGGCGCTCGGGAAGCGCGAGCTCTCGGGGGCGCTCGGGAAGCGCGGGCACTCGGGGCGCTCGGGAAGCGCGGGCACTCGGCGGCGCTCGGGAAGCGCAATCTTCGCCGTGGCCGGGCTCACGTGTGCCGCGAACGGCGTCAGATTTCCCACAAACCGCGGGATGGACGAGCAGCGGACGGCGGCGGAGAATCCCCCTGCCCGGCGAATCGCGAGCCGCGTTCCGCGGAATTGCTCCATCTTGTTTGGGTCGAGTATTCTGTCACGGATGTACGGGGGGATCCAGGAACGAGGAGACGTGGAACTTCGTTCAAACACTTTAATTTACAAACACAGAACAGAGATCGTTGCAGACAGGTACACACTTTCAACGGAAATGACGTTAATACTCGACAAAGACACTGGGAACACTGAGGACTTATAAAGGGAAGGAAATGAAGGAGCAAACAAGATAATTAATAACACAGGGCTGGGACTAATCAACT